>CM075672.1:266640000-269140000 GCA_037962975.1 Clitoria ternatea
TGCTTTCTCCAATAGTTTGGCATGGACAGAACCTTGCTTTATGTTGTAAGTTGAATCTTCATTAACAATAAGAGGGATCTTGAATCTTGAGTGAGTTGTTCGTCCGTTTGGAAGTAACAATGGTGCAATCCCACTTGAAGCGACATTTAAGCATATCTGACCATTAGACCTTATAGCTGCAGATAAAGTGTTCCAAACATATGTCTTGCCGGATCCACCATATCTATAAAGGAAAAAGAAACCCCCTTTATTTTGATGAACTGCTTCCATGATAACTTCATAGCCATTTTTCTGGTCCCTGTTAAGAGAAGATAGATACTTAGCAAAAAGCGTAGACAAATAGTCCCGGTTGAAGTTTAGCTCCTCAGCAATAATTCTATCCTGTAGATTCAAAATTAAATCACCCAATGGGAAAGGCATAGTAGGATATTCTCTAAGAGTTCTCCCATTATGTTGTAGGATCTGCTCTATTTCTGCAAGGCATAAATTCTTTATCTCTGCATCTCCAAAGTTGATTGCTACAAACATATGAAGATATTTGTTTTATCAGACAAAAGAATAAATAACATAAAGGAATTTTGTAAATATATATATATATATATATATATATATATTTGGATAGTAACATAGAGATATATAGAATAATATCTTTGTTTTGGATATGTGAAAGTTAACTTACCATCACACTCCATAAATCTTCTTTGCCTATAAACAATATCCTCAGATAATTGTTTCCAACAGGTATTCCAAACAACTTCCGGACTGCATATGTTATTTGAAAGGAGTAGTATTGAAAACAACTTGCGAAGATAATGGCCAGAAGCCCAATAGGAAGCTTCATTTATTGCATCAATAAATTCTCTATCATCTTGTAGCAACCCCAAAGCATAGCAAGCTTCTTTAAATGTTGGTAGAACCTTGCCATCTATTGTTCGAATATCCTCAAAACTTTGGCATCCTTTTTGTACATTTAACAAAAGACGTAGGTAGTACTGTTCTCCAATTCCAGCGGGTACATAAGATATCCTTCCTATAGCATGACCTTGCTTCCTTCTCATCCACATGCTTAGATTTTCTTTCCATACAAACATTGTTGGAAATTCAGCGTATAACAAAGATCTCCCCTCTGGATACATTGTATTTGCTGTCATCCACCCAAGAAACATTGTGTCCTTTAAATTTGCTCGTAGAAGGACATTTTCAAGCATCTCTGCATCTTCATACATAACTGTTTGCTCTCCAGACAAATGAAAATTCATACGGATAATTGGAGGTTCTTTATATTGTATGTCAAATCCAAATAATCTCCATGCAGCTTCACATGCTGAAATGTACCTATAAAAAAAATTCAATTCCTTCATATAGATTAGTTTAACCAAACCTTGGCTTCACATTATGAATGTTCAAATATAGTTAAACATTGTATTAATAAATCATAGAGAAAATTATTTCATACAATAATATCTGAACAAAATCCCTTTAATAAAATTGACTTTTCTTTTAAAAATAGAAAATGAGCCCTATAAAAGATTAGAAGATAGTGATCTACCTGCAGTCATAAAACGCCTTAATTTCATCTGCGACGTCCTCTTTAAGCAATGCCGCTGTGACTCTATCACTCCTTTTATGAACATATTTAAACAAATATTTAATGGAGCTTGATTGGCATGTATATTCAACATTGATGTGACATGAATATTTTAGAAGTAAATTCGCATTGTAAGGAACAATAAAGCTATTGTCCAAATCAATATCTTTTTTTTAACAGTACGTCCATCATCTCTTCTTCTGTACTTTGGAAACCCTTCTTCATCTAAGATTGTGCGATTATGAAACCTCTTAGGAAAGTTCTTGGAGCATCTCCCATTCTTCATACACTGAGACTTTCTATTATATGCACCACATGGTCCATGTACCATATACTTTTGAACTGCTTCAAAAAGTGTTGGGTAAGCTTGTTTATCTGGAATCTCTGCAGAAATATATTTGTCAATATCCTCCGGTGACCGTGGTCTATCAGATGGGTGCATGAATAACAGAATATGGGCATGGGGCAATCCTCTTTTTTGGAACTCAACAGTGTAAACATCTGCAAAAAAATATAGATAAGAAAAGTAATTTAAATGGTAATCATATGTCATCCATTTTATACCAATAGACATAAACAATAACAGTAATGAATAATAAGTACACAAAAGCACTTACAGCCAACAGTGTTTTCAAAAATAAGTCCATCTTTGAGATCCCGAATTAGGTGGTCTAACTTGACTTTGAAAACTCGACAAAGAATATCTGGACGATCTTCAGCTTTGAGATTTTTTGAGGCAACAAATCTTTTAATCTCATCCCATTCAGGATTGCAAGTCATAGTAATGAAATAGCTAGGATAGCCGTAATGCTTGCATATAGCAAAAGCATCTTTACAGTTGTTAAACATGTATCGAGGACCCCCAGTAAAAGAACTTGGAATAATTATCCGTTTCCCAGTAGATGATGCTCGGCCATGACCTTGTGATAACGAATCCTGAATGCCTTTATATTGATCCGCCCTTAATTTAGGTTGATTAAAACGAATGTATTTTAATCGTTCAGATTCAACCATAGTGTATGCATCAACCAAAAACTGTTGGAACAATCTCCTAGACAACAACAACAAAGGAGAATCACCTTCTCTGTCTTGAATCCTGTATGCCAAAAATTCCCTCATTGTAACCTTTAAACGTTTTGCATTTTCTCTACTCCGATTAGAGACTTGAGTCAGGATGTCAGGTCGATATCCATCTTCACCATATGGGAATAACATTGGATATTGCAATCCAAGATATAGGGGATGAAGAACATCAACTCGCTGTAAGTCACGGGACTTTGTTTCAAGTATAATGTCCCTTTCAACAATAGACTCATCAATATCCCCAACTATCAATGCCGCAACTTCTGAAACCGTTGGAAGATTATATGTTCTTCCATCGGTATTTCTCTTACGAATTAGCTTCAATTTGACATCATTAAAATTTCCTTCCTTAAATCGGTCTCTCGCGTGTCTAAATGATTTTGCCAAGACATTATGATTGTTGAGCATGTCTTTTAAGCTTGTGACAATTTGGACATCAATATTAAAACAATCTGTGATAACTCTGCAAAATAAAATACAAACTGTGAGAAAAAAATAAACACAACAAAAAAATTAATAGTCCAAAATTGTTATCAGTACAAATTATGAAATACCTAAAAGCATTGATTCTGTTGTTAACTTCATTGTCGGTGTTATAAATATACAACTAGGCAAACTCAGCTCTTTCAGAATCAGCTAGGAGAAGGCTTCCTACGGAATGAAAATTTTGTCCTCCAAGGACAAAGATAGGAGGAGCAGAGCTATCATTAATACCATAATTGACCTTCCCAGACATTGACGTGAACACAAACATTGCATTGTATATTTTTTAGAAAATAACGACTCCTTTCATCATTGCCGTTGTGTAGATCAATAAGTAATTAAGGAGGTTCTTTTAACAATGGAAGCTGGACTTTCCCTTCCATACAATAAAGGGAAAATTTTGGATTCTTAGAGTTTTTTGATTTAGACAACCTTTCATTTGACCACATGAATGCCTTGCAATGTTCACATTGGTATACAGGATCTCCAATGTCAATAATATGAACGTCTAAAAAAAGAAGCAAATTTTTTGTTGATATAAGAGTAAGGTAATGAAGTTTAGCTATCATTTTGGTAAGAAAAAAGAGGAGTTTAGAAAATACCTTTACATTGGGGTTCATAATTATTTTGATTGCTCCCATCTGCTTCAAAGATTGGAAACTCGTCTACATGTTGATGAATGATTCAGTTTTCATTTGAATAAAAAACTATGTTAAATTTATAAACCGTTACCTATTACACAGGTTGATACTATATTAAGAACCATGATACTATATTAAGAACCACAACTTAAAATGTTAGTATTAACCATACAAAGAACTGAAGTCATTAACTTGGAGTCATTTTTATACTACAAATTACCTCCATTAACTCCATCAAAGATGTCCGAAAAATTCCTCTCAATTTGATGGAAACTGACCTGCTTCCCACCGTCTACCACTGCACTAACTTTGAAGACAATCAAATATTTTGTTTGTGTCATGTATAGCAAATGGATTAAAGGGTACTTGTAAATTTTTGTAAGGGTTGAAGAAAGAACCTTTATAATTATCTGTTAAATTAGATGCACCAGATCCTGCATGTTGTCCAAGTTCTGCTTGATTGGAAACTTCTGCCTCAAACAATGTTGAGAGGTTCTTTGAAGTATGGTCATGAATTATTTTTGAGTCAACAATTTTATGTTTCCCGAGTCCTAATGAATTGCATACATGGAGTAATTGATTAATATACAAAATTCTATTTTCACAACATGGTCTCATCGATATCACAGGAACAATGGGCAACTCAACGAACTTTATTTCATGACATGATAAACATAAACGCAATAACCTTACCTGCATTTGGGGAAAAGATGACATAATTCAGAGTTGGGGTTTGAATCACCTGTAATATATTTGTTGTAAAGGATAAGTCCTTGTGTAATGAATATTAGCATTACATTATGTGATATTGAGTTGGTAAATAATCGTTAAAAATCCACCTTCAATATTCTTTCTCTTTAGAATTTGCCTTGAGGTAGAAATGTTGAATCCTCTTTTCAAAATCCCTTCCTCTGAGGACATTTTAAAACCATTAATGTTATTTATTCAATATTGTTCAACATTTTTAAAACAAAAATAAATGAAATAACTTATTATACCATTAGTTATGTCTGATAATGGGGTCATATTCATCGAATGTTGAATGAAATGTGGGGTCATTGACAATGTTAATGGTCCATTTCCTACAGTCAAAACAATACATCAATTTTGGTTGGATCATTGTATGAAATTGACATATGAATAAGAAAGACAACATTTTGTGGAAGAAATTTTGTATGTTTACCTTTCAGTTGAACAACAGGAGTTGATACAGAGGGATGGTTTGGGGAATGTATTGCTGATTGACCTTCAAATTGAATATTCACGTCTGTGTTATCTATTTCAAAATCATGACATTATATATAACATTAGTGAAAAAATGATCCAAATCTGCAAGAACATGTGATAAGATTTTATGCATATGCGGGTGCTCTGAACTTTGAGGTTGGTTAAAATGGTCTTTAACAGTTGGAGAAATTATCCATGATTATAGAACCAATGAAATAATATAGGACAAACTCTTATGTGAAATAATGATAAGTAAGATATAAAACAACAAAAAATTGAAGGGGAGATCTTGGAAAGGATTCAAATATAAGATGGCTTTAGAAAGGATTCAAATATGCAGTAACATTTCCTTTCTTCTTGTGTCATTGAAGGAACCATGGAATTATATAGAAGAAAATGTCAACAAAACATTACCATTTAAATGAATCAGACATACCATATTTTTTTCTTCTTTGCCGTTGTTGGTTTTGTCTATGTAACCTTGCAATCTTTTTTTCTAACTTGTTCATCCAGTCCATGAATGAGACCTTTCAGCTACTCTTATAGTCAACTGTACTGCATTTAAAAACAGAATAATAAAACAAAATCGTGGAAGATGATGTATTTCTATCTAAATTGCATCAACAGATACTTAAATAAATGTCTCAAATGGGATGAACAAAGAAGGACCTTTGATTGGGATAACAATGGTGAGAAACTGGTACTGGAAGAATGGAGAATGAAAATTGTGAGAATATGGGCCAAAAGGATGAATCGATGACATCTATGTATTGATTATGAGTCTTAAGTTTCTTTATGAAAAGTGCTAAAATTTTATGCAGTTTAGTTCAGTATTCTAATGATAATTAACAATTATTTAAAACTACTCCCAAAAGGAGACGTAAAAGAAACCACAAACTGACATGTTTACATTTATTAAGCACTGTGTTTTTCTGTTTGTTATTAAATCTTTTAGTAATGCTACCAACTTTCTATAAATTTCATAATCCTAATTACCCTAAGATTTATTTATATATTCATTCTGGAGTTGGATGTGAAAACGATCGAGACAGATAGCAAGTGTAACATCCCGGTTTTGGATTTAATTACGGATTGGTGAATGTGTAATACATTCCGATTGTTTTGAGGCTGAAATATACCAAGTGGTATTGGACTGGGGAAATAATCCGGGTGAGGGAAGGTCTGTGGACTCCCAGTGGAGTAATCAAGGGAATCATTTCCGAGTGGATCTTGCGTGTGACCTTCCTGAATAAAAATAAGGAATTATGTATGAGCTTCCGAGGGAGGCATGTGTGTTGGGGTCGACCCGGAGTGAATAGAACCCCTAATCCTGAGTGAATGGGACCCCTGAATCCGAGTGAATAAATACCGAGTGGAGTTACTCACCTCTGCGAATAAGGGTTCGCTCCAGCGAGTGTGAATAGAGGGAAGGTTTCTGGTTAGTTTCGCTTAAGCGAATGGGTGGTTCGCCCAAGCGAGATGGGTTGTCTCGCTCAAGCGGATTTGGGTCTCGCTTGAGCGAGTGAACACTGTATTGGGCTCGCCTATGCGTTGCCTTCTGCTGGCTTTTGTTTATCGAAGGTGAGTCTTACCAGCGTGTGGCTGACTCGGCAATCCCTTCTTCTGGTCGGCTTTTGTCTTATCTTGCCTTTATGCTATTTTTCATTTACTCCGACTCTTAATCTGGGCTGATTATGAATGTTGTGTACGCTCTAAATTTTGGAAAAAAATTTCCCTGGTCTCGGTTTTATCTTTAATTAAATCGGGTTGTTTCAGCAAGCAATGTGAATGGAATATGTGATTTTTAATTTTAGCTTTGGCTATTAAAAGATATATTTGACTATTTGAATATTCTAAATGATATTTAGTTAATTAAGGTTTCCATATTTGTCTCGTAAGGTTTTAGATATTTAAGTATAGTTAAATATGGTTGACAATATCGAACTGATTAATTATATTTAATATGTGTTAATAACTCCTTGTCTTTAAATTGACCAAAAGTTATGTTGGTTCAAATACTTTTAAGTTGTTTACGATAAATTATGAGTCTTAAGTTTCTATATGAAAAGTGCTAAAATTTTATGCAGTTTAGTTTAGTATTCTAATGACAATTAACAATTATTTAAAACTACTCCCAAAAGGAGACGTAGAAGAAACCACAAACTGACATGTTTACATTTATTAAGCACTGTATTTTTCTGTTTGTTATTAAATTTTTTAGTAATGCTACCAACTTTCTATAAATTTCATAATCCTAATTACCCTAAGATTTATTTATATAATCATTATGGAGTTGGATGTGAAAACGATCGAGACAGATAGCAAGTGTAACATCCTGGTTTTGGATTTAATTACCGATTGGTGAATGTGAAATACATTCTGATTGTTTTGAGTCTGAAATATACCGAGTGGTATTGGACTGGGGAAATAATGCGGGTGAGGGAAGGTCTGTGGACTCCCAGTGGAGTAATCAAGGGAATCATTTCCGAGTGGATCTTGCGTGTGACCTTCCTGAATAAAAATAAGGAATTATGTATGAGCTTCCGAGGGAGGCATGTGTGTTGGGGTCGATCCCGAGTGAACAACTCCCCTAATCTCGAGTGAAAGGAACCCCTGAAGCCGAGTGAATAAATACCAAGTGGAGTTACTCGCCTCAACGAATAAGGGTTCGCTCCAGCGAGTGTGAATAGAGGGAAGGTTTCTGGTTAGTTTCGCTTAAGCGAATGGGTGCCTCGCCCAAGCGAGATGGGTTGGTTGTCTCGCTCAAGCGGATTTTGGTCTCGCTTGAGCGAGTGAAAGAAAAGGTCAGAAACTAACCAGAAACAAAAATGTTATATTATCATTATTATTATTATTTGATTGTCATCTCATGAGTTGAGGGAAAAGATAAAGTGGTTTGTATTCTAAAATTTTGATCATCGTTTATGCATTCTGTAATTTATCTATATAGTTTCCATTTGTTAAGCTTTTCAACTCCTTTTTAAACTTATTAGTTATGTTATGTTTACAATTGAATGTATCAACATAAATTTAAATACAATGTATTTATTTAGAAAACCTCACCAACATTAGGGTGCAACAATCATTGTGTATTTGAAAAACTATAGCAAAATCTAAGAAGAATTTGATGTAAGATTATTATGAACATTATGCATGGAAATTTGACTATTAACAGTGTATTTTCTTATGACTTTAGGACACATACTGTGACACAGCGTTTGGAAAAAATTTATTGTTAGGTAGATGTAAAACCCTTGCTTTTAAAACCATACATCAAAATTAAGATGTATATGATGGTTATATAAATCAACCTGATTTATTCCTATATGCCTTTTTGAAAGGATTCAGTATTATCTGGTTTCACATAATTTGATGGCTGATTCAGAAAATTAAATAGATTATACAAAATTCAGAAATGATAATTTTAAAGGTTGAAACATCAAATATTAAATATATAGACAATGATTAGAAAACTGTGACATCAACCGTTAATTTCATTAAGGACGATTGTTCAACATTGTTTGATTTAAATCCAAAATACATAAAAATGCGATGAAGGGTAAATAAAAAGTGACTGATTCAAAACATTACAATCAAAAGAAATTGAAGTTTCACTGATGTTTCAATTGCGTTCTTGCTTAATGATTTTCCTGGCTTTGTTGGATGAAAGTTCAAACTCATCATGGGAATCCTTTCGTTCTTTAATCCAGTTGTCAGCACTTATGGACTTCTCAGGCGTAAACATTGATTGATCTCCCAAGCCAACATCAATTCCACGGGTCTGAAAAAGAATATGCAGTTTAATCCAGGTTTAAAAATAATAAACAATGTTTTCTCAGCTATGTGTTAAAGTAATAAAGATATAAACGAATAGTGACACATAGTGATGTTATGTTAATACTGTATATTACAAAAACATTTATATCAACTTCCACAGCAACGGTTAAGGTTATAATAATGACTATTAAGTTAACAATAGGGATATTATAATTGAAAAATGTGAAATGAAATTTGTTCACAGGGATTACCTTCATGCCTTCAACATTTTCAATGACAGGAGTTGAATCATTTCCTATGAATGCATCTGCTTGATTTCCCTGTGTATTGAATGAGGCACAAAAATATATGATTATCTAAAATTGAGTGGTGAAAGCTTGAATTAACATGATCAGAAACACTGCCTCAATGGAATCCAAAGGGACAATAGAAATTAGCATGACAGAAGTATATTGAGTGGCTAATGGAATAACTGCATCAGAAGACTGAGTGGCTAATGGAATAACTGCATCAGATGACACTGTTTGATTATCCTGTTCATTAAAAATGCAAAGATACAAAGATTATATGGCAAGTTAAATTTAATGATAATAAACCCCTAACTAATAGATGGGTTCATCAATAATAGTAATAACCACAAAATTAGTGCACACCTTGACATAATTCCTTGACTCTGCAATGGAAGTTATGATTTCAGAATTTTCAACAGGAAAAGGAGACTGAAAAATAGAAAACAAACAATTATATTGGTTTTTGTTTTAAATTTTGAGTGTATATATAATAACAAAAATTTTAAAAACAATTTGAATATACCTCATAAACCTTATATTTGTTTTTAAACTCAGTAATCAATCCGGGTTCAGCGCATATCTTCATGACGTTGATTGTGTATGGAACTAATGCCATGAACTCTTGCATCTTCACTTGAACTTTAAAAATGAACTTTTTATCCTTCAGAGCATCCAATTCTTCCGGATACATGTTTTTATCACCACCCTTTACATATGAAAGACAATAATTAAAGATACAACATTTTATAATTCAGAACTACCTCAAAAGAATTTAATGATACCCTTGAAGAATAAGCAGTATGGAGATCCTTGGCAGACATGCCCAAGAAGTTGGCAGCCTCTTTATCAAAGAGGATAAATGATGCAGAATCTGATTCATCCACCACCCTTAGATGAATGCAATACCTTATCAGAAAATAATTAAATGACATTAGTTTAAATTATCAGCTATAAGAAAATAGTATCAGCAAACGTAATCAGAAAATAAACATTTAATGTAAATGTAAATGTACAAACCTCATAATAAAAGATGAGAAATGTGTTCGACAATTTTTGCAATAAAACATATCTCCATCAACCTGAACCCCATACACACACTTGATACATCCTTTGTAACACCAACTGTACTCAGATTCAATCTGCTTGACTATCCCAATACTGACAAATACTCCATTCTATAAAGTGAAAATTTACGCACACATAAGAAAATCTGTATATACAAACTATTAATACAATAGCAAATCTGTATATACAAACTATTAATACAATGTTTAGTACATACATGAGAGAAAAGACTATGTTATTTGCATATATTGTTTACGACTTAATGAAATTTTTTTTAAAACAATTACATAAGAGCCCACATACTGGCTAATTGTATTCACACGTTGCATAAATGCATCTATATATCATAAGCCATACACCATATTAAAAAATATCAATTACATACCTGTTTGAATTCTTTTAACTCTTCTATGGATTTATAGGATGTAAGTTTCAGGAAGTCATCCTGTGCAGATATTTGGGCCCGACTGAATAATGGGGTCAATTGCTGAGAAGAGACACACTCATTGGATTGAATCCTACAGAAAACATATATATAAGTAATAAAATATTCAATGATGTACTTTGAATATGGAGTAATTCAGTTGCTGATTTATGTAACATTTGTTTTTAGAATACCTTAAAATAGTATGACTAACTCAGGAAGAAAAAATATGTTTCTTAACAACATACCTAGCCCTGAAGAGTTTGATCTCAGGAATGGGGTCATTGATGTATAATCTAGAAGTATAGTTCGTGTTTGAGACACTCATCATGTAACATCCTATTTTCATCACAAATAGGAAATAGATATTAATATATTTCTTGAGAAATACTTACTATAAGTTAGTTTATTATTATCATTTTTTTTTGAAATTTTGGTATTTATATTTTTATTATTTGTTTTTTTAAAGTAATAATAATAAAAAAATAAAAATATTTCTGAATGAGAATTTTAAAGTGACTTAATTAGTATTCACTAATTAAGAAAATTATATTAAGAATTTTTAATATCTTTACTATTCACCATTTTTATTTTATGTTGTTATATTTTTGTTTTTTTTACATATTTAAGATTTAACTCTTATTAGAATTTTAAAATAAAATTTTGAAGGAATTAGACTATGGTTCTTTTGAACTTTTTGATCTACATAATATTTATGATGTTCTGGAATTTTTTGAAAATTTTGAATTATTTTAATAAAATAATATATTTTAAATAATTTTAAATTCATATAAAGTTGCTTAAAATTAAAAATATTTACAAGAATGTAAAGTTAAATTATAAGAAAATTTTCTAAAATCCATTTCAAGTAGACTTATCTAAAAATTATCGGTTTGAGAAAAATCTTGATTTTTTCTAATCGTTAAAAAATTAGAAACGTATCAATAAATTTTTATTAACAGAAAATTTTAGATTTTTAAAATTTCAGCTTTATATTACTTATTATAAAATTAGTGAGGACTGATATAATATCGCTAAATTTCAAAAAGGACTCATTTTGAATATTTAAAATATACCGAGTGAAGGGTTACTATTTGACTTAATAATTTTGCCGACGATTACTATGCAAATCACTGTGCATGTATGAAATTTTCAAAAGATGCACAGTAACCTGGAATAAAAAATTCAAAAATGCATAGTACTTTTATATTAAAATAATAGAATGCATAGTAAATTTTTTTCCTATAAATACCGAAGGATTTCTTCTTTAGAATTCACAATTTCAGATTAAGTTTTCTTAATATAGTAGTGCTAGTGAGATAGTGGTGGAAGTGAGAGAGAGAAGAAAAGTTTTTGGAGAGAAGGTTCTGCCAAAATCTTAAGGTAAGAATACTTCTCTTTTATATTTTTTTGGGTTATTTTTATATCGTTTTTAAAAATCTGTTATTATACTGGAAATAATATTATTTTAAGTTACTATTCTGCATAGTAAACACTATTTCAATAGTAAATTACTATTTCAATAGTAAATTACTATTTAAATAGTAAATTACTATTTACTGTTACTATTTACCATTACTATTCACGATTTACTATTTACTGTTACTATTCACGTTTTACTATTTACTGTTACTATTCACGATTTACTATTCACTATTCACTATTCACTATTCAAAATTTACCATTTTTATTTTAAGTTGTAATCTTAATTTTCATCTTGTAATTATATTAAAATGAAATTGGTATGTTTTAGAACTCGGAGACGAGGCGCGCATGGATTTTCAATAACGAATCGATATATGTTAGTCCTCAAATTTTCAATAAAAGCTTAAATAAAAATTTCATAAAATTCATAAAAATTAGTTTAATTTGTTAGAAAATTAGGATTTAAATTCAATAAATGAGTGTTGTTGGAAATAATCTGCCATTGATCAATTTTCTCTAGTTTTGCAGTGAAAAAGTTAAGAAATCAAGAGAAAATTACACTGGAGAATCTGACGCGTAGCCTCACCCCACGCGTAGCATCAACTGCTATTTTTGAGTCTGACGCTACGCATCACAGCCACGCGTAGCGTCAGTGCTGCGCAGTCTCCACTCCCACTTTGGCCAACCACCCCACTTGGACCCAATAATGGGCACTCCACTCAGCACAAGGGCCACCCCACTCATCACAAATGGCCAAATTACAGAGGAAACACGTCCAAGTGGCCAAGCATGATTGATTTTAATTATTTGAAGTGGCCATTATCAGCTGCTTAATGGGAGCTGAGTCAGGGGTCTGACGCGTAGCGTCACAGGGACGCGTAGCGTCAGCACCCTTGCTCAGCCCTATAAATAGGGCCATCCAACACCATTCAACATATCCCATTCCATACACTTCTCTTCTCTTCTCTCTTGTGCTCGACTCTGAGTACTTTCTTTTGTGAGTTGTAGTTCTAGAATAGTTTTCTAGATACTTGAGTGTGTTTCGGTGTATTGTGATCGTTGTATCGTGAAGTTTCCATCGTCTTCTTCGTAATGTCAAACTCTGTAAGTGTTGTTTTTACTTTTACCATGTGTAACTAATTTGTTTATGTTGGAATTGGTGAACTAATCTATTGAGTATAATGTTGTGAATTCGACCTCTGCATGTTTATGATTCAAGTCCATGTTAGTATCTCAACCTTTTATTAATATGAACGTCAAACGGGAGAATGATTTTCATGTGTATCGAAACTGGTTTTATTAGTGTAAATGTCAAACGGGAGAATGATTATTTATGCCGTATTGAAACTTGTTTTGACAAAAGTAAAAAGTTGGAATACCCTTGGTATCTCAATTCTATAGGGGTTGTTAACCATTGTTGCCATAAGGCCAGGTCTTAATGCAAGTTTTTACTGAGAAAGCTCACGAGGGATCGGACTTTACGGTGAATTCTTAGAATTTATATCACGAGGGATCGGTTATAATGATTTTAAGCTGCAATGACATGAAACTTGATGATTAAATATGCATGTCTTGAGTTCCTCATTGTTATTCTAGATTAGGGATCCAATTTCCAACATAATTTGTTTATCTGTGTTTATCTCAAGTATCTTACCTATTCTAGGTTACAACTCAACTTTTTAGATAGATTTTATTTTCTTTTATCCTATGAATCAATCAACCATGCTATCTTGTGAATATTGTATAAATTGTACATAAATCATTCTTTTGTTTATAATTTCCTTCATATTTACCATAGTAAGTAGACGATTACTGTTGTTATTGGACTTTCAATCCCAGTGGAACAATATCTAAATTTTGAAAACTACAAACGAATTGGTGCGCTTGCCAATTGACAAAAAAGTCCGGCGGTGGGAAAGAACCGCTGAGTCGCCGTCGGGCTGAACAAGTTTTCTGGCGCCGTTGCCGGGGATTGAATTGTTTCAGTAAAATAGTAAAATTTTAATGACCGTGGTAAATATTTTTTTTTTACTTTAGATAATTTTTTATTTATTTTGTATCATTGTTACACTAACTTTCTTTGTCTAGTTTGTGTATGCAAACTCGATCTACCGCAGGTAAAATTTATTTTGATCCTGAGATAGAAAAGTTTGTAAAGAAAATCAAGTCTTTGAAATCAAAAACACAAATTAATTCTTCTTCTACTTCGAAAATTTTTGAAAAATCAAATATGGCTGCTGAAAGGAGAACATTGGGACAGTTTGCTGCTATAAATGGTCCACCCCGAGTTTCGGGAATGTTTCAAGGACCAGTTTTACCAGTGGAAATTAAACCTGCCACTTTAAATATTATTCAAAACAACCAATTTGCTGGTTTAAATCATGAAGAACCATATGAACATTTAACTGTTTTTTATGAATTATGCAGCACAATTGGTTTTGAACCCAATCAAGAAGAGTCTGTTTACATGAGACTTTTTCCTTTTTCATTGATTGGGAAAGCAAAAGAATGGTTTAAATCTTGTCCACCGGGTAGTTTTGCAAACTGGTCCGATGTTGAAAGAAAATTTTTGGAAAGATTTTATTCTCCTTCGAAATATTTTAAAGCAATGACAGCCATACACTCTTTTTCTCAAAATAATGATGAATCATTAGGAGAGACATGGGAACGATTCAAGGCACTCTTGAGAAAATGCCCAAACCACAACCTGAATGATGCCGAAAAGGTAAGAATCGTTTACCATGGTTTATTGCCTCAGTTCAAGATGATGTTAGATGCTTGTGCAGGTGGTTCTTTAATGAACAAGACTGTGGAAGAAGCCATAGAAATATTGGAATCAATGGCTATTAGTGACCGACAAGCAAAGCATGAAAGAGGTAATATGCAGAGGAAGCCAGGAATGCTCGAATTGGGAGTAAATGATGCAGTGTTGGCTCAGCAAAAATTACTGACCCAACAAATTGAAGTTATGAGCAAGCAATTGGAAAAACTTCAAATTGCTCAAGTAGCATCACCACCCCTTGCTCAACTTAAAGCATGTACGCACTGCATGGGAGAACAACCATGTGGTTACTGTGGAAATGAGCAAGAGCAAGCCAATTTCATGAACCATCAAAGAGCACCCTTAGGTAATTTTCCTTTTAATCATGGAAATTCTTTTCCTAACAATTACCCGCAGGGTTGGCAAAATCAGAATATTGGCTGGAGACAGGATACTGGACCTTCCAACAGACCTCCTAACAATCAATTCAAGCAACAACAAACTGACAATGCAAGGTTGACAAGAATAGAGGAAGCTATTCAACAGTTATTGCAGTTTGTAGAGACAAATGAAGTTGCCTGAAAAGCATCAGATATACAAATGGGTCAGCTTGCAAAAGAGATAGCCGAATTAAAGAGTTCTGGGTTTTCTGCAAACACTCAAAACCCAAGGGAACAATGTAATGCTGTTTCTATTGATGTTGTAAAAATTGATTGTAAAGAAAAGAGTGAGAAAAAGAAAGAAGAAGAAGAAAAAGAAAGTAAAAAAATAGAAAAAAATGAAAAAAATGAAAAAGAAAAAGATGTGCAAAGAGATACAGAGCAAGAAACAAACTGTATAACCCCAAAAAAATGTAAAGATCCGGGGAGTTTCACCATTCCGGTAACAATCGGAAATATCAACATCAGGAATGCGTTATTAGATTTAGGGGCTAACATTAACTTGATGCCCTTAGACTTAATAAAGCGCATTGGTGAATATGAGTTGAAGGAGACAAAGACAGAATTACAGTTTGCGGATCGCTCTGTCAAAAAGCCTTATGGGATTGTGGAAGATGTGTTAGTAAAGGTTGACAAGTACCACTTCAAAGTTGACTTTATGGTACTGGATATGAAGGAGGATACTGAGATCCCCCTGATCCTAGGAAGACCTTTCATGAAGACTGCAAAAATCAAAGTGGATGTTGATCAAAGTATGGTTGCAGTCAAAGTTTATGGAGAAGAAGTAAGCTTCAGTGCTCATGAACATCTCAGGATAAGTAATGAGGAAAAAGTTTACCCTTCAACCAAACCAGGTGTGAACACCTATTTTTGTCCGGTGATATATATTAAAAAAAAAAGAAAAAAAGAAAAAAAAAGAGAAGAAAAAAGAGTTTTTTTGTCCTAGAGTCCGGAGTCAATGTTGACTGCATTAACCGGGGTCCTAGCACGGTTTCATGACCGGTGTTACCTCATTAGTTCTAAGCTCGTACAGCCTCAGTGGAGTACGGTATTTTACACCTCAGTTCGAAGGGAATCCGAGGTTCTTCAAGTTAAAACTGATGTGTTAATCCGTACTTGAACTTCAAGACACACCGGAGGTACACCTGCAGGAGATTCCCCAATGCTTAATATTTAACCGAGGTGAAGAGAAATGTCTATAGTTGACCAATGATTTCAGACCCCGGTTATGACTTACCAGTTCTCGTTGGTGACGCGGTACAGTGCTTAGAACCCCGCCCAGTCCAGATTGCCACCCCGGATCATATTAAAAAAAATATCTTATTAAAAATTGCATAGTGACCGTTAGAATAGTAACCCTTCCCCATCTCTATAAATACCCAATCCCTCTTCATTTCCTACCACACCTCTCATTTCATCAATTCTCTTCATTTCTCTCAAGCAATGGCTGATGGATGCCGAAGCCAAGAGGAAAGAATAAGGGAGGGAAGACGATGTTTTGTGACTACCTTTTTACTCCTTATAGTGTGGGTAGTAATTTATATTTATTGGATATTTTATATATTTCCATATATGTAATAAATAATTTATGTTTCCATTTGTATCTTTAAATAAAAGGCCCCAAAAAAAAATCAGAAAAATAAATGGCTAAAAAAAAAAATCAAAAAAAAAAATCAAAAAAAAATAAAAAAAAAATAAAAAAAAATAAAAAAAAATAAAAAAAAAAATCAAAAAAAATCAAAAAATAATAAAAAATAAAAAAAACGAAAATAAAAAATAAAAATAAATAAGAAGGGCCAAAAAAAAAAGAAGAAAAAAGAAAAAAGGGCCCAAACAAAAAAAAAACAGAAAAAACAAAAAAAAAAAGAGAAAGCCCAAAAAAAAACAAAAAAAAAAGGAAATGGGCCCAAAAAAAAAATCCAAAAAAAGGTCCAAAAAAAAACGAAAATTAAAAAAAAAAAAAAGGAAAATCAAAAAGTTGACGGTGGTTTATTAGTGGTGGGCCCCGGTTTGGTTGGATAATTGGAGAAAATTGGGGAAATTGACATCAAATTTGGACAAATTGAAAAAGTAGAAAAGTGATGTCATTTATGGAGAATCCAATGCCAATTTTCTTCTATAAATAGAAGGTGATATTGAGGCATTTTGGGGAAAGAAGAGAAAAAAGAGGGGAAAGAGTGTTAAATTTTTGTGAGAATTTTTAGAAGTTTGAGTTTTCAAAAATTACTTTGTGTAATCCTAGTTAGGAAAATGAGTGCACAACTCTTGTTTGTCTTAGTATGTGAGTTTTTGTGAGCTAAAATACTGTCCAAGTATTGTAACCGGTATCCAAATACCTTCAAATCAAGTCCAAACAAAGCCAAAAGCAAAGGAAATCTACACAAAATTGATTTCCCGACTTCCGTTCTAGTTTCTCTGTAATTGATCTTGTACCAAGGTATTTTTTATTAATACAAAGTTGTTTATTTATATTTATTTATTCGTCTTATTTAATTGTTATTTATTTTTCTGCGCTTTTATTTTTCTTTATTTATATTCAAGCACTTTATTTTCCTGCACTTTATTTTTCTGCAGTTATTTATCTGTTTATTTATTTTTATGCATCTCCATCTTTATTTATTTATTTGTACCTTTATTTTTCCTTAATTATTTATTTATTTATTTTTACACTTTTATTCCTCTTTATTTACTTTTCTGCACTTTTATTATTGTTAATTTATTTTTTTCTGCACTTTATTTATCCGCACTTTATATTTCTGCAATTATTAGTTCATTTTTTTTTATTTTTTACATTTTTATCTTTATTTATTTATTTTTATACCCTTTTATTTTATTTATTTACTTTCCCGTCCCTTTATTTTTGTTATTTACTTTTCTGCCTATTTATTTTCATGTATTTACTTTTCTGCCCCTTTATTTTTGTTATTTACATTTCTGCCCCTTTATTTCCATGTATTTACTTTTTAGCCCTTTTATTTTGGTTATTTATATTTCTGCCCCTTTATTTTTGTTAATTACATTTCTGCCCCTTTATTTTTGTTATTTACATTTCTGCCCCTTTATTTCCATGTATTTACTTTTTAGCCCTTTTATTTTGGTTATTTACATTTCTGTCCCTTTATTTTTGTTATTTACATTTTTACCCCTTTATTTTTGTTATTTACATCTCTGCCCCTTTATTTTCATGTATTTGCTTTCCTGTCCCTTTATTTTTGTTATTTACTTTTTTGCTGCTTTATTTTTGTTATTTACTTTTCTGTTCCTTTATTTTTTTATTATTTATTTTTCTGCCCCTTTATTTTATGTATTTATTTTTTTTTCTGCTCTTTTATTTTTATGTATTTATTGTTATGTCTATTTATTTTTATTTTTATTTTTTTGAACTTTTCATTTATTTTTTTTCTACCTTTATTTTTTTTTATTTTATTATTATTATTTATTCTCTATACTTTTTATTTTTAGTTATTTATCTTTTTGCTTTTATCTTTCTACACTTTCTATTTATTTATTTACGTTTGACCATTTTAATAGTTTATAAATATGTTATATATATATACATAATTATCCATTTTTATTATGGTCATGATTTCCTATTATTTTCTCTTAGTAACCTTTTAATAATTAAGAAGAAATTATTTTCATAAAAAAATAAAAAAATCAAGACTAATAAATAGTGTGTTATTTATTCATTCATTTTTCTCTTAAAATTAAGATGAGATTAATTTAGATGAGACATCTTATTAATCTTATTTTCTTAAAAGATAATTAAATAATATTCCGTGTCAATTTTAATTAATTAAATGTATTATATTTCTTTATCTTCATGTTGATGTGTTTAATTTTATTTTATTTTTTCTCTTATCTTTATTTATTTATTTATTTATTTGTTTTGAACTTTATATTTCTCAATAAAAATCAATTTTTTTTACTAGAAAATAAGTAAGACAAGACGTCTTATTGTTTTTTTTATCTTTTTATTTTTATGGTCTTTTAATCATTTGTTTATTTATTTTCTTAGAACTAAAAAACAACAAACTTAGGAGATGTATTTTTTTTTACTATCTTTGTTTTATTCATATTTATATATTTTTTTATTGTGTATATTATTTATGATTGTTTTATGAAGGATGAAATATTTGATAATCATTTTTTAAATTATGCATGATCAATTTGGGTAACCGTTTTTTACGGACAGTGTGGGGTGCTAATACCTTCCCCTCCTGTAATTCGACTCCCGGACTAAACAGAATCTCATTTTTTTTAAAAAAAAAACCAGTGCTATTTAAAGGTTTTCCTAATATTTTCCTTAATAAATATTGGTGGCGACTCCTTGAACCCTTTATTTTTTAGGCTTCTCAAGAGCCTCACTTCAATGCCGTTTCAATTTTCTTTTATTTGTCTTTAACCAGTCCGCGTCGTGCGCCGGGACCCCGGTCGCGACAGATGGCGACTCCACTGGGGATATTTTGAGAGTCAAGCCCGTTAAATTGATCTTGTGTATTTTGTTGATTGTTAATTATTTCATCCTTTATATTTATTTGTTATGTTATTCTTGTTGTTTATCTAATCTTCCATTAATTTTAGATTTTATACTATTTTTTTTTTTTACTTCTTTATTGCCTTAATTTAGAACCTTAGGGTAGAAGACATGTGATATTTATTTTGCTTTATGTTTGTTCATTGTGAAGAATGGGTAAAAATCCAGGTATGAATGCCCCACACACTTCACATTCACCATAATACACACACTATTAGAAGGGACCCTATTCCCGGGCCCCGCAAAAGACATAGGCTAGGGGAGATTATTAGCGGTGTCATTTAGGACGAGACGTCCTACCATGATTCGCGTGAAAATCTCAGCCGGGGTGTTATCTTAGTTATGATGTCCGCACTAAGTAGGATTCCCTACTTTTTGCATAAGACTCATAGCTAAAGATCAGAGCTCCGGTGACCTTCTTAGAACCAATTAGAACAATTACCTTTTGAAGAAACACGATTAAATAGCCTTAGAGCCAATTAGGTGGTTACCTTGTCTAAGACACAATTGGGCAAACATTCCTTTTATCTTTTATTCATTTGCACAAAGTTTTTTTTTTTAAAAAAAAAAATCATCAAAAATGTATCTTTTCTATACTCAAGTCATGATAAATACTATCACTCTTATGTGAGGATATTTATCAAACTGTTTTCTTTGTTAATCTGATTTATTTATTTCTTTTGTTAAAGGTGAAATTTAAACATCGGTAAGTATCACTAAAAAATGGAATTTAACATGAGATCAAGTGATCAAGAAGTGAAGGCAACTGGTTTAAAAAATTTGTTACACCTCAAAGTCATCAGATCAAATACTAGCAATTTGTTATCCTTAAGCAAAAGGATGGATATTACTCAGAAAATGACCTTTACAAGGAAATATGGAAAGATCCTAAAATTCTTAGAGGTCGAAGTGCAAGAAGGGGCCCTTACTGCTCTAGCTCAGTTTTATGATCCTCCTCTCCGCTGTTTTACATTCAAAGATTTCCAGTTAGCTCCTACTTTGGAGGAGTTTGAACAGATATTTGGCTTGCCATTAGAAGATTTGAAACCTTATCGTCGAACTGAACATCATGCTTCAATCTTCAGTGTAGCTCGCATTCTCAAGATAGATCCTGAAATGCTTAAGAAGGCTCAATTAAACAGGAACCAAATTTCAGGATTCGCACTAAGCTTCTTTGAGCAGCAACTTCTCAGTCAGGCAGGGAAAGGAGAATGGGACGTGTTTGTTGACATTTTGGCATTGGCCATCTATGGTGTGATCCTCTTCCCAAGCCTTGATAATTATATTGATTTCAAGGCAATTGATGTTTTCCTAGCTAGAAAGCTTAGAGGTGAAAGTTCCATGACTGCTGTCTTAGCTGATATCTATTGTACAATGGATTCCTGTCATAACCGGAATGGGAAAAAGATCGTCTGTTGTCTACCCGCCTTGTATCTATGGCTTACTTCTCATGTCTTCAATCAAGTTGGCAAGGTTGAATGTCCTATCTCTGATTTGAAGCTCCTTAGGTTAACCAAGAAGACTAATAGGGAGTGGGCAGGACATCTGGCAGGATTATCTGCTAGCATGATTCGGTGGTACCCTCAGTGGATGAACGTAGATTCCATTATTTACTGCTGTGGAAAATTTCCGAATGTGCCTCTCATGGGAACTCAAGGATGCATCAATTACAATCCTAGCATTGCAAAAAGACAACTTGCTTATCCTATGATACAGCCTCCAGAAGAAGAAACAGTAACACCTTTCCTTCATTATTATATTGAGGGAAATAGTGCTCCTGTTATTCAAACTATCATTGATGCTTGGGGCAAGGTTCATAGTAAAGGAAAAGAATTGGGTGTCCGAAGTCATGCCGCAAAAGAAAGTTACCACCAGTGGATTTCAAATAGGGTAGCCATTGTTAAATTACCCTTTAAAGATCACGGTGCTCATGTGAGAAATCCAGTTCCCGAAGAAAGCAAAGAGATTGAAAATTTGAGGAGTGAGTTGGCTGAAATGACAAAGAAAAATCAAGCTTTGGAGGATGATTTAATCAAAATTCAACAAGACAATGCTTCCCTTAAGAGAAAAAGGTGTGAATTAGAAAATGCCTTTGAAGACATAGGTAAGAAGCAGCGAATTGAAAGAGAACATATGATGCAATTGGATCAATGCCTCCAAACCGTGAACAGCCAATTGAAGACCAAAGAGAAACAAAAGAATGATATATTGGCTGACAAAGGGCGGTTACGAGAAATTCTAGCCAAGACAAAAGAAGAAGCTCAAGGTGAAAAGAACCTTATGCAAGCGCGAATTGATGAACTGGAACGACAAGTCAGAGATGTCGTCAGTGCTTGCGAGTGTGAAATAAATGAAGAAAAATGGCAAGCCATGGAAGACAAGGATAGATATGAAGAGATTATACGTTTAATGACCCTAGAAAGGGTTGAGTTGGAAAGTCTTGTCTATTCTTGGAGAGACCGTTTTTCTAATCTAGCCGGTCTTGCTAATGGAACACTTGGAGATATTCCTCACCTGTTGAAGAAGGCTGAAGCAATGATGAATCCGCTTTCTACACCGGAGGAAATTGCAACATTCATCCAATACTGCAAGGGGCGATTGGATGAAATGAGGGTCTGGATTGCTAAAGCGAGAGAGAATTGATTTTGAGTTGTTGTAACAAATAATGTATCAGAACTTGTTGATCAATGAATAAATCTCATGTTGAATTTGCATTTTCCTTCTAACTTAGTACTTTAGAAAAAGACATTCTAAAAGAAAGGTTTATCTTTGCTTACCGATATTTAAAATTCATCATGTATTTACTTTACATCTCTTTATGTCATTTAACAATACTTGTTCTTGTACCAAGGGGGGTTTCTTTGTATTTATTCACATCACGGGGAGAAGGGGCTCAAAGCATCCTTATCAAACTAGACTGCAAACAAGACTTATGGCAGAGCCGGAAAGCGCAGTTGAAGAATTAAGGAATGAAGTTGGCCAGATCAAGGAGCAGATGGCAGAAATACTTAAGCTTCTTGAAAGAAGAGGTACAGAAAGGGGATCTTCTGCAGGAAATGGGGAACAAACATCCACTCCTCAAGTTCAAGCTCAAGAGGGGAACCCTATACCTTTAAATGATCCTGCTCCAGTCACTGAAACTCCATTCATCTCACACCAACCTTATAGTATGCCATTGCCACCTTTTGTTTCCCAAGACGGGAATGCTCAGCAAGCATATGCTTGGCCTCCATATGGCTTACCTCAAGGATATTACACCATGCATCCTAATCCCAATCAAGAGAATCCTCCTGCTATTCAACAAGTTCCCAATCCCCCTGTATCTAACCCTCCAAATTTTAACCAATCAATAACTATTCCCCAAAACACTCAGGCTCCACCCAATGTCACTCTACCTAATACAATTCCACCACAAAATCACCAGACTCCAAATGATGCCACACAACCAAACCCACAAGCAGTGCCATATTATTTCCCTTATGGTTGCCCAATGCCACAGGCAGGTGTTTCCCAAAACTTGTCACACAAAGCTCAAGTCCCTCCACCAAATCCTGATCAGCCAGCAGCGCCTTTGTCAAAAGGGCAAATGGAAATATTGGAAGAAAGGTTGCGTGTAGTAGAGGGAGAAAGTGGCTTAGGCGTAACAAATGTTTCTGAATTATGCCTAGTTCCAGATGTGGTAATTCCTCCCAAGTTCAAATTGCCGGAATTTGATAAATACAAAGGAACAACTTGTCCTCGTAACCATTTGACCATGTACTGCCGAAAGATGGCTGGGTATGCTTATGATGAAAAGTTGCTGATCCATTTTTTTCAAGATAGCCTTGCTGGGGCAGCGTTGAGCTGGTATACTCACCTTGAACGAACTCGTATTCGTTGTTGGAAGGATCTAGCCGATGCCTTTCTGAAGCAATATAAATACAATATGGACATGGCACCAGACCGGCTACAACTTCAGAATATGACCAAAAGGAATACTGAGTCCTTCAAAGAATATGCTCAACGATGGAGGGAAATGGCTGCACAAGTTGAACCACCTCTGATAGAGAAAGAGATAGTGGCAATGTTCATTGACACTCTTCAGCCACCGTTCTATGAAAGGATGCTTGGGAGTGTATCATCAAGCTTTTCTGATATGGTGGTAATAGGGGAAAGAATTGAAAGCGGTTTGAGAACAGGAAAAGTTGTCCAAAGTTCCCCATCAATAGGAAGACCTATGACAGGGGCAGGAAGAAGAAAGGGTGACGAAGCAAATGCTGTAATGGGAAATCAAGGTCAACATAATCAAAAAATGTTTCAACCTTCCCCTTTCCCTTTCCCACCTCATTATCCACCGTACGGACCTTACCCTTATGTAGCTGCTGCTTCTGGAAATTCATTTCCCCATCCTCAATCATATAGACCCCCACCCGTCCATAATTTTAAGAATACACCACCACCTCCTCCCCAACAATGGATGCAAAATCCCAACCCAAATCTTCCACAAAAAAAGCCAAACAATGACCGTCCTTCTGTCCAATTTGATCCAATTCCCATGACATATACTGAACTTTTGCCTCAACTTCTCAAAAGTTCTCTTGTTGTACGATGTCCTTTAAAACCCGTAGGGCCACCCTATCCTAAGGGGTATGATCCTAATGTGAAGTGTGATTATCATGCTGGGGCACCGGGGCATTCTACAGAAAATTGCATTGCCTTAAAGTTTAAGGTACGTGATTTGATAAATGCCAAGTGGTTGGATTTCGAAGAAGGCTCTCCAAATGTGATTAGAAATCCTTTGCCTAATCATGGAAATACTGGGGTAAATGCAATAACACATGACTTGGGAAGTGATCATTGTCCCCCTTGCAATGATGTCAACGTGATCCATGGGCAGCATGGTACAAACTCAGTAAGCCCAGTCACCCCTGTTCCTTTGGTGGTCTATTACACCAAGAAACCTTTGACCGAACCAGTCATAAATCATCCGTCCTTGACAATTAGGACCCCATCTCCATTTTCATACAAGGATACCCATGCAGTACCTTGGAGGTATGAAGTGGATGTAATCCCTCAACTCCTAAAGGGATCGTCATCCTCAGTAACCAATATTTCCGAGACAAGTGGAATGACTAGGAGCGGGCGAGTTTATGCTCCTGAAAACTTGAGAAAGGAGGATACACCTGTAAGTGAAAAAGAAAGTCGTGGTAAAGAACAAGATCCTCCCCAAAGAATAACAGAGGAAGATGCTTGTGAATTTTTGAAATTCATTAAGCAAAGCGAATACCAGGTCCTTGACCAGTTAAACCGCACTCCTGCAAAAATATCCTTGTTATCTCTCTTATTGGACTCAGAACCACATCGTGGAAAGTTATTGAAGGTCTTGAATAAAGCACATGTTGCGAAAGATATTTCGCCTGAAAAGTTTGAAGGGATAGTGGGGCATATTGCCTCAAATGACTACTTAACTTTCACCGATGAAGAGATACCTGCTGAAGGAAGAGGTCATAATAAGGCATTACACATCTCTGTCAAGTGTCGGGATCATATCGTAGCCAAGGTCCTAGTTGATAATGGCTCCTCTCTGAATATCATGCCAAAGTCCACTTTAAATCAACTACCTTTTGATGGGTCACATATGAAGCCAAGCTCAATGGTAGTAAGAGCTTTTGACGGTACTCGGAGAGAGGTCATTGGAGATATTGAGATCCCCATCCAAGTGGGCCCATGCACCTTCAATGTATTATTTCAAGTGATGGATATCAATCCTGCTTATAGCTGCCTATTGGGGAGGCCTTGGATACATTCTGCCGGTGTGGTTCCATCTACCCTTCATCAAAAGCTTAAATTTGTGGTAAACAACAAGCTAATCATTGTTTCTGGTGAGGGAGATTTCCTTATCAGTAAGCCCATGTCAACTCCATATATAGAAGCGGCTGAAGAAAGTCTTGAGACTTCCTTCCAATCATTGGAAATTGCTCACACCACCTATGTGAGCGAAGGGTTACAACTAGCTCGTCCTTCTAAAGCTTCTATGATGGTAGCTAAAGTGATGATGAAATCTGGATTCCAGCCAGGGAAAGGGCTTGGGAAGATGCTTGATGGAGGAGTAGACCCATTATTGGTTAAGGAGAATAAGAACGGCTTTGGGCTGGGGTATCATCCATCTCCAATGGAAAGAGCAAAGGTTTTCGCAGATAAGAGAGAAAAGCGACTTGCACGGTTAGAAAACCGAGAACCCCTAACTGCGAAGATCCCTATCTGTGACCTTTACCAAAGCTTCAGGAGTGCAGGCTTGACATCTCCAGACCAAGTGGCAGTCATCGATGATGAGTCCAAGAGAGAAGAAGACTTGATTTACCCTTGTCCTTTAGATACTGAGTTGTGTAATTGGGAAGCCGTTGAGCTTCCAGAGATCATTTCAAAGTAATTATTCACTTTGTAGGTTTTGTTTAAATCCTTTGGCTATGCCTAAAGCCTTAGGATGAGTTTTAATAAGGGCAAAACATGTTTTCTTTATCATTTTCAATAAATAAAAGTTAAGTTCGATTATCATTTTCCTTATTTTACCTTTTTATATTAAATAAATTGCAGATCTGAAATTGAATTCCAAAATAATAAGATTGCTTTCTCCCATCATGATTTTAATCCAACAAGCGAAGAGGATGAAGAGTCTGATGAACCTTCCCCTGAATTACTAAGGCTGCTAGATCAGGAAGATAAAGAAATTTCTCCCTATCTAGAAATTGTTGAAGTCATAAATTTGGGGAGTGAAGAAAACAAACAAGAAGTCAAGATCGGCACCTCTTTGAGTAGAGAACATAAGAGGGAATTAATAGAATTGTTGGTCGAATTCAGCGATGTGTTTGCTTGGTCGTATCAGGATATGCCGGGATTGGATAACTGCATCGTTGAACACAAGTTGCCATTGAAACCCGGTTGCGTCCCCATAAAGCAAAAGTTGAGAAGGATGAAGCCAGAAATGCTCTTAAAGATTAAAGAAGAGATAACCAAACAGTTGGATGCTGGGTTCTTGGCTGTCTCCAAATACCCTGAATGGGTGGCCAACATTGTTCCGGTCCCGAAGAAAGATGGGAAAGTACGAATGTGTGTTGATTACCGGGATTTGAATAGAGCTAGCCCAAAAGATGACTTTCCATTACCACATATTGATGTTCTTGTTGATAACACGGCCCAACATTCCATTTTTTCATTCATGGATGGATTTTCTGGGTACAACCAAATCAAGATGGCACCCGAAGACATGGAAAAAACCACTTTCATTACTTTGTGGGGAACCTTCTGCTACAAGGTGATGTCTTTTGGATTGAAAAATGCCGGTGCCACTTACCAAAGAGCAATGGTAACTCTATTTCATGACATGATGCATAAAGAGATAGAGGTTTATGTGGATGATATTATTGCCAAATCCAAATCTGTTGAAGGTCACTTGATTGACTTACGAAAGCTCTTTGAACGCCTGAGAAAATTCAAACTCAGATTAAATCCGGCTAAATGCACTTTTGGGGCTAGCTCTGGAAGGTTGCTTGGTTTCATTGTCAGTGAGAAAGGTATCGAAGTGGATCCCGATAAAGTAAAGGCAATCATGGAAATGCCCGCTCCTAGCACTGAAAAAGAAGTACGAGGATTCCTTGGAAGGTTGAATTACATAGCTCGTTTCATTTCTCAACTAACAGCTGTATGTAATCCAATCTTTAAGTTGCTTCGTAAAAATCAACCATCACAATGGAATGATGATTGTCAGGAGGCCTTTGACCAAATAAAGCAATACTTGCAATCCCCACCGATCTTGGTTCCCCCAACCCCGGGAAGACCGCTCCTGTTGTATTTGACTGTGATAGATGAGTCTATGGGCTCTGTACTGGGGCAGCATGATGAGTCTGGGAGAAAAGAGCATGCTATTTACTATTTGAGCAAGAAGTTCACTGAGTGCGAAGCACGATATTCCACTGTAGAACGAACTTGTTGTGCATTAGCATGGGCTGCTCGTCGCCTAAGACAATACATGTTATCTTATACTACTTGGTTGATATCTAAGATGGACCCAATTAAGTACATCTTTGAGAAACCGGCTCTGACGGGAAGAATAGCTCGTTGGCAGGTTCTTTTGACTGAGTATGATATCATTCATGTCACCCAAAAAGCTGTAAGAGGGAGTGCTTTAGCTGATCACTTGGCCCACCATCCCCTAAAAGAGTACCAACCAATGTCATTCGAATTTCCTGATGAAAATATTATGATGTTGTCAGAAGAGAAAGATTGTCCTAATAGAACTTGGATTTTGATGTTCGATGGGGCGTCGAATACACTGGGGCATGGGATTGGGGCCATCCTAATCTCACCAGATAACAAGGTTTTCCCATTCACTGCTAGACTTTGTTTTGATTGTACCAACAATATTGCAGAATATGAAGCTTGTGTTTTGGGGATTCAGGCGGCACTTGAAGCAAAGGTGAAATCTCTACAAATATACGGAGATTCTGCCTTGGTGATTCATCAACTGAAAGAAGAATGGGATACTAGAGATGGAAAATTGATTCCTTATTAAGCTCACATCATGGAACTAATCAAAGGGTTTGATGAAGTCTCTTTCCATCATATTCCTCGGGATGATAACCAATTAGCTGATGCTTTGGCCACGTTGGCCTCCATGTTCAACGTAAGTAGGGATTGTGACATGCCCTTCATCGAGATTGAAAGGCGTCTCGAACCTGCATATTGTCATGAGATAGAAGAAGAGCCCGATGGGAAACCATGGTTTCATGACATCAAAAATTATATTCAAAATCAAGAATATCCTCCTGGTATCTCAGAAAATGATAAAAGAACCCTCAGACGCCTAGCCATGAATTTCTTTATGACTGGGAATACACTCTATAAGAGAAATTATGATTCTGTTCTCCTTCGTTGCGTAGACGTGACGGAAGCTAACAAAATCATGAAGGATGTTCATGAAGGGCCTTTCGGAACACATGCAAATGGGCACTCGATGGCAAGAAAAATTCTCAGATCTGGATATTATTGGATGACAATGGAAAATGATTGTCATAACTATGCCAAGAAATGTCACAAGTGTCAAACCTATGCAGATAACATTCATGCACCACCATCTTCTTTGCACGTTCTAACTGTGCCTTGGCCTTTTGCTATGTGGGGCATAGATGTTATTGGTCCCATTGAACCAAAAGCATCGAATGGGCATCGCTTTATTTTGGTGGCCATTGATTACTTCACTAAGTGGGTTGAAGCAGCTTCCTACACCAACGTGACTAAAAATGTTGTGGTCAAATTCATCAAGAGAGAATTGATTTGTAGATATGGTTTACTAAATCAGATCATCACTGATAATGGTACAAACCTGAATAATAAAATGATGGATGAACTTTGTGAGGAATTCAAAATCAAACACCTCAATTCATCTCCATACAGACCTAAGATGAATGGAGCAGTGGAAGCTGCTAACAAAAATATAAAGAAAATCATACAAAAGATGGTTGAAACCTACAAAGACTGGAGTGAGTTGCTCCCTTTTGCTTTACATGGGTATCGTACCTCTGTACGAACTTCGACAGGGGCAACACCCTTCTCATTGGTGTATGGTATGGAAGCTGTTTTACCAATAGAAGTGGAAATTCCGTCTTTAAAAGTAATCATGGATGCCAAATTAGAAGAAGCTGAATGGGTTCGGTCCCGGTATGATCAATTAAATTTAATTGATGGGAAAAGGTTAACCGCTCTCTGTCATGGGCAGTTATACCAAAAGCGTATGAAGAAGGCATACGAAAAGAAAGTGCGACCTCGTCAATTTCATGAAGGTGATTTGGTACTGAAGAAAATCTTGCCGAATCAAAATGATCACCGAGGCAAATGGAAGCCAAATTATGAAGGACCATTCGTCGTAAAGAGAGCCTTTTCTGGAGGAGCTTTGATTTTGATGAACATGGATGGTGAGAAGTTGTCTTTCCCGGTCAATTCAGATGCAGTCAAGAAGTATTATGC
Source organism: Clitoria ternatea (assembly GCA_037962975.1). Lineage (NCBI taxonomy): Eukaryota > Viridiplantae > Streptophyta > Magnoliopsida > Fabales > Fabaceae > Clitoria > Clitoria ternatea. Next base: position 266,669,741 of record CM075672.1, read on the forward strand.
TTGAGCATACTCTAAAGGGATAGGGTAGTCTTTATGTCCTCTAAACGTTTGGATTAAAAATTATGATGTAAACTTGTAATTTTCCCAAGTAAATATATGGAATTCTCAATTTCAGTTCCAATCCTTGTCTTGTCAGGTTTCATTTGCATGCATTTTGTGAAAAATATTAAAAATAAATAAATATGAAAGGCATATTTTTAATCTCAAACAAGCTTGATACTTCCCAATTACACAGACCTTGGTAATCAGGATATTCCGCTCTGCCATGAGTAATAACAAGTCCCATAAGGATTGTGGTAGTCACCTGGAGGAAACAAGATCTTTGACCTTTGGTTTTCCACTTGACTATTTCTTCCATGCAGGTTTGAGGGTACAACAAGGACAAAGCGCTCCCCATGAAGAGTCGAGATTAACAGTTTCAGCCTATCACCTAACTCCAGTCGGGATGGTTTACTAAGATGTGAAAATGCAATCCTTGTATTCACTCGGAACCCACACTAAACCAGAAAAGTCAATCTCAGACACATTCTTCTTGAGCATAAATCTCATATAATTCTCTACCATAAGTCATTATGGTAGAGGTATCTCCCATTAGTCTTACTTCATGTCCAAGCCTCAGGTATCCATCCCTAGGCTATCTCAATCAAAATCAAATCAGGGGCATTTCCCCAGTCATTTAGTTTCATGTCAAAGCCTCAGGTATCCATCCCTAGGCTATCTCAATCAAAATCAAATCAGGGGCATCCCCAGTCATTTAGTTTCATGTCAAAGCCTCAGGTATCCATCCCTAGGCTATCTCAATCAAAATCAAATCAGGGGCATCCCCCCAGTCATTTAGTTTCATGTCAAAGCTTCAGGTATCCTTCCCTAGGCTATCTCAATCAAAATCATTCAGGGGCATCCCCCTGTCATCTATTTTATGTCGAAGCCTCAAATACCCATTCTTAGGCTCCTCAAAATGTCAAGACAACTTCATATTTTTTCCAAAGCTTCAGGTATTAACCCCTAGGTTATGCCATTTATCTTCCTGTCATGTTCCAAGTGCCTCTCCTTAAACTGTCTAGCATTGGGACAACACCATTCGGCTATTTACTTCTTGTCAAAAGTTGTCGGGTATTCTTAGTGGTGTTCACGTCTTTACTTTCTTTTCACATCAATAATATGAACATGTCTCATATTCTTTCATGAAAAGAAGTAAAGAGGGGCATCTGTGAACACCTATTTTTGTCCGGTGATATATATTAAAAAAAAAAAGAAAAAAAGAAAAAAAAAGAGAAGAAAAAAGAGTTTTTTTGTCCTAGAGTCCGGAGTCAATGTTGACTGCATTAACCGGGGTCCTAGCACGGTTTCATGACCGGTGTTACCTCATTAGTTCTAAGCTCGTACAGCCTCAGTGGAGTACGGTATTTTACACCTCAGTTCGAAGGGAATCCGAGGTTCTTCAAGTTAAAACTGATGTGTTAATCCGTACTTGAACTTCAAGACACACCGGAGGTACACCTGCAGGAGATTCCCCAATGCTTAATATTTAACCGAGGTGAAGAGAAATGTCTATAGTTGACCAATGATTTCAGACCCCGGTTATGACTTACCAGTTCTCGTTGGTGACGCGGTACAGTGCTTAGAACCCCGCCCAGTCCAGATTGCCACCCCGGATCATATTAAAAAAAATATATTATTAAAAATTGCATAGTGACCGTTAGAATAGTAACCCTTCCCCATCTCTATAAATACCCAATCCCTCTTCATTTCCTACCACACCTCTCATTTCATCAATTCTCTTCATTTCTCTCAAGCAATGGCTGATGGATGCCGAAGCCAAGAGGAAAGAATAAGGGAGGAAAGACGATGTTTTGTGACTACCTTTTTACTCCTTATAGTGTGGGTAGTAATTTATATTTATTGGATATTTTATATATTTCCATATATGTAATAAATAATTTATGTTTCCATTTGTATCTTTAAATAAAAGGCCCCAAAAAAAAATCAGAAAAATAAATGGCTAAAAAAAAAAATCAAAAAAAAAAATAAAAAAAAAATAAAAAAAAAATAAAAAAAAATAAAAAAAAATAAAAAAAAAAATCAAAAAAAATCAAAAAATAATAAAAAATAAAAAAAACGAAAATAAAAAATAAAAATAAATAAGAAGGGCCAAAAAAAAAAGAAGAAAAAAGAAAAAAGGGCCCAAACAAAAAAAAAACAGAAAAAACAAAAAAAAAAAGAGAAAGCCCAAAAAAAAACAAAAAAAAAAGGAAATGGGCCCAAAAAAAAAATCCAAAAAAAGGTCAAAAAAAAAACGAAAATTAAAAAAAAAAAAAAGGAAAATCAAAAAGTTGACGGTGGTTTATTAGTGGTGGGCCCCGGTTTGGTTGGATAATTGGAGAAAATTGGGGAAATTGACATCAAATTTGGACAAATTGAAAAAGTAGAAAAGTGATGTCATTTATGGAGAATCCAATGCCAATTTTCTTCTATAAATAGAAGGTGATATTGAGGCATTTTGGGGAAAGAAGAGAAAAAAGAGGGGAAAGAGTGTTAAATTTTTGTGAGAATTTTTAGAAGTTTGAGTTTTCAAAAATTACTTTGTGTAATCCTAGTTAGGAAAATGAGTGCACAACTCTTGTTTGTCTTAGTATGTGAGTTTTTGTGAGCTAAAATACTGTCCAAGTATTGTAACCGGTATCCAAATACCTTCAAATCAAGTCCAAACAAAGCCAAAAGCAAAGGAAATCTACACAAAATTGATTTCCCGACTTCCGTTCTAGTTTCTCTGTAATTGATCTTGTACCAAGGTATTTTTTATTAATACAAAGTTGTTTATTTATATTTATTTATTCGTCTTATTTAATTGTTATTTATTTTTCTGCGCTTTTATTTTTCTTTATTTATATTCAAGCACTTTATTTTCCTGCACTTTATTTTTCTGCAGTTATTTATCTGTTTATTTATTTTTATGCATCTCCATCTTTATTTATTTATTTGTACCTTTATTTTTCCTTAATTATTTATTTATTTATTTTTACACTTTTATTCCTCTTTATTTACTTTTCTGCACTTTTATTATTGTTAATTTATTTTTTTCTGCACTTTATTTATCCGCACTTTATATTTCTGCAATTATTAGTTCATTTTTTTTTATTTTTTACATTTTTATCTTTATTTATTTATTTTTATACCCTTTTATTTTATTTATTTACTTTCCCGTCCCTTTATTTTTGTTATTTACTTTTCTGCCTATTTATTTTCATGTATTTACTTTTCTGCCCCTTTATTTTTGTTATTTACATTTCTGCCCCTTTATTTCCATGTATTTACTTTTTAGCCCTTTTATTTTGGTTATTTACATTTTTGCCCCTTTATTTTTGTTAATTACATTTCTGCCCCTTTATTTTTGTTATTTACATTTCTGCCCCTTTATTTCCATGTATTTACTTTTTAGCCCTTTTATTTTGGTTATTTACATTTCTGTCCCTTTATTTTTGTTATTTACATTTTTACCCCTTTATTTTTGTTATTTACATCTCTGCCCCTTTATTTTCATGTATTTGCTTTCCTGTCCCTTTATTTTTGTTATTTACTTTTTTGCTGCTTTATTTTTGTTATTTACTTTTCTGTTTTTTTATTTTTTTTATTATTTATTTTTCTGCCCCTTTATTTTATGTATTTATTTTTTTTTCTGCTCTTTTATTTTTATGTATTTATTGTTATGTCTATTTATTTTTATTTTTATTTTTTTGAACTTTTCATTTATTTTTTTTCTACCTTTATTTTTTTTATTTTATTATTATTATTTATTCTCTATACTTTTTATTTTTAGTTATTTATCTTTTTGCTTTTATCTTTCTACACTTTCTATTTATTTATTTACGTTTGACCATTTTAATAGTTTATAAATATGTTATATATATATACATAATTATCCATTTTTATTATGGTCATGATTTCCTATTATTTTCTCTTAGTAACCTTTTAATAATTAAGAAGAAATTATTTTCATAAAAAAATAAAAAAATCAAGACTAATAAATAGTGTGTTATTTATTCATTCATTTTTCTCTTAAAATTAAGATGAGATTAATTTAGATGAGACATCTTATTAATCTTATTTTCTTAAAAGATAATTAAATAATATTCCGTGTCAATTTTAATTAATTAAATGTATTATATTTCTTTATCTTCATGTTGATGTGTTTAATTTTATTTTATTTTTTCTCTTATCTTTATTTATTTATTTATTTATTTGTTTTGAACTTTATATTTCTCAATAAAAATCAATTTTTTTTACTAGAAAATAAGTAAGACAAGACGTCTTATTGTTTTTTTTATCTTTTTATTTTTATGGTCTTTTAATCATTTGTTTATTTATTTTCTTAGAACTAAAAAACAACAAACTTAGGAGATGTATTTTTTTTTACTATCTTTGTTTTATTCATATTTATATATTTTTTTATTGTGTATATTATTTATGATTGTTTTATGAAGGATGAAATATTTGATAATCATTTTTTAAATTATGCATGATCAATTTGGGTAACCGTTTTTTACGGACAGTGTGGGGTGCTAATACCTTCCCCTCCTGTAATTCGACTCCCGGACTAAACAGAATCTCATTTTTTTTTAAAAAAAAACCAGTGCTATTTAAAGGTTTTCCTAATATTTTCCTTAATAAATATTGGTGGCGACTCCTTGAACCCTTTATTTTTTAGGCTTCTCAAGAGCCTCACTTCAATGCCGTTTCAATTTTCTTTTATTTGTCTTTAACCAATCCGCGTCGTGCGCCGGGACCCCGGTCGCGACACCAGGTATATCTCTTCCCAATCAATTAAATTGTTTTGAATTAACCGATGCTTTGAATGATGAAAAACAGGTAATTAGGCATCGGAAAAGAAGAAGAAGGAAGAAAAAGACAGGTGATTCCTCAAAGAATATTGGGAAACCACCTGATTAATCAGAGGTAATGTCTGGCTGGAGACATTAAACCTAGCGCTCAATGGGAGGCAACCCATTCTTTTCTTTTTGTTTTTAAGGTTGTTTTACATAAAAATATATATATAAAAAAAAACCACAAAACAATTTTTTTTTTTAACTTGTTTAAAAGAAAAGGGGTTTTAAACTGAAAAGGTTTTTGAAAATCCAAATTTTTGAAAATCAAAAACAGAAGCCCACGCGTAGCGCCCACTTGACGCGTAGCGTGGACTCTGAATTTTGGTTCTGATGCGTAGCGTCCCACCCACGCGTAGCGTCAGAGCCCACGTTCAGTTTTTTAAAACTGGACCAGAGAGGCCCATCTTAGGGTTTTAAACCTAAAACTTCCTCTCTGCCTCACTTAGTTTTCAAACCTAAAACTTCAAAAACCTCCTTTTCTCTCTTCCAAACCTCTTCATTCCTAATTTGCTCAAGGAACAACAAGTAAGTACTCTAATCCATCCTCTTTAGCTTTTTGTTTTAATTTTCGATTTTAGAAATAAATGTGGTTAGGATTAGGATTAGAAGACCATTGGGATTGATTGCTGTTAGGAATTAGAAAATGAATGGATATAATGTGGTTTGGAAAGGGGTTACTGCTGTGCAACCCCTGTTATTTTTTTTCAAAACTGCGCATCCCATGCGTAGCGTCCCACTGACGCGTAGCGTGAGGATGAACTGTAAGCCCACGCGTAGCGTCCCACTGACGCGTAGCGTGGGAAGAACAGGCTGATGCGTAGCGTCAGCCTCTGTTTTTAATTCTTGATGTTTGTTTATTGTTTGCTGTTTTCTTTAGAAATTAATAAATTTTCTTAGTTTATATTTGTTATACTTTCTTGCAACTTTGTATGAATTTTGAATAAATTGTATTTTGTTTTGTATATTATTTGAATATATGTTAATTTCTTTAAATTCAAAAATATGTTGTTGAATTACATTTTTATTTGTGAAAAATTTTAGAAAACCCAAAAATATTTTTAATTGTTTGCTTGCTTGTGATTTATTTAGGGTGTTTAATTTTAAATTTTTACTTTTTGCAGATGGCACCTAAGAAATCCATTCCCACAGCCGGTCCCTCTAAAAGACAGAGGAAGTCCACAGACACTGACACCGCTTCTGAGGATCCTAATTCTCAGAGACAGGAGGTGTTAGGACCGAGGGATCCTACTAGATTTCGCACTGATGCGAAGTGGGCGAGATTTCATCAGATCAAGGGCCAGAGACTGATCTGGGAGAGGGTCCTTGATCTGAGTGCAGGAGACTATCCTGAGCTGCAGGATAGAGTGCAGCAGAGGAGATGGGGACCTCTATTCTCCCTACCTACTGAGGGGGATCCCATCTTAGTGATGGAGTTTTACGCAAATGCTTATAGGACCCGCCAGGACGCACCGAATCTTGGGCAGCAGCGGACGAGTTGGGTTAGAGGTCGGCATATCTCTTATGACCGGGACACCATCAGTACCCTACTGGGTAACCCTTGGGAGCCTACTCCCGAGGATGACACTTGTTTCTGGAAAGAAAACAGAAACAAGATTCTTGCTGAGGGAGAGTTAGGATACTCCCTCGAGGAGGTTGCTCATTTTCTGAGCAAGGATGGAATCTTTTTCAACCTGAGTAGGGTTGGAAGGAGTCCATCTAACCTCCTCAAGACCCAGCTTACCCCCATAGCCCAGGCGTGGTCCCACCTCATGCTCCATAATATCACTCCTGTCACCCATCTTTCTTCCCTTCCAGTGGAGCGTTGTTGCCTCCTTTATTCTATCCTCCAGGGCCACACCATTGATATCACCGAGCTTATCTCTGAGCAGATTCACTTTTATGCCCTTGGGTATAAAGTGAATCGCCCCATACCCTTTCCTCTCATCATATCTGCCTTATTGAGGAGGCAGGGAGTCATTGTACCTTCACCAGAGTTTACTAGTTCTTCAGGGAGAGTCCCTAAAGTTCTAGTAAACAGAGATTATTTTGTGCAGCAGTGCGAGCTTCCACCACTAGAGCAGGAGGCTCAGCCCCGACCTCGGAGGAGGAGACCACCAGTGCAGCCTCCATCTGCTGATGCTGTTACACAGGGCTTTGCCCGGATATCACTTGAGCATCAGCATATGATGCAGATGATGGCTGCCACTCATAGAGCTTATATTCATCTTCACGATGAATTTTATCAGTACAGGTTACAGGGAGAGGGAGCACCTTATGTTACCCCAGCCGAGTTTGCAGCACATGTAGCTTGGCCTGGAGATTTACCCACCTACCCTGAGACTGGTGGATCTTCTAGTGCACATCATGACTCTGATGGTGATGATGAGGAGGAGGAGGAGGAGGATGATGATGATCAGATGGAGGATTGAGGATGCCATCTTCATTCATTTTGAGTACATTTGTTTCTAGTTATATTTGGATTTACATTTACATTTATATTTACATTTTATATTATGATATTTTATTATTGTGTGGTGTGTTTATTCGTTTTTGCTCGAAAAATAATTCTTCTTTTAAATAAATGAATCAAATTTTCGTTAGTAAGTTAGTTTATACACTTAGAGTTTTTACACAATAAAACCAATTTTGTTAAAATCAATTTTTGATTCTTTATAACTTAGGAATTTTGATAAATGTAATTACAATAAGTTTATTAACCATCAAGCAAATTTCAATAACCCGGTGAGTTGAGAGATCTTTTTACACACTTGAGGGTTTTAATCGACATATTTTCAACTCGAATTGATTTTGCTTTAATCTGTGATTTGTGTTGTTGTACAGAGAATTCGGGAAAATGATCAAGGCACATTTATTGGTGAAACGAAACCTTGGGCCAAACAGCTTACCTTGGTAAAAAGTCTTTTATCCTTTGCAAGCCCATTTGAGCCTAAAATAAAATTCTTTGGTACCCTTAAAGCCTAAATTTGTTTTTACCATTCCCTATACTTGATTGATTAAAAGAGCAGTTGAAATAAATGAAAAATATTTTGAGTGTTCTCACAAAAATGGGGAGTGAAAATAAGCAACTTGATTCTTTTCAAAAAAAAAAAAATAGAATATGGAAAAGAAAAGTCAAAAATAGTGAAAAGAATCAAGTTGGGGGTATTTATTTTTCATCAATAAAAGAAAATGAGAAGTTTGGGTCAAGAGAAAGCCTAAGGATTGTAAAATGCTCTTTTATGATTTCAGGTTTTTGAATTTCAAGAAAAACCATTGATTCTTGTAAACCAAGCCTCATTACAACCCGTGAAAAGACCTTGTGATTTTCGAATTAACTCTGTATAAATAACCATTGATTAGATGACAAACAAAGTTAAATTCGTTTAATTTTATGATTGATTGAGTGAAACAGGTTACCAATTGCATAGAGATAAACACTTGTGAGGTAAGCCTGAAATTCTGCTTGATTGTTAATAGAATATTGTAAATAATTTTATCATTAAACCTTTGTTATATTTGAATCAGTTTTTGATTATTACAAAATAAGTAAAATTGTGTAATTATTTTTTTGTGATAAATTTTCGGACTAACTTAAAAATTTGATTTCAAATTTTTATTTTCTTATTTTTCTCTCTTGCTCGAGGACGAGCAATGTCTCAAGTTGGGGGTAGTTGTTAGTCCTCAAATTTTCAATAAAAGCTTAAATAAAAATTTCATAAAATTCATAAAAATTAGTTTAATTTGTTAGAAAATTAGGATTTAAATTCAATAAATGAGTGTTGTTGGAAATAATCTGCCCTTGATCAATTTTCTCTAGTTTTGCAGTGAAAAAGTTAAGAAATCAAGAGAAAATTACACTGGAGAATCTGACGCGTAGCCTCACCCCACGCGTAGCATCAACTGCTATTTTTGAGTCTGACGCTACACATCACAGCCACGCGTAGCGTCAGTGCTGCGCAGTCTCCACTCCCACTTTGGCCAACCACCCCACTTGGACCTAATAATGGGCACTCCACTCAGCACAAGGGCTACCCCACTCATCACAAATGGCCAAATTACAGAGGAAACACGTCCAAGTGGCCAAGCATGATTAATTTTAATTATTTGAAGTGGCCATTATCAGCTGCTTAATGGGAGCTGAGTCAGGGGTCTGACGCGTAGCTTCAGCACCCTTGCTCAGCCCTATAAATAGGGCCATCCAACACCATTCAACATATCCCATTCCATACACTTCTCTTCTCTTCTCTCTTGTGCTCGACTCTGAGTACTTTCTTTTGTGAGTTGTAGTTCTAGAATAGTTTTCTAGATACTTGAGTGTGTTTCGGTGTATTGTGATCGTTGTATCGTGAAGTTTCCATCGTCTTCTTCGTAATGTCAAACTCTGTAAGTGTTGTTTTTACTTTTACCATGTGTAACTAATTTGTTTATGTTGGAATTGGTGAACTAATCTATTGAGTATAATGTTGTGAATTCGACCTCTGCATGTTTATGATTCAAGTCCATGTTAGTATCTCAACCTTTTATTAATATGAACGTCAAACGGGAGAATGATTTTCATGTGTATCGAAACTGGTTTTATTAGTGTAAATGTCAAACGGGAGAATGATTATTTATGCCGTATTGAAACTTGTTTTGACGAAAGTAAAAAGTTGGAATACCCTTGGTATCTCAATTCTATAGGGGTTGTTAACCATTGTTGCCATAAGGCCAGGTCTTAATGCAAGTTTTTACTGAGAAAGCTCACGAGGGATCGGACTTTACGGTGAATTCTTAGAATTTATATCACGAGGGATCGGTTATAATGATTTTAAGCTGCAATGACATGAAACTTGATGATTAAATATGCATGTCTTGAGTTCCTCATTGTTATTCTAGATTAGGGATCCAATTTCCAACATAATTTGTTTATCTGTGTTTATCTCAAGTATCTTACCTATTCTAGGTTACAACTCAACTTTTTAGATAGATTTTATTTTCTTTTATCCTATGAATCAATCAACCATGCTATCTTGTGAATATTGTATAAATTGTACATAAGTCATTCTTTTGTTTATAATTTCCTTCATATTTACCATAGTAAGTAGAAGATTACTGTTGTTATTGGACTTTCAATCCCAGTGGAACGATATCTAAATTTTGAAAACTACAAACGAATTGGTGCGCTTGCCAATTGACAAAAAAGTCCGGCGGTGGGAAAGAACCGCTGAGTCGCCGTCGGGCTGAACAATATACAAGAGGTAAGGGGGAGTGAGATAAAAATATAATATGAAAGACATAAGAATAATGGGAGGAGTCCCCTACTCCTTTTAAATTTAATAATATTATTATTTTAAAGTAATAACTTCTCAACTTAAAATTTATAATAAATTTAATATATTGTGTAACTTATTCTGAAATATCTATACATAGATCTGAATTATTATAACTTATACGGACTGAACTAAACCTATGCAAGGACTTGGATTTTTATATCCTATATGGATCGAACTAAACCTATGCAAGGACTTGGACTATTATGACCTGTCTAGATTGAACTATACCTATGCGAAGACTGGATATATGGACTTATATAGACCTGTGCGAGGATTGGACTATAAGGACTCAAAATCAAATCTACTAATTTAAATAACCATTAAAAATTTGAATTATATTTATAAGCGATATTTAGTTGATTTGACTTGATTATAATTAATTATATTTGATTTCGATTAATGATATTGTGATTTATAATATTAGACTGTGATTAATAATATGCAATTATGATTGATGATATTTGATTGTGATTGATGAGATTACTATACTTGATTGTGGTTGATGAATGATTGATGATCTTGTGATATGAAGTTTGAGCATATAGCAAGCATGACGGAAAGTTAAAACTCAGTAAGAATTTTCTTACCTTACTCTTTAAATTTTTATTCCAAGAGAAAGTATTTTGTAATTATTTTAGTCTTTTATTTCTTCTTATAAATAATTTTTATTAACTTTATTTTTAATCTCTATAATAAAATCTAGTATTAGAAAGAAGCTATTTTATGAAAATCAGAGGTTGAGATAATTAATTCTTGAATTAAAGAAAATTTTTATAGTTTTAATTATTCTTAGTTAATGATTTTAAATTATTTTCTTTAGAAATTAGAAGTTTAAAGTAAATTATATTGGTTTTCCCCAACGAAATAACTAAAGAATATTTTGTGGAGATTTCAAAAACTCAATCTAGTTAAGATTCAAATTGAGAAAGATTATGTAAATATATGAAGATTTTTAAGAGAAAGCTTTGAGATATTTAAGGCTTGGAAACTCAATTTTGGTAAGATCTGAATTTGAAGACTGTACTAAATTATTTCAGTATAACAGAAGTTCAAAGAAGAACTTATGGAAATGTACAGTTTATTGTGATGATTTTGTGAACCTTTATGGTATTTAATAATTGAGTTTCTAAAAGCCTTAACCAACTAAATATACGAGTAGTTCATGCATCATGAATCATTAAAGAGAAATGAGATGTGATATTGCCTGGGGACGGATTATAGAAACCGAGGATACATTAGAGGAGGCTTAATTGCGAGCCTTGGGATGAGAGAGTGTGAAAGGGTGCTTCAGGTGACCTGGGGTCGCTCCCTGGTGTCGGGTACTTTCACAATAAAAACTTTCTCAGTCTGACTAGTCTCTAAGTGTTTCCACGCCAATTGAGCTGTTCATATACCATGAAGACATTTATGTTATTATTATCCAAAATTTATGAAACAGTGTAAACTCCTGGTTGGCCCAGTGCAAACTAAAACTTTAAGGGCCCACATGCATAAACTGAATGAGATAGTAGCATAAGCATTACATAACATTCATGTGATTGTGACATTCTATATGGATGGTTATGAAGGAAAATATAAGTGTTATGTATGTGGAAACCCTATATTCATAATTGATTGTATATGAGAATATGACTGATATTACTATATTAGTTTGTGAAAACCCTTATGCTTATGTCTTATCTGTAATAAATTATATTTTGTTTCTCACTCCTTCTTGTTTGAATTTTTGTGTCCAAAATATATGTTATATGATATATAGCTAGCAGTCCAAGATGGAAGGATATGTAATTACAAGAGGATAAAGTGGTCTCATCCTCAATCGATTAGATGAAGAGATATGACAAGAGTAGGATTCAAAAACTCGATGGTTCAAGGACTAGGAAATGTTTGTTCATATTTGTAGTAGAGGTATAGTTTAATTTTATTTTGCCTTATTACAATATCAAGTAGATAATTGTAACAAGGTAAAGGTTAAACTTTGATAAACTTTTTCATTCGGATATAATATTGTAATGATTTATCACTTATGATTTCTATAAATTATTTTGTCATTATGGACAAATATTGAAAGACAATTTTTTTTACTTTCAATATTCAAAGGAAATCAGATGTATATACGTCCTTGTATACACGAGATAAAGAGTGATAAATATGTATATCTTTCTAAAAAGTTTTTTTATCTCGTGTAAATAAGGGGGTGTTACAAAGTGGTATCAGAGCAGTTCAATCCAAACCGGCTTGTGGTATGGTCTTACTAGCGTGTTAGTGTACTCTGATGGTTGAGTTTGACAAGAGATTTTATGGTTGAGAAAAGAGGAAATTTTATTAGAGTAAATGGTAAGAAGTAAGTGAAGAAAAATTAGGAGTATAGAAAGAAGGAACTAATTTTAAGTTCATAAGAAGTATAAGTTAGAACTTTATAGCCTGTTACTTGAAAAATGTTATTGCAGGGATTATCAGAAACTGGCCATTCTGAAGTCTTTCTTGACATTGTTTAAGTACGGGCCTTAATGTATGGTGGAATGATAAGGTAAATTAACTAATGCAGTTATTTCCTTTTATTCCAAATGTATTGTATGGTGTTTAATTCTCTGATTAATATGTGATAGTGAAATATTCTAACATTTTCCTGTTTTATAATATGGTATGAGACAACAAGGGAGATAAGACAATAGAAAATTCTTAGAAAGATTTTGGTATGAATTCTAGACTGGAGCTGTCGTGACTTTGACTACTTAGTTATAAACTATCGGGACTGATCACCCTGAATGATTTGCACTAAGTAGTGAAAGACATGTCAAAAGAAGGATGTTAAGATCAACGAATTTAACCTTGGGTTAATGTGGTATATGGAGAAATGGAGATAAACGCAATAAATTCTATTAGGATATTCCTTACCATGTCCTTGAAGTTGTAAGAGATACTTGTGTGAATTAGAATTCCAATGGGTAGATAACTGTTGTAATCCCAAACTAGTATAACAAATTGTTTAAGATAGAATCATAGTTTTGTCCTTTGGTGATATATTTTGAAAAGAAAAATGTGTGGATGTATGCTTCATGAAAGAAATATGATAATTTATAACTTGTTTGTTATAACAAATAATCATATTAGGAATTGTATCTCTGGCTATTTGTATTGATTCTTCTTTTGTATGACATATAAAATATGTTAATTATTGTTTGATTTGATGAAGTTTTCATTTATGATGTCTACGATTGAATAATATATATGATGGTTATGTGTGTAAATATATGAATTAATGAAACTTTTATGATTGTGACATCGAATGTAATTAACCATATATTTTTGAATTTTTTTAAATTGATTTATTGTGATAAATATATCAATGAATGACCTAAAATAAGCATTATAGATCTTTGGAAGACATTGATATTGGTTTAATATTTAGAAATTGTGACATAAAATATTTTTATTATTCCTAACAATATGATACATGTTTATCAAATTATTTTCTTTTAGTCATCGATTTTGTTCGACGAATATACATACCTGATATAAATCATTGTTATGTAATGACCATTGTAGATTTAAAATAAAGAAATGTGTTAGTAAACCATGAGGAAGTATATATGAACCTTTACTTATTGATTTTCCTATAAAGAGAATTACATAAGTCTTAGTTACCCATAAAAAAAAAATTCAAGTGTGTATTTCTAAGTCAACGTAGTGATTTGTGATCATTTAAGATTGGAGAATTTATCAAATATATGTAATGATTGTAGTCAATTATAATGGAATGTGCAATCACTTAGTTAAGGAATATTTAATTCATTATAGAAGACAATAAGAAATGATTACATATCCTAGATTATCATGAAGCAAAGACCACAAGGATTTAACTAGATAAACAAGTACAACATGGACTAAGATATATTTATCCTTTCTCACTAGAATAATTTATTATACACGATTACATTAAGGAAGATAAAATAGAACATCTAGTATATCACAGATAGAGGTCTAAGAGTCTTGGCAATACAAAAATTATCCAAACTAGAGAAATAATCATAACGATTATAAGAAGTGAGGCACTTGTTACCACAACCTGTAGTCCATCCCGACTTCGTTCTTCCTTACTTCTAGGAAGGTTGGCCATCGAATAGTATGATAGTACTTGAGAAAAAGATTGAAGAAATTGGATAGAAGAGAGAAACTAAGAAACCTTGAAGTTGTGATAGGAAGTGAGAATGGAATGAGAATTTATAAGCAAGTAAGGGAGGGAGAGTTGCAACGGTCATAAACGGCTAGTCCAACGGCTAGTCCAACGGCTAGTTGCTAACGGCTAGTTGTCCAGTAATTAATTCTTAGCAGTCTATTTTACTATGTTACGAGTATGAATTTTAATTAATAGATGTTATGGATTATGTTAAGTAAGATTTTAATAGATTGAGAAACGTAATTATTGAGGTATTTAGAGTTAACCATCAATTTATGATGAGCATGGTTGACAAAATTAAGACGAGTAATATTTTTGAGTTAAGAAAAAAAAATACAGATAAGATTAAAAAAAAAAGAGATAAATGGCAATGTTAAGGAAAATGTACACAATTGTCAAGGAAACTAGAAATATATTTTAGAACAGTTCAGTTAGTTTAGCTATGGTAAGATTTATTAACAATATTAAATTTCGAGGACGAAATTTCTTTTAGGGGAGTAGAGTTGTAACATCCTATTTTCATCACAAATAGGAAATAGATATTAATATATTTCTTGAGAAATACTTACTATAAGTTAGTTTATTATTATCATTTTTTTTTGAAATTTTGGTATTTATATTTTTATTATTTGTTTTTTTAAAATAATAATAATAAAAAAATGAAAATATTTCTGAATGAGAATTTTAAAGTGACTTAATTAGTATTCACTAATTAAGAAAATTATATTAAGAATTTTTAATATCTTTACTATTCACCATTTTTATTTTATGTTGTTATATTTTGTTTTTTTTACATATTTAAGATTTAACTCTTATTAGAATTTTAAAATAAAATTTTGAAGGAATTAGACTATGGTTCTTTTGAACTTTTTGATCTACATAATATTTATGATGTTCTGGAATTTTTTGAAAATTTTGAATTATTTTAATAAAATAATATATTTTAAATAATTTTAAATTCATATAAAGTTGCTTAAAATTAAAAATATTTACAAGAATGTAAAGTTAAATTATAAGAAAATTTTCTAAAATCCATTTCAAGTAGACTTATCTAAAAATTATCGGTTTGAGAAAAATCTTGATTTTTTCTAATCGTTAAAAAATTAGAAACGTATCAATAAATTTTTATTAACAGAAAATTTTAGATTTTTAAAATTTCAGCTTTATATTACTTATTATAAAATTAGTGAGGACTGATATAATATCGCTAAATTTCAAAAAGGACTCATTTTGAATATTTAAAATATACCAAGTGAAGGGTTACTATTTGACTTAATAATTTTGCCGACAATTTCTATGCAAATCACTGTGCATGTATGAAATTTTCAAAAGATGCACAGTAACCTGGAATAAAAAATTCAAAAATGTATAGTACTTTTATATTAAAATAATAGAATGCATAGTAAATTTTTTTCTATAAATACCGAAGGATTTCTTCTTTAGAATTCACAATTTCAGATTAAGTTTTCTTAATATAGTAGTGCTAGTGAGATAGTGGTGGAAGTGAGAGAGAGAAGAAAAGTTTTTGGAGAGAAGGTTCTGCCAAAATCCTAAGGTAAGAATACTTCTCTTTTATATTTTTTTGGGTTATTTTTATATCATTTTTAGAAATCTGTTATTATACTGGAAATAATATTATTTTAAGTTACTATTCTGCATAGTAAACACTATTTCAATAGTAAATTACTATTTCAATAGTAAATTACTATTTAAATAGTAAATTACTATTTACTGTTACTATTTACCATTACTATTCACGATTTACTATTTACTGTAACTATTCACGTTTTACTATTTACTGTTACTATTCACGATTTACTATTCACTATTCACTATTCACTATTCAAAATTTACCATTTTTTATTTTAAGTTGTAATCTTAATTTTCATCTTGTAATTATATTAAAATGAAATTGGTATGTTTTAGAACTCGGAGACGAGGCGCGCATGGATTTTCAATAACGAATCGATATACAAGAGGTAAGGGGGAGTGAGATAAAAATATAATATGAAAGACATAAGAATAATGGGAGGAGTCCCATACTCCTTTTAAATTTAATAATATTATTATTTTAAAGTAATAACTTCTCAACTTAAAATTTATAATAAATTTAATATATTGTGTAACTTATTCTGAAATATCTATACATAGATCTGAATTATTATAACTTATACGGACTGAACTAAACCTATGCAAGGACTTGAATTTTTATATCCTATATGGATCGAACTAAACCTATGCAAGGACTTGGACTATTATGACCTGTCTAGACTGAACTATACCTATGCGAAGACTGGATATATGGACTTATATAGACCTGTGCGAGGATTGGACTATAAGGACTCAAAATCAAATCTACTAATTTAAATAACCATTAAAAATTTGAATTATATTTATAAGCGATATTTAGTTGATTTGACTTGATTATAATTAATTATATTTGATTTCGATTAATGATATTGTGATTTATAATATTAGACTGTGATTAATAATATGCAATTATGATTGATGATATTTGATTGTGATTGATGAGATTACTATACTTGATTGTGGTTGATGAATGATTGATGATCTTGTGATATGAAGTTTGAGCATATAGCAAGCATGACGGAAAGTTAAAACTCAGTAAGAATTTTCTTACCTTACTCTTTAAATTTTTATTCCAAGAGAAAGTATTTTGTAATTATTTTAGTCTTTTATTTCTTCTTATAAATAATTTTTATTAACTTTATTTTTAATCTCTATAATAAAATCTAGTATTAGAAAGAAGCTATTTTATGAAAATCAGAGGTTGAGATAATTAATTCTTGAATTAAAGAAAATTTTTATAGTTTTAAGTATTCTTAGTTAATGATTTTAAATTATTTTCTTTAGAAATTAGAAGTTTAAAGTAAATTATATTGGTTTTCCCCAACGAAATAACTAAAGAATATTTTGTGGAGATTTCAAAAACTCAATCTAGTTAAGATTCAAATTGAGAAAGATTATGTAAATATATGAAGATTTTTAAGAGAAAGCTTTGAGATATTTAAGGCTTGGAAACTCAATTTTGGTAAGATCTGAATTTGAAGACTGTACTAAATTATTTCAGTATAACAGAAGTTCAAAGAAGAACTTATGGAAATGTACAGTTTATTGTGATGATTTTGTGAACCTTTATGGTATTTAATAATTGAGTTTCTAAAAGCCTTAACCAACTAAATATACGAGTAGTTCATGCATCATGAATCATTAAAGAGAAATGAGATGTGATATTGCCTGGGGACGGATTATAGAAACCGAGGATACATTAGAGGAGGCTTAATTGCGAGCCTTGGGATGAGAGAGTGTGAAAGGGTGCTTCAGGTGACCTGGGGTCGCTCCCTGGTGTCGGGTACTTTCACAATAAAAACTTTCTCAGTCTGACTAGTCTCTAAGTGTTTCCACGCCAGTTGAGCTGTTCATATACCATGAAGACATTTATGTTATTATTATCCAAAATTTATGAAACAGTGTAAACTCCTGGTTGGCCCAGTGCAAACTAAAACTTTAAGGGCCCACATGCATAAACTGAATGAGATAGTAGCATAAGCATTACATAACATTCATGTGATTGTGACATTCTATATGGATGGTTATGAAGGAAAATATAAGTGTTATGTATGTGGAAACCCTATATTCATAATTGATTGTATATGAGAATATGACTGATATTACTATATTAGTTTGTGAAAACCCTTATGCTTATGTCTTATCTGTAATAAATTATATTTTGTTTCTCACTCCTTCTTGTTTGAATTTTTGTGTCCAAAATATATGTTATATGATATATAGCTAGCAGTCCAAGATGGAAGGATATGTAATTACAAGAGGATAAAGTGGTCTCATCCTCAATCGATTAGATGAAGAGATATGACAAGAGTAGGATTCAAAAACTCGATGGTTCAAGGACTAGGAAATGTTTGTTCACATTTGTAGTAGAGGTATAGTTTAATTTTATTTTGCCTTATTACAATATCAAGTAGATAATTGTAACAAGGTAAAGGTTAAACTTTGATAAACTCTTTCATTCGGATATAATATTGTAATGATTTATCACTTATGATTTCTATAAATTATTTTGTCATTATGGACAAATATTGAAAGACAATTTTGTTTACTTTCAATATTCAAAGGAAATCAGATGTATATACGTCTTTGTATACACGAGATAAAGAGTGATAAATATGTATATCTTTCTAAAAAGTTTTTTTATCTCGTGTAAATAAGGGGTGTTACACATCACATCTATACACCATGCAAATTATAAAAATATATAAGAATATGTTACATGAATAATTAAAAACAATGATAAACACAAAATGTAAAAGAAAAAATATATCGATAAAACTTTTGAAAGACGCACCCTTCCACTTCTTCATCATAGCGAATTGTAGCAGAACCACAACATTCTGATCGGAGTTATCTGATAAGAAAGAAATGAATTTTTTGGCAAATTCTTGCCATAAAGTGCATCGCAGCTTCAAACCCCTAAAAAACATTAGAAAAAAATAAATGGATCCATTTATGCATAATAAAAAAACAAAAACATAAGGACAACAGCTTTGGATGTGAAGTTTTACTCCAGATTATCAAGTTCAATGACAATGTAGTTAGACGTCACCCCTCCTTTCTTAAACTCAACCAAGTCTCCTTTTCCGGTAACCATACCAAGAATGTCTACAACCCAAGACAAACATTGTTAGCAAGAACCAAAGTAAAACACAAAGATACAAAAATGTATGTACTTACCAACCAATTTGTTTTTTTCAAGTGGCTCATTGAGAATTTCTACAAAATCAACAATGTGAAATACATTCTTGGGAATTTCTGGGTCCTCTACCAACCTTACTTGAGTCTCCCTTTTGAAGAAAACCTTGAACTCATGAGTTGTAGGTTTGTAAATTTGGTCATTTAAAGCAACAACAAAATTGGAGAAGATGTAAACATTTCCCTCATACAATGCCCTCTCAAACAGATATGTATGGATGGGCTTGACAGAAACCTGTATCGTGTCAGACTTGAATAAAAGAAATGAACAACAATAGAAACAAACAGAAGATAATCAGATATAAAATATAGAATTTTTAGGTGAGGGGAAAAAATAATTAAACTATGCACTAACCTGCTCATCAACGACAACCATCTCCACAGCTGAATCCTGGGATGAGAATCTTTTGTTGGGGACTTTCCATAAGCATAGGATCCTAACCTTCAACCGCCAAATCTTATCATCAAAGCCAGCATCAACATCCTTGACCAAGTCATAAAGTGCAGGGACGACAGCCATTGGAGTCAAACAGAAGAATGTAACAGACAAAATAAAGAGTTCTTCAGAAAAGTTACGAGGCTAAGTGGAAAAACTGGTAAGTTTAAAACCTTATATAAAAGGACATTTGCGGGAATTATAAAGGGTCATAGGTGGCTATTATTATTGATTATAAAATAGCTGCGGACAAAACAAATTGTATAAAGGAAGTGACGAATGCGTTTCTATATGCAAGTTGTCAGTGAATTAAATGAGGACATGCAAAAAGCATCACCTTCGAACTTGCAAAGGAAGAAGTGACGATTCATTTCCCAAGATGTAGCGTCATAGGTGGCTATTATTATTGATTATAAAATAGCTGCGGAGAAAACAAATTGTATAAATGAAGTGACGAATGCGTTTTTATATGTAAGTTGTCAGTGAATTAAATGAGGGCATGCAAAAAGCATCAGCTTCAAACTTGCAAAGGTAGAAGTGACGATTCATTTCCCAAGATGTAGCGTCATAGGTGGCTATTATTATTGATTATAAAATAGCTGCGCACAAAAGAAATTGTCTAAAGGAAGCGACGAATGCGTTTCTATATGAAAGTTGTCAGGGAATTAAATGAGGACATGCAAAAAACATCACCTTCCAAATTGCAAAAGGTTTATAGTATATTAGCAGACTCGAACTATATTCAAATAGCCTTTCACCGTTACCTATTACACAGGTTGATATTATATTAAGAACCATGATTCTATATTAAGAACCACAGCTTAATATGTTACTATCAACCATACAAAGAACTGAAGTTGCCATTTATTTACTCTCAGAAATCTCTATTTTTTTGGTCCTGTGCAAACAAAGCAAACTAACAACACATAACTGTTCCAATTCCTTTCTCGGAATTCATTCCACTTAAAAGGATTACTCAGGGTCGAAGGCTATCTTGAACACGAAACCGAGCAGGAGCTTTCGGAAACTGTAAAGATCGACCCGAGCACAAATTACATAAATTTCGCCACTCGGATATTTACTCCTCGGGAATTATTCACTCAGAAAGTACTCATTCGGAGTTTGTCTCTTTGTCCAAAAGCACTTCCTGGAAAGACCCGTACGGTTATGTCCCAATCGGTGCCACATCACACGAAAATTAGAATTTCCTCACTTGAAGCCTTTCCACTTGGAATCGTGTTACTCGGTATCATTTCACTCCTGAGTGTCACACTCAGACACACCTCACTCGGAAAGTCAACCCTCAATTCAGATATACTACAATCGGGGGTCAACGACTCGGACACGTTCCTCTCGCAGAATGGTTTTGTTAATGAGGTTTCACTCGGAACTATCAACAGGTTTCACTCGGAACTATCAACAGGTTTCACTCTTATTACAATTGCTTTCTCCGAATTCAGTCCACTTGAAAGGTTCACCACTCGGATATTAACTCCTCGGGAATTATTCACTCAAAAAGTACTCATTCGGAGTTTGTCTCTGTCCAAAAGCACTTCCAGGAAAGACCCGCACGGGTATGTCCCAATCGGTGCCACATCACACGGAAATTAGAATATTCTCACTTGAAGCCTTTCCACTTGGAATCGTGTTACTCGGTTTCAGTTCACTCCTGAGTGTCACAGTCAGAGACACTTCACTCGGAAAGTCAGACCTCAATCTGGGGTCAACGACTCGGAAATATCTTGACTCGAGTGTTTGAAATCAGAGCTCTTATTACAATAAGTACTCTTGGAAAGAACTCAATCGGACTCGTTCCTCTGGCAGACGTTTCACTCAGATAATGTATTAACTCTTCTGAATGGTTTTGTTAATGAGGTTTCACTCAGAACTATTAACAGGTTTATAGTATATTACCATACTTGAACTATATTCAAATAGCCTTTCACCGTGATTAAGAACCATGATTCTATATTAAGAACCACAGCTTAAAATGTTACTATTAACCATACAAAGAACTGAAGTTGACATTTAAATCTCTGTTTTTTTCATCAATGCAAACAAAGCAAACTAACATAAAAGAAAACACTGTTCCAATTCGAAAAGAAAGCAAACAAAGCAAACCAACATGGTAAATTAACAACCCTAAAATAAAGGATAGCAGCCCTAACATAAGGCATCCCGAATTGAATCCTATCACCATTTCTCAACATTTACTCCTCGCGAATTATTCTCTCAGAAAGTACTCATTCGGAGTTTGTCTCTTTGTCCAAAAGCACTTCCTGGAAAGACCCGCACGGTTATATCCCAATCGGTGCCACATCACACGGAAATTAGAATTTCCTCACTTGAAGCCTTTCCACTTGGAATCGTGTTACTCGGTATCATTTCACTCCTGAGTGTCACACTCAGACACACCTCACTCGGAAAGTCAACCCTCAATTCGGATATACTACAATGGGGGGTCAACGACTCGGACACGTTCCTCTCGCAGAATGGTTTTGTTAATGAGGTTTCACTCGGAACTATCAACAGGTTTCACTCGGAACTATCACTCAGAACTATCAACAGGTTTCACTCTTATTACAATTGCTTTCTCCGAATTCAGTCCACTTGAAAGGTTCACCACTCGGATATTAACTCCTCGGGAATTATTCACTCAAAAAGTACTCATTCGGAGTTTGTCTCTTTGTCCAAAAGCACTTCCAGGAAAGACCCGCACGGGTATCTCCCAATCGGTGCCACATCACACGGAAATTAGAATATTCTCACTTGAAGCCTTTCCACTTGGAATCGTGTTACTCGGTTTCAGTTCACTCCTGAGTGTCACAGTCAGAGACACTTCACTCAGAAAGTCAGACCTCAATCGGGGTTCAACGACTCGGAAATATCTTGACTCGAGTGTTTGAAATCAGATCTCTTATTATAATAAGTACTTCTCTCGGAAAGAACTCATTCGGACTCGTTCCTCTGGCAGACGTTTCACTCTGATAATGTATTAACTCTTCTGAATGGTTTTGTTAATGAGGTTTCACTCGGAACTATTAACAGGTTTATAGTATATTACCATACTCGAACTATATTCAAATAGCCTTTCACCGTGATTAAGAACCATGATTCTATATTAAGAACCACAGCTTAAAATGTTACTATTAACCATACAAAGAACTGAAGTTGCCATTTAAATCTCTGTTTTTTTTCATCAATGCAAACACAGCAAACTAACATAAAAGAGAACACTGTTCCAATTCGAAAAGAAAGCAAACAAAGCAAACCAACATGGTCAATTAACAACCCTAAAATAAAGGATAGCAGCCCTAACATAAGGCATCCCGAATTGAATCCTATCACCATTTCTCAACATGTACTTCACACAAAACTGAGGCCAACCAGAGCCAAGGTGAACATCCCAAGGCCTTCACCCGGTCCAACGAAGCTCAAGGGATAACACGTCATCAAATCCTTCCATCTTCACGAGTACTTTTATTGGCCTGTGAGGGAAAATCAGGGGAACTAAAGTCGAGGGTAGATCCTGAAAAACAAACAACAACATCACTAACATGTTACAAAAAATATGAAAAGGTGATGAGGTAAGATGACGAACCAAAAAATTTTCCCGTTGAAACTTGGTAAGTACTTTGGTGGCAGAGTATAAAAAGTTATCAATCTGTCTATTGCGAGAGATAACTTTTTTGGAAGCATGGATAGTCGGAGGCAGCTGTTTAAAATAACAATTAAATAAGCAGATTTGATGACATGAAAAAGGTTTAAGGCATAGAGGAAGAAAGACTAAAAGCAGGACAAACCCACTATAGAAAAAGGTTTAAGGTTTAAATGGAATTTATCAATCCGATATTTATTCTTCTCAGAATCATTCACTCAGGAAACATAATCCAAGTTTGTAAAGACTTAAAGCAGGACAAACCTCATCATCAGAGTCACCAATAACTATGACATTTGCATCTTTAGCTGCCATGTGATTCTGATTGACAAGTAGGGGTCATAATGAAAACAAAATTGCATGAAACACAATATATTAAAATTAAGAAATGCATACAGTACATGACATCCATTAGCTGAATTTGAATACAGATAAAGTACAGGTGCAAAGATTAAAAGTAGGACATACTTCATCATCAGAATCGTCTAAAAAAATGACCTCTGCATCTTTAGGTCCATCTTGCTGTTACATTTAACACACACATTGTTATTATTTTAATGAAAGCTACATGTAATAACATCCAACAGAAGGAGATTTCCCATCTTCCACCTGAAGGGTTCACCATTCAGACAATTTAATTTAATGGTATAACATCAAACCATAAATAAGCAGGAAAAAATACCATATTGGCTGGCTCATGATGAATAGACGGAGCTTTCCCCTGATTCATGTGAAAAATTAAAAAACGAAAACAAAATACTAAGTGAGCTAAAAAGAAAATATACATACATGATCATTGAAACCCAAAAATCTAAGAACCACCAAATGGAGATTTCTCATCTTGCAACTGAAGGGTTTACCATTTACAGAATTTAAGTTAATGGTATAACATGAAACAACAACTCAATGAAACAATGAAAAAACAATGAATGAATGAAAAAACATTACAATGCGTATACCCACAGATTCAACGAACAGACCAAAATGATTAAAGCATAGTTTACGAAAACATACCGTAATGGGAAAAAACATGACCATCGTAGACGACGAAGGTTTAAAGAAACATGCAAAAAGAATTATAGAAAAAAGACAAACCTTTTTGGGTGCAACATCAACAAACGACGAAGGTTTAAAGAAACATGCAAAAAACGACAAAGAAAAAAGACAAACCTTATTGGGTGACCCATCAAAAGCAGAAGTTTCCCCTTGCGTCATCTGAGAATTCAACACAACCGTTGAGGGAGACGGTTTCATAGAAGACAACACTTTGTTGACGGTGCGTAACCACACCCACGGATTCAAGGAACACAGAAATAGAAATTAAAAAAAAAAATAAACCTTCTTGAGAACGAAGTTTAAGTTGAAAGGTCGCGAAATGGAATTTGAAAGAACACCTTCAGCTTCCTGGAAAGAAGAGCAAATCCGTGAAATTGTGAATGAAAATTAGGGGAGGGGAAAGCTTCTTGAAAAAGGAATGAGAGGGGAAAGCTTATTGAAAAACGTGATGGCCGCATATGTCAGACAAAGGTGCAATGAATGACTCGGAATTTGAAACGTTTATTTTTAAGAGTCATTTAAAATAAAAAATAAAGTAAATATAAAAATAAAAAATAAGTAAAGATTTAAATAAAAATAAAAATAAAAAATAAAATAAAATGAGAGGAGAGGGTTTTTGGAGGGAATGAGAATTAACCACAGATTGACACCTGTTAGATTCCACTTTCTATCAAGTGTCTTTTATATTAGATATAGATTTTATATCCTGTTAGGTTGGTTAAATTGAGGTTTAACTATCTCAAAAAAATATTTTATAGTCAAAAAAAATTTTAATTATCTCAAATAACATAAATGATCAATATTAACTTTTAAATTATTTTATTTTTATAACTTTATTTCTCCATGATATTAAACAGAAAACAAAGTAGGTGTATTTCAATTTTGAATTAACTAAAGCGTGTATCATTATAAAACTATTATTATTGATTCGCATGTCTATTAAATTAGCCAGTAATATTTATGGTGACGCTCGAAAGTCCAATGAATAAGAATACAAAAGTAAACGAAACAGAGAAAAACCTTTGTCTCTTTGGATTTTCTTTTTGTTTCCAGTTCTTCAGGAATCAACTCAAAAACAATTTGTTTTCCCACGCAAGTTCAGTCATTAATAAAAATATGAAGTTGGTAGAGTGCTAAAAGAAAAAAGGAAGAAGGAAAATATTGTTGGTGAGTCAACTATTTTTACCCATAAAAATTAACAATTTAATAACTAATATTTGCCTCTCTCTTTTTAACAAAAAAATTGTTGTATTAATTTTTTTGGTCCTTTCCGACGGTAAAGCGTATTTCTAATAAGGTCATGTGAACGGTGAGAGGCACATGTACCTCGTTTGTCAAATACATAGGACATTGCGCGTGTTATAAAATAAGGTTTTAATTTGAGGCAACCAATTATGTAACTCAAAAGCTATGTAGCTTAAAATTTTTTTTTTTTTAAATAAAATAGTTCTAGGAAGTGAATAAGATTATTTTAGTGTTCCTTTGATTTCCAGTTGAAGAAACGGATTTTAGAAAATAAAGAAATTTAAAGGTTAATATTGATCATTCACGTCATTCGATACAGTTAAAACTCCATTTGACCGTAGGATCGGTTTGACTAACCGAGTTGGGTAACTAAACGGACCTTTAATAGTAGTTTATAATGTTTTTTTTTCAAAAACTATTTAAAGTAACGTTTGAATTTATAAGTTTTAAGCTTATTTTATTTTTAACATTTTTTTATTAATATTTTTTAAAAGCATTTATATTAAACAGTTAATTTTATTAAACACATGTTAATTCAATCAATTAATTTATAAACTTTTAGGGTTTAGCTACCTATTTTAAATTTTCAACTTATTTTTGTTGATAACACCATTATTCTCTTCATTCAAATTTCAAACACTTATACTTAAATCATGGTACACACGTTTTGATTTTGCATTTGAACCTAACCCATGTGGAATTGTATAGAAACAAGTACCACTCGGAGTAGGAATGCTTGCACATGATACGCACGTTTGAGAGGGAAAAATAAAACTCTACTGTGATTCTATATCTTGGTATGTTGGGTCAGCTCATCCCAATGGATCAAAATGTTAAGTGTTAAGGTCAAAAAAACCCACTAGACTGAGTGGGCTAGGTCAGCCTATGAACAGATCCACTAAAAATAATTAACCCACTTTTTTATGTGTGGGCCTAACCCACCTCATGGATATGAACTAGGCCCCTGTTAAATATATTTTATTATCTTTTTTTTTTCAGTCAACAATATATTTTACCATGTCTTTCCTTATTAAATGTCCCCTACACAAACCTTGGATTTATTGGTTAATTAATTTAAAGTGGAGTCTAATCCTCTTCCAAAGTTTATATATATAATTGATTATGATAGTGAAATTTATTGGAATAAATTGAAAATAAATTAAAAACAACTTATGTAAATTATAAACTATTATTATAAGTTATGAATAAACTCTTCCAAACTTCTTGTGAATCCACTTAAATTATTTTTATTAATAAATAACTAAATATAAAATTGCTATAGCTACGGAACAAATTTTATCTATTAAAAAGAAAAAACAAGAAATCTTAAACCATATGTTTTTTTAACACTTAAATTACTATAAAATTCTTAATAGTCAGAAATAACAATATAATATTAAATTATTTTTCAAACCATTAAAAAACTGCAAATACCGACAGAAGTTGCAAAATTACGTAAGTTATGAAACTTGAATTTGAGCAAAAACAACATTGATGGAAGCATTCCTTTTCAGATTAGCCAAGTTTTGGAATCTGTAGATCTTAGTGGCAGTTTGCCGAGTGGATCAATACCGACAAATCCTGGACAGTTGCAACACTTGTCCATGTTTAATCTTTCACATAATAGCCTTTCTGGCACCATTGCTCCTACTTTTAGCATAACATTGGATTCTGTTGACATATCAAACAACCAGTTAGAAGGGCCACTTCCAAATAATCTACCTTTTCTTGATGCTCCATTGGAATCACTAAAGAATAATAAAGGCTTGTGTGGTAATGTCACAGGCTTGGTTCTTTGTCCTACTCCTACCAATCATAACTGAAACAGCAAGAGAGTCATCCTAGTTGATTTTCCTTACTTTTGGAACTCTAACACTAGTGTTATGTGGGCTTGGATTTTTAGGGTATGCCTTTTGTCATAGTAAAAGAAAGGAAAAAAGTCACTCTGAAGAAGCAGGACAAAAGCAAGAACTTTTTTCCATATGGAGTTACAATGGGAAAATAATGTTTGAAAATATCATTGAAGCTACAGAGAATTTTGATGACAAGTATCTCATTCGAGCTGGAAGTCAAGGATATGTATACAAGGCATAGTTACCTGCAGGTTTGGCTGTTGCAGTGAAGAAACCTCATTCAATGATTATAAAGAAATTTCAAGTTATAGCACAGAGTCTTTTACAAGTGAGATCCAACCTTGACAGAAATCAGACATGGAAACTTAATGAAGTTGCATGGATTTTGCTCACATTCAAAGTTCACATTTCTGGTTTATGAATTCTTAGAAGGGGGTAGCTTGGATCAAATGCTAAGCAATGACACAAAAGCAAATCCATTTGATTGGGAGAAGAGGGTGAGTGTTGTTAAAGGTGTGGCCAATGCTTTATCTTATTTGCATCATGATTGCTCACCTCCTATATATCAAGCAAGAATGTGCTTCTTGACCTTGAATATGAAGCTCATGTCTATGACTTTGGGACAGCTAAGTTTCTGATGCAAGATTCACAGAATTGGACTTAATTTGCAGGCACCTTTGGATATTCTGCTCCAGATTAGACCCTTTTTTCCCTTTGTATTTTTACAAATGGAGATAGTCACATTATTTGCATTTTCATCACCATTTTTACATTGAAATATTGCATATGGATCGATTCACCTGATTGGACTAATCCCAAATTCCAAAGTTAGTGAAAACATGTTATGTGCAAATACCATGAGCCATTTAGAAGACGCAAGCAGTTGCATGTGATTTAATATCCAAATTCCAAACCTACATTTCTTCAGGCATAATATAAGCTAACAATATTTACTTTGTTGTTTGTAGAGTTGGCTCAAACAACAGTGGTGAATGATTTATTATTTGGTGTTTATAGTTTTGGAGTACTTGCCTTGGAAATCATTATAGGAAAACATCCTGGAGATCTCATTTCTCAATTTTGGCCACAATCTTTGATTCCAATTGCTAATGATTTATTATTGGTTGATATTTTAGATGAAAGACCTTCTCAACCCACAAAGCCAATTAATGTGGAGGTGATCATGATTGCAAGATTAGCACTTGCTTGCTCGAATAAAAATCCACGTTCTCGACCAACCATGGATCAAGTATATAAGGCATTTGTAACAGTCAAATCACCTTTGCCAGAACAGTTTTCCATGATCAGACTAGGACAACTCCACTGAATCATTCAAATACTAAAGTTTTTTTTGCTTCTTTACTATACTCACGTGTATTAATCCTTCTTTGGTTTATCCTAAGCTTACTTGTTTCGTTCATTGTATATATGATAAGATATGATGCACAATTTGAAAACCACCTATTTCACTTGAAAAATATTTCTAAAAGAACAATTTAGACATTGGCAATTTGATTTAAGCTTAGCTAGATTGAGAACACAATGATTTTGCTACAAGCATGTTCTGTAGCACCTAAATTTCAAGGGTAAAAGTACATGATATTTCAATATGTTGGACCCTCATTCATTCATCATTACAAATAACATTACTATAATAGCTAAACAACCAACAAAGGATGAACTCACAACAAGTTGATAAAATGATATCCCTATAATGGAACATTTGCATATGCATCCACATTAATATGATATCCTAATAAATTAACTCCAAGGATATTTTTCATTTGCGTCGAGCTGTAATTGGACTTCTGACAATGTGCTTACCGTTTGTCCATAACAATTCTCCAAAATGATATTTTCCACGCTTGGTTACACTTGTAGCCTGCACAATAACCTTGAATTTCTTCTTTTGACCAATTCTCTTGAAAGCTAAGGAACTTGGTATGATAATAATGTTATGTCCAGGCAATTGGGCTTTTGCAAAATATGTGCTTGGTGGCCCAACATTGGTGACTGTGCGAGTGACAGTTACAGCATTTAAGTCAAGATTTGGCAGTGTGATTGAAGGGTAGTTCAAGTCTGTTATACTGTGAGATCCTGAACAGATGAATGTCCTGTTAGAATTGAGTGCAGAAATGAGTTGTTGGTCGTATCCAGAAGCACATAGGAAGTTCAAGTAATCATTAATGCTTAGATCATAAACAAGTCCAGGGTCAATTGCAGAGTTCGGTTGAACATGTCCTGAACCATAAGCAAATGGGTCTGCCAATTTTTTGGCAAAAGCATCTCGTATTCTTCTGTTAGTGTTATCCCTTGTGCTTGCTGCAAGGACACATTTAAATTAGTTAGAAATTGTCTAAAAGTATGTATATGAAAGTCTAGTCTGTTGGTGCTAAAGTAGGGTTCTTCTCGGTGTTTATTTTTTCTTTACATATTAATTAAACTTAAGACACATACCTAAATAAACTGATTTATGAGTTTCTCCTACTTATACCAACACATGAATACAAACACAATACTAACACAAACACAACAGCCAATGTCTAAAACACATGACATTGGGATACGGTGCACACACATGTACTTTTCTAATATTTTACGTTGTATTCTATGTTTAACATTTTTATAAAGATTTAAATATATTTTTAATAATATGGATGTTTATCCATCTATTTAGGAGTATCATCTTAATATTTGGGCTATATAAAAATGTTAAACTACCAACTTAAATATCTAATAACAAATAATTTTGTACTTAAAACACTTTTAAAAAAATGTTTTACACGTGTTAAATAAGTATTCTAAAAACTTGTGACACATAAAAATAAATGATCATGTTTTAAAGGTTAGTTAGGAGACAAAGTGTGTGTATATATATATATATATATGTTGAGAAAGAATACCTGTGGTCATGATTGCTGATTTAATAGCTGCTGGACTCCAAGTAGGATGAAGTGTTTTGATAAGACCAGCAATGCCAGCTACATGAGGGGAAGACATAGAAGTTCCTTGTAATACATTGTATCGAAATCCTCGGCGAGGATCTGATGGTAGGTTAGATGCAGTTGCAAATTCTGAATAAGCAGCAAGTATGTTCACACCAGGTGCAGTTACATCAGGCTGAGGCAAATAACAACAAAATATCTATGAAAATCTATTGGATGGAACAAAATTGTTAAGTTTCATAACTTATTTTATCACAATACAAACTTCTGAAGCATCACGTTATATTCATAGTCCTAATTATTATTCACGTGACATATAATAAAATTAGTTTTTATGTACAAAAATAAATAATGCAAGAAAATTAATATACATGTTAAAAGAACTAACTTAGGATGTTTGAGTTACCATAGTCGTGTCGTGACATAAGTTCAATTGTTAATGAAACAAAAAAAAAATATTATGTCACATGATGATGCACGGGGATAAAAAATGATGACTAAATGGGCCAGGATCATGTACTGATTACTGGCATTTCAGATTAGCCAAATTCATGGGGAAATATACACAGTAAACATGGTTGATAGATAACAAATATTCCAATATTCCAGTATGCACCTTGAGTATTGATGGCTGAAGCTTATTGGGTCCTCTTGATGAGAATGAGGCCATAACTGGAGCTGGCCTTCTTCCAAGGAGTGTTCTTGCAGGGGATATCCTTATGTGTCTATAAATGGAGCACTTATTTAGTAATATGTCATTTGAAAACTCTCAACAATTTTTAGAAGGTGTAATTTATGTATGAGAAAGGGGTGTGTATATATATAATTACGTGGCAGTTGTATGCGCAGCAACCTCTGTTTTTGGATGATTTTCTGGAGTGCTCACAGTGGACAAAACGTGAGGCTCAGCAAGAAGTGTATTCCCATTTTGCGCTTGATTCTCCAAAATCATTCCCCTGGCACCAGCAGATAGAACTTCTAGACCCTGAGCAACTGATTTTATTTTTCCTTCTCTCAGACATGAAACTATTTTTCCGTTTACTTTTCTAGGATCAAGTGTCCCAGCCTTACAAAATCGACTGCAAAATTACATGCAAAAATGCATGGTCATGCTCATGCAATAGTATACACAAGATTTGAAGAAATTAATGCTTGTAAGATTTGTGCTTACGCATTTCGACTTGAGGCATTTGCAAATTTAGCATCAGTAGCCAGGATTACAGGAAATGACTGGTTAGGCGGTGTATTTACAAAAAGACTGGCTCCCTGGTAATAAAAGAAAAAACCATTATTTTATAACACTTTTTTAATAATAATAATAATAGTTAAATATGTGTTTAGTTTCTAAACTTTGGATTATATTTTGATTTTTGGTCTTCAAACTTCTATAATTATTAAAAGTTTAAAAATACATGAAATTGATCTCTTATGTCTAACCTCTTCGCATACTTTCTTTAAATAATTTCTATATATCATCATGAGTTACTTTAAGCCCAAAATTTTCACAATCTCTAAATGACTAGTAAAGAATTAAAGAATTTGATAATTCTCACCATCATTATGCAATTTCAATTAGGGTAGAGTAAAATTATGTTCATAACTAAATTGCCTCTAATAGAAGTGATCCACACGCTGATGTCAAAATCAGCAAAAGCATGTCACACTTATTTGGAACAGTTTCATGTATTTTTAATATTTTAGTAGAGAAAATCAATGATTTCAAACTAGGGATCAAAACAATAACTAATGATTTAAAGTTGAAGGATCAAGCAAATAATTAACCTTAATAGTAATAATAATAATAATACCTTAATTTTCTGATTGTTGCCAATGGTTAAAGTGCTGCTGAAGTCTCTGTCTAATGTGCTAGCAGCAATTGTGAATATCCAAGGAGCCAGATTGGCAACAGTTGCAGGTTTTGGTCCATCATTTCCTGCAGAGGCAACTAATAGTACATTTTGAGAAATTGCATGGAAAGCTCCAATGGAAACCTCATCAGTGAATATTCCTTCAGGAGTGAGACTAGTTGGGCCTCCAACAGAAGCAGAGATGATATCAACACCATCACTAATGGCATGATCAATAGCAGCCAAAACATCAGCACCAAAGCAGCTAGCAGCATCAGTAAGAGACCAGCATACCTTGTAGGTTGCAACTCTTGCCCTTGGAGATCCACCCTTTGCTGTTCCATTCCCCATATTCCCAAAAACATTTGCTCCTGGAACAAAATTCCCTCCTGCTGTTGATAGAGTGTGGGTTCCATGCCCCACTAAGTCACGTGCTGTTTGTTGTGATAAGGGAAGTTTCCCTTTAAATGCTTCATAGGCTTTATTGAAAAATCTTGCTCCAATTAGCTTCCTACATTAATTATATGCATGTAACACATAATAATACTGTGAAAGTTAATTTTTCTATCGGCATAAACTACAGGTGATTTATATTTGCATCATGTTTCTTACTTTTGGTTACTTTATAGATTTATTTTCATTTGTCAAATCAGATATTTCCTTATCTATATTGTATATCATGGTAGATCTTTTCTACGGAGAACTTTATATTCTGCATCATGTTTAAAGATCTAACCAAGTAGTGATACATTACAACAAAGATGTGATTTAGCTTGAGGTTATTGTGTGGGATATGCTCCTAGACATATGTCATTGCTTGAGACTTGATGGTGGTGGTTGTGTAGGACATGTCTCTCATGTAATCTTTGAAAACTAAAGAGGTGGGTAATGCTTGGTTGTTTGGTTGTTGTGTGGGACACCAATGCGACGAATCTGGTTATTTGACAAATAAATGGACAAAATTTTAAAATTCTTGTGAGTTGTCAACAACCAATGTGAAATATGAGTTCATTCCCATTCCATCTCATGTCTTTCCAGTTTCAAATCCATTTTTCAAAGTCTTTCAATCTTTCAAATTCTCTTTTGTGATTCAAAGCATAGGAAGCCATTTCGTCCCCAATCAATATTATTGTGTTCATGATGCTGAAAATAGTCTTTTGAACCGATTGTAATTTGAAACAAGTCAAAGGTTAGTAACTTATTTAATTACTTTAGTTTTATATTTTAAGGTTCTCTAATATAGTGGTAAATTATCATGTTTTAGAGAATATTAACATTTCAACGTTACTAAGATAGATATTTTGCCATAAAGTTTGTTTATGAGAATATATTTCATACATAGGTGTGTTGTGATAAAATTTTAGAGTTTTAATATTTTAAGACTTTGCAAATTTAAAAATTAAACTTTGAAATTAGAATTTTATACCATATTAAATTTATAAACTTCAAATTATTATTTAGAACAATAAAAATATTTCAAATTTAAAACTTCTAGCTGAGGACGCTGTGTGGGGTGTATCCCGCGCAACAACCAAAATGAAATACAAACGCATCCTCTAATTTAGAAGAATCATATTTTTTTAAAAAATTTTAAATCATAATTTAGAAAATAAATTAATTAAAATTAGAGTTTAGAAAAAAGTTATAAATTTTAAATTAGAATATAAAAATTTTAGAAATAACAAATTGGAATTTAGAAAATATAAAAAAATAAAAATTTCAAATTAGAACTTTAGAATATAAAATTAAAAATATACAAATTAAATATGTACTCAAGTTTTACTTAATTAGTTTAAGTTTGATGTGTAATTTTGAATAATATATATGTTATAACTTAGTAGTGTGTTAATAAACAAATGGAGACCGATTAAAATGGTGGTTGGTATGACCGAAGCTTTGTGATTAAAATGGGCTCTAATGCCAATAATCTTTGCTTTAGAGATTTGCATGTGGAGACTAGTTTGTGTGGTTCCTGCTAATAAGTGGAAAATTCCAATATGCTCTTTAATCATACATTGAGGATTTTTTGCTTGATTATGTCCTCTTGACTAGGTCCTCTTTTGATTTTATTTGTCACTCATGTTAGTATAAATGTCAATAAAGTGACTTATTATTAGAATTCCTTTTGATGTTAAAGAGACATATTAGGCTAATGATACAAGATTTATTCTTAGTGACTAATATATAACTTTTTCTCTTAAAAAAATTAGTAGTTTGTGAATGTATGATAGACTTTATCCCTATGGGAAGGGTTTAAAAATGAGTTTATTAGAGAAGTTAAGAAATTTATTAATAAGGCTACAAAACAACTCCATTACTAGAGTGGTATAAGGTGTCCTTGTGTGAAATGCAGATGTCGTAAGATTTTGAGTAAAAAAAGTGAGGTTACATTTCACTAGTGTAAGTTTGATATATATTAAACTTAACTACTGGGTTTGGATTGAACATGGAAATATGAAATTTAGGAGAATCATTATATCTTAAATCACGGATAACTTTGACAATCTTAAGGCAAATGTTGAGTAATAATTTACTAATGCGTGGAACCACTTCACAAACAAAATGAGGCAGATATGGTCTCAAAATTAATGTATAATCATTTTTAATTGTTTTTAATATTTAACATGATTTTTAGATGGTTGATCATGAGAAAGATAAGCATGTGAGAAGATTAGGATGAAAAAGTTACCAATTCAAGCACAAATAATAATTAGTGAAATGATTACATCCAGGATTATGTGATTCTAGATGCAACTAAGGAGAGCAGGGCATTGATCTTTCCAACCCTCGGGAGAAGGGTGTTAATCCTTTCAACCTTCTCTAGGTTTTAAGAACCTGTGCTTGTAATAGGCCTTATACATAAAGGAACGTTCCGAGAAACTCATTCTTATCTCTGCTAATGTGTAAGTTTTATTTAATCTAAATTAATGTCTTTTGAATTTAATAGTTTATGTTTTTTATTTATTTTTAAGACTAACAAATATGTGTTTTGAATTAAGTACCTTTAAATCAAAGAATAGGGAAACTATCACACTTATAAAGGCAATTCAGGCTTATCTCCATGGACCATGGAAGGAATGAACGGTAGTTCTAGAGGCTGACTAAGGTCTGTGGTGGGACAAATGACTAGTAAGTTACTTTAAGTGTCATATGCTAATGTTTATATTATCTTTTAATGTTTTATATATTATATGTCAATTGCAATAATTTGTCACCTTAACATTATAACATGAGGAGTATATAAGGCTTTCCTTTACAAAGGCGGGGAGGATACATTTGAGCAACATCCTCAAGAAGGCCTATAGATGAGGGGCTAGAATCGTCGAGCCCCTACTCATCCAAGTGGATCAGGGGGCGACATTGGCTAGCTTAATGGCTAAGTGGGCTGAGCCGGAGTATGAGGTGGTCTAGGAGCGTAACCAGAGTAACACCGGAGGTGGAGTCCTGCATACCACCGATTATTGGGCACACGTAAATATTGCATGACAATTGGTAAGCAATAAATAATTCATTGTAGAAGTTATTTATTTATTTTATAGTATAAAATTAACATTTAAAAGTTATTTACTTGTTTGTTGTAGGAGGAGCTATATGAGCACCAGCCTTGTAGAGTTGTTTTTTATGACTCTTTGGAGAAAGATAGGAGGTACGTAGTGACTGGATCAATCGACAATTCTGTGAGACTGTTATAAGTAACAACATTAATTTCATTTGAAATTATAATTAACTTTATAAATTATATGCATTCATAATATTCTTTAATGTTTTAATGAGCAGGAAAAGTATCAGCAGCATTTGGATAAGCTTGAGGCTAGAGGCTAGTCACTTAACTTTACGACAAGGATAAATCTCTAGATGGTCGGTATTAGCCCAAGACACCACGATCGTCTTTAAGGCACTGCTTTTTTAGCCTCCAACAGTCATCGAGGGTCTATGTGGATGACATAACCTTCCTCTGCTAACAGTGTAACATCCTGAATTATTCGGGAGAGCCTTTAGGGGCAACAAGTTTGTAAAGGGTTGATGTGTATGATAAATGTTTATGTGTGAGGCTGCTACCGATGGTATGTTGATTAATGATGGTAAATAATTGGGCTTTACATAATGTTGTTGTGATTTTTGTATAAGGACAATGATGTCCGGATATGTGAAATGATGTAATTAAGTGATGTGGTTATACTGGTAGCCTTGATGGTAAGGATAAAGAATAATAATAAAAAATAATTAATAAATAAAGTAATAATATAATTTTATAAAGATTGTGATAATAATAACTTGTAGTAGTAGTAGTAGTAATAATAATAATAATAATAATAATAATAATAATAATAATAATAATAATAATAATAATAATAATAATGATAAGATATTCATGAAAGAGAAAAATCTTTAGTAGATTTCTCAATCAACGTGCACATAAGGAACTGTGCTTGGAACCGGAATGAGCACGGGAAATTTCGAAGGCCCTGGGACGAAAAGAGTGCTCCAAGACTTCGACATTTAATTAAAAAAAATTTTAGTATTTTGAGCATAACTCCTTCCTCCATTATCAAAATCGAGCAATTTTTTTTGATTTTTTTTAAAATTATCTACAACTCTTATGAAGACACCAAAAGCTAATTCCCAGCCAATTTTTCTTAGTTTTTATTTTAAGGTGTTGTACCTGATTCGCGTCCAGATTTGACAACCTTTCATATTTTGGTCATAACTCTCACTACGGGTATTGAAATTAGACGATTCTGGTCTCATAGAAAAAGGAAAGAAAAATATACCACTTTGATTTTAGCAATTTTTTCAAAATTCCACTCAAAATTAATTTAAAAATTTTGTATCTTATTACCCTTTGAAATTCCACTAGTTTGTATTAATTTTTGAATAATCACATGCATTATTCCATGCAAATTCTGAATCAATATTTCCTTCCATTCTCTTTTTCATGTTCGAAGTTTTCGTTGTCAAATCTCTTACATCTTCTCTTTCCCTTACACACGTGGCAATGCCTTAGTGGTTGCATGTTTTCCATCAAATCAACCATGCTTCTAAGACTTGAACCTTTGCAACATTCCCTTTTGTTCCCCTTTAAACTCACAGCAACACCACTCCACTTCCCACACTCTCTTTAATTTATCTTCTTCCCTTCTACTCTATAAATACACCTCCTATGATTTCATTTCACTTTTTGATCTCTTATTTTCTTTCAACACAAGGCAAAACTTCTTCTCCTCTTCTCTTCTCCACCTTGGCCGAGAGACTCCTACTCTTTCAAGGGGTCTCTTAAGCTTTTCTAAACACTTCTAAAACCCTCCCAATCCCTCTTATGGCTTACCATCTTCATCTCTTCCATCTTTCATCATTTTTAAGCTTTCTTTCCCTTATTTCCTCTTGTGGCCAAACCACTTTCACCACCACAAGGGTGACCTTTTTCTTTATAAATCACTAAGATAACATCTTCATCCTTCTCTTTAAAGCACCTTGGGATCTCTTGAAGAGGCTAGATGAACAAGCAAGCAAAGGCACATCAAGATCTCCCTCTTTCTCACGTGAATCACTTATAGGTAAAGGGAGAACTTCACATTAAATCTTGTTAAAACATGTTGCATGCATTGAAGTATTGATTTTTTTCATTATCATGGATGTTTTAAATGCATGCATGTTGGTTTCTTGGCATTTTAGACTTGGATCATGTTGCATGCAAGCTTAATGATCATAAAACTGTGATCTTTGATGTTGCATGGAAGATTTTTGCATGATTATATACTTGCATGTTATTTTCATGGCTTTTAAAAAATATGAATGTGTTGGATGCTTCAAGTGTTCAAGAAATAATCATTTGCATGTCTTGATTAATGCCTTGAATGTTTGATTTTTGGCCTAGGATATAATGGATCTTGATTGTGAAATTAATGGTGTGATCTTGATGATTTTATGTGATTTTAAAAAATATATAAATCTGAAATTTTATCAAGAAAAATTGTTTTGCATGAATTTTAAGTGTTAAATGTTTAGGTGATTATTTTCTTCATATTATAAATTTTGGGTGCATGATTGGTGTTGAAAAATTAAAGTCTTGATGATGAAAAATGCATGTGAAAGGTATGCTGCCATGGCCGAATGTGTTTGAGAAAATGTGAGATAAATATGTTTGTGTGAAATAAGAAAATGTATGGAAGTCTTAGTGGGGTCCCCAAAGGGAAAATAAAAAAAAATTGATAAAATGTATAATTATGAAATATGTGGTGAACGCTACCTTCATGATGTGATTTATTACCTTACTATGGGTATGTAATAATGTTTTGACTATTTCCCGAAAGTATGAGATGAAAAGAAAGAGCATTAGATAGTGGTTGTCCTTAATCATGAATTTTAACAGATAAAAACAAAAGAAAAATAACGTAACAAGAGGTTTTATATAAATTTTCAATTCTGGATAGTGTACTATTAATTCCTTACTTTATAAATATAGGATTTTGAAAATAAAATGTTTTTGGCTTTGGAATCACTTTTAATCGGAATTTTCTAATGAAAATGTACAACAAAAATAAAGTTTTTGACAAAACTGACAAAGAGAGAAGTTTGATAGAAAATTCAGTATTTGGTTTGTTGAGATTAAGGATATTTTTAAAAGCTATTTTTATGTTATGGATTATAGAAAAGAATTTAAGATGTTTTGGTTTAAGAACCGGGAGAAAACAAGGTTCCGTGGCCCTTTCAATGCGACAAGATGACGTTTCGTGAATCATTTAAAGTTGTACAAAAATAATAATTTGGATTTTATGACATTCTAATGATTTCTATTAAACTCAATTTAACCCATGAGGTACGAAGTTAAAAGGAGTTTGTGGTCTAAAATTTATTGGGCAAAGTTCCATTGTAAAGTAATATAACGAGACGACGTATCATGTTAGTAAAATAAACCATTCTTCTTAGAACAATGGTTTTCTACGTTAATTTTTCTTATTTTCAAACTATGGAGTAATTATATTTTAAGACTGATCCAGTACCCGCTCCATAAAGTGAACTAAGCAACAAAATGGTATGTCGATCATTCAGTTAACAACTCACTGACTAAAATTGTATAACTTAATCTTTTCACCATATTGCTAAGATTCAAGTATACTATTCAAAAGAATTTTTAAGAGATCATGGATTTGAGTATACTATGCCTCGATGAGGAAAAGACGTTATTTTCCATATATGACCTTTGACTTATATAGATCCTATTTTCAAAAGGAAAAGATAAATCTTTATAAGATTTCATAAGGAACCTAGTAGTAAGTGATAATGGTATAATTTTACTGATATACTTTTAAGAATTAATTTCGTAAATTACAAAGAATAATATGATGAGTTTTAACTCTCTACATTAAGGACAACAGACTATTAACGCAAGGACCCTACCTGACGACGATGGTTAAAGACAGATTAAAAATAGAGCATTCATGCATTATTTGTATATGTTGGAAATTATGAGTTGGATCGTGGCCATGAGCATACAATGAAGGGTACACTGGAGAATGTGTGCGTTCTAGTTCCACAGGAGAACCTTGGGAGTACC
The DNA here is from genome assembly GCA_037962975.1 of Clitoria ternatea. Taxonomy (NCBI): domain Eukaryota; kingdom Viridiplantae; phylum Streptophyta; class Magnoliopsida; order Fabales; family Fabaceae; genus Clitoria; species Clitoria ternatea. The sequence goes on from CM075672.1 coordinate 266,709,499, forward strand.
TCCAGGTCAGGTCTCCAATGGCTCAGTGTAGCACCTGATGCTAGACAATTCGTGGCAAGCCTGGTGTACTTTGATTAGGATTAGTCATTACTAGGATCGTGTATATGGTCACGAATGAGTGTGATGATGGATCCATGTTGTGTTGGATGTGTGCGTCCTTTACCCCTTATGGTTATGAGAACTTTGCGAGCTTTAGTTGCTCTATCATAACACAATATATTTCTCCTAGTAGATATACTGAGGAGATGAGATTTGTGATGATGAGATTCCGGGCCTCATTCGCATCATGAGAACCTAATTAAAAAAAGGTCATAAGATACCTAACCCATGCATGACATCTAAGTGACTAATAATAATGAATGTGTGGTGATGAACTGTGTGATTACTATAGTTGCGGATTGTGTAATGATTCTGCTTGTCCCTATTAACCTTATCTGTGAATTATGTGAGGACTATAATTATGGATTATGTAATGACTCTACTCATCTCTATTAATTATATCTATGGAATGTGTGATAACTGTACCTGTGGTTGAGAATCATAGGATATAGTTTGGTATCGATTATAACTGTGACTTAGAATTGTGTTGTAAAGGATGAAGTTGCTCTACTATTGTTAGATTATGAATCTTATGGATATGACTTGAAAATGGAAGATAATCTAGGAGGTAGTCACTAAGTGATATTAAACCCTAGGAAGTAAACTTATGAATATGAATCATGGAAATTAAGATAACCTTTAGGTTGTATGAATATGGGGTGATCGTCCCACGAACATGTATGTATTCTTTGTGTGTTATGATGATGAAATGGCTTAGGGAGACGTGAGAGATGACATACCTCCTATCATGTGATAAAGAAGTAGGGATAGTATCTCACCTTTACGAATATTCCTTTAGCATGGCTGGCGAACCTACGAAGAGACAACGCACCCGCAACGCATCATTGAACGGAAAACTACCTACCATTTCAGAAGAGATTCTGCATGCCCCCGAGGTAAACCTTATAGGGGTGGATGCCCAAGCTGTTGGACCATCAATGGATCCATCTCTATTTGAGAAGGACACTGAAGTCATCGGGAGTACTGTCTAGGGGTATGGTGAACCACCGCCCTCGTGGTTATGCGTTCTTCTAGCAGACCATGGAAGACGAGCTTTATTCAGATCCTAGTAGGTTGAGCCATCATCCAGAGCCTGACCCTATTAGGATTGTGCCACCAGTTTTCTGATCTCCCTCCCCAAAATATACTTTTGTACTCGATGAGCCTCTAGTGCAAGCTCCCGAGGAAGGCCTAGAAGAAGACTCCGAGGAATACCCGAAAGAAGATCCTGAGGAAGAGCCTATGGAACAAGAGACGAAGAAGAAAAAACAGAGATAAACTCGCCACTGATGGAGCGTTTCCTGTCCTGTGCTAAATGGGACCAATCTCCTACCTTCCTTCTCTATGTCTATTGTAGCTACATGTATAGAGACCTGGGAGAGCTTACGAATATAAGCATAGAGGCTAGAGACCTTATGAGAGCTACTTTTGACTCATATCATAGTCAAAGCCCGAGGGAGCCTTGGCCCCTCTAGAGATCCCCTAGTCCTTCTGATGATAAAGATTCATAGTCAGGGTAGTGTGTCCTAAATTAGGATTCCTATGGAAGAAAGATTGGTGCTGATATAGCGGTAGTAATGGGATCCAGTCTTAGGATGGACCATCATTAGGATAGTCTGTTTGTCTTTTTCTGTTTAGCAGTTGAGTTGTATTTGTTTATATTTTGGGAACTTGTGTACCCTTGACTCATTTAGAGTATATAAAGCAATGTTGAATCTTGTATAAACTGATATTATGAATGAAATAATGATCTACCTTGTTTTACATTTCTTTTTTGTACCAAAAAACTTTCTCAATTTTACAACTTTAAGTAGTACTCTTAGTTAACTAGGATGATATGTTGTGCGAGATTATCTTAGTTAACAGAGGGATGCTACTAACAGCTCTTCATCATCGTGCACAAATCTAAAGATGACATAACTCTGGGCTAAGTTGGAGGACATGCTGGGTTGGATGATAGATTATCGTTCGATCAAATGTAAATGTAGTTGATTCAGCTTCAACAAACACAATAGGGATTATCATCTAGGGTTGGCCATCAACCTCAGTATCATCTCAGCTAGCAGCCCCCTCTTCAGTCGCTAACTTAGTAATAGCTCACCTAGCAACAACTTCTTCATCGCTCTACAATGGACATTGACTTATTTTTGTTTATGTTTTTAGTTTTATTTCCTATTTAGTGAACACTTGGTATTTTGTTTGGATATATTTATATATTTCATATGTTTTCTTATTTCTCATATGTCGTCAACAACAACAATAATGATAATAATGTAATTCAAAAAATGATAATAATAATAATAATAACAACAACAACAAACAGTTGGTTATTACCTAGACATAGTGTCTCACGCAATAACAACAATATTGGTTGTCACATGGCTGTTGTGTGGGTCCCACATGATGTTTGCATGAATATTTTTAGAGTGGGACCTTGTGTCCCACACAAAAGCCAATTGGCATGGGGAAAATAGGTTATTGTATGGTCCCACGTAAAAATAACAAATTATGTTGCTCTAATTTAATATATTCTAGTATAGATCGTGTTGGATTTGACCAACACTTATTTTAGTCTATTTTTTTTGTTTTGTTGCAATTGGAGATAAACCAATACATCGTTTTACAAAATTTTATAAAATCAATATCTTTTCACTATCTTTCTGAGAGAACAAGTTAATCAATGTAAGCAAAGAATAAAGAGTATCTCGAAAAAGTATTTTAGGTTGACATATTTGTTGATTTTATATGAAGGCTAAAGATGAAGTAACATTTTTCTATGTGAAGAGGACAAGTTAAATGTGAAAAATAAATTGAGGAAAATTAGGATTAATTGAACAATAAATTCTAATCAATAAAGGCTTAAATATGTTAGAGTTCCTTTTTTATGGTTTTGAGGCTTCTGAGGACGTTTTTAGTAGCTGAGTTTAGGGAATTAAGGAAATTTGACGGTTGTGGGTCAAGATTCTAAGGTTGCAATGATAAGGTTCGGGATGAAGTAGAAGCTCAAGGTTGGATGTAAACAAAGGCTGCTATAGAGAGAAAGGTGTTTTTAGTGATGGATGTAGACAATAGTGAAAGGGAGTGAAATTAGGGAATTAGGAAAAATGTTATGTAATTTCATTTTCAATGTTCACCACATAATAATTTTATTTTATTTTCTTCTTATGATGGTCATAATGAGAAAGATAGGATTTAGAGGGTGGACGTGGAGAGTAGGAGAAAAGGAAGGGATATGGATAGGGTGATATAATGTGTTTATGTAATTTAGTAACTTATTTTATAAACTAATTAATATGTTTGTTCTTTGTATGGTATATTTGTGAATAAAAATATTATATAATATATTATTTTATGTGTTATGTATCATACAAAAATATCAATGTTAAGTATTTTTATGAAATTAACACTATAATAAACATTTTTATTTAATTAAATAGAATATGAAATAAAGAAAAAAATTATGAATAAAAAAGTATTTTTTATTTTATTTGCTTTTCAATTTTTATTTTTTTTATATATTTTTAAGAAAAATAACAAATCATAGAAAACACTAAATGAAATTGAAATGAATAAAGTTAATGATCATTATTAAGTTTAATAAATAAATATATAAAATAAATATTAATTTTTAAATAATTTAAAACATATACATTGTAAAAGAAATAAAATGAACGAATAATTTTTATCATGATATTAAATATGTATAAACTATAATTAAAAGAGTAGTAAAATATATTATTTTGTGTTTTGTATCATATCATAAGAAAAATATCAATATTAAATATATTTATGAGATTAACACTATAATAAATATTTTTATTTAATTCAATAAAATATGAAAAGAGAAAAATTACGAATAAAAAGTATTCTTTTTTATTTTATTCTCAAATTTTAACTTTTACTATTTTATATATTTTAAAAAACAAATTAAAGAAAACTTTCGATAAAATTGAAATGAATAAAGTAACTAGAAATAGTTAAAGGATGAAAGAAAGAAGAGAATTGCAAGTTTGAATTCCCCATCTATATTTATTTATTTAGAGTGGACTTCCTGAAAAATAATCTAATCTGAAAAATAATGCATCCTCGATGGTATTTAAAATTTACATTATTTTAAAACAATTACCCATATATTTTCATTATGTTAACTATATGTTCTCTATCAGTGTGTGATTATTTTATTATACTTGAATTAATTATGAAAACATTTGGTTATAATTTAAAATACTTAACAATTTTATTTAAATTTAAAATATGTAAAAGAAAAAAAGATGAAAGAATAAAAAAGAGAGAGAACCTGTTACATGGAGCATTGCTTGAAGGGCGAAGTTTGTTAATTTGACAGACATTACCCCCACGCCATTTTGTAGGGACAGGACCCATTCCTTCCTCACTAAAACTCTTTGATTCTGGCCAAACACCTATCAATCTTCAACTCATTACGAAACTATCTAGAATTAAAATAAATTATCATATTTATAATAACTTTTAATTAATTAACTTATACAAATCGTATATTAACCTTCCATTATTCTAATTAATTTTTCTTCACGCATACAAAAGTTATTTAAGATGATTGCAATAATTAATGATGTTGACATAAAAAAAAAGGTTTTACTTGCGTACCCTCTCTAAATTGAGGGTTTCAATACCCCTAGCCACATGAAAATTGTGTGTAATTTAAGTAGAATTGATACCCTTAGTCACGTGTCGAAATAAATGGTACGCATTAAAATATTTAAAATGCCAAAATTTGATAGTGTCAAGACTTGATCCCACAACATATAGGAAAAAAACAAAGAGTCTTACCACTAAGCTTCTTAACACATTTAAAAATTATGACGTAACTATATAGTTATATTATATTTGTAGAATGTATATCTATTAATAAAATTCATTAACAAAATAAACATTTTTGTCTTTTTTCATTTAGTATAACAATTAAAATTAAAATTAATGAACAAAAAACTGTAGGAATATTTATTTTGAAAATAAATTTTATTAACGGATATATATTTTACGAATATAATATAACAATATATGGTTATATTACACATCTTAAATGTAACCTAGTGGTGAGACTACTCTTCTATCTCCTGCTCAAATTGAACGCTTTAAATACTATCTTAGAATCCAAACAAAAATGATGACTTGGAAAAATATGTGACATAAATTGAGTTGACACATGGCTAGAGACTAATACATTTGGCATAAATTCAATTAACACATGACTATGGGGCTGGGAGCATTAGAGCCCTCAATTAATACGCTTAGCAACCGATCAAACTAGTCACTCGTAGATAGTCAACATTTTAAAATATTTATATTTTAAAATTTAAGTGTAACAAGGTTTGATCCCCTAACATATATATAAGAGATGGAAGATGAGCCTTAGCAAATTAAAGGATATATCATTAGTTTTTTTAGGAATAGATGCCTACAGTCACGTGTGTGAAGCAACTGGAATGGATGCCTCTAGCCATGTGTCAACTAAATTTATACCATATGTATTAGTTTCTAGCCACATGTCAACTCTTTTTATGCCACATATTTTTCAAAATCATCATTTTTGTTTAGATTCTAAGATAACATCTGAAGTGTTTGATTTGAGTAGGAGATGGAAGAAAAGTCTCACCACTAGGTTACATTTAAAATATGTAATATAACCATATATTGCTATATTATATTTGTAGAATGTATATATATTAATAATATTTATTTGCAAAATAAATATTCCCGCCCTTTTTTCATTCATTAATTTTAATTTTTATACAAAATGAAAAAAGACAAAAAAGTTTATTTCATAGATAGATTTTATTAACGGATATACATTCTACAGATATAATATATAACTATATATAGTTGCATCATATTTTTTAAATGTGTTAGATAGTTTAGTGGTAAGGTTCTTATTTTCTCTCCAATCTGTTGCGGGATCAAGCCTTGTTATATTCAAATTTTAGCATATAAAATGTTTTAATACGTTGACTATTTATGAGTGATCGATTACTAGACACAATCATGCCCATCTATCTTAGTTGCTTAAATCACACACGATTTCAACATATGGCATGACACGTGGATAAGGACATTAATTCTAATTATTTAAATCACACATAATTTTCACATGTGGCGTGACACATGACTAGGGGTATTGAAACCCTCAATTTAGAGAGGGTATCCAAGAATTTCTAAAAAAAATCAATTTTTAGCGAAACAAAGGACAAATAGGTTTCATAGGTTGCATTTGGAAATTTCAAATAAAACATAAGTGTGTCCACGCTGCTTTCTTGCCAACCCAAGAAAGACTGTAATGTTTGTCTGTTCGTAAGTTTTTTTAAAAAAAATTAAAAAAATAAAAAAGTGTTTATTTATAAAATATTTAAAAAAATTTATAAAAAACTGAAAAATAGATAGTGAAGTATTTAAAGAAGTTTTTTAAAAAATAAAAAAGTAAAAAAAATTAATTTTTTTATTTATTTTAGGAAATAAAATTTTTGAAAACAAACAGAATTTTTTTTAAAAAACTAAAACAATTTTCTATAACTAAACGTGGAATAAACTATAAAGTTATTAAAAAAAGAATAATAAATAACTTTTTATTTAGAATAATAATTCTTTTACAAAGTCAGATATTTTTTAAACATTTGAAATTGAAATGATTGATGTTTAAGATCAGGTGCAGTAAAATGGAAATTTGGCTCCATTCTTCTGAGTGTGGTAAAATTTTATTTTACCTGTGTCAATGTTAGCAATGATTGTATTTTCACCAAATCTTCCCCTTTGCCATGCTGTGTTGATACCATTTCTCTGCAGTCCAAGAAACTCCCATGAACGAGTTGTGTGCAGTTTATGCACTTTGCTCAAAAACACAGATACCACCTCTGGCTTCTCTGCATCAGTAAACAATGTTTTAATTAACTAACTAGAAACCAAAGTTATAAGGAAACTGATGACCATTATCTTAGGGTGGGGTAAACAGATATTTTTGTTTCCCAATCATCATATTTTCCAGTAAATATTTGTTAAGAATATTAAAAATATGTTTAGTAAAATTAAAATATCCTTAGAAAAATTTCATGAATCTTTCAAATTTTGATTACTTTTATATTTTTTTTATAATAAGATTTAATATATAAAAGAAGTTTAAATAACTTTATATGTCAAACAATTATATTTTTAATAATAAAAAAGCTCCGAACTAGATAAGAAGTGGGTAAGAAAGTTTTTGTGGACATTACTTGCAATATCTGCAGCTTCTTCGTCTTCAAGTGCTGCTGCAAAGCCATTGATGTGTCTATTATATGAATAAATAATTGCTTTTGTCGCTTTCTCATGGCTGTGAATGATACAATACACGACACATTTAATAAATTAATTACTAGTTTCTTCATTCTAAACAAAATCTTATTATGGTTTCATAAATTTATTACATACCTTCCCAAGATTGAAGCAAGTAATTCATAATGAGAATGTGTGGCAGTTTCAAGGTCAAGGGATGAAGGGGCTGGACCATGAGAATGTGTTCCCAAGTACACAATGTAGCACTGTCATCAGAGAATCAAAAACCAACAATGACGTAATTATCGTTTCAAATTAAGAAGCAGCTTGGCAATTAATTAACAAGTAGAACTAGCTTACCTTCTTGCTGGCATCGACAAAATTCAGCAACAAAATTAGGGTAAGAAAAGATGAAACAAGAATGTGAACTGGTAAAATGGAGCTACCCATTTTTTTCTGTTGGGTCTTAGGCTCTTTGGCAAGTGAGCTTAGCAACAGCACATGCTCTCTCTCTGTGCTGATTGTGCTCCTTAAAAAGACAAACAAAAAACATCCATTCTTGGTAAACAAAATTATTTGTCCTTAAATTAAGTAGATATTCTTTTCTTTTCTTCCAATGTATCTTCATTGTCGACAATCATAAGTGATTCATCGTTCTGTAAACGAATGGAGCTATTAGGGATTGGTCACAAGATAATGTTCTCTATTCGTATAATAATTGGAGATCAGAGCTTCAATCATTTACATGGTAAAAAATTATTCATTTGAATTATTTTTATTTTATTTTACATTAAAAATAATAAATTAAAGTTCATTTTATAAAGTTAATGATTACATAGATTGAATTTTTTAATTATTTTTGTGAACAATTGGATTTTTTAAATCTTATGGCCTAAACTGCATGACTAACATGAAAATTTATTTATACGTCATTTTAATGTAACAGATCAAATGCAGTACTAGATCATTGAACTTTTAGTTTATGATTATTTAATCAATCTAACAAACACTCGAAATGAATGCTTGTGCTTTGTGCCTGATTTAATTTTTTGTGCAATGGAAAATTTTAAATATCTTTTTTATGACTTAGGACCTTCACTGAATTAAACAAATTATTTAGTTAGTCTTCTACCGTTTAATGTGCTGATTATTAGGACTAGATATTAGTCTTTAGGCTTTCGGCCCGATGGATACTCAAGGTGAAACCTTTTTAAAAACAAAGTTCTATTATATTTTTTCCCACTCCATGTATCTTGTGTGTATATTTTACAATTTTATATTTCTTTTTTTACCCTTCCATCAAATAGAAAAAACACTAGTTTATTGACCCGTGTGATGCCCACGTAAAATGAAAGTAAATGAGTGTTGTATTCATTTAGAAAAATACAAACGAAAGACAAAAGAAATATGAGATACAATTCAAAATGTTGATTGTTAAAAACCTCATGATATACTACGTTGAGAGTATAGTTTGGAGAAATATCATCATGGCTTTACAACAAATTCTCCAAGCCTTCTTTTGATGTTACTCTTGACAATGTCATGTAAAGTTGGCCATGAGTGAACAACAAACGGGGGATATAGAATCCAACAAATCACAATGTTTGACCTTGGGACTTGTTTATCAATATTCAAATGACACAATCAATGCAAACTGTCTTTGTTGAAACTTTACAGGTAACGCCGTGGAGGAAGGAATCATGCTCAGTCTTGGGATAATGACAACATCTCTAACATGGCATCCAGTTAAAACCTAACATTGAATCACATGAGTTCCCAAACGCCTAATTTGTAATCAAGTTCCATTGCACAAACCTTTACTCTAGTCAATATTTCTTAATAGCATAACTAGAACTCCAACTTTGAGTTTTAGCATATAAGGAGGAAGTCAGGAACAATTATATTGCATTTAATATTTCAAGAGTGAATGTCTCTAACTCAAAATTTGAGTTAACTTCATCCCTACATATTGAATCTAAACTTAAATATATACATCAATTGGAATCAAACGTGATATGAAGTTAAGGGTATGGCATAATATTACTTGTTACTGGAAACAAGAAGGGACACTTAAATTTTCCAATATAAAAAAGGATATGTAAAACTAATTAATTCATTTAGTGCATCTTCTGTGGACTACCCTATTTAACATCATGAAGAATCTCTTATTATATTTAAAAGGATTCTAAATCTTAGTGAGCAGTCCTTCTTTTTGGTAATAATAATGAAGCAATTATGCTAGATGCAACATTTAGACATATATGACTCTTAGATCGAATCAAAGCAGACAATGCTTTCTAAAGAAAGGTTTATCTTGTCCCCCATAACCATAAAGGAAAAAGAATCCACTGTTGTTTTGATATATGGCTTTAATAATAGTGTCAAAGGCATACCTCTACTCATCTATGAAAGAACGAAGATAGCTTGACAAAGTATCAAATAACTACTGCCTATCAAAGTTCATTTATTCAACAATTAGTCTTTCCTAGGAATATGAAAGCGAGCCTTTGGGGGAGTCATTGATTGGAAATCATTCAGACTTTCTCAATTCTTCTGTAACAATTATTATATTTCATGAAGACAAAACTCCTTTAGTTGTTCATTACTTAAATGACTGTCTACAACAATTAAGGTGAGTTTTAATAAATAAGTTTATAGCATCACTTATAGATATTAAAAAAATAGAAAACTATAAGTGAAAGATAAGATGCTACATACCTTAACAATTAAGAGTCTTTCTTTATTTGTATAATAATTCCTCTGAAAATTCTTTCCAATAATTATTCCATACAAAATTGGATCGAGATATATTATTTGAAATTTTCAGTAAGATAACAAACAACTTTCTTAGGTAAGAACCATATGCCTAATTCCCAGACTCTTTAAGGGCATTAGTAAAATCTTTATCATCTTGAAGTAAACCAAGTGCATAACATGCATCTTTAAATGATGGATGTGAAACACCATCGGTGGTTTTTATGTCTTTAAAGCTTATACAACCTTTTTGTGTATTTAATAAAAGAGGAAGATAATATTCCTCTTCATCGATAATTAGAACATGAGGTGTGCGTCTAATTAAGAAACCTTATTTCCTTAAAACCCATTGGAATGCATTTTTCCATACAAATTTTAATGGGAAGTCACAATATGTTAGATTTCTTCCATCAAAACATTTATTTACTTTGCCCAAAACATTATTAATGTCATCATTATCTGTATAAACAATTGATTGTTCATTTGGTAAATGGAAGGAAAACCTGATGACTGGTGGATCCTTGAACTGGATATCAAATCCAAAAAAATGTCAACTTGTTTCACAAGTTGATATACAACGACAATTATAAAAACTTTTTATTTCATTAACATTTTCTTTATGAAACAAAACGGGAGTTACTCTGTTGTTTCCTTTATAGACATATTTAACCAGGCACTTGATTGAGCTAGTTTGACATGTGTACTCCATATTAATATGACACACATACTTTAATACAATGGAAGTGTTATTCAAAACATATTTCATTTTGGTTGAAGTCCTACCATCATTTCTTCTTCTATATCTAGGAAACCCCTCATCATTAATGATGGTTCTTGACCTAATTTTTTATGGTGTTTTTGAACACTTACCTTTTTTTCTTACATAGAGAACTTTTGTTGTAATGTCCACATGGTCCATGCACCATGTATTTTTGCACAATATCAAAAAGCTTTGGATTTTGATCTTTGTTTGGAACCTCGGCACTAATGAACTTATCAATGTCATCCGGGGAGTGTGGTTTATACTTATGATGCATAAATAGTAGTAAGCGTAAGGGTAATCCAATGTATACATATGAAAATAAAACATTACTAATATCAAATGAAGACTAAGAATTAAATTAGGGTGATTGAGCAATTAAAAAATAAGCTCTCATAAATAATCACGGTCAACTATCCTTCTGAATATATGTTCGGTCTTCCAATCCTTAATCAAACGATCCAACTTCACTTTGAATACCCTATAAAGGACATTGGGTCGATCTTCTACACTTAAGTTATTTCTGGTGAAAAATCTTTTAATCTCTGGCCAATCAGGATTGCATGTGATTGTAATAAAGAAACTTGAATAACCAAAGTATTTACATATGGTAAAAGCATCCTTGCAATTATTAAACATGTATCTGGGTCCTCCGGTAAGCAACTTGGCAAAATTATTCTTTTTCTAGTCATTACAACATCTATCTCACCACGTATCAAACATTCCTACAATCCTCTATATCGATACACTCTTAACCTCAGTGGGTTAAATTAGATGAATCTTAGTCTCTCGTATTCAACCATAATGTAAGAATCCACTAAGAATTGTTGAAACAATCCCCTAGACCGCGATAGAATAGATTTTTTGTATATCTATCTTGAATCAAGCAAAAAATCACGCATGGTTATCTTTAACCTTTTTATTCTTGTCCTTTTCCTGATTGAGTCAATTTCATTGACTCTATAATTCAGCACAAGGGAAAAGAAATAAATATTGAAGGGCAAGATATAAAGGGTGAAAAACATCAACATATTTAAGAAGCTTTGACTTGGTCTTAAGAACCATGTCCCTATCAACAATTTATTTATCGATATCCCTAACAATTAGAGCAATACCTTTAGAAGCAGATGGAAGGTTGTAGGTTCTAACATCTCCCAAATGCTTCCTTATTAGCCTTTGTTTTACATCAGTAAAACTATTATTGACAAAACGATCCATTGGATACCTAAAGCTCCTGGCTAGCTCATTGTGGTTGTCCAACATTTTTTTACAATGACATAATCTCAAAATCTAATGAATTGCCATCTTGTCTATATCAATGAATCACAACGATTTAAATTAGAGACATATGGAAATAAATGATGCATTCAATTTCTACTTGTGTAAAAGTATAAATATGAGATACTACTCTATTGTCCACTTTATTTTCCATGTCATAAATGTATAATTGGACAAAATTTGGTTTTTGAGTGTCTTTTGAAATAAGACTTCCAATGCAATGGAAGTTTTGACCACCAATAATACATAATCCATGTATGTATAAGCAGGTATTTTGATAATGACAAACCAAATGGAACTAAATGACAAATTAAATGAAACCTAGGAGGCATGGTTGAACTTAATGCTAAAATGAAATTAATCTTCCACGTATTCTTTAAAGTTAAGTTCATGCATGGAGCTTTGTCTTTTAAGGACCAGTTGAACTTCAGAGTGTTCTAATTTGTGTCTAGACCTTAGTTAATTTGTTTGAAATTGTTAAGATAGTTTAAGGACCAAGAATTGAGCAAAAGGGAATTAACTAAGCCTTAAAATATTTTTTGCAAAGTCTAAAAATGAGCTAAGGGACCAAAAACGTGTGACTGAGGAAAGTGTTTTGGGCTAAAAATACCTAGTTGGTTCAAAGAACCAATGATGGTTCTAGTTCGAACCAACATGGACAAATTTGGCCCATTTTATTTTGACTCCTTGACTTATGTCTAACAGGTGTCTTATTTTGGATAATTGGGCATATTTTGTTTCTTTTTTGGTGGAAAGTTTTGCTATAAATTAAGTACTCATTGCTCAGAAAAAGACATACCACTACTTTGTACATTCTTACACGAGTTATTCTCCTTTCTTGCTCACTTTTAAGTTCTTTCTTCATCATAGAATTCAAGTGTAAACTTCATTATTATTTTTGTGTTGTTGGACTAGAGTGTTTGGGTTTAAGATGAAAAGCAGTGATCTTTAGGATACCTTAAGGCTATTGTGATCTAGTTTGATTTGGAAATAGGTCGAGAGGTTTCTTACATTGGACAGGTAGTCCAAGAGTTATAAATAGAAAACTTTGTAACCATTTCATATTATAGTGTAAAATTCTAAACCTTTGTGTTGGGAGACTAGAGTAGATCATAGTGTTAGTGATCGAACCAAAATACATTATAGTGTGATCTTTCTTATCCTTTCTCTTCATCATCTCTTTTATTTTTTAATTATTTCCTCCTTAAATCATATTTGTTAGACTCTTTTTATTCATAAGTTCTTTAAGATCTTTTAATCTTGTTTTTATTAACTTAATGTATTTTCAAAACAGAAGAATGATAACATATGTGTTTAGGATTATAAACAGGTTTTTTTAGTTGTAGGCTTGTTAATCTCTTCTCCCACGAATAGGATTTTGATAAGTAAATGTTAAGGTTTGATCCGGTCCAGAAATCGGCCCCTAGACTTAAAAGTAATCTGCCTAAAATCCTACATCTGGAACCAATATGACATGGTGACTGATGTGAGCTACTATCTCAATGTAGACATCTCACGTAACGGGCTAATTTAACACTAGTATTTGTGGTCACATGAAGGGTCCCAAACTAACCCTGTTGCGAGTTACTTACTCAATACCAGAGATTCATAGCTGACCTATGACCTAGCATGCTAAACAAGTTGCCTGCAAAGTGACTGATGGGTAGGTAGAGCCACTATGAAACATCACCATCATAAGTCAACTTTACTGCAGAATAGCAGAGTAAGTACTGACACCATATACAGAAAACTTGGGGAGCAAGAAGGCTCTTCCACTCCCCCAGGTATAAATACCCCTAAACTAACGTAATATGTAAGAGTAAGAGCATTCTCTCTAGCCTTACGCTTGATCTCTGAAATTCCTTAGAACTTCCACTGACTTGAGCGTTGGAGTATCCTTGGAGGTGACACCCTCTTTCGCCCCTACAAAGCATAAAGGATGGTGATTTGGTACGAGGAATCGCTTTAAGACCTTTATTCTCCACTGGAATCAAGGGCATAATACTGGACCAGTGTAATATTTATGAGCAAATGAGAGATTTAAGGACTGCCACAAGGAAAAATATTAGACCCCAGCCCAGACCAATTCATTGGCACGGCCAGTGGGACCTGTAAACTTCAAGTCCCATTTTCGCATTCTTGAGTTCAAAAGTCATGGAGAACCGTAAGTCGGGAGGTCACTGTTAGACCCAGAAAATGTATTGGGCTTTTTTTTATTGGCAAGCGCACCAATTTATCATTGTAGTTTTCAAAATAGATATCATTCCCATAAGGATTGAATGTTTTCAGTGTAAAATAGTAATTCTTATTTACTATGGTAAATGTATCAAAACTTATTAACCAAAGAATAATTTATTCATAATTTGTACAATATTCATAGATTTAGAGATTGATTTGTTCATTGAATAAAAGATTATACAACTATCTAGAAAATGACTTTGAGTAGTAATTTAAAATAGATTCAATACTTGAGAAAAACATAGATTAATAAACTATGTTGGAAATAAGATCCCCATACTAAAACATAATGAAATAATCATAGACATGCATATTTAATTATCAAATTCATGTTATTGCAGTTTAAAATCATTATACCAAATCCCTCATTATATAAATTCTAAATAGTTACCGTAAAGTCTGATCCCTCAGATGCTTTCTCAGTAAAAACTTGCTTTAAGTCTTGGCCTTAATACAACAATAATTACTAACTCTATTCCTAGTAATAGGTATATTAAGGGTACTTCAATTTTTACTTTCGTTAAAGTAGTTTAACACGCATGAAAATCATTCTCCCGTTTGAAGTTCATACTAATAAAAGATTGAAATACTAACATGGTACTTGAATTATAAACATGCAAAGGTCTTAATTACAACATCATATTCATAGATAGGTTCACCAATTCCAACATAAACAAATTAGTTGCACATGGTAAAAGTAGAAACACAACTTACAGTTGATGACATCACAAGCACTTGATCACATTTCACAATACGGAAAGAGCACAATACAACATAACACTCTCAAGTATATGGAAACTATTCTAGAATACTAACTCAAAAAAGACACTCTGAATTCGAGTGAATGAAGAGAAGAATGAAGAAGGAATGATCAAAATGGATGGAGAATGGCCCTATTTATAGGGCTGAGCAGAGGTTCTGACGCTACGTGTGAGGCTGACGCTACGTGTGAGGCTGACGCTACGTGTCAGGTCTCTAACTCAACCCTCATTAATCTTCCTGATTTTCAGTCATAATTCCCCCATTTTGTCTTAATAATGCTCAAACATGATCCCACTGTGTTTTGGACACAAATTAGAAGTGGGTTGGCCATTTTCAATAATTAATTGGCCCAATTCTGAGTGCAAAGTGATAATGCATATTTTATCCTTAATTTCTCATTTTAAATGTGTATAATTTGCCACTACTTATTGTGTAATATATTGCATTTTAATACATTTTCATAATTTGAACTTTATTTAATATTTAATTTTAAAATGAATTAAGGATTGATTTTTAATGGAAATAATGAAATCCTTGTTTCTCTTATTTTGTAGTGAACGATTGAGCTTGTAATTAGAAAATATTGATCAAGAATCAAAAGGAAGAAGACACAAGTGATTGCATGTTCAAAAAAGGGTCAATAAAGCACAAAATAAGTAAAGAACAGGGTCAGGAATCAATTCCCAACATCCATAAATCGATTCCTACATAAAAAGGCCCAGAAAGTGAAAATGAAGGCCATGAATCGATTCCCCACTGACATGAATCGATTCCCCACTGACATGAATCGATTCATGCATTAAAAATGGCATGGGAATCAATTCATAGCCCCTGGGAATCGATTCGCACCCCTGGGAACTGATTCCTATGCCTTAGGAATCAATTCATGTGTGAAATTCATGCTATTTTGGCCTAAATAAATCGATTCACATGCTTTTATTAATCAATTCATTTAGTGGAAATAACATTACAGGATTTAAGAAAGCAGAAACAACATTACGGGATTTCAGGAAGTGGAAACAGCACTACGCATTTTCCTCGCAGAAAGGTCCCACTCATTCCTCAAATTAAGCATGTTGTTTCCTCTCTCTTGCCTATAAATAGAAGGAATTGAAGCCTCAGAGGACATCCCTTCACACTTCTCTTTCTTTCTTTCTTCTTTGCTCAGGAGCATCAGAGGCACAAAGCCTCTGGAGGAATTTCTTCCCCCTTCCCCGCTGTATATTCCGGGTTCAGTTTTTCTTATTTTTAGTTTGTTTTAATTATGGAGGGCTAAAACTCTTAGATTGATTTTCTTGGAGAATTATTGTAATATGACTTTGAGGTTCTTGTTTTTAATTTAGTATGCTTTTATTATTGTTGATTTCTTCATAATCTTACTCTGCTTATTTAATTCCATTTTGTTTAATTAAATTTGTATGCTTAATCGGTTTAATTATACAAATGGAATAAAATAAGATTTAAATTAAAATGGATTAAGGAAGTATGCATGCTTAATAAATATTTTCATAATCACTTTTAATTATTATGGTTTTCTTAATTCCATAATATGAGAATAGATTATGTATGTAGGCGATGTTCTTATGTATGCTCAATGATTCCTAGACTTTACGATTTTGACTTCTTTTGCTTAATTAGGATGCTTGATTAATATGTTCATTTTAAATGAAAGTAAAGGAATTATGAATTGAAAAAGACGCTTAGTTGATTAATTCAAATTGAGCTAAGAAATCAACATTAATGAAAGTGTACTAACCATCTTTTGTGAACCAAGGATAAATCTAATTACAATACTCCAAGAAAATCAATCGCTTGTTATTTATTGTTCTAAGTTTTACATTTATGCTGTTTTAAATTTCTGTGACAATCAAATCAAACCCCCCCAATTGTATTTGTATGTTTGTTAAATTTTTGTTTGTCAAAATTAATTTTAAAACTTGATTTTTTTTAAATTTTTGTGTTGATCTTCGAGAGAACGACCTAGGTTCACACCCTAGTACTACATTATTTTTAATGTATTAATTTGACAGACCACTACAACTTACGTCACAAAGCCACCTGGAAGTGGAGTCCACGTAGCCTCTATGCGTCAGCATCAAAAACCTGACGCTACGCGTGGTGTTGATGCTACGCGTCAGATCTTCAGCTTGAATGAATTTTCACTTTAAATCTTTTTTTTTTACTGCAAAAATAGAAAAAATTGGTCATAGCAGCTGAATTTTAATAGTTCTCATTTATTTCAAATAAAACCTAAATTTATTAACATTTAAACTAAATTTTACTATTTTTAAAACACTTTTAATTATAAAAATAACAGTAAATTTAAGAACTAACAATCACATTGAAAATTTAACGTTCTTAGAGCTAAGACGTTTGGCTTTTGGAATAGTCAGTGCCTCAACAAGGAAGGTAATCCTTGTGGTTACTCCTGACCCAATGGATAAGATCATTAGGCAGATCAGAAAGGAGCTTGCTGAGCTGAGGCATGAGCGATATGCTTATGCAACAAAGGTGAGCCTAAACGAGGCCCAACAATAGCGTGTTGAGGTTTCTAGGAAGGATATGCCACTTATATTGTTCTACTGTAGGATCCCAACGTATAAGGAGAAACGTGAGACCCAATCTCATGCAGATTAACCAAACCCTAGACGTGAGGGTGTTCTTTATAGCTCTTCTATGTCTGGATACAAGCTGAGTATCCCTTTTTCCAAGAGACTCATGAGCATGCCTATCCCTAAGCATATTCAAACCACCCAGACTCTTTCTATAGGCAAGTATACGGGTGAGATGGATCCATGCAAGCACCTTAATGCTTATGTATGAAGCCATGTTTTTGGGTGTTAAGGTTGACGTTATGTGCTACATGTTCCTGCGTATACTAACAGGGGAAGCCCTAGCATGGTTTAAGGGTATACCCTCTAGATCCATTGATTCCTAGGAAGAGATGGCTGAAGCTTTTAGAGGACATTTTGTTATCTCCTGAGACATCCCTAGGACGTCTCACGCCTTTGCCTAAATCAAGCAAGGAGAAACAGAATCTCTGAAGGATTTCTTGAAGAGATTCTATAAGAAAGCTACTATGGTGTAGATCTAACGGAGGTCATCCAACTACATATAGTGATTGAAGCCCTACAACCTAAGTCTCTATTTGCCCTGTCTCTAACAAAGGGACCATCCACCATGTTTAAAAAGTTCAGGCATAAAGCCACTTAATACATAGGGATTGAGATGTATTTAGAGGCCACCTCCGTAAGGCACAAGCCACTTATATCATCATCTCGGTTTGAGAAGGAGAAAGACAAGCCTAAAAATGATAAAGTGCCCTGAAAAGAGAAGGGCGAAGGGCAACAATCTTAACAGCTGGAAATACAAGTGGCTTCCTTTAGTCATTACGAGTGGCCCGGTAACTCACAAACGTATTGCAAGTTTCATGAGCAAACAAGGCATACAATCGATGAGTGTAGGTAGCTTAAGGACGCGGTCGAGGTCCTAATTATTGAGGGGATGCTGAAGTAATATCTTTTCCAAGACAGGTCCCATGGTGAATCTAAGAGATCAAAAAAGAGATATCAGGACGGTCTCCTAATGCTAACACAAGTCGAGGTTATAAGAAGTTTACAGCCGTGGAAAAATAAAAGAGCTTGCTCATTGAGCCAGCGTAGGAAGAGAAAACAACTTCCTCCCCACCCCGGAACAGGCAGAAAGTGATCGAGGCGATGATGGGAATGACTTGTTCCTTGTAGAGGTGGCCTCCAAGTGCATTTCAATCCCCACATACTTGGTGGCTTTATGCCTGAACTCTTCAAACCTGGTGAATGGTCCCTTTGCCAGAGATAGGGCGAATAAGGACTTGGGCTACAGTGATTTGATCACTATATGTAGTTGGATGACCTCCGTTAGATCTGGCACCATAATAGCTTCATTGTATAACCTCTTCAAGAAATCTTTTAGAGACTCTATTTCTCCTTGTTTGATCTAGGAAAAGGCATGAGACATCCTAGGAATGTCTCTAGATATAACAAAATGCCCTCCAAAAGCTTCATCCATCTTTTCCTATGAATCAACGAATCTAAAAGGTAGACCCTTAAACCATGCTAGGGCTTCCCCTGTTAGTGTACAGGGATAGGGGTGTTCATCAACTGATCTGGACCGTAAAAAACCACTCAACCGATCCAAAGAAAACCGAAACCGATTAAACCGAAAACCAAAAAATTGAAACCGCAAAAAAACCGTATTTCATATACGGTTCGGATCGGTTTTCGGTTCCACCTATGAGAATCGAACCGAACCAAACCGATCCACAGGTTTTTTGTTTTAATGTTTTCATTTTATTTAGTCACAACCTCTTTCACTTATTGTTTTATTAGTTTGTTTAATTTGGTCTCTATATTTTATTTTGTAATTTTGTTTAAAGTGTATGATAACACTTATTTTTTAAAAATTTATCTGAGTTAGAGGAAGAACAAGAAGACCAAGATCTTGACTCAAGACTTGTAATATTTCTATTGTTTTACATTGAATCTTATTTAAATAATACTTTATTTGTTTTATGTTTAAATTTAAATTGTTAAAAACTTGTCTTATTTTACTTATTAATGATTCTTCCATAGTTGAGAACTTAAAATATTCTTTGTATTGTTATAATTATAATATTCATTTGATTTTATAAGAAATATAAAATGAGGAAAAAAATTACATAAACTGATCTAATCCGAACCGCATTTGATTGGATCAGATCGAATTGGATGGTTCCATTCATTTCAACTGAACCGAACAGAACCACAATTTAATAAAGTGATCAGATCGGATGATATTTTATCATAAAACCGAACCGATCCGGACCGTGAACACCCCTATACAGGGAATATACGACACATAACTTCAGCCTCAGCATGCAAAAACATGGCTTCATACATAAGCATCGAGGTGCTTGCATGGATCTATCTCACCTGTATACTTACCTATAGAAAGAGATTGAGTGGTTTGAATATGCTTGGGGATAGGCACGCTCATGAGTCTCCTAAAAATTGGGATACTCAGCTTGTATCCAGACATGTGAGAGCTATAAAGAACACCCTTACATCTAGGGTTTGGCTTATCTGCATGAGACTAAGACTCGTGCTCCTCCTTATATGTTGGGAACCTAGAGTAGGACAACGTACGTGGTATATCCTGCCTAGAAACCTCAGCACGCTGCTGTTGGGCCTCGTTTGGGCTCACCTTCTCTGTATGAGTAGATCGTTCACGCCTTAGCTCAGCAAGCTCCTCTCTAAGCTGCCTAATGATCTCATCCTTTGGGTCAGGAGTATCCACGGGGACTACCTTCCTTGTTGAGGCACTGGCTGTGCCAAAAGCCAAACACCTTAGCTCCAAGAACGTCAGATCTTCAACGTGACCTTCCGACTCACGGTTCCCCATGACTTCTGAACTCAACAATGCGAAAATGGGACTTGAAGTTTACAAGTCCCACCAAGCGTGCCAATGAACTGGTTTGGACTGGGGTCCAATCCGGCCCAGTTTGCTCATAAATATTACATTGGTCTATTGGAGATTCGGTATTATGCCCTTGATTTAAGTGGGGAATAAAGGTCTTGAAGTGATTCCTCATAGTAAATCACCAGTCTTTACACATTGTAGGGGCAAAAGGAGGTGTCACCTGCAAGGACACTCTGCGCTCAAGTTAATGAAAGTTCTAAGGAATTTCAGAGCTCAAATGTAAGGTTAGAGAGAATGCTTTTACATGTTACGTTGGTGCATGAGTATTTATACATGGGGAGTAGAAGAGTCTTCTTGCTCACCAAGTCTTCTGTACATGATGTCAGTACTTACTCTGCTATTCTACAGTAAAGTTGACTTGTGATGGTGACATTTCATAAAGGCTCTACCTACCCATCAGTCACTTTGTAGGCGACTTGTTCAGTACGTTAGGTCATAGGTCAACTTTAAACCTCCAGTATTGAGTGAGTAACTCACAACGGGGTCAGTTTGGGGACCCTTCGTGTGATCACGGATACTGATGTTAAATCGACCTGTTACGTGAGATACCGACATTGAGAGAATAACTTACACTGGTCATCACGTCATATTGGTTCCAGATGTAGGATTTTAGATAAATTAACTTTAAGTTCAGAAGCCAGTCTCTGGACCAGATCATCATTCCATTCACATTGTTTGTATCCCCTATAACATAATATTTTTAAAAAAGAAGTAAATAGCATACCTTTATAATATAGACATAAAAAAATTAACATCAACAAACAACCATAAACAATTCGAAGAGACAAATAAATTTCTTAAAATTTCTAGCCAATGTAATAGTCATATACCTTAATGTTTTAACCTATTTCAAGGACTATGTTGTCCAATTTTAGTCTTACATTTACAATCAACATAATATACAAAAACTAAATGGAGTAAAAATATAACTAACCTTATGCCAATAGGTTAGAAATGTTCTATTTTTCATCATAACACAATGTTATGTTGTATATTCTTTTGAAATAGAGCACCCAATGAAATAGTTGATGACATGAAAATGATAGAGGGAAAGAGGGTTGCTACTAAGGCAAACAAAGAGAGGAAGAAAAAAAATAAGGAAAAAAGGGGTTGTTAACTACTTAAAATACAAAATTTACATGGGATAAGGTGTCATGCAAAGACCAAATTACCCATGCAAATTCAACTTATTTTTTAAAATTCACACACGTTACGTGCATTTTCAAAAACCATTTTGGTTGTGCATGTAAGCCACTTTGTCCTACACAAAATCATGTGTGGGAGGGTGTCTCACTTAAAGTCCACGGGTTAAATTGTGTTTTTCTTGTAATGAGAAAAGGTAAAATTATCAGATATGGTGTACCATTACCATATCATTCATAATAAATCTCAACGTTATATGCGGTGAAATTTTATATTATTTAAGAGAAATAAAATAATTTTATAATATTTTAAATATTAGGTAAAAATATGTTTGGTCCTTCGGATTCTTTTTAATTCCTATTTATATCCTTTATCTTTTTCATTTGTTAATTAAGTCGTTTATATTTTATTTTTTCCAAGTTTTCTTTATATTGTTAAATTCACTAACATTATTAATTTTTCACTATTTTCATCTTCTGTTCCTCATCTCATATCCACCTTGATCATGTTTTCCTTATGATCTTTAACCTCTTATTTCTCCTTCTCATTCTTGTCTTTTTTTTTTTCTCACACCATCTCATTCGTGGATCCGAGGGAGATAGACATTTTTCTATTTTTTAAAGATTTAATAGATCTAACATGAAGAATTTAATGATATTTTAAAGGTAGGTAGTTATGGAAATTGAATCAGTAACTGATATTTTAATAGCTAAGAGGAGAAGAAAGTTAACACTTAACAATTATAAAAAAAAGAGAAAAGAAGATGATAATAAAAAAACTGTGAATAGAGTTAATTAACGAAAAAGAAAAATTTTGCTAAAATTTTAATCATCAAAGATAGTTAAAAAGGATAAAATAAACAAAAAATAGTAACAAAAAATATATATTTACCTAAATATTATCCATGTTATTTACATTATTCATTATTTATTGGACCACTTTAAAAGAGTACATTAATTTATGAATTAATAGACGGAATATATAATACATGTAAGTTATTTTAAATTCATCCATAATATTAAATATTGATTTTCCCTCTCTATTTATACTACTTTGGTTGGCATCTGAATAGAGTTAAGACAAAAGAGTTAGCATTAATGGAAAGTACTACTTATTTTTTTAAGAGTGGAGGTGGTGTTGAAATTTTAATTTAGTGTGTGTCTTTATGAAGCAATATTTAATTTAGGATATTTAAGTATAAAGAATAATCCACGTAAAGAGCAGTACGAATGATATTTGGGATTTGAAAAGGGAAAACAATATTCTGTCTTTTCTTCCAACCCTCTTTTATTTCCTCATGTGCTACTGTGTAAACTCTGATAATGATGTATCGGTTCAAAAGTTAAGACACACGACTCGTATGGTGCCCAGTTGATTTTAACATAGATTGAGGTGAAGTGAAAAATTCATTTTACGATAAAATAAAGTTTTAACTATCTCAAATTATATGAAAAATTAATATCAATTTTTTAAAATTTTTTATTTTACCCCAATTTCGTTTCCTCAACTAGTACATATTGTATGTATCACATGTGATGTGACAAGTGAATAGAAGAAAAAGTTAGCGGAACACATAAAGGAGTTGGAATTTAGTAGCAGAATCATAAGAGTGGTTGGTGTGACATTGTCATGTGCCAAACATCATCTTAATTAGGGCCGAGCAACGGGCGGTTCCGATCAGACTTGGACCATAAAACACCTAACCGACCAATCCAACTAAAGCACAAAAAATACCTAATATCAACTGAAATCTCAGCGACGGATTTCTCGGGCGGTTCAAATCGGTTAAGCAATGCACATAAAGAACACTCAAATTGTGAACATGTGAAGTACAGATTTAGAAAAAAAAATACAAATTTACAAACTTAGAAGTTGCAGATTTGACAGAATCAGTGTTTACAAAATAGATGAATTTACAAATTTACAAACTTGATAAGGGTTTTACAGATCTCATACAACAAACAACAATGCTCAGAGCTGATGGATCTTGGATGGCATTCATGATCGACGCAGGTGTGGGGAAGCAGTGAATGGAACATCATGGTGGAGACGGTGCTACGAGACCAAAGAGGGTGTACTGAAGCAACATTGCAAAGAGGTTACTACGGAGCAGCGAGGTTGCAGAGATGGTGTGATGGAGTAGGAAGACGAGGTCATAGCTAGAAGATTACGGAGACGCAAGGTCACAAAGGGGCGCAATGGAGCAGCAAATGAAGAAGAGGGCAACGAAAGAGAGGAAAAGAATGGTTGTAGTGTACTGCCGCAAGAGAGAGAGAGAGGGGAGAATGAATTTATGAAGTATTTTTAGGGTTAATTGCTTTTTAGGCTAAGAAAATTGTGCCTTAGGCTTTTTACACACTAACCCATCGGTTAGCAATGGACACCGATGGATTTAATTTCCTATATTCATACTCGATCGAAACTAACAAATTAATCATCCGATTTCTGTAATTATCCGCTCATTTTTGGTTAATTTTTTTTGGTAATGTCGGACCAAACCGGATATTACGGTTCTGCTAAACCCTAATCTTAATTATATATATATAAGTAGAGAGAGGAAGAGAGAGATTGTACTACACATACTAATTTTAGAATCACATACTAATTTTAGAATCCGTGCGATGCATGATTTACTTTTCAACAGAGATAAAAATTGTATGTCTAAAAATATTTAAGTTAAATAATATGTTTAAAACATAAGGATTATTATATTTAATTGTTGTAAATTATATAGATTGATATATATGTATAATTTATTTTATATCATAAATTTTAAATTTATTATTTATTACTAAAATTGAAATAAAGGTACCTGATCTGTCCTGGACCGGGGTCAAGAGATCCGATCTCAAGCCAGTCACGAATAGTATGTTAATACCGTCTAGTAGACCGGATGTATGTGTATCCGATGTATGTATTCGTTGTCCTTGAATGAGGAGAGCGGATTGGGCGTCCTGGAGATCCTTCACACTGACCTAATCGCGTTGAAGTGGGCGAATGGTGGTGTCACCTGCAAAGATTCTCCGACGCTCAAGTCAGTGATTATATTCCAAGTAAGGAATGTATTCAGAGAATAATCAGTCGTAAAGAGCTGAAGAAGAAGATCCTTAACTTCAATCATGAAGTTAGTTAATATACCTGATTGGCTCGATTAACGAGGACACGTTGGTGGGGAACCACCAACTCCCATTAGCATTATTATATTGCGCACTTACCTGCATGATTGGGTCAAGTGGCTATTTTATATTGAGCATAGAGAATGTAGACTAGGATTAGGGAACAAGTTGACCATTCCCGTGAGCAGAATTTGGCTCGTAGTGCAGGGAATTATTGATCGATCCCTGTAGCAACAATCCTTGTCTTTTGCATAGTAACGTGTGTATTATCCGATGTCATGGTGTTATCCTGGATAACCGGTATAGGGAGAATGCCTGATACGGAATTACAGTCCGGATGTATACCGATGACACCGGTTACACGTAGATGTCTTATCAAAGACGTTGAAATATGTATAGCAGATCGGATACCGGTATTGAGACCGGATCATATGTCCCCTAGCTTGTGTGAGGGACTGAATAGTTGTTCACATAAGCTACTCAACCTGCGAGAGGTCTTAATATCGGTAAGCTTACGTGTGTAACAGTTCCTTAGCATCTGTTGTCATTCGTAAAGAACCGTTCTGAATTTAATAGAAAAGACCTTTCGGTACTGTCACAACGGATTCAGACAAAGATTCGTTATGTGAGAATTTCAAGAGTTTATTGGAATTGAAAGCTCTTGAAGTTCGTGTAACGGCTGTAAAGTGTAAATTGCGTTGCATGATTAGACATTAATGCTTTTAATCACGTGGGCAAGCAATTATTGCGCCTGAGACGAAAATCTCATTAACCGTCGTTTTGGGCTTAATGGGCCTGAAGTTTTCGAAACTTTTGGGCCTAGTGGATAGCCCTTTGCTGAGTCGCTATCGTTTTGGCGCCCAAGAATTTGGAACGGTTGTGTCATTTCGCTTGTGAACGGGTGCGTTTTATCGAGAACGACACAACTTCAAGAGGAGGTAACCGATCCTCTTTGTTTCCTATAAAAGGAATACTTAGTGGATTCTGGGTTCCACTTGCTTTTGCTTTCTCAACGAAACTCTGCAGAAATTTTGCAAGGAAGTTCATTGCCTACATTGCGAGGGTTTCTTCGTTCCTCAAATTCATCACTGTCATCTGAGGTAACTATCCCTTCCTTGTCGCTTTAGTTTCG
This sequence comes from Clitoria ternatea, assembly GCA_037962975.1. Lineage (NCBI taxonomy): Eukaryota > Viridiplantae > Streptophyta > Magnoliopsida > Fabales > Fabaceae > Clitoria > Clitoria ternatea. Next base: position 266,735,558 of record CM075672.1, read on the forward strand.
CTTTGATTTGCTACTCTTAGTAATAGAAAATAGGCTTCATCAAAAGGGGGGGGAATCAGTTTCCCTCAACCCTAATAGTCGTGGGGAAGAATCCTTGTGATTCTTCCTAAGACTGAACCGCGTCGCTCAGAAAGGGGATCTTACTCACTGCGGGAAGTGACCTTTCCCTTCTCAGAGTCGCCCTCTGATTGTAATTGCTTTAAAAATGCAGTGAGTAATGATTGCAACTTTCTGACGACATTTTATTTCTTATCGTAGATTAAGGAGTTCGGTCTAGATATTTCCAATGGCAACTGGAGAAGGATCTTCTGGAGATAACGCCATTTCGAAGACAGCTGAAGGTCTCTACAGCGTAGTTGCTTCGAGATTAAATTGGGAGGAGGTTCAGGCTAAATGGCCATTCTGCTGGGTGTCCAGTGAGTTTAAGGACTTGGCCTCCCGTCATGCGGATGAGGAGGGATCCCGGATCCAGCCGAGGTTTACTTTGAGTACGGATGAAGAAGCAAAAAAGTGGTATAGGGTTTACGCACCACTTCCGACAGAGCGGATATGCCACGTCGTCCCCAACGACCGCTCTGTATACATGTATGACTTTATCTTTCATAATCTGGGAGTTCGTTTTCCTTTAACCGAACTCCAGATGGGTGTTTTGAGGTTTCTGAACTGTGCACCCTCCCAACTTCATCCCAACGGTTGGGGCCTCATCCGAGCTCTCGAAGTGCTTGGGGAGCACTTCAATTTCACGCCAACAGTAGCGATGCTGTTCTACTACACTCAGGTAGTTCGTAGGGCGAATAAGCAAGGCGGAGTTGGTCTGGTGACACTCCGGACTCTCTGTTCCTTTGTGAACTTTGAGTCTTACACAGATTCTGCCAAGGTTGACGGGAAGTCCTTCAAGACTTACTTCACTCGCATCTCCATTAAGAAGGGCAAACCAAAATTTTGGAAGGATGAAGAGGACGTTGACAAATTTCCCCTGAGCTGGACACACAAGCATTTCCTCTTGAGCTCACACGCGTACTACACTGATCAATCCGATCTGTCTCGTGAGACATCGAGAGTGTTGTTCGCGCTTGAATCGCATACTACAGGTCGTCACGTCTTTTCGTGTAGGCGTCTGCTAAGTAGCTCAAGCGGAGTCCGGGAGGAATATTTGCGTACTTCTCGTTTTATTTCATCTTTCCTCCTTTATCAAATATATATAGAATATTTGCAGTTGCTGACATCTTGTGTTTGTTCATGTAGGTGAAATAGAACAGCAAACTCCAGAAATGGACAAATTGAAGAAATTCAAGGCAGCTGGTAAATCCGTTACCCGTGAGAATGAAGTGAAGCCCAGGCCTTCAACCAAGGATCGTCCTGAGGTAATCATCTTGACCTCGGATGCTGAAGGGGACATCCTACTGGTTGAGGGCGGTTCATCCGATGCTGGCGCAGCCTCAGGTCAGCCTCCAGTTACTGAGAGGAGAAGAAAGATCCATAACGATCCTGCAAGGCGTCAGTCTAAGAAACAAAGGACTTCGGAGGATAAAGCTGTTGAAGCCTCGGAAGGGATTGGTGCTCCCTCCGATCTCAATAAAGGCACTGCTGCTGGGGTTTCTGGATCAGGGCCGACCTCCTTCCCAACGACCTCGTTTCTTACCCCCTTCCTCTCCTATGAAGGTTCTACTCCTGCCACTCTTCCACCACCGATGTACAAACTCCGGCCTACGCTTAGTGTTAAAGAAATTGAAGAAGCGTGTGAGGCCGGAAGGTGGCAGCTAGCCGAACTTGCTGGATTGCTATCTTCTGTCAGCGAGTTGGCTAAGAACGTCGACAAGGTTGAGGAGCTGAGTGACAAATTAGAAGAGCTCAACCTTTCCTCAGACAAGGACAAAGCCGCCATGAAGTTAATGGAAGATCGTCTTAACAAGTCTAAGGAGTTTGGGGATCTCATAAGTAAAGAGAATCTCAAGCTCAAAGGCGATCTTAAAAACTTGGAAGGCAAAGTGGCTGAGCAGGAGGAAGAACTCCGTAGCAGCCAGGATAAAAATAAGGCTGATGCTGAGGAATGGTCTCAAAGGGAGAAGAAGCTCCTTCTTGAGATAGAGGAACTGAAGGCTAGGAAAGTGGAGCCCGAGATATCTAGTGAGGAGCTGTCCAAGTTGCGGGGAGAATTGGCTACAGCGAAAGCTGAGAGAGAAGAGGCTGTTGACATATGCAGCCGAGCTGTTGAAGAGTCCTTCGGCCTAGCCATACGCCAAGTCTTCTACCGCAACCCCACTGCGAAACTTAACCTTTATGGGATGGATCCATACTATGAATTCCATGAGGGAAAGTTAGTCGCAGTGGTGGATGGTCGTCACGAAGATCCACCGACGTCCTTATATGGTTTGGCTCCTCTTCCTGAGGGTCAATCTATGGGACCTGACTACATCTTTCCTGCGTCCGAGGTTCCCTCTTCTGAAGAAAGGGCTGAGGCTCCTGGAGGTGAGACTCCTGCGGAGGTTCTAAAGGAAGGAGCACAAGAGCCCAGTGCTGAAGAGGCACAAAAAACTGAAGAACAGATTCCTCCTCAGTAATTTTGTTTTTATTTACATGTATAGTTGTGTACCGGGATCAACTCCGGATTTTAAACTATTGTATGTAATTTCATTTCAATGAATGAGTTTTGATTGAAGAAATTTGTCTTCGTCATTTCATGTATATATAAATCGTTTCTAATTCGCTCTGTATAATTAACCTTAAGGCCGGATTTAAATAATAGCCTCGGAAGATTAAATAACAAATAAAATTTAGAACGGATAAATATATACATGTCCCCAAGTGCGTATTAAGAAGAAGGTGCCTGTCTTTGGGGCGTGATCTTAATTCTTTTAGGGAAAGATGGGTCGATCCGCTGTTTAGCAAAGTAGTGTAACAGGACGGATGACTGCTTCTAATCCGTAATACTCTTACAGGAGATGATAATATTGTTCCAAGTTTAGGGAACTGCAAGGAAGTGGTGTTTGAGTCCTTTATCATAAGGATGATGATGGGAGTTTTTTCTACGCCAGGAGTTACGTCGTCGTATCACTGAATAGGTGATAAAGAGTATCCGTCCTGGGAGAATACCACTAGAAAGCGAAAGTACGGACTGACTTTCCGAGTTTTCCATCATAAAGATGATTGAGTATTAATCATGCCAGGTGTTTTATCATTAAATCACTTCATAAGTGATTGAGATCATCCGTCTTGGGGATGTGTACGATACCAGGAACTACATCATCAGGTCACATATTAGGTGATTGAGATCATCCGTCCTTTGGGTGTGTATGGCGCCAGGAGTTACATCGTCAAATCACAGCATGGGTGATTGAGATCATCCGTCCTAGGCAGGTACACCACGTTAGGAGTTACATCGTCATATCACATAATGGGTGACTGAGGTTATCCGTTCTGGAAAAGTACACATCGTCAAGAGTTACATCGTCAGATCACAGATTAAGTGATTTAGATAATCCATCCTGGAGAAATTTTTCAATCGTAGGAGTACGGATTGAGTGAATACTTTCATCGTAAGAATGACGATGGGAATTGTTCATACCAGGAGTTACATCGTCGAATCATTTTATAGGTGATTGAGATCATCCGTCCTGGAATGATTATTGGAGCTCTTCGTACCAGGCATTACATCATCGAATCACTGAATAAGTGATTGAGATCATCCGTCCTGGAATGATTATTGGAGTTCTTTGTACCAGGCATTACATCATCGAATCACTGAATAAGTGATTGAGATCATCCATCCTGGAATGATTATTGGAGTTCTTTGTACCAGGAGTTACATCATCGAATCACTGAATAAGTGATTGAGATCATCCGTCCTGGTAAATTTTTCCAATCAAGGGAGTGCGGATTCAATTGGCAATTTTCGCTCCATCCGAAATCCGAGTTTACCTCTACTAGCCCCCTAGCTGATGTGAGGAAGCAGTTGACTTGCTCATATGAGCTATATTGATCATAGTACGTCTGGATTTCGGATTTGCACCGAAGTGTAAATATCTGCTCTGGGAACCATGTTCCGTAGTGATGAAATTTTAAGGGCGGATTCGACAATGGGAATATCAGAAGTTTATCGAATTTCGCAACCCTTGGTATTCGAATAATGGTGGCCACGTTTCTAATGATTGGACATTTAATGCCTTAATTCACGTGGGCGCGCCATTATTGCATTAAGTGCGCATGTCTTAGTAACTGTCACGCATAGTCTTGTTGGGCCTAGTATTTGGTTTTAATAGGCCCATTTCGATGACTCTATGACAAAATGATGGCATTTTCGCGCCTTGATGTACTAAACGACAATTTTGGTCCGCTAAACGGGGAGTCGTTTAGGGGTAAACGACAGATTGTGTTTAGTGGGTATTTGAAAAATTTTTGTGCCCTGATACAGGCATATTTGGCAATCTCAGTTACCATTTCTTCTTGCTTCCTTGACGAACCTCTGCGAAAGTTCCAAGAAGTTCTTCGTGTCCACCTCTGTGAATTTCAATTCACTATCCTTAGGTAACCACTTTCCCTTCGTTTTCAGTTTCTCTTTTCAATATTTGAGAATGCCTAGGAAGGGTGTTAGCTTCAGTGGCGTTGGCCCTAGAGGAAGAGGAGGAAGGGCTTTGACTCAAAACCCTAGCGTTCGTGGTGGGAGGATCCCAGTGATCCTTCAGTCGAGGCCACGAAATACAGAGAGTGAAGGGTCGCAATATCAAAGGCGAAGGGTGATTATACCCTCTTCAGGGTCTTCCTCCTCCAGTGAGAGTGTCGAGAGTGGGGATTTATATGTCTCTGATGATGTGGAATTTTATCGCAGCATCAAGGCTTTCACAATGGTGACAAAGAAAGCTACTGGGAGGAAGTCGTCTGGAGGGGAATCCCCTTCCGAGAAGTATATCTTGAAGACCCAATCCGGCCTCTGCAATGTGGTTGCACACCGGATAGATTGGGTGAAATTCCAGCAGAAACGCCCATTCAGCTGGGTAGCTGAGGAGTTTTGTGAAATAGCATCAGTTCACGCTCAAGAGGGGGGAGCGGAGTTGGAGCCGCGTTTCACAGTCTTCAAGAAGGACAAATACAAGAAGTGCTTCATGGTGATAGCCCCGTTGCCATCCGATCGAATTTGTCATACTCCGGATGAAAGGTCCTTGTATATGTATGACTTTTTATTTTTGAACCTTGGTGTGCGGTTTCCCCTTTCGAAGTTTCAGATGGGGGTTCTGAGATTCCTGGACTGCGCTCCTTCACAGCTTCACCCCAACGGATGGGGATTAGTCCGTTCTCTTGAAGTGCTTGGGGAGCACTTCAACTTCAAGCCGACGGTGGCCATGCTCTTTTATTTCGCCCAAGTGGTCCGTCGTGCAAATAAAGAGAAGGGGGGAGTGAGCTTGATATCCCTCCGGACTCTTTCAAAGGTTATCAACTTTGAGACGTACACTGACTCCGCCAAAGTTGATGGACATTCATTCAAGTCCTATTTCACGAAGATTAGCGTTCATCCTGACGAGTCAGTTTTTTGGTTAACTGAAGATGGGCTTCCGAAGTTCCCAGTGGCTTGGACGCATGAACACTTTTTGCTGACCTCCCAGGCATACTACACTGAGGAGGATGAACTAAGCCCGTCTTCAGTTTCCGTTCTCTCTGCCCTTCAATCTTACACCGCCTCACATCAATTTTTCTCTTGCAGGCGTTTGTTAGGATCGTGGTCTACCCGCGAGGAATATCTGCGTAATTTTTCCTGCTAATATTCATATTTTGTCGTATCATGCCTTGAAGTATTTGATTTCTAACCGTATTGCTTGGTTTTGCAGTTGAAATTGAAGCTGCGTCTCCAGAGATGGAAAAACTGAAGGGGCTCAAAGCTGGAGCGAATTCCGTGGCAGCTGAAAATGACATTCAGGCGAAACGGAATTCGAAGAAAGCTACAGCGGAGACCATAATTTTAACCTCATCTGCTGGTGACGATATTCCCTTACTGGAGGGCGGATCTGAGAGGGTGGCGGCTGAGAAGGTCGGAGAGAAGAAAAAAACTATAAAACGTGGTTCCTCAAGGACCTCGGATCGTCAACCCTCTCCGAAAAAACAAAAAATTTCAAGTGAGAGTGCTGATCCGGTGTCTTCAAAGGGAAAGAAAGTGGAAAGATCCGCTCTGGATGCAGGGTCCACTCCGGATGCTCCTGGCGACGGGATCACTTATGGTGCAAAGCCAATAACGACTTACTTTGCACCAAAAGTTACTCGCCCCCTTCAAAGTAGCTCCGGTCTTGCACAATATCTGGTATACGAGGGTTCTGTTCCTGAGGTCGTTCCTGAGACTCCGTACAAGCTGAAGCCCTCATTGATGAGCGATGAAGTAGCCAAAGCTTGCGATGCCGGACAGAAGCACCTGGCAGAATTATCCGGGCTCTTAAGATCGGTTCGCAAGCTTCCAGAAGAGAATGAGAGGCTGAGCTCGTTGGTTGGCAAGGTTAATGACCTTAGCGTTGCTGCTGCTAAGGACAAGGCAACCATCCTTCGTTTAGAAAGTAAATTAGAAGCTTCCAAAGAGGAAGGATATAAGAAGGATGAAGAAATTGTCAGGCTAAAACATCTTGCCAAGGAGTTGGAGGCCCAAGTAGCTGATCAAAAGAAAATCAATTCCGACCTCCACTCCGGTCTTTATGTAGAGAAGGAACGCTCTTCAAAGCTGGAAGAGGAGCTTAAGGAAGTCAAAGTTGTTTATGCTCGAGGAACCGAAGATTGGTCGCGTAAGGAGAAGGAGCTGCTTTCAAAGTTGGCGGACACAAAAGCGGAATTTGACGAGGCTGTGGATATGTGCGATCAGGCAGTCAAGGAATCCTTTGGGTTGGCTGTTCGTCAAATTCAATACCGGAATCCCAAGGTGAAACTTAATCTGAATGGTATTGACCCGTTCTATGAGTTTCATCAAGGGAAACTGGTGGCCATAGTTGACAAGCGTCATGAAAGTCCGCCTAGCACTCCTTATAAGTTCGCTCCTTTACCTGCAGGCCAATCGATGGGACCTTCATTCCTGAAGCCCATAAGCACAGGAACGAGCTCTCGCGCTGAAGAAGGCAAGGTCGGAGGCAAAGGCAAAGGGAAAGAAGGAGATTCAAGCCAGAGAAAGTAGCGTCCTTCCCTGTTTCCTTTTTTATTTTACTGATTCAAATTCGCTGTGTTCTGGGATCAGCTCCGGATTATTACACGAATTGTAATTTTCATTTAATCAATAAAAGAGTTTTTTACCTCCATTCTTGTTTAGTGAAAAACAACTTTAATAGAGGGACTACATGTGTATTGTATTATTCCGGATTTAAGTAATGAAGATCGGATTGTAAAACATAATCCCCATACCGAACATATACATGCGAAATGAATTTCATAATAAAACCACCGCTTGTGAGGGAACACATCATTGCCTCAAGAACGGCTTAAGGGGAATGATTGTGAGATCGTTTAGACGAGAGTTCATTCCTCAAATTATTCGTTAAACCGTTGATGTTGTCCCCCAGTATCATTTGGTGATTATCACTTTGAATAAACTCTGAGTGAGATTTCCTCGTGAAAGCTTTTAAGAGTGAGGATTTAAAATAGAAATTCCTCCTCAAATACTTCCGACTGAGAGATTTCGGGTGAATATGCCTTAGATTGTGGCGTACCCGAGTGAATTGTTTATGTCGGAGTTTATGAGTTAGGTCTCAGTTGAAGAATTGATGACTCGGAATTATAAGCTATAAAACTTCCAAATAAAGAACTTCACGAGAGTATTAATTTGGAGTTCAGTATAACTTACTTGTTGTGTTTGGAGTTCGGTTTAATTCTACTGTCCATGTCATATTTGGCGTTCGGTTTAATCCTACTAGCCGTTCTTCAATTGGTCTTTGGTTTTATCCAATGACAATTCTTCACCGACGTTCGGTTAATCCTACTAGTCGTACTCAGAGTTCGGTTTAATCCTACAATCCGAGCCTTCGATACGGGGTTCAGATCAGGGCTAATCCTGAACCTACTGCGCCCGTCACTTGGGGTTCAGCGTGGTCTTGAAGAAGAACCAGCTTACTGCGCCCAAGCCTTCGCATGGGGTTCGGTTTGTGGCCTTGAAAGAGGACCAGCCCTACAACCCATGTAGTCTTCGAATGGGGTTCGGTTTGTGGCCTTGAAGAAGGACCAGCCCTACAACCCATGTAATTTCTGAATGGGGTTCGGTTTGTGGCCTTAAAAAAGGACCAGCCCTACAACCCATGTCCTGAGGTTCGGTTTAATCCTACAACTCAGGTCTTCACTGACGTTCGGTTAATCCTACTAGTCGTACTCGAAGTTCGGTTTAATCCTACAATTCGAGCCTTCACCGGTGTTCAGCCAAACTTACTAACCGTACCCAGAGTTCGGTTTAATCCTACAATCTGGGCCTTCAATTACTCAGACACACTCAAGGAGTTACATCGTCAATTTACGGAATGGGAAATTGAGATCATCCGTCCTGAGTGTGCTCTTGCGCGTTACACACATTCGAGGAGTTACATCGTCAACTATAAAATAGGTAGTTGAGATCATCCGTCCTGAATATGTTTCTGTACGCCAGATAAACTGAAAATCACAGCATGAGAAAAACTCGAAAGAGTTAAATTGTTGTGAGAAATTCTTATTAAATCAAAAATAAGAATTACAATGAGAGCGTAGCTGTAAAAATAAATTCTCCAGTATAAAATCCAGGATAAGGATAGGAGAGTGTAGATGGTTTCAACAGCTAGCTATAGTAGATACGCAAGTTTTGGGTGTTCCATTTATTTCGGATTGGAGTGCCATCAAGGTTTTCAAGGCGATAAGAGCCTTTGCCAGTGACCTCGGATACCCTGTATGGGCCTTCCCAGTTTGGGGCTAATTTGCCTTGATGAGCGAATTTATTCCCTATACTTGCTTTCCTCAAAACCAAATCTCCAACGTTGAAAGTCCTTGATTGGACTCGTTTGTTGTACCGGAGTGCAACTTTGGCTTTGATGGCTTGATCTCTGATGAAAGCGTCTTCTCTGAGTTCTTGTATGACATCTATTTTAGACGCCAAGTTAGCATTGTTGGTTTCTTCAGAGAAGTACTTAACCCTTGTGGAAGCAATTTGCAGTTCCACAGGTATCATTGCCTCGACCCCGTATGTTAGGCGATATGGGGATTCATTGGTGGATGAATGAGGCGTTGTCCGATATGCCCATAGGACATGACACAGCTGGTCTGTCCATCCGCCCTTGGCTTCGCCAAGGCGTTTCTTTAGTCCCTTTAGCACTTCCCTGTTGGCCACTTCAGCTTGACCATTGGTTTGGGGATGTTCGACGGATGAGAATATTTGGGTTATTCCTAACCCTTCAAGCAAATCTGTGAATTTTCTATCCGTGAACTGGGTGCCATTATCTGTGACAATCCGTGCTGGGACCCCGAACCGTGTTATGATGTTTTCATACATGAAACGACGAGTTCGGGTTGAAGTAATATGCACCACCGGCTCTGCTTCTATCCACTTAGTGAAATAATCGACCCCTACAATGAGATATTTGATACCCCCAGGAGCAGTTGGAAAGGGGCCCAGAATATCTAATCCCCATTGATAGAAGGGCCATGGGACAGCGGATGTGAAGAGTTCTTCCACCGGTGTGTGGTGTAGGTTAGAGAATTTTTGGCAAGCGTCGCATTTTTTGACGAAGTCAATGGAGTCTTGCTTCATTGTGGGCCACCAGTATCCAGCTCTGAGGATTTTTCACATTAAGCTTCTTCCTCCGGCGTGGTGTCCATTTTGTCCTCCATGCACTTCCTCCATTACACCTTGCACCTCATCCTCTTTGAGACAAATCAAATAGGGCACAGAGAGTGCCCTTCTGTAGAGATTACCATCAATCATAGTGAAATACGGTAATTCTCTCCTTAACCTCGTCTTTTCCTTCTCATCTGTGGGTAGCTGTCCATCGGCCAAATAACGGATGTAAGGAGCCATCCACGTGTCTCCATAAAGGGAGTCAGTCATTATGGCGTTTAGAGAAGGGAAAAGAGGAATGCTGGGCGACGTTAGCGTGCTTTGAACCAGCGTAGTGGTGCTACCTGGTCGTTTAGTGCTTGCTAACCTGGAGAGTATATCTGCTCTAGTATTCTCTTCTCGTGGAACATGCTTGAACTCCACTTTTGAGAATTTCTCAGTTAACTCCTTGACACAATTCAAGTATAATTGGAGTTGAGGTTCGCGAGCTTGATAATCTCCTAAGATTTGCGAAATCACCAGCTGTGAATCGCTGTAGAGTGTCGCCTCAGAAGCTCCGATGTCAATCGCAGCTCTTAGTCCGGCCAAGCAAGCTTCGTACTCAGCTTGGTTGTTGGATGTTTTGAAATTGAAACGAAGGGAGATCTCTAGGTGTACTCCGTCGTCACTTTCTAGAACTACACCTGCTCCAGGGCCTCTTTGGTTTGATGAACCATCGACGTAAATGGTCCAATGAACTCGAGGGTAATCTGGATCGGTCCCTGTCATTTCCACAATAAAGTCAGCCAGGACTTGAGCTTTAATAGCGCTGCGGGGTTCATAGGATATATCAAACTCAGAGAGTTCAATAGACCATTTGATCATCCTCCCAGCGAGATCGGGCTTGATTAAGACAGAACGGAGTGGCAAATCCGTTCTCACTATAATTGGATGGGCGTGAAAGTAGGGACGCAACCGTCGTGAGGCCCAAACAACAGCGAGGGCGGCCTTTTCAATTTTCTGATACCGGATCTCAGCACCTTGCAAGGTTTTGCTAGTGAAATAGACCGGTCTTTGTCCATCAGGAGTTTCTTTTATCAAGGCAACGCCCAAAGCTTCATCTGAAATAGCCAAGTACAGAATGAGTGTGTCTTCGGGGTCAGGCTTTGTGAGAATGAGAGGTTTGGACAACACCTCCTTAAGCTCTTGGAAAGCTTTTTCTTGTTCCTGTCCCCACTCGAATTTCTTGGACTTTTTCAGTATTTTGTACAGGGGGAGCGACCTGTGAGCCAACTTCGGCATGAATCGTGCCAAAGCTGCTACCTTGCCATTCAGGGATTGGACTTCTTTGAGATTCTTAGGACTCTGCATGTCTAGAATCGTTTGGCACTTCCCTGGATTGGCTTCGATACCACGTTGAGTCAACATGAAACCCAAAAACTTCCCAGCGGGGACAGCAAATGTGCACTTCATTGGGTTCAGCCTCATGTTAAATTGTCTCAAACGGGTGAATACTTGGCGTAGGTCTTCAATATGATCGCCCCTAACCGGTGTCTTTGCTATTATGTCGTCAATGTATACTTCAACAAGTTTGATGTGCATACCTTCGAAAACCTTGTTGATCATGCGCTGATATGTCGCCCCAGCGTTTTTCAGGCCAAAGGGCATGACTGTATAGCAAAAGACGCCACGATCATTTATGAAGGCTGTCTTCTCTTGATCCTCTTCGCACATCGGAATTTAGTTGTAACCAGAATAAGCGTCCATGAAGCTCAGGTATTGATAACCAGAAGAATCATCCACCATCCGATCTATATTAGGAAGAGGATAAGGGTCTTTTGGACAGCAGCGGTTGAGGTCCACGTAGTCGATGCACATTCTCCATTTACCATTGGATTTAGGGACCATCACCACATTCGAAAGCCAAGAGGAATATCGGATTTCCCTGATAAATCCGGCCTTCAGCAACTCCTCAGTTTGCTGGCAAGCTGCCTTCTGTTTCTCTGGGCCCAACCGTCTTTTCTTTTGGGCTACAGGTTTCGTCTCTGGATAGACAGAAAGTTTATGACAGCAGAATTCAGGGTCTATGCCTGGCATATCGGCTGCAGTCCATGCAAAGAGGTCTTTAAACTCTTGCAAGAGAGCCAATAGTCGTTGCTCCATTTCAGTATCTAGCTTATCATTGATATGGGTGATCTTTTCTGGAGAATCTCCCAAGACAATGTCCCTGGAACTTCCATCCGGTGTGGGCTTTGATGGGTTGAACGGATCAATGTTCAAATCCGCTCTAGGATCTAGGTCGACAAGGCTTACAGATCCAGCCGATGTTCCAGCATCATTAAGTTTCCTCTTTTTATTGGAGGCGTCCAGCTTTGTCATGTTGAGGCTAAGGTTGTAGCAGTACCTAGCCATCTCTTGATCACCCCGGATAGATGACACAGCATTATCCTTGTCAATGAACTTGATAAGGAGATGTGGGGTTGATACAACTGCCTCTATTACATTCAGAGTAGGACGGCCTATGATGCCATTAAATGGTGATTTGACATCAATCACTAACACCCGAGACCTAACCGTCCTGGCTCCTGGCTCGCCTTCAAACGAGATAAGGGTGTCAAGATACCCTTTAGTTAGTTGCTTTGCGCCATTAAAAGCTGTTAGTTCCTGCGTGTAAGGCTGTAAGTCTGAGTCTTTAAAACCCATCCTTTCAAAGCAATTATAAAAAATAACATCGCAGGAACTTCCCTGGTCAACAAGGATTCTTCGGACGTCCTTGTTGGCGATCACAGCAGTGATGACTACAGCATCGTCACCACCAGGAATGGTTGGGCCAAAATCCTCGTCAGAGAAAGAGATTGTGGGAGCTTCCATCCCACCTCTGTAAGGGCGATTGTCTTTGACTTTCCCTTGCACAGATAGAATCATTCTATGATGATTCTTACGGGCTGTAATTGAAGCTCCTCCTCCAGCGAATCCTCCAGCAATCATGTCAATAACTTCACGTCGGCCCTGACGTTGTTGCTGGGGCATGCTGTCCTTCTGTGCTGCATTATCGGTCATCACACCTTTTTGCTTCTCTGCAGCAGAGAATTTTCGAACCGGACTGGGGTTATTGTCATCCCCATCGTCTGGATCTCTTTCTCTTTTCTCATTCCGTTCTGCCCTGTCAAAGGATTTTTCTTTGAACAGGTATTGCTTCAATTTGCCTTCTCTAATTAGCGTCTCAACCGCGTTCTTTAGAGCTTGGCATTCATCAGTGGAATGACCATTTTGTTCATGAAAATCACAGTACTTACGTGAATTTCCTGGTCTTTTCATAGGGGCTGGTCTCCTGATGCCATATGTGCTGAAGACTGGCCATCCGACCTCCCTCAAAATCTGAGATGGTCTGGCAGATAACTGTGCATAATGGCTGAAGGAATTGACATGCCTTTCTCGAGGTCGAGGAGGGTGGTTATCCACCTTAGGATTGGTGAATGGCCTCTCCACGCGTTCTGACCTCGTCTTCTCCTTACCCTTCTGGGTTTGGGGAGATGGTGTTGGTAGCTTTTTCTTTGCAGCCATTGCCTCCAAGTGCATTTCTATGCTCACATACTTCGAGGCTTTTTTCCTGAACTCCTCAAAAGTTGCTGGGGGGTTCTTTGCTAATGAAAGAGCGAAAGCTGATCCAGGCTGCAATGCCTCAATTACAATATGCAGCTTGATAGATTCTGTGAGGTTAGGAACCAGGGCTGCTTCCTTATAAAACCTCTTTAAAAAATCTTTTAAGCCCTCTGTTTCGCCTTGCTTAATCTGAGCCAAGGTATAAGACGTCTTGGGTACGTCTCTGGAGATGACAAAGTGGGTTTCAAAGGCAGCTGCCATTTCCGTCCAAGAATCTATGGATTTAGAAGGCAAGCCTTTAAACCACCCGAGGGCCTCCTCAGACAGTGTTCGAGGGAACATTCGGCACATCACGTCTTCATCAGCCCCCAAGTACATGGCTTCAAACACATAAGCATCCAGGTGCTTAGTTGGATCAGTTTCACCATTATACTTTCCGATGGAAAGTGGTTGAGTGGTTTGAAGGTGCTTGGGGATGCTGATGCCCATAAGTCTCCTTGAAAAAGGAACCTTCAGATTGTAAGACAATGGGGGTGCTGTTGTTGAATCTCTCTTCCTTCGGGAAGCTGCATCCTCAGAATCGCGAGTTTGTTCTCCCTCCTCAAACGTTGGGATCTTTGAGTACTGAAGAGTGGTGGACTTTTCACCATCAGTTGTGTGGGGAGTGTTTCACGTGCGAGATGACTCTTTATCCTCGCTTTGCCTTTTTTCTCTTCGCAATTCAGCGAGTTCCCTCTGAAGTTGTTTGATCAACTCATCGCGAGGATCAGGATCAGACACAGTTACTATCTTCTTTGAGCTGCCCCCATGAGAATCGAAGTTGAGTTTTCTGAAGGCATTAGGATTGGTTCTGCCCTCAGCTTGATTCTCCATGAAGTCATGTGCTTCGCCTTCCATTGTGGATTACCTGCTCTGTCAAAGGATATGGGAATAACTTTATCGGGTCCCACTGGGCGTGCCAATGTTCTGTCCTGGACCGGGGTCAAGAGATCCGATCTCAAGCCAGTCACGAATAGTATGTTAATACCGTCTAGTAGACCGGATGTATGTGTATCCGATGTATGTATCCGTTGTCCTTGAATGAGGAGAGCGGATTGGGCGTCCTGGAGATCCTTCACACTGACCTAATCGCGTTGAAGTGGGCGAATGGTGGTGTCACCTACAAAGATTCTCCGACGCTCAAGTCAGTGATTATATTCCAAGTAAGGAATGTATTCAGAGAATAATCAGTCGTAAAGAGCTGAAGAAGAAGATCCTTAACTTCAATCATGAAGTTAGTTAATATACCTGATTGGCTCGATTAACGAGGACACGTTGGTGGGGAACCACCAACTCCCATTAGCATTATTATATTGCGCACTTACCTGCATGATTGGGTCAAGTGGCTATTTTATATTGAGCATAGAGAATGTAGACTAGGATTAGGGAACAAGTTGACCATTCCCGTGAGCAGAATTTGGCTCGTAGTGCAGGGAATTATTGATCGATCCCTGTAGCAACAATCCTTGTCTTTTGCATAGTGACGTGTGTATTATCCGATGTCATGGTGTTATCCTGGATAACCGGTATAGGGAGAACGCCTGATACGGAATTACAGTCCGGATGTATACCGATGACACCGGTTACACGTAGATGTCTTATCAAAGACGTTGAAATATGTATAGCAGATCGGATACCGGTATTGAGACCGGATCAGTACCTGTATTTTAAAATTCTAATTATAACAACATATTGATGATTTTAAATTATCTATAAACTGTCTTTTATATATAATTAAGATTTATTAAGAACTCTATTCCCTCCCGCGAGTTAGTGGGGCACGTACACCTCCTCTATCCTCGGCTGGAATATAGGGAAATCAAGGAACCAACCCCTCCCTGATCTCACTATCTCAGTCGGTTACAACAAGCGATAGTAAATCTGAGTTCTACATCTTACTTCTCACTTGATCCAATATCCTATAAATAGCCTTAAAGTCTCTCCTTATAAACTAAGTGATACATTTAATAGAGTAATAATAATAATCTTGATTCGTGGATAATTCTATCAGATATTCTATAGTTGTTATCTATTTGTAAACGGATAGGTTCAGGGTAG
The DNA here is from genome assembly GCA_037962975.1 of Clitoria ternatea. Classification (NCBI taxonomy): domain Eukaryota; kingdom Viridiplantae; phylum Streptophyta; class Magnoliopsida; order Fabales; family Fabaceae; genus Clitoria; species Clitoria ternatea. The sequence continues at coordinate 266,750,985 of CM075672.1, forward strand.
GATGTCTAGGAGGCTGGGACTGACTTTAATGAGAAACTAATTAAATGGAATTTATATTCATATATCATTCATTAGTTGTTGAATGCTGCATGAGTGTTCTATAAAGTAATTGAAAGAGGAGCTAAGAAACAGGGATCGCTGAAAATGCTGTTTTTTATTGATCAAAATTCCAGAAAAAAACAAATATACTAGAAAATAGACCAGTGGCCATTCATTTTGTCTCTTTTGGAAATTTCCATTTAATAATTAATAACAAAAATAAAATACACGTCATTTATTATAAAAATTATGGATGTTTGTGAAGCACGTTCATGGCGTGTATGTGTAGGAATTTTGACTCGTTTGGCATGAGGTGAGGAGGAAAGTCATTGTAATAATAATGTCATGTCAATCTGTGGAGTATTATAATAATATGTAAAGTGCGATGTTACTCTCTATTATCATGAAATTATTAGTTTAAATAAATTATTACATTGTGATTAATTTAATAAAAATAAAAAATATATCCAAATTATTTATTTATTTAGTTCACAATTCAATTATTTAAATTGACTAATTAAATTAGTTTTAATAATAATGTTAACAATTTTAAAGAGAGTATCTTTTCTAATAATAGTAATGTCATTTTTCACTAGTTTATTTTTAATTATGAGGGTTGTGAACACCTCTTTTTGTCCAGCCAATTGGTACAGTTCCATCCTTTGGGCACTCTCTGTTGTGCATGGTTCACTTAGAAATTCATAACTCTTTCATACGACCTTCGATTTGCGCAAACCCGGTCTCAAAATTTCCGTAACAAAATTGTCTACGACTTTTATGAAGTCCTGGAAGGCTATATCTTTACCAATTGGTACAGTTTTAATAATCTTCCTAGACCTGTCCCAGTTTCATGACTGCTCTGCGCATCTTTAGGAAAAATTCATATCTCCCTCATATGATACTGAAACGACTCCGTTCTTTTTGATATGGATCCACATCAAAGATATCTACAAACTTCATGAAGGTCACAAAAGCTAATTCTCCACCCATTTTTCCCAGTGAATTTATTTTGCTTGTAAATGTATTTCTGTCACACTCTGGAGCAGTTTTCGTAGATGGGCCATATCTCCATCGTTTCTTGATGAACGTTTTTGTGCCATATATCAAATTAAAGCTAAGAGAAAGATCTACAATTTTGATGTTGGACTCTCTTTCAAATTTGGCACGAACTTTTCCTTAAATATGCAAGCAAGTTTCGTGATGAAGAGAATGGAATCCACCATCAAAATTGTGGTCATGGCAAAGGCTTTCAAATTTGCAACAAATTGTCACCTAAGCCTACCAATTTTGACCAAGTCAAAATTAAATCAAGAAACAAGCTCCCAAAGTGCAGAATTTTTGTCCAAAAGAAACACTCCAAATTCCCATGCTCTCCATGACCCACACTTGGTCCTACATGAAGAAAAATTATAAAACAAATGCCATTCCTTTCTTCCAATAATTCCCACGGTTCCACTAAAGCTCAACTCACCCATTATTTAATTGAATTCCTTATTCCACATGGCCAAAAGCTGAACTTCATGTCCTATTGTACAATCCATGCTCCAATTGCTTGAAGAAATTCACGTTACAACTAGCTTCCATACCACCAAATATTTTATTTCAAAAAGCTTTCACTTTCTCTATGCATTCACATGGCCAAAAGCAAAGTCCAAGCTTGAATATTCTATTCAACCATTTTTCCATCTCTTCTTTGTTTTCACGGATACACAAAATATCCCATCATAGTTTTTTTTATTAATCCCTCATTCATCCAAATGCATTCATGGACCCACTGCTGCATGGTTTCTTGAATAATTAAGTCCTCATTCACCTAAAGCTACAAGCATCCAACGTGAAAAGCTGCAGGTGTAAAAAAAATTTTTTGGCACTAGACTAAAAGCAATTCACGTGAATTGAGACAGGAGGAATGGGTTCTAATTTTGGCCAACGAAAAGAGGAGACAGAGTGGAAGTTTTAGCTGGTGGCTTTGGAGGAAATAAAAAAGGGGAATCAGCTGAAGATAAAAGGGGGAGGAGGACAGAAGAGGGGGGCACGAATTAGAGGAGAAGGAGAAGACACACACAGCAAGAACTGAGGGGGCTGGAGAGCAAAAAAGGAGAGGAGGAAAAAGAGAACATACACAGCAAGAAGGGAGAGTCAAAGAGGAAAATTAGAAAAAATAGCAGAGAGCAGAGAGGGCAAAGAGAAAAGAGCAGTGCAAACTCAGTGGTTCAAAAAAGATTATCTAGAGAGGAAATTATCTCCACATTCTTGAGTTTTGGAAGGTGCTTCTGAATTTTTACAGTGAAAATTCGCAGTAACAGCAACAGTAACAGCAACAGCAGTAACAGCAGCAACAGCAACAGCAACAACAGCAGCAGTAGTAGCAACAACAACAGCAGCAGTAACAGCAACAGCAACAACAACAACAACAACAACAGTGGGCAAGAACTCAATCAGTGAGCAAGAATATTTTTTATATATTTTGTGAAAATAGTGTTTATTTTTCAAAAGGTTGAATTTTTGTACAAGGATCAGATTAGTATTGTTGTATTGGACTTTCTTTTCTCTGTTGTCTCTTGTCGTTATTATGATTCAGTTTTACAGTAGGATATCGTGATGTATGCTTGAATCTCTAATTAATCTTTGCTACTATTTCTGTTCATGTTATTGTTCCTATTTATTTGCTGCTCAATATTGTTACTCAAATTGTTTGTATATATTTTAGTTCTGTACAGATTTAATTTTTCAAGGGTGGTTACGATCTTAATTTTATTGCTCAGAATATTAATCCTATTATAAGGAATCAGCCGTCTGTATACTGTTTCTTTTTCCGGATAGTTCATTCACCGTATAGTTAGAGTGTAATTTTCTTTTAAGGCATTCGCTAGTCTTTGAAAGAATCGGGTTGTATAAAGCTTAACAAAATGCGATTATCCATGTCTTTTTTTATTTAGTTTCTATTTTTTTTGTTATTTCAAAATTGTGTCTAATTAAAATTTTAACAACTCAGCATTATCTTCAACCAAAAAATATTGCCCATTTTTCACTTTAGTAAGTCTATGTGCTTTTTGTCAAGTTTTTGATAAATTTTTACTATTTGATTTTTAATTTTATTGTTTTTTAAAAAAATTGTTTTATCAAAAAGGTTAATTTAGACGAGACGTCTTGTTACCCTTTTTAAATTTTCAATCGGTTGTTATTTATTAAATAATAATATTTCAAAAAAAAAGATATCAATTTAGACGCGACGTCTTGTTGATTTTCCCTTATTTCCGGTAGACCATCACCACAAGGAACGGGATACTTGAGACGAGACATCCCATTTATCCCCTTCCCATTTCTAACCCCGTATTTTGATTAAAAGATGACTAATTTAGACGCGACGTCTTGTTAGTATCCTTCCCTTTTCCTGTTTTATACCAAAGCCAAGGTTAATTTGGACGCGACGTCCTGTTAACCTTTACTTTCACTTTGTTTTACTTTTTCTTACTGATGTTATTTCGTCAAGTTTTTTATTGTCTCTGTTTGCTATTTCCTATTGTTATTGTTTTTTATTTACTTTCCTACTGTTGATATTCTGCTAAGTTTTTTTTTTACGATCGCTGCGTGTCGTTTCTTATTATTGTTTTGTTAAGTTTCTTATTGTCATTGTTTTGTCGAATTTCTCACTGTCATTGCTTTGTCATTTCTTGTTGTCACTGTTTTAATATTCTACTATCATTTTTTTACTGTCACTGTTTAATCTTCTATCGCTACTGTTTTCTTCTTTTTTACTACCATTGTTTGGTCAAATTTATTACTGTTACCGTTTAGTCTGTTTTGTCTATTTGTGTCTGCTTTGTCATTTTGTGTGGAAGAAGTTAAAAATAATTTTTGGGCTATTTTGAAATAAGCGCTATCAATTTGAGGTAACCGTTTTATAACGGACAGTTGTGAGGTGCTAATACCTTCCTCACCTGTAATTCGACTCCCGAACTTAGAATTTCATTTTTCATAACCAGTGTTTTAAAAGAGGTTTTTTCCGATATTTTTATCCTAAAAAATATTGGTGGCGACTCCCTGTTTTTCTTTTCGAAAGGATTTCAAAACCCGTTTTATTTCTAAGGGTCGGCCATCCCGCCGCGATCCCGGTCGAGACAGATGGCGACTCCGCTGGGGAGGTTTTTAGAGAGTCAAGCCAATCAAGTTGATAGCGTATATTTTTAAATAGTCTATTAATTATTTAACTTCTTCCTTTATTTTATTTTATTTTTTTATCAATGTTTGTATGTGGTTTCTGTTTTGTATGTATTTTGTCATTTATTTTCTGTTAAATTCTGTATGATTGTTGAACCCTAGGGTAGACGACTTTGTGTTATTGTTCTGTATTTGTTCTCTGTGCAGGATGGGGTAAGATACAGGTATTGAATGCCCTTTCACACACTACACTCACAATTTTCACACACTTATGAGTGGCGCCCTATACCCGGGCCCCAAATGAAGCTTAAGTTAAGGGAGGTTGGTAGCGGTGTCGTTTGGGATGTACTTCCCATCCGACGATCGTAAGAACCTCAACTAGAGTTCGACCTTTCATGATGTACGCACCTAGTAGATTCCCTACTGTTGTGGTTACATCATGAGTAGGATCTTGGCTCTAGTAACCTTTTAGAAGTCTAGTACAAGCCACCCAATGTGAGAAGTCCACTGTTAGATAAGCTATAGGTCCCAGAAAAGACTTTCAGAAAAACCTGACTTAAGGCACAAAAGGCAGACTTTACTATACCTTATCTCATTCTCGCTTTCCCTTTAAATCCAAATTGATGAACTGCTTACATGTTCAAAGGGTTACTTTATTCCAAAAAAATGACTCACTTTCTTTTTTAAAAAAAAAACTAGTAATCCTTTAACAAGTGAGCGGCTCCCTCTGTTTTCGTGTACTTATGAGTCCTGGGTTATAAATCTTCCCAATCGTCAAAACAAAAATGAAAACAAAAATTCTCTTCAAGCAGATATTGACGATGTTTGGAAGATCCATGACCCACGCGACTTTAGTTTCACATGAGTTTTGTCGACCACTACTTCTCAAAGTGAAAGTGTTTTCCAATAAATTAATAAAGAAGTAGTGGTTTACAAAACATGACAGTAGCTGATTTTTTTCCTTTCTCTTTGTTCTTGCAGGAAGCTGTTTGGAACTTAGCGAGTACCTTTGAGCAATATGGAAATTAACATGAGATCCGATAGTTGTGACACAAATGTAACCGAATTGAGAAAAATATTACACGTTAAGGCCAAGAGGATTGACATGGGTAGTCTACAAACAATGGGGAAAAAATTAAACCTAACACAGAAAATGGCTTTTACAAGAAAGTATGGGAGGATTCTAAAGCTATTAGAAGTGGAAGTGCAAACTGAGGCGATCACTGCCTTAACACAGTTCTACGACCCACCTCTTAGATGCTTCACATTTAGAGACTTTCAGTTGGCCCCATCTATTGAGGAATTTGAACAAATCTTGGGGATGCCTTTGGAAGGACAAATACCTTACCGTCATCTTGATCATCATGCAACTATTACTTCCATCGCCCGTGTTCTGAAGATCCATCCCGAAACTTTAAAGAGTGTACAACTGAATAGAAATCAGACCCCCGGATTCACTCGGGAATTTCTCGAGAAACATATGCAGGTCCTGGCAGAAAAGGAAGATTGGGAAGCCTTCATGGATACTCTAGCTATTACCATCTATGGTGTTGTCTTGTTCCCCAACATTGATAACTATATGGATTATGATGCTATCGCTGTATTCCTAGCTCGCAAGCACAGGCTTGAGAATCCTGTCACAGCTGTATTGGCAAATGTGTACTGTACTATGGATTTCTGCCACACACAAGGTGGAAAGAGGGTTATTTGTTGTTTACCTACTTTGTATGTATGGCTCACATCTCATGTTTTCCACCAAGTCTGTAAGTTTGAATGTCCGGTTTCTGATCTGAAACTATGCCAACTAGCAGTGAAAAGTGGGCGTGAGTGGGCCAATCACCTTGTAGGGCTCACAGCTGAGAAAGTCAGATGATATCCCCAATGGTTAGAAGTTGAATCCATCATTCATCACTGTGGAGATTACCCAAATGTTCCCCTTATTGGTACGCAAGGATGTATCAACTATAATCCCATCATAGCCAAGCGTCAGCTAGCTTATCCTTTGCTTGGACCACCTGATGAAGAGTCTCTCACTCCTTTCATCTTGTATTACTTGAAGGGAAGCTATGTCTCTGTCATTCGGGATATAGCAAATGCATGGAAGAAAGTCCACCGAAAAGGAAAGGAATTAGGGGCCCGGAGCCATGCTGTCAGAGAAGAATATCATGAATGGATCTTGAATAGGGTCTCTATTGTTAAATTACCCTTTAGAAGTCCCCTTTATCTCCTGGAAAACACTCCTGCTCCATCACTTGTTGTGGAAGATAAAGCAACCAAGGCGCTAAAGACCAAAATAGAAGAGTTAGCTGCCAAGAACAAGAAGTTAGAGGAAGACTTATTGAGATGTCAGCAAGAATACACCCTTCAGAAAAGGGAGAACTTGGAGAACAAGCAAGCCATTGAAGAGATTAGAAAAAAATGGAAGGTTGAAGAAGACTACATGATAAAACAAGACCAATGTCTTTGAGCGGCCAACTCTCAGCTGAAAATGAAGAGCAAACAAAGTGATACTATCTTGGCTGAGAAACATCTTCTGAAGGATATGTTGGCACAATCAAAAGAAAATGAGCGGAGTATCATGGTGCAAAAAGAGCTTCTACAGTCACAAGTCTATAAATTAGAACAACAGCTCAATGAAGTGGTAAAGGCTTGCGAGCAAGAGATAAATGGGGAGCAACAACGCGCCATGAACATTGAACAAGACTGTCAAGAGACCATACGCCTCTTGGAAGCTGAGTTAACACAACAAGATGAAACTGTTCACTTGTGGATGGGTCGTTTTGCTAAACTGGCATACCTGGCTAACGGGGCTCTAGAAGACCTCCCGTTTTTACTTAAACAAGCTGAAGGAATTGCCAACCCTGTCAGTACTCCTAGAGAAATTGCAACGTTCTTAGATTACTGCAGAGGACGAATTTGTAAAATGAGGGAAATGATCGCCCGAGCTAGGAATGACTGATTTATTTTCCTGCTTTGTAACCCAGCACTTTATGGCAGTAATGTACTTTTTTCGAGATGATGGATTCCTTTGTCTTCACAACTCTCTCATGTTAATTTCCATTTAATGCTTTACTTAGTACTTTTGAACGTGACGTTCTGAGGAAAGGTCGAAGGATTCATCAAGTTCCGACATCGCTTCCCGCATAATCTCATTTTACTTGATTTTATTATTTGCTTATTTTTCTAAATTTTGTATTCCTTTCTAAAGGCAGCACGGGGACGCACCCTTACAGAACTCGACTACAGAGGAAGCTCATGGCTGAAACAGAACAAATGAATGAGAACCTCAAGAATGAGAATAATTAGCTAAGGGAACAAATTGCAGAACTAACGAAGCTCTTGGAAAAGGGGATCACTGAAGGGGGCCCTTCTGCAGGAAATGAGGAACAAACACCTACTCCACCATATCCCCCAGGTTTTGGTCCAACGTCAGGCCAGGCTGTAAATCCCACGGCAGTTCCCCTCACTATTAATGTTGGGAGTCCCAATCAACCTGCTGATTCCCACACCAGGCCTCATGGTTATACGCCACCACACATTTTCATTGGCTCAGACGGTAACCCTGTACCCTTTCCACCATACGGCTTACCTCCAGGATATTTCCCTCCTCTATTAATCAATTCCCAAGATGGCAATACCCTACAGTGGACAAACCTCCAAGCTCCAAACTCTACCCAAACAACCATTCCGCCAGTCAACCAAGCCCTAGGTCCTCAAACCACCCAAGCTCAAATCACCCAAGATCAAACCACCCAAACTCAAACCATCCCAGCTCAAGCCACCCAAACTCAAACCGCCCAAATAGCTCAACTAATTCCCATTACCCAAGCAACAGCCCAATCACAGGGTCCGGCACAAAACACTAACCTGATGAACCAAGCTCATTCGACAATGTCTTTCTACCCATACTACGGTTACCCGTATGGATACTTGAATTCTTACACTGCCAACCCACGAGATGCGACTCAAATGATAAATTCGGTTATTAATCATGGCACAACCACAGAGTCCCAGCAAAGAGGGAAGATAGAGATCCTGGAGGAGCGATTGCGGATTATGGAAGGTGTGGAAGGCCTTGGCTTAACAAATGCTTCTGAACTTTGTTTAGTCCCAGATGTCATTATTCCACCAAAGTTCAAAATGCCGGACTTTGACAAATACCGGGGGATGACTTGCCCTCGAACTCATCTTACAATGTACTGCCGAAAGATGGCTTCCCATGCCTCCGATGACAAGTTGCTGATACATTGCTTTCAAGACAGCCTAGCTGGGGCTGCACTCACTTGGTACACTCATTTGGAACGAACTCGTATTCGCTGTTGGAAAGACCTGGCGGATGCCTTTTTGAAGCAGTACAAGTATAACTTAGACATGGCGCCTGATAGAATTCAACTCCAAAACATGTCAAAGAAGGATAATGAGACATTCAAGGAGTATGCACAACGCTGGCGTGAGATAGCCGCGTAAGTAGATCCTCCACTCTCTGAAAGAGAGGTAGTGGCCATGTTTATTGACACACTTCAATCACCTTTCTATGATAAGATGATCGGTAGTGTTTCATCCAATTTCTCTGATATTGTAATTATTGGAGAAAGAATAGAGAGTGGTCTAAGGACAGGGAAGATTTCCAAAATCCCATTTGGGGCACCCGCTGCAAAAAGATCAGCACTAGGTGAGGGAAGAAAGAGAGATGGGGAAACCAATTCCATCTCTTATGACCAAAGGAGAGCCCAATCCAGACCATTCAGCCCTACCACTTTTCAACATACCAATCACTTTCCTCATGCTCCATACCTATATATGGCAGCCGCTACCCATAACCAGATCCCTTATCCTGTATCATCGCAATCCCACATCCGTCCACCCATCATCAGGGCACCGAATCCACAGCCAACCCAGTACAATCCTCTGCAACAATGGCCTCAACCACCTAATCCCAACCAAAACCAAAGAAGACCAAATAATGAACGAACACCGGTCCAATTTGACCCAATTCCTATGACATACACTGAACTTCTACCTCACCTCATTCGATATTCCCTTGCAGTCCCTTGTCCTGCGAAACCCGTGGAACCTCCCTACCCTAGGGGGTATGATCCAAATGCCCGATGTGATTATCATACCGGGGCACCCGGGCACTCCACAGAAAATTGTATGGCTTTGAAATATAGAGTGCGAGATTTAATCAAAGCCAATTGGTTAAATTTTAAGGAAGGAATGCCAAATGTGACCACAAATCCCTTGCCCAACCATCAAGGTCCTGAGATTAATGCTGTGGAAGGAGATGAGGAGTATGTGATGAATGTCTCTGATGTCAAGACACCATTGAAGGAGATTCATGCCCAATTATTCAGGAAAGGTTTAATAAGAAAACCTTGGGACTGTGAAAATGATAAGGAGCAGACTATTAGTCACCAAAATTTTTGTAAAGTACTCCAGGGACTCATGGATAGTCATGTCTTCCAAGTCTATAGGCGTCATGACAGTGATGTAAACATGGTTCATAGGGAAACAGGAATGTCAGTTCCTAAACCACTGGTAATTTACTACACCAAGAACCCCTCAATGACTATAAGCCCTACGCATCAGCCTGTCACAATCCAAACACCCGCTCCTTTTGCGTTCAAAGATTCTCACGCTGTTCCATGGAAATATAATGTGGAGGTAATAGCTGAAAGCTCAAAAATAAATGACCCATTTTTGTCAAACATATCAGGGATAGGAGGGGTGACCCGGAGTGGTCGAGTTTACTCTCCACCGGAATTAAAGAAGGAACCAAGTCCAGTGAGTGGAGCTGGTAGTAGTGGAAAGGCCAAGTTGGTCAAAGGGGACATTGATGGAGAAATTAAAAGAGCTGTGACTGATGAGGAAGCTCAAGAGTTTTTGAAATTTATTCACCAGAGTGAATACCAGGTGATAGACCAGTTGAACAATACCCCTGCAAAGATTTCCCTCTTATCACTTTTGCTGAATTCTGAGCCCCACCGAAAAATTTTGATGAAAGTGCTTAATGAGGCTCATGTAACTCACGACATCAGCGTTGATAAATTTCAAGGAATAGTGGGGCATATCGCTGCTGATAATTATCTATCATTTACAGATGATGAGATACCTATGGAGGGAATGGGCATAATAAAGCCCTCCACATCTCAGTTAAGTGTCGAGATCACATATTGGCGAAGGTGCTTGTCCACAATGGGTCGTCATTAAATGTCATGCCAAAATCTACATTGGCCAAGCTCCCTTTTGATGGAACCTATATGAAACCAAGTTCTATGGTGGTGAGAGCATTTGATGGCACTAGAAGGGAGGTGATAGGTGAAATTGAGCTTCCAATTCAAGTAGGGCCATGTACTTTCCAGGTTCTCTTCCAAGTGATGGATATTATGCCTGCCTATAGCTGCTTGTTGGGTCGGCCCTGGATCCACTCAGCTGGAGTGGTTCCCTCTACTTTGCACCAAAAAATAAAGTTTATTATTGATAATAAACTAATTATCATTTCTGGTGAAGAAGATTTTTTGGTCAGTAAACCCCTATCTACCCCCTACATCGAAGCTGCAGAAGAGGCACTTGAAACTTCCTTTCAAGCTTTGGAGATTGCAAATACCACGTATGTTGGAGAAGGAAGTGTAGAAATAAAGGCCCATATGCCAAATGCATCCCTGATGATGGCCAAAATGATGTTACAAGAGGGATATCAACCTGGGAAAGGCTTGGGGCATGGCTTAAAAGGAAGAATGGAACTGGTGCATCTTCCAGAAAATAAAGACAGGTATGGTTTGGGATACCAACCTTCAGCAGCTGACAGAAGAAGAGTAGTAGAAGAAAAGAAAGAGAGGAGGATTGCCCGTTTAGAGGGTCGAGAACCCCGCATTGCTAGAGTCCCCCTATGTGATCTCTACCAGAGCTTCCGAAGTGCTGGTCTAGTACCCCCTGATCAAATAGCTGCTATTGAAGATAATCCCTATGAAGATGGAAGCTTTGTGATCCCTTGCTCACCAGACAGAGATCTTTGTAACTGGGAAGCCATCGAGCTGCCCACAACTTTAAATGTTCTATCAAAGTAATTGACAAAACTTTAATGACTTGTTGGCCTCATTGCTATGCCTAAGGCTTTGGGGTATTTTTTTTGTAATAAGGGCAAACACATGTTTTTATCATTTTCAGTTTTCACAATAAATATGTATTGAATTCCATTCCTTCTTGCTTTCCCTATCTTTGCATTGATTCCCTTATCCTTTACTTATTCGTTTTTATTATTCTTCATAATAACCTGAATAAACGCAGATCTAAAGATGATCTTCTTGAGAATAATGAGCTTGCAATCCCATTTCATGACTTTGACCACCCGGTTGACTATGCTGATGAGGGATATGAGGAAATTTGTGATCCTTCACCTGAGATAACAAGGTTATTGGAACAAGAAGACAGAGAAATTCAGCCTTATTTGGAGATAGTTGAGATTATTAATTTGGGGAATGAAGAGGATAAGAAGGAAGTCAAGATTGGTACCTCCTTGAGTAAGGAGCGGAGGCAAGAACTAATTAAGCTATTAATAGAGTTCCGTGACATCTTCGCTTGGTCTTACCAAGACATGCCCGGCCTTGATACTAGCATTGTTGAGCATAAATTACCACTGAAGCCAGACTGTCCCCCGATAAAACAAAAATTGCGCCGAATGAAGCCCGAAATGCTCTTGAAAATCAAAGAAGAAGTTAAAAAGTAGTTTGATGCCGGATTCTTAGCAGTGGCAAAGTATCCTCAATGGGTAGCAAATATCATCCCTGTCCCAAAGAAAGATGGAAAGGTACGAATGTGCGTAGACTATCGGGACCTAAATAGGGCTAGTCCCAAAGACGATTTTCCTCTGCCACAGATTGATGTTTTGGTTGATAACACAGCCCAACATACAATCTTCTCGTTCATGGATGGTTTCTCCGGGTATAACCAGATTAAGATGGCACCCGAAGACATGGAGAAGACCACATTTATCACCTTGTGGGGCACCTTCTGTTACAAAGTGATGTCCTTCGGTTTGAAAAACGCTGGGGCAACCTACCAAAGGGCAATGGTGACCCTTTTCCATGACATGATGCATAAGGAGATAGAGGTTTATGTGGATGATATCATTGCTAAATCTAGAACTGATGAAGAGCATATTGTTGATCTGAGAAAGCTTTTTGAAAGGTTAAGGAAGTATAAGCTCAGGTTGAATCCGTCCAAGTGTACCTTTGGCGGAAGATCAGGTAAACTGTTAGGGTTCATTGTAAGCAAGAGAGGAATAGAAGTAGATCCTGACAAGGTCAAAGCAATTCTCGAAATGCCTTCTCCCTGTACAGAAAATGAAGTCAGAGGATTCTTAGGAAGGTTGAACTACATTGCTCGGTTTATCTCACAACTGACAGCAACTTGTGAGCCGATCTTTAAGTTACTCCGTAAGAACCAACCGACGCAATGGAATGAAGATTGTCAAATGGCTTTTGAGAAGATAAAGTAGTATTTACGGGAGCCACCGATCTTGGTACCGCCGACTCCTGGAAGGCCACTGATCTTGTATCTGACAGTGTTGGATGAATCTATGGGTTGTGTATTGGGGCAACATGATGAGACTGGAAAGAAAGAACATGCCATTTACTACTTGAGCAAAAAGTTCACTGACTGTGAAATGAGGTATTCGGCTTTAGAGAGAACTTGTTGTGCATTAGCATGGGCAGCCCGACGTTTAAGGCAATATATGTTAAGTCACACTACTTGGCTTGTTTCCAAAATGGATCCTGTCAAGTATATCTTTGAAAAACCCGCCTTAACAGGAAGAATCGCTCGATGGCAGGTTCTATTAACTGAATATGACATAATCTATGTCACTCAGAAAGCCATAAAAGGGAGCGCTTTGGCAGACTACTTAGCCCATCAACCTATAAGTGACTACCAACCCATGCACTTTGAGTTCCCGGATGAGGATATCTTGGCATTGTTTAATGAAAAAGATACCCAGAAAGACAAATGGATTTTGAGATTTGATGGAGTTTCTAATGCACTAGGGCATGGGATTGGTGCCATCCTAATTTCACCAGATCAAGAATTCATCCCTGTATGCGCTAGACTTTGTTTTGACTGTACTAATAACATCGCCGAATATGAGGCATGCTCTCTAGGGATCCAAGCAGCATTAGATGCAAAAGTGAAGAAGTTAGAAGTCTACGGGGACTCCGCCTTGGTCATTCACCAACTAAAAGGGGAATGGGAGACTAGAGACAGCAAGTTGGTTCCTTATCAAGTTCATATCAAGGAGCTAATCAAGGAATTTGATGATATCTCTTTTCACCATGTCCCCCGAGATGACAATTAAATGGCTGACGCTTTGTCCACCCTTGCATCGATGTTTAAATTAAGCAATGACTGTGATATGCCTCTTATTGAGGTAGAAAGACACAACAAGCCCGCGTACTGCCAAGTAATAGAAGAAGAGTCAGATGGGAAACCATGGTACTATGATATCAAGAGATATATCTAGAGTCAAGAATACCCTGAGGGTGCCATAGAGAATGACAAAAAGACCTTGAGACGACTTGCAATGGGTTTCTTCTTGAATGGTGATGTGCTTTACAAGAGAAATCATGACTTTATCCTCCTTCGTTGTGTCGATACTGTTGAAGCAAGCAAGATCATGGCAGATATTCATGAAGGATCCTTTGGAACTCATACCAATGGACATGCCATGGCGAGAAAGATCTTGAGGGCTGGATACTATTGGATAACCATGGAAGCCGACTGTTTCGCTTATGTTCGAAAATGTCACAAGTGTCAGATATACGCTGACCATCTTCACGCACCCCCATCATCCCTGAATGTCTTATCGGCACCGTGGCCCTTCTCAATGTGGGGCATGGATGTTATTGGACCCATTGAACCAAAAGCCTCAAACGGTCATCGTTTCATCTTAGTTGCCATTGATTATTTCACCAAGTGGGTGGAGGCAGCTTCATACGCCAATGTGACAAGGAACGTTGTGGTCAAATTTGTCAAGCGAGAATTGATATATACGTATAGCTTGCCAAATCAGATCATTACTAACAATGGCATGAATTTAAACAACAAGATGATGAAAGAATTGTGTGAAAGCTTTAAGATTCGTCATCACAATTCCTCTCCTTATCGGCCGAAGATGGTTGTAACTTACAAAGATTGGAGCGACATGCTCCCTTTTGCTCTACACGGATATCGCACTTCGGTTCGAACTTCAACAGGGGCAACCCCTTTTTCTCTGGTGTACGGTATGGAAGCGGTTGTACCTTTTGAGGTAGAGATTCCATCCCTTAGGGTGATAATGGAGGCAAAACTAGAAGAGGCTGAATGGGTCCAAGCTCGATATGACCAATTGAACCTGATAGATGGGAAGAGACTGAATGCCCTCTGCCATGGTCAGTTGTATCAGATGCGTATAAAACGAATGTTTGAAAAGAAAGTACGACCTCGACAATTTCAGGAAGGAGACTTAGTCCTCAAGAAAACTTTGCCAATCTGAAAAGATAACCGGGGCAAATGGACACCTAACTATGAAGGTCTGTATGTTGTGAAGAAAGCCTTTTCTGGAGGAGCCTTGATACTCACGACCATGGACGGTAAGGACTTACCAATGCCCATAAATGCGGATGCGGTCAAGAAATACTTTTCCTAGAAAAAGAATATCAAAACAAAAAGAAAAGAAAAATAAAAAGTAAAAAAGATGCTCGCTAGGCTGAAAACCTGAAAAGGCGGCCTAGGCAAAAGTTAGAGCGACCCGGTGAGTCGAAAACCTAAAAAGGCAGCTCAGGCAAAAATTAGGGTCAAAATCCTGACAGTATGACTGAGACTTCCCATGCAAAAAGTGCGAGTCCAAACTGGGGCACATAGATCATGACTGAATCGCTTTCTTAGAAGCAGAGTCGAAGGGTGAGCTTGAAGTCATGATATGGGGTTTAAGATGCGCGTTATCCTCAGAGGTCCACCAAAAGATCAGCAAGCCTTCCCTGTTTCATCTATTATCAACCTGTGTATTAGACTTCTTTTGTTTTCCCTACTTCCCTCTCCATGTACTTACTCAACTCGTAAATAAATTTCACCCTTTTTCGATACATGTTTATATTGTGAATTTCATGAATATGATAAGACATGTGTTTTCCTTTATCAAATAAAATAAAAAATATAATTATTTAAAGTTGTGGGGGGCAAGATGATCCTATTGCTCAATCTTACCTCAGGTGATCATTATAAAGACTTGAGCCCAGACACGCTCTAGAGTTACTTCATTCGTTCTGTTCGGTCATGAGTCACCTCAAGAGATCATGGTTCCATGGGGAGTCTCCTCAAATTTCTATTTACTTTGTCGTTGCTATACTTATCCCTTTTCTGCAGGTTGTTATAATAAGCAGTCATATGGAGTCTCGTCATCTCAAATTCTCTTCCCCAGTGGAACCACAATCGCCAAGGCTGGCACTTCCCAAGTTCTCTTCCCTAGTGGAACCTCGCTCACCAAAGTTGGCACTTCTCAGAACTCCTTCCTCAAATCGCCGAAGCTGGCACCTCTCAAAGTCTCCTCCTTAATCGCCAAAGTTGGCACTCCTCAAAATCCTTTCCTCAAACCGCCAAGGTCGGCACTTCTCAGAACTCCTTCCCTAAATCGCCAAAGTTGGCACTTCTTGAAGTCTTTTCCTCAACTACCAAAGCTGACACTTTCCAAACTCCCTTCCAAGGAATCTACCTGATACATTCCAACAGTCAAGCGTGTCCCCTCCCCAAGCCCAAGGATAGTTTCCAGCAAAATTCTCTCCCCCAGTAGAATCACCAAACTCTCTCTCGTTGAGCCAAAATTCAGATCATCTTCTTCCCCCTAATAAGAACATTTTTCTAATTAGGTTTAGAAGAACTCTCCCCAAAAAAAAGCCCCAGCACACTTCCCTTAGTAAATCCACACATACCAGGAGGACCCTAGATTTTCCCTTCCCAATCAGGGGCGATGCCCCAAGCCATCAATCCTTCTCCAGTGGAACTACACTTCCCAGACAAATCAAACTGGGGCATCACCCCAGGATCATTTCTTCTCGCTCAAGGGGCAGCTCCCCAAGGTTTCGAGATAGATAGTTCAAACTGGGGCATCACCCCAGGTTCATTCTCTTTCACCCAAAAAGACGGTACCTCGAGCCATCAATCTTTTCCCAGTAGAAATACATTTCCTAAACAACTCAAATTGGCGCATCTCCCCAGATTTCTTTTGTTCATTCAAGGGGTAGTTCCCCAACAACCCTCGAATCATGTCAAACTGGGGCATCACCCCTGGTCCATTCTCTTTCCGCCAAGGGGCAGTTCCCCAAGACTCCTTCAAACCATCTCAAACTAGGGCATCACCCCAGATCTATTCAGTCAAGGGGGGTAATTCCCTAAAGACTCCTTCAAATCATGTCAAACTGGGGCATCTCCCTAGGTTTCTTCTGTTCCAGTCAAAGGACAATTCCCCAAGAACCTTCAGTCATGTCAAACTGGGGCATCACCCTGAACCTTTAGATTTCCTACCAACGGTGAGTTTATTCGGACGAGACGTTCTTGTTAGCTCCCCCAATCTCTGCATTTTCTGTCAACCGAGGGTCAACCCCACACTCTTTACTTTCCATTCGCCTATTCAGGCACCCTTTACTTTTCATTCGCTTATTCAGGCACCCTTACTTTTCATTCACCTATTCAGGCACCCTTTACTTTCCATTAGCCTATTTAGGCACCCTTTACTTTCCAGTCGCCTATTCAGGCACCCTTTACTTTCCATCCGCCTATTCAGGCACCCTTTACTTTCCATTCGCCTATTCAGACACCCTTTACTTTCTATTCGCCTATTCAGGCACCCTTTACTTTCTATTCGCCTATTCAGGCACCCTTTACTTTCCATTCGCCTATTCAGGCACCCTTTACTTTCCAGTCGCCTATTCAGGCACCCTTTACTTTCCAGTCGCCTATTCAGGCACCCTTTACTTTCCAGTCGCCTATTCAGGCACCCTTTACTTTCCATCCGCCTATTCAGGCACCCTTTACTTTCTATTCGCCTATTCAGGCACCCTTTACTTTCCATTCGCCTATTCAGGCCCTTTTACTTTCCAGTCGCCTATGAAGGCACCTTTTACCTTCCCATTCGCCTAACAAGGCAGCCTCTACCTTCCAGTCTACCGGGGGTCAACCCCAACTTTCTCACCTCCTGTTAATTGAAAGACAATTTTTCCCGTTCAATTCAGAGCACAAAAAAAAACAAATAAAAAAAAGAAAAAAAAGAAAAAGAAAAAGGACAGATGTGGAAAATGCTCGTCTTAAAAGAACAAGATGTCCCACCTGACTCATACATCGGTATTCATATCTTTACTTCCTTTTCACTTCAAAAACACAGAAAATTTCGTGTTTCTCTTGTGAAAAGAAGTAAAGAGGGGCATCTGTGAACACCTCTTTTTGTCCAGCCAATTGGTACAGTTCCATCCTTTGGGCACTCTCTGCTACGCATGGTTCACTTAGAAATTCATAACTCTTTCATACGACCTTCGATTTGCGGAAACCTGGTCTTAAAATTTCCGTAACAAAATTGTCTATGACTTTTATGAAGACCTGGAAGGCTATATCTTTACCAATTGGTACAGTTTTAATAATCTTCCTAGACCTGTCCCAGTTTCATGACTGCTCTGCGCATCTTTAGGAAAAATTCATATCTCCCTCATATGATACTGAAACGACTCCGTTCTTTTTGATATGGATCCACATCAAAGATATATACAAACTTCATGAAGGTCACAAAAGCTAATTCTCCACCCATTTTGCCCAGTGAATTTATTTTGCTTGTAAATGTATTTCCGTTACACTCTAGAGCAGTTTTCGTAGATGGGCCATATCTCCCTCGTTTCTTGATGAAAATTTTTGTGCCATATATCAAATTAAAGCTAAGAGAAAGATCTACAATTTTGATGTTGGACTCTCTTTCAAATTTGGCACGAACTTTTCCTTAAATATGCAAGCAAGTTTCGTGATGAAGAGAATGGAATCCACCATCAAAATTGTGGTCATGGCAAAGGCTTTCAAATTTGCAACAAATTGTCACCTAAGCCTACCAATTTTGACTAAGTCAAAATTAAATCAAGAAACAAGCTCCCAAAGTGCAGAATTTTTGTCCAAAAGAAACACTCCAAATTCCCATGCTCTCCATGACCCACACTTGGTCCTACATGAAGAAAAATTACAAAACAAATGCCATTCCTTTCTTCCAATAATTCCCACGGTTCCACTAAAGCTCAACTCACCCATTATTTAATTGAATTCCTTATTCCACATGGCCAAAAGCTGAACTTCATGTCCTATTGTACAATCCATGCTCCAATTGCTTGAAGAAATTCACGTTACAACTAGCTTCCATACCACCAAATATTTTATTTCAAAAAGCTTTCACTTTCTCTATGCATTCACATGGCCAAAAGCAAAGTCCAAGCTTGAATATTCTATTCAACCATTTTTCCATCTCTTCTTTGTTTTCACGGATACACAAAATATCCCATCATAGTTTTTTTTATTAATCCCTCATTCATCCAAATGCATTCATGGACCCACTGCTGCATGGTTTCTTGAATAATTAAGTCCTCATTCACCTAAAGCTACAAGCATCCAATGTGAAAAGCTGCAGGTGTAAAAAAAATTTTTTGGCACTGGACTAAAAGCAATTCACGTGAATTGAGACAGGAGGAATGGGTTCTAATTTTGGCCAACGAAAAGAAGAGACAGAGTGGAAGTTTTAGCTGGTGGCTTTGGAGGAAATAAAAAAGGGGAATCAGCTGAAGATAAAAGGGGGAGGAGGACAGAAGAGGGGGGCACGAATTAGAAGAGAAGGAGAAGACACACACAGCAAGAACAGAGGGGGCTGGAGAGCAAAAAAGGAGAGGAGGAAAAAGAGAACATACACAGCAAGAAGGGAGAGTCAAAGAGGAAAATTAGAAAAAATAGCAGAGAGCAGAGAGGGCAAAGAGAAGAGTAGTGCAAACTCAGTGGTTCAAAAAAGATTATCTAGAGAGGAAATTATCTCCACATTCTTGAGTTTTGGAAGGTGCTTCTGAATTTTTACAGTGAAAATTCGCAGTAACAGCAACAGTAACAGCAACAGCAGCAACAGCAGCAACAGCAACAGCAACAACAGCAGCAATAGTAGCAACAGCAACAGCAGCAGTAACAGCAACAGCAACAACAACAACAGCAACAGTGGGCAAGAACTCAATCAGTGAGAAAGAATATTTTTTATATATTTTGTGAAAATAGTGTTTATTTTTCAAAAGGTTGAATTTTTGTACAAGGATCAGATTAGTATTGTTGTATTGGACTTTCTTTTCTCTGTTGTCTCTTGTCGTTATTATGATTCAGTTTTACAGTAGGATATCGTGATGTATGCTTGAATCTCTAATTAATCTTTGCTACTGTTTCTGTTCATGTTATTGTTCCTATTTATTTGCTGCTCAATATTGTTACTCAAATTGTTTGTATATATTTTAGTTCTGTACAGATTTAATTTTTCAAGGGTGGTTACGATCTTAATTTTATTGCTCAGAATATTAATCCTATTACAAGGAATCAGCCGTCTGTATACTGTTTCTTTTTCCGGATAGTTCATTCACCGTATAGTTAGAGTGTAATTTTCTTTTAAGGCATTCGCTAGTCTTTGAAAGAATCGGGTTGTATAAAGCTTAACAAAATGCGATTATCCATGTCTTTTTTTATTTAGTTTCTATTTTTTTTTGTTATTTCAAAATTGTGTCTAATTAAAATTTTAACAACTCAGCATTATCTTCAACCAAAAAATATTGCCCATTTTTTACTTTAGTAAGTCTATGTGCTTTTTGTCAAGTTTTTGATAAATTTTTACTATTTGATTTTTAATTTTATTGTTTTTTAAAAAAATTGTTTTATCAAAAAGGTTAATTTAGACGAGACGTCTTGTTACCCTTTTTAAATTTTCAATCGGTTGTTATTTATTAAATAATAATATTTTAAAAAAAAAGAAATCAATTTAGACCCGACGTCTTGTTGATTTTCCCTTATTTCCGGTAGACCATCACCACAAGGAACGGGATACTTGAGACGAGACGTCCCGTTTATCCCCTTCCCGTTTCTAACCCCGTATTTTGATTAAAAGATAACTAATTTAGACGCGACGTCTTGCTAGTATCCTTCCCTTTTCCTATTTTATACCAAAGCCAAGGTTAATTTGGACGCGACGTCCTGTTAACCTTTACTTTCACTTTGTTTTACTTTTTTTTACTGATGTTATTTCGTCAAGTTTCTTATTGTCTCTGTTTGCCATTTCCTATTGTTATTGTTTTTTATTTACTTTCCTACTGTTGATATTCTGCTAAGTTTTTTTTTTACGATCGCTGCGTGTCGTTTCTTATTATTGTTTTGTTAAGTTTCTTATTGTCATTGTTTTGTCGAATTTCTCACTGTCATTGCTTTGCCATTTCTTGTTGTCACTGTTTTAATATTCTACTATCATTTTTTTACTGTCACTGTTTAATCTTCTATCGTTACTATTTTCTTCTTTTTTACTACCATTGTTTGGTCAAATTTATTACTGTTACCGTTTAGTCTGTTTTGTCTATTTGTGTCTGCTTTGTCATTTTGTGTGGAAGAAGTTAAAAATAATTTTTGGACTATTTTGAAATAAGCGCTATCAATTTGAGGTAACCGTTTTATAACGGACAGTTGTGAGGTGCTAATACCTTCCTCACCTGTAATTCGACTCCCGAACTTAGAATTTCATTTTTCATAACCAGTGTTTTAAAAGAGGTTTTTCCCGATATTTTTATCCTAAAAAATATTGGTGGCGACTCCCTGTTTTTCTTTTCGAAAGAATTTCGAAACCCGTTTTATTTCTTAGGGTCGGCCATCCCGCCGCGATCCCGGTCGTGACAAGGGTCATATACGTCATTTTTTTTGTTTGTTTCAAATCATGAGAATGTTGAAGGCATTAATTATCTTAGTATTGAAAGTTATTGCTAGCTTAATTTGGATTTTATTTATTATTTGATTAAGACTTTTATTTAAGGATTCCGTATTTTAAAAAAATTACATGGAAGGAACAAAGCCCCATAAATTAATAGATGATCTAGATCATACATCGACTTAAATCTATGGCATCTGATGATGTCGGTCAAACTCATTGGATCCCTACTCCCATGACCAGCGTCCTTGTAGAACAGTGTTGAGCTTGGCGGATTTGTTGGGGGTGTACCGATAACTAATCTGTAAAGGGTGTCAGGAATGTCTACGAAGATGTTCCATGATTTACAAATTCGTATTGTCATAATGCCACGTAGGACACCACTGCCACATATCTCTATAAATACTCATCATTTATGACTCATTAAGGTATGTTATTTTGTCTGATCTACGCTGGAGTTTCGATATTAAGTATCAAGACTAACTTGAGCATCGGAGTGTCCTTGTAGGTGGCGTCATCTTTTGCTCATCAACACGATAAGACAAGTGTGATAACCAGATATCAGACACCAAGACTTCTGATTCTCCACTGAACTAGGACGTATAATACCAGATTCCCACTTATATAAGAGAAAATTGACACTGGTACTAACACCAGTTGTGTTATTCCCACACTAGGTAGTTCAACATAGATTTATTAGAATCAACTACACCAACTATAAAATAAAATTATATATCCTATATAGTTAGTTAGTTTGTTGTAGGATATAAATCTTCCATCTTTCTTTCTTTCTTCTTTCCTTCTTTTGTAATATATATCTAGGGTATCATCTCTCTACAAAACATTTGATCAATAATACATAAAACATGATTTCTCCAATTTCTAGTTTTATTAAGATGGTACCAAGAGCCTGAATTGTGACTCTACTTCATTTTATTTCATTTTTTCTTCCTTTCATAATCATGGCTTTTGATCAGTTTTTTTATTATGCCACCAATCTATGTAACTTATATTTCTTAAGCTCCAATGAAAACCCCACCATTGTCTTGCTACATCGTCCTTGAATGGAAGAAATTATCGTTCTTGGGCTTAATTAATGAAGGTGGCTCTGGACTCGAACAACAAAATGGTGTTTGTTGATGGAAGCATTCTCCTACTAGCCAAGACAATATCTCTTTATGGAGCTTGGAAACGCTATAATTGTGAAGATCTATAACTATAAAGTCTAGAACCTTAAATTTGTTAGCAGACTTAGCTTGGTTCAGTGATGTTTCTATTTCTATGTAACTACATTGGTTTATAGAGGTTTTGGTTCTGTGAGGATTTCGCTCAAGCGAGATGGAGCCGCTTGAGCGAGTACGGTAAGTTTGGGTTCTGTCATATTTTCACTTGAGCGAGCGATGTCTCGCTCAAGCGAGGGCCATGGAAATTGGCTCTGTCTTGTTTTCGCTCAGGCGTGATACATTCGCTTGAGCGAGTTGGCCCAGGGAAGCCATTGTATGATTTTCGTCAAGCGAGGTAGGTTCGCTTGAGCGAATGAATGTTGGGTTGTTGCTGTCTCAATTTCGCTTAAGCGAGGAGCGTCTCACTTGAGCGAAATGAGCATAATATACCACTGACTTGTTTTCGTTTAAGTGAGGGTAATCCGCTGGAGCGAAATTGGTTGCCTAAAGCTACTGTCTCGCGTTCGCTTAAGCGAGGAGGTCTCGCTCAAGCGAATATGGCCTTCACCCAAACGGACTGAATTTCGCTTGAGCGAGTATATGCTGGTTTGGCTTTTATAGTAGGCTTTGGGGATAGGATCCTGAGCCTCTTATTGTATATTTGGGGGGTTATTTTACGTATTGGGATCGCCGTAGGCGGCGTATTTTGCGAAAAAAATTTCCCCCCTTATTTAATTCATTGTTTATACGCTAGGATGCTTTATCTTTTGATGATACAAAACCTTGCACGAATGCTATTTGGCGCGCTTGCAGGGGTTACGAATTATGATGATACAAAACCAGGGTTACGACACTTGCAAATACGAAATCCAAATTAAGATTTGATATTTCCATCCCTAAACAACCAAATATTTTATAAACCACCACACTGTTAATTATTTTTGGAAAGGAGACTACGGTGGAAAAAAAACCCCGAAACTTATCAACTTTGAGTGGTTTGAGTGGAAATGTTGACGTGCCAACAAGCGATGAACATGTGCTTAGTGAGGTTCATGCACAAAACTTGTGGGAACCACAACGTACCCCCTACAAGGGGCACCCTAAAAGCCACCAATTTGAGTTTGATAGGTCTCTTTCGAATTTCGAATGGTCACACTTCCATATATAACTTGACAGAGTTATTGGAGATAATGATTTAGGATACATTTATAAAAGCAATTTGAATAAACACGATGACCTTAAATATATCAACGGCTGTTATTTTTTCTTTTCTAACCAAAAATTCAAGAAGCAAAGTTTGATTCCCACAACCAGGAGAAGTGATATATAATTATCTTTTTTAAAACTTTGTATATAATTATACAATAATGTAATTATAATAAATTTTATAATACTCTAAATAAAGTCATAGTTGACTCAATAGTCAAGTTAATCTTTACCACATGTTATCTCCTTGAGTACAATCACGGACCTAACTACAAAGACCCCTGACATATGCATACAACTACCACCATTAGTACACACTTTAATGATGGAGAGAGATCTTAAGATTGGATTTTAATTATAATATAACCTAAATTATTAAGGTATTTAGTATATGAGTCTAGTTAATTATAAATTTCTTAATTCATTTATATCTATATTTTGAATATCGAGCATTTTTTTTATTAGATACGAATAATATTTATTATTTAAAGATTACCCTGTCAACATGCTGGATATTGAATTGTCCCCCCAAAAAAGAACATGCTGATAATATGAAAAGGGTCTTTGATTTCCGATTAGGCAAGAAAAAATGGTTAATAGTTAGAAAAACGATGATAGAAAAAAAAAAGTTTAAAACAGTTAAAATCTTATTTAACCATAACATATATTTTTGAGTTAATCAAATCTCATCAAATGAAAACTAAATGGGCCATCAAATTTGAATTAACAAACGGCATTATCATCACATGTAAAATTATTATCATTGATGCACATATCTATTAAATTATTTAGTATTTAATGGTTACGCATGAAAGTCCAATGAGGATGAAGAATTCAAAAGTGAACCATGCAAGTTGTGGTGAGAGGCACATTTACCTCGTTTGTGAAATAAAATACATAGAACAATGCGCGTGTCTTAATAAGATCCTTTCACCAACCATTTGGCAATTTCATTAACTAGATCAATAGACCCTTTTTTTTATTTTAACAATTATAAATTTATTTATTGTAATATTATATAG
Source organism: Clitoria ternatea (assembly GCA_037962975.1). Lineage (NCBI taxonomy): Eukaryota > Viridiplantae > Streptophyta > Magnoliopsida > Fabales > Fabaceae > Clitoria > Clitoria ternatea. Next base: position 266,775,557 of record CM075672.1, read on the forward strand.
ATTAAAATAATTTCTACTATTAAAATAAAATATTTACATAAGTAAAGTATTTGAACTTTATGATACTTAAATTTTATATTTGTAATATTTTAAAAAGAAATATTGAATTTAGCATCATAAAATAAATAATTATGTTAGAATTTAAAATCCAATATTCAAATATAAATATAAAAATTATTATTATTATTATTATTATTATTATTATTATTATACTATAATACAAAATGATGTAAAAGTGAAAAATTAAAATGATATTAATTTCTTAGCGAATATTGTAATCAATAAATGATATCTAATTAGATATGTATTTAACAATTTTTATTAATTTTTTATTATAATGCAAATGAAAATTATCTTAGTAATACATATTTTATAATAAAAATTAAATAAGACCTAGTTTATATGTTTAACAAATTCTGAGATATATAATCTAAAATATTAATTTTAGATTTTCTATAATTTTATAAAATTTTAATTAGAATGTGTTCACAATGAGTCTAACTGTAACATCCTAAATTTGAAAATTTTAGAAAATAATTCATTAAGGCTCGGTGGTTTATTATTTTCTTGCGCGCCTTTAGCATTTCGGGTCTAATTTTCTCAAATGATGCTTGATTGGAATGATTCTGGTCTCGTTCACTTTGTTTCGAAGAGATCTTCAATCTCTATTTTTGGGCTTTATCCCAAATTCTCACTCTGTCATACTCAAACTCAAGGATTAAGTAAATCCATATTAGAATCATGATTATTCACGTTTTTATCCTGCGTATGGTTCGTTCAGAAATTCATAACTTTCTCATATGATCTCCGTTTCTTGCAAACTTGGTGTCAAAATCACCGTAACAAAATTATCTACATTTTCTGTGCAAACATCAAGATCTAGATCTTCCCAGATCGGTACAGTTTTGGAGATCTTTGAGGAACCATATTCATCACGTTACTATGGTGACAGGTCTCAGAAAAATGGCAATATCTCCCTTGTCCGTTATTCAAATCACTTCATTCTTTTTTTATATAGATCCGTATCAAAAATATCTACAATTGTTATGAAGGACACGAAACCCAATTCTCAAAGGAGAATTTTTTGGTGAATTTATTTCTGAGCACCTACCTCATTCAAAGATGATTAGAGCATCCTATCGTATTTCAATCATAACTCGGGCTACCGATATCGGATCATCGCAAACGATATATCAAATCGAAGGGAAAAAGAAGATCTACAAGTTTTGTGTTGGAAAGTTTTCAAGATTCTGAACCCACGAATTATTCTATATTTATTTTTATCGCTTTTTATTTTTGATTCTTAAAAATAATTAGGTAACATCGTGCCACTATGCCATAATCATGTCACCATGTTACCATACTATGACAATTGCCTTTTTGTCTTTTCTATTATCATTTCACGTTAATCCTTATCTGTCTCATAGCTTTCCTTTTCTTTCATATATCAATTTTCATATTCCTCCTTTGTTCTACACATCACACTCATGGTTTTCCATTCCATCACCAGCTGCTGTCCCCACTCAATACTAACTACATATTCTATTATTATCATACCACTACAATTCTACTAGAACATAGTGCAAACTTCTTCACTCATTTCCTTTTGCATCACGGCTGCACTCAACAATTAATTAATTAACTACTCACTTTCTTGCAATTATAACATCACCTTATTACTAGAACAAATTCAGCATGCCTTCCACTCTAATTCCTTCTTTATTCACGCGTACTTCCATCAATGATCTCTGTCAATTCCACCGTTGGATCGGCTTGAAATTTTGAGAGTGTATTCTCAACATCCTCCCCTACTTTCTCACCGTTAAGATTTTCAGTTTTACATCTGTAGGTTTAGAAATAATGTTCAAACTGTGACCTTATTCTAGTTTATAGGAATTCTGACCAGCTCCGGAAAAACTGCTATCTCCGATTCGTTAACCGTTGGATCGGGCTGAAATTGTGGTATGAGGTTTCTAAGACGTTGTGCTAGGTACTGACCGTTGGGATCTTGGTTTTGAGGTCTATACTGGGAGATATTGTGCTTGAACAATAGCACGAGTTTAAATCAACGATTGACTCGGATCGTTCGGGGAGTGTTCGAGTTTTGAAATTAAGGATTTCAAGTAAGGGGAGCGTTTACATTTTAAATCATGTGACATCCTAGCGCTGTTGAGGGCGGGGAATGATCGCCGGTGCATAGGAACGGACAAGGAGCGGCTCCTGGCAGGCTTCCAGTGGGAGGGTCACATGAAAGAACCGAATACATACCAGAATGAGAGGGATCCAAAGACTGTATAGGTATGGGACTATACAGTCGAAGATAGCTTAAAGGAATAAATTCGTACTACCTATACCAACAAATGCATTAGCCTTTTCGGTGGCCTATCACATAAGGACTCCAAAGTTAAGCGTGCTTAGCTTGGAGTAATTCTAGGATGGGTGACCTCCTGGGAAGTTCTGGGGAAGTGTGTGTGTGAGGACAAAGCACACTGGTAAGGTCTCGAGTTGGTCTGTGGGGCGAGTCATTCATTCTTGAAAAGCGGTCGGGGCGTTACAGTGGTATCAGAGCCTAGCCTCTCCTAGTACGGTATGGTTCGGGGACAAACCAGGCGGAAGCTGGTGGGCATGTGACATCCTGGCGCTGTTGAGGGCGGGGAGTGATCTACGGTGCATGGGCACGGACAAGGAGCGGCTTCTGGCAGGCTTCCAGCGGGGAATGTGACATCCCGGGCACTGTTGAGGGCGGGGAGTGATCGTCGGTGCATAGGCACGGACAAGGAGCGACTCCTGGCAGGCTTCCAGTGGGAGGGACACATGAACGAACCGAATACATACCAGAATGAGAGGGATCCAAAGACTGTATAGGTATGAGACTATATAGTCGAGGATAACTTAAAGTATAACATCCCCTAATATTTTAGTAAAATTATGAGTCTTAAATGATAAAAATCCATCTTCTTCCTCATTCATTTCACACGAGTCTTCTTCTTTTTCTTCTTCTTCTTCTTCTTCTTCTTCTTCTTCTCCTCCCTCTCACTGCCGAGAGCTGGATGCTCCAAGGGAAGGCCTATTCCATGTCAAAACTTTGAAATAACCCCATTTTTGAGATCATGGCTTCGAGGTGAGTACAATGGACCCTTTAAATTGAGTTATCTCATCTCTTTCGTTTTCTCCTTTAAACTGAATGGTCATGCATGGCGGGGTAAGGTTCCGTTTTCCACTCCTCTAGTGTGTGTGGGCTTAAAACTCGGTATTTGAAACAATGAGGGTAATATCACGTTTATGGGTTTTGCATTCTGACCTCCGTAGGTAGCAAAACGAACGTCGGAGGACCGAGTGACGAAGCGGGCGTTGAATTCGGAGGTGGAACCTTGAACCCAACACTTAGAGGACGCAATCGGCATCAAGAACAAATCGTTGAAGCTTGGAATCGAGGTAAGGGGGTGTTCGGGTTGTAATTAATTAGAATAGGTGCGTATTTTGGGTTCGGATCATCGAACTAAGTATTGAAATGGTAAGAAAGATTGTTAGATGATAAGTGCATGTGTATGTATGTATAAATGTGAGTTGTGTATGGTTTATGGTGATTGTGAGATTAAATCATTATACATTATGATGAATTGATGTGTATAGTGGCAATGTGATGGCGGGCTTGACAAGTAGGTTGCCCATTTGATGAGTATGTGCTGTTGTTGATGGCCACTTGTGATATGATATGAGGAATGTGAATTATATATGTATGATTGTGTGGTGTGGGACGACCGACGGTATGTATAGCCCATTGTTTCTGGCTCTCGTGGTTTTTGTGCTCAGTTGAGCTACCTAGTGGTCAAGTAGGACCCAGTGGTTGAGGTGGAGAGTCAAGCAGGACTCGGTGGACCAAGCAGGGTTCACGGGGTGTCAAGTAGGACCCCCAGCTGAAGGCTGATCCTTTAGTATCTGGATACTAGGCGTCGATTTTGTGTGAGAGGCAATGGTGATAATTGATGAATTACTAGTATTGTGTGATGATGTGTATGTACTTGATTATATTTGCCGAGTGTGATTTGTAATTTGAGTATAAAGCAATCGGATGAAGTTTATACACATGTATTTTGTTATTTAATTTCCATTCTAGATTAATTATGATGCCAAACACTCACCCTTTCTGTGGTTTTCTTTTTAGTAACCAGTGACAGGGAAGAGGTCGAAGCCCTGGAGGTGCGCCAAGCGGAGGATTGATGCCAAGGAACCGAGGAATAATGAAATGAATTATATGTGTAATGCATAATGAGTTTTCTGTGTATGTGATGCTACAATATGTTGCTTGTGTGTGTTGAACCTATCTAGAATTGGTGTGTTGACTAATGTGGATATGAATTCCTGATGCTAATGTGATCGGTATTGATTTCCATGAGTTTAATATATATATATATATATATATATATATATATATTGGCGCAGAGCCAATGGTAGATGTAAATGATAAATTGCTATGGGCAGGTTTTGTGAACAATTACGGGTCATGAATGAATTGTGTCTGCTGTAGTATAGTTTATTACTGGACGAATCTCGCCCGAGTGGATTCAGTCTTGTCCGAGCGAGGGCCGGTTGATTCTGTGCCTATTTCGCTCAAGCAAGTATCCCTCGCCCACTTCCGAGTGAAGGAAGGTTAGAATGATTCCGAGTGAAGTATGACCGAGAGATCCACTTCCAAGTGAGGAAGGTCAGAATGTTTTCGAGTGAGGTATGCCCGAGAGAACCACTTCTGAGTGGAAGGTTAGGATGTTTCCGAGTGAAGTATGACCGAGAGAACCCCATTCCGAGTGAAGGAAGGTTAGGATGTTTCCAAGTGAGGCATGACCGAGAGAATCCACTTCCGAGTGAAGGAAGGTTAGGATGTTTCCGAGTGAGGCATGACCGAGGGAACCCCTTCCGAGTGAAGGAAGGTTAAGATGTTCCCGGATAAGATATGACCGAGAGGACCATTTCCGAGTGAAAGACTGAATTGTTGTGAATTTCCTTGCTTGTTCCGTAGTTCGCTTAGATTTAAAATGTAGGACTCGCTCAAACGAGTCGGAAATCGCCTAAGCGACCTTCACGGGTTTCGCTTAAGCGAATCAGGGTCTCGCTCAAGCGAGTGACCCCTGACTTTGTTTTCTTCTTCCGTTTATTCTAATTAAATCCATTTCATTATTTAATTTATCCCCTATTGTTTATTATTTTGAGTGTGCTTAAGAAAAATAAATGTTGTTTTACATTAGGATCTAATTAACTATCAGTAAACACAAAAAATTTATTGTGAAAAAAATTAAACGGATGTAAATAAATGTAAAATTGACGTAGGACGTCACATAAAGGAATGAATTCGTACTACCTATACCAACAAATGCATTAGCCTTTTTGGTGGCCTATCACATAAGGACTCCAAAGTTAAGCGTGCTTAGCTTGGAGTAATTTTGGGATGGGTGACCTCCTGGGAAGTTCTCGGGAAGTGTGTGTGTGAGAGGACAAAGCACACTGGTAAGGTCTTGTGTTGGTCTGTGGGGCGAGTCGTTCATTCCTGAAAAGCGGCCGGGGCGTTACACTAACAATACACAAAACCCTAAAGGACTACTTTAGGAAAATTAAGGTTGTATTGGGTTCAATAATGTGTCACTTAAAATACAAGGAGGGTTTTGAGACTATATTTATACAAGCGGTAAAAAGGGAAATAGAAAGAATCTTTGATCTAGGTTCAAGATGACGTGGGTGTAACTGAATTCTTCAAGGATCAAAAGGCGATCAGAATCCCCTTTATTCTTGCGTAAAATAGGGAAAGAAAAGGTGTCATGGGACCCCCTATATATAGGGGGAACAAGAACCCCCCAGTCACGAGCCTCAAGCGTAGAGCTGAGCCGAGTAGCTAGGTGTCAGGTTGACATACTCCTAGGTGATTGTTGTCGCACGACTCTTGAGTAAGGGAAGTACTTCGAAAGAACATATTCTAAGTGAAGAGGTTCTCCAAGTGAAGAAATGTTCAGAGTGAAAAGGTTCTCCAAGTGAAGAGGTTCTCTGAGTGAAGAAGTTTTGAGTGAAGAAATGTTCTGAGTGAAGAGGTTCTCTGAGTGAAGAGGCTCTCCAAGTGAAGAAATGTTTCGAGTGAAAAGGTTCTGATCCGGGGTGCATACTGGACCCCATAAGCGATGGACGGGGTGCTCTTTATCTCATACGAGGAAAGCAGCTAAAAACCACCAAGTTGCCGAACTACGTGCCTCATAACCGATGTCCTAAGAGATCATCAATATGGATATATAATTCATGACCTCGGTCAGGAGACTCACATCTAAATGCGAGTCAAGCAAAGTATGGGCAACATGTAACGCCTTAGCCGCTTTTCAAGAATGAACGACTCTCCCCACACACCAACACGAGACCTTTCTAGTGTGTTTTTATCCTCACTCACACACTTTCCTGAGAACTTCCCAGGAGGTCACCCATCCTAGAATTTCTCCAAGTTAAGCACGCTTAACTTTGGAGCCCTTAAGTGATAGGCCACCGAAAAGGCTAATGCATTTGTTGGTATAGGTAGTATGAATTCATTTCTTTAAGCTATCCTCGATTGTATAGTCCCATACCTATACAGTCTTTGGATCCCTCTCATTCTGGTATTATTCGGTTCCTTCATGTGTCCCTCCCACTGAAAGCCTGCCAAGAGCTGCTCCTTGTCCGTGCCCATACACTGGCGATCACTCCCCGCCCTCAACAGTGACCGGGATGTCACATGCCCACCAGCTTCCACCTGGTTCATCCCCGAACCATACCGTACTAGAAGAGGCTAGGCTCTGATACCACTGTAACGCCCCAGCTACTTTTCAGGAATGAGTGACTCTCCCCACACACCAATACGAGACCTTTCCAGTGTGTTTTTGTCCTCACTCACACACTTTCCTGAGAACTTCCTAGGAGGTCACCCATCTTAGAATTTCTCCAAGTTAAGCACGTTTAACTTTGGAGTCCTTAAGTGATAGGCCACCGAAAATACTAATGCATTTGTTGGTATAGGTAGTACAAATTCATTTCTTTAAGCTATCCTCGACTGTATAATCCCATACCTATACAGTCTTTGGATCCCTCTCATTCTAGTATGTATTCGGCATTCATGTGTCCCTCCCACTGGAAGCCTGCCAAGAGCCACTCCTTGTCCGTGCCCATGCACCGGCGATCACTCCCTGCCCTCAATAGTGACTGGGATGTCACACAACATGTCCTAGCCAACATTGTAGCTACAGTATGTTAGAAAAAGGGTCAAATCAAGCCTTTTACTCAGGGAAGTTCTATAAATACAACTCATTTATTACCTTGAAATGGATTTTGCACACATTTTTAAGAACCTCCATAATCTATTTATTTCCCGTGACAACCGTATTGAGTTAAGCATAAGAGAATCTTTGTCAGGTCCACCTTCAATGTGTTTCTCCATCAAGGTTCAGATAAAACATCATTTCATTCCCTAAATGTGAAGAACTTAGGCTCTCACTGGACCTAGCTATATTGGACCACGGTCTGAAGAGGTTAAACCTCGACCTCGGATACCGGTCAGACTAGGTTCTCCGAGTGAAGAAATGTTTCAAGTGAAAAGGTTGTTTGAGTGAAGAAGTTTTTTGAGTGAAGAATTGTTCCGAGTGAGAAAGTTCTCTAAGTGAAAGTAGAGAGGAACCCAATGGAAGACACGAGTCAAAGTATGAATCCATCCTATGATTCATCCACCAAGCTTCCCAAGCTTTTACCAATGCTCTTCGTGATCTGGATTTACTCCATTATAAAAATTGATGCAAGGGTGAACATATATATGTTAAATGAAAAATACACAACCAAATCTGCCATAACTTATTTCATTCAGTCAATCCAGTTCATCACATTATCTATATAATTCATTATACAATACATTCATCATCACATCACCTATTGTAATTTAACATAATGCATAATACACAATCATGTCATCATAATTATCATCAACATAAATGCAATCATCATCAATAGCTATCTCATAGCTTCCCATTATCACAATCGATTCCTCATAGCTTTTTAGTGCACATCAATAATTTCCCCATAGCTTATCAATGTCACAGTGGCTACCTCACAACTATAATGCAATGCATACAAATCTGTCTCTAATGATGGGATAATACATCAGTATGTAAAATATTTTTAGCTCACAGCTGATTTGGCTGTTTTACATGTGCCAAATCGCTTGCCCACTCTTGTAACACAATCACTCCCAATGACAGTGGTAGTGTTACACGCTAGACTTAAGTCCACTCGAAGGCATCTGTGAAATCCGAAGAAACCACTAAAAGGTCTATGCCTATCCAAAGGCCATTCTCCCATCTGGGTCGACATCACAAGTCCCCTGCAGTCCTGTGTGCGTCCTTATGCAAATGTTATGCACAACCATTAATTATAATCAATTCTCATTATTAATTAAGCTATCTCAAGCTTACCAACATCATCAATACCATGATGCATCATAATTCCTCAATTCATTCAAGCATAGGCATCATTAACACATCACCTTTATCAAAAGCGACCTCGTGCCAAATTATAATCATCCTCGATTCATCAGATAATAACATATGACAGAAAATCACAATCAAATCATCATTTTTTCATACAATATAATATTGAAGGGGGATGGTTCCTACATAAGCACATAATTAACTTTTCATCTCATACATCAACTAAATCATTGACAGCAAGTATGAACCTATCTCTTATCTGTTCATAACTCATGCATTTAAAATATTATGCTCCCTCTACCTGGAATCCAAGATTATGAATATCAACTCACGCTTCTGGTCAAGCTCTGGAATGGAAACCTACATCAAATCAATTGTCAAAACCCTCTGGTTAATCAATTGATCATAAAACTCATAGGATTTAACTATTTTCTAAGTACCCAGAAACCTAAAACAGGCTTAATACCCTCAATTTAACAAAATGACGAAGGCTCGAAGGATTTACGACTTACTAAGTGTTGCCGACAAGTTTCGAAACTAAATTTCTGAAGCTCCAAAGCTGCCACACTTTAACAATGGTTCTAAAACAACCTATAACCATAAAAATTAAGGAATCTAAGGTTGAACCCAAGAGATTAAACCAATTGGAGCCATGGGTTCTTGGGCCATACCTTTTCAAATGAAATTGAAGCAAATAAGAGAACCCTATGACTTTGAAATAGTTTCAAAACTACACATAACCACGAATTCAAAGGAATCAAGAGTTGAATTCAAAAAATTAGAGCTAAACTGAAAGATGGGTTCATGACTTTCTCACCTTAAGATTGAGATGGAAAACCCCTAGGCCTGGTTCTTTGCATGCATGAAGAGAATGGGGGAGATAGAACTTGAATTCTTGCCTTAATGGTGGAAATCAAGGGGAAGAACAAGATGAAGTTGAGGGTGATACTGCGGGTGGTGGTGGAGGAAAATAGTGGAGTCCTTTTTTCTTTTCTTTCAACATGCACGAGAATGAGAGTGAGGAATTGAGAGAATGAAGTGAATTGACCATTCATTAAGGGAAATTTTGTCCTCTGGCTTGTACAATTAATTTCTAAAACCAATCTGGTAACTTTAGGTTACCTGAAACTTACCTATATAAATTTTAGAAATTAGCGTACCCGCCCTTAATTAATTTAACATTCCCAATTTAATTATTTGATCAATAAAATTAACCAATAATTAGAATTGGGATGCTACAATAATAAAATATAAAAGTTATCATTTTTATTTACATGTCATATAATTATAAAGCTCTAAAATTTATTAATTATATATATTTGTTAAAATAGTATTAGTATTGTAAAAGTGGGAAATTTTGTGTGATGATGTTATTTTACAATAATAATAATATAAGATTATATGATATTATTTTTTAATATTAATGTTTTTATTTTGCAATAATACAATAATATTATAATAGATTGAGTAATATAAAAATAATATATGTAGTATTACACCTAATAATTATAATATTTTTAAATTTTAAAATTATTATTAATTTTACTGAATATTTTAATCATTTTACTACATGGATAATTTTTGGCTAACTTATATATATATATTGTAACAAATATTTATGGCATATTTTATCATCAGTATTTATTTTTTATATTATATATAACAATATTAAATAATTGTTAAAGATTATTTATTATATCATGAAAATTTGTCCTTCTAATTTAACTTGTAAATATGTACGATAAGAAGATAAGAAAATATTGTAATAAGTATATACCGTTGATTATATACCCACTATAGTAAATTCATGTTATACATTACTTTTGGTTTTAAATATAAATAAATTTTAATAATTGTTTCTAATAACATAAACAAAATTATATTTTTTCATTTCATTAAATGTTTATCTACTAAATATATCATTTTATACATATTTTTAAGACAACTAATACTTTAGGTAATAGATGATGTTAGAGGTATGTGAGGATATTATATCAAATGTTAACATTAATACCAATAAATACCTTCAATTATTATTTTTAATACGTTAATATGTGTGAAAGTAATTACAAGTAAAAAATATTTTTCTTACAATTAAGAAAATTCAACTACATATAATTCATTAAATGCAAACGTATTCTTAAAATGTCCTTATTTAGTAAACACTTTTAGAATATAAACAAATTCAACTACCTTTAGTTCATTAAATGTAAATGTTTTAATAAACACTTTATTTTTTAATGGAGAGATACCAAACTCCACTAACAATTCCAAAATAGTATAATAGTAAAAATATACTCCCATAACTATTGTCTTCATAGTTTTGAAAACCGGAACAGACCGGCCAGTTCAACCGGTTAGACCGGGAACCGGTCAAGACAAGGAAAAAACCGGGCATTTCAGAACCGGTCAAAACCGGCCAAAATCGATTGAAAACCGGTTGAACCCGCTAGGGTTTAAAATTAATTTTTTAAAAAATCTACTAAAAAATATTTTTAAATAAATAAAAACTTATATATAAAACTTATTTTTATTTATTATAATTTTTTAATCCTATAGAACATGTAATATGATCTTTAATTAACTTAATTTTTATATAATTTATTGTTAATATATCAAGAAATATATTATATTATATTAAAAATATATTTTATTATAACCGGTTCGACCACGATTCAACCACGGTTGAACCAATAAACCTTAAATCAGTACCTTCACCGATTCGATCACCGGTGTGATTTTTAAAACCTTGATTGTCGCTTTGAATGTATAGTTATTTCAATTGATATGTACTAAAATATCTTTAGTTAATTATATTGTTTGATTAATAATAAATATGTCTTAACTTCCCAAGTCTTATTCATTGGTCAAATAAAATATGATAAAAAGGGATACATTAATTATCAGAGGAAAAAAATTAGAAAATATAAATTGATTACACCTTAAACTCCTAAAACGACAATAGTTATAGGAGGACAGAAAAAAAAGGGCCAAAGCGATAATAGTTACAGGACGGGAGAGTATATTTTTTAAAACAAAATTAATAACATTAAAAAAATTTAAGTGTGATAATTATTTTTATTATATTTTAAAACGGAAATAATATATTATTATCATTATTATTTACGTTAAAAAAGTGGAAAGGAGAAGGATTGTTAATTTTCCATAGCAAATACTGTAGATATTATTATTTATTATTATTAATGACGTTAAGAAAATGTAAAGGAAGAATATTGTCCCTTGGCAAATATTGTAGGAAGCATGCATAGATACATAGGATTGAGTTCAGATATAAATTTCGAAATTCTAGATATTATATTTATTTTAAAATCTGATACTGTAGCTACAGTGACCAGATTGAGTTTTATATATACATAAACTATAATGAAACTCCAAGTATCACCACCTTATATCCTTCATCTTATTCTCTTCAGACTGAAATCATGGTACACACGTTTGAAAGGGAAAAAAACTCCTTAGTGATTATATTTCTTTGTGTCTCTCTAGCATTATTATTCTGCTCACCCCAAGCTGCAGAAGATGATGGTGAAGCAAATGCACTTTTTAAGTGGAAACAAAGCCTTGACAACCACAGCCAAGCTTTGTTGTCATCTTGGAAGGGTCCAAATCCATGCAATAAATGGACAGGAATCCATTGTGACAAATCCAACTCTGTCTACTGGATAGATCTTCCAAATTATGGACTCAAAGGTACACTCAACACTCTCAGTTTCTCTTCATTTCCCAACCTCCTTAACTTAAACATCTACGACAATTTCTTTTCTGGAAACATTCCACCCCACATAGGTAACATGTCTAAAATTAATGTCTTAAACTTCTCAAAGAATTTCTTTGATGGTTCCATACCTCAAGAAATAGGGACACTAAGGAGTTTACAAGGCCTAGATCTTTCCGAATGTCAACTAAGTGGAGAAATTCCGGCTTCCATAGGAAACTTGTCGAACCTGTTATATCTAGATTTTACTATCAACAATTTTTCTAGCCAAATTCCTCCAGAGATTGGAAAGTTGAACAAGTTGGAGTATTTGGCTTTGGCAAAGTGTCATAATGTTTTTGGTTCCATTCCCCATGAAATTGGAATGTTGACAAAACTTCGCCTTTTGGACTTGTCAAAGAACTCTCTCTCTGGCAACATCCCTGAAACAATAGGTAACTTGAGTAATTTGAATCGACTTCAGCTTTCCGAGAATTCCCTACTATCTGGGCCAATTCCATCCTCCTTATGGAACTTGTCTAACTTGACTGTGCTCTTCCTTCAAAGCAACAATCTTTCTGGATCAATCCCTACTTCCATAGGAAACTTGGCCAACTTAGTGTTACTTGGACTTGATCACAACAACTTTTCTGGATCCATTCCTTCCACCGTTGGAAACTTGACAAAGCTCACTGAGTTATATTTGAGGTCTAATAACTTTTCTGGATCAATTCCTCCTTCTATAGGAAATTTGGTCAATCTAAACACTCTTGGTCTCCAAGTTAACAAGCTGTCTGGAACAATTCCTGCCACATTTGGTAATTTGCAATTGCTCACCACTCTGGAATTATCCTTCAACAAACTTCATGGTAGCCTTCCACAAGCCTGGAACAACATTACCAATTGGTATTCCTTTTTAGTGGCTGCGAATGACTTTGAAGGGCATTTGCCGTCTCAAGTCTGCTCTGCTGGGTTACTGTTTGCCTTAAATGCTTTTGACAACCATTTCACAGGTCCAATACCAAGTAGCTTGAAGAATTGCTCTAGTATTTCGAGAATCAGGATTGAAAGAAACCAAATAGAAGGAGACATAGCACAAGATTTTGGTGTATATCCATATTTGAAATACATTGATTTGAGTGACAATAAATTTTATGGGCACATTTCACCAAATTGGGGGAACTGCCCAAACCTTGATACCTTAAAAATTTCCAATAACAATATCTCTGGTGGTATACCGCTGGAACTTGTTGAGGCAACCAAGCTGGGCCGAATTCACCTCTCTTCCAACCATTTGAATGGAAACATTCCAAAGGAACTGGGGAAAATGAAGTCTTTGCTTGAACTCAAGATCAGCAATAATAATCTTTCAGGAAACATTCCAATAGAAATTGGCTTAATGCAGGATCTTGAAGATTTGGATCTAGGAGGTAACAAGTTGAGTGGCACAATACCCACAGAAGTTGCAAAGTTACCCAGGTTAAGAAACTTGAATTTGAGCAAAAACAACATTGATGGAAGCATTCCTTCTAAGTTTAGCCAAGTTTTAGAATCTCTTGATCTCAGTGGCAATTTGCTGAGTGGATCAATACCAACATATCTTGGACAGTTGCAACACTTGTCCATGTTGAATCTTTCACATAATAGCCTTTCTGGCATGATTCCTCCTACTTTTAGCATGACATTGGATTCTGTTAACATATCAGACAACCAGTTAGAAGGGCCACTTCCAAATAATCCAGCTTTTCTTCATGCTCCAAAGGAATCACTTAAAAATAACAAAGGCTTGTGTGGTAATGTCACAACCTTGGTTCTTTGTCCTACTACCAATCATAACCGAAACAGAGAAAAGGTCATCCTGGTGGTGTTCCTTACGTTGGGAACTCTAACACTAGTGTTATGTGGGCTTGGATTTTTAGTGTATGCTTTTTGTCATAGTAAAAGAAAGGAAAAAAGTCACTCTAAAGAAGCAGCACAAAAGGACGTACTTTTTTCCATATGGAGTTACGATGGTAAAATAATGTTTGGAAATATCATTGAAGCTACAGAGAATTTTGATGACAAGTATCTCATTGGAGCTGGAAGTCAAGGATATGTATACAAGGCAGGGTTGCCTGCAGGTTTGGTTGTTGCAGTGAAGAAACTTCATTCAATGGTTGATGAAGAAACGTCAAGGTATGGCTCAAAGTATTTTACAAGTGAGATTCAAACCTTGACAGAAATCAGACACAGAAACATAATAAAGTTGCATGGATTTTGCTCACATTCAAAGTTAGCATTTCTGGTTTATGAATTCTTGGAAGGGGGCAGCCTGGATCAAATGCTGAGCAATGACACAAAAGCAAATGCATTTGATTGGGAGAAGAGAGTGAATGTTGTTAAAGGTGTGGCCAATGCTTTATCTTATTTGCATCATGATTGCTCACCTCCTATAGTTCACCGTGACATATCAAGCAAGAATGTTCTTCTTGACCTTGAATATGAAGCGCATGTCTCTGACTTCGGGACAGCCAAGTTTCTGAAGCAAGATTCACGGAATTGGACTCAATTTGCAGGAACCTTCGGATATACTGCTCCAGGTTAGACTCCTTTTTCCCTTTGTATTTACAAATGGAAATAGTCATATTATTTGCATATTCACCATTTTTTATATTGAAATATTGCATATGGATTGATTCTCACCTGATTGGACCAATCCCGAATTCTAAATTTAGTGAAAACATGTTATGTGCAAATAGCATGATCCATTTAGAAATACAAGCTGTTAATATGTGGTTTAATATCCAAATTCCAAACCTACATTTCTTTATGCATAAGTTAAGCTAACAATATATATTTATTGTTTGTAGAATTGGCTCAAACAATGGAAGTGAATGAGAAATGTGATGTTTATAGTTTTGGAGTGCTTGCCTTGGAAATTATTATGGGAAAGCATCCTGGAGATCTCATTTCTCAGTTTTGGCCACAATCTGTGGCACCAATTGCTAATGATTTATTATTAGTTGATATTTTAGATGAAAGACCTCCCCAACCCAAAAGGCCAATTGATGTGGAGGTGATCATGATTGCGAGATTAGCATTTGCTTGCTTGAATAAAAATCCACGTTCTCGCCCAACCATGGATCAAGTATCTAAGGCATTTGTAACAGCCAAATCACCTTTGCCAGAACAATTTTCTGTGATCAGACTAGGACAACTTCACTGAATCATCCAAATACTATAGTTTTTTTTCCTGGTTTACAAGAATAGCTGTAAAACCCGATATTTAAACCTGGGACTTCATAGTGAATAGCAAAACTCCACTGCATCATTCAAATACTATAGTTTTTTTTTGCTTCATTACTATACTCATGTATACTATCCTCCTTCTTTGGTGAATCGGAAGGTTGTCATGAACAATTTGAAAACCACTTTGTTCACTCCACAAGAAACTTATGATAAATAAAACTAGGCACAATAAAATGAAAATAAGCCAATCTGAAAACCTTGATCCTAGGCCTAACAAAACAAGGGGATAAAATGAGATCCCTACAATGAAACGTACATTTAGTCTAAATGCGCAATTGCACATCCAAGCACAACTAAGTGTCTGCTTGATAACTCAATTGTGAAAATGAAGTTAACTTTGTCATGAATAAAAAACTTATTTCTAACAGCCCCAGTTGAGTAATCTTGATTGGGAACCAAACATGTACTAATTTTAACCAGTTTTTTTAGTTCATTTGCGCCTAACTGTGATAGGACTTCTCACTACTTGCTTTCCATTTGACCATAGCAATTCTCCAAAATGATAAATTCCTCGCATAGTTACCGTCCTAGCTTGCACAATAACCTTGAATGTCTTTTTTTCACCAATTTTCTTGAAAGTCAAGGAGTTTGGTACAACGGCAATGTTGTGTCCCAGCAATTGGGGTTTTGCAACATATGTGCTTGGTGGCCCAACATTTGTGACTGTTCGAGTAACTTGTACAGCTTTTAAGCCAAGATTTGGCAATGTGATTGAAGGGTAGTTCAAGTCGTTTATGGTGTGAGATCCTGAACAAATGAATGTCCTATTATTGAGTGCTGAAAGGAGTTGTTGGTCATATCCAAAAGCACACAAGAAGTTCAAGTAATCAGTGAGGCTTAGATCATAAACAAGTCCAGGATCCATTGCAAGGTCAGGTTGAACATGTCCTGAACCATAATCGAAAGGGGTTGCCAATTTTTTATCAAATGCATCCTGTATTGGTCTGTTGGTGTTATCTCGTGTTGTTGCTGAAAGGATATATACTTCAACAAATTAGAATTTTGAATTGAAGAAATGTAATATGAGATTGACAACAACTCAAGCATTAGAGTTTGAAAAATTAAGTGGTAAACCCTCTATTAGCTCTCTATTATGTTGGTAAGTCAGTTTAGGCTATAAAGAACACGTTGAATTTATTTATTTTTTCTAACTACACTCATACAGTCATACTCCTGGAACAGGAACAGGTTTGATGAAATTACATTCAATATTCCCCATTTTTTTATTCTAGCTAAAATTTTCCTAATCTATATAAGGGTGTGAGTATAAATTGCTCTAATTTATTAGTACAAAATGAAAGTGGAGAATAAAGTAAAAAATTAATCAGAATAAATGATTTCTTCTAGAATTAAAGATCTTAGAAATTTTTAAGATTAAAATATTTGACTTATATAATGAACTTAGCATGTGGGTGTGTGGCTACCTGTAGTCATGATTGCTGATTTAATAGCTGCAGGACTCCAATTAGGATGAAGTGTTTTGAGAAGTCCAGCAATGCCAGCCACATGAGGGCAAGACATAGATGTTCCTTGCCATACATTGAATGAAAAACCTCTACGATTGTCTGATACCAAAGTGGATGCACTTGCAAATTGTGAATAGGCAGCAAGTATGTTTACACCAGGTGCAGTAACATCAGGCTGAAACAGAAAACAAAAGCAACTTATCTGTCAAAATAATCAAGACAGCATAAGGAGCATAGTTGATAGATAACAAATCCAATACTCTAGTGCGCACCTTTAGTATTGATGGTTGAATCTTATTGGGTCCTCTTGATGAGAATGAGGCCATAACAGGAGCTGGCTTTCTTCCAAGAATTGTTTTTGCTAGGGACATCCTTATTTTAGCACCAGATTTTATAGGGTCCCTGCAAAATAATCGATGTAGCCCTTCATTTGTAACATGTCATTTAAAATTGCTACATTTGTAAAAGGTGTGTGTACTAGTGCATAAGAGTAATAAAAAAATTAATTAATTACTTGGCTTTTACAGGAAGATAATTATCAAGTGTGGAAGTTATGACATTTTCGTGAGTCTCTGGAGGTGTTGTAATAGCACGAATATGTACAAAGTTTATAATGGACAAAACATGAGGCTCTCCAAGAAGTGTCTTCCCATTTTGTCGTTGATTTTGTAAAATCATTCCCTTGGCACCAGCTGATAGTGCCTCCTGGCCCTCTGCAACTGATTTTGTTTTCCCTTCTCTAAGGCGTGCCACTACTCTACCATTTACTTTTGCAGGATCAAGTGTGCCAGCTCTACAAAGTTTACTGTGAGAATACATAATACACTAGATTAATATAATTAATTAGTTCTTGAAAAAAGAATTTAATAAACTAAAGGTTTTGAGAATTTGTACTAACGCATCTCGATATGTCGCATTTGTAAATTTAGCATCACTTGCAAGAATCAGAGAAAGGGCCTGGTTTGTTGGCAAGGTTACAAACAAACTGGCTCCCTGGCATAAGAAATAAATAATTATTTCCAACAGTACACAATAATTATAATGGAAATGTTAACTACTAGCCTATTACTCTACTCTTCAGGCACTTGATAAATCATCAAGAATTGAAAACTGTTAATTTCAATGCATTCCAATATAATCCTGGATTAAAAAAAAATTCCATTTTTTATGCGACAATTCATGTCTGTTTGGTTAGCAGTTGGGAGAAATGAAGTTTAAAAATAGTAGAAATCTAAAAGTTAATGTTGATCATTCACATCGTCGTTCGAAACAGTCAAAACTCTGTTTGATCGTTGGAATTTTTTTTTTCTTCTTGCAAATCTGTTGGTAAACAAACGGAGCCTAAGTATTTTTAGTATTATTCTCCTATCTTAATTAAAGTTTCAACTTAAAATTGATTATCATTATGAAGTTTGAATTCTGACTCAAACACTAAACATAGTTCCAAAAGCATCTATAGAACCGCAACGAAGTTATATCCTTTATTTCATAATGACGACCATGATAATGACGTTTTTTTATCGAACTTTATAATATTGGTTAGTTTTTAAAAAAGTCAAATCACACACCTATAAAATTATTCATTTATTTGACTTTTAAAAACTAACCAAAAAATATGTTGAAAGAGAGTATTTAAAAGAATGTGTTGTTAGTATTTCTGGTAGTAATTAATAAGATGGATGATACCTTGATTGACTGATTGTCACCAAGAGTGAAAATACTGCTGAAATCCCTGTCTATTGTACTAGCACCAACTGTGAATACCCAGGGAGCCACATTAGCAACAGTTCCTGGTGTTGGTCCATCATTCCCTGCAGAGGCAACTAATAATATATTTTTAGCAATTGCATGGAATGCCCCTATGGAAACCTCATCAGTGAAAATATCTTCCGGAGTAACAACATATCTTCCACCAGCAGAAAGATTGATGACATCAACACCATCATCAATGGCATGGTCAATAGCAGCCAAAACATCAGCACCAAAGCAACGAGCCGCATCAGTGTTAGACCAACACACTTTGTAGGCTGCAACTCTTGCTCTTGGCGATCCACCCTTTGCTGTGCCATTACCATTGCCAAATACACTTGCACCTGGAACAAAATTTCCACCAGCAGTTGACAGAGTAAGGGTACCATGGCCTACAAAGTCACTTGCTGAATGTTGTGATGTGGGAAGTTTGCCATAGTATGACTCGTAACCTTTGCTGAAGAATCTTGCCCCAATTAGCTTTCTGCTTACACAATACTCAAACAATTTATGCTAATTTATTTAACAGTTTGATCAATAAAAATTATGTCATACATCAAGTTATGCTTCTTTGGAGGATTTGGGCCAAAAGAATGAAAAAAAGTGCAAAATATAATAATACAACTCAAAACTTTTAAGCTTTTAGATGTATGAATCTATCTATTTATAAATCTTTTAATGTGTTCATATTCATTCAATGTGAAACTTCCATCTAGCTTTGAAAATTAATAAGTTCAATATTTTTAATATAACATTTGACTTTCACTCCAATAAATAAACTCTATTTTTTTACTTGGAAAAGGGAAAACTGTGAACTCTACTTCACCACTCAATTAGTTTCCTTGACTTGTTGAATGTATAAGATAGTATTGGTAACAGGGGTGTATTGTATAGGATATAATTTTTTTATATGTAGTTAATTATACCAACAAATTAATCGTGTCTTAATTAAAAATTTTGAAAACAAATTTTCTGTTTTTATATAAAAAAGTTTGTTTGTATCCATAAATAATTTATTCGACATGGTGACTGTGTTTGTAGAAGTAGGCTTAAAATTGTTGAATGTTGTCTCTACCTCTCGACCAACAGTGGTATCAAATATTGTATTTCTTTTTCTTGAAGCAAGTGAATATGGAATAATAGTACTAGCTAAGAGTGAGTAAGAAGATCTTTTAAAAACATGAGTGAAGTAAACCTTCATCCGCTCTATAAGTCATTCCTCAAAAATCTCTCTTTCATTCTTGAATCTTGTAAAAAGACTCTTTCTAATAAAATAGAAAACCTAATTGGGTATACCTTCATCCCTAAGGGTGCTCAGATAGACAGTGTTGTCCCTCATCTTCTGAATTCGTTTAATGTTTTTAAAAAGGCATAAGTCAAGTTTCACATGACTAGTAATAAAGCTTATCATTATTCCCAAACCAGGAGTAAAAGAAGTCATTCGGAGGTTTGACTCTTGTCCTCTTCATGCCACCTCTATATAACAATATGTAGATATGGAAATAAATCCAGATTTAAATAAACTTTGGCAAAAAGAAGGGTATATAGCATTACATCTTGGTGTAGTTCATCTGATCTTGACGCTCCATGGAAGAAAAGGAATGTCGGTTACGGCTAGAGTCTCTCTCAAAGACTCTACTTTCCACCACTATGAATATGCAGTGATTGACACTGTCCTCACAACATTCAATGTTGGAAGTATGGTTTTAACCATGTTTTCTAATTTTAATGTTCAATTGAAAGATCTAACTCTTCCACACATATTTCAAGTACAAGTTCAAAACTTATAGGGAGCTCTTAAGACTTAAGCTTTTAAAGCAACTCTGGATCATCAAATAATATTTAGAGTTCAGGATCATCTGTTTGATATCGTAGTTGACTCAAAAATCTCAGAAAATGCCTTGATGGTGATAACAAATTTTAAAGAAAAAATTTCATCCATTATACAAATCTGCGAACAAATACCAAGAGAAGAACTGTTGAAACTGATCCCGATAGAATGGATTAGTTGCCACAGAGTCATCATTCAAAAGACTCCCTGATGGCAAGGTAAAATCTGTTTTCAAAAAGGGAGAAGAGCCATCATCCTAAAAAACCCCTGTCTTTTCAACAATCATAATCACTCTTGGAAAATAGGAAAAGAAGATTCATGATTACTCATTCAAAGTTGATGGAACCTAACTAAAATAAATGGTCACTTGAAATCTACGTGGAAGAGTTAGATTTTTCAAGTGAACATTAAAAGTAGGAAACATGGTTAAAACCACACTTCTAGCATTTAATGTTGTGAGGACAATGCCAATCACTACGTCTTCATAAGGGTGGAAAGTAGAGTCTATAAGAGAGACTCTAGCCGCAACCGACATTCTTTTTCTTCCATGGAGTAGCGTCAAGATCAGATGAACTGCACCAAGATGTAGTATTATATATCCTTCTTTTTACCAAAGTTTATTTAAATTTGGATTTATTTTCATATTTACATATTGTTTTATAGAGGTGGCATGAAGAGGACAAGAGTCAAGCATAGAAGTCTGTATGACTTCTTTTACTCTTGGTTTGAGAGTAGAGATAAGCTTTATTACTAACTATGTGAAACTTGATTTATGTATTCTGAAAACATTGTCCGAATTTAGAAGAGGAGAGACAAGGCTCTCTATCTGAGCATTCTTAGGCATGAATGTATACTCAATTAGGTTTTCTATTTTATTGGAAATAGTCTTTTTATAAGATTCAGGGATGGAAAGAAAGATTTTTAAGGAAAGACTTATAGAGCTTGAATGAGGGTTTGCTTCACTCATTTTTTTAAAAGATCTTCTTACTCACTCTCAACTAGTACTATTTGTTTAAGCTTATTAAAAAAGTGATTATAAAAGAGTGATTCTTTTATAATCACTTTTTTAATAAGCAGATCAGAGTTGCTTCTTAAAATAAGCTGAAATCAGCTTATTTTTAGCTTCTTCTTATTTTTGAAACTTTAAACAAACACGTTAAAATTTAAAATAAGTGTTTTTTTAATTAAAAAAGTACTTATCTCTTAAAATAAGTTTAAACAAATGAGCCCTATATCATATTCACCCGCTTCAAGAAAAAGAGATACAATAATTTGATACTGTTTAGGCTATGATATTACTGCTAGTCGAGAACCATCTTAACATAAATATAAACACTAAAACCCTAAGAGTATCTATATATAAAACTTATCATCAACCCACATGACCATATTTTTCGACATGGGACTTCAACATTATTTAAGTACTATATCCATTAAAAAATGCACAAATATTCTAAATTAAAAGGTTGATATTATGGTAATTTCATTAACTTGGTGATGAAAGGGTATGAGTTCAATTACCATAAATATTATTTTCAATTTCAAAAATACTAATTTTCTATGAATTCAAATTCTAAGTTTTATATTTTGTGAATTTATTTTTTCTTTTATTGACTCAATTACAATAAAAAAAAAGCTTTAAACAAGATTAGAACTAAAAAGAGAAAAGAAGAAGTAATAATGACCTGTTGCAAGGTTTTCTGATGGAGCCACGAAGTTTGTTAATTTCACAGGCATTACCCCCACGCCATTTTGATGGGATAGGGCCGAATCCTTTATCACTGAAGCTCCTCGATTCAGGCCAAACACCTATTCAATCCATAAATAAAATTCTAACAAAACATTCACATTGAAATTGAACTTGATATAACTTTGGTCTTATCATCTAGTATATCTATCTGTTTATAAATAATACTAAATTTATTTTATTAAAATTACAACAGGAAATTTAGCACTCTTTTATTTTTCTGTTAAAAACAATCTTTAAAAGTTTACAATTACAAGAAATAAAATTAAAAATAGAGAGAAATGTGTAAAAATGACCTGAATCCATGTTGCTGATTATTGTATTTTCACCGAACCTTCCTTTCTCCCATGCAGAGTTATTCGCAGTTCTACGGAGTCCTAGAAATTCCCATGACCGGGTAGTGTGCAGTTTATACTCGTTGCTCAAGAACACTGACAAAACATTTGGATTTTCTGCAACATTCCAAACATTGTGACAACTAAGTTTCGAAACAATTGAAGTTAAATAGATAACTATTAGAGCTTATGCAGTTGACAAAAATCAAGATGAGTTGAAACAGTGATGACGATGGAAGCATATGTATACTCACTTGCAATATCTGCTACATGTTCCTCTTCAAGTAGCGCAGCAAAGCCATTGATGTGTTTGTTATATGAGTAAATAATTGCTTCTTTCGCTTTCTCCTTGCTGTCATCATTCTTGCCAATTAATGTCATCCAAACAAATCGCTAATAATGACTACATTACACAAACCTCTTTTTATCTATACTTTAATAAATATTATACTCCATCTCTTTTACCTAACTATATAAGAATATTCTCACATAATATTTTTTTTATCATATATGATTTACCTTTTATTATTATATTTTATCTTCGTGGTTGTGTTTTACATGAATTGTATAACGAATTCAATGTATAAAATATTTCATATATAAATATTTTATAAATAATAAAATAGAAAATATATTTTGTAATTAAAATTTTTTCAAAATTAAAATTATATTAATGTGTTAAATTTACTTGTATCGTTTTTATACGTGATTTTATATAATCTATTTTATAAAATTACGATATATTTTTTTATATTTACTAATCAATTTTTAAGGGAGGAAATTATTTTATAAATATTTCATATGCATTTAAATGTTTATATTTGAAATCGGAGGTAGTATTATTTTATAAATTATTATTATTATTATTTATAAAATAATTATATATAAAATACTTTAATATATTAACTTTGGTAGGTAATCATACACAACATAATGACTCATGTAAACATTATTAATGCAACATATATAATAATAATGATAATAATAAATAGTAAGCCATTGTTAGAAAAAGAAATATTCTGTGATGATATCTTTGAAAGTTAGGTAAAAGAGGTAAAATATAATATTCACTTAATTTTGAGGCTCCTTGTAATATTAGGAAAACTTTAAGAAATGTTTGTATAATTTATCCTTATAACAAAATAAAACGTTATCACCTTTACATGTTTATGTTATACACGCACCTAATAACATGGAAACATATATATTTCAGATGTTTTTTTGAGAAGGAATTGGGATGTGGAGATTGTCTATGAATACGCCTAACCATCTATTAGCCAAGCATGGTCTCCTCAAACAACCTTTTATGATGTGGAAGGATCCTCCATCTTTTGTATATAACAGAATCAATTGCTAGCTAACTAATTAGTTAGTGTATTAGTTAAGAAGTTAGCAAATTAGTTACGAGTTTAGATTTTATACTTGCTTGTTTGTGTACTACATAATCATGTTCCCGCTTCCTCATTGTATAAGTGTTTGTTTGATTTGTAGATGAGAAAACAAAATTATAAAAATGAAAAAATCTAAAACTTAATATTGATTTTTCACGTCATTCAAAACAATTAAAATTTTGTTTGACCGTAGAATCTTTTTCAACCCAACCAATAACTAAATGAGTTCTGAACCTTCAATGACAACAATATCCTTCCCCGAGTTCAGGAAGGTGCAAGTTAGAATCACAATAGTGTTGTTGTCAACATGGATCTCACGTAAGTCCTCAAGTGAAAATAAAATCATTTGATTGCTCTATATTTACTGGGTGTGTTTTAAGATAAGTGTTTAGTCCAACAAAATATGAATAGTTTTATATAGAAAAATATTTATTGATTTTTTACTATATTTGTCTTTATGTATAGTTTAAATACCATTAAAATAGGTTATATTTTGTATTATAATTATTTATAAAATTCCTATATATATTATTACACTCAAATCGCTATGTACTAGAGCTGTTATTTTAAAAGTACCACTAAGAATCTTTGAACAACTTTTAAACTTTATATAAAAAAAGTTATGCTTCCACCAAGTATTGTTTAATAATAATAACAATAAATCAAAATGAAATAGATGATTCTCTACCTTCCCAAGACTGAAGCTAGTAAATCATAGTGAGAATCAGTAGCAAGTTGAAGGTGAACAGAGGTTGGGGTGGGACCGTGAGAATGTGCTCCCAAGTATACAATGTAACACTGCATGTGAACAGAAATGGTGAAATGTGAGAAGAATGGTGAGGAAGAAACATATGATCATGACATGCAAGAAACAGGAAGAAGGAGAGCCTGCATGCATGCCTTTTTGGTGCCATGAACAAGTTGTAAGAAGCAAGTGAAAACAAGAAATGATGAAAAGAAGAGAGGAAGGGAAATTTTGGAGCTGCCCATTTCTGTTCACACAAGTGGGAATGGACAGCATTCATATACACAGGCTGCTCTTGCATTATCTCTTCGTAATTGCTCTTTTGGACATGCACTGTTTGCTTTTGAAAATGTAATTAAGGAGAGGCAACACTTTTTCTTTTTGTTGCTTTTCAAATTTTCCACATTGTTATTATTGTTAATTTTATAATTATTTATTTGGAATTACATTCCCCAATGGCTTCACAGTAAATAGCAGATATGAGACTAATTTATTATCCTGATTGTACTAAACAGTTGAGAATTAACCATATAATTTTTCCATTAATAATAATATAGCAATCGAACCCTTACCAACCTAATGTGTAACTTTATATATACAATAACTTTATCTATTAAATATATGCATTAGTTTCATATTTATTAGTAAATAAAATTATTTTTTAGGAGGTTATATAAAGCAAAAGTTTTACTTACCAACCATGGCTTTGGCTTTCAGTCAGCTTTTGAGAGGGGCCAGAACCTTTGGTGGGCATGAGACGTTTTTCATTACTTTTAATGACTCCTCTTGTCTCACTAATCTGACTTTGATTTGATTCAAATTTATTCTCTTTTAATTGAACGGCCAATTCAAAGGAATTTAGTATAAACACCAGAATTAGCTAAAAAGAAAAAACACATTGACTAGCTGCAGATTCTTTTTTTGTGGTACAAGGGAGGACATGGCCAAAAGGGGAAGGGGAAGGGGAAGAGAAACCTAGAATATTTACTAAATAGGTAAATGTTAGTATTATACTATCCCTTTTGTGGGTATCTGTAAGATATTAAGATTATTAATATTTATTTTTATTAAATATTTATTATTTTGTAATGAGATAAAAATTGTAATACTCTTTCATCATAATATTTTAAAAGTATAAAGTTCTATACAATATTAATTTATATTATATCATACTAAAATAATATAATATTTAGTATATTATACTATATTTTATTCTTTTATTTTAAAAAATATTTAATATAATAAATATTTATAGTTATGTATTCCTCTACCTGTGAATATCTATTAACTAGCTTAAATAGATAGGTACAGGTTAACACATCAATCACATCCGCTTTACTCTTTTCCCATCCCTATTCATATCGGTTTCTTGGCCTGTTTGTTTTGAGGCAAAGTAAAAGAGGAAATTTATGAGGGAATATGAAATATGATGGAAAGAAAGTTTTCCTCTGTGTGTTCAGAAGGAAAAAAGAAAAAGTTATGTGATCCGGTAAAAAAATCATTCCTTGGGAAGGAAATAAAATAAAATATGGTGAAATTGTTATTTTAAAAATGTATTTATAATTTAATAAAATTATTAAAAAATCAATAAAACATATTTTTATATATTAAAACTTATTGTAATAAAAAATTAAATTTATATATATAAGATATAATTGATTTCTTATATATTTTTATCCATCTTCATTTTATCCATCCAAATAAAAAAGAATTTGTTTTTCACTACAATTCTACTTCTATTCATTCAAATATCTTATTTTTCTATCTAATTTCTACCATATTAATTATTTCTTCTTTTCCTAATTATTTCCTTTATAATTCTTTACGTCTCATTCTCCATCCAACCAATCTTTTAATGTAATTATTTAGGGCATATTTGGATTCTACTTGGGATCTCTCAACCGGTAACCCAACTAAAATTGATTAAATATAACTTTTAATTGTTAAATTTTCATAAAATACAAGGTGTATAATTATTAAATTGTTCAATTTTCATAATTTCATTCTCACTGTGGGTTCACTCTGCAATGAAAATAACTTCCAGTTTCAGACGTATCTTTGGTTCATTTGACATTATTTCTTCAAAGTGAATGTGAAATGCACCACCAGAAATGCGAAATGTGAAAACCTGAGCTTTGTTCGTAGAAACAAAATAACGTTTGGAGGCTTTGTGCATCATGCATTACTTTTAAATGATGTCGGCACGTGGTAATCACATGTTAACACCTACCTTAATTTGGCGCCACTCATCACGTCCCTTATAAAAAGCATCTTCTAACTCCAACTTTTATCATCACCACTCCAAAAACCACTAATCCATAATAATCCAATTCCAAAAATCCTGTCATAATTTAACAATGATTCAAAATGTAAAGCCCATCATGGTTCCATCATGCTGGTGGATTCTCTTTTTTACCCTTTGGGTCCTTGTAACATTCTCATCACCCCATGTTCATGGTTTTTCCAAAATAGTTTCTTTGGCCTCTGCTACCACCACTAGTAGTATTCTTGATCATGCTGCACCTAAAGAAAGTGAAGCAAATGCTTTGTTAAATTGGAAACAAAGTCTTGACAACTATAGTCAAACTCTGCTGTCAACTTGGAGAGGTACTAATCCATGCAAATGGCAAGGAATTCAGTGTGACAAATCAAAATCTGTCTCTAGCTTAGATCTTGCAAATTATGGACTCAAAGGTACACTCAACACTCTCAGCTTCTCTTCATTCCCTAACCTCCTTAACATAAACATCTACAACAATTCCTTTTATGGAAACATTCCTCCCCACATAGGTAACGTGTCAAAAGTTAATGTCTTGAACTTTTCTATGAATTTCTTTGATGGTTCCATCCCTCAAGAATTGTGGACATTGAAAAGTTTAAGTAAACTTGACCTTTCCATATGTTATCTGAACGGGCCAATCCCTGCTTCCATAGAAAATTTGGCCAATTTATCATATCTAGACTTAGGAAGCAACAACTTTTCTGGATATGTTATTCCTCCAGAGATTGGCAAATTGAACAACCTCAAGTTTCTTGGTATTGCAAGTAGTAACCTTTTTGGTTCTATTCCCCCTGAAATTGGAAAGTTGACAAACCTTCAATATATTGATTTGTCAGGAAACTACCTAAATGGTACTATCCCTTCTACCATTGGTAACTTGAGCAATTTGAATATACTTTCACTTTCAAACAACACCCTTTCTGGGCTTATCCCAATTTCCTTATGGAACTTGTCCAACTTGCATGACTTATACCTTGAACACACCAAGCTTTCTGGTTCAATCTCACCTTCCATACAAAACTTAGCCAATCTGGAATACCTTGTACTCAATGACAACTTCTTTTCTGGATCTATTCCTTCTACCATTGGAAACTTGACAAGTCTTGAAAGGTTGTACTTAGGCAATAACAACTTTTCAGGATCAATTCCTTCCACCATAGGAAACTTGATCAACTTGGAAGTCCTAAGTCTCCTAGGAAACAAACTCTCTGGATCCATTCCTAACACAATTGGAAGCTTGAAAATGCTTTCTGTCCTAGAATTGCATGCTAACAAACTTAATGGTAGCATTCCAGAGTCCATGAATAACAATACCAATTGGTATTCCTTGTTACTAGAGGAGAATGATTTCACTGGCCATTTGCCTCCACAAGTTTGCTCTGGAGGGTTACTCAGGTACTTTAGTGCTTATGGCAACCGTTTCACAGGACCAGTACCCAAAAGCTTGAAGAATTGCTCTAGTATTGCTAGACTCAGGCTTGAGGGAAACCAACTAGAAGGAGATTTAGAACAAGATTTTGGTGTGTATTTGGAATTGCAATACATTGATCTGAGTGGAAATAAATTGCATGGCCGAATTTCACCAAACTGGGGGAAGTGTCTTAGTCTTGAAACCTTCAAGATATCCAACAATAATATTTCTGGTGGCATTCCCATGGAACTTTCTAATGCAACCAAGCTAGGTAGGATTCACCTTGCTTCCAACCAGTTGAGTGGAAAACTTCCAAAGGAATTAGGGAATCTGAAATCATTAGCTGAACTCAACATCAACAATGACCAACTTTCAGGAAACATTCCTTTGGAAATTTGGCGGCTGAAAAATCTTGAAATTTTGGATCTAGGAGGAAACAAGTTGAATGGTACAATACCAGCAGAAGTTGTTGAGCTAACAAAGTTAAGGAACTTGAATTTGAGCAAGAACAAAATAGAGGGAAGCATTCCCCCTCAGTTTGGCCAGTCTTTGGAATCTCTTGATCTTAGTGGCAATTTGTTGAGTGCAACAATACCAACAAGCCTTGGAGGATTGCAGGACTTATTGATGTTGAATCTCTCACATAACAATCTTTCAGGAATCATTCCTTCTTCTTTTGGTAGAACGTTGATGTTTGTGAACATTTCAGACAACCAATTAGAAGGGCCACTTCCAAATTGTCCAGCATTTCAAGATGCTTCAATTGAATCACTGAAAAATAACAAAGGTTTGTGTGGTAATGTCACAGGCTTGGTTCTTTGCCCAACAACTCATAGTCCAAAAAGCAACAAAGTCAAAGTCAAAGTCATCCTATTAGTACTATTCCTTACTTTGGGAACTTTAATAGTGATGTTGTGTTTTGTGGGCCTTCCAATGTATATTTTTTGTCAAAGCAGGAGAAAGATACAAAGCCATTCTGGAGAAGGACAAAAAAAGGTATCTTTTTCTATATGGAGTTATGATGGGAAAATCATTTTTGAAAGTATAATTGAAGCTACAGAGAATTTTGATCACAAATATCTTATTGGAGAGGGAAGCCAAGGATATGTTTACAAGGCAGAGTTGCCTACAAATATGGTTGTTGCTGTGAAGAAGCTTCATTCATTTGTAGACGAGGGAATGGCAAATTTTGACTCAAAGGCTTTTGCTAATGAGATTCAAACCTTGACAGGAATCAAACACAGGAACATTGTGAAGCTTCATGGATTTTGCACACATTCACAATACTCATTTTTGGTTTATCAGTTCTTGGAAGGGGGAAATTTGAATCAAGTGCTAAGCAATGACACAAAAGCAATTGCATTTGATTGGGAGAAGAGGGTGACTGTTGTTAAAGGTGTGGCCAATGCTTTATCATATTTGCATCATGATTGTTCACCTCCTATAGTTCACCGTGACATATCAAGCAAGAATGTTCTCCTTGACCTTGAATATGAAGCTCATGTCTCTGACTTTGGGACAGCTAAGTTTCTGAAGCCTGATTCACATAGTTGGACACAATTTGTAGGCACCTTCGGATATGTTGCTCCAGGTTAGACCCATTTCTCTCGTCCTTAGAAATTTAAACAGGCAAATTGTTCAATTTTTATACACATCAACCTTTATATTTTATCATTGCCCCATTATGAAATGACCTTGTTCACTTTGTTGTTTTATGCTCATTTTATACTAATAATGCGAAAAGGGTGAGAAAGACATTATGTTTACGGTGAGACATTTTATACTAGTATTGGCGCCATGTCTTATGGTTATACAAATTCACAAAGACTCATGCTCATTTTCAAAACATGAAAACTTGTTAATTTTAGAAACAATTGTATACATTGTGTTATAGTCATGTTGTATCCAGTTACTTTTAAAATTTTGTTGTATGTGTAATAGTATTCATGTTTAGTATGCTATCCATGATAGCTTAGTTAAATTTGTTGTCTCAATTGTGGTTTTTCAATTGACATCCATGTTTACTAAAAATGTTTAGTAATAAACCTTCATGCTTTGCTTATTATTATATAACATTAAAAAATTTATTTATTTACTTGATTTTGCAGAATTGGCCCAGACAATGGAAGTGAATGAAAAATGTGATGTTTACAGTTTTGGAGTACTTGCCTTGGAGATTATCATGGGAAAGCACCCAGGAGATCTCATTTCTTCATTTATGTCACCAACTACGGAGCCAATCATTAATGATTTACTATTGGTTGATGTTTTAGATCAAAGAGTTCCTCAACCTACAAATCCAATTGATAAAGAGGTGATCTTGATTGCAAGGTTGGCATTTGCATGCCTGAGTAAGGATTCATCTTCTCGGCCAACGATGAATCAAGTATCAAAGGCACTTATGATAAGAAAATCAATTTTAACAGAACAGTTACCCACTATTAGGCTAGGACAGCTCCACTGAATCATAGAATAGTCAAGTATTACTTTACGGTTAGTACTAGCTTTGTTCATTCTATATATCATGCAATTTTGGAAGTACTAAAAGAAAATGTTAGCTTGTAATATTGAGTTTGCAATAAATTTTAATCAAATTAAAGAGCTTTGTTGTTGTTAATAGCCAAATAATAGTCTTGTTTTATTTGAACTCAATTAAAATGGTTTGTTTAACCATAGAAATCCCTATTAGACGCAATCATGTTTGAGAAGAGGACATGCATATAGGTTACCTCTTTCATTGGAGTTTTTTTTTCATCTACAATACTTGAGTTTAGGATCTTTCTTAAATAGAATTAAACATGTATTACTTGAATAAATAACTCGTTGATGAATTAATATTGTGTATCAATTTTTAAAATGTTAAATAAAAAAGTGGAACAAAATAAAAATAAAATGTGAACATTACTTGTTTTTTTTTAAATAATTGCATATAACATACCTACTTGGATCTCATTTATCCAAACTCAAACCCACCAAGAGCCAAACAAATTTTAATCTGTTAGTTATAGAGTTTAAAAATATCTCAAGTAAATATAATTAATATTAACGATTAAGACCAAATCTAATTTTCATAACTTGATACTAAATAAGCTCCCAGTCTAAAATTAAAACCCAAAATCTGAGAGCTCATATCTTCTTCTCCACTTAATTTATCTCTCTGTTAATTCTAAGTCAAATCAGTTCTCAAATATAAAATTACAATTTAGGCAGAAGAAGTTTGTTATTCTATTTTGTATCATTCTGTCTCACCAACTGAAGGGATCTAAAACCCTTAAACTTCTGAGGGTTCATGAGGCAAACTGTTTTGATTTTTTTAACTTATAAAATGTACAGAATCAACGGTTCTTCTAAAACCCTTAAATACCGAGGGGTTAAAGTACCTGTAAAGATGGCATGTACATTTATAATGTAAAGTGTAAACACATAATGTTACGAGCATGTACTTTTCATTCACATCTATATATAAATATTCTTAAGAAATTTAAACATGTAGAATGAAGAAGAATTTTTTATATATAAAAGAGAGGAGATACAAAGCCTTTTACAAGGAAAAATAGAAAAGAGCAAAGCCTAAATCTGTTAGTCTAATATAAGCCTAAGTTTACAGACTAATAAACTAACAAACTTTAATGTCCTCCCTCAAATTGAATGATTAATGTTTTCAAGATCTAACTTATCAAAGAAATTTATGAAAGAAATTGAATAAAGAGTCTTAGTAAAAACATCAACTATTAGGTTAGTTGGAGTAATAGGAAACAAACAAATCAATCGTTTCTTCATCTTGTAACATGATAATCCACTTCAATATGTTTGCTTCTCTCATGGAAAATAGAATAGTGAACTAAATGAATTGTTGAAACCTTATCATATATAGTATACATAGGTTGATTAATAAATGCTTATGTTTAGGTCTTTGAAAATATAATTCAACCACTAAATTTCTCATGTAAGAGTAGTCAAAGCTTTATACTTTGCCTTAGATGAATGACTTGCTTTTTGCTTTTCCATGACATAAAAGATCTTTAAAAAAAAACACAAAAACCTGTAATTGATTTTCTTGTCTTTGCACAACAGGCCCAATCTAAGTCTGCATAAGCAAAGAGTTTGAGTTTTGAATTTGTAGAAGGAAAAATTTCTTGTGTAATGATCTTTTCAAGTATCTTAATAGTCTAACAATACACCACTAAAAAAACAACTGTTAGCGACGGACAGAATTGGTCGCTAATCAATGGAATTCCCGTCGCTAAAACAATTAGCGACGGCGTCACAGACGGGAAAGTGGGCGTCGCTAAAACCCTCGTCGAAAACACATCAGCGACCACATACATGCCGTCGCTAACTTATTGACGGCGTACGGCCATCGCTAAAATCGTCCCTGCCCCAATAACTGCTGCCGTCGCTAAGTGTTGCCATACAGCGACCTCGGGACCCCGTCGCTACTAATAGACACCAGCGACCACCCCGTGCCGTCGCTAGAGGTAGTGATACAGCGACCAATACATTCCGTCGCTAGTGGTTGTCAGGTAGCGACCACAACTTTCCGTCGCTAGTGGTTGCGATGTAGCGACCAAGGCGTCCCGTCGCTAGTGGTTGTCAGGTCGCGACCACAACGTCCGTCGCTAGTGGTTGCGATGTAGCGACCAAGGCTTCCCGTCGCTAGTGGTTGTCAGGTAGCGACCACAACGTCCGTCGCTAGTGTTAATAAGTCAGCGACGGACGGGTACCGTCGCTAACGAGAATTTTTAAATTTTTTTAAAATTGATCCAATATTGACTGGTTTTGTTAATTTAGCTTTAAAAATATCTTAATATTTTGTATTTTGTATTGGCTGATAAAATTTTATAATTAAATTAAAATAATTTTTTTGAAGTAATGAATTATTATTAAAAACAAAATAATAGATTAAATTAATTTATGAAATAGGTTGAATTATTAATGATAGGTAGAAAGGCTTTGTGATTTGAATGTAATTACCATTAAATATTGACATAATAAATAAAGAATGACAAACTAAATACTGAATGAAAATATAACATAACTAAAAATCAAATATACAATGTGTATAAATAAAAGAACTACAATCAAGGTGGTGGGGGATCCTGGGGTGGTGGTGGGGGCGCCTGGGAAGTGGGGGGAGGTAGCCTCGCCATCAACTGCATCAGTAGCTCCTGCTGCTGAGCAAGTTGCCGACGAGTCTCGGCGTGCTGCTCCTCGGCCCGCTGTCGGTCCGCCTCGGCCTTCTGTCGGTCCGCCTCGTGCCGCTCCAACAGCAACTGCCTCTGACGTTGCTCCTCCTGTAGCTCATCGTTCAGGTTTTGAATTACCTGAACGACCTCAGTCGGAAGACCAGAGGAAGACGAAGAGGAAGGGGTCTTCCCCTTTTTCGCCAGCTGCGTGCCGACGCCACCCAATCCAAACACCCTCCCTTTCTTGTTCACACCGCCAACAGCCTCCATATAGATGGCGTTGTCGTCAGAACAAGATAGGGTGGGAGGAACCTCCCCTTCAGGAGTGGAAGCCACCAGGTCCGCCTCCTTCTCGGCCCTCCTGGCCTGATACGCCTCCTGTAAATTCAAAAACAACGATAGGATTAGTAAGTTGATTTGTAAATTATAATGCAGACATCAGTTAAAAGTAAATACCGCTAGCTCCGTAGTCTTCTGGTTTACCCATGCACCGGCTTTGTTCTTCTTGGTCATTTGCATGACCTCAAACAAAGAAGGCTCCCGGTGCTCCCTCTGCTCCTGTGGTGGACAAAAAACATTGAGATTATTATTTGTAAACATGTAAGACGAATGATAATAGAAATGTTTAACATAAATATACTTACAAATCTTTTCTTGTGCTCGAGGGTTGAAATGCTACCCCCGGTGTAAACCGAGGCTGCAGCATCGGCGGCTCTGTTGGCCCTATTCCGAGCACTCGCCTGCTGGAATGGGACCCCGCCCCACTTCTGGACCATCCCGTCCCAATGGTCCTCCGGGACCCAACGAGGGCGCTCACCCTTGTCCCTCACCTTCCAAAGGGTACTCTTGATGATTTTGGAGGTCTTTGTGGCAAAGACCTTCCTAATCTCATCAATCATACCCTCCGCCCACTGGTAATCACGCTGTAAAATGAATTGAGAAATCAAAATTAATAACAGGTCTATTTTACAAATCAAGTCACAATAAATGAGCTAGGAACTTACCGAGAAGGTGTCAAACCACCTATCTTGCACAACCTTCCCAGCATCTGTCCAAGATATATATGGACCATCCCACTGGGCCTTCAAAACCTTAGTAATCGCTTTGGTAGTGCGACTACTATCAACAAAGCTGTAATGACAACAATTATGTTAGGAGTAAAACAACACACAATCTAGGGAGACACCCAAAATTTCGGCAGAGTCTCCCCTGTAAATGTAACATTTCCAAGTTTACATAGTTACCCTGTTACAAACAGAAGAGTGCCCAGTACAATTCAATCTATACAAGTACTAATTAAAGTAACATCCAATAAACCAACAAGTCTTTCTACTAAAGTTTAATATAAAGTGTCATACAAATAACATAAAAGTATTTGAGGTTTAGTCACTTACTCGTCTCCGGCCGGCACGGGTACCAACATGGGCAGAGGGGATGCCGGAGGTGGGGTCGCCTGATGGCCATGGTCCTCCAAGCCACCAACTCCAGGAGTCTGCTCTGGGGTGGTCAGCTGTGGGGGTGATGGGGTGGTCTGCTGTGGTGGTGGTGATGGAGTGGTCTGCTGTAGTGGTGATGGAGTGGTCTGCTGTAGTGGTGATGGAGTGGTCCGCTGTGGTGGTGATGGAGTGGTCTCCTGCCCTGGGGTAGGAGTCCCCAGACGGGAAGCCGGGGTCCTGGACCCACCACCCCTACTGAAGGGCAGTCGACGTCCCGTCATCTGTGGATAAAATAATGAACAAAAAAGGTTAGTCTCAGGATATATATAAACCTATGTATATATGTTTAACAACTACATACTCTGTGTCTGTTTCAGTTTCAAATTCCCCCTCAGTTTCAGTGTCACTGTGGTAATCTGTTTGAACAAGTTCATCAGTATCCAAATCAGCCCTAGACCGTTTTGATCGAGAGACAAGGTCTTTGTCAATGTGTTCACCCCCCGTAGTGGCGAGTGTCTCATCCATTATGACTGGATCAATGTTGAACAACAAAGAGGCATCGTTGAGCTCGTGTGGTGCAAGCTGATAAGCGTCATCAACCTCCTCGGAGACATTGTCAGTGATCTGACTTCGGGCCTTGGCCTTGATTACTGCATACCAGTCCCGATGTCCTCCCGGGAAGTCGGTGTAATAAACCTGCTCAGCTTGTTGGGCAAAAATGAAGGGATCAAACCCTTTATATCTACCATTCTTCTTGACCTCAACTAAGCCGTAGTTGTTGTCAACCTTTGTTCCAACACCGATTGTGTTGTCAAACCAATCACATTTGAATAGAACAATATCTCTTCTTAGTCGTCCAGAGAATGAAACTTCAACAATCTCCGTCAGCACTCCATAAAAGTCTTCTTCCAACTGACCGGCGGTGCCTTTAACACAAACCCCGTAGTTATGGGTGCGCATCCCTTCACTCCATTGAAGAATATTAAACTTGTAGCCATTTACGTAGTAAATAGGCCATTTTTTAACAGTCTTCACCGGCCCCCAAGAAAGGGCTTGGAGTAAAGAATCTTCAATATGGTTGTTAGGGTCTTGTATCTATGTACAACATAAGAAGTAGGTCATTGTTACCATATTGACGGGAGTTAGAAGCAAATAGGCTTAAAAACACTTGGAATACGGGTCTTACATGTTGCGCGAACCAACCAACGAACTTGGATGACACCTCACTATGAATTTGGTCATCAGTTAAATCATTTTGCTCAAGTTTTAGCATATCTGTGTATAAGCTATTGAAAGAAACAAATAAGTTTAATATAAAAGCTACGTTAAGAATGTATAATATAACTTCTATGACTTACTCAATAAAGGGTTCCACTTCTGGGCAATTGAGAAGAATGTACAAGTGAGCCGCCTTTCGATCTTTCTCATCAATGTAACATTTTGTGAGCCTGCCCCCCGGGTGACCAGGATAGTTGAAAATCGACGTTTGTTCATCAAACCCTGTGCGGCTGGCTACCCCAAGATTGCGGGGAATTCTACTCATTCTAGTTTCTATCTCCGTTGGAAAATAGAAAGAAGCAAAGGTTGTCATTTCTTCGACTAAGTATGCCTCACAAATTGAAGCTTCAACGCAGGCTTTGTTCGACACTTTATCTTTTAAAGAGCGTAAGAATCTTCAACATCATTAACAACATGGTGTTAAGTTAGAAAATGCTATTATAAGCACGATTTGCAAGTAAATTAAAGAGTTCACCAAGCATTCACCTTTCGAATGGATACATCCAACGATACTGCACTGGGCCACCAACCAAGGCCTCGTACGGTAGATGGATAGGCAAATGCTCTATGGAGTCAAAAAAACTTGGTGGGAAAATCTGCTCCAACTTACAAATCAATACCGGGATAGTTTCTTCCATCTTCACAAGTTTCTCCACAGTCAACGAAGTAGCCGTCAACTCCTTAAAGAAGTGACTCAACTCCACTAAGGGTTTCCAAATAGGCTTCGGTAGGGCATGAAACGCGTACGGGAGTAGTTGTTGCATAAACACATGGCAATCATGACTTTTCATGCCAAACACCCTGCCCTCCTTCACGTCGACACATCTACTCAAGTTAGAAGCGAATCCGTCAGGCAGGGTCAACCCATTCATCCAAATGCACACAGCAATCTGTTGTGGTCTAGTTAAAGCATATTTTGCATGGGGTTTAAACATTCTTCCACGCCCCGCATCCCTCAACTCCAACTCCTTCCTAGAACACCAAATCGGAAGGTCTAGACGACTCTTCTCGTTGTCCTTTGTTCTCCCTTTGATGTCCATAACAGTGTCAAAAATATTCATGAAAACATTACGTTCAGTGTGCATGACATCAATGTTGTGTCTTAACAACAAGTCTTTCCAATATGGCAAATCCTACAAGACACTCTGCTTCACCCAGTGGTGTTCCTTACCGTAACCCGCAAACTCCTTAACACTCTTGTCCCAGATGTAAGGATACTCTTCGACCCTCTGCCAAACCCGTGCACCAGATAACCTACGGGGTGGAGGTTCATTAACAACCTTGTTCTTCTTAAAAGCGGTTTTGTTCCTCCTAAACGGGTGATCCAACGGTAGAAACTTTCTATGACAGTCAAAGAAACTTGTCTTGCCACTAACAGGGAGTGATTCCCCCCCGGTATGTTCCATGCATACAGGGCAAGCAAGCTTCCCAGACGTGGACCATCCAGAAAGCATACCATAGGCCGGGAAGTCGTTAATAGTCCACATCAAAACAGCACGCATCATAAAGTTGTTCTTCAAAGACACATCGTATGTCATTACCCCGACATCCCATAACTGTGATAACTCTTCAACCAACGGTTGCAAAAACACGTCTATGTTCGCCTTTGGATTTTTGGGTCCTGGAACCAGTATAGATAGAAACATGACCTCCCTCTTCATACACATATCAGGCGGCAGATTGTATGGGGTCAGGATGACTGGCCAACAAGAGTAAGCCCTTCCGTATTGACCGAAAGGGTTAAACCCATCAGTACATAATCCAAGTCTTACATTTCGTGGCTCGCCAGAAAAGTCCGGATATAGCTCATCCAAACACTTCCATGCTTTCCCGTCGGAAGGATGGCAAAGAAACCCCTCTTGTGTTCGGTTCAGAGCATGCCAACGCATGTGTTTTGCCGTGGACAATGAGGCATACAGGCGTTGAAGACGCGGTGTTATAGGGAAGTACCACATTTTCTTCCTGGCCGTCCGGGTTACCTTCCCTCTCCTTTTAACGGTCTTGTAGCGTTCCTCATTACAATGCAGACATTTTGTGACACCCTCGTTTGCAAACTCATTTCTGAACAGCATACATCCACCAACACAACACTCTATCTTCACACAACCCAGTCCCAAGTTTGCCACTTGTTTCTTAGCACGGTACAGGTTTGCTGGCATTCTGTGATTACTAGGCATGGTGGAACCCATCAGACTGACCATCCTATCAAAACAACCTCCAGAAAGATTATAATCTGCCTTTATGCTTAAAGCAGCTAGGGAGGCGGATAACTCAGTGTGACTGTTGCACCCGTCCCACAATGGAGTCTGAGCCGCCGCCAACAAATCATAAAATCTCTTCACCTCTGGATTAGGATCCTCCTCTACATTGTCAGAGTCCCCATGACCTGCTTGGTCATTATGTTCCAGCATACGCCCGGTGGAGGGTCCAACATGATCCATCACCATTTGTTCTATGTTGTTGTACGTATCCCTGTTTCCTCCAACCTCGTAGTAAGACTGTTGCACGGTTACGTCTGACGGTCTACGCGGTAACTGCTCACCATGGTTGTACCAGCAGTGGTATGTTTCCATGAACCCTTTCTCAGTTAGGTGGCACATGACATCATCCGCGTATTCAAAACTCATGCATTTGCACCTTGAGCACGGGCAACGAATCTTCTGAGTCACTTCAAATCCAGGCGTGTTTGCCGTAGCGAACGGAATGAACTCCAATAGCCCCATCATAAAGTCCTCAGTCACTCGCCGATTGCCATCTAGTCGGTTGTACATCCATCGCCGATTTGCCGGTACCTCCATTTACAATATCTAACAAGCACGATTTCTGTTACTTTAAATTATTGTAATTTTATTTCACTAACGGTTGTGAATCACTCTCTATCTCTTTGATGTTGCAAATAGGTGTGGCCCTATCCCATTCGGGATGAATATGCAACCATCTGTAACCCATCGATGTTGTATGTGGTCTATCTTGTGTCATTGATGTTCATTTGAAATTTCGACAGCATTTCGCATTAGTCCCCGAGTACACAGAGATACGTACGGTATGAAACACCACACGTAGACATGCACCCTGGGGACAATACGAAACACCATAACCGAAATTTCTTATGAACATTCAACGTCTTAAGATAGACTATATACAACATTGATGGGTTACGCCCTACTGGTTACAAATTCATACCAAACTGTCCAACTGGGACAATTCAAGATCCAACACAACACGGTACATTTGCCGGTTGTTTTGAAACTTGAACGGGAATCTAATGGGTACACACACGACTAAACTCTACATTATGTTTAAATCATGAGTTTCATTTTTTAAGTTTCCTAATAAAGGGAGCCTGTCAAAATTTTGGCAGAGTCTCCCCTGTAAACTGGACATTTGCCAAATTTATGAACGACCTGTTACATACAGAAAACTTTCCACAAATGATAAATATACATACCATACGTATTGTATATGATATCTAGAGTTATGAACACGATCGAGATACAAGGTTATCAGTACGTAAAACCAATGCCTAATGAGCTCTGCTCTCCACTAACAAACAACATTACACATGCATAAAGAATCATGTTATCAGCACACAAAACCAATGCCTAATGAGCTCTGCTCTCCACTAACACACAACATTACACATGCATAAACAATCATGTTATCAGCACACAAAACCAATGCCTAATGAGCTCTGCTCTCCACTAACAAACAACGTTACACATGTATAAAACACATTATAAACACATCAAAACCAATTCCTAATCAGCTTTGCTCTCTACTAACAAATGCTTAATTGACATGCATACACATATCGGGAAAGTCAGCGTTAGGGGATTACCTAGGGTTTTTTGTCAACGATGAATACGAAGATGAAGAGATACGATCAGAGACCACGCGTGATATGTGTTACTCTGCATGACAAACCAAGCAAGCGGTTAGACAGTTACAAGTAGCAAGGAAACTAAACAAAGACAGACACACAAAGCAAACTATCTAGCAATATAGAGTTTTCCATTTTTCTAAATAATTGAACTTGCAACTTTCATTCAGTTCAAAAAAACGGTGAACCTTATCCATGGATAACTCTTCCATGTATATCAATAATTTTATGTCACGAATTGGATTTGAACCAATATCTCCGGGCGTTCTTCAAAAGTTAAATTCGTATCTACAACCACATCCTCTATCAACCAGATATGCTCTGGCGACGGTACGTATTTCCTCAGCATGGATACGTGGAATACGTTGTGAACTCTGGAGAGCGTTGGAGGTAGTGCCAAATGGTATGCCACATCGCCTATCGCTTACTTGCGTTCAATGAATGAAGTTTGCTCTTTCTAAGATAGAGTTCCCCCTTATTAGATAGCAATGTTACTCTGAGGTCCAGCTCCACTACAGGAGAAAATGATACAAACGAAAATAAAATGCATTAAGCAAACGCCATGGCCTACCCCTTCTACTCTGCCATACCTGTGAAAGAACTTTTTCAATAGAATAGGCCTAACCGGGAGAGGGTTATGTTTTTGGGTTCTAAAGAGAGTTAGCGTTAGGCATTGGTGTAGTTAGCGTTAGGGGATTACCTGCGAAAGAAAGTCAGCGATGAAGACAAAGCTAAAGAGAGATGAACAGAGACTGCGCATAAGGTGTGCTCGTCTATATGACAAACCAACAAGTGGTTGACGGTTATAAATTTTATGTTACAATGAAAATATGAAAACGCACAACAAATTATTTTGGAAAACTTTGTTTAAACGAGTTTTTAATAGTAGTTAAGGATCAACACACAAGATTTACCATAGCTTTATATATAGGTTGATTATACACAATTTGGATTATTAAACATTATAAGGGTTGATTATATAGAATTTTTTGATCATGCCTTGGCCTATATCAATTTTGTTACATCAATTGCAGAAATAGACAAGTCCACAGAAAATGCCTCTAAAGACAAGTATGTTGGAGGCTGACATAATCTTCAAGGAGAGAAATGAGCACATAGAAGTAGCAAGGAAACTTAAAAAAGAGATACACGCAAAGCAAATTGCAGCTGAGGTGGCATTGGATAAAGCGTTCCATTGAAAAATTGATTACTAATTACTCAATAATATATGATCAGTGAAGCACAAGTGGAATGGAACATTTTCATTTAAAATTAAGCAATTCTTGTGAAAAGTTTACCTAGGAATATTAATCTTTTGACAAAGAATTATTTTTCTCTAAACTGAAAGTGAACGCATTTTTTATAAACATTTATCAAATTTTAAAGTATATATTAATTTTAACAGAAATGACATACAAGAACTGAATGGCAGCCCCAATAGCAAAGGCATACAAAATCATATACTGTTAAAGTTGATAGAACAACATGCTTTCAGGCAACGGAAAAGCATGTTAGGATTTGTGTTGAGATAAACCTCATAAAAACCCTTCTTGCCATCTTTCAGCTAACAGGTAAGTATTATAAAATCGAATACGAAGGCTTACACTTGCTTTGTCTTATGGCAGATTTGACGTTACAAGGAAAGATGTAAAACTGAAGAGGCGATTTCAATTTTTGCCAAGTGGAATCCAGAATTGAACCAAGAAGACATAGGAAATGGGTAAAAAAACAAGGTGGGCACAAATAGTGAAGGT
Source organism: Clitoria ternatea (assembly GCA_037962975.1). NCBI lineage: Eukaryota > Viridiplantae > Streptophyta > Magnoliopsida > Fabales > Fabaceae > Clitoria > Clitoria ternatea. The sequence continues at coordinate 266,817,530 of CM075672.1, forward strand.
CCTTGGCAGATTGTTCAAAAGCAAAGAATAAGATATAATCAACTCCCAAAAGGAAGAAATCAACGAGACGGAAAAAGAGATAATACAAATGAGAATAAAAAATAAGGATTGGGTTCAAGTTCTACATTCAATGCTTTATAAGATGAAAATTATGATGAAATTGATGCACGTCAATCAAAGGCAAGAAAAGATTTACACCAAAATGGTAGAAATAATCAAAGCCCTGCAGGAAAACATCGCATGCAATAAATAATGGAGATTCAACTAAGCTGCAACAAGGACAGTCTAATAACAGCAAGCCAAATCAGCAAACCAATTTTTGAATTTGAAGATGATGAGGATGATGGAGAGGAATTTACTGCTGTAGCAGATAGTGGAAGTAAATAGGTGAAAATTGACTCTGAATTGTAATTCAGGACAAAGGTAATATTCTTAGTTGCTAAAGCTCAGGTTCAACAAACCCAGAAACATAATCAATATAAAGTGAATGAGATAGATTACTCACGTTGCATCACAAAGGAGGAAAAACATGTGGTATACAATAACAGCAATACAAGGGTGTTGCACAATGAATGATCAAATAGCTAACAACTCAGTTACTAATATGTATTTAAAATCAATTATTTTTCCTGTTGTGCTCCCAAAAGAAGAAAGTCTGCAATTCAATAATTAATACTAAACAACCTTAATGCAAAACAAATCAAAGCTAACTTAATAAACAGATTCCAAAGCAGGACCACACATAAATCAATCCACAACACATTGAATACTAATCATGATAAGACTAACAGAAAAAGAGTACCATGCATAAATCATATTGTTAATATTATTATTATTATAGTAACTTATACCTTAAAGCTATAGTGTAGTGATAACAAATTCAACCACAATTAGCAATCTGTTTTACATTAATTACTAAGCAAAATCCATTAACAGATTTTTCACCTATAGCATGGGAACTCTAGATCCCTGAAATAATTGATCTGCTAGATACATAGTTTAACTTGACGCGATTCAGGATTGACTACTATGCTAAACACAATGTATAACATATGCCTGCTCATGGTTCTAGTTCTACACACAACCTGTCGATAATCAAGCTGAACCAGAAATGAGGTTCAGCTGAACCAAATCAAACTGCTTTGGATTACAGATAACCTGTTCAGAACCAGTTTTAAAATTCATTTAGAACCGGTTATAAAATCAGTTTTGAACAGGTTTTAAGACAATACAGAATCACTTTTAAAGCCAAAACCAGTGTTTACCTTTGGAGAACTTGTTTTATAATCCAAAACTATTTTTTTAGTCACGAACCTATTTCTAAAATAGTTCAGAACTGGTTTTTAAAATAGTTTAGAACCTATTTCCGTTACACCGATCGGGTTAGGTAAACTTATCGCAAGCAGACTTGGACTCGGTGACCATTACTTTTGAAAGGTTGGACTTCCCTGAAGGTGGCCTTAATAGAGACGAGCCAATGGTAGTCACTATGAGAGTTGAAGACTTTGTGGTGGAACGGGTACTTGTAGACCAGGGAAGCTTAGCAGACATTCTCAAGGTCACTCTCGGCACCTTTCAGCTTCTCCTCCACCTCCTTCCGAGCTATGCACACCAAGGCGTATGATTCCTCGGCGGCCCCCAAGCACCTACCCAGATTGGCACACTGGTCCTTAGCGATAGCAAGCTTTGACTTTGCCAGTTTCCTCCCCGACTTTGTCAAAACAGATATGAGATACCCAAGAAGAGCTTCACTTCTAAAGTTCCTTGAGAAGAGGAAAGAAAGGTGAGGAAGCTATTTTGTATTTGCTGTTTTTTCCTCCCTTATTTAATTAGAATATACTAACAGTGTCTTCTTCCAATCATAGTTTGCAAAAAAAAAAATATGATTTTCACTATAATCACTTTAAAAGTGATATGATCTCTAAGCAGATTTCTAATTAATCCAGTGTAAAAATCCTTACACAAAAGTACATTAAAATTAAACTTTTTATAGTTATGGAAAATGTTAACCAATACTCAGATCCTTATGGCACTAGAGAGTACTTATTGAGGAAATAAAAATGCAGACTTTTATATAAAGGTGTAATATTACTGGTTTAACAGGACTCTTTATTTATTTGGTGATTGTTTTGGTTGCAGGGTGAATGCTAGAGGACCCTATCAAATTAACAACCAAAAGCCAGAGGGAAGCCATTCAGGAGGTGAACCAGAAGATCAATGTTCAAAACAATTTTACCTTAACTCGTAGCGGTTTAGGTGATGGTGAATTTAGGATATACAGGCTCTGGCGATCCAAAAGCTCCTAACTATATGATTGTATTGTAGGCCATTTACAGATTGCTGTGGCCTTCATACGTATTTATATAATATACTAGTACTATATAGTATAATATTTGTACGTATTATTGTTTCATCAATTAGGTCCACCGCTTTGGACCAAACCAGTGATAAATTAGTTTCATTACTGAGATTGATTAGCTTCAGAGTATCATTTGGGTGCATTAATTCCAACATTTAAGTGAATACAAGTCTTTTTTTGACACCTGCTACATTTAAGCTTATCTGATTTTGGTGGAGCCTTCATTATTTTAAGGGGATGAATATATGGATTGTACTTTTTTTGGATCCATTTTCACGAGGATCAAACAATCTCATAATAAGAGTAAAACATACACTACTATCATATCATTCTTCTTAATCTTAGTTATGGTTAAAAAAAACCATTAAAAATATAAACCAAGTAGTGGAGGATGACACAATCACATCTAAGAAGCCTATGCTGGCGCGTGCGAGGATATTTGTGAAAATGCTGAAATCAGCCAATTCCATTTATAGCAACCACGTCACAAATACTAAATAGTTAAATATCTTTTTTTGGGTATAGAAACAGTAACCTCCCAAAACAATTTTTACAATTAACAGTTCGTTTCTCTGAAAGAAAGTGAGTTTTGATAGATCCTCCATTCCTCCTAACACAGAAACACAGTTTTACAAAGGTAGCAGAATATATAGTTCATGGCAACTGATCTATGTGTTGGATGGTTCTTCCACCTAATAATATTTACTTTGTTTTACCGATTAATTTGAATGAAACCAGTTATATAGAGTTATATTTAACTTGTAAAATATGACAAGACTAAAAGATCATATGTTGTTCCTTGGGAACCAGCAATGAGTGGGTATAGGGATCGGGCACACGTGATAATCCAATGTCACAACGTGATGCACCATGGTTCAAATGGTTCCTGGCTGAAGAACCAATACCATTTGGGCAAATATAAAGTGGGAAAGCATGATATGAGTCGGTAGGGATCACCCACGTGATAATCCAATGTCAAAACGTGAAGTAGAATTCATGGTCACAATGGAATTGTTAGAGACCAATATCTTCGTAAGAATGCATTAGAGACAAACCGAAAAAGACAGCGTCAGAGCATATATGCCTAAACATCTCTAAAGGTAGCTCATAAAATGTTCTTACCTAGTTTAGGTCATGTTAGAAAAAACAAAACACAATTTTTAGGGACAGATTCTACTAAGTCTACCTATGTTCACATCCTATTAAGAGTTGATTCGTTTTAGGAGTAAGATTCTTAGAATCTAAAATTGTAAAATCCTATGAATTAACTCTAAACCAAAGACTTAGGTGGAGTCTCTCACCACCAAATGTAGGCTTAGGATCAAGAACCCATGAACAATTAAGAGAGATAGAAGGGGAGTATCCAGCAAAGGAAATATTTGTGTGGCAACAGAGGTTGTGAAGCCTGAGGTTTGAGAATTCTTGTACCGTGGAAGGAAGTCAGCGAAGATAGCTAGTGGGGTTTGGGTATCAAATGAGATAAACCGGCCATATGAGTGACAAAAAGACAAGAAAACAACCGGAGAAAACTTGTGGTAGTGAAAAGAGAGCCGAAAACCGATGAAACACAAATTTCTAAATAAAAAGTTTCACCGAGGGTATTTTTCCTAATATAAATATAATATTTCTCACTACTGTATTTCATGTTTACGGAGACTTTGTCAGTAGTTATAGGAAATGTCAGAATACCAAGTCCTCTCTTGGACCTGTACCTGGTAGTTTAAGTTCTACAGAAATTAGTCACTCACAGTTTCTGAAACTACACCACCCACAGATACCAAACATATTTATATATACATACAAGGAAAGACACTTTATATATTATTGTTCCAAGAGCATGCATATTTGTCCTTTTCATTTTTGAACCGAATAAAACAAGTGTTAATATACTATTTCAATTTCAATGTATTATTCTGAAATGCATTCCATGAAACCCTAAACAAAATTTTAGATTTTCTAAACATAATTTGCTAAGCAAAGTACCAGAGAGGAGGAGGTGTCGGAGGAACCTTCAAAATGCAAGGCCGAAGAGGAGTGAGTGGGTGAGCAGAGGGAATTATCGCACCTTCGTGAGAGAGACGCTCAGTGAGGGAAGTGCCGTAGTTACTAATGCACCTTGATTAGAGAGGAGGAGCTATCACAGGGAGCTTCAAGCGAAGGGACAACGGAGGTAAGCCTAGGAGGTTAAAGGACAACGGAGGTGAGGGAATGTGGTTCAGAGGAAGGAAGGGAGGGAGGAGACAGGTGGATGCAGTCACGGGAAGGTATGGAGGGAAGGAGGGAGTCGGCCGGACTCGGAGGGAACAGAGGGGGGAAGGATTGTGAGATAGGGCAAATGACAGGGAAGGGGATTGCTGTCGAGTTACATTAAAACCATAGCGACGACACCTACACCGTCGCTAACAACGTCACTAACATTAAAAACTTAGCGACGGCAACACACATCCGTCCCTAATCTCCTGAACCGTAGCGACGGTGGAAACCCACCGTCACTAACATCAATTATTAAACGAAAAAACTGGAGGGAAACGAAATTTATAGCGACGGTAACGTACATCCGTCCCTAATCTCTTGAACCGTAGCGACGGTGGAAACCCACCGTCACTAACCTCTACACAATTAGCGACGGTAGGAAACATCCGTCAGTAATTTCCAGACTATAGCGACGGGTATATGATCCGTCACTAGAATTGAGGAATTTGAGCGACGTCTCAACGTCCCCGTCGCTAACTTGTAGCCATAGCGACGTCGTGGAGGACGTCACTGACCATTACAGGACATAGCGACGCTAAAGTTGCCGTCGCTATGAGTTGGCGCCATAAATATATTGGAGGGAAACCAAAAAAAGTGGGGAATTAACTATAGCGACCGGGTCAGCGACTACGTATGATATTGTGACGGAGGTAGCGACGGTTCCATACCAATATTAGCGACGGGTGACTCTCGGTCGCGGAAGTGGTCACTATGTTTCGTGATCCAGGTCGCTTTCATTTTGTGGTCGCTAAGGCCGTCTCTAAATAGCGACGGCGTGTTCCGGTCGCTAATGTGTTGTAGCTATCAGTCATTTTTCTAGTAGTGATAATTTTATAATGAACATTCATTAGTTTGCTCATGAACTGACTTAATTGTTGGACTGAGTAGCAAATATCTTGCCTGGTTAAGTGAGATAAAGTAATTTTCGTACTAATCTTTTATATGACAGAACATCATTGAGAAGAGTTCCTTGATCAGATGTGTACAGCCCCATACACCTCGCCAATGAGTTCATCGTATCTTCCCAGCGTCCCCGCTCATCGACCCACCACTGAATTATGTTCAGGTCCATAACCTGAACAAGAAGTTTGCATAGAAGACCGTAGAGCTTGTGGAACTTTGGGAGATTCAATAGAAGACTAAGGCTCGGTGTCAAAGCATTCAGGAGACCCTTGCCTAATTCATGTGTGCCATGGTGTACCAGCCTTAACAACAAGTGGATACATCTTCTTAATAACAAGACCGAGACTTACGACATCCTTCTTCCCCTTCCCCTTTTTGACATTGTATTTCAGTTTTGCATGTTGCATTTGATTTTTACGTATATTGTATATACTTGATTAGGCTATTAATTGTGTTATATATAAAGCTTTCCATATTTAATTGTTAATATTTTATCATTTGGCGTCATAAAGTAGTTAATTTGATTCGCCAATTTGAATTTCAGTTAATTGTTGTCTACCATGTTATCTATGTGCTTATGCTTTTATTAATAAGTATAAGCCCAACAAAAAAATGAAAAACAAAAAAGTAAATAAAAAATACATTAGTCACCAACATATCTTGTCGCTAATGTGACCTAAGTCATTCACATTATCAACGAGATTGGTGATGAGATCACGGACCACGTTTGGCCATGGCATAGTACCGTTTCTACAACCTGTAATTATGAACACGGTACTATGCTATCGCTAAAGGTTTTCCCATTTACATCTAACAAATATGCTTGTCGTTGAATTACTGACTATAGTAAACCAAAACTTTAGTGACAAATGTAGTTACAGGTTACAGTCGTCACTGCTCATATCACCTTTGAAAAAAGGTGACGTGTGGATGAGGGTATCAGCGACAGATACTGTTATGTATGCTACTTATTTTTTCTTGTGGCTATTGGTCACGAAGTTAGGGTTGGCGTCACTAAAGTGTTTAGCGATGGGATTCTTGATGCATCTAAATCTGTTGCTAACCATTTTAGTGATGACTTTTCTAAGTTTAGAGACGGATTTTGTGCGTCTCTAACCCATTTTTTATGGTGTTGCACAAAATATTAATTTAAAACAAGTTAAAAATTTGAAAGAGTTCATAACAAGATTATCACTATAAATGGATTCAAATTTATTTTATGAAAAACGCCTTTTTCTTCTCTCTTCTTATTTTTTATTCTAAAATATTTTTAAGTAAATGAAATATTCATGTGAAAACATTTATTCATAAAGTACTATCTTTACATCATTACATTTATTATGAGTTTACATTTTTTTAGCTAGTTATTAAAATAGAAGCTTGAAAGTTTTAGCTGAAAGTTTTTAGCTAGTTATTAAAAATGTTTTTCTTATATAAAGCATTAATGAACTTTAACTAATTTTATTTTGGCATCCTTATGTTGTTACTGTTTTAAAGCTTTGAGTTATTACGTCTATTTAGCTTAGGGGGAGTCAATACATTAAATCGCAGAATTTCGTTTAAGTTAAAAAGAATTGATGTTTGCTATCAACAAATAGGGAGAGATTGTTGTAGAAAAGTAAGATCAATATCGATTCATTGAAATCAAAACTCATGAGATTTATTGATAACTAACATTAGGGATTCTAACTTAAATGAAGACATCTGTTATCACTCGATGTGGGTGTTTTAGTGTTTTAGGAAAAGGGTCTAAGCTACAAAAGAAATGGGGAGCCTACGAAGAAAGCTTACGCATCAAAAGTCTAGAAGATTTAATCGTAACATGAACTCTTCAATCCAAGATAAAAGAAAAATCTAAAGGTCTGACATTACGCCTCAAAAGTAATTCTCTAATTAGAGTAACTTATCAGACCCAGACTCGAACAACACCATTTCAAGCTTCAGAAAATATGAAAGCATCAGACTCTGTCATCTCCCTTCAAACCTTTAGAAGTGGTATGATACATGAAGCATCAACGGTCACAAGTCATCTCCATCGAAGCACAAAGAAAAGACCCTTGAAAGGAAGATTGACTAAATAAGGTGAATTTTAATTTAGTCTGAAATGTAACTAAGTTTCACCTCTATCTTATGCATTTAGAGATTCCTTGAATCTAAGCTTTCCTTCTTAGTAAAACTAGTGCTACATCTACTCCACCTACGACTGCACACTCCTCAAAGCTCTCATATCTATGTTGCATGTACAAAATGTCTCTCTCTGACAACAAAAGCTTTTACCCGTTGTATAAAGACTTTTGTCCCTTATACAACAACTCTCTCAACGGCTATATAATTAACAAGTCTTTTCTTGAACTCAACAGTTTGATCCTATATAAGTAGAATCAAACTCTTTATCAGATGTAGCTCTTGTGAAGAACAAAAGAAACATTAGAAGAGAGGAAAATACATATGAAGAGCTGGAGCAAGTTAAGGAATACAAGAGACTAGAAAGGATAACTCACATAATGAGAAAGAAGAAAAATACAAGACACAGTAATATGAGCTTATCTGCACAACGATGAGCATTATATGACTCAAGAAAAGAAAAGAAATTAATGGAGAGTCATATAAAAAGAGAAGAGAAAGAGAGAGAGCTTGTGAGTTAAATGAGCTTATCTCACAAAGATAGTGTGATGTGATGAAAAGAAAAGAACACACACAAACTCCAGTCGTTTATAAGCCGTTCAAAGAAAAAGGCTTATCTTGTTCTAATTCTTTCTATTTTTCATAAATACAGGTCTGGTAGATCTGTCGGGAAACACCCTGGGCTGGAGAGACTTTTGAAAGAATATTCAGGGTTTGAGACATGAGTGGCTCGTGAAATAATTCTTGGGTTTTCCCTAGGAGTGAGTGCTTGCAAAAGAATACTTAGAGCATGAGTTGTGTTCAGGCCAGGAGTGGCCGGAGTCAAGAATACTCAAGGTCAGAAGTGGTCAGACTCAAGAATAAGCACTGGTTGTGCTTAGGCCAGAAGTGACCGTACTCAAGAATACTTGAAGCACTGGGTGTGCTTAAGCTAGGAGTGACTGGAGTCAATAATGCTTGTAAGCTTGGTCTGGGCTGTTTATGTAAATGTTTTTACGTAGTGGAAATCCTTCAGATTTGAAGGTACTGGATGTAGTCTCTAAGTTGGAGGTGAACCAGAATAAAATCACTTGTGTATTGTTTCTCTCCCTCCTACTCTTTATTATCAAAAATCTGGTGCATTATTTTTGATAAACTTGATAGTAAAAGTCTGGTAAAATAACGCTCTCTCTCAATCAAATAATCATGCTCTCCATCTCATAAAAGTCTGGTCCGTTGTGCATTAAGCGTTAACGCGCAAATATCATTTTTGGTTTGAAAAAATAAATAGACTTATTCAACCTCCCATTCTAAGTCTATTCTCTGAACCATCAGTATTTAATTAAAAAACTTAAACACTATTCTTTATTTTTTTTATGAGAACTATGAATAAAAACCATCCTTATTTAAAATCTTATATGTATATTTAATTCAAATTTGTTATGTTTGCATTTTAAATTTTTATTTAATTAAAATTTTAAATAAAGTTGAAATGTTGTACTTATATTGTTAATGACCATAATTATACATTTATTTTAAAATAAAAAATAATATCACTACAATTTCTTAATTTACAAGTAATGTTTAATTTTAATTAATTTTCAACAATAAATTTATAACTATATAATTACAATTTGTATATTATAAAATGAGTTTCATTATTATATACTTTGTTAGTGAAAAAGTTTTACATTACCAAAAAAAAAAAAAAGATGAGATAGACACTATATAGATAATCTTAAAACACATTGCACCCCTGATTGAAGACCAATGAACACATTATTGTTGATCTTTTTTTTATAATGTGAATTTTTTATATATAATTACACATTATTGTTGATTTGACTGTCATATCGCACGGTTTGTTTCAGAATACCAGTCTTCATAAACGACAAATAAATCTTGTCCACATGCGTATTCTTATACAATTTCTAATTATATATATAATTTGTTTCAGCGCAAATCGCAAGTGATGTTATGTTATGGAACAGTTCATTGTATTCTTTAATCAATAACCGTTATGTTTGCTGTTAGATCTGGAGAAGAATTAATCATTGGACCATGTGAAGAGGAGTCGACAAAGACTGTGAGGTCAGAGTTTTGTGATTTGTCTTTGGAGACAGACAGGGATAATATAATACATTAAATGAGGTGTGGGAACAAATCCATTTCTGCTGTTCAATCATTAGCATCAAGCTTCCACCAATTCAGCTGCTGCCAAATCTTATTATACCTCATCTTTCTCCAGTTTTTACTACTGGTGGGGCATCCTTACAATAAAAAATTGGATTCTTTTCAATAAAAAAGTGTAAACTATTTGGTGCTTTTTTTTAGTATATATTGAATTATAAAAATATAAATGTTTGAAAAAAATTATGTAAGGTTTTGTAAAAACTACTATGGCTATATGATTTTTGTAGTATAATTTTTAAAGCTAATTTTCTTTAACCTTAAGCTTAAGTTGTTAGTTCTATAAATTAAAATTAAACAAGTTAACCCGTTATAAAAATAAGATTGATTACATTTTCTATTCCATCATTAAAAATGGGTCAACCCACCTGTCCAACTTGATTTTATGTGGGTTGATGATAAGTTGGGGTGAGGAGTATAGATTGATCTGTTATGTTAGTATTTAACATCCATACTATGCTAGTAATGTTAAAACACATCAAATATTTTGGAAGAAAAAACACATATTTGCTTTGAAGAGGAAAAAAAAAACATTGGATACGTATTTGCATCCTCAAGTTTCCATTATTACAAAACATGCAATACTATTGCTAGCATATAACCAAACGAGCAAATAAGGAAAAAATTGCAAGGAACAGAGTCAAGAGTTGCATTATTTTCACAACACAGCGAACTCGAAGGTTGTTTTTCATTTGCGCCTGACTGTAATAGGACTCCTCACTATGTGTTTTCCGTTTGTCCATTTCAACTCCCCAAAATGATATTCTCCACGCTTTGTTACACTTGTTGCCTGCACAATAACCTGGAATGTCTTCTTTTCACCAACTTTCTTGAAACTCAAGGAATTTGGTACCACTGCAATGTTATGTCCCAGCAATTGGGCTTTTGCAGTGTATGTGCCTGGTGGCCCAACATTGGTAACGGTACGAGTAATGTTTACAGCATTTAATCCAAGATTAGGCAAAGTAATTGAAGGGTAATTCAAATCTGTTATGCTGTGAGATCCTGAACAAATGAATGTCCCGTTGAAATTCAGTGCTGAAATGAGTTGTTGGTCATATCCAGATGCACATAGGAAGTTCAAGTAATCAGTGAGGCTTAGATCATAAACAAGTCCAGGATCTATTGCAAGGTCCGGTTGAACATGTCCTGAACCATAAGCGAATGCGTTTGCTGATTTTTTCCCAAATGCATCTCTAATTGGCATGTTGGTGTTATCTAGTGTGGTTGCTGTAAGAAAATATATATTTTAACAAAAAAAATTGTCAACAAAATAGACATGCATATTATATACAAGTGAAATACTTTAACAAAATGTATATAAGAAAAGAGTTTAATGAGAATAAACGCCATTTTGGTCCCAAAAATTAGCATCAGAGTATTTTAGTCCCTCATGACTTTAAGAATTTATCTTTTTAGTCTTTGAAATTGTTTGTCAACATTTAATTATATTCTTAATCTTTAGAAATTATCACTTTAATCATGCAATTCTTTGATATCAATCAATTACATATTAAATGTCAGAAATGTAATTTATTAAATTTAGATATGAGTAAATTCTAAAAATTGTTTCATAAAATAAGAATTACTCTTATATATTTTTAATCAATCATATCTTTAGATAATATATACCTTTCAACTTTGATTGACTAAATACAATTTCACCAACTAAAGTGATAGTTAGTAACAATTTCATGAACTAAATAATTAGTTTCCAAAAGTTAAACTAATTGGATAGTTTCTAAAAGTTAAAAGACTAATAGTACAAATTTTAGGGAACAAAAGTTTAATTGGTATATTTTATAATTTTTAAAGTAGTTATTGTAACATCCCTGACAATTTAGGAAAAATTATGTGCAGTATAAAATATTATTAATTGTTCTGAAATTTATTCGGTATTTTTATGAATTATTGGGCTATTATGAATAATTAAATATTGAGAATATAAATAAAATTATTTGATTGGTTAATAATAATGTAAGGTCCGATTAAAGGAAGAGAAGAGTTTGAAGGGGGAAAACGCTTGAGCGAAGGGGTGAAGGAAAATGGGGTGGTAACCGGTTGGGGAGGTTACCGGTTGCCCCTGGGTTTTAAAAGACTTCTTTTCCCTTCTCTTTCATTTATCATTCACACGCGCGAGCCACTACTTCTCTCTCTTCTTCATCTGCTTCGGTTTCTGTTCATCTTCTTCTTCCTCCTCTATCGCTGAGTTGCATACTCTAAGGGAGGACTCTGGTTGCATCAAAACCGAGTGATAAGCCCATTTCCGTGACCGTGGTCTCAAGGTGAGTCCATTGATCCGTTTACATTTGTGTTTCTTTGCCCCTTTCGTTTTCTCTGTTAACCGAGTGGCCATGCATGGCTGTGAACGGGTCTGTTCTCCACTCCTCTGGTGAGTGTGAGCTCGAAAATGGTCCTTAGAGCTGAGGATGGTGTCAAGCTAACGGGTTTTGCATTCCGACCCCGTAGGTAGCAGATCGAACAACGAAAGGCTGATTGACGGAGCTGAGACAGTGAACCCAGTGCTCAGAGGACGTAATCGGCACCAGGAACAGATTATCGAAGCTTGGAACCGAGGTAAGGGGGGTGTTCGGGTGATAATTAATTACAATAGGACATACTGTGAATCCGAGACATTAAGTTGATTGTGAAAATGGTAAGTCGATATTACTGAATGAGAATTGTATGTGTATGTGTATGTATGTGAGTATGGACATCGATCGGTTGAGGATCGTGTGTGTGGCTTGAGGTAATTATGAGTTGAAATATTTGATGTGTGATAATCGGTGTTGTAGCAATGTGATGTTGGGCTTGACAAGTCGGTCGCCCTACGTTGTGAGCACAGGTCAGTTTCTGACAGTTGCAAATGATGATCGTAATGATATGCCTATGTTTATATAATGGAATATGTGATTATGTGGTGGAGGACGACCAACAGTATGAATTACCATGTTTTTGGCTTTAGTAGTCAAGTCGGACCCAGTTAAGCTACCCAGAGGTCTTTGACCCAGTGGTTGAGGGGGAGCCAAGTCGGGCTCGGTGAACCAAGTCGGGTTCACGGGATGTCAAGTCGGACTCCCAGCTGAAGGTCGATCCTTTTAGTATCCGGATACTAGGCGTCAAATTTTATCTGAGAGTCAGTTGTGATAATTGATGAATTATTAGTTGTGATGTGTAGATTTGCCGAGTGAAATTTGTTATATTTGTCGAGTGAAATTTGTTATATTTGCCGAGTGAAATTTGTTATATTTGCCGAGTGAAATTTGTTATATTTTACGAGTGAAATTTGTTATATTTGCCGAGTGAAATTTGTTATATTTGCCGAGTGAAATTTGTTATATTGGCCGAGTGTGGATTATTATGTTTGTCGAGTATGATGTGCTGTATCTGCCGAGTGTGAAATGTTTTACTCGCCGAGTGAGAAATGTTGTAACTGCCGGGTATGAATTAATTACCGAGTATGATGTATTATAATTACCGAGTGTGATTTGCAAAGTGATGAAAATGCAATCGGACGGGACTTATATATATATATATATAATTTGTTAATTTCCGTTCTAGATTAATTATGATGCCAAACACTCACCCTTGCTGTTGTTTTCAATTTAGTAACCAGTGACAGGGAGGAGGTTGGAGCCCTGGAGGCGCGCCAAGTGGGAGATCGATGCCAAGGCCCAAGTGGTTTTGAATAAATTGTGTAATATACATATATATATCTAATGAGTTTTCCGAGTGTGTGATACTATATGTTGTGTGTGGAACTAAGTGTGAATCGGTTTGCTAATTGAACGAATGTGAATTTATGTTGTTAGATGATTGGTATTAATTTTCACGTGTTTGCTGTAGCAAAGCCGATCACCGGGCGAATCTTGCCCGAGAGGATTTATTCCTGTCCGAGCGAGGGCCAGTCGGTTTGATGTTTGTTTTGTCTCTGTGGGAATCCATCGTTTCTTTTCCGAGTAAAGAATAACCGAGAGATACTCTTCTGGGTGGAAGGTTAGGATGTCCCGAGTGAGCTAGGGCCGGGAGAATAATTCCGAGTAAAGAAATAGTAAAATGTTTCCAAGTGAAGATTAGAGTGCTTCGAGTGAAGGTAAAAGTGTTTCCGAGTGAGATATGGCCGAGAGAGCCTATTCTGAGTGAAGTAAGGTTAGGGGTTTTCCAAGTGATATAAGATTGAATAAACTTTTTTTGAGTGAGGTATGAGTAAGTTGTTTCCGAGAGAGAATTGACCGAGTGAAACCCCGACTTGTGAGTTTTCCGGGTAAGTCTGACTCGCCAAGGTAGCATTCGCTCAAGCGAATCGGAACTCGCTTAAGCGACTCCCTCGGGTTTCGCCTTAGCGCATCAGGGTCCCGCTCAGGCGAGTGACCTCTCTGTCTTCTTCTTCTTCTTCTTCTTTTTCCGCTGTTTCTAACTCCACATTATTAAAAGGTGTATTTCCGATTGGATATTATTTTGCGTACGCTTTTATTGTTATTCTGAATGTATCTAATACTATTTTATATTAAAACCGAGTTAAATCATTTCCGATCGGTTATTATTTTCAGTATGTTTAAGAAAAGTAAATATTATTTTATAATAAGACCTAAATTTTTATTAAACGCGGAAAATTTATTGTGTAAATGATTAACCGGGTGTAAATAAAAGGTAAATCGACTTAGGATGTCACAGTTATTATATAAATTAATAATTTTTTTATTTGAATGATAATTTATGATTGAATGTTAGAATAAAATTTGTTTGCATCAACACTGTTTCAATCAAATTCATTAGAAACTAAATATATACATATACAAGTACCTACATACCTGTGGTCATGATTGCTGACTTAATAGCAGCGGGACTCCAATTAGGATGAAGTGTTTTGAGAAGTCCAGCAATGCCAGAAACATGAGGGCAAGACATAGAAGTTCCTTGCAATACATTGAATGGAAAACCTCGACGAGGGTCTGTTAGTAAGTTGGATGCACTTGCAAAGATTGAATAAGCAGCAAGTATATCCACACCAGGTGCTGTTACATCAGGCTGAAACAAAGGACAAAGTTAGCCTCACCCAAAATTCTAGACAAATATAAGGAGCATATCATACATATTAAATAATTTGTAACAAATCCAGTTCCCTAGTGTGCACCTTGAGTACTGATGGCTGAAGCTTATTGGGTCCTCTTGATGAGAATGAAGCCATTACAGGAGCTGGCTTAATTCCAAGGAATGTTTTTGCTGGGGACATTCTTATTGTAACAGCTGAAGTTATTATAGGGTCCCTGCAATATTGTTAAAATAAATACAGTGTGTCTTAAATGAGCCCTTCATTTGTATATAACCATTAAGAAAAATAACAAATTTAAAAGGTGTAATGTGGTAGGAAGAGAAAAAATAATTACATGGCATTGGCAAAAGCTGGAGGATTTACTAATCCATGACAGTGGACAAAACATGAGGTTCAGCAAGAAGGGTATTCCCATTTTGTGGTTGATTGTCTAAAACCATTCCTATGGCACCTGCAGATTGAGCTTCCTGACTCTCAGCAACTGATTTTATTTTCCCTTCTCGAGTGCATTCCACTATTTTTCCTTTTACTTTAGCTGGATCAAGTGTTCCTGGCCTACAAAGTCGACTATACAATATATACACAAAAATAAGAGTTAATGTAAGGTCAACAGAGTCATTTAAAGAACAATACAAAGGTGTCTTGAAGATAAACTTATGAGATTTGTACTCACGCATCTCGATCTGTCACATTGGCACGTTTAGCATCAATAGCACGGATTAAAGAAAAGCCTTGGTTAGGTGGCAAGTTTACAAAAAGACTGGCCCCCTGGTAACAGAAAAACAAGGTTAAAATTAGTAATCATTTGATCTCTGTAGTTAGTTTTTGTTTACGAAATTATCCTTACACCTGAAAATTATAAATTTTGATCTCAATACACACATAATCATTTATGTGAACTTGTCTGAAATACTAACAGTATGCTCATATGACACTGCAATGATTACTCGTTAAACACAACTAAGCGAATAAGGCAGAACGTTACTGCATCATCCACGATTAGAATTTTGCTGCTACGTTGAGGTTGGTTACACTCAAATACTACCCAAAAAACTATTTCCCCCACTCCTAGTCATGGGTAATTTTTGTGAAAATTTTTTGGTTTCATTGAACTTTCTTAATTTAAGTGTGAAATTGATCTTTCTTTGCTTATAATCATGATTGAAAAAAGAAATGCTCGTGATGAATTAGGATTGTCATAATCCTTATAAATATAAGGTTAAAAAATAATATTAAAATAAGATGCATTTAATTCAACTAAACTACAAGTCTTATAAGATGTATATGGATTATTCTTAGTTTGTGTAGAACATCTTGATACGTAATCTTGGAAACAAAGAAAAATGGTCAAAATTTAAATTAAAATATCTATAAGAGCTTAAGTTAGAATCAGTCCTTAAAGGAGGTCTGACTATAAGAACCAAATAGTTATTTGAAAAAAAAAAGAAGATTAAGAGGTAATGTTAATGATACCGTGACTGGTGGACTGTTACTGAATGTTAATGTACTGCTGAAGTCTCTGTCTAATGTGCTGGCTGCAATAGTGAAAACCCAAGGAGCAACATTGACAACAGTTGCAGGTGTTGGTCCATCATTCCCTGCAGAGGCAACTAATAATATATTTCTTGAAATTGCATGGAAGGCTCCTATGGAAACCTCATCGGTGAATATTCCTTCAGGAGTGACAATGTATGAGCCACCAGCTGAGAGATTGATGATATCAACACCATCACTTATGGCTTGGTCAATGGCAGCCAACACATCTGCACCGTAACAACTTGCTGGATCGGTTGGAGACCAACACACTTTGTAGGCTGCAACTCTTGCTCTCGGGGATCCACCCTTTGCAGTTCCGTTACCCATGTTCCCAAATACACTTGCTCCTGCAACAAAGTTTCCACCAGCTGTGGATAGAGTGTGGGTTCCATGACCTTGAAAGTCACGCGCGGTATGTTGCGACGAGTGAAGCTTTCCATAGTATGCCTCATAAGCGTTGCTGAAGAATCTTGCTCCAATTAGCTTCCTATTTTCAGTGCAAAACTAGAAACTTTAATAAACGTATGAAGGAATCTTGAATCGGTGACATAGATAAAATTTAAATAATATTGTGGATTTGGTTAATTTAGTAAAAATTATTAAATTTATTTAAAATTTATAACAGTTTTTTTTTTAAATTAGTCTTAAAGTAATTACCATTTATTATTAATTTTTTTTATTTTTCTTTACTTAATCTCTCTACTTATTATATAATTATTATTAGAGAAACAAATAATCTAATTGATGTGTGTTATTTATTATTATATTGATTCCAATAAAAGTTATATATTAATAGAAGTATTTTGATAAAAATAATTAATGACATAAAAATTTAAAAGATGAATTATATTAAAAGACATTTTTTTAAAAAAGGTCTTATTTTAAGGAATCAGATAGTAGGATTTTAGTTGTAAATGTTGTTAAAATTTATATTTTGACCTGTATCTATGAGTGAACAAGAAATTGATAAATTATAAACACAACATTTGAAGAGAGTGAATTTTTAGTGACGTGTACATGACCCTAAAAAATTGTATATAAAAGACGGGAAAAGGTATGGGGAATTGGGAATTGTATTTGAACATAAGAGATATGTTTGTGTCTTAAGTTTGACGGGTAAAATCTATTTTGATCGAAGATAAATAAAAACTAATCTTGATCCTAACTTGATTTTGGTGGAAATAACTACTTATCTTAATTTGATATATAAATTCAATAATTTTACTTATAATTATGGTTAAATGATAAATTTAATATTTATTTTATATATTATTTTAATTAAATTTCTTAGATATATATAACTGACCGGAGGAAGAATTCAAAAGATTTTTTATTGGGTTGAAGTTATAATCGGTATAATGAACTAATCAAAACCCGTCCGATAAATTGTTATGCAAGCCAAATTGAATTAATCTGATATTGATCAAATGTTCTGTATTTACGGCTCTACTTGAAATAGAAGATTACATAGCATTTCATTTCTAAGCAGAAACATGAGACATACAAGGTTGAGACCAAAAAGACTTCTAACATAAAAATTGTTGAATTGAAGCACAGATTTTGGTTGGAGTATAGGCATCACCAGCCTACCAAGTCCTCATGATCTAGATGAGTAAACTTTGCAACGTACGGCTCAATTCTTTTCAACATGCATGCTTAAGAAATGCTTGGCAGATTGAAGCGAGAATCTAGTATTACTCACTTTACCTTGTTTTCAATTGTGACCCTACAAGCTTTGATACAGTTGGAAAGGAAGTGCCATATGGATAAATTGATTCCATTGAGGGAAATCATACTAGCTACAAATTAGCTAATTCATCTTCCTAGACATAAAAGCACATGTGGGTCTTCAAAACAAAGCTTCATTATCATGATTTTTATTTATATTGTTTGAAACAACAATAAAAGTGTTAAGAAATTAATAAGATTTAAATTCATGGCACTTCTGTATTTGTATATATACCGAACCTGTTGCAAGGGTTCCTGGTGGAGCCAGGGACTTTGTTAATTTGACAGGCGTTACCTCGCCATTTTGATGGGATAGGACCGTATCCTTTATCACTGAAGCTCTTCGATTCAGGCCAAACACCTGTTCAATCATAAATTTTAAATGTCTATCTAATATAGTCAAGAAAATATAAAAATGAATTGAAAAATCTAAATATTATTATTGATCTTTTTCGGTTTTGAACAACCTCAACGACGAACCAAACATGACTAATTAATGTTATAAACATAGATATATGTTATTTTAAAAATATTATACTAAAATTTTCTTTTCTTTTTTGACCAACCATCAGATACAACAGACTCATCTATATTTTGCTTGTCATATTTTAAATTCTGCATAAAAAATTTGTGTGTTTAACCTCTTTTTTTTCTGAGAAAATAAGACATTATTATGTTTCAATTTTTCTAAAGCAAGCTCATAATATAAGAAAGAAGCAGAAGCAGTCAAATTTTTAAGTTGACAACCTAAATTTTAATGTTATGTTAGTGCAGATTGGGATGACAATATAGGAACACAAACCTAATAAACACCCCAAAAAAGATGTTATACATGAATTCGGGTAAAAAAATTTACCTCCAAAACAATATGAGATGGGTGCAAATACGAACATGTGAGAATCGTAATTCATCAAATATTTGAAAACCAAAAATAGATTTTAGTTTTAAAAATTTTTGAAACTAAAATTTTTAAAATTATAGTGTAACACATAATTATTTATTTTCATATGATATATGTATATTTAGTTTAATTATAATATTCAAAATCTCAGGTCTCATTTTTTGCTATCTAGTTGTTTTGGATTTTTTTTTTATTTTAGCTATAATCTACAATCAATTATACTTCAATTATAATTTGTTATTTTAACTATTAAAAATTTTATATAAATAACTCATGTGGATATATAAATTTTTTTGTTACATCACATAGATATTTAAGTTTGTTATAATAAATAAAGATTTTGTTAAATCAATTTTCGTAAACACTCTATGTATTTTACGTAATGTAGTTCATTATTTAAGTTTACTTTGTGTATCCTTCTCATTTTTCAATAATCATATATGAAAATATAATTTGATTTTATCATATATCAACAACAACAAAACAGAGCGGTTATTGTGTCTCTGTCTCTCTCTCTCTCTGTCTCTCTCTCTCTCTATATATATATATACATATTTGAAAACCTTAAAGATCAAATTTAGAGATTAAATCGCACATAATCTGAACCTTATAATTTAGGCCATTTCATTTTAAAAAAATATAATTTTTAATCTAAAATTTAGAACTGGAAACTAATTTTTATGATTTTGAAAAGTCATTTTCAAACTGCTTAAAAGGTGTATTAAAAAAATAAAATTATTTAATTTAAACAATTTTTATTTTCAAACTATAGTTTTAAAGACAAAAAGCTCATAAATTTACATTTTCCCCAAATATAAAAATGATTCATGCGAGGGCAGTGTGTATAAATATAAAAAGTAAGAAAAGGTAAATACCTGTGTCAATGTTGGCGATTATTGTATTTTCACCGAATCTTCCTTTTTGCCATGCAGTGTTCTTACCATTTCTTTGTAGTCCAAGAAATTCCCACGATCGTGTAGTGTGCAGTTTATGTTCTTTGCTTAAAAACACCGACACCACTTTTGGGTTTTCTGTACAAACACTATCGTGTCAACTTATTTGAAACATTGAAATTGACTGGTGCTTACTTGGTTATGAAATCATATGAATTGAAAACATTGTAATTGGATGATGTAAGCATGCTTACTTGCAACATCTTCAGCTTCTTCCTCTTCAAGTACCGCAGCAAAGCCATTGATATGCTTATTATATGAATAGATTATTGCTTCTTTCGCTTTCTCATTGCTGCCAAATAGTAATACATATTTGTATATCATTAAAGCTTTTAACTTTACAAATTTAAAACCCTATCTAACAAGATTTAACAAAAACTAGTTTTACTTTTCATATTTTTTCCGTTTCTTTTCCATATCTGTGTCAATCTGTGCTTTTAGTTAAATCTATATTTTAACCTAATTTTAAACATTTTTTACATTTGTTGTTGAGGGACAAAAAATAATGATGGAACTCATTTCATACTAAACAAAATAAAATATAAAGGAAGGTATTAGTTGCATTCCTTTCAATAACATGAGTGGGAATGTATAAGGGAAAGGTAAAACAGTAAAACTAAATATACAATAAATCAAAATTGAAGCTATGATTTTTTACCTTCCCAGCACTGAAGCTAGTAAATCATAGTGAGAGTAGGTAGTGACTTCAAGGTCAACAGAAGTAGGATTGGGACCGTGAGAATGTGTTCCCAAGTATACAATGTAGCACTGAAAAAATAGCCATAAAAAAAAAACCAATGATTGATGAAATGTGGCCCTTATTATCTAGAAACTAGAAACATACTACAAATGATGAGAGTTTCAGCAACATCATCACAATTTTATGGTGAAAATTAACTCTAAAATAAATGAAGAATATGACAAATGATCGAGCATGCCTTTTTGCTGCCATGAACAGCTTCTAGCAAGACAGTGAAAAAGAAAACTGATGAAAGGATAAGGTTAAGGGAACCCATTCTTTTTGAAGTGGTCTTTGGGCATTGCTTTACAGGCATATATATACATATATAGGGAGAGAGCCTTCTCTCTTTGAGTGGCTAATCTTACTGATTAAGACCATTTTGAATAGAAGTTTTGTTAAACAATTGGCTATTAGGGTAGCAAAATATGGACCACTTAACACTCTATTTTGACAGGCCTCACCAATAATTTTTTTTAAGTTAATGTGGAATAAAAAAAAAGTTAAAATACTCTCACTTTATATTAAAATCGTAGTTTTTCTAACTCGTCAATTATCTCCATTTTGAGAGTAGTTCACTTATGAATTATTTTTAGTTATTGGGTAATAAATAAACATGTCAAAATACTCACCCTATATTAAAATATTAATTTCTTCTAAATCTTTTTTCTCTTTCTCTCAATATCAAAATTTTAATTTCTTCTAACTCTTAGATTACTTGTCTTCTCTTTCTTTTTGTCTCTCTTTTGTAAGCTCCAGTCAACCTATTTTGTTCGTTTTTTCACTCTTCCTAATTTTTTTTCCTCTGCCATTGATACTATTGTTATAGTCATGAGCCTTCTCAAATCGTAACATTGGTCAATTTCAATTTGTCCTTTTAAATGAGTTCAACTAGAAGTCTGATCAATTAGTCCTTTGCTTTACTCTTGCCTCCGGTTGATTATTGTTTGTAATTTGTTTTGATTGTATTTTTCTTGGTATTTTTAAAAATTATACTTCATAAAAGAAAATATGACTCTGGATGTGAAAAAATGTAAAAAAAAATGAAGAGCTAACTCAATCCCAAAAAGAAGCTCTTGATAATTTTTTTATTAAAAAAATCATAAATTTTTTCTGAAAATTAAAATATTTTAATGTTGAGCTATTTAGAAAGTGGTAATTTGATCAATTTAACCAGTTCTCGAAATGAACATGCTTAAAATTTTGATGATATTGGGTGTAAAAAGTTGTCACAAGTTTTTCATATTTGATCAAAAAAATTAGGATATTTTAAATTCTAAAATAATTGATACTTTAGCGATAAAAGGTTCTAAAAAGAGATTTATCTATTGTGAAAGGTGCTAAAAATAAAGTTGGAAGCTAATTTTCTACCATATTTTACACTAAAGTTTTGTTAAATGGCGAAAGTTTGATAGGGATTGACTTATTTATTCAAAATATTTTGATAGAGTATTTTATTTTTGTTGTAAACTATTCAAGAAAAGATGTGGTAGAGATCAATTTACAAATGAGGGTTTTAGTGATTGAGTGCATCTTTGTGTTAGATTTAGAAAGCATGAAACTCATGTGCAACATGTTCAAAATATGGCTACTTGGTATGATTTGCGTTTAAGACTCCAAAAGAATCAAACTTATAAAGTGACTCTTAAACAACTAGAGAAAGAGAAAGAGCATTGGAAAAATGTATTGTTGAGAATTATTTCTATTGTGAAATTTCTTGGAAACCATAATCTAGCATTCATGGCACTAATGAGAAATTGTATCAAGATAACAATAGAAATTGGGATTGATTGAAATGCTACCTAAGTTTGATCAAATTATGCAAATGCATGTTCATCGCATTACAAATGATGATACTTGATTGTACTTCTGATATTAGTCATAAAGAACAAATGTCTTTGATTTTGAGGTATGTGAATGTTTCTTCCAATTGTGTTAACATTGAGGAATCTTTTCTAGGATTTTTGAATGTGAATGACACAGCTGGACAATGACTTTTTGGTGCTATGTTACATGAGTTAGATGTTCTTGAACTTGATATAGATAATGTGCATGGACAAGCTTATGATAATAAGTCTAATATGAAAGGAAAAAATCAAAAAGTGCGAAGAAAACTTTTATATATGAAGCGTAAAGCTTTTTGTACTTCTTGTGGTGCATATAGTCTTAGCCTAGTGTTGTGTGACATGACTAACACTTGTGGTAAAGCTAGGGAGTTTTTAGTGTCATTCAACGTTTTTATACAATATTTGTAAATTCTACAAAAAGATGGTAGATTTTGAAAAATAACATGAAAGAACTAGCTCTTAAATCATTGTCCACACATGTTGGGAAAGTTATATTAATAGTGTCAAAGCAATAAGATTTCAAATTTCTGAAATAATTAAGACAAGTATTGGTTGATGTGGCCGAAAGTGATAATCATTCTAAGATAAGAAGTAAGGCTAAATCTTTAGCCAATAATGAACTTGGTGATTTTAGGTTTTTAATAGCTATAATAATTTGGTATGATTTATCATATACTGTTAATTTAGGTAGTAAGCGATATGCTTGTTGATTTTTCATTGAACAAGTCTAAAGCTTGATTTTCTTTTTCAAGGACAATAGAGAAGATAGTTTTTCTAAAGCTCTTGAAACTACTAAGAAACTTTCCATTGAACTAGATATTGATCCAATTTTCCTCCAGAGACATCAAATTCAAAGAAAAAGGTAATTTGATGAAAATGTAGATGATAATAATCCATAATGTACAGAGGAATCTCTTAGAGTTAATCATTTTACCTACATCATTGATCAAGCAATTGTCTCACTTGATAAGAGGTTTGAACAATATAAACAATATAAAAGTGCTTTTGGTTTTTTATTTACTTTTGATAAATTGCATTCACTAGATGATTTGAGTTTGAAGTCAAGTTGTACTCATTTGGAAGATACACTTAGGAATGATGATAATGTGATATTGATAAAAGATACACTTGAAGTCAAGTTGTAGTCATTTGGAGCTAAAGTTACTCTAGATTTTTTTGCCAAAAGAAAAGATGGAAGCTCTTGATATTTTAAGGTTTTTAAAACATGTTGATTGTTTTCCCAATGTAATCATTACATATAGGATATTGTTAACCATTCTTGTGATAGTTGCATTAGTTAAAAGAAGTTTTTCAAAGTTGAAATTGATTAGGTCTACTTGCGTATATGTCACAAGAAAGACTCAATGGAGTAGCCTTGGTGGCAATCGAGAACGATATTTTGGACAAAGTTGGTTATGAGGAATTGATTCATGAATTTGCTTCAAAGAATACTTGGAGGAAAAGACTTTTTATGAACACTTATTTTCGTCCTACTCAAAAAACACTCTAAAGAAGAAGAAAGAAAAAGAAAGAAAGAAAAAGAAGTAAAAAATCATTCTTTAAAAAGATAAAATAGCTCGTGTAACACCCTGGAGCCAACTTGCAAATCTCAAGATAATTACCCTTACCATATAAAATCTCTTAGATAACTTATTTTTCACCTGGTAATTATCAAGAGATTCACAACCTGATTCCAGAGGTTACTAATACAATATCAGAGTACGCAACTTTTACATAATTAACTACTTATTATTATACATAATATCAGAGTTCCATACGTATTATATTTTACAACAGGCACCTAGATCTTATAAAATATAAAGACGTACAGTACCAACAACATAGTATACACGTAATACAGCCACAGTAGACATGCAAGCAAGCATCAGCATCAAAAGTCTTCATAATTCATCCACATCAAGCATTATCCACTTTGTCATATATCTCCCTGGTTAACCACTAAAAGGGTTGCCACAAGTAACAGAAAGAGTGAGATAAAATACTAAATAAATAGAAATCAAATTAGAACAACCACAACCACAAGTAGGATGCTATGCGATGCAGATGCCAAACAAGTGTTTTGTATTATATTACGTTCTTTTATATGAATGAAAATGCATGATGGATCCATTCTGGTGGGAACATCTGCAGTGATTTCCAACAATAACATTTTTACGGATATCCAACCGATACCGCGCCCCATAATGCAACACCACATCGGATAACAACATCATAATATCAATAACAAGTGTTGCGGGACCCCCCTTAAGGACACACTGCTTAGCCCTTAAGACGGCCGTGGTATAAAACCACCGCAGAGGTCTGTGCTCAACAGAGCGCGTTCCCCCACCGGGAACCCCCTCAAAGAACCCCTCTGCGGATTCTTTGAACGGCCAATGCATATGATGCATGAATGCATTACATTATCAAATTCCTTTATAACTAATTTTAACAATAAAATTATTATAACAATTAATTAAGCATACTTTATTTATAACTCAAGAATATGGAAACACATTTTCCATATTATTTATATCATAATTCAATCATACGGAAACACATTTCCCATAATATTCATATCATATTTCAAACATATGAAAACATATTTTCCATAATATTTCATATTTCAAAGAATATGGAAACATATTTTCCATGTTATAATAATCGTTTAATATCATATTCCAAACCATTTGCATCCATTTCACAATTTAATTCAAATTAAATTAAAATATAACTATATGAGTTTCTAAACAATTAAACAAGTAATTCTAACTTAATTTCTATGTATTTAATATCCTATCCCCTCTTTCTTACCTCAAGTGAAGATCGTTAAACTTTCCTTATGCTAAACTCCTTTGTATTTCTTCAAATCTTCAAGTTTACGTAATCTCTTCTTATGCGAAAATTAAAGAATGAAGGTTTTGAGAGCTTGAAGAGAGAGATGAAAGGTTATAGGATCAGTGAGGTTTTTGGTCTGAGGAAATGTGGGAGGTTGAGGCTCTATTTATAGGCTTTCAATGTCGGTTACTGTAGCAAATACTGTAGCAAATTACTGTAGCAAATCACTGTAGCAAATCACTGTAGCATCTCGAAATTGACATGAGGCGGTGGAAAGTTGGAGAATTCTCACGAATTCTCTACATTCTTCAACATTTTTCATGTGATGTTTACTGTAGCATTTTACTGTAGCATTTTTACTGTAGCATTTTACTGTAGCAGATTTTTATTTTATTTTATTATTCTATTCTACATTCCATTCTCGTTTATTTCCGTATTAAGTCAAACTGAAAATATCCTTGTATTCATAATTAAATTTCCTATTTTCTAGGTTTCATTTCTTATTTCTCTGAGAAATTTTAATTTTTTCACTATCTAATTTACTGCTTAAAAAATTGGGCTATTACAGCTCGCCTAGATGAATGTTGGAAAAAATGCCTATCTCACCTAGGTGAGTTTTACGGGAATAGAAAATTAAAAAAAAAGGAAGCTTTGCCCCCTTTTTTACCCAAAAGACATAAACTTTTCTCTTCCCACTGAAACCCTAACCTTTCTTCTTCCCTTATTTACCAAAGCCCAACCTGCACCTTTACACAAAGGGATAAGGATTGTATTAGACAAAGAGGAGTAAATCATGGAAGAGACAAAAGAATGTGGCATCTAATTTGGAGTAAGAAGGAGGAAGGTAGGGCAAAGCAATGGAGTACAAAAAATAAAAATAGAGTCTAGGAACAAGCTTCTCTCTAGTTGAAGTAAAGTAGGCTGAAGCAAGGAACTGGGCTGATCTGAAAGGATGGAGCACCCTTACCCCTATAAAGATGGTCTTGAAGAAGAAGAAAAAATAAGGAAAATAGGGAGAGAAACTGTAAAAGTAAGGGTTTGAGAGATTTTTCTTTTTTTTTTGTGGGATCGAGAAAAAATGAGAGGTTTTCTTGTATAGGAGAAGGTATATCATCTTTGTTTTTTTCACAATGTCTTTCTTTCTTTTGTAAACATTCTTGGTGATTTGGAAATGTATTCCTGTTTTCTTTTAGAATTGGTGTATGATCCTCCTTGAATATTTTGTTTCAAAGTCTATATCTATGTTTTAACAATTCCATTTAAGGCTTGGGTTATTATATAGGTGTTCTCATGTTTTTTATCCTACTTGCTTGTTACAAGTTTTGTGTTCTCATGGTTTTGGGTTTTTAAAAGTAGAGGTGCCTTTTTGGGGCTTGCTTTTAAGTTTGTTGCCTGTAATTCATCTTGTTTTAGGTCATGGAAGGCCACTTGGTAGAGGAGGATCTAGCTTTCAAAAGGGAAATACCTTTATTTTTGCTAAATTTGCTTAGGCAAATACCATGTCTCCCTGTTGTAATGTTTTAAAGCCCTCTACCACTAGCTCAAGTAGGTGATACAACCGCGCCTGGGCGAGCCACCTTCCAAGCACCAAACACGCACACACAGTTCAAACCCTTTTTTCCTTTTTTTTCTTCCTATTTTCTCATTATCTCTGTTTTTGTTTATTTGTTTTTTATTTATTTGTTTACTTATTTTTTACGCATCCATTTTCCACACGTTAAATGATGGCTTGTCGTAACAAGCTAATATAGGCAAGACGTCGTAGCGCCGCCCCCTTATTTTTAAAAAAAATCTCTTTGTTTCTAGATTGCACTTTTTATTCGTAAACCATCGTACAAAGAGGTCAAGTCTAATTTGGATGAGATATATGTTAATCTCACTCCTTATTCTTTTAAGAAGAATGTCATTTCAAATCAATACGTGTTTGGTTTTGTTTTTTATATCGTGGAAGTGTAGGATTCATTTAGACGGGGTGTCTTGTTAATTTCATACTCTTCTCTAAACCATATTGTTGTTAAAGTGAGATTAATTTAGACAAAATGTCATGTTAATCCTACTTTGGAAACTCCTCCAGCCCGTCGTTGCTTTGCACCCTTTCATGTTGTTCCATTATTATTTTCTTCTTTAAGAGATTAAATTAATTTTTGGCTACTTAGGATATGCGCAATCAATATAAAGTAACCGTTTTACATAGTGTAAGATGCTAATACTTTTTCTGCTTGTAATTAGACACCCAAACTTAAGAATCTCCTTTTAATGATCAATGTCTTAACACAGGTATTTCTAATATTTTTTTCTCAAGAAAATAAATATTGAAGACTCCATTTTCAAACTGCTTGTTTTGGAAATGAGTTTTTCTTTTTTCATGGTTGGCCTCTCATTGTGATTTTGGTCATGACACTTTTCAAGTGAAAATTAGTAAGTTGGTGATGCTTTTTTGAATGTATTTTATTGTTTTTATTAATTCCATAGTTGATGGTGTACATGTTTTTTGTGTGGTTAGAGCCTTTTCATAGCTACTGATGCATTTTTAGTGTTTATAGTGCTTTTATTTTATAACTTTTGTAGGGTTGGTTGTTGTTTTTATGTTTTTTTTTATAGTGAAGTGTGTATTGTTTAGACAATGAAAATAAAGTATTTAAAACAATTTAATTATGTTATTGACTATGTATTAATAAAATTGAGTTTTATAAAATATTATAATATTCTTTTATCATTAAGGACTTTATTTTTATTTGTAATTCGAGACCCCTAAATTTCTGATTATGTAAGAATCGCATGTTTAGAGGGTGACGTGACATTGGGTTCATACAAGAGTTATAATTTGTTGTACATGCAAGCATTTGGTTCTTATTTAAAATGAAATTTTAAAATAATATTAAAAATAATAAATATTTGAAGAATCGTTGTGAACCCATTACTTATTTAAGAGTTCTTGTTGAGTTTTAAAAACGAAATTACGTGTACATGTGAGATTCTAAAACAACATATTAAATAATTTATAAGAATTCTCTTAGCATCCAAGGTGCTCTAATCTCTTCTTCTTTGGTCTCTGGTTCTTTGCCAAGTGCTTTAGACAGCTTTTGCTTTTCCATCTTTTCTTGTAAAAAGTTTTATAGCTCTATTAACTTTTCTTTTCTCGCCTTTTCATCTTTTTATATCCTTGACTTTTATCACAAGCGTTGTTTTTACATTATCACTCCTAGAAAGTAAAGGATCAGAATAACGTAAATATACAAGCAAAAACAAAAAGAGTGAAAAACTTCATTATAACTACATAATCACAATATATTACCGTAGTACATTTTCTTAAGATAGTCACGAGTATCGGTGCGTAGAGTAGGTTGTAATTAAACTCAAAAGTTTATTCAAATTCGTGTAACTTTCAGTTTATCTTATGCTAAATTTTATTATAGAGAATTATAGGTTGTTGATCCGGATGAGCATATCAGCTGATATACAAGGCAAGTATATCGACTGGTAGGCGTGCCTTTACCACATATTGGGCATCCCACCCCACTATGATCAACCTGAACCCTTTACCAGTGACATCACCTTGAACCCTGCAAGTATCAAAGATGTACATAAAAAGTATATAGGAGTTCAAAACATCACTTAGCTTAAAGTTTTATAGTTGAGTGTCTTCC
This sequence comes from Clitoria ternatea, assembly GCA_037962975.1. Lineage (NCBI taxonomy): Eukaryota > Viridiplantae > Streptophyta > Magnoliopsida > Fabales > Fabaceae > Clitoria > Clitoria ternatea. Next base: position 266,846,580 of record CM075672.1, read on the forward strand.
CTATTAACATAAATATATCCATCATGTATATCCTTAATATCAATAACTCTTTATTTTATTTTATCATAACCTACCTACTATAACAGTGGTTTTAATTAGACTATCATTGTTAATATTTTTGAACTCCCAAATCCTAACATTTTTCTCAAAATGAAAAAAAACACTACTTATCGTGGATTTAAATTTTCTACTCCTACCTGACTGTTTGATAGTTTCACTTTCATTTGTTCTGCATGTCATTTATGATACAACTGGATTCTTAGAAAAGAATATTGCACTTGGATTCCACTCAACTTCTATCCTCAAGCAAATGTCATCTTCTTTAGATATTTGCTTCATGTATACTTACCTAGTCTGAGAAGCCTGTAAGCGGTCCCTTGCATAATTTGGAATGTCTTTTTTTTAGTTTTTGATTGGCTTGAATTTTAAGTTTTGATATTATGTTTATTCATTAGAAATGTTTTTGATGTTTTCTATTTTCAATGTAATTGTAGACTAATGTTTTTTTTTTCAATGTAATTGCAGACTCCAGAAAGAATTAATGGCTCTTATAGTATATCTCTTTCACTTGAATTATGATTGTTATTATTATTACGATGGACCTTTTCTCTTGAACTTTCTTCAATTAAATAAAGCTCTAATACAATCTTGGAATCAATATTTGATGAGTTGATTTGTTAAAGAATACATACAAACCTGTTGGGAAAAATCGGGTCGGATTAACTGATAATTTTCCCGGCGCAGTAGAATGGCGGACCGATAAAATAGGTGGTTGCAGAATAAATTAAATACGAGCAAAGCAAAATAAATAATTAAAATGGCACCAACAATTTAACGCGGTTCACCCTTTTGATTTGGGCTACGTCCACGGGACAAACTCCAAAATTTCTTCCACTAATAAAATTAGTAGGTGTACAAGAGGGACTTCTCTAATAAAATATTAGAAGCACAAACCTGAAATTAACCCAAAATAGTGGCACTCAAGTGTTTCCCAAACATCCCAATTAAACTCATGATTTTGTCACTCACTAATTATTTTTCCCTCACTCTAAATCATCAAAGCAATTAATTAATTGCTTTGGCCTCACAAGAAACTCTCACGCTGGAGTTTTATAGGCAATTGTTCTCAATTGCTTCTGATGCCTCAATACAATGATCCAAGGCCAATTTATAGGCCATGAGAATGAAATTTAGCCACACAAATTTTATGGCTTTGCTGCATCTATGTTGCTTGCTTGATGACCACAAATTTCTCCATCATATGTTGCAATTAATTATGGCCATCATGGAGGAGGGACCCACAACAATCTCCCCCTCCCGATTACATGGATGGCTCTACCAGTCCTGCTGCTTGTCGACAGTACTCCAGCTTCTCCTTTGAAAGAGTCTTAGTCATCATGTCCGATCCATTTTCATCTGTATGGATCTTCTCAAGTTATAGCAACTTCTTCTCCAATATATCCCTAATCTAGTGATATCTTACATCAATGTGTTTAGATCTGGAATGAAAAGGGGAATTCTTCCCAAGGTGAATTGCGCTCTGACTGTCACAAAACAGTTTATACTTTTCTTGGTGCATGCCAAGTTCTCCCAAGAACTTATTCATCCATATCAGCTCTTTACAAGCTTCAGTGACCGTAATAAATTCTGCTTCAGTTGTTGAGAGAGCAACACACTTCTGTAGTCTTGATTGCCATGACACAGCTCCCCCTGCAAAAGTGATTATGTATCCTGATGTAGACTTTCTTGAGTCAACATCGCCAGCCATATCAGCATCCGTATAACCTACCAACATAGGTTTTTCATCTCCAAAACATAAACACATTTTGGAGGTACCATGAAGATACCTGAAAATCCACTTTACTGCAGCCTAGTGTTCCTTTCCAGGATTTGAAAGGAAACGACTCACTACTCCCACGGAGTGAGCGATATCTGGCCGTGTACATACCATGGCATACATCAAACTCCCAACTGCTGAAGCATATGGAACTCTATCCATCTTATCCTTCTCATCCTCTGAGGAAGGGCATTGCTTGTTACTTAGTTTAAAATGATTAGCAAGAGGACAATTAACCGCTTTAGCCTTGTCCATATTAAATCGTTTAAGTACCTTCTCGATATACTTCTCCTGTGACAACCACAATTTCTTGGTGTTCCTGTCTCTGGTTATTTGCATGCCAAGAATTTGTCTTGCTGGCCCTAAGTCTTTCATAGCAAAAGACTTGCTCAATTGCTTCTTTAACTTGTTGATTCTGGAAATATTCTGGCCAACGATCAACATGTCATCTAAATAGAGCAGAAGAATAATAAAATCATCATCAGAGAATTTCTGTATGAACACACAATGGTCTGAAGTGGTCTTCTTGTAGCCTTGCTCCCCCATGACAGACTCAAACTTCTTGTACCATTGTCTTGGTGCCTGCTTCAAGCCATACAAGCTTTTATTAAGCTTACAGACATAGTCCTTTTTCTCTTTACTTTGAAACCCTCTGGCTGCTCCATGTATATCTCTTCCTCCAGGTCACCATGAAGGAAGGCTGTCTTTACATCCATCTGCTCGATTTCAAGGTCAAGACTTACTGCTAATCCTAGCACTATTCTGATAGGTGTCATCTTCACCATTGGTGAGAAAATCTCATCAAAGTCAATCCCCTTTCTCTGACTGAATCCTTTGACGACCAATCTAGCTTTGAATCATGGCTGGGGACTGTGTTCTTCATGCTTGATCCTGAACACCCACGTGTTCTTCAAAGCCTTCTTGCCTGTTGGCAGCTTCACTAGCTCAAATGTCTTGTTCTTATGCAAGGAATTCATCTCATCTTGCATGGCTTCAACCTACCTTTTATATTGTTCATCATTCATAGCTTCTTGGAAGCTTTCTGGTTCTCCCCCGTCAGTCAGTAACACATACTGTTCTTCAGGATACCTTATAGAGCGTTGTCTGACTCTATCAGATCTCCTTAGATTTGGAGAACCTGCTGGAGCTAGTGGTTGATCATGAACACTTTCATCATCAGAATTATTTGATGGTATCTCAAAGGGAGCAATCGGATCACCTGCCTCAGGTTGATCATTAGGAGCTTCATCTTCAACTTCTCTTGGCACCATCGTTGAAGGAACTAGCTCTATGTTTGTTGAACCATCATTGGATGTGGAAGCATTTTCTTGGGCTTTTTCTATATCTTTGATGGTCTCATCTTCAACAAACACTGCATCTCGGCATCTGACAAGCTTCTTATGGATTGGATCGTAAAATCTATAGCCAAGCTGATCTTGACCATAGCTGACAAACACGCATTGTCGTGTCTTGACATCAAGTTTGGATCTTTTATCCTTCGGTACATGCACGAAGGCCTTACAGCCAAACACCCGCAAATGATCATAGGAAACATCCTTTCCTGACCATACCTTCTCTGGAGTGTCATACTGAAGAGGAACACAAGGTGAACGGTTCAATACGTGAGCGACTGCTTGTATAGCCTCACCCCAGAACATCTTTGGCAACTTTGCATGTGAGAGTATACATCTAACTCTCTCCATCAAAGTCCTATTCATCCTCTCAGCTAAACCATTCAACTACGGCGTCTTTGGCGGTGTCGTTTGATGTCGAATCCCATGCTCTTCACAGTAAGCATGAAATGGTCCTGTGTACTCTCCACCATTGTCTATACGAATACACTTAAGCTTCTTGCCAGTGTCCCTCTCCACCATAGATAAGAACTGTTTAAAGACACCCAAAACTTGGTCTTTAGTCTTTAAAAGATACACCCAAGTCTTTCAGGAATGATCATCAATGAAAGTCACAAAGTACTGAGCACCACCGAGTGACTTTGGCATTGGTCCACATAAATCTGAATGTATTAGGTCCAATACATTCTTCATTCTGGAAGGAGGGGAACTTTTGAAAGCAACTCTATTTTGCTTTCCCACCAGACAATTAGCACACTTCTTTAAATGGACGTGATCCAATCCAGGCAATATATTCTTTTTGGTTAGAACGGTCATACTTTTCTCACTCATATGACCGAGCCGCTTGTGCCATAATTCAACTGTACCATCATTCTCCACTGTATTCATAGTATCCTGCAAAGCCTTTGCCTGCATCATGTACAGTTGTGAGCACTTGTCTCCTTTGGCCACCACCAATGATCCTTTGGTGAGTTTCCGTTGGCCGTTGTAGAAGGTGTTGCAGTAACCTTCGTCATCCAACCTTCCAGTTGAGATCAAGTTCAGGTGCATGTCTGGAATATGCCTAATATCCTTCAGGCCTAACCGCATACCATTCTGTGTCTCCAAACAAACATCTCCTTTTCCTGTAACTTTTGAGTAATTTTTATTTGCCATTCTAACAACACCAAAATCACCTGGTGTGTAAGAAGAGAATAATTCCCTCTGAGATGTCACATGAATGGTAGCTCCACTGTCAACTACCCAACTGGTCTCATGGGTTGCAAGGTTGACAATGTCTTCTTCATAGATTATGTGGAACTCCTCAGCAGCATTGGTTTGTTCATCATCACTGCTGTCATCTTGGACCTTCTCCTTGCCTTTGTTCTTCTTTTGAGATCTCTTGAGCATCCGGCAGAACCTCTTTATGTGGCCCTTTTGCTTGCAGTGATGGCACTCCATATTTGCATATCTATTTGACTTTCCTCTACTTTTGCTTCTAGACTTTGAACCTTTGGTCTAATTCCTCCCCGGTCTCTGCAACAAGAACATCCTGTTGTGTTGATGTGGATCCTTGTGCTTTTCTTCTCATTTCTTCATTTAGGACACCACTTTTGACATTTTCCATATTTACTACACCATTTGGTGTAAAATTTGTGATTGAAATCTTTAAAGTCTCCCAAGACTCTGGTAGGGAAGCCAACACCAAAAGAGCAAGTACTTCATCGTCAAATTTAATGCCCATCCTTGACAGCTGCTCCACGATCCCCTGCATCTCATTCAAATGATCTGTCATCAGTGTACCCTCCCGGTACTTCATCTGGAGTAGCCTTGTCAAATAAAATAATTTATTGTTGCCAGTTTTGGAAGCGTACAGCTCCTCTAGCTTGTTCCACAATGTTCGAGCATGAGTCTCACTACAAATGTGATTGTACACATTGTCTTTGACAAATTGTCGGATAAAGCCACAGACTCGTTCATGCTCAAATTCCCATTCTTCATCTGTCTTGTCCTCAGGTTTAGTTGTACTAAACACTGGTAGATGCATCTTCATCACATATAGGAGATCCTTCATCTTGTTTCTCCATATGTGGTAATTCATGCCATTTAAATTAATCATTTTGCTCGTCTTCAAATCCATGGCCCCAACTAGACTTTTAAAGGGTAAATAATAATCTTACTTATTTTCTGTTGTAGAGGGTCCACCTTAGTGGCAACCACAGAGCATACGATAAGTAGATATTAATTCCCCCTGGTACCGCTTTGATACCAGTTGTTGGGAAAAATCGGGTCGAATTAACTGATAATTTCCCCGGCGCAGCGGAATGGCGGACCGATAAAATAGGTGGTTACAGAATAAATTAAATACGACTAAAGCAAATAAATAATTAAAATGGCACCAACAATTTAACGTGGTTCACCCTTTTGATTTGGGCTACGTCCACGGGACAAACTCCAAAATTTCTTCCACTAATAAAATTAGTAGGCGTACAAGAGGGACTTCTCTAATAAAATATTAGAGGCACAAACCCAAAATTAACCCAAAATAGTGGCACTTAAGTGTTTCCTAAACATCCCAATTAACCTCACTATTTTGTCACTCACTAATTATTTTTCCCTCACTCTAAATAATCAAAGCAATTAATTAATTGCTTTGGCCTCACAAGAAACTCTCACGCTGGAGTTTTATAGGCAATTGTTCTCAATTGCTTCTGATGCCTCAATACAATGATCCAAGGATAATTTATAGGCCATGAGAATGAAATTTAGCCACACAAATTTTATGGCTTTGCTGCATCTACGTTGCTTGCTTGATGACCTCAAATTTCTCCATCATATGTTGCAATTAATTATGGCCATCATGGAGGAGGGATCCACAACAAAACCTTATAACTAAGTTTAGAGTTAAGGATTTAAAGTTGATTTACTCAAGGTTTCTATGTTGGATGTTGTTTTCAAAGTCAAACATTACATCATGAAAAACATAGAAAAGGAAGAAAGGGCATATGTAAGTTCCGATTCAATTTGTAGAAAAATATACTCAAATTTTAAATTGGAGACCTTCACTCTAGATGTTCTAAATGCAATTAATTATTCTGCCCTTCCTCCACATAAATTAATATTAAAGATAGGTGTCCTAGTCATGTTGTTAAGAAATATAGACCAGTTTAATGGACAATGATACAAGGTTGCAAGTAAAACGAGTGGGGAATCATATCCTTCAAAGTCAAGTGTTAACAGGGACTAAATTTGGCAACATTGTTCACATTCCAAGAATAGGTATGATACCTTCCTCAAAAGGTCTTCCTATTAAATTTCAAAAGAGATAATTTCTCATTATGGTCTCATTCGCAATTATCATAAATAAGTCTCAGGGATAACCTCTAATGTTGGATTATATCTTTGATGACCAATGTTTACACATAACCAATTATATGTCTCACATGTTAGATCAAGACAAGGTCTAAGAATCATATTGGAAAATCATGATGATATATCTCCTAACCATACCATTAATGTGGTGCATTGAGAAATATTCTCTAACTTGGCTTAAGTATGTATTTTTTGCATTTTAAATTGATGTTAAACTTATAGTTGTGTTTTTTCTTTTTTTAAAAAAATGAGTATCTAATTTTATAATAATTTATTTCAATTTTAGTGTTCTATCTAAAATTTTATAATAACTTAATAGTTATGAAGACTTAAATCCTACAACCAAATATCATCTCACACTACTACAAAAAAGGCTTTTGTCAGCGGTTCCGTAATAGTTATTGTCAGCGGTACAAGCGCAGAAAATAATGGCGCTATTAATAGCACAAAAAACAACGTCAGCGCTTAAACCGCTGACATTAGTTATGTATTGTCAACGGTTGTAACGCGGAACCGCTGACAATAGTGAAACAATGTCAGCGGTTGAGATGAGGAACCGCAGACAATAAGCAAACAATAAGCAAACATTGTCTGCGGTTGTGATGCGGAACCGCAGACAATAGTCTCACAATGTCTGCGCTTAAAGCTATAACCGCAAACAATAGTTGTTTTTTTTTAATTTTTAATTTTCTAAACCTGTATTAAATATGATAAACTAATTTTTAAACTAAATAGTATAAAATTAATATAGGCCCAATAAATTAATTCTACCTCAAGAGTATCAAAAGAAAATCATACACAATGTTTCACGCTTTTATTGAATAAATCAGCTCTCATATTGATCCGCACTACAAATGATAATAAAATAATAAAATATAATAATACAAAGTGTAGTGCAGAATGAAGTATGATTTTTTATGACGTCCTTCAGTTGGCAACGCCTAAGGCTCTGCAGCAACAAAATTAGACAACAACTTATCAGTGTCATGACTTTTTATGCGTGTAACATGTAAGCTTTTCTTTACTTAGGTGCATTTCGTTAGGTGATTATTTTTAATCAGAATTAGAGTTTTGCATACACATAACAAAAATAAGAATTAAGGTTAGGCACTTATAAGTCGAAACTTCAATTCTGATTGAGTACAACATTATAAGTATTTTATAAACTATTTTTGAAAAAAAAATTAAGTGTTAGTCCTGAATGCCAAAATAATTTTGGAAAAACAAACCATTCAAGCGTAAGTACACTAACCCATCACTCTCCATCGCTCTTGGATCAGAGTCCAAGCACCATGCATATACATGAAAGATAATGGTTAATTGTATTATTCTTTTTGGTGTATAACAACCTTAATTAATAGCTTCCTTTTTCTGTTTCTTTATTTAACATAAGGTATAGGAAAACGTTTGAGAAGGTAATATTCCACTACTGACATAGATGCAAAAAATGTCATGGCAAAAGGGGATGTAGCACTTGACACCTTTGTTGAAAATTCACCAATAAGAGTGAGTTCCAAGTGGAAGAACATGAAGTCAGAATCATATGAAGTTGATTATATTTAATTAAGATTAAAAAAGTTGTTTATTTTCAATATAATTATTAATCTATCCAGTTTACCTTTTTATTTGGTTCTAGATATATCTCCAATTAGGAATCCATGATAATATTTAATATATATTTTTCAATTATATTCCTCTGTTCTTTAATATTTAATATATACCTCATAACACACAATAAAATGTAAAACAGGAGTTACTGGTAAAAGTAAAATACTGAAATGCATCCAATAAAATGAAAAACTCAAAATGAAAGACCTTGACCTCAACCAAAGACCATTGATGACTCTAAACAATAATTGCCCATCCTAGTAGTAGGCTTTACTACACTTCATCCCAACAAGGACTTTTTTAATTACAAAATTTCCTTTGATAAAAGTAAATAAGTTAACATAGACAATAACAAGGATTCAATGGACATTAAAAGCAAGAAATGGTCTACAATTTGGATAAATGATTAAAAATAAATGCCAAAACATGGAAAAAGATAAAAGGGCAGAATGAAGTCAAAAGGGTATGTGTCTATATGCATTATCATTTTTTATATATAAAATAGAAGTATTAAACTTTATAATTTAGGAGTTTACCTTGAAAAGATTGAATAGTGCCTGGTTCTTTGTTAAAGCATTGCATCTCTTCAAGCTTCTCTTGATTATAAGAAACAACTATGAAGCAAAAGAAAATAAGAAAATTAACACAAGCATAACAAAAACTGGTTACAGAAAGAGGGAGAGAAACTTGTTCTGCCTTTTTAGTGTTCACCAACAGATTTTAACTACAACCTAAATATCCTAGGCTATGTTATTGGGGAGTCCAGCTCCCATGCAACTTCTCATACTAAATCATTTATTTTATACATTTATAGGCTACTCACTATAGCAGCAAAATTTGACAAGGTTTAAATAAAAATGAGTAATAAAAATGACACTGTCTTGTTACCTTGGACCTTTTATAGATAGCATTTGATGGTTTAACCATTAATTACCTTAAATGGCCCTTATAAACTATAATCACATTAGAATACAAAATATCAAGTTGCTGCAAGAATACAAAATATCTAGTTGATGTAGTGAGACAAAGGAGGCCCTTTAGATCTCCATATAACATAGTTCTAACTTAAACATAACTAGTTCACTAAATTCAGCAACTGTAACTTGCTTTACTTTTTGCTCACAGATTTCCTTTTATGTACACACAGACATGACAGAGACATAAATCTATTTACACCAAGGCTAATTTGTTTTAATAAAATTCAATAATTTTATCTAAAAAGTTACAGCCATGTTAAAAAATTACCATATAAATGAAATTTTATGCAGTTATCTACAAATTCTTTAATTACAAGCACAGTAATCACTATCAGCTTCAATAGGACCTGATTATTAGATCAAGTATAAATTAAGATAGGTGGTCTTGGCAGCAATGCAGGACATGAACATTAAGAACCAATAGGCTATAATCCAAGTTGGTTTTAGAGGATTTATATACTTACATTTTTTGTCAGTTTCCTCAAGTAACGAATTTCAGTGTTAAAGTCTGCACTACCAAATGGAGATGCTAAAATGCAACTTCTTAGTCAATAAATCAAAGTGAACATAGTGTTAAACTGCTAGTAATATTGACCTGTTATATCATGAGCTTCACCAATTAACTCATAATCTAGTGTTAACTAAAAGCAGTCATAATTCTTTTGGTTTTATAGACAAATTAAAAATGCTGGAATAAAAAACAAGTTAAACAAAGTTTTGCTAGAAATAAATTTGGAACTAATATATTATAATTCTTTTGGTTATATAGACAAATTATATTATTATCGCACCGCTTTCTTTTTGGCCTTTATTAAAGAGGGTTCAATCTTAGGGGTACACAACTACATAAGTTGTGCTGATATACATACGTAAACAAGATATGGTAATCTTCCAATAATTACATATTATCACTCAAAATGCCTATTTATCCTCTCCACCTACTTCCATTTTGAAATTAATTCCATTACTTAGAGGAATCTTGTTTCAATTACAGATGCCTTAGTAATTTTCATATATATATATATATATATATATATATATATATGTATATATATTTTTCACGGTAATGGAAAATCGTGCACTAGTTCATATAATCATATATACTGTGATATAGCATTATAAAATCTAGACTCCAAACCACTTGATATCTCATTATTGACTAGAAAAAAGACAAATTACTACATCCAGATACCTTGGAAGGAAGGTGAGAAAGCTTGCTGCCATGTTCTTTTCATTTTTCTGGGTTGGTATGCAATAAATTGGATACCTATCCAATTATAACAAGCCAATATATGACATTTAGAAACTAGAATCAAAAAGAAAAAGAAACTGGAGATCTAATTGGAAGTAAATATAAACTTCACACTCAAATTGTCTTTTATTAAAATAATTATATTCTCATATACGTAACTAAAGAAAACAAAACCGAAAGTTGAGCACAAAAATACTCATCTACCAAGTTGGGTTCTATATCGTTAGGAAACATTACTATAGATTTAACATTCTCTAAGAAATCTGAATCACAGACTAATTTTAACTTGCAGTAAATTAAAAAATGAAATAGAATTTGTGAAAAATCAGGTATAGTCACTTTTATCGCTACAAGTAATGTTTAAGTAAAACAAAAATTCTCCGAAATTGAAGATACTGAAAAGAAAGAGAGTTTGAAATAGGAACTTATTGGAATCATCCAACAAAATGGATACAGCTTTGGAGTTGTGAAAGAGGAAACAACACCACATACACACACGTAGGGGAGGGAACAACCGAATCAACTCCTCCTAAATTAATGAAAAACAAAGGAAAAGAAAGTTAGAAAGTTTTCATTTAGAATCTCATTGACGATCAAGCTGATAAAAGGTGTTTGAAAATTTCTACGGAATTGAAGATACTAAAAAGAAAAAGAGAAAGTTTGAAATAAGAACTTACTGGAATCATCCAACAGAATGATGGGGCTTTGGAGCTGTGAAAGAGGAAACAACACCACACACGCACGTATGGAAGGGAACAACAGCACAGTGGTCGGCGAGGGAACAAAACCAGGCATGCACGATAGGGAAAGAAATCGCGGACGGCCTCCTTGTTACCCAGAGGGCACTTCTTGCTAGACTTCTTCTCAGAGGACTCGGCGGTGTCATCGGTGGCAACGGGGTCGTCGTTAAAGGCGTGGACAATTTTGCTGTGGACATGGTAGCACGTGTGGGTATGGGAGAAATCGAGCTCGCCGTCGTCCATATCCCCCAATTTTATGACCTAATTGAATTGAAAAATTAAAAATAAAAAAATGCAAAAGTCACTGCTCTTTGGTTATTTAATATTTAAATATATATTATATGCGAAAGTTATGGAGTAGTGAGCCAAACCGAGCGCGAATAGAAATTTAGGACCACTATAGTCTGCGGTTGTTATATATAACCGCAGACAATACTATTGTCTACGTTTAACCCCACCAACCGCATAAAATACTACCTTTTGAGCATCAATGTCTGCGGTTCCGCCGAACCGCAGACAATACTAGCGTTACCTTTTGCAATTTGTGTTGTAGTGTCAGGTATATCAATAGATTTACTTATGGACTACTTTTTGGCACGTGACATAACTTCAGTATATTTCTTAAATTTTAGTTATAAAGCAAAATAATGATTCGGGAGTATTAGTAAATTTGTTGGGTATTGTTTAAATTTATTAAGAAATATTGTTCGGTAAATTAGACTTTAAAGTATCTCTCCCTTTCTTCCTTTTAATTAGACATAAAATTCAATGTTTGACGGATAACACAATAATTTTTTGGTCCTCATTCTCCAACTATTACTATGATTGTGATTATAGGTTTTATTGATATTGATATTTTCCTTAAATTTGTGGTCCGTTTTTATAACTATCATTAGGATTATAATCTTCTTTCAATTTTATCAATGATAAGTTAATGATGAAAAACATTCATTTATCATTCTTTTTTTTATTATGTAAATGAAGACTGTATTTAATTTAATTTATTGATGGTTCGTTCCTCATACAAAACATAATCCAACTTAACTTATCAAATCAAAAACAACTAATGGCAATATCTTTATATCATACTTGTTTTCATAAATATGTTAGAATATTATCTGCTCCCCTATGCTTATTGTTATACTTTTAAGTATCATACACAAATTATACTGTAATTTTTTTTTTTTAAAAATAACATGGTGCTTTAACTTTGTAATATACCAAACAATAGGAGGATAAATTAGAATTCCACTCATTTCATAAGTTACACATCAAAGATACAGAAGTTGCATCATGTGTCTCATTAGGACCAACACATTAGGATTGCTTCAAGGTAGCGGGCTCATTTAACTCATTACAACCAACGATGTTGGGTCTCCTCTGGTGCTTGAATGCATGACAATGGTCGAATATTTTCATGGGTTATTTGACAAACTTGGAACATAGTTGGAACATCTCTTGTTGTCTTTCTATTAATGAATTCCAACGACGAAACATTTCCATTGGTTATTTCTCATCTATTGTATTATGTGTAAGTCTTCGGTTTTTAATTTTTTATCCTAATATTATATTAACAACTTTGTTGGAATTGTTAACGACAATTAGTTATGAATTTTTTTATCCTACCACTGTAGTTTTTGCTTCATTATATCAATTCTAAATGCAAAACTTTTTTTTCTGTAAAAAAAAATGTGCATCGCATGGACTCTAAAACTAGTAATATTAATAAATAATATTTATAATAATAAAAGGTAGGATTTATAGCATTCACTGAGTGTAAAATAACATATTTTGTGTTGAAGAATGACACGAAGCATCACATCCTACACCAGTTAAGGGTGTGGGAGTTGGTGTCGCACACAGCTTTTAAAATGGGGAATTAGCATAGGAGGACGTTGTGTCTTATGCCTCGCCCCTTGATTCTTGTAGTGATTTTTATGTTTGAAACATGCATTAAGAAGAGAAATTGAAATATACTACCATTAAATTAATTGTATAAAAGGATTAAATATTTGTTGCAAGCCAAATAATAAATCAAATTAAGGTTTGTTCAATCCTAACTAATTAAAGAGAAATCAACCACACAAAATCATGGTGATCAACTTACAAATATCAAAAGTAAGAGAAACAAGAAACTCTTGAAGATTTGAAACTTCGAGGCTTGGAAATGGTAGATTAATTCCTCTTCCAAAACGTTATTTATCGAGATGTGAGTTTGAGCCTTTTATAAGACTCCAATATTAAGTCGAGAGTGTTTTATCTGCACAACATAGTTGCTCGAGTAATAGGTTAATTGCTCGAGCGATGAGCCAAAAATTTGAGACAACAAGACTAACAAATCCAAGAGCTGCTATAATTCTTCACTTTTTACTCTTCTTCTTGGGTCCTAAAACATGTAAAAACATAACAAAATTATTAAAGACACCTAAAATTAGGTAATGCTTAATATTAACAACAAAGGATAATTTTGCTATATTAAGGAGCGATGAACTATTAATTTAAAACTAAACTCATAAAAAACTAACCTAAAATATAGGTCTAGCACCCAACTCTCACACAAACGCTTACGAGAGACATATTTAAAATTCCATGTTATATTTGAACTCCATCATTGAAGAGAAAGTCCTAAATATGTACATGGCCCATAAATCTTCAAGATTTAGAAACTTAGATATATGAATAAATAGTAAAAAATCTCAATGATACGTCACTGTTTTCAATGTAACATTTATTGCTTATAGTTTATTGCGTTGATTAACGTTGTAATCCCTTTTTCAGGTGGCACCCCATCAAGCCTATACAGGAAGGTAATTTATTTACTTAGAATCTCAAACATAACAATTTAAAAGTTAACTGAGAATTTACCAACATATATTGAATCGAAAATCCAAATGCACTTTCTCTTGCAATAATGAATTCTTCCTTTGAAAAGTTCACGAGGGAATTTTGCAAGATTTTCTTTTCTTCATTCCTTAAAAGAATACTCCATCATGTATTCATGCAGGGAAACACTTTCTTTTAATCAGTGCGTTATACATTTCAAAATGAGTATTATATATATCTAGTACTCCCATCATTGTCTGCCATATGCATGCTACCTTCTTTTTCATGATTGTCCAGAGCGTTTCCCAATCAACTTTCTCTTTTCTAAAATCTATTATTACATTATTTTATTACATATTAAGAAAGGAAGGTCCCCATAGCTACGTGGCAGCACCTCAGATATTTAGCATAGCCTTACACAATGGATGATTTGTGGGGCATTCTTAGAAATCTTACTAAATATTTCAAAAGTTTTAGTGTTACATTCTTTGATAAAAAGAAAGTGGGTTTATGTCTAAATATGTTTGCGCTAAATTTAGTCCAGTTGCTACTATTGTAAAGATCACATAAATATTTGAGTTGCCTTAGAAAAGAGAATATTTGATGAGCCAATCATATTTAAAGCTTTGAAAGTTTTTAACATAGCTTCTAGCTAGTTTTTTCTCCTCGCTTTTCGGTTTTCCAGTTCACAAACATATGTTGAATACAATATGAAATAGTTCACGATAGGAAATATACAATATGTAAAATTAGTTTCATTTTAAATTAACAATTCAAATATGTATTCAATTAGTTTCATTTAATATTTAATATAGTTGTTAACAATTCATTTATATTACAAAACTCAAGAAATGCTTTTAAGTAAAATTAACTACATTAAATATTTATAAATTGAAAAACTAGCTACCCATCTGATTTTTTATTTATTTATTTTTGTAAACAAGGGTCCTAGAGCGAAATATTAATGTCATTTTTTAAGGAACAAAATACAAAGCAAATTAATAGATTTGTTGGTTTAAATGTATATATTTAATTCCAATCAAATAACAAATCTGTTTTGAGTTTTATGGTTGAAAAAAGTCTTTGTTGAGAAAATAGACTTACTATGTTGTAGATATTTTCGGTGAAATATATATATAGTTAATTAATACTACTTCTAGTATTAAATGAGTAAATTTTAGTAAAATTTTTTGGTCCCTTAATTTAAATAAAATTATACATTTTCAATGTCATTAAATATTTTTTACCAAATATGTCCTTATTATATATATTTTCAGTTGTTATTTATCTTCACTTGCTAGTGCAAATATCTAGTGCCGCGTGCCCCTCATCCCTTTATCTTAGGCAAAAATATAGGAAAATCCAACCCCCCCCCCCCCCATTACACACGGATCTTTGGTGGTTGCGCCATGTGATAATGGGTTCGGATTCAAAACCCTATTTTCCCTCTACCCCACTAATTGTATAAATGGCTTTAAAGCCCCCATTGTAAGGCAAGTGTAACACATTACAAGGCTAATAAACGCATTATCCCTAGGGAGATTCCTTAAGTTTTGTGTATTCTCCAGCTTTATTATGAACATTTTGGCGCCCACCGTGGAGCCCGGTAAAACGGTTCATATTCATAAAACCCTAAAAAGCTAGCAAGGCAAGGATGGTGACAACCCGTAGTAACCACAACCGTTGTGAGGAGGGTGATGCCTAACGAAAAGAATTAGATAAGGATGACCAGATCCAGAAACTCACGAGTGCCGTGGAAGCATTACAGCGTACAGTGATAGACCTACAGAAGGAAAACGATTACCTGCGTGCACAAAGGATGGAGAAACGGGAGGCCTCGAGTTATCACAATACTTAAACCACCAGGTACGGGGTAGATGGTCGCGACACAATACACCAAAGGCATGGAGAAGCACGAACCTGTGCACCCGTATGTTGCCCATCCATCACAGAAGAGATAATGGGCACGTTGACTCCACCAAATTACAAACCCCCGTTGATGGAGAAGTACGATAGGAGGGGGACCTGGAAGAGCATCTCACGATGTTCACCACAACTATATTGATCACTGGCACATTCATCGCCTTATTCTGTCAAACCTTTCCCACAATGTTGACGAAATCTGCACTGCGCTAGTTCTCCCATTTACTCCTAAGGAGCTTGGAAAATTTTTTAGGGTTAACCAAGAAATTCCTGAGTAAATTTGCTACCAGCCGAGCGGTACAACAGACTTTTCACAGCCTGGTAAATTTGAGGCAACATCCAGATGAAACTCTCAAGTAATACATGGCCCGCTTCAATGAGTAGGCCATTCAGATATGTGATTTTAGCTCTAAAGTCTCCCTGTACGCAATACAGATTGACCTACGCCCGAGCAAATTTTAGGACTCTCTGGCTAAGAACCACCCTTGGACATGGATGATTTCAGGCAGAGAGCCATGCGATACATTAGTATGGAGGAGAAGGAAGTCAGACGCATAGGACAGGTGGAATGAAGCATCACCTGAGCAAAACCATGGCAGAGAAGCCCCAGGCCAAATAGAGAAAAATGCTTACAAGCCTACGCAGCTCCCAAGTATAGTGACTTCACCCCTCTAAATAACAGGAGGGATAGAATCATGCATGAGGTTTACAATACTAGCCTGCTTAAACATCCCCCACCGAGGGAAGGAGCCAAAGGTGTAGATAAGACGAAATTCTGTGAGTTCCATCAAGCTCACAAACACGGGACGGAGGATTGTTGCTCCCTTCCGAATCAAATTGAACATTTAATCCGCCAAGGACATTTGGGAAGATTCGTCAACTACAAGAACGAGGCACCACAAAAAGGCAGTCGAAAAAAGGACAGAGAACCCTCAGACCGGGTGGAGTTACAAAGAAGGGACCGACCACAAATGGAAAGGGATCGTTCTCGTTCATAAAGACTGGGAGATGAAAGAGATGACGGAAGACGGGTCATCCATACAATCACTAAAGGGTTCCCCGGGACTCACGCGAATCCTCATCGACATACAGGGCAGGTGAACACTCTACAAGGAGGCACTGAGACAGAGGTTATAGCTTTCGATAGCTCAGACTTCCCTAAGGGAGGGCCAACACAAAGATGAGCCAATGGTGGTAACCATCGGCATAGCCGAATGCATCGTGGAGAGAGTACTTGTGGATCAAGAGAGCTCGATGGACATTTTGCACTGGACGGCTTACCATGAGTTAAAGAACCCACATCGGTTTCTTTATAAATCGTATTTGATGTATGATGAATCCATATTGGTTATTAAAAAACCATGGTAGAATGAGGAAGTCACATCGATTTTAAGCAATCATGGGGAAAGAAGCCACATCGATTTTGATAAAACCGATGTGAAATGATGAAATAATATCAAAAAAGCCATTGTGTTTTTTTTCCACACCGATTTCCTTAAAAATGTTGATATGAAATCATACTTTTGTAGTGATTCTAAGGGTATTTTAGGAAACTAAATCAAATATATTGGTAATAGTGATACAAATAACTACTTTTAACTATTATTCTATGAAATTAGATATTTTTGTTTATACTTAAAATGAGAGATAAGAATAAAAAGAAAAATAAAAATACAAAAGTGACGTAAACTACCATTATTCCAACTTTCAATCACTTCACACTTTCATTAAGAAAAAAGAAAGGCACTTGGTTCCCAAATCCAGATAGTGCCATATTTGCTTATTCCTTTCCGATTTTACTTGGTTAATTGATTAACTGGTTGCTTAATTGGTTCTTATGCTATATATATTCCTCTCTCTTTTCTTCACCAGTGTAGTGAGATGGTGCTACTTCCCCTTGATTTACTTTCCAAAGCCATTTTTACCAGTTCTTTTTACTTGTTTTTTCTTATCAGCCATATATACATATATAAATAAATACAAGGGATACCCAAAACCCATTATAACATATAGAAGCAAATTTGTCGTAACCTGTTATAGATACCTCACTTTGCATATAGTTAAAAATTGTAGCATTCCTGTAAAGCCCAATGAATCATAAAGCTGAAGCCCACATAGTGGCCCAGGCTTTTCTCCTTTCTTTCCCACTAATCCGAAACAAAAATTATTGAAAGTGTTGTTTAATTTTGCTTTACTTTCATTTACTAATTATATATAGTGGAACTGAATATGAAATTTTGTTTGACTAAATATGAATTGAGTTGAAAATTTATTGATTATTCATGTTATTGTTGTTATAGTGCTGTACGTAATGATTTTGAATATGAATTGAACATGTAATTATTGAACTGAGTATGCTTAATGTTTTGTGAATGATTTTATATTTATATTATATAGTGGTGCCTAATCCATTTTGAGAATTGTGTTTTTATATTATTTTATAATTAATACGATCCCCATGGTTGAATTTGGACTACATACACTAGGATTTGGCTCATCTAAAGTGCAGCCAGCACCTGCACTTCAGAGGATAAAGTGTTAATCTCTGCCATCTATTTAATTAATGGTAAATTATAGTTTGGTAAAATATTATGATAGATTTTTTAAAATTAAATTGTTATCAATTTTTTATTTAAATTCAAAAATTATCCATTGATATGGGATAATATTTGTGCTGCATTGGATAACAAAAATTATCATAGATTTGTTATGAAAATGAGGTTATCAATTATAAAACTTTAAATGTCTAAATGCCTACAAGTTTATGAATTGGATTAGATCGGTTTTTATCGTGATCACTCAATCATAAAAATATAATATGGTTTTGATTAGATGAGTTAAAATCATTTTTTAAATATTCAATTAAAAATAGTTTGGATTGGATTTAATTATTAAATTTTTATTTATATTTTTATTTAATTTGAAAGTCATAAATAAAATTCGTTCTAGTAATAAACTTTATTTTTATATAAAATATAAACTTAAATAGTCAAAAAAATAAGTCATAAAATTATGTTGATATTGATGTTAACAATAATAAATCTGTAAACACATTAATATAGGATATCTTATGAAAAATAATAACACTTTAAAAGTAAATTTTAAAAATTAATTATGTAAGGTTATATATGAAATTTTTTTCGTCCAAAAAATATGAGTTTTCTTTTTCTCAAAATACAAATACAACTATTCTCACTTTGAACTTTTGGCAGAAATAGTTCAAAGATTCGATCAATAACTCATTAATTTGGCTAACAGTTCATTACTTGTGCACTCACTCGGATAACTTTATACTTTATAGAAGTGTTGGGTTGGAAAGAGAATATTTCTTAGATTTTAAAAAATAGAAATAAGTGGTAATATGTAATGATAGAACCATTTAAGAACCATATATAATAAAAATGTACATGGTTGAATTAGATATCACTACAACCCTAATTTATAAATGGAGTGCAGCTGTATACGCACTAAAGTGAAATGATGAGAAAACGATATAGTGAAAGTTACTAAGTCATTAGGGGTATATATTGCGCTCAAGATACACTATTTTTAGTTGACTTCCAATTCTATTAAATGTCTCATCACTAATAATTCACTTTTAACATTGTATTTAAAATTTTAAAAACTTTATGAAAATATAAATTGTTGTATTTTTATTAATATTAAAAGTGTAAAAAAATTAACAAGATAAATAAGGATAAAATAAAAAATAATTCATTATTTTATAAAAATTAATCATCTTAATTACATTTATTAATATGTGTAATTCTTCTATCTCTAAACAATTAAATAAAAATAAAGGAAGTTATATATAAAGTGTCTTATAAATAAGAAGACAGGAAGTATAATTAACCAAATCACAAACATTTATTTTTGTTGACATACTACCCTGAGTCCAAATATAAAAGATGCAGTTATTTCATTAATATTATTAAATATTTTATTTAATTTCTTAAAATACCTTTAATATTATTTATTAAACAAAGAATGAGTCGTTTTGAAAATATATATAAAGATAACATATTTGGTAATTAAACATTTAATTACATTAAAAAAGTATAATTTTATTTATGTTATGGAACTAAACAATTCTACTAAAATTTATTTATATTTAAAACCAGAAGTGGTATCATAAATTTATTTTTTTTCCTCTCAAATATACCTCTAATATCAAATGATTGAAATAAAAATTTGTGTAGTAAATATTTTTCTGGTAAATTTACATTTCTGATAAATTAGGAGTGTAAAAGGATTGCTCATTGAATACATAAAAAATGATAAAAATTTTATACCTAGTATTATGATACCAAGGAATTACTAATTAATATTTATTGAAAATGGCCGGTATGTCATAACTAAGCTCCCCGCGCCGTTTGGGCTTAAATTTATTAAAAAACAAAATTAAGTTTCAACTAATGAGATTTGAAAAACAGTTATTACTCTTAATTTTGAATATAAATAAAAATAATTAATTTTACACATAATATTAGTTAAAATTAATTAATTTTATTTGTATTATTAAATATTTAATGTAATTTTTTTAATATATTTAAATATTAAGAAGGATTTTAAAAAAAACTAGGTAGTATGTTTCCAAAAAAACTAGGTATAGTGCCAAATAACACAAGGAAGGAGATAACTCATAAGTATTAGGAAGTGATGGATCCGTAAATATAGAAAAAATGAAAATTTTGGAATAATATATAAATATATAATTTTATAATTTTAAGGAATGAAAAGCAAGTTGATTTTTATTAGAATTAGAGACGAATAATTCAAAAAAAAGGGTCAGTATACTCTTTATTCTGATATAAAATTTGTATTTAAATATGATATTTATATCATTAATGAATATGCTCTGGGCCGGAAGGATTCGAACCTCCGAATAGCGGAACCAAAACCTGTTGTCTTACCGCTTGGCCAAACCTTCCTCTCATCACTGATCACAGCTTCATGACAGTTAACAACAATGCTAACTTCACAGGATATATAGTTGTATGAATGATTAGATGTGTTTTAAACTCAAATGAAATTTGAATTAGTAAAATGGGAAAGGATGCAATTAGAGAGAAAAAGTCTCCTCCATTATTTTTTTCCAAATTGTAATTTCATGCTAATAACACCACAAAGTGCTCTAAGCATTCTATCATATGTGATTCCCTTATCTAAACACAGATCATATATACTAGCAGCATGATGACTGATGAGCATGACCCTTTCAGCTGAGGCCATACCATATGCTCGTGGTCTAGGTCTCATTTTCTTACTTCTTTTTTTGTCCAAAACTCTATAGTTGGACTCCCCAACTACTATCACCATTTTCTACAATATAAAACTTATAATTAGTTATTAATAACAATAAATATCAAATTTCCACACAAAAGTAACAAAAACATATTGAAGATAAAGTGAGTACATATGAAGGAATTGAAGATAAAGCTTGAAAGTGGGACATGTTAGAATTGGTATTTTGGCGGATTGAAGTTAGAATTTCGTGATCATATGTCCAATACAGATAATATAGTCATGTTCATGTTTATTTCTAATATCAGAACTGAAGTTTATTGTTTTTTGGATGAAACTGAAATGTAGTTGAGGAATGTAACTTGTAGGTTTGTTGTAATGCATTGTTTGATGAGGTCTGTTTTTTGTGTGTCTAAGTAAGCCCATTTTAATGTTATAATCATCGTTTTTTATCATAACATATTAGCCCCTGCTCCTGCAAATAAGCCCCCAAATTATTGGGATAATCAGTGTTTTTCTTTCAGGAGTCCCTGAACTTGTGACGTCTATTACAAATTAGTCCATGAATTAATTATGTGTACATCTATACAAATTTTGTTTTAATATATTCTAACCAGAAACGCCTAAACAACTAGTATTAACCAATTCAATTATACTAGATTCTTAACATATGACTTAATTACTTAATAAACACAATCTAAATAGTCAGAACCTTATGAAAACTGGACCGCAAGTGTTTTTATGATCGGTTGAACTGTAAATTGATTAAGTGATAGACTAAAATTAATTCTTTGTTATTATTGATTTAACCACGATTCGATTTCTGAATTGACCATAATTTGCTTGAACTGTCATTTTCACTAGTTCAATAACTAGTCTAATTTTAAAACATTGGTCATGAGCATTGTAATAATTAGTTACGCTTAATGAAAAAACTTTGTTAAAATAAACTCTTAATATAAAAAATACAATTGTCCCAAGGCATAATGAAAATTTACTTCCAACAAAAAACACTACTAGAAAACATTGTTTTAATATAACAATTTAACCACTGGATCGTGGTCAACAATGCACAGCAACGTAGTCATGGAGCGACTAGAAACTCTCTAAGATGGTCATCTGTGAAGCACTTCAGCAACGAACAATGATCATGTCGCTAAAATTTATTACTAGTGTAACACCCCTATTTTTATTTTTATATTAAAATTTTAAAGTAATTAGATTATGGTTCTTTAGAACTTTTTAATCTACGTATTATTTATGATTTTTTAGAATTTTTAAATTTTTTTAATAAAATAATATATTTTAAATAATTTTAAATTCATATAAAGTGACCTAAAATTAAAAATAATTATAAGAAAGTGAATTTAAATTATAAGAAAATTTTTTAAAATCCGTTTCAAGTAGACTTATCTAAAAAGTATCGGTTTGAGAAAAATCTTTATTTTTTCCCATCGTTAAAAAATTGGGAACGTATCAATAAATTTTTATTAACAGAAAATTTTAGATTTTTAAAATTTAAACTTTATATTACTTGTTATAAAATTAGTAAGGACTGATATAATATCGCTAAATTTCAAAAAGGACTCATTTTGAATATTTAAAATATACCGAGTAAAAGGTTACTATTTGACTTAATAATTCTGCCGACAGTTACTATACAAAACACTGTGCATACACGAAATTTTCAAAAAGATGCACAGTAACTAGGAATAAAAAATTCAAAAATGTACAGTACTTTTATATTAAAATAATGAAATGCATAGTAAATTTTTTTTCTATAAATACCGAAGGAATTCTTCTTTAGAATTCACAATTTCAGATTAAGTTTTCTTAATATAGCAATGCTAGTGAGATAATGGTGGAAGTAAGAGAGAGAAGTAAA
Source organism: Clitoria ternatea (assembly GCA_037962975.1). Taxonomy (NCBI): domain Eukaryota; kingdom Viridiplantae; phylum Streptophyta; class Magnoliopsida; order Fabales; family Fabaceae; genus Clitoria; species Clitoria ternatea. The sequence goes on from CM075672.1 coordinate 266,869,572, forward strand.
TTTTTTTGGAAGAAGGTTCTACTAAAATCCTAAGGTAAGAATACTTCTCTTTTATATTTTTTTAGGGTTATTTTTATATCGTTTTTAGAAATCTATTATTATATTGGAAATAATATTATTTTAAGTTACTATTTTGCATAGTAAAATACTATTTCAATAGTAAATTGCTATTCAAATAGTAAATTACTATTTACTATTACTATTTACTTTTACTATTTACGTTTTACTATTTACCGTTACTATTTATGTTTTACTATTTACCGTTACTATTTACGTGTTACTATTTACTGTTACTATTTATGATTTACTATTCACTATTCATTATTCACTATTTAAAATTTACCATTTCTGTTTTAAGTAGTAATCTTAATCTTCATCTTATGCTTATACTGAAATAAGATAGGTATTAATATTTCTAGAAATTGGAGGCGCAAAGCAAATCTCTTTTGGGTAACAATTCAAGGTAAGGGGGAGTGAGATAAGAATATAATATGAAAAGACATAAGAATAATGGGAGGAGTCCCCTATTCCTTTTAAATTTAATAATATTAGTATTTTAAAAATATTAACCTTTTAACTTAAAATTTATAATAAATCTTAAATTAAATATCTGGTTTAACTAACTCTAATATACCTATGCAAGGATTTGGACTTTTATAGCCTATATAAACTGGACTATACCTATATAAGGACTTGGACTACTATGACCCATATGGACTGAACTATACCTATGTAACGACTGGATTATATGGACTTACATATATTATATGCGAGGAATTGACCAAAAGGACTCAAATTGACTATATAAATAATCATTAAATTTTGTATTATGATATGTATTAATGATATTTAATTGATTTGATTATGATTGATTATATTTGTGATTGATGATGTTTAACTGTGATTGATAATATTTGATTGTTGATATTGTAATATGGAGTTTGAGCATATAGCGAGCATGACGGAAAGCTAAAACTCAGTAAGAATTTCTTACCTTACTCTTTAAATTTTTATTATTTTAAAATCTTTTATTTCTTTTCAGAAATTATTTTTATATTTAGAATAAAAAAATTAGTATTTATTTTAGACAGTAGACATTTTATAAAAATTAATTTATAACAAGTTGAGATAATTAAATCTTGAATTAAAAAAAATTGATTAATGATTTAAAGATTATTCGCTTTTAATTAAAATTTTTCAAAAGAAAATTATTTTATTTTTCCAACTTAATAACTAAAGAATATTTAGAAATAATTGAGATTTCTAAATTTGATCTTGTTAAGATTCAATTTGAGAAAGATTATGTAAAGTTTTATATGAAAAAGTTTTTAGATATTTAAGGCTTAGAAACTCAATTTTAGTGAGATTCAAAAACTGTACCAAATTTATTTCTGCGGGACAGAAATTTAGAGAATTGAGAAAATGTACAGTTTATTAAAATGATATTGTAAACCTTTAAGGTATTTAATAATTGAGTTTCTAAAAGCCTTAACCAACTCAATACGCGAGTAGTTCATGCATCATGAATCATTAAAGTGAAATGAAATGATATTGTCTGGGGACGGATTATAGAAACCGAGGATACATTAAAGGAGACTTAATTACGAGCCTTGGGATGAGAGGGTGTGAAAGGGTGCTTCAGGGGACCTGGGGTAGCTCCCTAGTGTCGGGTACTTTCACAATAAAAACTTTCTCAATCTGACTAGTTTCTAAGTGTTTCCATGCCAGTTGAGCTGTTCATATTATTATTATCCGGACTTATGGAACAGTGTAAACTCCTAGTTGGCCCAGTGCAAATTAAAATTTAAGGGCCCACATATATAGGTAAGTTATGATGAAGATATTGCATAACAATCATGCACTCATAATTATTGTGTATGTGATTGTGACTGATATTATTATGTATTGGTTTGTGAAAAACCCTTTGTTGCTTATGTCTTATTCGAGAATATTATATTCTGTTTCTCACTCCTTTCTCCGTGTTTTTGTTTTATATATTCTAAATTGATGGTTCAGAGGGAAGGATCGAAGAATTTCGACAGTAGATATAGCACGTTCTAGAAAGGGAGCTTGGTATGAATACCGTGGTCCAATGAATAAATAATGTTAATAAGTAACTGTTTCTGGGCCATGGAGTTTCCTCTCTTTCTTATAATGTTTAATGTTTATTTTCTTTGGATGAATGAACAAATACTTTATAAAGTTTTAATAATATTTATGAGGTATTTTAAAAATAATGTATGTAATTTATTCCGATAGTTTCTTTTTAACAATCATATCTTTTAAAAAAAATTTACAAATTTTTATATATTTTATTAAGGTGTAACAGAGGGTGTTACAACTAGCTCGTCGCTGACTACTTCACTACTGTGTTTATGTATTTTTTAAAATTAACTTTTTATAAAAAAACTAATAGCGATGGGCATTATGGGCCATCGCTACGTAATGGGACTAGTGCCTTCGTCGAGGATGTTTCTATTTTGTTCATGTAATTTTTAAAATTAATTTTTAATAAGAGAAAAATTAGTAGTAATTGGTGTATAGGGCTCGTCATTGAGTTGAGTGGGCTAGTGATAAAAGAAAAGGGAAATTATTACATTCGTAACGGGTATGTCATACAGTCATGGAGCTCATCGCTAGTCTAAGGGGGCTTTATAAAAAAACAGGGGAATTAATAATGCGACCACAGAGCATGTGTGGTGTCGCTACCAATTTCATAGTCATTGTCACCGTAGCCATCATTGTAGCAGTCACTACCATAATCTGTTGAAGTCTAAATGTCATAGTCACTAAGGGCGTCGCTATTATATACCTGTTTAGTGACAGGCGTATTGATACGTCACTAGTATTGTACACGTGGATAACTTAAATAGTCATGGCTTAGCAACGACAATATGCTCATTATTAAACTCAAAACTTAATCAAGGCTAGCACCCTCTCCCCCTTCAGCCCCCCCCCCTAACACATCACTTTTCCCTTTTCATCAACCCTAAGACTTTCTTTACCAACCTCTCCCTCAATCCAATAAGTCATGAGCCTCCGACATCTTCTCTAGTTCACAACCAGAATTCCCCTTCACCTGAGCCTTACCATAATTGTAAGTGTCATTATCCTTCTTCCTCTCTTATTCCCATCTCTATATCTTTCTCCTTCTCTTCTTCCCATCTCCATCACTCCTTAATGAGCCCATTTATTTGTGAATCAATTCTTACTCCACCAACCTCCCTCCATTTATGATTTTCCTTTTTTGAGAAGTAAGTCCACCTCATTCCCTATTTTTCTTTCTATTTTTGCTTTGTTTCTATTTATTGTGTGATGAACTCTCTCTATCCATATTATTTAATTATGTTTTACATTATATACTTGGATTTATAGTTGGTTTTTTTAATTCAACTTATAGTAATTTTAAATTATAGTAGCAATTATGTTTATAACAAATACTTTTGATAAGTTGTAAAAAGTGCATTTACATAGAGTTGGTTTGTGTTATTTTATGATGGCCATGGTTGTGGTTTGAGGTTGAGTTTCTAAGAGTTCTACATTTTCATGAGGAAAAGTAAAATAAAGGGTGGAATGATACAACTACTAATATTAAATTGGTTTTAAAAAAACAATAGTGTGTGATAGTTAAGCATGTACCTTTCATCAAAGTTAATAAGTTGCGGCTAAATTAACGATAACATATGTTTCCTCTAGCACATTAAACAAGTCCTTTGCTATAATGCCAAAAGTACATATTAAATAAGTATTGTCAATTGACATGATCATGCACTTAATTACTTTTTAATGAATTGGAGAAGCGTGTTGCTAGCAATTAGATTTACATCAATGAGTCCATTGTTGCTACCAAAAGTACAGATTAAACAAGTCCACCATTGTTATGATTGGATTTACACTGGTGAAATTAGTCGCAAAGCAACCTGTTGCTGACACATTGAGACAGGTTGTAAGCACCCTTATCACTCCCACATCTGCACCTTTGATTCTTCTGTTCATCACTCCTATGGAGAACAAACTACAACAAGTCTAAAACTACTATACTTCTTACGTAATTTCAATCTTCCCTTTCTTAATTAATTGATGTGCTTTTTATAATTTATTGTAACAGTTTCACTGATGGTGATGGAGTTGTCAAAGGCATCACTAGGATTTTTATAAGGAAGTGAGATGGTCCTTGTATCTCATTCAATGATGCATCAGACAGGGTCCCAAACACGTGGTTCAAGACTTTTTTGGTATGTTAAAACTTCTATCATAGTACATTAAACTTTAAATAATTTTAATTTATATTTGGTTAATATTCTATTATCTTATAGTGGAAACACCAGTGGGTCCTAAAGAGAACAGATGAAGTTAAAAGGGTCTGTGGGCACAAGACCTTTAAACTCATCAAGAGTTGTGGCACTTAGTGGGAGAGGATATGCAAGTAATGGAATGAAGAACCATTCATACAGATAAGTGGGAGGAGCAAAGCTAACTGAGTATTTGATGTTAGGGCCTCCACCTACATTGGTGGTTCTATCTCTATGGTTGCACATAGAAAGAAAATGGTAAGTTTTGTGTTAACTAATTATAATTAATTCCTACAAGGAACGGCTAAATTAAGAATGTTTTATGTTTTGTGGGTTGAAGAGATACATCTCCCCAAGCCTATGATCACATGGAGTAGACTAGGAAGAAAAAGACTGACAATTAGGTTACTGATAAGGCCCGAGGTATTGCAGTAATTTAATTAATTACTAAATCAGGACAATTATATGTACAGTGTGATTATGAATTTGTGACAGATACATTAATATTAGAAAGTTTATATAAAGATTTGAATCTTGATAACTTAGAACATATAATGCAATGAAAACAAGTTGACATTATTTTGGATATAACAACAATTGAAAATTGTACATCAGACTTTGTTAGGGTTATTATTTTGATTGTAATTATAACTATAAATTGTATTGTGTACATGTTATATATGTTTGGACCATAATTATGCTTTTATTTATAATGTGAAATTTTTAAAAGAAATTGATAACAACCTACCAAAAAAACAACAAAAATAGTAGCAACAATGTTAGCGACAACATCATAGACTATAATGAATCTAGAGACCCTTGTATAGCGATGGACAAGCTCAAATCACTACTGTAAGGGTCAAGGACTTAATTCCCAATGTTTGCTACCATTTTAGCAACAAGCCCTACCAAAATTAGTAGCGACGCCTCCAACAACAGAAAGCACATTGTCACTATATGCATCACGTTTTTTTTTAAAAAAATGACCTATGGGGTAAAGAGGTCTACAACAGAAGGTTTTATGTCGAAAATGAAAGTTATCTATAGCTAATCTGCCACGAATCTCTTTTGGCGTCGCTTAGGTGGTTAGCGACTCTAGACTCTGGCAAGATTGGAGGCATCATTGTGCTCATCACTGGACCTCGTACCAATGAAGTTGTATAGATTAGAAACGCCTAATTCTAATTTGTTTCTTGTAGTGAAACAACATGTTGTTTATCAAATAGGGAAAGAAATAAGAAGGAAAAAAATAGGAAAGAAGAAAAAAAGTAAAATAAGATGGAAAAGTACATTGTTTAGATGGATTACAATAGAATGAAAAGGGTGGAAAAAGAAATTTTTTTTTATTTTAATGGAAAAAATATGAATAGAAATAAATTAGTTATATAAAAAATGAACATATTTTATATTTTAAAATTAAATTTTTTATTATAATAAATTTTAACATATAAAAAAATATTTTTCACTTTTTAGAATTTTTAATAATTTCTATTAAATTATTAGACAACAATTTCATTACATTTCCTCCCATCTTCTTTCGCTTCATTCCACTTATGAAGAAATTAGTTCTTGTAACACCCCCTTATATACACGAGATATATAAGTATTCTTATTGCTTTTAAAAACTTTAGAAAGATATTCCTTATCTTATGTATACAAGGACGTATATATATATATATATGATTTCCTTTGAATATTGAAAGTAAAAAAATATTATCTTTCAATATTTGTTTATAATGATAAAACAAATTTATAGACTTCATAAGTGATAAAAGATTATAGTATTATAACTAAATGATAAGGTTTATCAAAGTTTAACCTTAACCTTGTTACAATTATCCAACTTGATATTGTAATAAGGTAAATTAAAACTAAATTATACCTCTACTATGACTATCAATCATTTCCTAGTCCTCGAACCATAGGGTTTTGAAATCCTACTCTTGCCATATCTCTTCACCTGATGAGACCATTTTACCCTCTTGTAATTTCATCCTTTCATCTTAGACTACTAGCTATACATCACATAGCATATATTTTGAATACAAATTCAAACAAGAAGGAGTTAATATAATAATATCAGTCATAATCTCATGCATAATTAATTATGAATGTAGGGTTTCCACAAACATAACAATTATATTTTCATTCACACCACCCACATAGAATGTCACAATCACATGAATGTTATGTAATGTTTTTAATGCTACTATCTCATTCAGTTTATGCATGTAGGCCCTTGAGTTTTAATTTGCATTGGGCCAACCAGGAGTTTACATTGTTCCATAATTACGGATAATTATAACATAAATGCCTTCATAGCATATGAGCAGCTCAACTGACATAGAAATACTTAGAGACTAGTCAGACTGAGAAGGTTTTTATTGTGAAAGTACCTGACACTAGGGAGTTACCCCAGGTCCCCTGATGCACCCTTTCACACCCTCTCATCTCAAGGATCGCAATTAAGCCTCCTCTAATGTATCCTCGGTTTCTATAATCCGTCCCATGCAATTTCACATCTCATTTCTCTTTAATGATTCATGATGCATGAACTACTCGCGTATTGAGTTGGTTAAGGCTTTTAGAAACTCAAGTATAAATTATATATTCAGGGCCTACAAATCACAACATAGCCACCCCGATAAACTGCATATTTCCAAACTTTTAAATAAATTTTGCCACACGCAAAAAAATTTCAGTATAGATTTCTTTATCATTCAAAAATCAATATTATTGTGATTTAAGTTTCAAAGTCTTAATATATATTCCAAACCTTCTTTAGAGCATTTATAGAAAATTAATTTACTTTAGACACAAGTTTAAATTTTTGATCTTTCTTCATCTTTAATTATAATACTTTAAAAATATATAATAAAACACTTTTGAAATTAAAACTCTTATTTTCAAAAGTTTAAAATGAAATATTATTGAAGTATCTCATTTCCATTTGAGAATCAAATATTTTCATATATAAACATATATGAATATATTATTTTCATAAAACAATTTCTTTTTTTTAAATAACTAAAAATTATTCTAAAATTTAATTAAATAATTTATTTTGAAAGATAACACTAGTGGAAAAAGGACTTTTAAGCACGGTTCTGGTGACCTTTTAAGCACGGTTCCAGAACCGTGCTTGTTCCCAGCGTGCTAATAGATAAGGACTTTTAAGCACGGTTCCGAACCGTCTTCGTAGGGGGTTTTAAGCACGGTTATTCTAACCGTCTTCGTAGGCTAGTTTTAAGCACGGTTCATTTGAACCGTCTTCGTAGGGTTTTTTTTTAAAAAAAAAAAATCTTTTATTTTTTTAACAAAATTAGAAACTTAATCATCGGCTCAGGTTTAACAAAATTACAATTATTCATCAAATTATCTAAAACTAACATTACATTCTATTCTAATTAATAACTTACAAGAAACATTACATTACATTATCTTAAGCAACCTGTTCCTTCTCCTGGAGAAAGTTACTTGCCTACTCGTTTCATTTTCTATGCGCTTCATCTGAGTTTTCCCCTCACCATCCTTTCTCATCTGAACTTAGAACTGAAAATGATTGAGATCTAGTTAACCATACCAAACAAAATGAAGGATTCAGTGTTTCCATAAATATAAAGTGAATATTAAATGAAATTAATATTTAAATGAGAAGAATACGAACCAATGGAAGAAAATGAGTTGAAGAACACAAAGCAATGTAGTCGTGAGGGAGGAGAGAAGGGACAACTCTGTGAAGGGAAGATGGGTGAGGAGGGAGGAGGAAGACGAAGAAGGAGAATGGAAGGAGGGAATGTTTAGTTGAAAAGTGAAATGGAGGGAGAGAGGGAGGAGACGTGTTCGAGAAAATTGAAATGGAGGTAATGGAGGGAGGAGGAAGAAGAGGAGGGAAAACAATTTTCGAGAAAATGCACTTATAAGCACGGTTCTGAGGGGAACCGTGCTAGTAGCTCAATTTTTTATTACTTTTAAGGACGGTCCCCCTTCAACCGTCCTCGTAGCTCAATTTTTTATTACTTTTCAGAACGGTTCCCTTACAACCGTCCTTGTAGTCTCACCTTTAAGCACGGTTCAAAGCAACCGTGTTCGTAGCCTCACTTTTAAGCACGGTTGCCACTCAACCGTCCTCGTAGCCTCACCTTTTAAGGACGGTCCCCCTTCAACCGTCCTCGTAGCTCAATTTTTTATTACTTTTCAGAACGGTTCCCTTACAACCGTCCTTGTAGCTTCACCTTTAAGCACGGTTCAAAGCAACCGTGTTCGTAGCCTCACTTTTAAGCACGGTTGCTACTAAACCGTCCTCGTATGTGTTTTCAAAAATTTCAAAAATGCCACCGCCTCTTTTTTAGCACGTTTTTGACATAACCGTGCTCGTATCCTGTCATCGTATCCATTTTCTGCACTAGTGTAAAAGTAAGTTATAGAAATTATATACTTTTATTGAAAATTAAAAAAATTTCTTAAATTAATTTGAATAAACATTGAGAAATTATTATAAATATTTTATTTCAAAGTAATACTTTAAAGAGTAAGGGGTGAGTATATTCTTATTGATTTTTAGCTTCCCGTCATGCTTGCTATATGTTCAAACTCCATATCACAAGATCATCAATCACAATCAAGTATTGTAATATCATCAATCACAATCAAATATCATCAATCACAAATATTATCCATCATAATCAAATTAAATAAATATCATTCATAAATATCATAATTTAAAGTTTAATAGTTATTTAATTTAATAAACTTAATTTCAAGTTCTTATAGTTCATTCCTCGCACATGTCTATGTAAGTCCATATAGGTCATAATACTCCAAGTCCTTGCATAGGTTTAGTCCAGTCCATATAAATTATAAAAGTCTAGATCCTTGCATATGTTTAGTCCAGTCCGTATAGGTTATAATAGTCTAGATCCTTGCATAGGTTTAGTCTAGTTCATATACGTTATAATAGTCCAGATCCATGCGTAGGTATTTTAGAATAAGTTACACAAGATACTAAATTTATTATTAATGTTAAGTTAAAAAGTTATTATTTTAAAATAATAATATTATTAAATTTAAAAGGAGTAGGGGACTTCTCTCATTATTCTTGTGTCTTTTCATATTATATTCCTATCTCACTCCCCCTTACCTTGAATTGCTACCAAAAGTGAGTTCGCTTTACACCTTCGAGTTTTAGAAATATTAATACACTAGTGAAAAAGTGGATATAATCACGGTTAAAATTGGCCTTTAATCACGGTTAATCAACCGTGGTTGTTGCAGTCGTGGTAGTAGATGAGGTCCTTTAACCACGGTTCACAACCGTGATTATAAATCACATCTAATCACGGTTGCTATTAACCGTGATTAAATAAGAACCTATTTAATCACGGTTGTCAATCATAAACGTGAACACAGGTTCATAAAACTTGCATTTATAGACTATGTATAATCACGGATATGGTAGAAACCGTGAATAAAGAGAGTCTATAATCACAGTTGTCGAGCATAACCATGAATATAAGTAGTCATAAAACTTCATTTACAGACTATGTATAATCACAGTTATGGTTGTAACCGTGAATAAAGATGGTCTATAATCACGGTTGTTACCATAACCGTGATTAAATAATGAGGTTTTTTTTTAATATGGGTTCTGTTTTATTTTTTCCCAAACCTGCAATTAGACAACCAGCACAGTATACAGTATATCCCAGCGCATCCAACAACAATATATAAAAAGAATGGTATGTATATAACATTAATTAATTTTCTATCAATTCATAACAACCTAAAAAATGAAACTATATACAATTTAGATGAATGTAACCTAATAAAATGTAAACCCTAAATCCTACATTACGATCCATCGGCTGGATGCCTAAGTAGTCGGTCAACAACCCTTTTATTAGCATGCTATCTCATAAGTTTTGCATCATCTACATTGGCAAACAGACGCTTTAGTCTTGGAACTATAGGCAGATACCACAACACCTTTACAGGAGACCCTTTAGTGCAGACCTTATCAGAATCCGCCCTTTTCTTCTTATACCGTGACACCCCACACCTAGGACATCGATGCAGCATTTCTAACTTACCCCAGAATAATACACAATCATTTGGGCATGCATGTATTTTCTCATACTCTAAACCCATAGGACACAACACCTTTTTGGTCTTATAGTTACAATTCAGCAAGGTGTTTCCAGCTGGGAGCATTTCTTTCAATAACTTCAGTAAGTCAGTGAAACTTTTATCTGTCCACCTGTTTATGGCCTTCAAATTAAACAATCGCAAAACTGCTGATAACCTCATGAAATTGATGCAGTTTGGATACAACAGCTTCTTAGAATCCTTACACAGAGTTGTATATACATGAGCTTTCTTAAAACCTTCTACCCCACATCCACGGATCATATCCTCGAGTCGGTCATCCATGTCGACATCGGTGTCATGCATCGAGCTTAGATTTTCAGTTTGAGAGCTGGTACTTGGCAATACCACATCTTCACCGTGCCATATCCAACGGGTATAACTGCGCAGAAATCCATCACACAGTAGATGGTCTCGCACCTCTTCCAAGTCTAGTTGACGTAGGTTCAAGTATTTAACACAAGGGCAAAAATACTTTCCATTCACCTCCACTGCATTCCTCGCTATGAATTCTATAAATGATTTAACTCCCCCCTCATACTCTAGACTTAGGCGTAATGCAGTTATCCAACACCTATCCATACCAACTGTTTATAAGGTGTTATGATCAATCTTACTTTTTCTACAAAGGTGGTGGTCTTATACCCATTCAGGATGACAATTATTTTTATACGTCATTCATATATACAGGTTAGGAGTTATTTTAAAATTTGATGAAATTTCGGCAACATTTCGTATTGGTCTCTAAGTACACAAAATAAGAATGGTCAAATCAAATTCAACCACAACCAAATATGCACTCAGAGAACAACACAAAATACAAGTTACCGAAAGTTTATCAAATTTTAAAATAACTCCTAACTTGTACATACTAATGACGTATAAAAAATAATTGTTCATCCCAAACTGTCCAAACATACAATTCAAGATTCAACACAAACGATGAAATTAATTAATTTAATGACCATTTATGTCAAATCTCAAACGGGGAACTACGGTTCACTCATGCACAGCAACTTTCATACTAATTAACTAGCATATGAGCCTACGAGTTCACGAGATTAACAATCACACACATACAACAGCAATAAAAATAATATATAAGAACAACCAATAACAATAGAAATAAAATGGATAATAATTTAGTTAACTTTTTTCCTAAATTAGTATGATGTTTTTAATTTATGTTATTTTGAAGTAGAAGTATGGTGTTGGAGTATGGATTATGGATTATGGATTATGATGTTGGTTTATAAGACTTTTAAACTTTAGGCTTTTATTTAGTAATTAATATGATGTTTTTAAACTCTGTTATTTTCAAGTAGAACTATGGTGTTGGATGATGGATTATGGATTATGAGAATTTTGAAGTTTGAACTTTTATTTTATGGATTACGGCTTATGGATATGGTGTTGGATGTTGGATTATGGATTATGGATTACAGATGTGATGAAGGAACTAGATTATTTACACCTCAACAAGATTATGGAGTATGGAGTTACATGTTTCACTCAAAACCTAAATATATATACTTATATATCTTATTTTATTTCTTTATTGATGTATATGCTCAAAATATTTTAATTAACTAGGAGAAGATAATAGGAATAAACTTTTTGAAGTGATTCTTGCAACATGATGTAACAATGAATATTGTAATTACCAATGAATCATGAGTTGCTATTCAAAAAAATATTGTAATTAGCAATGATAATATATACCTTCTTCATATTTAAAATAAAAAAACTTTATATTATTATATAAATGAGATCCTAAAAATTACATTTTTCAACTAAAGGTAAACTCTCCTTGAAATCTGAACATGAGCAAAACTCTCCTTGAGATCCTAAAAATTTTCATTTTGATCCGTCCTTTACGGGGGGCGTAAAGTATGATCCTGAAACAGCTCAATCTGATACAAAGCGATGTGCGTAAATATTCAGATATGGAGTGTCTTCGTATGTGGAGGCGGAGTCTAGACCACACTGGGGCGGAGTGTAACTCACACTGCGGCGGTGTTGTAGTCCGCCTAGAATTGCCTTCTATGTCCTGACACAGTTGGAGTGGGCGGTGTCACAGTCCGCCTGACGGTCTCTCCTTTGTCTTGACCCGATTGGGGGTGGTACCTGCAATCGTTCTCCGACGCTCAAGTCAGTATTTCAGAATACTTTAAGACTTAGAAAGACGATCAGAGAGAATTATGCAAGTAAGAGAGAGTAAGGTTCAGAAATGGGGGGAGCGCCCCTGTATACCTTTTTGCTGAGGTTTATATACCTGTTACTGGTGCTCCATTATTGGTAGGGCCCGTTCCTTGTTTTCTAGCATAAAGCAAGAAAGACAGTGGGTCCCTGTGTCGTTCACGAGCACCGTTATTGTAGTAGGTATTTCCACTTACTTGGGAAGCGTGAATGCTTTATTATTTTATTGTTATTCCCCTTTATGCGTGACAGCGTGATTCCCATTATTAACCTCTCAAGACAGAGTCAACCTCGTGCCGGGGTTGTGAGTATGGGTTCGCTACGCAGTATGGGAAGTTCAATATTCCGCCTGTGTTGAGCCTATGGCTTGGCGGAGTAATATGCATTCTGGCGGCGTTACATGCCTAGGCAGAGTAACATGCCCTGGCGGAGTAACATGCCTTGGCGGAGTAACATGCCTAGGCGGAGTAACATGCCTAGGCGGAGTTACTTGCCTTGGTCGTATATACTCCGTATTTGAAGCGTATTTACCTCGTTCGAAATGCTGACCTGGCAAAGCATTAAAGCCATGCTCTTGGGGACCGGTGTTAGGACCGGATCATATGCCCCCTAGCTTGTTATAGTGACTGGCGGAGTCACTGTAATGAGCTATAACACTTGAGTTTAGCTCTTATAGGCATGGGTTTAGGCGGCGTTTGCTAGTTCAGGATTTACGGACAAGTGTTTTCATGTATTTATTGCTTGTCATTACTTGTCACGCCTGTCATTAAAGGATTCCGTAAGGAGGCGGAATAGCCTCTTAGGAATTTCAATGAGGTGGATTCCGTAAGAAGGCGGAGTAGCCTCTTAGGAATTTCGATGAGATTGATTCCGTAAGAAGGCGGAGTAGCCTCTTAGGAATTTCAATGAGATTGGATTCCGTAAGAAGGCGGAGTGGCCTCTTAGGAATTTCATTGAAGTTGGATTCCGTAAGAAGGCGGAGTAACCTCTTAGGAATTTCAATGAGATTGGATTCCGTAAGAAGGCGGAGTGGCCTCTTAGGAATTTCATTGAAGTTGGATTCCGTAAGAAGGCGGAGTGGCCTCTTAGGAATTTCAATGAGATTGGATTCCGTAAGAAGGTGGAGTAGCCTCTTAGGAATTTCCAATGAGGTTGGATTCCGTAAGAAGGCGGAGTAGCCTCTTAGGAATTTCAATGAGATTGGATTCCGTAAGAAGGCGGAGTAGCCTCTTAGGAATTTCCAATGAGGTTGGATTCCGTAAGAAGGCGGAGTAGCCTCTTAGGAATTTCAATGAGATTGGATTCCGTAAGAAGGCGGAGTAGCCTCTTAGGAATTTCAATGAGATTGGATTCCGTAAGAAGGCGGAGTAGCCTCTTAGGAATTTCCAATGAGGTTGGATTCCGTAAGAAGACGGAGTAGCCTCTTAGGAATTTCAATGAGATTGGATTCCGTAAGAAGGCGGAGTAGCCTCTTAGGAATTTCAATGAGATTGGATTCCGTAAGAAGGCAGAGTAGCCTCTTAGGAATTTCCAATGAGGTTGGATTCCGTAAGAAGGCGGCGTAGCCTCTTAGGAATTTCATTGAAGTTGGATTCCGTAAGAAGGCGGAGTAGCCTCTTAGGAATTTCAATGAGATTAGATTCCGTAAGAAGGCGGAGTGGCCTCTTAGGAATTTCATTGAAGTTGGATTCCGTAAGAAGGCGGAGTAGCCTCTTAGGAATTTCGATGAGATTGATTCCGTAAGAAGGCGGAGTAGCCTCTTAGGAATTTCAATGAGATTGGATTCTGTAAGAAGGCGGAGTAGCCTCTTAGGAATTTCAATGAGATTGGATTCCGTAAGAAGGCGGAGTAGCCTCTTAGGAATTTCCAATGAGGTTAGATTCCGTAAGAAGGCGGAGTAGCCTCTTAGGAATTTCAATGAGATTGGATTCCGTAAGAAGGCGGAGTAGCCTCTTAGGAATTTCAATGAGATTGGATTCCGTAAGAAGGCGGAGTAGCCTCTTAGGAATTTCCAATGAGGTTGGATTCCGTAAGAAGGCGGCGTAGCCTCTTAGGAATTTCATTGAAGTTGGATTCCGTAAGAAGGCGGAGTAGCCTCTTAGGAATTTCAATGAGATTAGATTCCGTAAGAAGGCGGAGTGGCCTCTTAGGAATTTCATTGAAGTTGGATTCCGTAAGAAGGCGGAGTAGCCTCTTAGGAATTTCGATGAGATTGATTCCGTAAGAAGGCGGAGTGGCCTCTTAGGAATTTCATTGAGATTGGATTCCGTAAGAAGGCGGAGTAGCCTCTTAGGAATTTCAATGAAGTACAATTTTACAAGTGTTGAACTTACTTGAACTTGTTGATTATGTACTCCGTAAAACATTGGAAGTTAGGCGGTATGGTGCAGCGTATAGCTGTGACACCAATTCATCCTTTGAGGCGGTATGGTGCAGCATATAGCTGTGACACCAATTCATCCTTTGAGGCGGTATGGTGCAGTATATAGCTGAGACACCAATTCATCCTTTGAGGCGGTATGGTGTAGCATATAGCTGTGACACCAGTTCATCCTTGCAAGAAACCTACAGGACCTTGGGGATAAATTGGTGCAACATATAGCTGTGACACCAGTTCTTTCCATAGGCGGCCTGTAGGACCTTAGGGTCGGTATGATGCAGCATATAGCTGAGACACCAATCCTTTCCCCCCAAGGAGTTTTTGTTGACTCCGTTTGCGAAGCGTTGTTGCATGTCGGTTGATCTTTATGGAATAAAGGGTTATGCATCTGTGCTTCAGTTTGGAGCCGTTGTCTTATCTACATGGGAACAAGTTCAGGAGTTTTATCATCGAATCACTTCATAGGTGATTGAGATCATCCGTCTTGGGGATGTGTACGATACCAGAAACTACATCGTCAGGTCACATATTAGGTGATTGAGATCATCCGTCCTTGGGGTGTGTATGGCGCCAGGAGTTACATCGTCAGATCACAGAATGGGTGATTGAGATCATCCGTCCTGGGCAAGTACACAACGTCAGGAGTTACATCGTCATATCACATAATGGGTGACTGAGGTTATCTGTTCTGGAAAAGTACACAACGCCAAGAGTTTCATCGTCAGATCACAGATTAAGTGATTGAGATAATCCGCCCTGGAGACATTTTTTAATCGTAGGAGTACGGATTGTGTCTTCAAAGACTTCCATCATAAGGATGATGATGGGAATTGTCCGCGCCAGGAGTTACCTCGTCAACTCACAGAATATGTGATTGAGAGCATCTGTCCTGGGGAAGTGTATCTCAATCGTAAGAGTACGGATTGAGTCTTAAAAGACTTCCATCATAAGGATGATGATGGGAATTATCCGCGCCAGGAGTTACCTCGTCAACTCACAGAATATGTGATTGAGAGCATCCGTCCTGGGGAAGTGTATCTCAATCGTAAGAGTACGGATTGAGTCTTCAAAGACTTCCATCATAAGGATGATGATGGGAATTGTCAGCGCCAGGAGTTACCTCGTCAACTCACAGAATATGTGATTGAGGGCATCCGTCCTGGGGAAATGTATCTCAATCGTAAGAGTACGGATTGAGTCTTCAAAGACTTCCATCATAAGGATGATGATGGGAATTGTCAGCGCCAGGAGTTACCTCGTCAACTCACAGAATATGTGATTGAGAGCATCCGTCCTGGGGAAATGTATCTCAATCGTAAGAGTACGGATTGAGTCTTCAAAGACTTCCA
Source organism: Clitoria ternatea (assembly GCA_037962975.1). Classification (NCBI taxonomy): domain Eukaryota; kingdom Viridiplantae; phylum Streptophyta; class Magnoliopsida; order Fabales; family Fabaceae; genus Clitoria; species Clitoria ternatea. The sequence continues at coordinate 266,885,936 of CM075672.1, forward strand.
TCATAAGGATGATGATGGGAATTGTCAGCGCCAGGAGTTACCTCGTCAACTCACAGAATATGTGATTGAGAGCATCCGTCCTGGGGAAATGTATCTTAATCGTAAGAGTACGGATTGAGTCTTCAAAGACTTCCATCATAAGGATGATGATGGGAATTGTCAGCGCCAGGAGTTACCTCGTCAACTCACAGAATATGTGATTGAGAGCATCCGTCCTGGGGAAATGTATCTCAATCGTAAGAGTACGGATTGAGTCTTCAAAGACTTCCATCATAAGGATGATGATGGGAATTGTCAGCGCCAGGAGTTACCTCGTCAACTCACAGAATATGTGATTGAGAGCATCCGTCCTGGGGAAATGTATCTCAATCGTAAGAGTACGGATTGAGTCTTCAAAGACTTCCATCATAAGGATGATGATGGGAATTGTCCGCGCCAGGAGTTACCTCGTCAACTCACAGAATATGTGATTGAGAGCATCCGTCCTGGGGAAATTAGTCTCAATCGTTCTTCTTCAACCGGTGTTGGATTTTACTCATTCACCAGCCTTCAAATAGGGTTCGGTGCAATCCTACTACCCATTTCCTGAGGTTCGGTTTAATCCTACAACTCAGGTCTTCACCGACGTTCGGCCAATCCTACTAGTCGTACTCAGAGTTCGGTTCAATCCTACAATCCGAGCCTTCACCGGTGTTCAGCCAAACTTACTAACCGTACCCAAAGTTCGGTTTAATCCTACAATCTGGGCCTTCGAATGGGGTTCGGTGCAATCCTACAACCCATTTCCTGAGGTTCAGTTTAATCCTACAACTCAGGTCTTCACACGGTGTTCGGTTCGATCCTACTAACCGTACTTGGAGTTCGGTGCAATCCTACAATCCAAGCCTTCAACACGGGGTTCGGATCAGGGCTAATCCTGAACCTACTGCGCCCGTTACTCGGGGTTCAGCGCGGTTTTCAGTATGAGCCGGCCTACTACGCCCAAGCCTTCGCATGGGGTTCGGTTTGTGGCCTTGAAAAAGGACCAGCCCTACAACCCATGCAGTCTTCAAATGGGGTGATTCACCCAGTTGTACCTTCGAAGAGGTTCATCGCTAACAACGGATACATTGTTAGGATCATCCGTCCTGAAAGTATCTTGTCACAACAGTGTTGTGCATCGAATAAAATCATGAAGACAATGGGTGAATCATTTAGAGTATTTCATTAATTATGAATTACAAAAGAGAGAAAGAGAGATGAGTCGGGGTTATGACTCATTAGACCTTCTTGGTAAAACCCGATCTGGATCTGCTCTTATCACTCCGTTGTAACGTTGGGGATTTCTCTCTTGCCGCTGTTGCTTCCAAGTGTATTTCAATGCTCACATACTTGGATGCTTTCCTCTTGAATTCTTCGAAATTCACTGGAGGATTCTTTGCCAATGACATGGCAAAAGCAGAGCTTGGTTGCAAAGCTTCTATTGCTATATGCAATTGAAGTGCTTCTGCCAAGTTTGGAACAGCAGCTGCTTCCTTGTGAAACCTCTTCAAGAAGTCCTTGAGAGTTTCATGCTCCCCCTGCCTAATCTGAGCCAAGGTATGAGATGTTCTGGGAATATCACTGGAAATGACAAAGTGGTCCACAAACACTGTTGCCATTTCTTCCCATGAGTCAATGGAACCTGATAGTAGCTTCCTGAACCAGCTAAGGGCATCATCAACAAGAGTCCGAGGGAACATCCTGCACATGACATCTTCATCTGCCCCCAGGTACATAGCTTCGAGTATATAAGCATCAAGATGCTTAGTAGGATCAGTTTCACCACTGTATTTTTCTATGGAGAGAGGTTGAGTAGTCTGTAGGTGCTTAGGGATGCGTACACTCATAAGTCTCCTTGAAAAAGGGACTGTGAGCTTATAAGTTACTGGAGAGGCTGTCATCAGCTTCCTCTTCCCTTTAACAACTCTCTTATCAGAATCGTGGATCTGTTCCTTCCCTTCAAATGTGGGGATATTTGAATACTGGGGGGTAGAGGATTTTTCTCCCTCGGTTGTGTGATGTGTCCTCTTGATCAGAGACATGGCTCTCTCCTCCACGCTCTTTCTTTCGCGTTTCAATTCCATCAGTTCCTCCCTCAGCTTTCTTATCATCTCATCCTTTAGATTTGGTGCTGAAACCTGCACCATTCTTCTTGAACTTTCCACAGGCGACTCGAGAGCTAAGTGCCTGTTCACTGGTTGTTCCTGGGCAGTGATGTCTTCCACGTACCCATCTGGTTGGTTTCTCCCTTTACCTTTCATAATAAGAGACCAAACTTCTTAAACGAGAGGTGGGAATAACTTTAACGAGTCCCACCGGGCGTGCCAATGATCCGTCCTTTACGGGGGGTGTAAAGTATGATCCTGAAACAGCTCAATCTGATACAAAGCGATGTGCGTAAATGTTCAGATATGGAGTGTCTTCGTATGTAGAGGCGGAGTCTGGACCACACTGGGGCAGAGTATAACTCACACTGCGGCGGTGTTGTAGTCCGCCTAAAATTGCCTTCTATGTCCTGACACAGTTGGAGTGGGCGGTGTCACAGTCCGCCTGACGGTCTCTCCTTTGTCTTGACCCGATTGGGGGTGGTACCTGCAATCGTTCTCCGACGCTCAAGTCAGTATTTCAGAATACTTTAAGACTTAGAAAGACGATCAGAGAGAATTATGCAAGTAAGAGAGAGTAAGGTTCAGAAATGGGGGGAGCGCCCCTGTATACCTTTTTGCTGAGGTTTATATACCTGTTACTGGTGCTCCATTATTGGTAGGGCCCGTTCCTTGTTTTCTAGCATAAAGCAAGAAAGACAGTGGGTCCCTGTGTCGTTCACGAGCACCGTTATTGTAGTAGGTATTTCCACTTACTTGGGAAGCGTGAATGCTTTATTATTTTATTGTTATTCCCCTTTATGCGTGACAGCGTGATTCCCATTATTAACCTCTCAAGAGAGAGTCAACCTCGTGCCGGGGTTGTGAGTATGGGTTCGCTACGCAGTATAGGAAGTTCAATATTCCGCCTGTGTTGAGCCTATGGCTTGGCGGAGTAATATGCATTCTGGCGGCGTTACATGCCTAGGCGGAGTAACATGCCCTGGCGGAGTAACATGCCCTGGCGGAGTAACATGCCTAGGCGGAGTGACATGCCTTGGCGGAGTAACATGCCTTGTCGGAGTGACATGCCTTGGCGGAGTAACATGCCTAGGCGGAGTAACATGCCTAGGCGGAGTTACTTGCCTTGGTCGTATATACTCCGTATTTGAAGCGTATTTACCTCGTTCGAAATGCTGACCTGGCAAAGCATTAAAGCCATGCTCTTGAGGACCGGTGTTAGGACCGGATCACATTTTAATTGCCCAAATAAAAAGAATTCTTCTGACCAAGTTTATTTAGTATGCTAGTGGCAGGGAAATTCTTTACTATGAAAATATAACATGAACAACTTAATAACAGTTCTAACAGAAACTAACCATAACCACTCACAGAAACTCACAGAAACTAACCATACAAACAAATATTTAGAGTCTTCATTAATCAGTTAAAAAAATATTTCAGTACATTATATATATATACTCCTTATATATTCTTGATCTATTCCTGAAATTTTGATGGAAGAATTCCTTTCCTAAAACAAAAAGAAAAGTTGTCAACTCCATTTGTTAGAACAGCTACCATTGAGTCTTTGCACCTATCCTCTTTTTTCACTTTCTTAAGTTTTTTGTTTTTGGAAAATTTTTGAAACATAACCACTTAAATGGGTACTTATAAACTCACAGAAACTAACCATAACCACTCAATAACCTAAACTCATACAAACTATTAACCAACTTAATAACAGTTCTAACAATAGTAAAATAAACAGAGACAAAGCCAAGCTTCGACAACCTTCGACTAGGCAAGTGAAAACACACACACAGAGACAAAGCTTCGATAACCTTCGACTAGGAAAGTGAAAACACACACACAAACAAGCTTCGACAAATACAGATACAGAGGCAACATTAACATGTTCAGCACTAACAGTTAACAACACAGGCAATGTATGTTCAACTTCAACAATGAAAACACACACGCATGACAATGGGGGGTTCAGGGAATAGATTCTGAGCAGCAAGTGAATGAATGACAACATGCATGACAATGGGGGTTCAGGGAACAGAGGGAACCTACCTGAATGAAGAAACGACGAAGATGATGAACAGAGAAGGGCACAAAGCTCAGGGAACCACCAACCTTTGTGCGTGTGGGGAAGATGACAACCAACGTGAAAGAAGAAGAGAAAGTGAAAAAAGACTGAAAGGCGCGGCTTTTGAAGTTTCAGAAAAGATATATAATCACGGATCCCCTTGAAACCGTGAATATATTACACATATATTCACGGTTGGACAAACACTCGTGGATAAATGTTAACTCTATCACCACGGTTAAGACCACAACCGTGGATAAATATTAATTCTATAATCACAGTTATAGAAACAACCGTGGACATATAGTCCCCAGTGATTAAACCCTAAAACCTGAACTATATATCCACGGTTGGAAATACAACCGTCATTATAGACATTAATATATATTCACGGATAACATCAGAGCCGTGATCATACCCATAAATATATAGTCACGGTTGTGTAGTCAACCGTGGATATATCTTTCAGGTACTGTATATCCACGGCTGAATCATCAACCGTGATTATATATTTATGGGTACGATCATGGTTGTAATGTTAACCGTGGATATATAGGTTTCCCTGATTATATCGTTTACCTTATAATTTCAAAAATGCCACCGCGTATATTTTTATCACTGATCCACTTTAACCTGTGATTATATCCCGTTGTTATATCCAATTTTTACACTAGTGATACCAATTTATTTTAGTATAGGCATAAGATAAAAATAAAGATTACTATTTAAAAAAGGAATGGTAATTAGTAATTATGTATAGTAATAATAAATACTAAATTTTAAATACTAACAGTAAATAGTAAATTTTAAATAGTTACTATGAATAGTAATAGTAAATTATAAATAGTAACAGTAAATAGTAAATCATGAATAGTAACAGTGAATAGTAATAGTAAATAGTAATTTACTATATAAATAGTAATTTACTATTGACATAGTAATTTACTATTCTAAATAGTAACTTAAAATAATATAATATCCAGTATAATAATAAATTTCTAAAACGATATGAAAATAAACCGAAAAAATATAAAAGAGACTTATTCTTACCTTATAATTTTGGTAAAACCTTCTTCCAAAAAAAATATTTCTCTCTCTTACTCCCACGCCACTATCTCTCTAATATTATTATATTAAGAAAATTTAATCAGAAAATATGATTTCCTTCGTTCAGCGACACGATATTTATCGATAGAAAAGTTACTGTACATTCTATTATTTTAATGTAAAAGTATTGTGTAATTTCTGAAATTTTCATTTCTGGTTACTGGGCAAGTTTGAAAATTTCGTACATGTACAGTGTTTTGTATAGTAAATGTCGGCAGAATTATTAAGCCAAATAGTAACCATTCACTCGGTATATTTTAAATATTCAAAATCAGTCTTTTTCAAAATTTAGTGATATTATATCAGACCTCACTAATTTTATAATAAGTAATATAAAGTTTAAATTTTAAAAATCTAAAATTTTTTGTTAATAAAAATTTATTGGTACATTTTTTATTTTCTTACGATTAGTAAAAATCAAGATTTTTCTCAAACCGATCATTTTTAGATAAGTCTACCTGAAATAGATTTTAAAAAATTTTCTCATAATTTAACTTCACTTTTTTATACATATTTTTAATTTTAAGTACTTTATATAAATATAAAATGATTAAAAATAGTTTTTTATTAAAATATTTTCAAATTTTCAAAAAATTCCCGAAAATCTTAAATAATACATAAATTAAAAAGTTCTAAAGAACCATAGTCTAATTCATTTAAAATTTTATTTTAAAATTCTAATAAGAGTTAAATCATAAATATGTAAAAACATAAATATAAAAACATAAAATAAAAGTTGTAAATAATAAAGATATTCAAAATTCTTAATATAATTTTCTTAATCAATGAATACTAATTAAGTCATTATAAAATCCTCATTTAAAATACATATATTATTATTATTATTATTTTAACAAAATAATTAAATATAAGTACCAAAATTTCATAAAAATATTAATTAGTTAATAATTAACTAACTAATAATAAGTGTTTTATCATTAAATTGAAAATGGATCTTACATAACAACTTTTTTATTTTCCTTCTTTTTAATTTATAACCAAATAAAAAGAAAAAAATTCCTCTCATTTCTCTCCCTACTAATTTTCTTTCCTACTTTTACCTCCCGCCAAACAAAACTTTCTTTTACCCCTCAATTTTCCTTCTTTTTTTTTTGACAATAATTTTCCTTCTTTTTGGTGTTGGCATAAACATCATCGTCCTAACTTGTGGTGCAAGAGCACTGATCTATGGGATTGTTATTTAATAGATTAGTAATTTAGTAAATATTATTAAAAAATTTAAAATAAATTTTAATATGTTAAAATTTATTGTAATAAAAATTAAATATTTTATAAAATGTATTTTATTTCTTATATATTTAATTTATTTTTCTCTTATTTTTATCTATTCAAATAAAAAAAACTTCACTTTTATTTCTCTTCATCTAATTTTATCTCTCCTCCGAACCAAACCAAGCTTTAATTATGTTAATAAGAACTCAAATCTTGAATCTGTACGTGAAAATATTTTATTATCAGACAAAATTTACTTTACTAACCTTTTTACTTTAATAAAATTACTTAGTTTTTGAGTCTACAATATCTTGATTAATCTTTTTTTAAAAGAAGGTGACTTTAGTACATTGTCAGCTTATCCCTTTTCTATACAGCAAATTTTTATCAGAAGTAAAGGGGTGAATTGCTTATAGAACGTAATGTAAATTAGGAAGAAAATTTTTTAAATGATAAATTAATGTATACAGGAGAAAGTATATATATATATATATATATATATATATATATATATATATATATAGATGTATATATATATATATATATCAATTTAACGTAACTCATTTTAAATAACAGAGATTCATCTCTTACTTTTAAGAAATTATATTATTACATTGTTCGGACCACCACTTTAACTTATAATTCAACCAATCCTTAAGATGTCTTAAATTTTACAAAGAAGGATGGAGTTGTTTATATTTTCTTAATGTTTTTACATTGGTTGATTTAAGAATAATATAAAAATATTTGTATACTTATTATTGAAATTTGAAATCAGTTGTGTAAAAGATATTTGTTGCACAGATGGTTTCATTAAACAATATAAAAAATATTTTTAAACAATTATACAATCAACCAGCACACAAATTGATTTAATCACCAGTATAAAAATATTTTTTATCATAAAATTTTACATTAATTATTGAAACGGTCAGTGTGAAAAAACATTTAAAAAATCTAACAAATATTAATTACTTACTAGACCATAAGCTCCTAATGGTTCGGGCGTGTAATAATTTCTCGATGCTTTCTCATCTCACCTAAGTCGATAATTAAGCTTTAGAATTCTAATTTTAATGTTTGGATTTGAATTATAATTATAAGGTCAATTCCATAAAATTTAAATATAACTAGAATTAACTACTTTCAATTTCTACATTATACTGTACTATCCTCATCGTCATCTACCATTCACTCCTCGTCACTATCACTATCGTTGTCATCATTATCCTCAACATCATCGTTGTTTTTATTACTACTGTTATTTTTACCGTCGTTGTCACTACCCCCACTCATTCTCTACCACTAAAACTGCCACCACTACTGGGGATGACAAAATGATCTAGCTCACCAGTCCTTGACCCACCTCACAAAGCTTGCCAAAAAATAGGCTAGATGGTTAAAAAATAAGGCTCGTCCCGCCTAACATTGAGCTTACGATTAGCCTGTCAAAGTAAAAAAAAAAATCTACTTTTAAAGATAAGATAACAGATTAAAAAATTTGATCCTCTCCAAAAGTCAGCATCCAACTCCTTCGAGTAATGTTAACAACCGTTTGGCGCATCCTAATGTGATTCTAACAACTGTGAATCCTAACAATAGTTTATATTCTAAAAGATCTCAAGTCCTGTTATTATTTTGGGGCTTATTTAGAAAAACTTATTTTTCTGATTTTAAATTTTGAATTGAAAGGTTACCATTATAATGGTCATATTATTTCCTCTTGCGGATGTGTTTCCCGTTAATTTCTAAACAGCCTCCATTGGAATAGGTTTGTCTTTCTGCGAACAAACACCTTTCCATGGGAAAGTTATGTTTCAACGAGTATCTATTATACATTTTTATTTCTTATTTAAAGCACTCAATTTTAGTTTTCCAAAACACACATAACAATCCAACTTTCTCTTCTTCCTTATGATGAGTTACATATAATTTCTTGATAGTTTTGCTCTTGCCCCTTTAGGGTGGATAAGACTATTGTATCCTAAGAAATTTCATGATTCAACAAATAAATTCTTTCAGGTCAACACACACTTCGATCTTCCTATATTTACTAATATTTTCATACATAACCATAGTCGTATGAGTATGATAAAGCAACCAAATAAATATTGGAATTATTATTCATTTATCAAATTAAAATAAGAAATAAATAAAATAAAATATACTCTCTGATGCATTTCATAAAACCCAATTGTATTTTAGACAAATTAAAAGATAAATAACACTAATATAAATCTGTATATTAAACTAAGAGTGTTCATCATCCGATCAAGACAGAACATAATCCGTTTAACTGATCCAAAATAACCAAAAATTAACCAACTAAACTGCAAAAACAGTCACATTATATGTGCGGTTTGGATCGACTTTCAGAAGTATCTCTAAAAATCGAATCTACCTATATTTGTGTAGGTCTTATTAACCAATGTTCTAATGACATTGTTTAAGGATAGAAAAGCAATTTTTTTAAAATAATGTAAAGATTGCTTAGAATTCAGACTTAGTAGATTTTAATGATGTTTTTAAATATGCATTTGTGATTTTGTGATTATACTGAAAATTTTTAGAGTTGTAAATTTTATTTTTGAAATAATTATTTTTAATTTTATTAGGCTGAAATGACATATGTTATACTTAATTTTATCAAAAATATAATTAATATAAACTGAACAAGTCAATCAAATGTAAACCGCAATAGATCAAATGTTGTTATATATTTTTGAACCGAACGAAACCGCAACTTAATAATGTGATTAGATGATATATATTATAATTATTATTAATGATAAATTTATATCCATATATGAAATATCCATGATAAATTTATATATATTATAATTATTATTAATTTTAGATATTATAATTATTAGCTGGCTTTCGTTTTTTTAATATTTAACTAAACATTAAACAAGAGAAGATATGGGTATAAGCATAAAATATTAAAATATAGTAAAAAAAGAATAATGGTATATAAGTAATTATCAGTAGTGCTTTATTCTCATTAGTATGTATCAAATGCATAATAGAATATTTTGTCTTGACCATTTCTATAGTTGCAAACACAGTATATTATCATGTTCTATTATTACATTTTGTTTTGTTTCGTTACTCTTTCAAACACTACCTAAATATTGAGCAGATATATACCATAACCCATTAAAATTTTGGATAAGGCCACTTTGGTAAAGCTCAGTCCATAAAAATCAATGCCTTTGATCATGCCTTTCAAAAGTGTCTCGTGTATCATGTGTCTCATTTTTTTCCTTTGTTTATAAGAATCTCCCAACTCTATATTATATACCAACCGCTAAGTTATAAGAATCTGCTGCTTTGATTGTATCCATAATACACATAAACAAGTCTAATTACACCAGAACCATGGTACCAACAACAGAAAGTAAAAATTGCATCAAGATTCTAGCATGCTGGCGAATGAACCTCGTCATATTGCTTTTGCTCCTACTGTCTCTCAATTCGCCTCAAATTCTTGGATTTTCCAAAACCACTTCTATGGCCAACACTACTAAAGTTGTTGCTGCTGAAGACAGTGAAGCAAATGCTTTGTTAAAGTGGAAAGACAGTCTTGAGAACACAAGCCGCTTGTCAACATGGGCAGGTACTACTAGTCCATGCAGATGGCAAGGAATTCAGTGTGACAAATCCAAGTCCATCTCAGAGATAAATCTTGAAAATTTTGGACTCAAAGGTACACTTCACTCTCTCAGATTCTCCTCATTCCACAACCTCATTAGCCTAAATATCTACAACAACAGCTTTTATGGGACCATTCCCCCACAAATTGGTAACATGTCCAAAATAAATGTTTTGAACTTGTCTTTAAATTCCTTTGATGGCTCCATCCCACAAGAAATTTGGACATTAAGGAGTTTACATAAACTTGACCTTTCCATATGTGAACTAAGTGGAGAAATTCCCAAGTCCATAGCAAACTTGTCCAACCTATCATATCTAGATTTTGCAAACAATAATTTTTCTGGATATATTCCTCCTGAGATTGGAAAATTGAACAACTTGGAGTATCTCAATTTGGAAGATAGTAACTTTGTAGGTTCCATTCCTCAAGAAATAGGAAAGCTAACTAAGCTTCGGGTTATTGATTTGTCAAAGAACTCACTCTCTGGTAGTATCCCTGAATCAATAGGCAACATGAGCAATTTAGTTAAACTAATCCTTTCTAATAACTCCATGTTGTCAGGGTCAATTCCACACTCCTTTTGGAACATGTCAAACTTGTCCTGGCTCCATCTTTATAGCAATAATCTTTCTGGATCAATTCCTGCTTCCATAGAAAACTTGGCCAATTTGGAATACCTTGCACTCGATAACAACCACCTTTCAGGACTCATCCCTTCCACTATTGGAAACATGACAAAGCTGGTTATGATATACTTGGGGCCCAATAATTTTTTTGGACCAATTCCTCCCTCTATTGGGAATCTAATCAATTTGAAAGTCCTCAGTCTCCAAAGCAACAATCTCTCTGGATCCATTCCTGCCACATTTGGAAATCTTGAAAGGATCATAGTCCTAAATTTGGCCACCAACAAACTTAATGGTACCATTCCAGATGCCATGAATAACATTACAAATTGGTTTGCTTTGATCTTATCAGACAATGATTTCATTGGCCCTTTGCCATCTCAAATCTGCTCTGGTGGGGCCCTTGCATACTTTTCTGCCTTTCACAACCATTTTATTGGTCCAATACCAAAAAGTTTGAAGAATTGCACTAGTATTGCTAGACTTAGGCTTGAGCGAAACCAACTAGAAGGAGATATAGAACAAGATCTTGGTGTGTATCCCGAATTGAAGTACATTGATCTGAGTGAAAATAAGTTTCAAGGCCAAATTTCACCAAATTGGGGAAAGTGTTCAGAACTCAATACCTTTATTGTATCCAACAACAATATTTCTGGTGGTATACCTATTGAACTTGTTCAGGCAACCGAGCTAGGCAAGTTGCACCTTGCTTCCAATCATTTGACAGGAATGATTCCAAAAGAACTAGGGAATATAAAATCATTAATTGAATTCAAGATAAGCAACAATTACCTTTCAGGAAACATTCCCGCAGAATTAGGATTACTGAAGAATCTTCAACAATTGGATCTTGCAAACAACAAGTTGAGTGGCATGTTACCAACACAAATTGTGAGGCTACCCAACTTGCTTCAACTGAATTTGAGCAACAATAACATAAATGGAAGCATTCCTTTAGAGATTGGCAAAACACAGTCTCTTGAATCACTTGATCTCAGTGGGAATTCATTGAGTGGGACAATACCATCAGTGCTTGGAGATTTAGAGCAATTGCAATTGTTGAATCTCTCTTGCAATAATCTTTCTGGCATCATTCCATCTAGCTTTGATGGCATGTCAAGCTTGATTTCCATCAACATATCAAACAACCAATTAGAAGGGAAGCTTCCAAATAACCAAGCCTTTCTTAAGGCTCCAATTGAATCATTGAAAAACAACAAAGCCTTGTGTGGCAATGTCACTGGCTTGATACCTTGCCCAACCAACCACATCCAAAAGAGTCACAAGGCCCTTCTTCTAGCACTCTTTCTTATATTAGGTGCTCTAGTACTAGTGATATGTGGGGTGGCAGTTTCAACGTATGTTCTTTGTAGAAAAGCCAAGAAGAAAGAAACCAAGGCTAAAGAGAAAGAAGCACAATCAGAAGAGGTGTTTTCCATATGCAGCCATGATGGAAAAATGATGTTTGAAAATATCATTCAGGCTACCAATAATTTTGATGACAAATATCTCATTGGAGTGGGAGGGCAAGGATCTGTTTACAAGGTTGAGTTGGCATCAGATCTAGTTGTTGCGGTGAAGAAACTTCATTCAGATATAGATGGAGAGGGGTCCAATTTCAAAGCTTTTGAAAATGAAATTCAAGCTTTGACAGAAATGAAGCACCGGAACATTATAAAGCTCTATGGATTTTGCTCTCATTCAAGGTTCTCATTTTTGGTCTACAAGTTCATGGAAGGTGGTAGTTTGGATCAAATACTTAATAATGAGACAGGAGCAAATAAATTTGATTGGGAAAAGAGAGTTAATGTTGTTAAAGGTGTGGCCAATGCTTTATCCTATATGCATCATGATTGCATACCACCAATAATCCACCGTGACATATCAAGCAAGAATGTTCTTTTGGATTCAGCATATGAAGCCCATGTCTCAGATTTTGGTACAGCTAAGTTTTTGAAGCCTGGTTCACACACATGTACCTCATTTGTAGCCACCTTTGGGTATGCAGCTCCAGGTTAGACCCTCTTTTCCTTGCATTTAGAAACAGAAAATGAATCAAATGATCATACATTTGCACTTAATTTACACCATTTTCATATTCAATATCAAATCCATTTCAAATATACAAGTTACTAAAATGAAAAACTTTAGATTCCTCTTATCACTCACTTATGTGTAACTATAAAATTTTATTTATTATAGAGCTTGCACAGACTGTGGAAGTGAATGAGAAGTGTGATGTATTCAGTTTTGGAGTGCTTTGTTTAGAAATCATTATGGGAATGCATCCAAGAGATCTTGTATCTTCATTGTTATCACCATCTTCAGCAACAATAACTTACAATTTGTTGCTAACTGATGTGTTAGACCAACGACCTCCTCAACCTGTAAAATCAACTGTGGAGGAAGTCATATTGGTTGCGAAGTTGGCATTTTCTTGTTTGAATGCAAATCCACATTTTCGGCCAAGAATGGATCAAGTGTCTAAAGAGCTTATGAGGGGAAAATCACCTTTAGCAGATCAGTTTTCTATGATCAAACTTGGACAGCTCCTCTAAAGCATTGAACCATGTAAATATTTTGTAATAAGCTTAATTTTTTTTTCCTTTTTATGTAGATTTTACCGCCAAAATATAGCTAGAATTTCCATCAACAAATCCTTTGGCGGTACGTGAGTAATTATGCACATATATAAATTCAGAATTCAGAAGCGCCAATTGTAATAACATCATGTCAATAACACGTGTATTCTCGTTTTGACACATCAACATAGTACTTTCAAGTTTCTTATTCCTGTGTCAACCTTCTATGTACATATCTCTCAGTAATACATCTTCATGGAAGTTTTTCATATTAATGCTCATTAATTACCTTCCACTGTTTCGCCCATTTTTTCCTAACTAAAGGAATGTTTATGAATCATCATCCTATGGTTTCATTTCATGTTGTAAATGCTTAAAGATATGAGTCATCTACCACGTACACATCAATAACCCATCGCCGTCCCCTTTTCTCTTCTCAGAAAACATGAGCATCATGAACCTGAACCATCGTGACCACTGTCCTCCGCCCTTTTCCTAATAAGAGAAATATTATTGAAACAAAAAAAATCACAATAATCAAACATCTCAATTTATTAGTTTTTCTTGGATGTCCCGTGACAATATACTACTTTAACATATTAAAAAAATATAACGCAACTATATACAGTTATATTATATATATAATGTATATCTGTTAATAAAATTTATTTACAAAATAAACATTTTGTCTTTTTTCATTTAGTATAAAAATTAAAATTAATGAACAAGAAAATTCGGGAATATTTATTTTGCAAATAAATTTTATTAATGGATATACATTCTACGAATATAATATAATACATGGTTATATTGCATCTCTTAAATGTAATCTAGTGGTAAGCCTATTCTTCCACCTTCTACTCAAATCGAACGCTTCAAATGTTATCTTAGAATCCAAACAAAAATGACAACTTAGAAAAATATGTGGTATAGATTGAGTTGACACATGGCTAGAGACAAATACATGTGGCATAAATTCAGTTGACACATGGCTAGGAGGCCAAGGGCATTAGAGCCCTCAATTTACTATGCTTAGCAACCGGTCAAACTAGTCACTCATAAATAGTTAACATGTTAAAATATCTATATGTCAAAATTTAACTGTAACAAGATTTGATCCCCAAACGTATAGGAGATGGAAGAAGAGCCTCAGCAAATTGAGGCATATATCATATGAGTTTTTCTAGGAACGGATGCCATTAGCCACGTGTGTGATTTAAGCAACTGGAATGGATACCCCTAGCCACGTGTCAACTGAATTTATACCACATGTATTAGTCTTTAGTCACATGTCAACTCAATCTATGTCATATATTTTTCCAAGTCATCATTTTTGTTTGGATTCTAAGATAGCATCTAAAGCATTCGATTTGAGCAGGAGATGGAAGAAGAGTTTCACCACTAGGTTACATTTAAGATATGTAACATAACCATATATTGTTATATTATATTCGTATATTTCCATTAATAAAATTTATTTGCAAAATAAATTTTCCCGCCCTTTTTCATTCATTAATTTTTATTTTTATTTTTATTTTTATACTAAATGAAAAAAACAAAAATGTTTATTTCGTAGATAGATTTTATTAACGGATATACATTCTGTAGATATAATATAACTATATATAGTTGCGTCATATTTTTTAAATGTGTTAAGTAGTTTAGTGGTGATGCTCTTCTTTTCTCTCTAATGTGTTACGGAATCAAGTCTTGTCATATAAATTTTGGCACATAAAATGTTTTAATGCGTTGACTATTTACGAGTGACCGATTGCTATACACATCATGTTTATCAATTCTAGTTGCTTAAATCACACATGATTTTGACATGTGGCATGACACATGGCTAAGGGCATCAATTCTAGTTACTTAAATCACACAATTTTGACATGTGGCACGACACGTGGCTAAGGGCATTGAAGCCCTCAATTTAGAGAGTACATCCAAGCAAAACCCTTAAAATTATACACTTATTATAATAACTCATTATGGAACACTCCTTCATTAATTAACTCAATTTCTTACACTATAATTTTTGCATTTCACTGATTTACATCGAATAAAATAGATAAAATATTCAGTGTTAATAGTCTTGACTTTTAACACATGTGCACTTAACACCCCATAAAATTTGGTGTTAAAATTCGATTTTAACTAGTGCTAAAAGTGTTTTTTGTTGTAGTGCTCCTACACTTATCACTCATGTGTGTTCCTAAAACTTGCATACATGTTCACCACTGAAAAAACCCTAAATAGCTACATCAATTTAGCGACCACCCGAAACCCGTCGCTAAATAGCGACCGCTAGGAAAAAAACCAGAGGAAAAAAGTTTAGCGACTCCATTAGCGACCATGGAAAACGTGGTCGCTAACAATTGCAACATTCCGTCACTACTGCCGTCGCTAACTCACACTCGTCGCTGTGGCGGTCGCTAGATTTTTCCCTCCAAGGTTTCCCGTTGGCGCCAAACATTAGCGACGTCGAGTCTCCGTCGTTATGTTTAACACTAGTGACGGTTGTCTTGCCATCACTAATATTTTCGGTCTTCACTCCATACTTTTACTTTTAAGAAGGGAAGGTAGTGACGGTGGGGTTACGCCGTCGCTACTACTCAGGAGATTAGGGACGACATTGCTTTGCCGTCGCTAATATTCAGGGGATTAGGGACGGAATTGGTTGGTCGTCGGTATGATTTTGGGTCTTCCCTCCATACCTTTACTTTTAAGAAGGGAAGGTAGTGACGGTGGGGTTACACCGTCACTACTACTCAGGAGATTAGTGACGGCATTGTTGTGCCGTCGCTAATATTCAGGGGATTAGGGATGGAATTGGTTGGCCGTCGCTATGTGTTTTAATTGTAGTGACGTTGTTAGCGACGGTGGTTGGCCATCGCTAAGGGTTTATAATACTCGTCCAGAGCCTCTCCCCTAATCATTTGCCCTAAATCTCCCTCCCTTCCTCCGTCCTTCCTCCGTCTTTCGCCCTTCCTCCCCCGACTTCCTCTCTCCCTTAATCCAACTCCCTCCGTCTGTCTGCCAATCTCTTTCCCTCCCTCTCTCTCCCTCCGTCTCTTAGGAGCTCTCCCCCCCTCCGTCTCCGAGGAGCTCTCTCCCCCTCCGTCCCATTCAGAACCTCCATCGGTGGCAGCTCAGCAGACTCAGTAACATCATCGGCAAAGTCGGGGGCCTCACCGGTGAACCTCTCATCCTCACGCTCACCTCACCAGCAACACTCTTCATCGACACTGTCGCAGATATCAAAATTCAACCCTTTCTCTTAACTCTGTCTATATTCCAAAATGCAATGCTCAGAAATGAGTATGTTTAAGTTGCAATAGTAACAAATCACCACCCATTTTTGCAAAGGAAAACTTAATTTAGAAGATACATGTAGCAAATAATAGGACAAAACTATGATTTTTGACCAGTGAAAACAAATCATCAGCCATTCCTACAGCTAAAAAACTACTTTAGTAGTAGGACAAGATTGTTACTTTGCTATCAAACTCTTAATCCAGTAGTAAAGCTTGCTTCTTCTGGGATAAGATACCTATGTGAATTAAAAGACTATTCTCCCTTTTCCCCTTACTTTTATTATACAACTCAAAAACCTTATTGAGATATACCATATGCCTACTAATTACTCAATCCTCGGCAAAAGTAAAAAATTTGCTTCTGGCTAATCTGAGTTGAGACCTAACTGGGAATCAAACAGGCATTCAGTCCTAAGCCATTTTCTTATATCATGATTATATGAATTAGGTATTCTAACAGCATAAAAATAATAGTAGATAATGAATAGGAATGCCAATTAAACAATGAAACAATAGGAGGAAACACAAAAATAAGGAGGTATAAAAATAATGACCTGCATATTTTGCTCATCTGATGCGTTTATTGTTTGAGCACTCCTATTATGCCTGCGGTAGCATTCAATTGTCTCCTGCATGCTGTTTTATGAAACTCAATGTTAATATACTGTGCTGATCCATGGTTAACACAATACGAAGATAACCAGTAGTTGCTTAAAAATCATAAAAATAGACAAACAACATGTTAAGTGTCTTCTAATATTTCATTTTCCTCATCTCAATTTACTAGCTAGTGTATAGTATAGCATTTGCCCCATGATAATATTCAATTTCTGCAAGATCATAACCCTAATTTATCATCAACAATGGTTGAATTCAGCACTTCATGGAAGGTAATTTGAGATTGATCATTATTTATCATTATGGACGACAAAACTCTTATTAAGTTTTATCGTAATTAATTCCAATCGATTAACACAATCCATGGTCATGAACCATTGTACCAAACATTAACCAGCCAAACCTTGATACGGAAAATTATGACTAGAAATTTCATATTCATATTATCTTTCTTCATCAAGGGTCTATTGTGCAAGTATAACTCGGTGTTCATCCAAATCCCACGTTAACTGGTGTGATGAATGAAGTGATAAAAGATTTAGGTAAAAGTGTAGGTTTAGCATGAGTTTTTTTCACCACAACACTTGTCTTTTCAGTGTAAATGGGACATACGTGTGTGTGAAGGGGAGAGTTTGCCAAGTTTTAAGAAAACTTGTTAGGAGAGATGATTTACAACTTATATTCTAGAAAACTTGTAATTGTTATCAAGTAGATGATTTGTAATTTCCTTGTAAAAACCTGCAAGTTGAGTGATAAAATTAATTTTAAGAGTTAATAGAAGTTAGAAAGATGTTGAATCATGATAAATTTGTGTGTCATTTTGTTTTTGTTCTCTCTTTTTCCCCAGTAGAAATCACACAGAGAATTTTTTTTAGTGTCACCCAACAACCTAGGGGCATGAGTTAACTAGAAATAGAATCAGTTCAATTTAATCCCACCCTTTATATCCATTCTTTTAATTTCATAAGTTTAATTTGTAATACATAAAGGAGAGGAAGAACATTTGATCCTATGGTATGGCACTAGATGTAGAAGCAGAAGAGAATCTCATGCACTCTCATTAGTGAGCTTTATCTTATGATAAATAAATAAAAAAAACCCTTTTATTTTACAAGTTATAATATGTAGTTGCATATATTATTGATTTAATTGTTAATTAGTTTGTCTCTCAAGACAAAAATAATTGGTGTTTGATATAGACATAAAGTGTTAGGTTTAAAGTTTGAACTCTAATCTTGATGTTTTTAAGAGTTTAGTTATCGTTATTTGATTTATCATAAACAAAACCATGATAGAGTTTAACTTCTAAACTTTTTTCATTTATTCATTTTATTATATATATAATTTTATCTCACTACAAAATATAAGAAACCTAGAGTTTCTTCATGATTCATTATAGTTATGATAGGGATACCGTTAACTTTACTATCCGAATGCATTAGTTTCTTATAATAATTAAATAAACAAATATAGAGTCAAACTTTCAACTATTTATAATCACTAAGTGGCATATATCTTACTTTCTTCGCTCCATTGTTTGATGTTATATCAAAATTCTTTTTCACTTTGTATTTTCCATCAATACAAACGAATATTAAGTGGGTTTGGGAGTTTTTTTTTTAGTATTTATTTTCTCAGCTTTCAAAAAAAGTATTTATTTGTATATTTAGATGTTTAAAAAATAGATTACATTATTTTTTTTGAAAGAAAAGTGATCATGATAAAAATCTAAACATATTTTGATTATAAAAATACTTATTTTTATTATACACTTATTGTTTTTTCTATATTACCTTTTGTATTTTTTAAATTCCATAATTCTTATAACTACTTTAATAATTTTAAACTTAAAATGCATTTTTATACAATTCAAACAAAATAGAATATCTGAATAATTTCTTTTTCATAACCACATCCAAACATTAAAATGAATTCTAACCAAATCAATTTGATTATTGAGATAAATATTTGTCAAAATAAAATAGTACCAAACACACTCTAAATATGTTTGTCCACATACACCTTTAGTTTCATCTTCACCATCCTCATATACTCACAAGATTTTAATTGGGTTTCCTTTTCATGGAGCATTGCCTTGAGATTAGAGAGCTCTTCACAAATGTATTTTCTATGTTGATTTGATGCTTAAACCTTTTTTGGTTTTCCATGCAGCTCTACACGCTGTGTGGCATGTGTTCGTGAGTCTTCAGCTTCGTCTCTATTGTTGTATCACTTTTCCAGGTAATCCCTAAACCTAATTTCCTCGAAGAAATGACAACTTTTGCTTCTTTCTATTTTCCGAAGGAGATAGAAACTAGAATGAGTAGAATTCCCCGCTGTTGTTCAAGTGGCCTCAATACTCAAGAGGGGGGGTGAATTGAGTTATAAAACTTTTGCTTGGAATGCCTTTGAAATTGATTTCTATAACCAAGTTTATGAGATTGTGCAAGTGAAAGCAAGTAACAATGATATGCAATGCACTACAAGAGGTAAGTATTGTTGAGGCAATTTAGCAAACACTTGGTGTGCAATATCTAAAGTAAAGCAAATTAAGCAAGTTCAAGTGTGTTCTTCTTAACCAAACAATACCAATCAGCAAATATGCAATATATGGAAGTAAAAGAGTAAGGAAGAGAAGCTTGCAAACCGATGTAACGAGTTCCACCCAATCCGGTGTACGTCTCGCCTCTAAGCAACCCACTTAGAGGATTTTCCACTATTGTAGACTAGAGATACAACTTTGAGCAATTGCGGCTTCCTAGTGTCCCACACTCAAGAACCCAATCCTCACAAGTATAAGGGCAACCCACCCAATCTCTCAATCTCACAATATCCCAAAGGTTGAGTCCACAACCTTTGTACCCACTCAACCTAGAGTGAACAACTTGTGTGTTTGGTGTTTGTTTACAATCAATACACTCTCTCAATAGAGCAAATATACAAATGAAAAGCTCTCCCAAGTTCTAACTCTCAAGATGAGAGGATATACAAGTGAAGTATGAGATGCAAGAAATAGGCTTACAAAGCACAAAAATAGAGCTAAGGATTTGTTGCTTCTTGGTTCTTGTTGGTTGCTTGTTATGCTTGTGTTCTTCTTGTATTTATAGAGCCAAGATAGTTGTTGAGGAGTCCCTAGCCGTTGCAAGATGATGGCTCTGCGTATAGTGGGATTTGAGTGCTTGTTTTCCACTTAAGTTTGTCTATTTAGTGGTGTTTCCCACTTTGTGAATCGATTCGTAGATCCTTGAATCGATTCAGAGTGTTCTGTTTTATGCATTTTGGAGTACCAGAGTCGAATGAATCGATTCGAGCTTTGTTTGAATCGATTCAGAGCATTCTGTTTTGGGTTCTTGGTCTGTCAGCATCGTGTGAATCGATTCAGGGTCCTTGTGAATCGATTCAGGACATACTGTTTGCAGTCTTAGTGACTTCCAGGGCTGTGAATCGATTCAGGGTCATGGTGAATCGATTCAACCCATTCTGTTTCTCATTTTTATGACTTCCAGGGCTGTGAATCGATTCACTCATGCTTGAATCGATTCAGGCTCTTCATTTTGACATTTTCTCATGCCTGTTGGTCATCCATTTGAATCTAATGATGCATGGTTGCTTTCCTTTTGTTTGATTCATTGGTTTCTTCATCTCTTGAACCTTTGTGAGATCATTTTCTTCTTTTATATGAAATCTCTAATTGTTTTTGATTTGAAAACTTCCCATTGCTTGTTTCCATTGTCATTATCAAAACCTGTTATCACATGCAAATACATTCTCCCCCTTTTTGATGATGACAACCAATGGCCATCTCTTGGGGTGTTTATTAGCCAATAACAAGTCATGAAAACTAATGTCTCTGTTTGTTTTAAGCAATTATTTCTTTTAAGAAAGTAGGTCTCCCCCTTTGTTTTTCAATAAAACCATCAAATGATCTCAAGCGTTGAAATAATGTCACACCTGTATCACATTCATATATATGTATCATATTCGCATATATCGTAAATATATCATATCGCACATGTATCGCACGTGTAGCTCTCTATCTCTCCATCTCTCCCCCTTTGTCATTATCAAAAACAAAAGTTGGAGGTACGCAGTAAATCGAGTAGTAATCACAGGCAAATGCAATTGAGATAAACCAAAATAATTAACAAAACGAGATAATTGTTCAACCGACATAGCAAAGTAAGAAACTAAGACGAGATAGTTGTGCAAATAATTGACCAAAACAGAAACCAAAGTAAACAACCAAGTCTGAAGGAGAAAAATAAAAGGAATAAAGAAAAGTAACGATCAGTCATGGATGCGGGAAGTGAATGCTGGATATCTGGGTGGCAAGCTCCGTGTATCGCTCTTCCATGTTTGCTTCAATCCTGTCCAGTCGAGTGTGGATGTTTGCTTCCATGGAGTTGAGGCGCTGGTCCAGGTGAGCAGTGAGTCTTGTGAAAAGATCATCAGTAGCAGCGGGTGGAGGAGGAGGAGGAGGAGCGTCATCTTCAACTTCATGTCGGGGACGCCTAAGAAATTGGCACCTGCCTTGGTATTCCACAATATTCATCTTAGTGAGATGAGATTTGCCAATAGGTGCTTTGGGACCGACCACTTCCTTGATCTCATTTTTCAAGTCCACTTTAAAATGGTGGAGCAACTTGGTAATGAGTATGGCATATGGAAGATGAGCGAGGTTTTGGGCTTCAACCATGTGATGCCTAACCAAGTCAATCCAATTTATGTCTTTCTCATTGACAATTGCCCAGAGCAGCAAGATTTGGGCCTCATTTAGCCTTGCATAATTTCCACCGGAGGGGAGGAGAATTTTGACAAGGACAAAGTGCAAGAGGCGGTGATGGAGACTTAAGGTGCCAACCGTGCTCGAGGGACCTGCAAGATTAAAGAAAGCTCTTGCCTCCAATGGATTATAATTCCATGCAAGAGGAGGTTCTTTGCCATGGAAGGAAGCGTTGCTAAGAGGGAGTAAGCCAACTTGATTCATTACCTCATTATCAAGAATGATAGTCTTACCTTTCACTCGGGCAATATAGCGAGCATCTTGAAGGCGTAAAGTGGAGTAGAATACACGAATGAGTTCGGGGTAGATTGCTACTTCCTCAAGAGCCATGAAGCCAACTAGCTCTTGTTGATGTAAGGTGGTGAGTAGAGGAAGTCCAGATGCTTCAAAGAATGGGAGATCAAGCCAATGGGGAGAAATGAGATGTTTCTCAGAGAATGAAGATTGGTACCTTTCAAGATCCCTTTGGGTAGTGAATAATCTAGATGAATCAGAGTGTTGAGGCATGGAGGCTGCAGCGGTGTTTGCACGTTGTTTCTTGCGAGGTTAAGAGGAGGAAGCCATGGAAGATGAAGGATTTGAGTGGAAGGTTTGGAGAAGAAGTTGAAGAGATTAGAGGTTGAGGATTTTGAGAGGAGAGAGTGGGAGATAGTGGAAGAGTTAAATGAGGGAGTGTGTGAATTTATCAGCGTGAATATGCAGTAACTGACGCGTGAATCGATTCGAGGAATGCTGTGAATCGATTCGAACGTTACTGATTTGAGAGAAATGAAAGGATCAGATACGTGAATCGATTCGAGTATGCTGTGAATCGATTCGAACCTCTCTGTTTGAGGGAATATGGACCATCAGGTGTTTGAATCGATTCAAGGGGAGTGTGAATCGATTCGAACGATACTGTTTTGAGGATTTTTGAACCAACAGGTCTGTGAATCGATTCGAGGGGGTGCTGAATCGATTCGAAGGGCTGTTTCACTCAAAATTCATTTCTTTCCATTCCAATATATTCAAGGCATGAGGAATTCCATATAGGATCATTAAATCTCCATTTCCATGGGGTTCTTTTGCATTAATCACTAGTAAAGGTGTCATGCAACCAATACACAAGATGAAGTGATCACTTAAACACAATTTGTCATATCAAGAATACCCAATTCTCTTCTAATGTAAATAAATTGCTCTCTAGCCAAGGGTTTTGTGAAAATATCTGCTAGTTGCCTAGAGGTTTCAACATGTTCAAGCACACAATCCCCTTTTAACACATGATCTCTAATAAAGTGATGCCTAATCTCAATGTGTTTGGTCCTAGAGTGCATTACTGAATTTTTCGAGATATTAATGGCACTAGTGTTATCACATTTAATGGGGACTTTGTTCAAGGAAATACCAAAATCAAGAAGTTGTTGTCTCATCCAAAGAATTTGAGCACAACAACTACCAGCTGCTACATATTCTGCCTCAGCTGTTGACAATGCAACACTTGCTTGTTTCTTGCTATGCCAAGAAACAAGGGAACTACCAAGCAAATGGCATGTACCACTAGTGCTTTTTCTATCAAGCTTACACCCCGCAAAGTCGGAATCAGAATATCCTAAAAGATTACACTCAACGCCTTTGGGATACCATAAACCAACATTTTGAGTACCCACAAGATATTTCAAAATTCTTTTTACGGCAGTCAAATGTGATTCTTTAGGACATGCTTGATATCTAGCACACATGCATACCGCAAACATAATATCAGGTCTACTCGCAGTTAAATACAGTAAGGATCCAATCATACCTCGATATTTGGTGATTTCAATGTCCTTACCCTTTTCATCTTTGTCTAGATAGCAGGATGTGCTCATAGGTGTAGCTATCTCGTTTGCCTTGTCCATTCCAAACCTTTTAAGTAGTTCCTTACAGTATTTGGTTTGGCTAATGAACGTTCTATCAATGGCTTGTTTTATTTGTAGTCCGAGGAAGAAGGTGAGTTCTCCCATCAAGGACATTTCAAACTCTTTCTGCATAATCTTGGTAAATTCTTGACAAAAATTTTCATTAGTAGCACCAAATATTATGTCATCTACATAAATTTGTACCAAGAGGATGTCATTGTGTTTGCGTTTTATAAACAATGTAGTATCAACCTTTCCTCTTTCAAAGTTGTGTTTTAAAAGGAATTTGCTTAATCTTTCATACCAAGCTCTTGGAGCTTGCTTCAAACCATATAAGGCTTTTCTCAATTTGAAGACATGATTTGGAAATATATGATTTTCAAAACCGGGAGGTTGATCTACATAGACTTCTTCTTGAATGTAGCCGTTTAAGAACGCACTTTTGACATCCATTTGATACAGTTTGAAATCCATACAACATGCAAAAGCTAGCAATAATCTAATGGCTTCTAACCTAGCTACGGGAGCATATGTTTCTTCATAGTCTATTCCTTCTTCTTGGTTGTATCCCTTTGCAACTAGTCTAGCTTTGTTCCTAGTTATTATACCGTTTTCATCTAACTTATTTTTAAAAACCCATTTGGTGCCTATTATTAGATGATCATTGGGTCTTGGCACAAGTTCCCAAACTTCATTTCTTTCAAATTGGTTTAACTGTTCTTGCATGGCCAACATCCAATGTTCATCAATAATGGCTTCGTCAATATTCTTGGGTTCTATTTGGGATACAAAAGCCAAGTGATTGCATGCATTTCTAATGGCGTTTCGAGTACTGACCCCTTTGGTTATTTCTCCAATGATTTTGTCCAAGGGATGATCTTTCAATGTTACCCAATCTTGTTGTCTCTCAATTTGTGTTGCACCTCCATCATTGTTGACTTCTTCTTCTTTGTCTTGTAAGTTCATTTCTTGGAAGGTACCGACATTTCCGATTCCAAGTATTCTTCCCTTTGTGTTGTCTCCATAAGTGACAAATCCTTTGCTTCGTGGAGTAAGTGATATGAACTTATTTTTGTCTCCCGTCATATGTTTGGAACACCCACTATCCAAGTACCAATGGGTGTTGCTTGCCTTGAAGCATACCTACAAAACAAAATCATTTTAGAGAACTAGGTACCCATTTTATGTTGGGTCCTTTAAGGTTAGCTTGTGGAGATGTTCCTTTGGGAACCCACACCTTTCTTAAGACCTTTGGTCCTAGTTTCCTAACACTACACTTATAAGCACTATGTCCTTTGGTACCACAATGATTGCATTTCATAAAAGGTGAGGAGGATTTGCTTGGTGATGCAAAGAAGTTTTTATAGTGCTTCTCCATTTTATGATTACTATGTTCTTGATCATATCCTAAGCCGGTTTTACTAAACATGCATTTTTGTTGCCCAAGAAGGATATTCAAATTATCTCTTCCATTAGTGAATTTCTCTAAGGTTTTGTTTAGATCTAGGACTTTATTTTCTAGATCTACACATTTCTTAGCAAAATTACAAGGTCTACTAATGGAACATATTTGAGCATTTTTCAATTCTTCTTTTAAACATTCATTCTCTTTGCAAACTTCCATAAGGTGCATCTCTAGAGTGTCACTAGTTTTCCTAGATGCTTTGAGTTTACTAGAGATTTTTGTGAATTTATCATACAATTCTTCAAATGCTTCTAACAGCTCATTTTTATCTAAGTCAAGAAGATTTACCTCGTTATCTTCTTCTTGATGATTTGCCATTAAGCAAAGATTGGCTTGCTCATCTTCCGAGTCGTCGGAGCTGCTCACATCATTCTCATCCCAAGCAATATAGGCTCTTCTTCTTCTTTGTTTGTCCTTGCCCTTCTTTTTGAGGTTTGGACAATCGGCTTTGAAGTGCCCTTCCTTGCCACATTCAAAACAGTTGGGTGAGGAAGAGTTTTCTTTAGTGATAGGTTTCTTACCTGAGCTTTTGAAGCTTCTTTGGAAGCGTTTGCCTTTCATGAATTTCCCGAAGCGTTTCACAAATAGTCCAAATTCTTCTTCTTCATCAAGTTCACTTCCGGATTCTTCTTCTTCATTTGTGGAAGTAGCCTTGAGAGCAAGACCCCTTTTCTTGGAAGATTTTTCTTCCTCTTCCGCCATCTTTAATTCTTTCAGCTCTTGTTCTTGTTCCTGCAACTTACCAAATAAAGTGGCGAGAGACATTTCGTTTATGCTAGGAGATTGTTTGATGGCGGTAACTAGCGGTTGCCATTCTCTGTTAAGACTTTTTAACACTTTATGAATGAGTTCTTTGTTAGTGTAAGTCTTTCCAAGTGTAATGAGTTGATTAATGATGAGAGTAAATCTTTTTTGCATATCAACAATCGATTCATGAGAGTTTAATCTAAAGCATTCATATTGACTAGTAAGAGTACTAATCTTTGAGTCCTTTACATCATTAGTGCCTTCATGGGTTACTTGAAGAGTATCCCACATTTCCTTAGCAGTTTGGCATGTCATTATCCTAAAAAATTCATCTTGACCTAAAGACATAGTAATAAGATTTTTGGCCTTGTAGCCATATTGGACTTTCTTTTCTTCCTCGCTTGTCCATTCATCTATAGGTTTTTCAACATTCTTGCTATCTATAGTATGCATCGGTATATAGGGACCATTTTCAATGGTATTCCATATTCTCAAGTCAATTGATTGAATGAAGATTTTCATTCTTTCTTTCCAAAACGCATACCCTTCCCCATTGAAAGCGGGAGGTCTATTTATCGCACCACCCTCGGGAAAAACATTTTGAGAACTTGAGGCCATTTAATCTCTTGAAGCTGTTAAGCTTGATCTACCAAGAGTCAAGCTCTGATACCACTTGTTGTTCAAGTGGCCTCAATACTCAAGAGGGGGGGTGAATTGAGTTATAAAACTTTTGCTTGGAATGCCTTTGAAATTGATTTCTATAACCAAGTTTATGAGATTGTGCAAGTGAAAGCAAGTAACAATGATATGCAATGCACTACAAGAGGTAAGTATTGTTGAGGCAATTTAGCAAACACTTGGTGTGCAATATCTAAAGTAAAGCAAATTAAGCAAGTTCAAGTGTGTTCTTCTTAACCAAACAATACCAATCAGCAAATATGCAATATATGGAAGTAAAAGAGTAAGGAAGAGAAGCTTGCAAACCGATGTAACGAGTTCCACCCAATCCGGTGTACGTCTCGCCTCTAAGCAACCCACTTAGAGGATTTTCCACTATTGTAGACTAGAGATACAACTTTGAGCAATTGCGGCTTCCTAGTGTCCCACACTCAAGAACCCAATCCTCACAAGTATAAGGGCAACCCACCCAATCTCTCAATCTCACAATATCCCAAAGGTTGAGTCCACAACCTTTGTACCCACTCAACCTAGAGTGAACAACTTGTGTGTTTGGTGTTTGTTTACAATCAATACACTCTCTCAATAGAGCAAATATACAAATGAAAAGCTCTCCCAAGTTCTAACTCTCAAGATGAGAGGATATACAAGTGAAGTATGAGATGCAAGAAATAGGCTTACAAAGCACAAAAATAGAGCTAAGGATTTGTTGCTTCTTGGTTCTTGTTGGTTGCTTGTTATGCTTGTGTTCTTCTTGTATTTATAGAGCCAAGATAGTTGTTGAGGAGTCCCTAGCCGTTGCAAGATGATGGCTCTGCGTATAGTGGGATTTGAGTGCTTGTTTTCCACTTAAGTTTGTCTATTTAGTGGTGTTTCCCACTTTGTGAATCGATTCGTAGATCCTTGAATCGATTCAGAGTGTTCTGTTTTATGCATTTTGGAGTACCAGAGTCGAATGAATCGATTCGAGCTTTGTTTGAATCGATTCAGAGCATTCTGTTTTGGGTTCTTGGTCTGTCAGCATCGTGTGAATCGATTCAGGGTCCTTGTGAATCGATTCAGGACATACTGTTTGCAGTCTTAGTGACTTCCAGGGCTGTGAATCGATTCAGGGTCATGGTGAATCGATTCAACCCATTCTGTTTCTCATTTTTATGACTTCCAGGGCTGTGAATCGATTCACTCGTGCTTGAATCGATTCAGGCTCTTCATTTTGACATTTTCTCATGCCTGTTGGTCATCCATTTGAATCTAATGATGCATGGTTGCTTTCCTTTTGTTTGATTCATTGGTTTCTTCATCTCTTGAACCTTTGTGAGATCATTTTCTTCTTTTATATGAAATCTCTAATTGTTTTTTATTTGAAAACTTCCCATTGCTTGTTTCCATTGTCATTATCAAAACCTGTTATCACATGCAAATACACCCGTAATCTTGGGGTAGCCACCCGCACAGGGTTTGATGAACAAATATCAATTTTTAACTATCCTGGTCATCCGGGGGGCAAGCTCACAAAATGTTACATTGATGAGAAAGATCGAAAGGCAGCTCACTTGTACATTCTTCTAAATTGCCCAGAAGTGGAACCTTTTCTTGAGTAAGTATAAAAGTTATATGTTACATTCTAAACCTAGCTTTTATAGTATCTAAATTTGTTTCCTTTAAATAGCTTATATACAGATATGCTAAAACGTGAGCAAAATGATTTAACTGATGACCAAATTCATAGTGAGGTGTCATCCAAGTTCGTTGGTTGGTTTGCACAACATGTAAGACCCGTATACCGAGTGTTCTTAATCTATGCTTCTAACTTTTATAGTATCTAACGATGACTGACTTGTTATGTTGTACATAGATACAAGACCCTAACAACTATATTGAAGATTCTTTACTCCAAGCCCTTTCTTGGGGGCCGGTGAAAACTGTTAAAAAATGGCCTATTTACTACGTAAATGGCTACAAGTTTAATATTCTTCAATGGAGTGAAGGGATGCATACCCATAACTACGGGGTTTGTGTTAGAGGCACCGCCGGACAATTGGAAGAAGACTTTTATGGAGTGTTGACGGAGATTGTTGAAGTTTCGTTCTCTGGACGACTAAGAAGATATATTGTTCTATTCAAATGTGATTGGTTCGATAAAACAATCGGTGTTGGAACAAAGGTTGACAACAACTACGGCTTAGTTGAGGTCAAGAAGAATGGTAGATATAAACGGTTTGATCCCTTCATTTTTACCCAACAAGCTGAGCAGGTTTATTACACCGACTTCCCGGGAGGACGTCGGGACTGGTATGCAGTAATCAAAGCCAAGGCCCGAAGTCAGATCACTGACAATGTCTCCGAAGAGGTCGATGACGCTTATCAACTTACACCACACGAGCTCAACGATGCCAATTTGTTGTTCAACATTGATCCAGTCATAATGGATGAGACACTCGCCACTACGGGGGGTGAACACATTGACAAAGACCTTGTCTCTCGATCAAAACGGTCTAGGGATGATTTAGATACTGATGAAGTTGTTCAAACAGATAACCACAGTGACACTAAAACTGAGGGGGAATTTAAAACTGAAACAGACACAGAGTATGTAGTTGTTAAACATATATACATAGGTTTATATATATCCTGAGACTAACCTTTCTTTTCATGATTTTATCCACAGATGACGGGACGTCGACTGCCCTTCAGTAGGGGTAGTGGATCCAGGACCCCGGCATCCCATCTGGGGACTCCCACCCCAGAGCAGGGAACCACTCCATCACCACTACAGCAGACCACTCCATCACCACCACAGCGGACCACTCCATCACCACTACAGCAGACCACTCCATCACCACCACAGCTGACCACCCCATCACCCCCACAGCTGACCACCCCAGAGCAGACTCCTAGAGTTGGTGGCTTGGAGGATCATGGCCATCAGGCCACCCCACCTCCGGCATCTTCTCTGCCCATGTTGGTACCCGTGCCGGCCGGAGACGAGTAAGTGACTAAAACTCAAATACTTTTATGTTATTTGTATGGTACTTTATATTAAACTTTAGTGGAAAGACTTGTTCATTTATTGTATGTTACTTTAATTAGTACTTGTATAGATTGAATTGTACTGGGAACTCTTCTGTTTGTAATAGGGTAACTATTTAAACTTGGAAATGTTACATTTACAGGGGGGACTCTGTCGGAATTTTAGGAGTCTCCCTAGATTATGTGTTGTTTTACTCCTGATATAATTGTTGTCATTATAGCTTTGTTGATAGTAGTCGCACTACCAAAGCGATTACTAAGGTTTTAAAGGCCCAGTGGGATGGTCCATATATATCTTGGACAGATGCTGGGAAGGTTGTCCAAGATAGGTGGTTTGACACCTTCTCGGTAAGTTACCACATCAATTTGTTGTGATTTGATTTGTAAAATAGACCTCTTATTAATTTTAAATTCTTATTTCATTTTACAGCATGATTATCAGTGGGCAGAGGGTATGATCGATGAGATTAGGAAGGTCTTTGCCACAAAGACCTCCAAAATCATCAAGAGTACCCTTTGGAAGGTGAGGAAGGAGGGTGAGCGCCCTCGTTGGATCCTGGAGGACCATTGGGATGGGATGGTCCAGAAGTGGGGCGGTGTCCCATTCCAGCAGGCGAGTACTCAGAACAGGGCAAACAGAGCCGCCAATGCTGCAGCCTCAGTTTACACTGGGGGTAGCATTTCAACCCTCGAGCGCAAGAAAAGATTTGTAAGTATATTTATGTTAAACATTTCTATTATGATTCGTCTGACATGTTTACAAATAATAATCTCAATGTTTTTTATCCACCACAGGAGCTGAGGGAGCACCGGGAGCCTTCTTTGTTTGAGGTCATGCAAATGACCAAGAAGAACAAAGTCGATGCATGGGTAAACCAGAAGACTATAGATCTAGCGGTATTTACTTTTAACTCACACATGCTTATAATTTACAAATCAGCTTACTAATCCTTTCAGTGTTTTATAATTTACAGGAGGCGTATCAGGCCAGGAGGGCTGAGAAGGAGGCGGACCTAGTGGCTTCGACTCCTGAAGGGGAGGTTCCTCTCACCCTGTCTTGTTCCGACGACAACGCCATCTATATGGAGGCTGTTGGCGATGTAAACAAGAAAGGGAGGGTCGTTGGATTGGGTGGCGTCGGCACGCAGCTGGCGAAAAAGGGGAAGACCCATTCCTCTTCCTCTTCGTCTGGTCTTCCGACTGAGGTTGTTCAGGTAATTCAAAACCTGAACAACGAGCTACAGGAGGAGCGACGTCAGGGGGAGCTTTTGGAGGAGCGGGCCGAGGCGGACCGACGGCGGGCAGAGGCGGACCGACAGCGGGTCGAGGAGCAGCACGCCGAGACTCGTCGGCAACTTGCTTAGCAGCAGGAGCTACTGATGCAGTTGATGGCGAGACTACCTCCCCCCACTTCCCAGGCGCCCCCACCACCACCACAGGATCCCCCACCACCATGATTCTATTTTTGTTATGTATACACATTGTATATTTTATTTACAGTTTTTATATTATATTCCATTCAGTATTTATTTTGTCATTCTTCATTTATTATGTCAATATTTATTGGTAATTAAATTCAAAGAAAAACGCCTTATTTTGATTATCATTAATAATTCAACCTATTTGATAAATAAATTTAATCCATTATTTTGTTTTTAATAATAATTTAATATTTTTAAAAAATTATTCAAATTTAATTATAAAATTTTATCACCCAATACAAAATATTAACAATTATTTTTAAAGTTAAATTAACAAAATCTATAAATATTTAAACAATTTTTTAAAAAAATAAAAAATCCCATTAGCGACGGAATAAGATGGTCGCTAAATAACTACTCATAGCGACGGCGGACAGTGGTCGCTGTATGGCTATCCATAGCGACGGGCATAAGTCGTCGCTGTATGGCTACCCATAGCGACGGTTATAAGTGGTCAGTATATGGCTACCCATAGCGACGTGCGTAGGTGGTCGTTGTATGGCTACCCATAGCGACGGGCATAAGTGGTCGCTATATGGCTACCCATAGCGACGGGCATAAGTGGTCGCTGTATGGCTACCCATAGCGACGGATGGAGATGGTCGCTAACAGTAGCGACGGGATATCGTCGTCGCTGAACGTGGACAGTTAGCGACGGCTGAAGTAAGTGAAGCAGAGACCATGTTAGCGACGGTCTTATGCCGTCGGTACTTTAGCGACGGCCTTTCCGTGGTCGCTGATCTATCTTCGACGAAGGTTTTAGCGAAGGTCGTGTTGCCGTCAGAAATACCGTCGCTAAGAGGACTAGCGACGGCCTTGGCATGGATTAGCGACCAATTGTTTCCGTCGCTAACAGGTGTTTTTTTAATTATGATTGCACATCATTCAAGAATAATTCATGTTGTATTTATACCATTGCAATGTCAATTCTTGTTGCTCTAGGAGCTTCTATATTTTCTAAGATTAATAATTAACAATTGCCAATTGCTTCTTCAATCTTCTCGTTGCTTCTCAACACTTCATTTCAATGTTTTATTCTAATAAGTGTAGTTTCTAAAATTATGGAGAAAGAGAAAAATAGTAATTTATTATTTTACACTTTTGTGGTATCTTTCACCTCAACCCTCTCTAAACACAACCACCGCTTACCACCTTTGTAGCATCGTTCTCCACCCCTCAAGCATCTTCATTAAACTCAGTCAGCACTATGAACTCATACGAAGAACACAATGCATAAAGATAAATGAAAGCTCAAGAGAGAGAATGAATATACAACTGAGTCATTACTTTGGAAGCAAAATAGGTTTATATACAAGAGTTAGTTAGAAAGCCCCTAACTAACTAATTAAGGTGCCTAATTACCACCTATATATCAACTTTGAATTTGTCACACCCCCTTCCCAAGTTGGCATGAAGGTGAAAAATGTTTACCATGCGTAGCTTGGAAACAAAGAAATAGAAATACTTAAGATGTGAAGTCTTGGTGAACAAGTTGGCCACTTGATCCTTGGTGAAAATGAGAAAAAGTTTGAACAACACAAGTTGGAGTTTCTCATGAACAATATAGCAATCGATGTCTAAATGTTTTGTCCTCTCGTGAAACACTGAATTGGTGGCTATGTGGATGGCACTCTGGTTGTCACAAAAAAGCATTGGAGGCTTGGAGCACTATATACGAAGATCTTGAATAAAAACAATAACCATTATAACTCACAAAAGGTTGAATTAAGTGACCTACATTCAACCTCAGAGGAAAAATGTGTCATTATGGTTTACTTCTTAGAACGCCAGCAAATAAGAGAATGGCCAAGGAAAAAACAATGGGTAGAAATAGACCTAGGTGTCATGGCACAACTTCCCTAATGTACATCATTAAAATCTTTTAGATGAAGGAAAGATGGTGTTGAGAAAAATAAGCCATTACCGGGTGATATCTTCAAGTACTTGATGACCCTCAAAGTAGCAATGTAGTGTTTATCTCTAGGAGCACTCAAGAATTGGCTTAGCTGATTGAAAATGAAGGTGATATCTAGATGAATTATGATTAGATGAAAGTCTCCTAATGAGTCTATGATAGCTAGCAATGTCAGAATACCAAACACTAGAATAAAAAATGAGTGAAATGGAAGGGTCCATAGGGGTGGATGCTGGTCTACAACCAAGAAGATCAATGTCAGTTAGTAGCTCGATGCAATATTTTGTTTGACAAAGTGAAATTTTTATTATAGTTCTAACAATCTCAAGGCCAAGGAAAAATTCAAAGTGCCTAGATCCTTGATGCCAAAAGTGGAGTGAAGACTGTTTTTTTACTCTGTCAAACTCTTATAGGTCATTGTCAACAAGGATCACATCATCCACATAGATAGTGAAAGCTATGAAAGAAGAATCATCAAACTTTAGAAAGAAAGAGGAATCCGAGTGGGTAGGTGAATAACCATATAAGGCCAGGGTAGCATTCAATTTCTTAAACCATTTCCTATTTGCTTGTTTAAATCCATAGAAGGACTTAACATGTTTACATACTTGATTAGGCTTAGTGACATGAACACCTTTAAGGATCTTCATTTAGATATTCGCCTTCAACTCACCATGGAGGAATGCATTATCTACATCTACTTCATATAGATGAAATCCATTTATAGCTGCTAAGGCAAAGAGAGTTCTCATTGTGGTCATTTTTACCATAAGAGAAAAGGTATCAAATAATCTAAGCATCATTTTGC
Source organism: Clitoria ternatea (assembly GCA_037962975.1). NCBI lineage: Eukaryota > Viridiplantae > Streptophyta > Magnoliopsida > Fabales > Fabaceae > Clitoria > Clitoria ternatea. The sequence goes on from CM075672.1 coordinate 266,920,061, forward strand.
TACAAACCTGGCTTTATGCCTAGTTATGCTTTCATCAACATGTCTTTTCAATTTGTACACCCACTTTGATCCTATAGGTTTCATACTAGGAGGCAGATCTACAATGTTCCACGTGTCATTCTTGTGCAAGTTTGACAATTTATTTTCCATGGCAGACAACCAATGTGGATCTAGAATTGGTCCTGAAATTTTGTGGGTCCTGGATGACACAAAGATAAAGGACCATTAGTATTTTTTATCAAAAAAGAAAATTTATTAAATAACCAAACCAATATTAACAAAGTCATTGTAAATTCTGAACACATAAATAGTATATTTTATTTTGCTGTTTAATTATCTAATGCCTAGTGGGTGTAAATTATTATGCCAAGAATGGATCGAACCCTCTACTATTAACTTCAAATGCAAACATCTTATCCATTAAACTATTGTTACTTCATTTAATGTTGTTAACTATTCTCTCTACATAACCTAAATATTATTTATTTTAGGCCCTGATCAATAATGGGCTCTAGGCAATAGCCCTTATTTTCAAGGCCCGGGATCGGTCCTGTATGGATCAATAGAAGCTTATGTATAATTTTAAGGCTCGGAGTCAAAAATAAGAGATAAGGCAAAAGATTTATGGTGAGGACTAAGGTGCGAATAGGATATGTAAGTTGAGATGGGATGCCTGGTGGGATAGGTAGTATTAACAGCGGAACATATTAATCATTTAGGTGAAATGGAGGTTTAGTGATTTTGGTTGACTTTCTAAGAGGTTCAGTCGGTGCAATGGGTTGAATATAAGATTCGGGTGAATCAACAAGATGGATGAAAGGTTCTAGAACAATAAACTCTGAGACTCAATAGAAAAGGGAATATTGACCTGTGTAGGATCAAGACAGGTGTAACTAGGAATGGTGGCAAACCTAACATTAGTAGTTAAAGGTAGGACCTTCTCATGGAAAATCATATCTTTGGATATAAAAATGCTTGTGTGAAGACATCAATCACAACAAAACCTTTCATCCTTGACTTGAAACCCAAGAAAACTCCTTTTCTTGCTCTTGGATCAAGTTTATTCCTATGTTCATGTAGAGTAGCAACGTAACAAAGGCAACCAAAGACCTTCAGCTAGCTGAGATTAGGGTCCTTGCTATGAAGAACACAATATAATGACTTGTTTTCAAGGATGAGAGTAGGAATTTGGTTGATCAGATAGGTGGCATGGCCTACTACATAGCACTAGAACTTCTTTGGTTTTTGAGAATGGAAAAGAAGTTCTCTAGCAACATTCAAGAGATGTCGATGCCTTCTTTCTACTCAACCATTCTACTATTGAGTTTGCATAGAGCTTGTCTGGTGAATGATCCCTTTTGTGGAATAGACAGTAGGCATTAAGAACTTTGCTACGTTGTCAGTCCTAATAGCCTGAACCCTTTTATCAATCTGAGTTTCCACCATAGAACCAAAATCCTATAGAATGTTGGTGGCATCAGACATTGACTTCATCATAATAGTCCACAAATATCTATTATGAACATTAAGAATGGTAAAGAAATTCTTGTCATGATTCACAGTAGCTATGGAAAATGGACTCTAGATGTCTGCATGTGTAAGAATAAAAGGACTACCAGTCATGCTATCATTCACAGGAATAAATAACCTAATTTTTTCTATAAGCATGACAAGAATTGCAAATCAAATTTTTATTCATTAAAATGAAGGGGTGATCCCTAGCTAACAATTGAATTCAATTGTTAGACAAATGACCTAGTCTATAATATCATAAGGCATTATCAAGAAAAATAGTAAAAGAGTTTACAATAGTAACATGACTATCATCATTATAATAACTATATATAGGAACCTGCACTTGATATCATCTCCTAGGAGGAAATGTCCTATAACATACAAACATTATGATAAAAAACCAACTTGAGACTATGTTGAGTTGACAACGTGTTTATAGAAATCAGGTAGAATGTGAATTCAGGTAAGAATAACACATCATTCAAAACAAGTTTGGACCAAATTCTAATAGATCAAGAATGTGAAGTGGTGACTTTATTACTATTTGGTAAGTGAGCAACAATATGTGGAATATGATTGAGAACATCAAAAACCTCTGTGTGAGCACAAATATAATTTGTGGCTTTAAAGTCCAAAATCCAAGTCGTCTATGTGTACTCTGTAGTCCAAGAGGAAACAAAAGAACTACCTGAACCCTGACTGTTGTGACTAGATTCACCATGACTAGTTCCAGCAGAGGTAACTTGATTGACAGTTAGTGTAGCATGTTGTGTGACTTATTGAATCATGCTCATAATAATTTTGTACTAATCATTGGTGAAAGGAGTACTAGCATCAACTTTATCTCCAAGCTTTTCATCGTTCACATAAATTTTTCTCATCTCCATCTATTTCTTGGCTATCAACAAATACATTGTTAGTATTATTTGAAACTTTGATTAAAAAGTCAATGGAAATCCATGCTTTGTAGCATGTTTCCTCAGTATGGCCCTACCTACCATAATAACTGCACATCTTTCCTTTCCAATTTAGTGAATTACGAAAATTGCCTCTTCCTCGACCAAAACTATTGGTTCTTTTGCCATCAAAAGGATTTATGAAGACATTAGAATCTTCATTAGGTGTGAAACCATATTACCTTTCATGTTATGAAGCCAAAACTCTATTGATATTTGGTAAAGGATCCATCAACAAAACTTAAGATCTAACCACATTGAAATTGTCATTAATCCCATAAGAAACCTAATAACATGATCTTGAACACGATATGTCCTTTTGATTTTCAACAACATCACATTTGCATTTCACAGTTCATGAACATGAGGTCTATAATTCTCCAATTCCCCTTATAGAATCTTCATTTTAGTAAAATAATCCATAATCAAAAGAGTACCTTGTTTGAATCCATAAATTTCTTCCTAAAGTTTCAAGACACGTACTAGATCTCCTTGAGAAAAATGCTCTCGAAGCTCATTCCAGACATCATAAACATAATCCATAAATATCACACTTTGACCAATCGATGAAGTAACAGAATTCATGATCCATGTATGAATAATGTCGTTGCAACACTCCTAAACCTTAAAACTTGGATCGAAACAAACAGGAACAAGAATGCTTCCATTAACAAACTTCCATTCTTTTTAGAACTCAATGTTCTCTTCATTCCCTTAGTCCAACCATGATAATTACGACCATCGAGGATCAGATTAACAATCATAGAAAAAATAGATTCATTCAGATGAACTTAATAATGACTAGCTTGATTCAAGCTAGGATCCAACGGAGGCAAAGGTGGTGGATTAGAAGAATTTCCATGAACCATAATGCACAATGTTGATGGCAAAGCCCTCGATTAGGGCACTGATACCATCGCACGAAGAACACACAATGTATAAGATAAACGAGAGCTTAAGAGAGAGAATGAATATGCAATTGATTCATTAATTTGGTAACTAACTAATTGAGGTGCCTAACTACCACCTATCAACTTTGAATTTTTCATGAACCATGGCCATTCAAAATCGATCACCCTCAACCTACATTTCCCTTGCTGCCACCAGCTCCCTCCGCCTCGAGATATTTGAAACAGTGAACCATCATTGTCATATCTGTGTTCCGTTCCCTCAATTGGGCATTTGTGACATCACTCTCCCTTCTATTTTCACTATTGTGTTTGTATGTCTAATTATCAGTAGCTTTGGTTTTTGAATATGTATCAGTCAAAATCAAATTTTTAATCTTTTAATCAAATAGAATTTGAAAGAGTCTTGAATAATATAAACTTAATTTTCTTAGTGCGATACCAAACGAACAACCCAATATTCATAATTGGAGATACCAATTAATCTTTTGGTCTTCATTGGGTTTTTTTTAGGCTTTTACGTTTTTTTTTTCAGTTCACTGGCTTTGAATGTTACAGTAAAAAATTACTTTTTGACTTTTTTTTTCTTTGGGTGGTAAGAATAATAATACAATTTTTATTATTTAGTTAATATAATATTTTCAAATTGATGTTAATTTTTTAAAATAGTAATGATAACATAATTTTTTATTATTTTCAAAATTTTTATAGAAAATAAATAATATTATATAATATATTATAAATAGAAACGATAACATAATTCTTTATAGATAATATATAATAATTAGTAATATGAATAATATATATAATGTTAATATTTGTATAATTAATATAATATTACTATAAATTTTTAAAATAAATAGTAAATATACTATTTTATAATAATTAATAATATTTTCTTCACTCCTATTTATAAGTCAATTCATACCTAACACATATGTATTAAAAAAATATTAATGCACTGGCTAATTTTTATAAAAAGACATTGTTATATTTAAATTCTATCCTTATTTAAATTTAAATTCTACTTTAATGTTAATAGTAACATTTTTCAAAGAATGATAAACATGAGAAAAAATATTAAATGTTTCTAGAAATGTGAGTTTTGTCTTATAAATAGGACCACTAAAATTTTTTATTTATTTTAAAAAACAGGAATGGATGAGTAAAATATTTTTGTTGTTCATTTAATTTTTGTATCCATGGTAAGTAAAATAATTAAAAGAATATCTTCCTAATATTATTATATTATAACTTAATATAAAAATAATAAATTAAGAATAATATAGTAATAATAAATATATAGCAGTAATAATGTAATAGTATTACAATAAAAATAGTAGTAATATAATACAACTTAATCTGATGATGTGATAGTTTTATAAAAAAATAGGGGAAGAGTAGGGAGAGGAAAACCCATCCCTTATATGATTAGACCCTTCACAATAAACAGTACTAAGCTTATAAAGATAACATTTCTTGATAGGATTTCTGGTCTTAAAGACTCTTTAAGTTTTCTTTTATTTGTTTTTATATATTCCAAAAGTTTATATTTTTAACTTTCTGTGAAAATTAAAAATTTAATATACATTAGATAAATGTCACACCATGAAATGATAGTAAACCAGAAAGAAGAAGAGGAAAATACTTAAGACGAAAGACATTTTTGTCATCAAACAAAGCACGTGGAAAGACATGTTTGTCTTTAATTATGGTTGTTTGCTTGTTTTGAGTCTCAAAGTCGTTCTATCTTTATTAATTTGTCTTTCTTTTCAGGTCTTCTTTGTTAATTTACATTTCATTACCAATCAAATGAAGAAAAGTTCTGTTCACGTACTATAACACTGTCCATGGACGACTATAAAGCATGATTTGGAAGTGAAGGCACTAAATTAATACAGCACATCCTTTGTTTGGGATGAGATGTTAATTTTAGAATTTATAATTTTTAAAAATTAATGAACACAAAATAGAAAGAAATTATAAGTTTTCAGCTTTTGAAAAACTGTTTGAGATAATCTATGTTTTTTTAAAGTTATAAGTTTCTTCATTAATATTATTTAATTTTATTCCTATCCTTGTATTTTTTCAAAAAAAAAACAACTTTAAACTTCCACATAATCTATAATATTTTATGTTCTTTTAAAATCATTTAACATAATTTAAACTCATTTTATTATACAACCATATTTAAATAAGTTACCTAAAAAATCATAAACTATATAAACTATAAGCTATATATAATTCATAAACTATAAATTTGTGAAGAGAGCAAAGCTTTCTATACTATTTAGAAAGTCCATATTGGTTGTCATAATCCACTAGGACATCTCACAGCTACCTCAATTCCTTTATAAGCATGTCTTAATCCTGAAGTTCTATCATCACCACATCTGGAAATAGATAGGGTTGGGGTGGATTTTTTTTTAGATATGAGTTTAACTCGTTAAAATTTTTAAGAAATCTAATCTATTTATCTATCATAGACTTATTTTGTAGACCTGCTTAATTTGTTTTGTAGACCTACGTAATTTGCTTTATTGACAGACATAGCATGTTTAAGGCTTATTTATTAAAAATGCTTGTGTATATACAAATAAACAAGCCTTTTAACATGTGTAGACTAGTGACTTATATATGTAAAAGTTTTAAAACAAAACTAAGGTTAATTTTTAGTCTTTTTTTAAAAAAACATTAACTTTTAGAAATGAGGTTTTTTATTTTAGTATTTAACATATATTATAATATTGTTATCAACTTATTATTTAAAAATATTATATATATATATATATATATATATATATATTATAACATGCTAATTGTACAAACTAATCTAATAAGCTTGGTACACTTTTTGAAATCAATTAAGTAGGATTCTTAAAAAACTTAAATTTGATCTTTTTATCTAATAAGTTTAGCCTATACATGTTTTAAACAGATTAAACCATAAATCTCCATGGACAATCTCACCTATTTCAACCTTAATCATCACCACAAATATATACCATATACCATCCTTTTACAAATATATATAGAGAGACCTAAATATCCTATTACACTTGTTCTATGTTTGAAAAGAGAAATCCCATCATGATCTTTACATGCTGGTAGATTCTCACTGTATTCCTTTGGATCATTGGATTTAATAAAATTGATTATTTGGCTTCTGCTGCCACCAATATTAATGTTCCTGAACAAAGCAGTGAAGTAAATGCTTTTTTAAAGTGGAAGCAATGTGGTACCAATTTGGAGCGTGGAGTCGTGGTCCAGTGTTTTGGACTGATTAATATGAAGTCGTGGATTGAGAGTGACTCAAATTGATAGGGTTGTTCTTTTAACAGGATTTTTTACAAACATAAAAACTTAAATTTGAAATCTTACTTAAAAGAAAAGTTATAACTTAAATTAACCCACGCCGATTCTTTTCCTCATTTTTAATTACATGTTTGGTTAGAAATTTGTAAGTTAAATCAACTTTAATTTATCACAAGAGCAACTTTTATGTTTTTCTATTATCCATGGAAAAGTGTAAAACTCTTATATGTTTGAATCTAAATCAACTAGCCAGACCCCACCACTATACCCACTAGACTCTAGTGGGCAGTAACTTTCATGGTTTGATTCCATGTTTGTTTTTATTTAATTTCAAACATGTGCTTAAAATAGTAAGGCTCAGATTGCAATTAACTTACAACAATATTCTAATTTTGCATACAAATTGTCAACAGAGAATAATTTGACTTATCCCTAACCAGGAATAACAGTATTTGCAAGGTGAGGTTAAAATTGATATGTTTCAATATTAAATCCATTACTTTAAAAAAACTAGTGACTGAATTTGATTTTATGGGTAATTATATATGATTCATTTATGACAGAGCTTGCCCACACTATGGAAGTGAATGAGAAATGTGATGTCTTCAGTTTTGGTGTTCTTTCATTGGAAATCATTATGGGAAAGCATCCAAGTGATCTTATTTATTCATTGTTTTCATCATCTTCAGCAGCGAGACCTAATGCCTTCCTTATGAATTGACTTAACAATACACTATATTTCAATCTCAACCGAAGATTAGTTATTTAGGATTTACTTATTTATATCTGATTTGTAACAGATTTATAAGATTTAGGTATGTTGTAATATACCTATGTAGGCTATTATGATCTCTTGTATTCTATATAAATTATGTAAAACTTCAATGGAAATTAATGAACTCATGGGCATTGTGAGCATTCTGTAGGAAATAAACATTTTAGAAGGTTTACTAAACTTCTTTTTTAACATTACTAGTTAATTTGTTTCCTTTCTATACATATTTAATTACCAATAGAATGAACCTAATTTTCTAATTTGGAAATGTTCCGAGGATTGGGAGACTGATTTGGGGATTTTACTTTCGAGGAAAATACTTAGTGATGTATAAACATGAATAATTATAAGTTCCTAGTTTTTATTCTTTTCTCTGTTACAAGGTTACTAGATTAAATAAGGTAAAAAAAAAAAGAAATACTAATGAGTTGTGATTTGATGATAACATAGACTAATCCTAAATTCAATCGATATTAAGCACATCTTTTTTTTAGTTAATTTGAAAAGAATTTACTATAAATGAACTAGAGCAGGTTGTTACTTGTTAGAGCAAGAATTTATGTATCTTTTTTATATGATTTTTCTCTCATTTGACACGATATTATACTTTATTTGAAAAGAAAAATGATGAGTTTGGTAACATTGAACGCAATTGAACTGTATAAATATTTGTTAATGCTCCCTGTATACAAGAAAAATGTTAAGCCATGCCTTCAATTACATTCCATCAACAAAATGAGGTAATATATTAGTCTTAGTGGAAGGTTTAGACGGAAGTCTATGCATGACCTTGAAGAATTTGAGACCTAAACTAACACACACATTATTGAAAGCATATGAAGACCGTTCATGATAACAACGGGAGACACACATTATTGAAGGCGTATCGAGAGTATCCATGATAACAAAGAAATATTGAGGAGAGCAAACTCATAAGGATTGGACTATGTTATTAATACAGTTCTTGTACATAAGTTGTCCACTTGCACCTGACTTTTGACTCAGTGTCAGCTTTTTCAACCAAGGTTAAGTTCTTAAATTTGTACCGAAGTCTAACTTATTAGTCCGGTTTTTAGGATACTCCATCTAGTATTTAGATTTTGACAACATTTATTTTTGTTAATTGCAACCGATGTCGCTTGCCTTTAAGGGGTAAGTATGCATACCGGATCACTTCCCATCAAGGGTAACTTGGAATGCTATCCATCAAACAAATTAGGCTTTATATAACCAGCTTGAATCAAAGGCTCTTATATTAAAAATGTATGAGAGATTTCCATGATAATAAAAAGGCGATAAGGAGAGTAAACTCACAAGTATTAGATTCTACAATACAATCTAAAATTTTAGGATATTAGATGTATGAGTCTTGACACACTTATACACTACATTTACAAGTTGTGTAGGACTGAGTTATATATGTGTGTAGCTTATCAAGTAACACAGACTAAGATTTCAAGAAGAGCATGGATTGGATATCCACTCAATCACTTATCAAGAGGAGGGAGAAAACCATTAATTATGATTAAGCCGGAGAAAGATCAGCCCCGAAGAAATATATGCGTGTAGTTAATTACAAAAAAAACCCGCAGTCCTGAACTCTACAATATTCAAGCTTCCAACCCTCATGAAGACATTTGAACAAATTTGACTGTTATCCAAAAAAACAAATTTGCCGCGTGAGGGTCAATGAGGTTAAAGTTTTTTTTTTATTATGATTAATTGATCGAGTGCATAATGATCAACAAACATAATATGTTTTATGCGATATTCAAAATTAAATTATGAAATATATCGATTTAATATAAGTCAATATTATTTCAGTGAAATACTCTTTCTTTATATTATAAGCCCCCTGAAATTAAAAAAGAAAGTGTCATATTACGTATAAAAAAAATTAGGAATATTTATTAATTTTTTTCTAGTTTACTCTAAAGCATTTGATATTTTTATATTTGTGTAATTAACATTTGATAGTAGAGTTTGACTTCAAATAAAAATAAGTTTGTATTTTATAATATCAAAATAATAATTATTTTTTAAAAATTAAATATTATTATAAATAAATACTTATAATAAAAAATAGTAGAAAAATAAGTAGTACAGTAAGATAGTTGATGTGTCATGTTGATAGAAACAGTCTTATATTAATATGTTTGAAAAACAATATATTCATGTACCAGAAAAACAGGGAAACAATATTCAAACCAGCCGCAACCAGAGTTTTATCATTATTATTGGCCTAACTCAGTTTCTAGCATTAGATACGTTGTCCTTGGCCTATTTTTTGGACCAAATGAGAATAAGGTAGGGCAATGTGAATGAAGTTCGGTGCTTCATCATTCCCAGGACAAAAATAATGCACACATTCATTCTCAGATAGGTTTCTCTAATCTCTATACTTTCAAGACAAACTAGACAGCTCACATAGTACTCTTTCCTATTTCTCCAAATAAGATTACACGCAGGGATGATACTCCACATGTCACCTTCTCAACTACTCACCACATGAATTATTAAATAGTCTGAAACACCACATTATTCATATTTTGATCAATATTTGTATTATAAGTAATAAAATATACATTTTAGTGCGTCTCATTTAAATTTCAACTAAAACTTATTTTGCGAAATGACTTTTCCAGTTATCACTGAATGAAAAATCATGTACGCTTTTAAATGTAATTGGGAAGAGAAGAAAGAAAAATCAATAAATAAGCAGGTAATAATTAATTTTACAATAAAATAATATGTACGAAGCCGAAACATATATTTATCTATCCAATGAAGAAAAGGGTCCAAATAAGTCTTCGATGCATCCTCAGCCACTAGCACTAAATAATCAATTTTTAGAGAGACAAATTCCCTCTTTTGACTTCAATTCCCATAACACTCAGATCTGGTGCAGCTATCATTTAATACACACACTCGTTTCCGAACGAAAATCTATTTTTTTGTACTTTCTTGTACGTACAATGTAAGTGAACAAGTTAGAGAAAACATGGATAATGGACTATCATGGATGAATCAACACATCCACTAGGAAGCTTATAAATAGAATATGAATCAGCAATATCAATTTCAAGCTAAAAAAAGAGACAACATGGAGGAACATGGTGATAGTGTTGCTTCTTTCACTAGTGCTATGAGTCTTAATCAGCTTGGAGTGTCTTCTATACCTCAACGTTATGTTCTTCCTCCGTCACAACGCCCAAACCATGATCATGTTTCTTCCTCCACTCTCCCCATTATAGACTTGTCTAATTTGCTTCATCAATCTCTTGTATCTAAAACTATCAACCAAATTCGAAGTGCCTGCAAGGAAAATGGTGTCTTTCAGGTATATATATATATACACTCTATTTGCATACGGTGCAAGTGCAACTATTATAAATAATGAACACCAACTACCATGCATACACATGTACACGTGTGCATGCATATATTGCACATGTACATTTATATATTTAGAATTTAATTATTAGTAAATATGAGATCAGATGACAATAATATTTACTTTTGTACGATAATGAGATTAAAAAAATTGGCATACGTAATTTATCATATTAAAAAGTCTCAATTACTGAAAAAATCACATGAAATTTATTATGATATTTTAATGTTTGACCCTTATCGATATATTTCCTCACACAAAACTAATAATATTATAGTTATAACACTTATATCAACCACTCATCCCATGTTGTATTATCAAATCAAAATTACTATCGGTTATATATAAATTGATTCTTACCAATTTTGATTGATTAAATTACTCGATTAAAATAAATTTATTTATTTATATTTTCTATACCGCAAATTGTGGTGTACTCTACTTGCCCAATTTGCATGTCATGTCACTTTGCTAATTAGTGAGTACCGAGCATACATATGTACGTGCATATATATGCACATATACATTAGTATATATTTAATTGTTTAAGAGCTTAGCTGTGTGTAACCCATGCTTGGAAGTGAGCTGAAGGAGACTAAATTACTATACTTTAAGTGGCATCACTTGTAGTAAATTAAGTACTTGTCTGCATTGTCTTTTTCTTCCAAGTGGCCAGGATTGCAATATTGTTTTGGTTCTTGCTATATATACACACACCACTCATGCATCATCAAATTTCTACGGAGACTTTTATTGTACTATATTATTAAATCTACCTACAACTTATAAATTTTTTAAGGTTATCAACCACGGGATTGATCAAATAGTAATGGATGAGGCCCTACAAGTGGCAACAGAGTTCTTCGACCTCCCTAATGATGAAAAGATGCGTTTGTTTTCTGATGATGTTCACAAACCTGTGAGGTATGGAACAAGCCTTAATCAAGCCCGCGATGAAGTTTTCTGCTGGAGAGATTTCATCAAACACTATTCACATCCAGTAGCTGATTGGATTCATATGTGGCCTTCCAATCCACCCACCTACAGGTACTAAATTTGTCAACAAAATTCTAGGGCCTTAAAAGAGAGTATACAACTTCTCATCAAATGCCAAAGCAATTAATATATGATCATCACCCTTTTTGGATAAACAACTACTAATTGTACACTTGAGCAATAAATTCTCAGTAAGCAAGAGTTTATTCATAGACATCACTATAAGACTGTAATTATACAGTGAAACAACAATTTTTATTTAGTAACATTATTAATGTCTATTCACCAGTCATATATTAAACAAACTCTGGAAGAGCATTAAAACATTTTTTCACAAAACCAAATTAAATAAAATCTCTCTTCTAAGGTCCAATCATCCCTTGAATCAATTTCCAAATAGATTTGTTTGAAATCTAACTTTTCTCTAGTATATAGTTCATAGCATGGACATTTTATGGACATACATGTGAACCTGAGTTCAAACTTCAGTGAAGTTTCTCCGCTTTTTTACATTAATTTATCCCCTCCCTTTTTACTTAATGCAAAAGATTTTGAAAAAAAAAATGAACTTTTCAGCTGAATTAAAAATTTAAGATGATAAGTTAAAATCAGTTTTACACTATCAATTTCCACAAAAAAAAATCATTTAACTTTCTAAAGTGCATAAATTCATTTCTCATTCAACATTCAACAGATTTCATTATAATTTTTCCCTACAAGTGCTTCTAAAAATATTTACCAGCAAACTAGGCCCAACTCAAACACTTTGTCCTGCCTTAAAATTACGTTCTCGTGTCTCATGCATGTTCTTATCAAAGTCCCGTCATTAAAACATGCACAACATGTTGACAGGGAGAAGATGGGAAAGTACGCAGAAGCTGTGCAAGTCTTGCAACACAAACTACTGGGAATAATATTTGAAAGCTTGGGACTAAACCGTAATTACTTACATGGGGAAATCAATGGAGGGTCACAAACACTTGCTGTGAACTGCTACCCTGCATGCCCCGAACCTGGACTCACCTTAGGAATCCACCCTCACTCTGATTACGGCTCCATAACATTTCTTCTCCAAACACGTTCAGGCCTAGAAATCAAAGACAAAAACAACAACTGGGTACCTGTTCCCTTTGTTGAAGGGGCTCTTGTGGTGCAGTTAGGTGACCAAATGGAAGTTCTGAGCAATGGACAATACAAGAGTATCATTCACAGAGCAACCGTTAATGGTGATGAGAAGAGGTTTTCCATTGCGAGTCTTCACAGTTTTGCATTGGAGAGAAAGATGGGTCCTGCACTTGAGCTTGTTGATGACCAACACCCAAAGGCATACAAAGAGTTCTGCTTCAGGGACTTTCTTGACTTCATCTCCAACAATGATATCACAAAAGGAAGGTTTATTGACACTTTGAGGATAAAAAATCCATAACAAGGATTCAGAAAGTTTAAGGGCATACATACATACATACCCCCCCACACACACATATATATAGTAGTATACCAATATAGCATGCTGTGTCTGTGTTTGTTTTATAATAGTGACGATCTAAGAAAAAAATTGCATCTAGAAAAAAAAAAAAGTATTATGTATTTTTCTTCTTTTTTCTCCCTAGTTAGTGTGTGGTTGTGAATCTCAATACCAAACGTACTTGGGTAATATGTACTTGGAATAAAGAAAGCTTCTTAAGTTTTTTAAACTTGATATTTAAATTTATAGCCTTAGGATAACTACTAAAGATACCACAACTAGGATGATCTAGTGGGTTGCTTAATTTGTGTCATCACATACTAGTTTTAAGAGACGTGAGCCGGTGACAATGAATTATTATATGTAAAAAAAGGACATTGTACCTAATAATCAAAGTTAATTAAAAAATTGTTCATAGTAATATTGAACGAATCAAACTAAAAAATAAAATGCACCGAAACCAAAAAAGACGTTTTTTCAAACCACATTTACCTAAAACCACGCACGTATATAACTTTACTAATTTGAAGGGCTTTGCTACCTTAACCAATAGATCTTGAAATCTTGAACAAGAAAACCCTCCAACACTATGTATCAAGAACTTCGTCACCCAAGATAAGCATAGTTCAATATCAAATATACCATCTTATATGCCAAAAAATATGTTATCAATTTCCAAATTAAACAACATCAGTATAAATTTCACCCGGATTTTTCCATCGTTTTTCCTCTTCTTTTCTTCAATGAGGAACCCCTGTATTTCTTCTCTCAAATCACTTGCCTAGGGCAAGAAAAAGGGAAAACCTAGTAAGGTTCTGTGTTTATTATGCTTCACTTGATAAAGGGCACTCTCGATTAGTTAACACGTGGAGAAGAAAAAGGATAGGAAAGACAAGGATCTTCTAGTTGCTGACACCTGTTCATAGAGGCTCCTCAACACAACACGTATATGTTAATATTTTTTCTTTTTAATTTGTTTTTCCTCGGTGGAGGCTCCTCAACTTGACACGTAGATACTCCTATTTTTCCTTACATTGCATTCGTTCAAGGATCAGGAACCTTTCTTTTAAAAAAAAAAAGATCATGAACCTTTCATTAAAAAAAAGGATCATGAACCTATAAATCTGTAACTTGGGGGATGCGCTTAATCAGTTCTGATGTTATTTGGGCTTCATGGACCTAGATTCAGAAGTAGCCTATTGAGCCTATATTACTAATGTGTTTGTATGCCATCATCATGAGGTTATCCCCTCCTTTAATTGTTTGTTTTTCGTTGTGTTGAGTTAAACCGAGAATTTTCGGTATAAAAAAATCTAAAAGTTGATATTGATTTTTTATGTTGTTTGAGATAATTAAAACTCAGTTAGATTATCGGATAAATTCCTCCATCAAACTCAATTCCGTGTGTTGCTACTTCGTTCCATCAACTTACCAAACTGCCTCATCTCCGTTCCCCTAAGGTGTTTTTAGAGTGCCTTCCACTGAAGCTCCATTCCCCATCTTTGATATGCATGTTAATGGAGTTACATGTTGTACCAAACAGGTAATAATGTGTTTTGGGTTAGCGTTATGTAGGGACTATTTCAACTTGCCGACACTGTATAAGGTTTGATGAGTCGCTAATGCATTGTTTGTGTGATTCTCCTATGAATTTGTTGGTTTCTAGTGGCAAAGCTTTTACATGCCTCCCCCAAACTTTTTTTATTCTTTTAATGTATTAATATTAAATTAATAAATAATAATAAGTTTTAACTTAAAAAGTAAAAAGCAAGAATTTAGGCAACGCACTCCCTCACACACACGAAAATGACGGAACTCATTTTTCAACTTGGAGACCCCCCCATTTGTCACACAATGGCTATACGCAGAAGGAGAAGCCAATAACTAGCAAGCAGGTCTTACTAAACCTCATTCTTTAAGCCACTGATATAGCAATAGGCAATAGCGTTGTTGAAGTTGCAAAAACAAAATTAAAATATATAAGAATATAACTGTTGTGTAACTTGTGTTCTTTTCGCTATGTATAAATATTATGTTTGTCCCCTTAGAAATGTTATGTTTGTTATTTAGCTTGCATTTTTTGTTTCTAAATGGTAAAATTAATCTCTTTTAGGAAAGGTATTAAAGGGTTAAAATAACCTCGAAACAACCTACAACCAAAAAGATGAGAAGAATTAACCCTAAACCAAACCCTAAACCAAAAAGGCTTGATCAATTTCGCATATGAGTTATTTGAAACTCACCTTTAAATTGAGAAAATTGAGAAGTTTAAGTCTTTCCAATTCGCTGCATAGTGGAAGAAGAAAAAATAAGACCTTGGTGCTCGAATGGTGGATAATGAAGTGAGATGGTGGTGTAAGATGGTGATGAAGTTCGCGGGTGGACAAATGGAGGTGGACAAATGGAGAAAAGAAGAAGCTTTCAATTTTTCCCTTTTATTCATGTGTGAGAATAGGAGGAAGAGAAAATGAAAAACTAATTTGGGACATTAGACTTAAAGACACAAGGGTATTTTTGCACTTTTAGTCCTTTAGTTAATTTCCGAAATTAATCTAGTACCTTTAAGTTACCTTATAATTACCCAAATAATTTTCAAAATTAGTGTACCCGTTTCGAATTGATTTAACAATCTCCATTAATTACTGATTGATATTAAACTAACCAATAATTAAAAATTGAGATGTTACAATACTCCCTACCTTAAAAGAATTTTGTCATCGATTGTTGAGAAAACCACAAATGGAGTCATATTGATACTGTCGTGGTAGCTATTATTATAAGTAAACTCGATCGGTGGGAGAAACTACTTCTAACTACCACATGCTCTACCTCAACCAACCCTCTAAACTTTGAATAGTCATTCTAACTGTCTATCCATTTGAGGATGATAGGCCTGTTAGAACAAAGTCTGGTTTGTAAAAGGATTTTAAAATCATTGGCTATTACTTACCAGACCCCAAATAAATAAAGTCTGCTTGCGTGCTATCTATATCTTGTTCAATTAAGTGTTTCAAGATACAAACCTAAGATGCACAAGTTACAAATGAAAGTGGGAGTCACCAATTAAAAAGTCTGTCTTAAATCATGCAAGTTATTTCAAAACAAGTTTGCCTGGGATCAAAAACAATTGTGTACAAGTTTGTATCAAGAAAAGTCTAATCCTAGAATAACGCTCAAGAAGAGTTTGATTCAAGTGCACTCATCCAGACTTTTGGACTGGCGATACGTTTTGTTATCTGAACTTAGTACGCATATTTGCTTCATCAATTAGACACCATACTTTTGAAGTAACAAGAACGTTATTCCAAAGCATACATCAAACAAAAATCAAGGATAATTTCAAAGATGCTCAAAACTGAGTTTTAATCAAGAAACATTGTGCCTTTCACTAATCAGGAAATAGGACAAACCAGTTCAAGAACCAAAGCTCGCATAGGAAGAAATCAATGTAGTTACTCTACACATTTCAGAAAAGCTGATGAAAATAAGTACCCTGTGTCAGAAAGCTTTCAAAAGGTCAACCCTGTATGATCTGCACGTTTTAGTTGAAAGAAGAATGCCTACAAAAAGTATTTTGCTCTGAAGCACTCAAGGAACATCAATTTAATGTAAGCTCCGGAGCTCCTTGTTCTAGACCTTTTGTCCTCATTTCATCTTCATGGCCTAATGCCCTCAACGGTTATATCCCTTCAATAGATTCACAAGGTTATCTCAAAGGAAGGGATCTCAAAACTTGAAGAAGTTAACGACTCTGAGAATCAGAATCACGAAAGCTTCTCTCACTTTCAAGCTCTATGTCTAAGCTTTCTTGTCTAAAGCAAAGACTTTCTTTGTTGTTCAACTCCTAGCAGATCTTAGTCTTTATTTTTAATACTTAGTGTATTAGTTCTTTATCTTATACCTTTCATACACCAAGTTCTCTGAAACACAAACCCAAACACTTTTTCAAATTCTTATTTGTGTAAAAGTCTAGTGTGTTGTCAACCTTAGTTTCTGTGGGAAACAGTTGTTGGCCTGAATAGGCTTTTGAAAAAATACTTGGGTATTAAGCTAAGAGTGGCTTGTTGAAAAAATACATGAGATTAAGCTAGAATTGACTGGAGTTAAGAATACTTGTGGCATAGTCTATGCTGGTGTGGTGTAAAAGGCATTTTTACATAGTGGAAATCCTTCAAGTCTTCAAGTCTGAAGGTAATGAACGTAACTTCTGCATTGGAAGTGAACTAGTATAATTCCTCGGTGTTCAATCTCTCTAACCCTGATCTTATAAAGTTTGGTTCAAAAGTCTGCCTAAGTTTTCATTCAAAAAGCTTAAGTTTCACGCGAAAAGAGTATAAAACTTGTTCAACTTTTCTCCCTTCTAAGTGTGACTCTAAACCATCAAGGTATTTTTGCCCTTTTGATCCTTTAGTTAATTTCTGAAATTAATCTGGTAACTTTAAGTTACTTTAAAATTACCCAAATAATTCCTAAAATTAATGTACCCGTTTTGAAGTAATTTAATGACACCAATTAATTATTGATTGATATTAAATTAACCAATAATTAAAAATTAGAATGTTACAATATTTGTATGTTTCTAATTTTTTTTATTTTGTAATTTATAATTAAAAAATTAATATTTTATAATTCTTAATGAACATGTGTATTATTCTATCATAACATACCCATGTGTATAGTATACTTTAATAAAAAAAATTACATAAATTCATCTATCCTAAGATTCAAATGTCAATATTTTCTAAAACATGATTATATAAGTCATATATCTTAAATTTATTAAAACTATCTTTAGTGAACATTAAAGCATAAATTTAAAGTAACTAAGTGTGCTACTAACTTATGAGTTTTTTGAAATTTTAGTCTAATTAAAACGTTCATTTTTACGTCATGTACACAATAATACCAATACCAAAATGATTTCTCTACACTTTGAATGACACAATTTTTTTTAGAGGAATGAAAGTGGGGAAGGGGTTGCATGGGACACATCCCATCCAAAAATTATTAAGTCTCACGTATGCTCTTATACTGAAAATAGAAAGAAAAAGTTGATTTAACTTATACAATTTTGCATAGATTAAAATATTAAAAAATAGGAAGTTTTTATTTAAAAACATTATCAATAACTAGTCATATAAATTTTTAAATAATCTCTACATAAATTTTAATAAAATAATTTTATTTTTAATCTCTTATTATATATAAGATTACACAAGTTAGAGAAATTCAAATAAAAATTTGAAAAAAGAATTAAACTTTAAATCTAAATACTGAAAAATTAAATAAAAAATAGTAATCTTGATCCACATTGGTAGTTGAGAAAGGACAAGTAATTAAGCGTGTGAGTTAAGAACTGAGTACGTGAGTAGTTGAAACCTAAGAATCAAGAAATGAGTGGTTTGTGTGTGTTCAGTGTTCACCCACTTGCCAACTGTTCACAGAGGAATGCTTACCCCTTAATAAATGCTATGAATTAAGTCATCAATGCTACGAGAATGGAATAGTTAAGAAGAATGGAATATTGCTAAAGTCATTATTAATGTTTATTTATTTTAATTTTTAATTATTGTCAACTTTATTTTAAATTAAAATAAATCACTTACCGTGGCCTAATCGGATTTTTTCCCCAGAATTATACAACTATTTTTCACCAAAGACAATAAAATATTTACATCTTTACGAGATTAATTCTTTTAATTAGTTTTTTTAAGAGTTTTTTTACTTAAGACTTGAAATTAAAATCTTATTTAATAGAATTCAAGCTTTTATCATTTAAACAATCGAGTAGGGTTTGTAAATTTAAATGGTGACAGTCGTAATGGGAGAATTGTAATTTTTTTGGTTTTGAGAAAAAATTATACATATGTGGAAGACTCATAATCACTTATATTTTATGATGAATCAAAATTATTGTGACTACATATTTAAATTAAAATCATTTTTCTATCACTCTACATCTATAAATAGTGCCATGCCAGCAATCGAAACTCATTATCTGTATAGCTTTGTATATCTTCTGAATTTCGTCATCTTCCAAAAGAATTGTCTTTTACTCTAATGAGGCTCATGTGACATACAATGGCGATCCGTTCTAGTGTTTCGAACCATTTATACTCCACAGGTTCTGGTTTATGGGTATGAAATTTTATTTTTATGAATTAGCATGGAATTTAATTTTAAGAGCTCGTTGTAGTTTTTTAGATGAATTGATGATCAATAACCTATTCATGTTATTTTCTTCTTCTTTTGAAAATTTTCATAGGAGATAGTGGTGTTGCTAGCTCGAAAAACTTTGAAAATATTAAATGTGAAAGTCTTTCTCAACGGATGAGATAAATTGTTGCTGACCCACACTTTGAAAATATTTTTCCTTTGACCTCAACTACTCTCATGGAGTGTTCATGTTCTTGTTTAAATTATTAAAGGTTCCGTTCTAAAACCAATTGACAATGGTTGAAGTGGTCCAACCATACGAAATATTATGAGACATGATGTGTGACTTCCAACACTCCTTCTCCAACGAAGTCTGCCGGATCAGGCAGAGGGTAACTTTTGACCCATAATGAAAGGGCAACTATTAGCCCACAAAAACCAAAAAAATACTCTCACTTTGATACCATGTTATCGTTTTGGGACAGAACATTTAACATAGATTATAACAATAAAGGAATTATCGTTTGAATACACTTGCTTACTTTATTAATTATTTTATTATAGATTAGCTGTAAAACTATCACGATCCAACTTGTGTAATTCATACACAAACAGTATCATGATTTTCATATTTTTCTTGCTAGTATACAAGACGGATCACAATAAGAAAAAAATTTGCATAAACATATGATAACTTAATCTTGGCAGTAAAATCAATTTTTTTAATTAAATCGGTATAAATGTAGTTTAGTCAAATAAAAATTAAAACTTATTAAACTAATAATAATTAATTAATTCAAACTAATTATATAACTGATTTATAGTTTAATTAATTAAATCAACCAGTGTGATCAATTTTAAAGTGAGTCTACCATTAAAATGAGTGATGAGATTGATTGATACACTAGTGCGGATCACTTTTGTGAGTCACATCACAAAAGAATGGTGTTATTGCTTTGGTAGAATCTGCAAAGAGGAATTATGAAATTCAATGGGACAGATGTTTCGCAAGAAAAGGAAGGCTACAGAACAAAAAAAAAACAGGGTTCACAGCATCTCCCGGAAATAGTTTGCAGGTACACCTTTTGGAACCATCATTTATTATGTATATTTGCATGCAGACTAAATAAAAACCTGGGTTCAGGATTCGGTCTCGTTTGTAAATACTAGTTAAAATCATGAAAAAAAATTGATATTTTTAAAATTGAATTGATAAAATATCGGTTTAAGTAAATTGTAGTCTAATTGAGAATTGAATCGATAACAATAAAGTAACGATATGGATCGATCACTTTACCGGTTCACAATTTAACTAGTGGATTAGTCGGATAATCTGTTCGATTTTGAAAATTAAAAAAATTATACTATGACTTTTTCAAGATATACAAATGTTTAACTAAAATAAGAGTCCTTTGGGTCTTAGGGTCTCACAAGGATCATGACATATGTCAGTTTGAAAAATGCTAATAGAACTTATATTTATATATCACTCACCAATAAGATTTTCACATGAGTAAGATTTGAATCTCATTGTTGTGTTCATTTATTCTTCACTTGTGAAATACCTTATTCCTTATGGCAGTTATGTTCTGATTGGATAGATTTTTGTTCAGTTGTGCATAATGATTGTAAGCATCATTTTAAATGATTTTTTGGCTCGTCATTGTTTCTTTAGAGAAAATATTTAAGTTGGCTCAATATAAGAGTTGAATTTGATTAAAATTTAAGATGAAAGAGTTTTCTAGAAGCTTTAGAGAATGATTTAGAAAGTCTCTTTTATGCATTTCTGTAAAAATTTGTAAATGGGTTAGGTTACCACTTACCTAATTAATATTGTTATTTTTTTCTGATAAAAAAATCAAATCTAGTCTTTATAAAGACAAACTTCATTTTTAACCGATTAAATCCATCTTTATTAACTAAAGTGGGACTAGTTTTAAGTTTACTATGCATTACTTACTGTTTATTAAATATGTAGAACTGGATATGAATTCAGTCCAATTAGAACCTATATTGTTCGTGCAGTTTATTAATTTTTATAATTTACTATATTGATTATTTTAAGGATTTAGTACCTGTTTGTTTTAACGTTTAAAGTCCGTTTCATTTTACAGTGGGTGTGCACGACCTCCCTCTTTGAGACCTCTATTTGCTAAAGTCCATTGCCTCCAAGGTGTTTACCACTTTGCCCTCTCGGATTTGTTTAAGATTTGGGTTTTCTAGCAACTACCACCATGATTTTGCATTTGAGCACAGATTCTGTAACATCCCTGATGTTTTAATGAGAATTATAAGAAATGGAAAATGCTAGTAAATGTTTTAGAAGTTTTATTTAATATTTGTTCTGTCTGAGCCAGAGACGGGAAAGCCGGTGTCGAGATCGGTCTCAGAAGCGCGGGCAGGCGGAGTTGAAGATCGGGAGTGTAGGAGAAGAGCGGGCAGGGCCAGGTGGTTTGGTCTAACCGATGTGAGGAGAGCGTCTCACTCAGGGTCATAACCCGGATCAACCACCACCACTAAAAAAACACCTGTTAGCGACGGAAGCAATTGGTCGCTAATCCATGCCATCACCGTCGCTAAAACCATTAGCGACGGCATCTCAGACGGGACATAGGACGTCGCTAAAACCCTCGTCGAAAACACATCAGTGACCACATACATGCCGTCGCTACCATATTGACGGCGTAAGGCCGTCGCTAAAATCGTCTCTGCCCCAATAACTACAGCCGTCGCTAAGTGTTGCCATACAGCGACCTCAAAACCCCGTCGCTACTAGCAGCCACCAGCGACCACCATGCGCCGTCGCTATGTGAAGCCATACAGCGACCACGATACTCCGTCGCTGTTTCTTACAATACAGCGACCACTGAGTTCCGTCGCTGTATTGTTAAAAACAGCGATCACGTATTCCGTCGCTGTTACTTACAATACAGCGACCACTGTATTCCGTCACTGTTTTTAACAATACAGCGACCACGCTACTCCGTCGCTGTTTCTTACAATACAGCGACCACTCGAATTCGTCGCTGTTTTCCGTCGCTCATTGGGAACTTCTTTTTTAGAAAATCGGTTTTAATATTTATATAGGTTTTATTAAATATTTTGTATTGGCTGATAAAATTTTATTAAATTTAAATAATTTTTTTAAAATATTAAATTATTATTAAAAACAAAATAATAGATTAAATTAATTTATCAAATAGGTTGAATTATTAATGATAGGTACAATAAGGCTTTTTGATTTAAATGTAATTACCAATAAATATTGACATAATAAATAAAGAATGACAAAATAAATACTGAATGAAATTTTGGATAAAAACTAAAAATCAAATATACAATGTGTATAAATAATAAAAATACAATCATGGTGGTGGGGGATCCTGGGGTGGTGGTGGGGGCGCCTGGGAAGTGGGGGGAGGTAGCCTCGCCATCAACTGCATCAGTAGCTCCTGCTGCTGAGCAAGTTGCCAACGAGTCTCGGCGTGCTGCTCCTCGGCCCGCTGTCGGTCCGCCTCGGCTTTCTCTCGATCCGCCTCGGCCCGCTCCAACAACAACTGCCTCTGACGTCGCTCCTCCTGTAGCTCATCGTTCAGGTTTTGAATTACCTGAACGACCTCAGTCGGAAGACCAGAGGAAGACGAAGAGGAAGGGGTCTTCCCCTTTTTCGCCAGCTGCGTGCCGACGCCACCCAATCCAAATACCCTCCCTTTCTTGTTCACACCGCCAACAGCCTCCATATAGATGGCGTTGTCGTCAGAACAAGATAGGGTGGGAGGAACCTCCTCTTCAGGAATGGAAGCCACCAGGTCCGCCTCCTTCTCGGCCCTCCTGGCCTGATACGCCTCTTGTAAATTCAAAAACAATGATAGGATTAGTAAGCTGATTTGTAAATTATAAGCATGTGTCAGTTAAAAGTAAATACCGCTAGATCCGTAGTCTTCTGGTTTACCCATGCACCGGCTTTGTTCTTCTTGGTCATTTGCATGACCTCAAACAAAGAAGGCTCCCGGTGCTCCCTCAGCTCCTGTGGTGGACAAAAAACATTGAGATTATTATTTGTAGACATGTCAGACGAATCATAATAGAAATGTTTAACATAAATATACTTACAAATCTTTTCTTGTGCTCGAGGGTTGAAATGCTACCCCCAGTGTAAACCGAGGCTGCAGCATCGGCGGCTCTGTTGGCCCTGTTCTGAGCACTCGCCTGCTGGAACAGGACCCCGCCCCACTTCTGGACCATCTCGTCCCAATGGTCCTCCGGGATCCAACGAGGGCGCTCACCCTTGTCCCTCACCTTCCAAAGGGTACTCTTGATGATTTTGGAGGTCTTTGTGGCAAAGACCTTCCTAATCTCATCAATCATACCCTCCGCCCACCGGTAATCACGCTGTAAAATGAAATGAGAAATCAAAATTAATAACAGGTCTATTTTACAAATCAAGTCACAACAAATGAGCTAGGAACTTACCGAGAAGGTGTCAAACCACCTATCTTGCACAACCTTCCCAGCATCTGTCCAAGATATATATGGACCATCCCATTGGGCCTTCAAAACCTTAGTAATCGCTTTGGTAGTGTGACTACTATCAACAAAGCTGTAATGACAACAATTATGTTAGGAGTAAAACAACACACAATCTAGGGAGACTCCCAAAATTTTGGCAGAGTCTCCCCTGTAAATGTAACATTTCCAAGTTTAAATTGAAGCCCTGTTACAAACAGAAGAGTACCCAGTACAATTCAATCTATACAAGTACTATAAAAGTAACATCCAATAAACCAACAAGTCTTTCCACTAAAGTTTAATATAAAGTACCATACAAATAACATAAAAGTATTTGAGTTTTAGTCACTTACTCGTCTCCGGCCGGTACGGGTACCAACATGGGCAGAGGGGATGCCGGAGGTGGGGTGGCCTGATGGCCATGGTCCTCCAAGCCACCAACTCCAGGACTCTTCTCTGGGGTGGTCAGTCGGGGTGATGGGGTGGTCTGCTGTGGTGGTGGTGGTGGAGTGGTCTGCTGTGGTGGTGGTGGTGGTGGTGATGGAGTGCTCTGCTGTAATGGTGATGGAGTGGTCCGCTGTAGTAGTGATGGAGTGGTCTCCTGTCCTGGGGTGGGAGTCCCCTGTCAGGATGTCGGGGTCTTGGACCCACCACCCCTACTGAAGGGCAGTCGACGTCCCGTCATCTGTGGATAAAATCATGAAAAGAAAGATTAGTCTCAGGATATATGTAAACCTATGTATATATGTTTAACAACTACATACTCTGTGTCTGTTTCAGTTTCAAATTCCCCCTCAGTTTCAGTGTCACTATGGTTATCTGTTTGAACAAGTTCATCAGTATCCAAATCAGCCCTAGACCGTTTTGATCGAGAGACAAGGTCTTTGTCAATGTATTCACCCCCCGTAGTGGCGAGTGTCTCATCCATTATGACTGGATCAATGTTGAACAACAAATTGGCATCGTTGAGCTCGTGTGGTGCAAGCTGATAAGCGTCATCGACCTTGTCGGAGACATTGTCAGTGATCTGACTTCGGGCCTTGGCCTTGATTACTGCATACCAGTCCCGATGTCCTCCCGGGAAGTCGGTGTAATAAACCTGCTCAGCTTGTTGGGCAAAAATGAAGGGATCAAACCCTTTATATCTACCATTCTTCTTGACCTCAACTAAACCGTAGTTGTTGTCAACCTTTGTTCCAACACCGATTGTGTTGTTGAACCAATCACATTTGAATAGAACAATATCTCTTCTTAGTCGTCCAGAGAACGAAACTTCAACAATCTCCGTCAGCACTCCATAAAAGTCTTCTTCCAACTGTCCGGCGGTGCCTTTAACACAAACCCCGTAGTTATGGGTGCGCATCCCTTCACTCCATTGAAGAATATTAAACTTGTAGCCATTTACGTAGTAAATAGGCCATTTTTTAACGGTTTTCACCGGCCCCCAAGAAAGGGCTTGGAGTAAAGAATCTTCAATATGGTTGTTATGGTCTTGTATCTATGTACAACATAAGAAGTAGGTCATCGTTAGATAACGGAAGTTAAAAGCAAATAGGCTTAAAAACATTTGGTATACGGGTCTTACGTGTTGCGCGAACCAACCAACGAACTTGGATGACACCTCACTATGAATTTGGTCATCAGTTAAATCATTTTGCTCAAGTTTTAGCATATCTGTGTATAAGCTATTCAAAGGAAACAAATTTAGATACTATAAAAGCTACGTTAAGAATGTATAATATAACTTCTATGACTTACTCAATAAAAGGTTCTACTTCTGGGCAATTTAGAAGAATGTACAAGTGAGCCGCCTTTCGATCTTTCTCATCAATGTAACATTTTGTGAGCCTGCCCCCCGGGTGACCAGGATAGTTAAAAATTGATGTTTGTTCATCAAACCCTGTGCGGTTGGCTACCCCAAGATTGCGGGGAATTCTACTCATTCTAGTTTCTATCTCCGTCGGAAAATAGAAAGAAGCAAAGGTTGTCATTTCTTCGACTAAGTATGCCTCACAAATTGATGCTTCAACGCAGGCTTTGTTCGACACTTTATCTTTTAAAGAGCGTAAGAATCTTCAACATCATTAACAAGATAATGTTAAGTTAGAAAATACTATTATAAGAAGTGTTTGCAAGGAAATAAAAGAGTTCACCAAGCATTCACCTTTCGAATGGATACATCCAATGATACTGCACTGGGCCACCAACCAATGCCTCGTACGGTAGATGGATAGGCAAATGCTCCATGGAGTTAAAAAAACTTGGTGGGAAAATCTGCTCCAACTTACAAATCAATACCGGGATAGTTTCTTCCATCTTCACAAGTTTCTCCACAGTCAACGAAGTAGCCGTCAACTCCTTAAAGAAGTGACTCAACTCCACCAACGGCTTCCAAATAGGCTTCGGTAAGGCATGAAACGCGTACGGGAGTAGTTGTTGCATAAACACATGGCAATCATGACTTTTCATACCAAACACCCTGCCCTCCTTTACGTCGACACATCTACTCAAGTTAGAAGCGAATCCGTCAGGCAGGGTCAACCCATTCATCCAAATACACACAGCAATCTGTTGTGGTCTAGTTAAAGCATATTTTGCATGGGGTTTAAACATTCTTCCACGTCCCGCATCCCTCAACTCCAACTCCTTCCTGGAACACCAAATCGGAAGGTCTAGACAACTCTTCTCGTTGTCCTTTGTTCTCCCTTTGATGTCCATAACAGTGTCAAAAATATTCATGAAAACATTACGTTCAGTGTGCATGACATCAATGTTATGTCTTAACAACAAGTCTTTCCAATATGGCAAATCCCACAAGACACTCTGCTTCACCCAGTGGTGTTCCTTACCGTAACCCGTAAACTCCTTAACACTCTTGTCCCAGATGTAAGGATACTCTTCGACCCTCTGCCAAACCCGTGCACCAGATAACCTACGGGGTGGAGGTTCATTAACAACCTTGTTCTTCTTAAAAGCGGTTTTGTTCCTCCTAAACGGGTGATCCAACGGTAGAAACTTTCTATGACAGTCAAAGAAACTTGTCTTGCCACTAACAGGGAGTGATTCCCCCCCGGTATGTTCCATGCATACAGGGCAAGCAAGCTTCCCAGACGTGGACCATCCAGAAAGCATACCATAGGCCGGGAAGTCGTTAATAGTCCACATCAAAACAGCACGCATCATAAAGTTGTTCTTCAAAGACGCATCGTATGTCATTACCCCTACATCCCATAATTGTGATAACTCTTCAACCAACGGTTGCAAAAACACGTCTATGTTCACCTTTGGATTTTTGGGTCCTGGAACCAGTATAGATAGAAACATGACCTCCCTCTTCATACACATATCAGGCGGCAGATTGTATGGGGTCAGGATGACTGGCCAACAAGAGTAAGCTCTTCCGTATTGACTGAACAGGTTAAACCCATCAGTACATAAGCCAAGTCTTACATTGCGTGGCTCGCCGGAAAAGTCCGGATATAGCTCATCCAAACACTTCCATGCTTTCCCGTCGGAAGGATGGCAAAGAAACCCCTCTTGTGTTCGGTTCAGAGCATGCCAACGCATGTGTTTTGTCGTGGACAATGAGGCATACAGGCGTTGAAGACGCGGTGTTATAGGGAAGTACCACATTTTCTTCCTGGCCGTCCGGGTTACCTTCCCTCTCCTTTTAACGGTCTTGTAGTGTTCCTCATTACAATGCATACATTTTGTGACACTCTTGTCTGTAAACTCATTTCTAAACAGCATACATCCACCAACACAACACTCTATCTTCACACAACCCAACCCCAAGTTTGCCACTTGTTTCTTAGCACGGTACAGGTTTGCTGGCATTCTGTGATTACTAGGCATGGTGGAACCCATCAGATTGACCATCCTATCAAAACAACCTCCAGAAAGATTATAATCTGCCT
Source organism: Clitoria ternatea (assembly GCA_037962975.1). Lineage (NCBI taxonomy): Eukaryota > Viridiplantae > Streptophyta > Magnoliopsida > Fabales > Fabaceae > Clitoria > Clitoria ternatea. The sequence goes on from CM075672.1 coordinate 266,947,967, forward strand.
TTAGGCTTAAAGCAGCTAGGGAGGCGGATAACTCAGTGTGACTGTTGCACCCGTCCCACAATAGAGTCTGAGCCGCCGCCAACAAATCATAAAATCTCTTCACCTCCGGATTAGGATCCTCCTCTACATTGTCAGAGTCCCCATGACCTGCTTGGTCATTATGTTCCAGCATACGCCCGGTGGAGGGTCCAACATGATCCATCACCATTTGTTCTATGTTGTTGTACGTATCCCTGTTTCCTCCAACCTCGTAGTAAGATTGTTGCATGGTTACGTCTGATGGTCTACGTGGTAACTGCTCACCATGGTTGTACCACCAGTGGTATGTTTCCATGAACCCTTTCTCAGTTAGGTGGCACATGACATCATCCGCGTATTCAAAACTCATGCATTTGCACCTTGAGCACGGACAACGGATCTTCTGAGTCACTTTAAATCCAGGCGTGTTTGCCGTAGCGAACGGAATGAACTCCAATAGCCCCATCATAAACTCCTCAGTCACTCGCCGATTGCGATCTAGTCGGTTGTACATCCATCGCCGATTTGCCGGTACCTCCATTTACAAAATCTAACAAGCACGATTTCTGTTACTTTACATTTTCAAAATTTTATTTGACTATTGGTTGTGAATCACTCTATCTCTTTGATGTTGTAAATTGGTAGGGCCCTATCCCATTCGGGATGAATATGCAACCATCCGTAACCCATCCCATAATTGTATGTGGTCTATCTTGAGTTGAATGAATGTTCATTTGAAATTTCAGTAGCATTTTGCATCGGTCCCCGAGTACACAGAGATACGTACGGTATGAAACACCACACGCAGACATGCACCCTGGGGACAATACAAAACACCATAACCGAAATTTTTAATGAACATTCATTCAACTTCTGAAGATAGACCACATACAACATTGATGGGTTACGCCCTACAGGTTACAAATTCATACCAAACTGTCCAACTGGGACAATTCAAGATCCAACACAACACGGTACATCAACCAGTTGTTTTGAAACTTGAACGGGAATCTAATGGGTACACACACGACTAAACCCTACATTATTAAATCATGAGTGTTATTTTTTAAGTTCCTTAAGAAAGAGAGCCTGTCAAAATTTTGGCAGAGTCTCCCCTGTAAACTAGACAATTCCCAAATTTACGAATGACCTGTTACATACAGAAAACTTCCCAGTATAGATAAATAAACATACCATACGCATTGTATATGATATTCAGAGTTATGAACACCAAATCATGTTATCACTACATAAAACCAATGCCTAATGAGCTCTGCTCTCCACTAACAAACAACATTACACATGTATAAAGAATCATGTTATCAGCACACAAAACCAATGCCTAATGAGCTCTGCTCTCCACTAACAAACAAACATTACACATGCATCTTCAAATCATGTTATCAGTACACAGAACCAATACCTAATGAGCTCTGATCTCCACTAACAAACAACATTACACATGCATATAAAATCATGTTATCAGCACACAAAACCAATGCCTAATGAGCTCTGCTCTCCACTAACAAACAATAATCCACATGCATACACATAACGAGCAAGTCAGTGTTAGGGAATTACCTCGAGGAAAAAAGTGAGCGAAGAATATGAGGCTATCGACAAACGATCACAGACCACGCGTAACGTGTGCTAGTCTGCATGACAAACCAATAACTAGTTGGATAGTTAAGAGTAGCAAGGAAACTAAACAAAGAGAGACACATAAAGCAGATTATAGATTAAGTACATTGCAAGGAAACTAAACAAATAGAGATAGTCAAAGAACATTGCAGCTAAGGTGGCATTGTATAAAGCGCTCAATTGGAAAATTGATTACTAATTACTCAGTTTTATATAAGGTCTATCCCATTCAATGTTAAAGGCCAAGTTCAAGTAAGAAAAGTAAGAACACTCTAATGGATTCAGATAGGGGGCCTTTAATGCTGTGAATACTTGGGTGGATCTTACACATGCTTTGGAGTCACAATTTGGCCCTTCTTCATTTGATTGTCCCATGGCTGAATTGTTTAAGCTTCAACAAACAGGTCCCATTTCTAATTATTATCTCAAATTTATGTCACTAGCTAACAGATCATTCGGTCTTAGCGACAAAGCACTACTGAATTGTTTCATTAGCGGGTTACATTCTGACATTAAACGTGACATTATTGCTCAGTGCCCCCTACATTGCTAAGAGCAGTAGCCTTAGCTAGATTGTATGAAGACAAGTACACATCTCCCCATAAACCATTATCTACAAAACCCCTTATTTCCACGTACACTTCCAGATATCCACAGAGTTCTTCATCCCTTACTCAGAGCAATATTCAACCTAAATTGCCACTTAAACAGGGCTTGCCTCCATTGTTACCTACACCATCGGTACCTCCTTTAAGAAATTCTAATGTGAAGAAAATTAGTCCAGCAGAAATGCAACTTCGTAGGGAGAAAGGGTTGTGCTACTTTTGTGATGAGAAGTTTTCTTTCAATCATAAGTGCCCAAATAGACAATTTATGGTTCTACAATTAGAGGAAACTGAAGTTTCAGAGTTTGAGAATGCTTTACTTGAGCAATCTCTAGAACATATTGCTGTAGAGGGTGATCATCATTTGTCCCTAAATGCTTTCAAAGGGGGTATGGGAGTGGGTACTATTTGTTTTCGGGCTTATATTGATACATTGCCTGTTCATGTGCTAATTGATAGGGGGAGTTTCGATAATTTTTTACAGCCAAGAATAGCTAAATTCCTTAAACTTCCTGTGGAACCTGCTTCTAAGTTTAAAGTCATGGTGGGGACTGGAAATTACATGTCAGTAGAAGGTCTTGTGCAGAAATTACAGGTGCAGACTCATTACCTTCTGAGGCTCAATTACACCATATTCGAAGACTTGTGCATACAAATTCTATTGTTGAGATTTACAGCATGAAATTGGTTGAGGATACCTCCCACCTCTTTCCCTTAATAGAACTGCCTACGGATATGGAGCCAGAATTAGCTTTATTACTGCGGACTTACAGCTCTATCTTTAGTACTCCGGTTGGGTTGCCACCTCCTAGATCTCATGATCATTTTATTCCATTAGTTGAGGGCTCTGCACCTGTGAAAGTTAGACCATATAGGTACCCTCATAGTCAAAAGGAAGAAATTGAGAGGATGGTTGATGGCATGCTTAAGGAAGGAATCATACAACCAAGTAAGACTTTGCAGACTCCAGAGCAACAACAATGGTTACCAAAGTTCTTGGGCTATGACTTCACTATTCAATACAAATCGGGGAAGGAAAATATTCCAGCTGATGCCTTATCAAGAAGTCTCATCATGGCTTGGTCTGCTCCTTCTAATTCTTGGTTTCATCAGGTGGCTGCCTTGACTCAACAGGATCCCACTCTTTCGCAGATTTATCAAAGTTGTCTTAATAGTGAAATGCAACACACAGATTATAGTGTTAAGAATGGTATGGTCATATGGAAGGACAGAATTATGCTCCCATCAGATTCTGCTTTTCTGCAACAAGTTATGCATGAGTTCCATACTTCGAAAGTGGGAGGGCACGCAGGGGTCACTAAGACTGCGGCTAAAATTTCCATGCAATTTTTTTGGCCCAAAATGCAATAAGACATTAGCAGGTTTGAAACAGTTTGAGAGAGAGGAAAAAACAAGCTACGGGGATTTTTCACTAGTCAACGCAGATTATAGGTAGCTAGCAGCATACAAGAAAAGAAAATGAATAGCACCAAAAAAGACCAATTCCACCCTTTCTTTAGGTCCAACCAAAATCAACCCTTATTTTATATATAGAGAAAAAAATTATAATTTCTTTGATATTTTTGTGTATTACGTAGTATTGTATGTAGTATAGATGGTGTTTAACATGATCATTATGTAGTAAAAGCAAGATTTAAATATTAAATCATATACTTTTCAACTTTTATTTCCTTACCTATCCTTACCGTATTTCAAATAATTTTAAAAAATGAAATATTTATGATTTTTTTAATTAAAATTGTGGGTACAGGTATGTGTTATATCAATTAAATGCCCACACCAAACAAATTTGTTCTTCAACAATAGTTTAGGTTGGTCGGGTATGTTGAATTTTATTTTTTTAAAAAACATTAACTAAATCAAATCAATAAAATTAAATAATTATATATATTGTATATGCAAAGAAAAAATAGAGATAAATAACTAAAAGTATTCCAAATACATAAGCTTTAACTAGAAAACTAACATTATCCAATGAAAAACCCTATCTAAATTCATGAATTCATAATCTAAAATGAAATCTGAAATGAAACGAAGTCTGAAACGAAGGTAGGGGTGGTTGCTGGAATCTGAAATAAAATCTGTTAATATAAAAAAAGAGGGAGTGCCAAGACTGCTTCCAACCTCAGCCACATGGCACAGTGGGAGAGTGCCAGGCTCGAAGCGGAAGCAAGATTGGTAAGAGAATCAAAATTGAGGAAACAATATACATTATGTAGTAGCACCTATTGAGGAAAAGATGGTATAATTGTGTCCAAGATAGTGTAGAAATGTGAGATATGACCAACATAGCACCTATTGAGGAAAACAATATACATTATTTCAAATTGAACCACTATTAAAAAAATTTAAACTGGTTTGGTTTTGGCTGAAATTGAGTTCAAACCAGTTTCAAACCATTTAAAAGGAAAAACCAGTTTAAAAATTGGTTGTTGAACCAAAAAGGGTTTTAAATCATATTTCATTAACAAAAGGGTTTAAATCCAGTTAACCAAACTGTTTACTAAAAGGTAAATGGACAACTTATATTATTTGTACTTTCTTAAAACTATTTGGTTTGATTTATGGCTTAGTTGGTATTTTAGCACAGCACTAGTCCAGTCCAAGTAATTCCAAAAAACACTGTAAATAGAAATGAATAACAGAAAAAGATGGATGAAAATTGAAATACAAATAATTGATTAAAGAAGGCAGAAATCAAGCAGCTGAGAACTGAGAAAGTAAAATATAGTATATCATAGAATATATTGTATTTCTTATACATCAAATCTTTTGGAAGCCAAGTTAGATAAGGCTGTAACAAATGAAAAGAGAATGCATCAATAGTCTGGTTAATAAGGAAGTTCATAGTAGATGCACAGTAACATGAAACATTTCAAGAGGCATCTTTGGATTATTTTTTATTTTCGTTATCCATAATCAATTAGGACCGGCTGAAGTAAATCGAAAGTAGCCCCATAAATGTTGAGTACCACAATACAACCTAAAACCTTAAAACAACCCACTAATGTTGGATATGACAATACAATCCAAAACCTTAAAAAGTAAATATGTAGGTCCTGCCTCTTATAAACTGCTCACATTATTCACATCTATTTGATTTTGAGTTACACTTAGATTCTTCAACAACAATCACACCTATGCATGAATCTGGCGTCTAATCTTTGCAACAGATAATGCAATATTTTGCATTATAAGTATCAGGTATGGATGAAGAAAGAGTGGACAAAAATAAAACCATAATGTCAAGCTAACAATTTGTCAATTTTAAAGCCATTCATGCTGGATGAATAGCAGAAACCATGAGGAAGTCTTAAAAGGCAAGATATATGAAAGCTTCAAATAAAGAAGTTTAAAGAAAAATTTGACAACCTAATTACATATTAAAGGCTACAAGCAAGCACATGTATGGCCTGATAGAATCCTAAGCTTGAATCATGATAGTTTTAAGTTAAAAAAAACACCTCATGAAAACAAATTGCATGAGAGCCAGAAATTTTAATTAGTTGCAAAGAACATGATAAATTCAAACAGAAGCTCTCAAAATATTTAACAAAAATGCAAAGAAGGTGAAATGAAATTACCCAGAAAATGCAGCAGAAGAGATTATAATAAAAGCTTTTAGAACTATGAATGAGAGAAAAATAAGTGCATAATGGCCACAATATTTTTGACGATAGTTAACTCCATATGAATAGAATTGTGCATGTGTTGTTGTGTAGTAAGAATAAGCAAGCAGAAATAACAGAAATTGAACAGCAAGCGAGTAAACTTACCCTGCAATGGCACTGGAGGTTCGACGGAGGAAGAAAGGGAGAAGACGTGAGAGAGGGGTTTGGAGGGAGGAGAGGGGGACGGCGGCTGAGAGAGGCAGGCAGACGAATGGAGGGAGGGAGGGAGGAGGTCTGACGAAGGGAGGGAGGAGAGGGAGGAGAGGGAGACGGCACTGAAGAAAGAGGAAGGGGAAGTTAGGGCAAGTGACAGGGAAAGGGGTTGTTGTCGAGTTAGATTAAATCCTTAGCGACGACTACCCCCCGTCGCTACCACCGTCCCTAAACTCCTGAATATTAGCGACGGTGACACACCACCGTCCCTAACCTAGTGAGATTTAGCGACGGTACAATAATGTCGTCACTAACCTCCTGAAAAGTAGCGACCGTTTCACCTCACCGTCACTAACTTAAAGAAATTATGGAGGGAAGGCGAAAACCATAGCGACGGTGAAGTTATTCTGTCACTAATCTCATGAACATTAGCGACGGTGTTAGCGCGCCGTCACTAAATTCCATTATTAAAAAGAAAAATATGGAGGGAAGGCGAAAATCATAGCGACGACAGAGAATGTCCGTCACTAAGTTGGCCAAACAATTAGCCACGACGGACGCTTCCGTCACTAGCACAAACCATAGCGACGCGGGTGCCCCGTCGCTGGAGAAGAGGGAACGTTAGCGACGGTTTCTACCGTCGCTACTATTTGGCGCCAACAGAAAATCCTGGCGGGAAACTAAAACAAGGTGGAGCTAAAAAATAGCGACCGTACTAGCGACGGTTTTTACAATAATTAGCGACCGCGTCCTCTATCGGTCGCTAAATAAGTCGCTAACATATTTTTGGTCCCTTTTTTTATAAAGCGGTCGCTAAGGCGGTGGCTAATTAGCGACGGTGTTCGGTGGTCGCTAATTTCAGGTAGCTGTTTAGGGTTTTTTTAGTTGTGCACATAATGACTGAAACAACGGGTGTAGGTAACCAAGAGGCGGGCGCGGATGAGATATCCGACCTCTCAGGCTGTAGCTCAGATTTCCAAGGTATGAACACTAAGCTAGGACGTCGGTGGGCCGGTATTCATACTGGGCCTATACTCTTACGAAGTATTAGAGAATTGTGAATAATTAAACGTTGAGGGAATAAATAAGAGTAGTTGATTTGATAAACTATGAAATAGTTTAATATGGTGAAATTGATTAAAATTTAGTGAGAATACAAATAAAATAAAGGAAAAGACGATCTTGCCCATGAGCTTTATATATAAAAGAAGATTCTCTTCCTTCCCTCTTCATTTTTTGCGAGTTACCTCTGCTGCTGATCTGTCCCTTCTCTCTCATTTTCTCCTCTCTTAACGCTGAGTTGCATGCGCTGGGGAGGGACTCCATTTGTGTCTGAACTTCAATTGAACCTTATTCCTGTGATCGAGGCTTCAAGGTGAGTCTACTGATCCGTTCTAATTGTGATTCCCTTATCCCTTTCATTCTTTGGCGGTCAAGGGCCATGCATGGCTGTATTCGAGACTGTTCTCCACTCCTCTGGTGAGTGTGAGCCCAAATGCGGTCCATGAACTAAGGGCGTTGAAGTGACAGGCTGCACTTTATGATCCGTAGGTAGTAGGTTAAGCAACGGAAGACTGAGTGACGGAGCTGAGACTGCGAAACCAGTGCTCAGAGGAAGGAATCGACACAGGGAGCAGATTATCGAAGCGTGGAACCAAGGTAAGGGGGGTGTTCGGGTTATAATTAATTAGAATAAGACTCACTTCTTATTCCAGTCATTGAGGTAGTGTAAGCAGGTTAAGGAAAATGTTACTAAACGTAGTTGTGTATTTATGCTTGTGCATGCGTGACTGTGTACATTAATTAGTTGAGGATCGGGTGTGTGGTTGAGTTTATCATGTTAGGATCTTGTGATATCTAATATTGAAATGATCAGTGTTATGTGACGCTGGGTTAGCAAGCAGGCTACCTGAGTGATGAGGAATCGATATTATTATGTGAAAGGTAAATTGTTGAATGACTATGTGGTGTGGGATGGCCGACGGTATATGATAGCCCCTCATTTCCGGCTCCCGTGGTTTTCGTGCCCAGTTGAGCTACCCAGTGGTCAAGTAGGACCCAGTGGTCGAGGTGGAGAGTCAAGCAGGACTCGGTGAACCAAGCAGGGTTCACGGGGTGTCAAGTATGACCCCCAGCTGAAGGCCAATCCTTTAGTATCCGGATACTAGGAGTCAGATTATATGAGAGTCAGTGGTGATTGTGATGAATATGATGGAATTGCTTGGTTGGGTTTATATAGTTATCGTATGTAATACACTATGTATCTGTATGCAATTTGATAGACTTTCGAGTGAAAAGTTGATATCTTGTTAAGTATGGACTGACCCCTTGATGGTTGCAAATGATACACTTGTAGAGTAAACTGTGCTTACTTTCGCATGATGCTTAATGTATATATGAATATGTATGTATATTTGTTAAATTCCATTCTATATTAATTACAACACCAAACACTCACCCTTGCCCTTTTTTTTAGTAACCAGTGACAGGGAGGGGGAAGGAGCCATGGAGTCGCGCCAAGGGGGAGATCGGTGCCAGGGCCCGAGTGACTTTGAGTGACTCAGTAGAGCTATATGTGTGTATAAGAACTTCCGAGCGTTATTATTAACTGTGTGCTAACCAAGACCGGATCGGATACAAATCTATATTTTAAAATACATCACTGTCCAATTATATGCTATCATGGTTGCTATGGCAACTAGTTGATTAACAGAATCATTTTCAGGGTGAGATCTTTCGGGAGTCCGTTAGTATGCTTTGCCCACTCAGATTTGCGAAAGGTACTCGCTCAAGCGAATAGAAACTTCGCTCAAGCGAGAGTTCGGAATCTCACTCAGGCGAGTTGGGGTCTCGCTCAAGCGGGAGGCCCCTGATTCCCTTTCCCCTTTTGTTGCGCTTAGTTGAATTATTCCTCTTTTCTAAATTTCACTTATTTAATTTAACTGCCACTGTCTGTCATTTGAATAAGTTAGTAAAAATAAATGCTATTTCACTAAATCTCAATTAATTATCATGAAGGGGAAAAATTTATTGAAAATTTAATTATTTGAATAAAAATAAATGTAAAATACCCTAGGACGTTACAGATTCGATCTTGACGAGGTATGTTTCTCCCCCTCTTTTTTTTTGTGTTTTACTGGCTGGGTTGTTTTTTCATTTATAGTGGCCAATTGATGGGACCGTGGTGGAGGGGATGTCCGACGGTGGAAGGATTTTGGACAGGAGGGCTTCGGGGGTGGAGAGTTAGACGGTGATGATGAGGGAGTTGAAAGAGTGGGTGGAGGACAGCGTGGTTGTGGTGGTTGCAGAAGTGGAGGGCGTCGGGTCGTGCGGGTTTGGGGAAGATGGTGTATGGGTGGCGATAATAGGGTTGGGTGTACCATAAGGATAGAGATCCAATGGTGGATGATTGGTTTTGGTAGGGGTGCATGGGTGTGGATGAAGGTTTAAGGTGTACGGTAAAAGGAGTGTCATTTGATGGTCGATGATTGGTTTGTATGATGGATCATGGATGTGGTTAAAGATGTAGGGTGTATGGTAAGAAAGATGGGAATGAAGAGTTCTTATTGGTTTGGATATAGGGTGCATAGGTATGGACAACGGGTAGAGGACCATGTTAACTATTTGTTTTTAAATAATAAAATTTTTTAATGTTGTAGTGGTTTTTTTTTGTTTTTATTATAAGGATATATATGAAAAATTTGTATGATTCATATGTTCTAACTGAAACCAAAAAATGTTTAGATAAAAATCTGATTAGGGTTTAACGTTTAGATACACCATATATTCTTTTTAATTTATACTGACACATTTAGATTAACATCATATATTATTTTTAATTTATACTGACACGTTGACGCATGTGTTTATATTATTTTTAGAACAAAAATGTTGAAGAAAAAGTGTGGTAAATGTTGCATCATTTAAACCAAAACTTCATGAGATTTGTTCATAATCAACATTGCGTATTCCAATTTAAATAGAGTAATGTCATGTTATTATTTAATATGTGAGTTTAAGTGTTTCAGGAAAACATAAGGATTGAGTTACAAAAGATATGAGAGTACGTATGCCAAAAGAATCTTTAAAAGTCTATCTCATTAATAAACTCTCATTGATCCAAAATAAGGAAAGTCTTGAAGTCTAAGATCTTTGCATTTGAATACCTATCAGACTTAGCTCAGAACAGTTTATCTCATACTAAGTCTAAACATCAAATCTTGTCTTTTTCATAAAAAGCTCCCAGACTTATCAAAGGCGTCTGAATACCTTATGAATCATTAGATCTAGAATTCACTTCAAAAGAAGTTTCCTTTCCAAGTCTGGCTCAAGGATCTCAACGGTCAAGGAAAACATTCTTGTAAGCATGCTTAAGCAAAGACCTACGGAAAGAAGAACGACAAAGCAAGGCAGTCTATGTTCTATCCAATATAACATCAAGCCTTTCACTTGTGTCTTATAGATTCAGAGATTCTTTGAATAAAAGCTTCCTCCTTGGTGAAACTTACGCTACCTCTACCCTGCCTATGATCGCACACATCTCAAAGATTTTAATTCTATAATTATGTGCTCAGAATGTCTCTCTCTGACAAAAGAAAGCCTTTTTCCTATTGTGCAACATCCTTCTCCTCAAGTATATCTTCTCTCAATGGACTTACATCTAAAATCCCTTTTTCTCGGGCTCTTTAGAACAATCCTCTATATATTGAACCAATCTCTTCAGAAGTGGTGAGCCGAAATAGATCTCAAAAAGCAGACTCTAAACAAGAGCAAAAATTATAGAGAGCATGGAACTAAAAAGAAGGAGATTCTATTGAAGAAAAATAAGATGAGAGAGACACACTAAGGAAAGTGTGAGCAAGGAAGAAGAAATATGAATGAGCACCAAATGTTCATATACAACAGCCCAGGAAGAAAAATAAGATGGCAGTCTACTCTTAGAACAAGAAATCATATCCAGAAGAACTGCCATGAAGTTATAGAAAGCTTGCTTTGAGCATTCCTTTTTTTCCCAGATGCCATAGTAACTAGAGAAATGCCACCAGCTCATATCTCTTTGCTCTTTTAAGAGCATATCATCTCTAGTCATGCTTTCAGACTCAGTACCTCTTGTACCCATCTTTCACACTACACATGTACTGAGTCTATTTAATGAATAAGTCTTTCCTCATGTAATTGATCATTTAGCCTTGCTAAGTTAGAAAGACTTATTCATTTGAAATAACTCTTCAGACCCTTTTATAGTGCAGGTTTCACATGTACTAGACTCTGATTAGTGTGGGAAACATTGTTGGCCTGGAGGGGCTTTTGAAAGAATACTCAGGGTTCGAGCCAGGAGTGGCTCATGAAAGAATACTTGGGTCTGCCCCAGTAGTAGGTGTTGTAAAATAATACTCATAGGAATCAAGAGAGGTCTGATGTGTTGAAGCACGAGCTGTGCTTAGGCCAGGAGTGGTCAGAGTCAACAATACTCGCGTCTGCCCCAGGAGTGGGTGCATGCAAAAAAATACTCAAAAGCACGGGGTGTACTTAGGCCAGGAGTGACCGGACTCTAGAATACTCAGGGGCCTGGAGTGGCCAGTGTCAAAAATACTTGAAGCATGGGTTGTACTTAAGCTAGGAGTGGCTGGAGTCAATAATACTCATAGGCTTAGTCTGGGCTGTTTGATGTAAAATATTTTTACATAGTGGAAATCCTTCAGATTTGAAGGTACTGGATGTAGTCTCCGAGTTGGAGGTGAACCAGTATAAATCTCTTGTGTATTGTCTCTTTCTCTCTTACTCTTTACTATCACAAGTCTGGTGCATATGATTGTTAAAATAGATAGTAAAAGTCTGGCTAGAATACGCTCACTCAATCAAAGTAACACGCTCTTTGTCTCCTCAAAAGTCTAGTCTACTGCATAACGTTTTAAAAGTTTAAATATCACTTTTTGGTTTGAAAAAGTGAACAGACTTATTCAACCCCTCTTTTAAGTCTGTTCTCCGAACCATCAAAAAATATAGAAGAAAAAATAGGATAATAAAATTAATAATAAGAATACATTTTATTAATAAGTTGATTAGTGTTTGGGAAATTTAACTTAGAATGATGTCACTCATAAGTTTATAAAATATACTAAACTACTACTCCTTTTAACTAATACCCTTTTGATAATTTTACCCTCAAATTCCATTTTTCTAAACTAAGGTTACCAAAACATTTTTCAACCAAACGCAATCACTACTTTCCAACTCATTTATACCATAAACTATCCAAACACAAATCACTATTTTCAAAACTCCGATTTTCCCAACCACGTCTTTTAAACCCCAATATTCCAAACCTCATTCCACAAACCTTACTCCATCTTTTAACCAAACGGACCTTAGTGTATCAATTTTTAAAACAACTGATATAGTAATCATAAAATATTATAGTTTTTATGCAAATTATTTTAAAAACCGGTAAATAATAGGACCCCCAACCTTAGAAGAAAAAAACAACTGAGCAATTCGTCTTATAATATGTTAATTACCCATTAATACAATTAATTTTTATTGATAAGATAATTAGTTAGTAATGTGAAATTAACTAAAAGCGGGTATATTAATTTTTAAAATTAATCTATTTAAGTTTTAAGTAATTCAAAGTTACCAGGTTGGTTTTAAAAATTAAACAAAGGACGTAAAGTTACCAAATCACCCTTAATGGATTAATTACAATTTCATTTCCTTTCTCCTCATTTCTTTTCCTCACTCTCTTGTTTGCTAAAAAGAAAAGGAACTCTACCTTCCACCCGTCATCTTCTTAAATTTTCTTAAGCTAAGGCTGTAACGCCTTCTGTTACATCTCGATAAATTCTAAAAATTTTGTAATAAGTTTTTTTACTAGAAATATAATCATTAAAAAGAAACTATCGGAATAAATTACATACAATATTTTTGAAATACCTCATAATATCATTAAAATTTATAAAGTAATTTTACATTCATCCGAAGTAAATAAATATTAAACATTATTAGAAAGAGAGGTAACTCCATGGCCTAAGAGCAGTTACTTAATAACATTATTTATTCATTGGACCACGATATTCATACCGAGCTCCCTTTCTAGCGTATTCTTTGATCCTTCCCTCTGTACGAACTATCAATTTAAAACATATGAAACAAAAACACAGAGAAAGGACTGAGAAACAGAATATAATATTCCCAAATGGGGCATAAGAAATAAAGGGTTTTCATAAACAAATATATAATAATATCAATCAAAATCATAAACACAATCAATTATGAATGTATGAATGTTATGCAATATCTTCATCATAACTTACCTATATATATGGGCCCTTAAATTTTAATTTGCAATGGGCCAACCAGGAGTTTACACTATTCTATAATTCTGAAAAATAATAACATGAACAGCTCAACTGGCATGGAAACACTTAGAGACTAGTCAGACTGAGAAGGTTTTTATTGTGAAAGTACCTGACACTAGGGAGCTACCCCAAGTCCCCTGAAGCACTATTTCACACCCTCTTATCCCAAGGCTCCCAATTAAGCCTTCTCTAATGTATCATCGGTTTCTATAATCCGTCCCCAAACAATATCATTTTGTTTCACTTTAATGATTCATGATGCATGAACTACTTGCATATTTAGTTGGTTAATGCTTTTAGAAACTCAATTATTAAATACCATAAAGGTTTAAAATATCATCTCAATACTGTAACATCCTAAATTTGAGAATTTTAGAAAATAATTCATTAAGGATTAGTGAAGAATTTTCGAGTCTGATTTCGGATGAGCGAAACGTTCCTGAGTGAATCATGTATGAGATAAGACTTTCCGAATGAAGGAAGGGATCTGATTTCGAGTAAGATCTTTCTGAGTGAGAGAAGTACTTCCGAGCGAAGTAAAGCTTTGATTTTGAATGAGTACTTCTCGTGCCAAGATATTTCTGAGTAGTGAATTCCCGAGTGGGGTATCTCTGAGTTGAGTGCAACTTTCCCGAGTGGGATGTCTTTGAGTGCGACACTTCCGTGTGGGATGGCACCGAGTGAGACATTTCCAAGTAGGATGACACCAAGTGAGACATTTCCGATTCCCGTGTGGTATGACACTGATTGAGACATACCGAGTGAGTCTTTCCAGGGGAAGTGCTTCTGGACAGAGAAAGACTTTAACTTCGAATGAGTACGTTTCTGAGTGAATAGTTCCCGGGGGAAGTAAATATCTGAGTGGTGAACCCCTTCATTCAATTCGTGCTCGGGTGTCTTAAAGATCGTCTAGAGTTTGTGTTCGAGCCCATATTTAAAGTTGTCGAGAGCTTGTGCTCGGGTTCGTCTTCGAGATTGTCTTCGACTCCGAGTGATATTCCCAAGTGGAAAGGTTTCTGAGAGAGGACTGAACTTCGACTCTGAATGATCCTTTTGGTTGTAAGACTTCCGAGTGACGCACTTCTGAGAGAAATATTTTTGAGTGAAGAAAGGCTTTGACTCGGGCAGAGATATATCCGAGTGAGATATTTCTGAATGAGGTGTCTCCGGGTGAGACATTTCTGAGTGGGTCACTTCCGAGGAGAGAAAAACTATGACTGAGTGTTTCAAATAAAAACATTTCGGAGTGAATCCTCTCCGAGTGAAGCAATTCTGAACGAAAAGAGACTCTGATGAATCCGTCTCGGAAAGAGATATTCCCGAGTACTTTCAATTTAATTTTTTTACCATGTTAGAGTTAGAATTTGGAAATATGGTCAACTACAAAGTTATTCCTCGTTGTCTTAGCTTTCCAGCAAGACCAAATTTATTAAAATTCATTAATATATGAGAGAGATGTGCCAAAATATCTAAACAATGTCAGAATTGATAATTACTTCAATCATTAAGGCTCTTCCACGTCACTCTATTCTTCTAAATTCTAGCAGCTTCTCTTTTCTGATTTTTCTAAGTATGGGACCCTCTCTATTGTCCTATCCTCTTTTCTTTTAAATATCTTGTTTCTTCCTTATCTCTTAATACACGTGTATCATACTTCTTCACTTCGTTCATGTCTCTTTTTCATGAACGATATATATATATCAAATTCTACTGTTAGATAAGCTGGGAATTTTGAAAGTGTAAAACATCACCTCTAATCCTTTTCTTTTCTAATCTTTACTGGAAATTATCAATAAAAGAGGAGACCAATCTTTACTTCTTCTCTTTCATGTGGAAGCTTGGCTTTTAGGAAGAAGAAGCTTTGGACGGGTTCAGAGTTAGAAATTCCAGTCGGAACTTCTGAACTGTGATTGGATATAGCCTCAGGAGCTGCTAGAATTCTTTATTCCAGGTAGGGGGAGCGTTTACATTTTAAATGTATAGTTTATGAACAGAATCGGGATAATATTATTATCTTCAATGAGAAATCCTGAATATATGTGATATGTGTGATATATTATGAGATATGATGTTTTCTGTTCATATGTGAGTGGTATTGATATTGAATTTATATGAGATATGAACTGAATATGTGATTGATGATGATATGAATGATATTCATGAAGATTTCATGATATATATATATATATATATATATATATATATGCGTGTGATGCGTATTGATAAAGCATGAGATGCTTATGTGATGATTATGATAATGATTGATAATATTAATTAATGATTATTAAGCTTGAAGTAGCTTAGTATATGTGGTTGTGATTGACTACTGCATGCTATGCTTGTTGTTATATTGAGTTGAGACCCTTGGTGATGGTAACTGAGTGGTAGCCCTGTTGATGGTAATCGGGTGATCTATTAATGATTGATCATTATTCGGCATAGCATGTGCATTTAGACGCACACAGGACTGCAGGGGGCCTGTGATGCCGGCCCAGATGGGAGGACGGCCTGATGATAAGGCATAGACCCTGTGGTGGTTTCTTCGGATTCCACAGCCGCCTTCGAGTTGGACTCAAAGCCAGCCCGTAACACCGAGTTGAGTTACCACTGTCACTGAGAGTGACTGGTGTTACATTATGGGCGCGCGGTTTGGTACCTGTAAAATAGTCGAATCAGCTGAGAGCTGAGATATATTATTATATTGTGTAAATCCTATCGTTAGAGTCGAATCCGCATGCATATGCATTTGCATATAATTATTGAGGTTGAGAAGCTATGAGATAGCTCATGATATATATTGTTTTTGTAACGTCCCTGTAATTTTCTGAATAAATTTTTCGCGTTTTTGAAAGATCAATTTAAAATTCGTAAATTAAACTCAGAGTTCACATAAAATTCGATAATTGCGGAATATTATCATGCATACTAGTCGTGATTAATAAAATTCATGAAATATTTGCATAGCGGAAACGATTTAGAAGTAACAGTTCATAGTACGTAATATTTATTACAACCCATTAAATTAAAGTAAAAATTAAAGTCCAAGTAATAATTCAAATAGGCATCAATCATGGCATCACTCTGCATTCTGCGTGTCATTCACTGTAAAAATTAATGTAAGAATGAGACAGAATATAGAATAAGTATAAAATAGATAAAATTGCATAAACACAATCAACAAATCATAATGATATGATGAATATGCCAGACGAGTTCATTTATATTTAATAAGTCTTTAATTAATCCAATGATGTCATGCTGGATCCATTTGGTTTGGTGGGAATACTGCAGTAAAAGTCTCATAGAGACACAAATAGGGCTTTAGCATATACCATGAATCCCTACACTTCATGGCGCAGAACAAAATAGGGCTTAACTCATCATAGAGTAACCTCCCACCAGGGTAGGCAATCATGGAACCCCTAAATTCCATGGTGCGTCCGAATGCTTATGATGCATGAATGCCTTTAATTCTCTTTATCATTTAACATACCATGATATATCAATTTCCAAAACCACTTGGAAAACCACAAGTCCTCAAAGGAACACCTCATATATATAATTTACAAAATCATGGATTTACTGTTTCAACCACATGTATCAATAGTCGCAACGCATTCATGTATAAATATTAAATTAATCATTCATAATGATTCATCATCAAAATACACAAACTGTATGGTACTCATTAAGACACAAGAACATCAATAATAAATCATAATCACTCAAGAGTTTAATAAAAAATTGATACTCATAGAGAAAATATCATTTTCATTCATAATAACCATTATAATTAACTTTCAGCATTTCCAACAGCAACAAACTCTTAGTAAAACAGTCATAACATGCGTAAATCATAACCTTTTCTTGTGATTCCACTTCCTATAGCTTAATAATACAATTATCTACAACTTTCATGAAGAACACAATTTCAAATTCCAAACAGAAACATCACTTATCCACAAAATACCATACTGCCTCAAGGTGAATTTTTCTAAAACGTACATATATTAATAATTTGAACGTTTCTGGAGCTACAAAAATGATTTTGGCATGAAACCAGTTCTAAGTTATTCTTAACACAAATATCAACAACTTTAATGAAGAACACAATTTCAAATTTCAAACAGAAATACCACTTATCCATGAAATACCACACTGCCTCAAGGTGAGTTTTCCAAAACGTACACATATTAGTAATTTGAACGTTTATGGAGTTAAAAAAATGATTTTGGCATGAAACCAGTTCTAAATTATTCTTAACACAAATATCTACAACTTTTATGAAGGCACCAACCCCTAATTCTCACCACAAAATTCCCAGTTTTAAAAATAAGATTCGGCTTTCAGATTAACATGATTACAGTTTGTACATACTTCAGTATTATAGGCATAACGTGAGCTACAAAAATCATTTTGACTTGAAACTACTTTCTAAAGATCCACAACATAAATATCTACAACTTTCATGAAGACATCAAAGGTTGATTATGCATGTACAAGTCCCAGCATATTAATATATATACAAAACATAGGATAAATATTCCACTCGGACATGCTGTAGTAATTTGGCTATAACTTTTGCTACACATACTCAAATCAGTCAGTTCAGGTCTCAACATTCACATGACAAAAAGATATACAACTTTCATGAAGACACTGATCACTAATTCTTACCACAAAATTCCCAGTTTTAAAAATAAGATACGGATTTCAAGTTAACAGATTTACAGCTTGGACATACTTCAGTATTTTAGGCATAACTCGAGCTACAAAATTTATTTTGATTTGAAACCACTTTCTAAAGGTCCACAACATAAATATCTACAACTTTCATGAAGAAATCAAGGGCTGATTATGCACGTACAATTCCCAGTAAATTAATATATACACAAAACATAGGATAAATCTTCCACATGAACATGCTGTAGTATTTTGGCTATAACTTTTGCTATACTTATTGTCAGAATCAAATTCACACGTTTTCAATTTCAAAAATGAGCAACAAGTTAAGTAATTAATTCTGGAATCCTAGAACAGCATACAATTCTACCCATTCTATAGTTATTCACAACCCTGTCCCCTCTTACTTGGTTTGAAGACTTTTAGCTGACTGGAAAAGAAGTCCCCTGGCTGTCCTGGTTCAGATTAAAGGTGTGTTGATGGAGAAGAGTAATTGGGAGTTTCAGAATCCGTGGTGTGTTTAATAATGCAAGGTGGGAGACAACTTTCCATGAGTGGGTTTCTAGTGGGCTTTTAGTGGGAATTAAGAGTGGTTTAGGTTGAAAGTAAGCTCCACTTCTGTAGCCCACCCACTGGAGTGCGCATAATGGAAGATGATTTATTAAAAAATGCATGAAGGGACAAAACAGAAGTCAACACGTCAATCTGGCAGTGAATTCCGAGTGAAATTTCACTCGGTCAGCCTCTTGGCCGACTGGAATTCCACTCGGTCCATGTATATACCGACTGGTAGTGGTCAGTAATGTGAAGAGAGGGAAATCTGAGTCCCTCTCGCTCAAGCGGATACCGACTCGCTTGAGCGAGTTCCATACAATGCACTGACAAAGGGGTTTCGCTCAAGCGAAAACCGACTCGCTTGAGCGAGTGTGCGTTTCTCTCAAGCGAATACCGACTCGCTTGAGCCAAAACCGATCCTTCATTTACTCGATTTTCACTTCAACAGCTTAATCCACTCGGTAAAACATCCTAAAACCGAGTCTTCACTTATTACTCACTCAGAATTGATTCCTCATTAAACAGTCGGTCTGATTTCTCTTCCTTGGAGGTGACTCAGTCGGCATATTCTCCTAAAACCGAGTCATCTCAATTAGTCTTTCACTCGGGTATATCATTCCAATTCCGAGTCATCTCTTGCTCAGCCTTCCGCTCGGCAATTACACTAAAACTGACCCATCACTCTATTGGTTTTCCACTCAGAGTTTCATCCCAGAGACTGACACATCTGGGTAATAATAAACCGTGTGTCCCCAGTCGGAATTCTGCCACTCAGAAATGCATTTTCCTATGTAATTCACTCGAAATGAAGGCACTCAGTGATTCTTTCATTCGGAATTGCAATGTCTGATCAAGATCGACTCGGAAACGAGCCTTTGGAAGATACTTGACTCGGAAATGAGTCTTTCTAAGTAATTTAACTCGGCAGTGAGTCACCCCAAGGTGAGTCACTCGGATTCTCTCACCCAGAAGTGGTTCTATCAGTTCCACTTCACACATAAGTGTCTCGGGTGCAGGAATTTCACTCGGAATAAACTCACTCGGCCATATTCCACTCGGAAAACACAACCTTCACTCGGAATTTTACATCTTCACTAGGAATTTCTCTTAGTCACTCGGAATTTTCCTTCTTCACTCAGAATTTTCATTCTTCACTCGGACAGAGCCCCTTTTTCACTCGGAAATTCATTTCTAAGGCATATTTTACCCAGAAAATGGATCTTATCAATACAGGTCTATGTAATTTCTATAATTATACCCAAAAATGGAATTTTTTGGAGTATTATAAACCATCCATAAAGTTTTTTATTCATTGATTAACACTTACAGACCTTCCATGCTTCATAAATTACATAATTGAACTATTATTAAAGCAGGATGTTACAGTTGTGTTGTTGATCATTTGATGATATGAGAATGAATGATATATGATAAGATTATATGATATGATTTTGATTTATATGTGGTTATGAATTGGACACTTGATCCGATTCAATAACTATCATTTGACATGTATATGCTCACCCCCTATTGTGGTTATCTTTTTCAGTGGATACAGGACGAAGTGAAGGCATATGAGATGGCATTCATTGGAGATTGAAGTATTATGTACATGTATGTGTACATAGTATATATACTACTATATTTTTCCTTGGCCGGCTCTTGATTGTATACGTTGTTATATATATATGTTTGGAGATTTGAGAATTGATGTAGAATAACTTCTTTTTGAAGTTTAAAATTTGAGAAAGTATATAAATATATGTATGTGTTCATATGTATGTTATATTGCATATACAGAAATTGGAAACCATTTTCTTTAAATTCTTCATTTTCTTTATTTACCTTAATATGATTTTATTACTTTTATTATAAAATCATATTTTCTTATATTTAACAATTTAATATACGCTTTCCGCTGATTCTTGTGATAATCTTCATTTTGATTATCCAAGCTATGTTTTAATTATTTTCATACCTTCTTATATCGCCATATATGGGAAAGGTTTACTTAATTGGTCTAGGGGTATTGCTTAAATAATTATAAACCGTAAAAAATTTACCCTTAATTTTATTATTCTAATTAATTATATTGGGATAATTATATTAAGGGTTAGGATGTTTTATTTTAGTATTAGAGCAGACTTAAAAAGTCTGAGGCCAAGGTTAATGTACTGAATGCTATAAACTGAGTGAACTCGTATGCTAGTTGTCAATCATTGAATTGATTGATGACATCCACTGTAAAAATGTTGTATTCTTATCCATTAGAAATATTAAAGTGTGATGTTATTCCAGGATAAGAATGGCTGATCATCCAGGTATGGTTGCAATGGCTGCTGCCTTCCAGCGTTTCGCTGATATTCTTGAAAGGCAGAACCAACCCCAAATGTCTGACAATCATAGTATAGATTGTTTTCTGAAGCGTAAACCCACTGCATTTCATGGAGGCTTTCATCCTGATCAAGCTTATGCATGGATTCAAAACTTAGAAAGGATCTTTGATAGTTTACAGTGCACTGAGGCACAAAAAGTTGAATACGCTGTGTTCATGCTTCAAAAAGAAGCTAAAAATTGGTGGAAGATGACCAAAGCCCGAATGATAACTATGGGAACTGAGTTAATTTGGGAGAATTTCAAGGGATGTTTCCTTGAAAAATACTTTCTCGACACTTTCAGGAGTAGGAAGGAACTAGAATTCATGGAGCTCAGATAGGGCAATCTTAGTATGGAAAAGTATGCAGCAAAGTTTAAGGAACTCTGTTTATTTTATCCTCCTTTTCAGCTGTCGGGTACTGAAGGTTCCAAGTGTATTAAATTTGAGAGTGGTCTGAGACCAGAAATCAAGAAGGCTTTTAGACACCAAGAAATCAGGAGTTTTCCTGTTCTTGTTAATAAATGCTGAATCTATGAAGAAGATGACAAAGCTTCTACTGGATCAAGCAGTAGATCTAATAGTTCTTCGAAGCTACACCCTATTAGCTTCAAAAAGCAAGGAAAGTTTGTGAGAGGTGAATCATCTTCTAAATCCAGAGGTCGGGGAAACTCTGGTGGTCGTTCTGTGAGTCGTCCGAGGGACGTCAAATGTTTTAGGTGTGGTGGCAACCATTTTACGCGTGACTGTGACCGTAACGAGATTGTTTGCTTCCAATGCAACAAGAAGGGACACAATCACCCTAACTGTCCTCAGAACCAGCAAGCAAGAAATGCTAATGTGAACCGTGGAGGCTTTAGAGGCCGAGGTCGTGAGAACAGTAATCGTGGAGGCCACGGTAATGGTGGTCGTAATAACTTAATGATTGGAAGAAATGACCATGATAGGAATGCTAACCCGCAAGTTGCTGGCAGAGTGTTTACCATTCACGTGGAAGAGGCTGAACAAGCTGGTGACCTGGTACAAAGTAAGTGAACTATCCATGGTTCTGAGCTCTCTGTGATATTTGATTCAGGTGCCACACATCTTTTTATCTCTGAAATGTGTGTTAGGCGCCTGAAAATACCTGTTGCTATGTTAAAACGCGAGTTATATATGTGTATACCTATGGGATTTTATGTGCAATCCATGACTAAATGTGTGATCTATTAAATTTCAAGGACGAAATTTTTGTAGCAGGGGAGAAATACACTGTATATTTTCTCAATTTCTTCTTTGAATTTTGTCATAGGAAAATAAATTTGGTACAGTTTTCAAATTCAAATCTTACCAAAATTGAGTTTCCAAGCCTTAAATATCTCAAAACTTTCTCATATAAAATTTTACATGATCTTTCTCAAATTGAATCTTAGCAAGATTGAATTTAGAAATCTCAATTATTTCCAAATATCTTTAGTTATTATGTTGGAAAAAAAACAAAATAATTTACTTTTGAAAATTTTATTTTACTAAAAGAGAATAATTCTTAATTCATTAACTAAAAATACTTAAAACTATAAAATTTTTCTTTAATTCAAGAATTAATTATTTCAACCTTTTTATAAATTAATTTTCATAAAATTTGTTTTTCTAAAATAAATACTAGATTTGTATTCTAAGGATTAAAAGTAAAGTTAATGAAAATAATTTCTAAGAAGGAATAAAAGATTAAAATGATTATAAAATACTTTCTCTTAGAATAAAATTTAAAGAGTAAGGTAAGAAAATTCTTATTGAGTTTTAGCTTTCCGTCATGCTTGCTATATGCTCAACTCCACATCACAAGATCATCAATCACAATCAAATATTATCAATCACAATTACATATCATTAATCACAATCTAATATCATTAATCACAATTAAATATCATCAATCAAAATCAAACATTATTAATTATAATCAAATTAAATAAATTAAATATCACTCATAAATATAATTCAAACTTTAATGGTTATATAAATTAATAAAATTGATTTTTCATTCCTCGCATAGGTCTATATGTAAGTCCATAAAATTCAGTCCTTGCATAGGTTTAGTTCAGTCCATATAGGTCATAATAGTTTAAGTCATTGCATAGGTATGTTAGAGTAGGTTACACA
Source organism: Clitoria ternatea (assembly GCA_037962975.1). Lineage (NCBI taxonomy): Eukaryota > Viridiplantae > Streptophyta > Magnoliopsida > Fabales > Fabaceae > Clitoria > Clitoria ternatea. Next base: position 266,971,185 of record CM075672.1, read on the forward strand.
AGATACTTAATTTAAAATTTATTGTAAATTTTAAAATAATATTATTATTAAATTTAAAAGGAGTAGGAGACTCCTCCCATTATTGTTATGTCTTTTCATATTATATTCCTATCTCACTCCCCCTTACCTCTTGTATCTTGATTCGTTATGGAAAGTCTATGCGCGCCTCGTCTTCGAGTTTTAAAATATACCAATTTCATTTTAATATAATTATAAGATGAAAATTTAGATTACTATTAGAAATAGAAAGGGTAGATAGTAATTATGCATAGAAACGGTAAATGATAAATTTTAAATAGTGACCATAAATAGTAATAATAAATAGTAAAAATAAATAGTAATGGTAAATAGTAAAATATCAATAATAACGGTAAATAGTAAAATATGAATAGTAAAGGTAAATAGTAATTTACTATTTAAATAGTAATTTACTATTTGAATAGTAATTTAGTATTCATAATAGTAATTTACTATTTGAATAGTGATTTACTATTTAGAATAGTAACTTAACATAATATTATATCTAGTGTAATAATATATTTTTAAGTGATATGAAAACAACCTTCATAATCATAAAAAAATATAAAAAGAAATTTATTATTACCTCAAAATTTTTATAGAACCTCTTTCCTTTAGAAAATATCTTCCTCTCTTCACTTAGTACTCTCCTCCCAACACTACTAAGTTTTCTAATTTCAATGAAATTTTCGGTGCCTCGCCCCTTTATTTATAGCAAAGAAATTTACTGTGTATTTGAATATTTTATTATAAAAGTACTATGTAAGAATTAAAAAATTCATTCAGATTACTGTGTAAAGTTTGAAAATTTAAAATTTTTCACGTGAAGGCTGCTGAGAATTATGAGGGGGTGGTGCGAATAGTAATTTAAGGGGTGCAAAAGAAATTTTTTGTTTTTTTAATAAATTTTTTTAAGATTTTTTTATAAATTCTGAAATAATATACTGATAAAAAAAATTCAAAAGGCCTATAGTCAATTAAAATAAAAATAGGGGTGTTATAAAGGCAAGCATCAAGAGCTCCATCTTCCACCATTTCTTCATGAACACCATTGAAAGGCAAGGGTTCCTTGAAATTCTTTATTTTACCAAAGTTAGAGACGAACTCACTGTCGGTTTCGATTGCTTCTTGAATTCCCATCCCTAAATTCTTTCAATTAATGGTTTAAGGAAACCTTAGAACCAAATTACAAGTGCGGGAATCGTTGGGGAGGTTCTTATTACCAAGATAACGTCTCAAGGACTCATTGCTTGAATTAGCTTAATTTTATGGTTCCAACTACAACCCTTTTCGCTTTCATGACTAAAGATCAATTCACAGCCATACTGGAGTTGTGGGTTACATCAGGGCTTGGCGAAATTTAGTTTCGAAACCCGGTGGCGACATTTGGTAAGTCAAAAACTTCCAAATCTTTGTTGTTTCATTGCATTGCTAATATTGGTTATGTTTCAGGTTCCCAAACAGTTAGAAATTAATTAAATACTAAGAATTTGGTGATCGGTTGATTAATTAGAAATTATCAAGTTATTTGTAATGTAGGTTTAGTTGAAGAAAAGTTTGGATGAAAGAAATTTCATTAAGTTAATTTGGACCAGACCTCAATACTAGCACCCTCGGATTTGTTAATATCACACATTAAAAATTTTCGTTAGTAAGTGAAGTTTATACATCTTATGACTAATTTGTGTGCCTAAGTGTTTCAAGATACAAGTCTTAGGCTATGAAACAAAGGGGGAGTATCAGCATTCTAAAGTTTGGTAGGATGACCAAAAGTCTGGTAGAAGCATCCTGCTGAAGTCGGAACATTTTACTCAAAAGATCGTAAATCCCTTCTCAACGTTCTTAATTCTATTTAAGTTATGCATTGTGACTTATGCACTTATCATATGTACGTGTTTATCATAAAATAACACAACGAACAAAATCAAGCTCAACAATAAATGTCAACGTACCTACCTCTGTGCATAATCAGAGAAAGTTGAGCATATTCAAAATCAATGTTAGCATATCTTAGAGAGCTTCTTAGCGTTGACTTTTGATCTTTCGCTCGATCAAGATATAAAATAAGAATGACTTTATGCATCGGAAGTGCATGAGAAACAAATTCTATGAAAGAACTAAAGAAACCGACTACTAAACCCCTGAATCTGTTTTAACACCAAAGGTCTGATACCTGAAAGCTTAAGGCAAACTCCTTTACAGGATTTCCAATGACTATATCTCCTTTCAAGAAGCTGCAACAATCATTTCTCCAGCACCTATATATACCAAGGAAGATTGAACGTCAAACATAGAGAAAAATTATGAGTAATCGCCAATCAATTCTCTTGTGTAAAATTCTCTTTGTATTCATTCTTCTCTTGTAGACAGAGACCTTCCTTGCTTGTTTTGCCTCTAGAAGACCTTGGTCTCGTGTCATAACTTAGTGTACAATTTCATTTGCATATTTGTCATACACTAAGTTCTGTGAGTTACTCTTTCTTTCACAAACAAACTATAAAGTCTGGTGGGTTGTCATAATCTGTTAGTATGGGAAACATTGTTGGCATGAAGAAGCTTTTGAAAGAATACTTAGGTTTGACCCAGGAATGGCTTGTTGAAAGAATACTTGGATTTAAGCCAGGAGTGTAACACCCTCTGTTACACTTTAATGAATACTAGAAAAATTCGTAATTTTTTTTAAAGAAATGATCGTTAAAAGAAAACTATCAAAATAAATTACATACATATTTCTGAAATACCTCATAAATATTATTAAAACTTTATAAAGTAATTTTACATTCATCTAAAAAAATAAATATTAAACATTATAAGAAAGAAAGGAAACTTAATGGCCCAAAAGCAATTACTTAATAACTTTATTTATTCATTCGACCACGGTATTCATACCGAGCTCCCTTTCTAGAACGTACTATATTTACTGCTGAGATTCTTTGATCCTTCCCTCTGAACCATCAATTTAAAACATATGAAACAAAAACACGGAGAAAGGACTAAGAAACAGAATATAATATTCCCAAATGGGGCATAAGCAATAAAGGGTTTTCACAAACTAATATATAATAATATCAATCACAATCACAATCACACACACAATCAATTATGAATGCATGAATGTTATATAATATCTTCATAATAACTTACCTATATATGTGGGCCCTTAAATTTTAATTTGCACTCGGCCAACCAGGAGTTTACACTGTTCGATAAGTCTAGATAATAATAATATGAACAACTCAATTGGCATGGAAACACTTAGAGACTAGTCAGATTGAGAAAGTTTTTATTGTGAAAGTACCCGACACTAGGGAGCTACCCCGGGTCCCCTGAAGCACCATTTCACACCCTCTCATCTCAAGGCTCGTAATTAAGCCTCCTCTAATGTATCCTCAGTTTCTATAATCCGTTCCCAGACAATATCATTTTGTTTCACTTTAATGATTTATGATGCATAAACTACTCGCGTATTTAATTAGTTAAGGCTTTTAGAAACTCAATTATTAAATACCTTAAAGGTTTACAACATCATTTCAATAAACTGTACATTTTCTCAATTCTCTAAATTTATGTCCCACAGAAAGAAATTTAGTACAGTTTTCGAATCTCATCGAAATTGAGTTTCTAAGCCTTAAATATCTCAAAACTTTCATATAAAACTTTACATAATCTTTCTCAAATTGAATCTTAAAAAATCGAATTTAGAAAATTCAATTATTTCCAAATATCTTTAGTTATTAATTTGGAAAAAGAAAATAATTTTCTTTTGAAAATTTTATTTTATTAAAAGAGAATAATATTTAAATCATTAACCAAAAATACTTAAAATTATAAATTAATTTTCATAAAATGACTTCTTCTAAAAAAATTTATTCTAAATATTAAAAGTAAAGTTAATAAAAATAATTTCTAAGAAGAAATAAAAGATAAAAAAATTTAAAGAGTAAGGTAAGAAAATTCTTACTGAGTTTTAGCTTTTCATCATGCTTGCTATATGCTCAACTTTATATCACAAGATCATCAATCATAATCAAAAAATGTCAATCACAGTTAAACATCATCAATCATAAATATAATCAATCATAATCAAATCAATTAAAATAAATATCATTAATACATATCTTAATTCAAAATTTAAATGGTTATTAATATAGTTGACTTTGAGTTCTTTTGGTCAATTCCTTGCATAGGTCTACGTAAGTCCATATAATCTAGTCCTTGCATAGGTATAGTTCAGTCCATATGGGTCATAGTGGTCCAAGTCCTTGCATAGGTATAGCCCAGTTCATATAGGTTATAAAAGTACAGGTCCTTGCATAGGTATGTTAGAGTTAGTTATATCAGATATTTAATTTAAAATTTATTATAAATTTTAAGTTAAAGAGTTAATATTTTAAAATAATATTATTATTAAATTTAAAAGGAGTAGGGGACTCCTTCTATTATTCTTATGTCTTTTCATATTATATTCTTATCTCACTCCCCCTTACCTCTTGTATACTGCTTTATTATTGTAAATCTGTGCACGCCTCGTCTCCGAGTTCTAAAATATACCAATTTCATTTTGATATAGTTACAAGATGAAAATTAAGATTACTACTTAAAGCAGAAACGGTAAATTTTGAATAGTGAATAATGAATAGTAAATCATAAATAGTAATAGTAAATAGTAACACATGAATAGTAATAGTAAATAGTAACAGTAAATAGTAATTTACTATTGAAATAGTATTTTACTATTTAGAATAGTAACTTAAAATAATATTATTTCTAGTATAATAATAGATTTCTAAAAATGATATGAAAATAACCCTAAACAATATATAAGAGAGGTATTCTTACCTTAGGATTTTAACAGAACCTTCTTCCAAAAAAATTTATTTCTCTCTCTTACTTCCACCACTATCTCACTAGCACTACTATATTAAGAAAACTTAATCTGAAACTGTGAACTCTAAAGAAGAATTCCTTTAGTATTTATAGGAAAAAAAATTATTATACATTCCATTATTTTAATATAGAAGTACTGTGCATTTTTTGAAAATTCAATCCTAGTTACTGTGCATCTTTTGAAAATTTCATACATGCACAGTGTTTTGCATAGTAAATATCGACTGAATTATTAAGCCAAATAGTAACTTTTCACTCGGTATATTTTAAATATTCAAAATCAGTCCTTTTTGAAATTTAGCGATATTATATCAGTCCTCACTAATTTTATAATAAGTAATATAAAGTTTAAATTTTAAAAATCTAAAATTTTTTGTTAATAAAAATTTATTGATACTTTTCCAATTTTTTAACGATTGGAAAAAAATCAAGATTTTTCTCAAACCGATCATTTTTAGATAAGTCTACCTGAAATAGATTTTAGAAAATTTTCTTATAATTTAACTTTATTTTCTTATAAATATTTTTAATTTTAAGTCACTTATATGAATTTAAAATTATTTAAAAAATATTATTTTATTAAAATAATTCAAAAATTCCAAAAAATTTCAAAAAATCATAAATAATACGTAGATTAAAAAGTTCTAAAGAACCATAATTTAATTCCTTCAAAATTTTAATATAAAAATAAAAATAGGGGTGTTGCAAGGAGTGACTAGAATCAAGAATACTTGTGGCACTGGTCTGGTGCTATTATTGTAAAGGAGATTTGACAATAGTAGAAATCCTTCAAGTTAGAAGAGACTGGACATAGCTTATGTGTTGGAAGTGAACCAGTAACAAACTCTATGTTAATCTTTCCTTATTACTCTTTTACATCATCTGATTACAAGTTTTTATTTGGTTTGAATTTCCATAAAAAGAGTCTGTGACTTATTCAACCCTTCCTTCCAATTCAGACTCTGAACCATCAGTTGGTATTAGAGCTTGTTCTTTTAGGTTGATTATTCCTTTGAGTGAAAAGGTTAAAGATCTATGGTAGTTTCTCAAAGTAATTAGCTGATCTCAAAAGAGTCCTCAATCAATAGGCCTCCAGCCTTCTTTGGAGAACACTACCCATAATGGAAGGCTAGAATAGAAATGTTCATAAAGTCCACCCAGTACTGTCTATGGGCTGTTATTATTAATAGAGGCTATGATGCCTTTACTGATGAAGAAGGGAAGCCCAAATCAGAGGATGAATGGACAACCAATGAAATCAAGAAGATGAAGATAAATGTCAAGGTCAGATTTCTGTTTACTTGTGCTCTTAGTAACTCTGAGTACAATAAAGTATTTAACTATAAAACAGCTAAAGAAGTCCGGGATGTTCTTCAATGTAATTATAAAGGTACATCCAATGTCAAAAGTTCAAAGAAGATATTGTTAACCAAACAGTATGACACCTTCAAGATGAAGGAACATAAGTCAATAGATCAAATGTTTGGAAGATTCCAAACTTTGCTAAACAAACTCAAAGTTCTTGGTACTACTCCCTTTGTAGAAGACATCAATGTTAAGCTTCTTGGAAGCTTGCCTGAAAGGTTTGATGCTAAATGTTCTGCACTAGAAGAAGCTAAGGATCTAAGCATTTTCGCTCTGGATGAGTTACTTGGAGTTCTCAGAGTACATGAGCTAAAGCTAAAATAGAAAGAGGTCAATAAACCTTCGTCCTCCAAGAACATTGCCTTGAAGTATAATGAGTCAAGCAGAAAAGGTAAAGCTTTGAAAGCTGAAGAGTCTTCAAGTTTTGATGAGGATTGTAATGTATCAGGTGTTGACACTGATGAAGAATTAGCTCTTGTAACCAAGATATTCCATAGACTGCTGAAAAAGAAAATGTTTAGACCTGACAAATTCCAAAAGAAAGACTACAACGGTAAAAGTCAATTAAAATTTAAAACTGACAAGTCTGTTCTTGAATGTTTCAACTGTAGAAAACCAGGTCACATGAAAGTAGAATAACCTCTCCTAATAAAGACAAGAAAAAGGAGAAGATAAGGTTTTTCAAGATACAAAGAGGATTAATAACCTAGGATGATAAAGAATCATCAAACTCTAAAGAGTCTAAAGATGAGATAGAATCTACACAAATCTGTCTCATGGCAAATGAGGAATCAGACTCTAACATAATGGTGACTCAGATACTAAAGATGTGAGTTATTCTGAACTAAAATAGGATTATGATTTATTGTTTAATGACTTCTCAAAGCTTTTGAAGAATTTTAAAAAATTAAAACTGAAACATGTTGACACTGTTATTGATTTTGAAAATAAAATTTCAAAACTAAAAGAATAAAACCTTGACAAAAATGCTTTGAAGGAAATAGAAGAAAATGAGAGGATACATTTAGAAGAGCTAAGTAGACTAAGAAAAGAAAATACTATTTTGAAAAATGATTTTGAAAAATCCAAAGTGTGTTGCAACTCTCAAAATGAAATTATTAAATTGTAAAAACAAGTCAGCTCTCTTACCTCAGACCAGAGCAAATTTGTGAACAATATTGAAAATTTGAACTTGCTATTGGGAGTCCCATGGTAACAAAAAAGGCCGGGTCTGAGATATATAGAAGAAAATGATTTCAAGCAAACTTCATCTTCTTCATTTACTTCAAAGGATCAGAAACATGTCAAGTGTAATTATTGTAAGAGGCATGGTCACTTAATCAATGGTTGCATAAAAAAGGAAAAGAAGAAATGAAAAAATTGCTAACAATGCTAGACCTAAGAGAATATGGATACCAAAATCATTAATTATTCCATCTACAGATATGCTTAAGGATACTCACATCATATGACAAGAAGAAGGTTTATTTTCCTAGACCTTAAATAGTTTAAAGGTGGAACTATCACCTTTAGAGGAAACTACATTGAAAGAATCATTGGGTCTGGTAGAGTGAGTAAAATTCCTTTACCTGTTATTGAAAATGTTTTTCTTGTTAAAGGTCTAAGACATAACCTACTAAGCATTAGCCAATTTTGTGACAGTGGGTACAAGGTCTCCCCAGACAAAAATAAGTGCATTATCATCAATCATGATGGAACCACACTCTTTAATGTGGATAGACATCACAATCTATACAAGGTTGACTTGAATGAACTAAATGATCAGAATCTAACATGTTTGTTTTCAAACTCTGAAGAAATGTGGATCTGGCATAAAAAGTTTAGACATGTAAATCGAAAACATATTTTAAAACTTCATAGAAAGGGTCTTGTTAAAGGATTTCTAAAGATTTCTTTTAACAGTTCCTTATCTTTTTAAAAACAAGGATGTTGTTTCTACCACCAGGCCTCTGCAGCTATTACATTTAGATTTATTTGGTCCATCTCAAGTACAAAGTCTGGCAGAAAAGAAGTATAAATTTGTCATTGTTGATGATTACACAAGAATAACATGGGTATACTTTCTAACTCACGAGGATGAGTCTGTAAAAGTATTCAAGATTTTCTGTAAGAAAATCCAAAATGAGAAAGGAATCTGTATTGATACAATAAGAAGTGATCATGGTAGAGAATTTGGAAATGAAATTTTCGAAGATTCTGTAATGAGTCTGGTATAACTCATAGTTTTTCTTCTCCAAAAACACCTCAACAAAATGGTGTTGTGGAAAGGAAAAACATATCTATGAAGAAAATGGCCAAAACTATACTTTGTGAAAATAACCTTCCAAAATATTTAAACATAAGCTATGAGTACTTCTTGTTATATTCAAAATAGAATCCTTATCAGACCAATACTAAATAAGACTCCTTATGAGTTATGAAAAGGAAGGAAATCCAACATTTCATATTTTCACCCTTTTTGATTCACTTGCTACATTCTGAACACTAAGGATTATCTTGAAATTTTTGATTCTAAGTGTGACAAGGGAATATTTGTAGGTATTCAACCACATCAAAATCTTATAGAGTATTCAACACTCGAACTTAAACTATTGAGGACTGACAGGAGACTAGCAGATCTAGATTCTGATGATGTAGAAACTCTACAACAAGAACCTAAGCATAAAGTGAAAGGAACAAACCCTGGTCAATCAGAACCAGCTGAAAATGAAAAAGAGCCTGAGTAGAATCAATCATCTGATGAACTAGAAAAGCCAAGAGACTAGAAGTTCAAGGCATATCATCCTTCAGACCTCATTATAGAAGATTAAGTAGCTGGAGTTAAGACGAGATCCAGTCTTCACAACCAATCATCAGTTGCTCTAGTTTCAAAATTGAAACCAAAGAACATTACAGAACCTTTGGAAGATACTGATTAAATTATTGCCATACAAGAGGAACTAAATCAATTTGAAAGAAAACAAAGTTTGGACACTTGTTACTAGACCCAAAGATAAAAGCATTATTAGAATAAAATGGGTATTTAGAAACAAGTTCGATGAAGATGGAAAAGTCATCAGGAACAAAACCAGACTTGTAGCTCAAGCCTACAACCAGCAAAAAGGTATAGACTTTATTGAAACTTTTGCACCTGTAGTCAGACCTGAGGCTATAGGAATACTTCTTGTATTTACTGCATTTAAAGGCGTAACATTATATCAGATAGTTGTAAAGAGTGCATTTCTGAATGGGTTCATTAAAGAAGAAATTTCTGTAAAACAACCTCCTGATTTTGAAGATGTGTCTCTTCCAAACCATGTTTTCAAATTAAGTAAAGTACTGTATGGTCTAAAACAGGCTCCAAGAGCTTGGTATGACAAACTCAACTCTTTTCTTATTTCAAAAGGCTTTACAAAAGGAAAAGTTGACACAACCTTGTTCAGAAAAACCTCTCATAAACATTTTATTATTGTGTAGATTTATGTGGATGACATTATGTTTGGTGCCACTGATGATAGTTTTTGTAAAGATTTTTCTAAAATGATGCAAGCAGAATTTGAAATGAGTATGATGGGAGAACTTAAGTTCTTCCTAGGCTTGCAGATTAAACAGACTAATGATGGTATTTTTATCTATCAACAGAAGTACACCAAATAGCTACTTAAAAAATTTAAAATGGCAGATGCTAAAGCCATGAGCACTCCTATGCATCCAAACTGCATAATAAATAAAGATAAATCTAGTACATCAGTGGACCAGACCTTGTATAAAGGAATGATAGGTTTACTTCTATACCTTACATCCAGCAGACCTGACATAATGTTCAGTGTTTGTATGTGTGTAAGATATGAATCAGATCCCAAGGAATCATATCTATCTACAGTGAAGAGGATTTTAAGATATCTCATTGGCACAATTGACCTTGGGTTGTTCTATAAAATAACAAACTCTTTTTCCCTATCTGGATTCTATGATGCAGATTTTACAGGAGATAGAGTAGATCGAAAAAGTACAAGTGGTAGGAATGATAGGTTTACTTCTATACCTTACATCCAGCAGACCTGACATAATGTTCAGTGTTTGTATGTGTATAAGATATCAATCAGATCCCAAGGAATCACATCTATCTACACTGAAGAGGATTTTGAGATATCTCATTGGCACAACTAACCTTGGGTTGTTCTACAAAATAACAAACTCTTTTTCCTTATCTAGATTCTATGATGCAGATTTTACAGGAGATAGAGTAGATAGAAAAAGTACAAGTGGTGGATGTCATTTCTTGGGAAGAAGTCTAATATCATGGGGAAGCAAAATGCAATTTCACTTTCCACAGTTGAAGCAGAATATATGTCTTCATCTGGATGTTGTTCTTAACTTCTTTGGATTAAGTATCAACTTAAAGACTATTCAATCAAAGAAGGAGAGATCCCTGTATTTTATGATAATACAAGTGTAATAAACTTATCTAAGAATCTCATTCAACACTTAAAAGCAAAGAACGTTAAGGTAAAATATCACTTTATCAAAGACTATATGCAAAAAGGGATTTTGGACATGAAGTTTGTAGATACAAACCATCAATGAATAGACATCTTCACAAAGCCTCTGACTGAGGCCAAGTTTGCTTTTATTAAGCATAATTTAAATTTGTGAATATTACATGAAGAGTCTGGTGCATGAAAAGTCTATTACTTGCTATAGCTGATGTTTGACTTGTCTTACCTTACACTCCCTTCTAAATATTTTTCAGAGACACTATTTGTTTTTAAAAAATAAAATAAATTTCTTTTACTAAATTATTTCATTTCTCTTTCTTCGTACAACGTGGCAGCAGTTTCTACCTTTTGTGTAACTGTCATCTAAACGTGTTTTCTCTCTCTTCTCTAGTGGTTAGTTTTATACTCTTTATATTTTCAACTTGTCATTTGCATTTCCCACCTTTTTACTAAAACCCCTTCATCTCTCTCACCTTTTCGAAAACTCTTCTTATTTTCTCAAACCCTAAGTCATTCTTCTTCTTCTTTTTTTTTTCTTCTTCTTCTAGTGAGCAATGGCATTCAAGGCTTCAGACATTGTTAAGTCCTTTGTGTTCAACATGAAGCAACACAAACATGATGGGAGAGATATCACTAAGGAGATAAACGAGATTGGCTAGACTGTATTTTGCCATGATCAAGAGCCCTACTCACCAGCTCTTGTTCTGGAGGACTGCATCTGTTGACAAGTCCAAGGCAAGCTCAAAGGGAAAACTAGTGACATTTATAAAGATGTCATTACTACTGTTACTGGATGTCCTGCTATAGGAGAAGTCTATGTTGATGACTTTGAATATGAAGTTGTGTCTTCTCTAGAAATCAACAAGTTGCTCTACGGATCTGAACGTTCTGCCAAGTCTGTCTCTGGCAATCTGCTTTCAAGGGTCAAGATGCTTCACTTGGTAATGAAGCAAGTCTCTTGCCCTAGGAAATGAGTAAAAGATACTATTAGTAAGTTGGATCGATTCTGTATGTACCATATGCTCACCAAAGAGAAAATAAGTTTTCCCAATGTCATCATGACTTACTTAATCTCTTCGATTGGAAAGAAGCAGAATAAGATTCCTTATCCTGCTATGCTCATGAAAGTCTTTGCACTAGAGAATATATAAATAGCAACTGTTAGTGATTTGGTGACACCCTCCTCCTTGGTTAGCAAGCTACCTTCCTTCTCATCTCTCTTGGATTAGACTATGGATATCCCTCTTCCTCCTCCAAAGAAGAAAAGTTTTGCACCAACAAAGTAGAATGTTAAACCAGCCCCTAAGAGATTAAGCAACATAAGAAATTACTCTGCCAAAAAGGTCAGGAAGATGGTTCTTGATATGTCTGATGAATCATCTGATGATTCTAATGAGTCAGGCTTTCCTTTGAGAGTGGAACCATGCCAGATGATCACATCTTCCTCCTCAGCTCAAGCTATAGACCATGATAAGCCCTGTAAAATTGCAACTGTAACTCCTAAAGATTTTTTGACTCTGATGACAACATTCCCATTGGTCAGCTTTAACGTAGATCTAATGCCCAGTAGTCTGGCTCTGGGAAGTATAAGAAAGTTATGCCCTCTAAAGCTCGACAGACCCTCCAGCAACCTTTGCAGCCTCAAAAATCATCTCATCCCCAGTAATCTCAGCAAAAGATGCTGACTGGTGATGAAGTCTTTAATATGTTTGTCTTTGTGTACACTACCTTACATCCCGAAGTCCTTGACTTAGGATGGAATACACTGAAATGGCATGGCAAGTTTATAGAAATGTGTAACGATTATCAAAAGGTCATGAAGGACAATCATGATGCTCTGATGAAAGCACACCTTTGATCCTAATGTATGCAAGTGGGGACATATTAATTAGTTGAATCGATTTTATGAGACTGTTGGCACCTATCAAAGTGATGAGCAAGCCTTCATGGCCTCCCTAAAAAGGAAGAGATCAGACTCTTCCTTTGGTAGAAGTACAAAGAGAGCAAGTTCTGACTCTTTATCCTCCAACCTGTCTGTCCTTTTTGCCTCTCTTCAACCCTTTCAACCTGTTCTTATAACTGTTGAGTCTCCACCTCAGACCCAGACCTCATCCTCCCTAGCCATTGTTCCCTACCCTGCCATCTCTATTGTTAAACATAAGTCTCAACTACCCCCTATGTTTGTACCTCACCTTACTTTACCTACATACACCTTCTATAAACCCGTTCTTGACCCATCTGACCCAGGTTATAGGAACCCTCACAACCTTGCCATTGTCTGCAATCCCAACTTTAATCCTTGTAAATTTTCCATTCAGCCCTTTACACCCAAATACTTTCCTCCTTTCCCCATCGAACGCCTGCTAGCCTATCCTGATCTGCTCTATAGCGATGATATTTTTATATATCATGTACTTACTGCTGAACAAGTCTTTGTTGCTCGTGATCTGATACACGGTGTGGTCTCTTTGGGCGATATTGAACTCAGGAATTACCCTGTTGCTACCCCTTGGAGGAAAATCTTTTTTGCTCCTACTCAACGCCCACTGCCATCCTCTTGGATTTCCTTGGGCAGATTGAAGAAGCCTATGCCTCCAAAGTACAAGCCTCATTACAAAGGTCCGCTTCAACCTAGGCAACTTCCTGCAGCAAATCTTGCCAGTATTTTATCTGCTCCCAAACCCAAAGAGGCTCATGCTGATGCTTTGTGGTGTCATTATCTGTGGTCAATCCAAGAAGAAGGTTCTTCCCCGTTTCATTCTTTACCTCCTAATAAAATTTTTCAATACCTTCCTTCTATTGTTTCTTTTAATTCTCCTTTCATTTTGGTTGTTCAGACTCGTTATTTTATTCTTGTATCTTCAGCTATACCCCCTTTTTCAACTCTTCTCTTACTCGTGATTTACTGTTAAGGTCTCAATGATGCCCCTCTTTTTTGTTGATATCAATAGGGGGAGATATCTTAGAAGTCTTTTTTATTGAGTGATGACAAGTTAACTAGTCTGATATTTCTTTTTGTATAAAACTAGTCTAATATTTTTTTTGTATGTCATTGTAATCTATTAATAAAGAACATCTTGTTCTACTTGAATTTGTTTAATCTTGTAAACTCTGTAATTTTTTCTCTAAGGATAAGCACTAATCTCTGAAATTTTTTATGTGCATAATTTAATAATTTATCCTCCTGGAATTAGGGACTTTAGTTATGAAAAGACTTAATGTTTGCTATCAATAAATAGTGGGAGATTATTGAAGAAAAGTCTGGATAAAAGAAATTTTATTAAGTTAATTTGGACCAGACCTCAGTACTAGCACCCTCAGATTTATTAATATCATACATCAAGAATTTTTGTTAGTAAGAGAAGTTTGTACATCTCATGACTAATTTGTGTGCTTAAGTGTTTTAGAATACAACTCTTAGGCTATGAAACAAAGGGGGAGTATCAGCATTCTAAAGTTTGATAAGATGACCAAAAGTCTGGTAGAAACATCCTGCTGAAGTTAGAACGTTTTACTCAAAAGATCATAAATCCTTTCTCAATGTTCACAATTCTATTTAAGTGATACATTGGAACTTATGCACTTATCATATGTACGTGTTTATCATCACAACGAACAAAGTCAAGCTCAACAGCAAATGTCAGTGTACCTATCTCTGTGCATAATCAAAGAAACCTGAGCATATTCAGAATCAATGTCAGCATATCTTAGAGAGCTTTTTAGCACTGACTTCTGATCTTTCGCTCAATCAAGATATTAAATAAGAATGACTTTATGCATTGGAAATGCATGAGAAACCAATTCTACGAAAGAACTGAAGAAACCTACTACTAGACCCTTGAACCTGGTTTAACACCAAAGGTCTGGTACCTGAAAGCTTAAGGCAAACTTCTTCACAGGATTTCTAATGACTTTATCTCCTTTCAAGAAGCTACAACGGTCCTTTATACAACACCTATATATACCAAGAAAGATTGAACTTCAAACATAGAGAAAACTTATGAGCAATCGTCAATTAATTCTCTTGTGTAAAATTCTCTTTGTATTCATTCTTCTCTTGTAGATAGAGATCTTTCTTGCTTGTTCTGTCTCTAGCAGACCTTGTTCTCGTGTCATAACTTAGTGTACAATTTTATTTGTATATCTATCATACACTAAGTTTTGTGAGTTACTCTTTCTTTCACAAACAAACATAAAGTCTAGTGGGTTACCAGAATCTGTTAGTGTGGGAAACATTGTTGGCCTGAAGAGGCTTTTGAAAAAAATACTTGGGTTTAAGCCAGAAGTGGCTTATTGAAAGAATACTTGAGTTTAAGCCAAGAGTGGCTGGAGTCAAGAATACTTGTGGCACTGGTCTGGTGCTGTTATTGTAAAGGAGATTTTATAATAGTGAAAATCCTTCAAGTTAGAAGGGACTGGATGTAGCTTTTACGTTGGAAGTGAATCAATATAAATCTTTGTGTTAATCTTTCCTTATTACTCTTTTGCATCATCTAATTACAAGTTTTTATTTGATTTGAATTTCTGTAAAAAGAATCTGTGACTTATTCAACCCCTTCCCCCCTTCTAAGTCAGACTTTGAACCATCTGGTTTTTTACTCTGGGTCATGACCAGGGGCGTGAAGGGACATTCGGGATCTCAGATTCTAGTTAAGGGGAGCATTTATATTTTATATGTATGAATTATGAATCGATAGGGGATATTGATATGCTTTATATGATGATTTGTTCAATATCTTGGTAAAATTTAATAATGATGATGATCTTTGATTGAATTAATGATACATCTCTCTTTATATTGTTATTAATACAATTGATGATTGTTTAGAATCCGTTCATATATTTCTATTTGATAGATTGATGGTATGATGAATGTTGCATTGGGTCATAATGATTGATGATGATATGTGACTGATGATGATTAAGTAAGCCTGGGATAGCTTAATTGATATTGTGAATTGATTATGATTAATGCATGTCATGCTTGGTTATTGTTTTAAAGTAAGGACCCTTGGTGATGGTTACCTAGTGGTAACCCTTGGTGATGGTAATTTTATGGTTTATTGATGATTGATGTTTGTTTGGCATAACATTTATATTCAGATACACACAGGACTGCAAGGGACCTGTGATGCCGGCCGAGATGGGAGGGTAACCTTTGGATAGGCACAGACCCTGTGGTAGTTTCTTCAGATTCCACAGCCGCCTTCGAGTTGGACTCAAGGCCGGCCTGGAACACCTGAGTTGAGGTGCCACTGTCATTAAGAGTAATTGATGTTGCAATATGGGTGAGCGGTTTAGTACCAGTATATAATGATATAAGTTGAAAAAAATATAATCTTATCAGTGAAGTCGGATCCGTATGCATATGCATTTGACATATATACTGAGGTTGAAAAGTTGTGGGACAACTATAGATAATGATCTTGAATGTGATTTATTTAATTCATAATGATATACAGATATAGCTTGTTTATGTTAAATGGAAAATTAATGATTTGATGATGAATTACAATGATTAATGATTAAAACGGTTGTTGTTAGAACTGGATAGAAAATGACACATGTTAAGATTTATCCAATTCAATATTTATCATTTAATATATATATATATATATATATATATATATTCTTACCCCTAACCATTTTTACTTTAGTGAACTTGAATAAAGAAAAAAATGGTGACTAAATATTGAGAATGACCTGAGGATCCTTGAGAAGGATTGGTGTATATGTGTATAGATTTGTACAGTTTTGATGTGTTAAGCCTTGGTCGGCTCTTTGATCAGGGTGTTGATAGATGTCCAAATTATATAGATTTTGCGATGAAAATGGAGCATAAGTTGGACATAATGTGCAATGTTTATTATTTTGTAAGCTATACAGGACATAAATTAGGATATAAGCATTGTACAAGTTTGATTGGTTAATAAGAGTTAGCAAATCCCAAATTTTGATGCAATTTCAGGAAAAAATGAAGAAGAAAGAATAAGGGAAAAAGAAAAGAAGAAATTTCACCAAGTTAAGAGCAAAGAAGATGAGATTCGCTCAAGCGAAGGTCATTCTCGCTTGAGCGACTCAAGTCGCTTAGGCCAAATTGAAGGCTCGCTTGAGCGAGCAAGGCATTCAACAGATACAAGTAACAAGGCAGTCATTGCTTGAGCGAGAAACTAATTCGCCTAACCGAATGCAGACCAGTGAAGAATGATGAAGAAGCCACTCAAGCGAAGGTATTTCGCTTGAGTGAAAATGGTAGAGAATGCAAAGATAAGGACTTCGCTCAAGCGTATCTACAAATGCATCAAGCGAAATTACACCAGTAAGCTACAATACAGAAGTCACTTGAGCGACTCTATTTCGCTCAAGCAAGATTTATATAGAATCAAAAGTGCAAGGATTCGCTGCAGCGGAATAACTATAGTTCAAGCGAAATTGGAACAGGGGATCATCAGCTTGAGTTTCGCTCAAGCGAAAGTCGTCGCTTGAGCGAATCAAGCATACAAGTGAAGCAAGACATGGAATTCCTTCGAGTTGAAGAATGCTTCTCGCTTGAGCGAGATTTAAACTCGCTTGAGCGAGTGAAGCATTATAAAAGGAAAACAATGTAAAGAGAGGAGGTGGCAGAGAGAGATTTTCAACAAAAGTGTACCTAGCTTAGGCTTTTCTTCTTCATTACACTAATATTGTATGAACATGACTACCATGAGTGGCTAATTCTCTCATTGGGATTGGAGGTAACCAATCAACCCGGATGAACACGTGTCTAATGTTTATGTAATTGATGAATTTGTTTTATGATTCTTAGTTTTTCATTTCATGCTCATTGCCTCAATCTATTTGATCAACAGTTTCTTGATTCAAGTTTACGTTTGTTGTTGGAAAATAACTTTCAAAAACGGATCTAAATGGAATACTCATTGTGAGTAGATAACCAGGGATGGTATCTAACGCAATGGACGTCTAAACAATCGTACTTAATGATGGAACAGATTTGAAACGATCAAGGGATTGACGTTATCAAATCTCTTCTTATGAATTTTGTAGTCAAGGAATTGACATGAATGACTGTGATTGTGACGTAAAGAATCATATTACAAACGTTGATTATATGAATATTACCGGTGTATCGGAAGGTGAGAATGGTGGATCCAAATCCCAACCTCTAAACTCTGTTATTTCACTTACATTCCTTGTATTACTTTTATATGTTTATAGAGTATTTATTTAATTCACTATCATGAAAATAGTAAACTATATCTGTCGTAATAGTTTGAAATCGATTTAAAACGATCTGTAGTGGGAATAACATTTGTTTTTTAGAACATATACTACACCGGCAGTGGTCCACTTGCCACAAGTCACATTAAAACTGATCTTCTGAGTGTTTTGTGAATTCATCATACGAAAAACACCAGCAAGTTTTTGGAGCCGTTGCCGGGGATCGAACTTAAATCGAATTCAATTATTTCAGTTTATGAATATAGTAGTTGTGAGTAATTTTGTGCTTTTATATCTTTTTCCTTGTTAACCTCTTTGTTGTCAGTTTTGCTTATGATATTAAGAAGTCGGGGATCTAAAGAACAGGTTGAAATAGACCCTGAAATAGAGAAGACTCTGAAGAAAATTAAAGCCGAAGCAAAAGCACAACAAGAAGAAGGACAATCTTCTTCTCCAGCTTCACCACTAATATCAACTCTAAAAATTGAAGATATGGAAAGACAACACCAACCACCAAGGCGTACTTTGGGAGACTATGTAAATCAACAAGGACCACGATACTTCTCAAGTATTGTGATGCCACAAACAAGAGCTTTGGAGATGAAACCAGTCTTTCTAAGTTTGATGAGTGCTCATCAATTCACTAGAATGTCCAATGAAGATCCGTACACTTATTTGGCAACCTTCTATGAATTGGTTGGTACCATGGGTTTTGGTCAGGAGGATATGGAGACTGCATATCTTCGTTTATTCCCATTTTTATTGGCTGGAAGAGCTAAGGAGTGGTTGCAATCACACCCCAATCAGAGCTTGACTAGTTGGTCTGATGTAGAAGAAAATTTTCTGCACCGTTTCTTTCCTCCATCAAGATTCATAAAAGCTAAATCTGATATTTCAACATTTCATCAAGGAGCTGAGGAACCATTCTGTGAAGCGTGGGATCACTTTAAATCACTACTTCGTAAGTGTCCTAATCATGGTTTTGAAGATATTGCTCAATTGAACATCTTTTATAATGGACTTCGACCAGATATAAAAATGATTTTAGATGTTGCAGCCGGGGGCACAATGATGACAGTTGACGCTGATCAAGCTACTAGAATCATAGAAGCCTTATCCTCAATGGATTATCAAGCTCAACATGATCGTCAACAAATTCAGAGAAAAGGAGTTCTAGATTTGAATACTTCAGATGTTATTTTAGCCCAAAATAAAATCTTGACTCAACAGATTGAAGCTTTAACTCAACAAATGGCCAAACTCCCATAGCAATTACATTCAATGCAGTCTTCACAACCAATATATCAGCAAAGTGCAAGATGTGATTTCTGTGGAGGTGAACATATGAATGGTTATTGTGGAGCACAAGAGGAAACAGTCTATTACATGAATAACCAAGGTAAACCAAATAATTTCAATTCCAATTATCCTAACCAACAATTTCAGGGATGGAGGAGTAATCAACATCAAGGACAAGGATGGAAACAAGAACCAAGTTCTTCAAATAGACCATATCAGAGTAACTATCCTTCTTTAATGGAGAAGACTTCAAGATTAGAGGACACTTTGGAGAAATTTATGCAAGCTTCTTTAACAAACCAGAAAAACACTGAGGCATCGATAAAGAATTTAGAAACTCAAGTGGGACAATTGACCCGATAAATTGCTGAAAATCAACAACCTCAGTATGGAGCAAATACTGAGCCAAATCTAAAGGAGCATTGCAAAGTTGTCACACCAAGAAGTGGTAGACAAATTGGAGTTGAGCTAGGAGCAAAAGAAAAAGAAGAAGAAGAGATTTTGATAGAAAGAAAAGAAAAAGAAAGAGAGTGTCAAAAAGAAAAAGAAAAAGAAAAAGATATGAAAGAATATGAAGAAGGAATAAAAGAAAATGTAAATAAAGAAAATGAAAAAAAGAAAAACAAAAAGAGTGAGTTTGAAAAGGGCAAAGGCAAGGTTGATGAAGAGTTACCTCAATTGAAAAGCATGCCTTACCCAAAGAATCCTTCGAAAGAGAGACAATTTGTAAGGTTCATGGACATTTTTAAAAGACTTCAAATTAATGTCCCATTCATGGAAGCTATGTAGCAAATGCCTACCTATGCAAAATTTATGAAGGATTTATTAACAAAGAAAAAAAGGTTTTCAGAAGAGACAGTTGAATTGGAAGCTGGATGTAGTGCCATTATCCAAAAGGTATTACCGCCTAAGACCAAGGATCCAGGAAGTTTCACAATTCCCGTCACTATTGGTCACATGTCGGTGGGGAGAGCATTACTAGATTTGGGAGCAAGTATAAATTTAATGCCACCCTCAACGCTTAAAAGGATTGGAGATCTTGAAATAAGGCCAACAAAAATAACATTACAATTGGCTGACAGATCAATGAAGTTTCCTTATGGTGTGGCGGAAGATGTTTTGGTAAAGGCGGAGAAATTTGTGTTCCCAGTAGACTTTGTGATAGTGGATATGGAAGAGGATGTTGAAGTACCACTAATCTTAGGAAGACCGTTTATGAAAACTACTAAAGTAATCATAGACATAGATGATGGCAAATTGAAGGTATGAGTTCAGGATGAAGAAGTGAATTTTAATGTCTTTGAGGCAATGAAATATCTAGCAGATAAATAAAGTTATTTTAAAATTGATGGGGAAGAGAAGGTTATTAAAGGACAGCTCAATAAAGTGCAAAATTCAAGTCTTCTTGAAAGGGCTTTGATTGGAGCTGTTGAAAGTCTTAATGATTTGGAAGCTGAAGAAGTTAGGGACATTCTACAAAGATTAGATGCAGGCAAAAAGAGTACTAGTAAACAAGAGGCAGTGGAGACCCTTCCTCAAAAACAAGTTTCTGAAGCTCAAAAGTTGGAGCTGAAAGAGTTGCCTTCACATTTGAAGTATATCTTTTTAGATGCTGAAGGAGAAAAACCAGTCATCATTAACAAAAACTTGTCAAGGGAGGAAGAGGAAAAATTGATTGAGATCTTAAAGAAGAATGAAGAAGCAATTGGGTGGAAGTTGAGCGATTTAAAAGGAATTAGCCCTTCATATTGTATGCACCACATTTTTATAGAACAAGAGTATAGACTTGTAGCACAACCACAGAGAAGATTAAATCCAACCATGAAAGAAGTTGTTGAAAAGGAGGTCATCAAACTATTGGAAGCTGGAATAATTTATCCTATCTCTGATAGTGCTTAGGTGAGCCCAGTACAGGTTGTACCAAAAAAAGGTGGTATGACAGTGGTGAAAATGACAACAATGAGCTTATTCCCACTCGGACAGTAACTGGTGGAGAATGTGTATAGATTACAGGAAGCTCAATCAAGCCATAAGAAAGGATCATTTTCCATTGCCCTTCATGGACCAGATGTTGGAAAGATTGGCTGGACAAGCATATTATTGTTTTCTGGATGGTTATTCAGGATATAATCAAATTGCTGTAGCACCCGAAGATCAAGAAAAAACGGTATTTAATTGTCCCTACGGTGTTTTTGCTTATAGAAAAATGCCTTTCAGACTCTGTAATGCTCCAACCACTTTTCAAAGGTGCATGCTTTCTATCTTTGCTGATCTTGTAGAGAATTATATAGAAATTTTCATGGATGATTTTTCAGTTTTCGGTAAATAATTTGAATTATGCTTAGAAAATCTTGACACTGTGCTTAAAAGATGTATAGAGACTAACTTAGTGCTAAATTGGGAAAAATGCCATTTTATGGTAACCAAAGGCATTGTGTTAGGTCACACAATCTTAAATAAAGGCATTGAAGTGGATCATGCTAAAGTGGAAGTTATTAAAAAATTACCTCCACCAATCAATGTCAAGGGTGTTAGGAGTTTTCTAGGGCATGCTGGTTTTTACCGAAGGTCTATTAAGGATTTCTCTAAAATTGCAAAACCTTTGAGTAATCTGTTGCAAAAAGACATTCCTTTTCATTTTAATGAAGCTTGTTTATCAGCTTTTCAACTGTTGAAACAAAAGTTGATCACTGCTCCTGTCATAGTTGCCCCAGACTGGTCACTTGATTTTGAATTAATGTATGATGCAAGTGACTATGCCATTGTTGCAATGCTTGGACAAAGGAAATCTAAATTGTTCCATCCTATATATTACGCTAGTAAAGTTTTAAATGAGGCACAAATTAATTATGCCATAACTGAAAAAGAATTACTAGCAGTAGTATATGGATTGGAAAAATTTAGATCTTATTTAATTAGTTCCAAAGTTGTTTGTTTTACAGGCCATGCTGTAATAAAATACCTGTTAAACAAACAAGATTCCAAGCCTAGATTGATCAGATAGATCCTGCTTTTGTAAGAATTTGATTTGACCATTCGTGATAAGAAAGGCAGTGAAAACCACATAGCTGATTATTTATCCAGACTGATCAACAATGAAGTCACAACATTGCAACCTGAAGTCCAAGAAGAATTCCCAGATGAAAAATTGTTATTAATTTAGAAGAGGTCATGGTTTGCAGACATGGCAAACTTTAAAGCTGCCGAAATACTTCTAGAAGATTTTACCTGGCAACAAAAGAAAAAAATTTTGAAGAATGCACAACAATATATGTGGGATGATCCATACTTATTTAAGCTTGGATCTGATAATATATTGAGAAGATGTGTATCTCAACTGGAAGCCAGGAGTATTCTATGGCATTTTCACAGTTCAGCATATGGAGGCTGATCTGTCCTGGACCGGGGTCAAGAGATCCGATCTCAAGCCAGTCACGAATAGTATGTCAATACCGTATAATAGACCGGATGTACGTGTATCCGATGTATGTATCCGTTGTCCTTGAATGAGGAGAGCGGATTGAGCGTCCTGGAGATCCTTCACACCGACCTAACGCGTTGAAGTGGGCGAATGGTAGTGTCACCTGCAAAGATTCTCCGACGCTCAAGTCAGTAATATTCCCAGTTAGGAATGTATTCAGAGAGGAATCAGTCGTAAAGAGCTGAAGAAGATGAAGAAAAAACCCCCAACTTCAATCATGAAGTTAGTTCATATACCTGATTGGCTCGATTAACGAGGACACGTTGGTGGGGAACCACCAACTCCCATTAGCATTATTATATTGCGCACTTACCTGCATGATTGGGTCAAGTGGCTATTTTATATTGAGCATAGAGAATGTAGACTAGGATTAGGGAACAAGTTGACCATTCCCGTGAGCAGAATTTGGCTCGTAGTGCAGGGAATTATTGATCGATCCCTGTAGCAACAATCCTTGTCTTTTGCACAGTGACGTGTGTATTATCCGATGTCATGGCGTTATCCTGAACAACCGGTATAGGGAGAACGCCTGATACGGAATTACAGTCTGGATGTATACCGATGACAACGGTTACACGTAGATGTCTTATCAAAGACGTTGAAGTATGTATAGCAGATAGGATACCGGTATTGAGACCGGATCATATGTCCCCTAGCTTGTGTGAGGGACTGAATAGTTGTTCACATAAGCTACTTAACCTGCGAGAGGTCTTAATGTCGGTAAGCTTACGTATGTTACAGTTCCTTAGCATCTGCTGTCATTCGTAAAGAACTATTCTAAATTTAATAGAAACGACCTTTCGGTACGGTCACAACGGATTCAGACAAAGATTCGTTGTGTGAGAATTTCAAGAGTTTATTGGAATTGAAAGCTCTTGAAGTTCGTGTAACGGCTGTAAAGCGTGAATTACGTTGCATGATTAGACATTAATGCTTTTAATCACGTGGGCAAGCAATTATTACGTCTGAGATGAAAATCTCATTAACCGTCGTTTTGGGCTTAATGGGCCTGAAATCTTCAAAACTTTTGGGCCTAGTGGATAGCCCTTCGCTGAGTCGCTATCGTTTTGGCGCCCAAGAATTTGGAACGGTTGTGTCGTTTCGCTCGTGAACGAATGCGTTTTATCGAGAACGACACAACTTCAAGAGGGGGTAACTGAACCTCTTCGTTTCCTATAAAAGGAATACTTAGTGGATTCTGGGTTTTACTTGCTTTTGTTTTCTCAACGAAACTCTGTAGAAATTTTGCAAGGAAGTTCATTGCCTACATTGCGAGGGTTCCTTCGTTCCTCAAATTCATCACTGTCATCTGAGGTAACTATCCCTTCCTTGTCGCTTTAGTTTCGCTTTGATTTGCTACTCTTAGTTATAGAAAGTAGGCTTCATCAAAAAAGGGGGGAATCAGTTTCCCTCAACCCTAATAGTCGTGGGGAAGAATCCTTGTAATTCTTCCTAAGACTGAATTGCGTCGTTCAGAAAGGGGATCTTACTCACTGCGGGAAGTGACCTTTCCCCTCTCAGAGTCGCCCTCTGATGGTAATTGCTTTTAAAATGCGGTGAGTAATGATTGCAACTTTCTGACGACATTTTATTTCTTATCGTAGATTAAGGAGTTCGGTCTAGATATTTCCAATGGCAACTGGAGAAGGATCTTCTGGAAATAGCGCCATTTCGAAGACAGCAGAAGGTCTCTACAGCGTAGTTGCTTCGAGGCTAAATTGGGAGGAGGTTCAGGCTAAATGGCCTTTCTGTTGGGTGTCCAGCGAGTTTAAGGACCTTGCCTCTCGTCATGCGGACGAGGAGGGATCTCGGATTCAACCGAGGTTCACGCTGAGTTCGGATGAAGAGACGAAAAAGTAGTACAGGGTTTACGCACCACTTCCGACAGAGCGGATATGCCATGTCGTTCCCAACGATCGTTCAGTGTACATGTACGACTTCATCTTTCATTATTTGGGTGTCCGCTTCCCATTAACCGAACTCCAGATGGGTGTTTTGAGGTTTCTGAACTGTGCACCCTCCCAACTTCATCCCAACGGTTGGGGTCTCATCCGAGCTCTCGAAGTGCTTGGGGAGCACTTCAATTTCACGCCAACTGTAGCGATGCTGTTTTATTACACTCAGGTAGTTCGGAGGGCGAATAAGCAGGGCGGAGTTGGTCTGGTGACACTCCGGACTCTCTGTTCTTTTGTGAACTTCGAGTCTTATACTGATTCGGCCAAGGTTGATGGGAAGTCGTTTAAGACCTACTTCACTCGCATCTCCATTAAGAAGGGCAAACCAAAATTTTGGAAGGACGAAGAGGATGTTGACAAATTTCCCCTGAGTTGGACACACAAACATTTCCTCTTGAGCTCACACGCGTACTACACTGATCAATCCGATCTGTCTCGTGAGACGTCAAGAGTGTTGTTCGCACTTGAATCGCACACTACAGGTCGTCACGTCTTCTCGTGTAGGCGTTTGCTAAGTAGCTCAAGCGGAGTCCGGGAGGAATATTTGCGTACTTCTCGTTTTATTTCATCTTTCCTCCTTTACCAAATATATATAGAATATTTGTAGTTGCTGACATCTTGTGTTTGTTCATGTAGGTGAAATAGAACAAGAGACTCCAGAGATGGACAAATTGAAGAGATTCAAGGCAGCTGGTAAATCTGTTACCCGTGAGAATGAAGTGAAGCCCAGGCCCTCAACCAAGGATCGTCCTGAGTTAATAATATTAACCTCGGATGCTGAAGGGGACATTCCGTTGGTTGAGGGTGGTTCCTCTGAGGCTGGCGCGGCCACGGGTCATCCTCAAGTTAGTGAGAGGAGAAGAAAGATCCATAATGATCCTGCAAGGCGTCAGTCTAAGAAACAAAAGACTTCGGAGGATAAAGCTGTTGAAGCCTCGGAAGGGATTGGTGCTTCCTCTGATCTCAATAAAGGCACTGCTGCTGGGGTTTCTGGATCAGGGCCGACCTCCTTCCCAACGACCTCGTTTCTCACCCCCTTCCTCTCCTACGAAGGTTCTACTCCTGCCACTCTTCCACCACCGATGTACAAACTCCGGCCTACGCTTAGTGTTAAAGAAATTGAAGAAGCGTGTGAGGCCGGAAGGTGGCAGCTAGCCGAACTTGCTGGAATGCTATCCTCCGTCAGCGAGTTGGCTAAGAACGTCGACAAGGTTGATGAGCTGAGTGACAAATTAGAAGAGCTCAACCTTTCCTCAGAAAAAGACAAAGCCGCCATGAAGTTAATGGAAGATCGTCTTAACAAGTCTAAGGAGTTTGGGGATCTCATAACTAAAGAGAATCTCAAGCTCAAAGGCGATCTTAAAAACTTGGAAGGCAAAGTGGCAGAGAAGGAGGAAGAACTCGGTAGCAGCCAGGATAAAAATAAGGCTGACGCTGAGGAGTGGTCTCAAAGGGAGAAGAAGCTCCTTCTTGAGATAGAGGGACTGAAGGCTAGGAAAGCGGAGCCCGAGATATCCAGTGAGGAGCTGTCCAAGTTGCAGGGAGAATTGGCTACAGCAAAAGCTGAGAGAGAAGAAGCTGTTGACATATGCAGCCGAGCTGTTGAAGAGTCCTTCGGCCTAGCCATACGCCAAGTCTTCTACCGCAACCCCACTGCGAAACTTAGCCTTTATGGAATGGATCCGTACTATGAATTCCATGGGGGAAAGTTAGTCGCAGTGGTGGATGGTCGTTACGAAGATCCACCGTCGTCCTTGTATGGTTTGGCTCCTCTTCCTGAGGGTCAAACCATGGGACCTGATTATGTCTTTCCTATGTCCGAGGTTCCCTCTTCTGAAGAAAGGGTTGAAGCTCCTGGAGGGGAGATTCCTGAGGAGGTTCCCAAGGAAGGGGGACAAGAGCCTGGTGCTGAGGAGGCGCAAAAAACTGAAGAACAGATTCCTCCTCCGTAGTTTTTTTATTTACATGTATAGTTGTGTACCGGGATCAACTCCGGATTTTAAACTATTGTATGTAATTTCATTTCAATGAATGAGTTTTGATTGAAGAAATTTGTCTTCGTCGTTTCATGTATATATAAATCGTTTCTAATCCGTTCTGTATAATTAATCTGAGGCCGGATTGAAATAATAGCCTCGGAAGATTAAATAACAAATAAAATTTAGAACGGATAAATATATACATGTCCCCAAGTGCGTATGAAGAAGAAGGTGCCTGTCTCTGGGGCATGATCCTTAATTCTTTTGGGGAAAGATGGGTCGATCCGCTATTTAGCAAAGTAGTGTAACAGGACGGATGACTGCTTCTAATCCGTAATACTCTTACAGGAGATGATAATATTGTTCCGAGCTTAGGGAAATGCAAGGAAGTGGTGTTTGAGTCCTTTATCATAAGGATGATGATGGGAGTTTTTTCTACGCCAGGAGTTACGTCGTTGTATCACAGAATAGGTGATAAAGAGTATCTGTCCTGGGAGAATACCACTTGAAAGCGAAAGTGCGGACTGACTTTCAGAATTTTCCATTATAAGAATGATTATATGAATTGATCATGCCAGGTGTTTTGTCATCAAATCACTTCATAAGTGATTGAGATCATCCGTCTTGGGGATGTGTACAGCACCAGAAGTTATATCGTCGGATCACATAACAGGTGATTGAGATCATCCGTCCTTGAGGTGTGTATGGCGCCAGGAGTTACATCGTCATATCACAGAATAGGTGATTGAGATCATCCGTCCTGGGCAGGTACACCATGTCAAGGGGTTACATCGTCAGATCACATAATGGGTGATTGAGATTGTCCGTTCTGGAAAAGTACACAACACCAAGAGTTGCATCGTCAGATCACAGATTAGGTGATTTAGATAATCCGTCCTGGGGACATTTTTCAATCGTAGGGGTACGGATTTAGTGAATACTTCTCAAAATGATGATGAGAATTGTTCATACCAGGAGTTACATCGTCGAATCACTTTATAGGTGATTGAGATCATCCGTCCTGGAATGATTATTGGAGTTCTTTGTACCAGGAGTTACATCATCGAATCACTAAATAGGTGATTGAGATCATCCGTCCTGGGGACATTTTTCAATCGTAGGGGTACGGATTTAGTGAATACTTCTCAAAATGATGATGAGAATTGTTCATACCAGGAGTTACATCGTCGAATCACTTTATAGGTGATTGAGATCATCCATCCTGGAATGATTATTGGAGTTCTTTGTACCAGGAGTTACATCATCGAATCACTAAATAGGTGATTGAGATCATCCGTCCTGGTAAATTTTTCCAATCATGGGAGTGCGGATTAGGCAATTTTCATCCGAAATCTGAGTAATACCTCTACTAGCCCCCTAGCTGATGTGAGGAAGTAGTTGACTTGCTCATATGAGCTATATTGATCATAGTACGTTTGGATTTCGGAACTGCACCGAAGTGTAAATATCCGCTCTGGGAACCAGGTTCCGTAGTGATGAAATTTTAAGGGCGGATTCGACAATGGGAATATGAGAAGTTTATCGAATTTCGCAACCCTTGGTATTCGGGTAATGGTGGCCACGTTTCTAATGATTGGACATTTAATGCCTTAATTCACGTGGGCGAGCCATTATTGCATTAAGTGCGCATGGCTTAGTAACTGTCACGCATAGTCTTGTTGGGCCTAGTATTTGGTTTTAATAGGCCCATTTCGATGACTTTGTGACAAATTGATGGCATTTTCGCGCCTTGAGGTACTAAACGACAATTTTGGTCCACTAAACGGGGAGTCGTTTGGGGGTAAACGACAGATTGTGTTTAGTGGGTATTTGAAAAATTTTCGTGCCCTGATAAAGGCATATTTGGCAATCTCAGTTACCATCTCTTCTTGCTTCCTTGACGAACCTCTGCAAAAGTTCCAAGAAGTTCTTCGTGTCCGCCTCTGTGAATTTTAATTCACTATCCTTAGGTAACCACTTTCCCTTCGTTTTTTGTATCTCTTTTCAATATTTGAGAATGGCTAGGAAGGGTGTTAGCTTCAGTGGCGTTAGCCCTAGAGGAAGAGGAGGAAGGGCTTTGGCTCAAAACCCTAATGTTCGTGGTGGGAGGATCCCAGTGATCTTCCAATCGAGGCCACAGTATACAGGGGGGGAGGAGTCGCAATATCAAAGGCGAAGGGTGATTATACCCTCTTCAGAGTCTTCCTCCTCCAGCGAGAGTGTCGAAAGTGGGGATTTGTACCTCTCTGATGATGTGAAATTTTATCGCAGCATCAAAGCTTTCACAATGGTGACAAAGAAAGCCACTGGGAGAAAATCGTCTGAAGGGGAATCCCCCTCCGAGAAGTATATCTTGAAGACCCAATTCGGCCTCTGCAATGTGGTTGCACACCGGATAGATTGGGTGAAGTTCCAACAGAAACGCCCATTCAGCTGGGTGGCTGAGGAGTTTCGTGAGACACCGTCCTTCCATGCTCGGGAGGATGAAGGGGAGCTGGAGCCGCGGTTTACCGTTTGGAAGAAGGACAAATACAAATGGTGTTTTAAAGTATTCGCTCCCCTTCCATCAGTACGGATATGCCACACACCGGACGAGAGGTCCTTATTCATGTATGATTTTCTATTTCTGAACTTGGGTGTGCGTTTCCCCTTGACGAAGTTTGAGATGGGAGTCCTAAGATTCTTGGACTGTGCCCCCTCGCAACTTCACCCTAATGGATGAGGGTTGGTCCATTCTCTTGAAGTGCTTGGGGAGCACTTCAACTTTAAACCGACGGTGGCCATGCTTTTCTACTTCACTCAAGTGGTCCGTCGTGCGAATAAGGAGAAGGGGGGAGTGAGCTTGATATCCCTCCGGACTCTCTCCAAGGTTATCAACTTTGAGGCGTATACTGACTCCGCCAAAGTTGATGGACATTCATTCAAGTCCTATTTCACGAAGATTAGCGTCCATCCAAATGAACCAATTTTTTGGTTAACTGAAGATGGGATTCCAAAATTCCCAGTGACTTGGACGCATGAACATTTTTTGCTGACCTCCCAAGCGTACTATACCGAGGAGGATGAATTGAGCCCATCCTCAATCTCCGTTCTTTCAGCTCTGCAGTCCTACACGGCCTCACACCAATTTTTCTCCTGCAGGCGTTTGTTAGGACCAAAGTCTACTCGCGAGGAGTATTTACGTAATTTCCCTGCCATTCTTCATACGTTATTATGTCATTTGCCTTGAAAATTTTACGTCTCTGATTGTGTCTTTTGACTGTGCAGGTGAAATTCAGGGCGAGTCGCCAGAGATGAATAGGCTAAAAGGACTCAAGGCCAGAGAGACTTCCGTTGCGGCTGAAAATGACATTCAGGCAAAGCGGAATTCAAAGAAGGCCACTGCTGAGACAATAATATTAACTTCATCTGCTGGTGACGATATTCCTCTGATCGAGGGCGGATCTGAGAAGGTGGTCGAGAAAAAGAAGAGGACAAAACGTGATCCTTCGAAGACCTCAGACCGTCAATCCTCACCCAAAAAGCCAAAAACTTCAAGAGGGGCTGCTGAGCTAGGGCCTTCTAAAGAGAAGAGAGCGGAAGAACCCACTCCGGATGCCCCCGGCAGTGTAATCACTTATGGGGTGAAACCCATAACGACTTATTTCGCGCCCAAAGCCCCTTGCTCTCTTGAGGATACTTCCGGTCTTGTCCAACATCCGGTGCATGAGGGCTCCGTTCCTGAGGGCGTTCCTGAATCTTCACCAAAGGTGAAGCCCTCGTTGAAGAGTAACGAAATGATCAGAGCTTGCGACGACGGACAGAAGCACTTGGCTGAGTTATCCGAGCTCCTCAAGTCGGTTCGCGAGCTCACAGAAGAAAACAAGAGGCTCACCTCAATGGTTGGCAAAGACAAGGCAATCATCCTCCAATTAGAAGGAAAATTAAAAACTTCCAAAGAAGAAACTCAGAAGAAGGATGAAGAAATTGCCAAACTGAAGAGTCTTGCCAAGGAGCTAGAGGGTCAAGTTTCTGATCAGAAGAAAATCAATGCTGACCTCAATGCTCATCTCTGCACGGAGAAGGAACGCTCTTCAAAACTGGAGGAGGGGTTGAAGGAGGCTAAGGTCGTCCATTCTCAAGGAGTGGATGATTGGACTCGTAAGGAAAAGGAGCTGCTATTAAAGCTGGCGGATTCGAATGGCGAGGTCAAGACCCTGAAAGCTGACTTGGACGATGCTGTAAACATGTGTGATCAAGCAGTCAAGGAGGCTTTCGGGTTGGCAGTTCGTCAAGTGCTATACCGGAATCCCAAGGTGTCAATTAATTTGAACGGTATTGATCCGTTCTATGAGTTTCACCAAGGGAAACTGGTGGCCGTCGTTGACAATCATCATGAGAGTCCGCCTAACACTCTTTATAAGTTTGCTCCTTTACCTAAAGGTCAATCAATGGGACCTTTCCTCCTGAAGCCCACAAGTACAGGATCAAGCTCTCGCACTGAAGGAGGCAAGACCGGAGACAAAGGCAAAGGGAAGGAGGGAGACTCAAGCCAGAAAGAGTAGCGCCTTTCTTGTTTCCTTTTTCGTTTTATTGATTCGAATTCGCTGTGTTCCGGGATCAGCTCCGGATTATTACACGAATTGTAATTCTTATTAAATCAATAAAAGAATTTTTTACCTCCATTCTTGTTTAGTGAGAAACAACTTAAATAGAGGGATTTCATGTGTATTATATCATTCCGGATTTAAGTAATGAAGATCGGATTGTAAAACAAAATCTCCATACCGGACTTATACATGCAAATATTTCCGACTGAGGGATTTCGGGTGAAAATGCCTTAGATTGTGGCGTACCCGAGTGAATTGTTTGTGTCAGAGTTTATGAGTCAGGTCTCAATTGAAGAATTGATGACTCAGAATATATAAAACTTCTAAATAAAGAACTTCATAAGAGAGTATTAATCTAAAGTTCAGTACAACTTACTTGTTGTGTTTGGAGTTTGGTTTGATCCTACTGTCCATGTCATATTTGGCGTTCGGTTTAATCCTACTAGCCGTCCTTCAACTGGTCTTTGGTTTTATCCAATGACAATTCTTCACCGATGTTCGGTTAATCCTACTAGTCGTACTCAGAGTTCGGTTTAACCCTACAATCCGAGCCTTCAATACGGGGTTCAGATCAGGGCTAATCCTGAACCTACTGCACCCGTCACTTGGGGTTCAGCGTGATCTTGAAGAAGAACCAGCTTACTGCGCCCAAGCCTTCGCATGGGGTTCGGTTTGTGGCCTTGAAAGAGGACCAGCCCTACAACCCATGTAGTCTTCGAATGGGGTTCGGTTTGTGACCTTGAAGAAGGACCAGCCCTACAACCCATGTAGTCTTCGAATGGGGTTCGGTTTGTGGCCTTGAAGAAGGACCAGCCCTGCAACCCATGCCCTGAGGTTCGGTTTAATCCTACAACTCAGGTCTTCACCGACGTTCGGTTAATCCTACTAGTCGTACTCAGCGTTCGGTTTAATCCTACAATCCGAGCCTTCACCGGTGTTCAGCCAAACTTACTAACCGTACCCAGAGTTCGGTTTAATCCTACAATCTGGGCCTTCAATACTTAGACACACTCGAGGAGTTACATCGTCAATTACAGAATGGGTAATTGAGATCATCCGTCCTGAGTATGTTCTTGTGCGTTGCGCATATTCGAGGAGTTACATCGTCAACTACAGAATAAGTAGCTGAGATCATCCGTCCTGAATATGCTTCTGTACACCAGATAAGCTGAAAATCACAGCATAAGAAAAACTCAAAAGAGTTAAATTGTTGTGAGAGATTCTTATTAAATCAAAAATAAGAATTACAATGAGAGCGTAGCTGTGAAAATAAATTCTCCAGTATTCAATCCAAGATAAGGATAGAAGAGTGTAGATGGTTCCAACAGCTAGCTATAGTAGATGCGCAAGTTTTGGGTGTTCCATTTATTTCGGATTGGAGTGCCATCAAGGTTTTCAAGGCGGTAAGAGCCTTTGCCAGTGACCTCGGATACCCTGTATAGGCCTTCCCAGTTCGGGGCTAATTTGCCTTGATGAGCGAATTTGTTCCCTATACTTGCTTTCCTCAAAACCAAATCTCCAACGTTGAAGGTCCTTGATTGGACTCGTTTGTTGTACCGGAGAGCAACTTTGGCTTTGATGGCTTGATCCCTGATGAAAGCGTCTTCTCTGAGTTCTTGTATGACATCCATTTCGGATGCCAAGTTAGTATTGTTGGTTTCTTCAGAGAAGTACTTAACCCTTGTGGAAGCTATTTGCAGTTCCACAGGTATCATTGCCTCGACCCCGTATGTTAGGCGATATGGGGATTCATTGGTGGATGAATGAGGCGTTGTCCGATATGCCCATAGGACATGACACAGCTAGTCTGTCCATCCGCCCTTGGCTTCACCAAGGCGTTTCTTTAGTCCTTTCAGCACCTCCCTGTTGGCCACTTCAGCTTGACCATTAGTTTGGGGATGTTCGACAGATGAGAATATTTGGGTTATTCCTAACCCTTCAAGCAAATCTGTGAATTTTCTATCCGTGAACTGGGTGCCATTGTCTGTGACAATCCGTGCTGGGACCCCGAACCGTGTTATGATGTTTTCATACATGAAACGACGAGTTCGGGCTGAAGTAATATGCACCACCGGCTCTGCTTCTATCCACTTAGTGAAATAATCAACCCCTACAATGAGATATTTGATACCCCCAGGAGCAGTTGGAAAGGGGCCCAGAATATCTAAACCCCATTGGTAGAAGGGCCATGGAACAGCGGATGTGAAGAGTTCTTCCGCCGGTGTGTGGTGAAGGTTAGAGAATTTTTGGCAAGCATCGCATTTTTTGACGAAGTCAATGGAGTCTTGCTTCATCGTGGGCCACCAGTATCCAGCCCTGAGGATTTTTCGCATTAAGCTTCTTCCTCCGGCGTGGTGTCCACATTGTCCTCCATGCACTTCCTCCATTACGTCTTGCACTTCATCCTCTTTGAGACAAATCAAATAGGGCACAGATAGTGCCCTTCTGTAGAGATTACCATCAATCATAGTGAAATATGGTAATTCTCTCCTTATCCTCATTTTTTCCTTCTCATCCGTAGGTAGTTGTCCATCAGCCAAGTAACGGATGTAAGGAGCCATCCATGTATCGCCGTAAAGGGAGTCAGTCATTATGGCGTTTAGAGAAGGGAAAAGAGGAATGCTGGGCGACGTTAGCGTGCTTTGAACCAACGTAGTGGTGCTACCTGGTCGTTTAGTGCTTGCTAACCTGGAGAGTATATCCGCTCTTGTATTCTCTTCACGTGGAACATGCTTGAATTCCACCTTTGAGAATTTCTCAGTCAACTCCTTGACACAGTTCAAGTATAATTGGAGTTGAGGTTCGCGAGCTTGATAATCTCCTAAGATCTGTGAAATCACCAGCTGTGAATCGCTGCAAAGTGTCGCCTCAGAAGCTCCGATGTCAATTGCAGCTCTTAGCCCGGCCAAGCAAGCTTCGTACTCAGCTTGGTTGTTGGATGTTTTGAAATTGAAACGAAGGGAGATCTCCAGGTGTACTCCGTCGTCACTTTCTAGAACTACACCTGCTCCAGAGCCTCTTTGGTTTGATGAACCATCAACGTAAATGGTCCAATGGACTCGAGGGTAATCTGGATCAGTCCCTGTCATTTCCACAATAAAGTCAGCCAGGACTTGAGCTTTAATAGCGCTGCGGGGTTCGTAGGATATATCAAACTCAGAGAGTTCAATGGACCATTTAATCATCCTCCCAGCAAGATCGGGCTTGATTAAAACAGAACGGAGTGGCAAATCCGTTCTCACTATGATTGGATGGGCGTGAAAATACGGACGTAACCGTCGTGAGGCCCAAACAACAGCGAGGGCGGCCTTTTCAATTTTCTGATACCGGATCTCAGCACCTTGTAAGGTCTTGCTAGTGAAATAGACCGGTCTTTGTCCATCAGGAGTTTCTTTTATCAAGGCAACCCCCAAAGCTTCATCTGATATAGCCAAGTACAGAATGAGTGTGTCTTCGGGGTCAGGCTTTGTGAGAATGGGAGGTTTGGACAGCACCTCCTTAAGCTCTTGGAAAGCTTTTTCTTGTTCCTGTCCCCACTCAAATTTCTTGGACTTTTTCAGTATTTTGTACAGGGGGAGCGACCTGTGAGCCATCTTTGGCATGAATCGTGCCAAAGCTGCTACCTTGCCATTCAGGGATTGGACTTCTTTGAGATTCTTAGGACTCTGCATGTCTAGAATCGTTTGGCACTTCCCTGGATTGGCTTCAATACCACGTTGAGTTAACATGAAACCCAAAAACTTCCCAGCAGGGACAGCAAATGTGCACTTCATTGGGTTCAGCCTCATGTTAAATTGTCTCAAACGGGTGAATACTTGGCGTAGGTCCTCAATATGATCGCCACCAACCGGTGTCTTTGCTATTATGTCGTCAATGTATACTTCAACAAGTTTGGTATGCATACCTTCGAAAACCTTGTTGATCATGCGCTGATATGTCGCCCCAGCGTTTTTCAGGCCAAAGGGCATGACTGTATAGCAAAAGACACCACGATCATTTATGAAAGCTGTCTTCTCTTGATCCTCTTCGCACATCGAAATTTGGTTGTAACCAGAATAAGCGTCCATGAAGCTCAGGTATTGATAGCCAGAGGAATCATCCACCATCCGATCTATATTAGGAAGAGGATAAGGATCTTTTGGACAGCAGCGGTTAAGGTCCACGTAATCAATGCACATTCTCCATTTACCATTGGATTTAGGGACCATCACCACATTCGAAAGCCAAGAGGAATATCGGATTTCCCTGATAAATCCGGCCTTCAGCAACTCCTCAGTTTGCTGGCAAGCTGCCTTCTGTTTCTCTGGGCCCAATCGTCTTTTCTTTTAGGCCACAGGTTTCGTCTCTGGATAGACGGAAAGTTTATGACAGCAGAATTCAGGGTCTATGCCTGGCATATCGGCCGCAGTCCATGCAAAGAGGTCTTTAAACTCTTGTAAGAGAGCCAACAGTCGCTGCTCTATTTCAATATCCAGCTTGTCATTGATATGGGTGGTCTTTTCTGGAGAATCTCCCAAGACGATGTCCCTGGAACTTCCATCCGGTGTGGGCTTTGATGGGTTGAACGGATCAATGTTCAAATCCGCTCTAGGGTCCAGATCAACTAGGCTTACAGATCCAGCCGAAGTTCCAGCATCATTAAGTTTTCTCTTTTTATTGGAGGCGTCCCGCTTTGTCATGTTGAGACTAAGGTTGTAGCAATACCTAGCCATCTCTTGATCACCCCGGATAGATGACACAGCATTATCCTTGTCAATGAATTTGATAAGGAGATGTGGGGTTGATACAACTGCCTCCATTGCATTCAGAGTAGGACGGCCTATGATGCCATTAAACGGTGATTTGACATCAATCACTAGCACCCGAGACCTAACCGTCTTGGCTCCTGGCTCACCTTCAAACGAGATAAGGGTGTCAAGATACCCTTTAGTTGATTGCTTTGCGCCATTGAAAGCTGTTAGTTCCTGCATGTAAGGCTGTAAGTCTGAGTCTTTAAAACCCATTCTTTCAAAGCAATTATAGAAAATAACATCACAGGAACTTCCCTGGTCAACAAGGATTCTTCGGACGTCCTTGTTGACGATCACAGCAGTGATGACTACAGCATCGTCACCACCAGGAATGGTTGGGCCAAAATCTTCATCAGAGAAAGAGATTGTGGGAGCTTCAATCCCACCTCTGTAAGGGCGATTGTCTTTGACTTTCCCTTGCACAGATAGGATCATTCTGTGATGATTCTTACGGGCTATTATTGAAGCTCCTCCTCCAGCGAACCCTCCAGCAATCATGTCGATAACTTCACGTCGGCCCTGACGTTGCTGCTGGGGCATGCTGTCTTTCTGTGCTACATTATCAGTCATTACACCTTTTTGCTTATCCGCAGCAGAGAACTTTCGAACCGGATTGGGGTTATTGTCATCCCCATCGTCTGGATCTCTTTCTCTTTTCTCATTCCGTTCTATCCTGTCAAAGGATTTTTCTTTGAACAGGTATTGCTTCAACTTGCCTTCTCTAATTAGCGTCTCAACCGCGTTCTTTAGAGCTTGGCATTCATCAGTTGAATGACCATTTTGTTCATGAAAATCACAGTACTTACGTGAATTTCCTGGTCTTTTCATAGGGGCTGGTCTCCTGATGCCATATATGCTAAGCATTGGCCATCCGACCTCTCTCAAAATCTGAGATGGTCTAGCAGATAACTGTGCATAATGGCTGAAGGAATTGACATGCCTTTCTCGAGGTCGAGGAGGGTGGTTATCCACCTTAGGACTGGTGAATGGCCTCTCCATGCGTTCTGACCTCGTCTTCTCCCTACCCTTCTGGGTTTGGGGAGATGGTGTTGGTGGCTTTTTCTTTGCAGCCATTGCCTCCAAGTGCATCTCTATGCTCACATACTTTGAGGCTTTTTTCCTGAACTCCTCAAAAGTTGCTGGGGGGCTCTTTGCTAATGAAAGAGCGAAAGCTGATCCTGGTTGCAATGCCTCAATAACGATATGCAGCTTGATAGATTCTGTGAGGTTAGGAACCAGAGCTGCTTCCTTATAAAACCTCTTCAAAAAATCTTTTAGGCCCTCTGTTTCACCTTGCTTAATCTGAGCCAAGGTATGAGACGTCTTGGGTACGTCTCTGGAGATGACAAAGTGGGTTTCAAAGGCAGCTGCCATTTCTGTCCAAGAATCTATGGATCCAGAAGGCAAGCCTTTAAACCACCCGAGGGCCTCCTCAGACAATGTTCGAGGGAACATTCGGCACATCACGTCTTCATCAGCCCCTAAGTACATGGCTTCGAACACATAAGCATCAAGGTGCTTAGTTGGATCAGTTTCACCATTATACTTTCCGATGGAAAGTGGTTGAGTGGTTTGAAGGTGCTTGGGGATGCTGATGCCCATAAGTCTTCTTGAAAAAGGAACCTTCAGATTGTAAGACAATGGGAGTGCTGTTGTCGAATCTCTCTTCCTTCGGGAAGCTGCATCCTCGGAATCGCGAGTTTGTTCTCCCCCCTCAAACGTTGGGATATTTGAGTACTGAAGAGTGGTGGACTTTTCACCATCAGTTGTGTGGGGAGTGTTTCGCGTGCGAGATGACTCTTTATCCTCGCCTTGCCTTTTTTCTCTTCGCAATTCAGCGAGTTCCCTCTGAAGTTGTTTGATCATCTCATCGCGAGGATCAGGATCAGACACAGTTACTATTTTCTTTGAGCTGCCCCCATGAGAATCGAAGTTGAGTTTCCTGAAGGCATTAGGATTGGTTCTGCCTTCAGCTTGATTCTCCATGAAGTCATGCGCTTCGCCTTCCATTGTGGATTACCTGCTCTGTCAAAGGATATGGGAATAACTTTATCGAGTCCCACCGGGCATGCCAATGATCTGTCCTGGACCGGGGTCAAGAGATCCAATCTCAAGCCAGTCACGAATAGTATGTCAATACCGTATAATAGACCAGATGTACGTGTATCCGATGTATGTATCCGTTGTCCTTGAATGAGGAGAGCGGATTGAGCGTCCTGGAGATCCTTCACACCGACCTAACGCGTTGAAGTGGGCGAATGGTGGTGTCACCTGCAAAGATTCTCCGACGCTCAAGTCAGTAATATTCCCAGTTAGGAATGTATTCAAAGAGGAATCAGTCGTAAAGAGCTGAAGAAGATGAAGAAAAAACCCCCAACTTCAATCATGAAGTTAGTTCATATACCTGATTGGCTCGATTAACGAGGACACGTTGGTGGGGAACCACCAACTCCCATTAGCATTATTATATTGCGCACTTACCTGCATGATTGGGTCAAGTGGCTATTTTATATTGAGCATAGAGAATGTAGACTAGGATTAGGGAACAAGTTGACCATTCCCGTGAGCAGAATTTGGCTCGTAGTGCAGGGAATTATTGATCGATCCCTGTAGCAACAATCCTTGTCTTTTGCACAGTGACGTATGTATTATCC
This sequence comes from Clitoria ternatea, assembly GCA_037962975.1. Classification (NCBI taxonomy): domain Eukaryota; kingdom Viridiplantae; phylum Streptophyta; class Magnoliopsida; order Fabales; family Fabaceae; genus Clitoria; species Clitoria ternatea. The sequence continues at coordinate 267,009,919 of CM075672.1, forward strand.
GATGTCATGGCGTTATCCTGAACAACCAGTATAGGGAGAACGCCTGATACGGAATTACAGTCCGGATGTATACCGATGACAACGGTTACACGTAGATGTCTTATCAAAGACGTTGAAGTATGTATAGCAGATCGGATACCGGTATTGAGACCGGATCAGAGGCCATTTTAATGGAGAAAGGACAACAGTTAAAGTCCTTCAATCAGGTTTTTTCTGGCCCTCTTTATTTAAAGATGCTAATTTGTTTGTGCAAAATTATGATGTGTGTCAAAGAATAGGAAGTATAACAAGAAGAAATGAAATGCCACTAACAGCCATTTTGGAAGTAGAAGTCTTCGACTATTGGGGCATAAATTTTGTTGGACCCTTACCAGCCTCACTTTCCAATAGTATATTCTAGTCGTTGTGGACTATGTTTCTAAGTGGGTTGAGGCAACAGCTTGTACCAGGGCAGATGCCAAAACTGTGATAAAATTTTTAAAGAAAAATATTTTCAGCAGATTTGGTACCCCCAGAGTATTGATAAGTGATGGAGGATCCCACTTTTGCAATACACAACTTCAAAAGTGTTTAGAGCATTATGGTGTAAGGCATAAGGTGACTTCTCCATACCATCCACAGGCCAATGGGCAAGTGGAGGTGTCCAATAGGGAAATTAAAAGAATTTTAGAAAAGACAGTTTCTCAGAGCAGAAAGGATTGGTCTCTGAAGTTATATGATGCTCTATGGGCTTATAGAACAGCTTTTAAGGCTCTGACAAGATTTTCACCTTATCAGCTGGTCTATGGCAAAAGTTGTCATTTACCCATAGATCTGGAGCACAAAGCGTATTGGGCAATAAAATTGCTCAATTTTGATCCAGAAGCATCAGCCAAGGAGAGAAAGATTCAAGTGGAAAAACTTAGAGAATGGAGGCTAGAAGCGTATGAGTCTTTAAAAATCTACAAAGATCGAATAAAGGCTTATCATGATAAAAAAATTTTTGAAAAAGAGCTTCCACCCAGGTCAGTCTGTGCTTTTATTTAATTCAAAGTTAAAACTCTTTCCAGGGAAACTGCGCTCGAAATGGTCAGGACCTTTCCAAGTCAAAGAAGTAAAACCATATAGTGTAGTGGAACTTCAAGATCCAAAATCTGAAAGAACCTGGACTGTTAATGGACAAAGGCTCAAACCCTACATGGGTGGAGGAATGGAGAAGCTGGATATGCTAGTTGTAACACCCCTATTTTTATTTTTATATTAAAATTTTGAAGGAATTAAATTATGGTTCTTTAGAACTTTTTAACCTACGTATTATTTATGATTTTTTTGGAATTTTTTGGAATTTTGGAATTTTTTTAATAAAATAATATTTTTTAAATAATTTTAAATTCATATAAGTGACTTAAATTAAAAATATTTATAAGAAAGTGAATTTAAATTATAAGAAAATTTTCTAAAATCTGTTTCAAGTAAACTTATCTAAAAATTATCGGTTTGAGAAAAATCTTGATTTTTTTCCAATCGTTAAAAAATTGGAAACGTATTAATAAATTTTTATTAACAAAAACTTTTAGATTTTTAGAATTTCAACTTTATATTACATGCTATAAAATTAGTGAGGACTGATATAATATCGCTAAATTTCAAAAAGGACTCATTTTGAATATTTAAAATATACCGAGTGAAAGGTTACTATTTGGCTTAATAATTCTGCCGACAGTTACTATGTAAAACACTGTGCATGTACGAAATTTTCAAAATGTGCACAGTAACCTGGAATAAAAAATTCAAAATGCATAGTACTTTTATATTAAAATAATGGAATGCATAGTAAATTTTTTTCTATAAATACCGAAGGATTTCTTCTTTAGAATTCATAATTTCAGATTAAGTTTTCTTAATACATGCTAGTGAGATAGTGGTGGAAGTGAGAGAGAGAATAAAAGTTTTTGGAGAGAAAGTTCTGCCAAAATCCTAAGGTAAGAATACTTCTCTTTTATATTTTTTTGGGTTATTTTCATATCGTTTTTAGAAATCTGTTATTATACTGGAAATAATATTATTTTAAGTTACTATTCTGTATAGTAAACACTATTTCAATAGTAAATTACTATTTCAATAGTAAATTACTATTTAAATAGTAAATTACTATTTACTGTTACTATTTACCGTTACTATTTATGATTTACTATTTACTGTTACTATTCACGATTTACTATTTACTGTTACTATTCACGTTTTACTATTTACTGTTACTATTCATGATTTACTATTCACTATTCACTATTCAAAATTTACCATTTCTGTTTTAAGTAGTAATCTTAATCCTCATCTTATGCTTATACTGAAATAAGATTGGTATTAATATTTCTAGAAATCGGAGGTGCAAAGCAAATCTCTTTTTGGTAACAATTCAAGGTAAGGGGGAGTGAGATAAGGGTATAATATGAAAAGACATAAGAATAATGGAGGAGTCCCCTACTCCTTTTAAATTTAATAATATTATTATTTTAAAATATTAACTTTTTAACTTAACAATTTTAATAAATTTTAAATTAAATATCTGGTTTAACTAACTCTAACATACCTATGCAAGGACTTGGACCATAATGACCTATATGGACTGGACTATACCTATGCAAGGACTTGGACCATAATGACCTATATAGACTGAACTATACCTATGCAAGGACTGGATTATATGGACTTACATATACCTATGCGAGGAATTGACCAAAAGGACTCAAATTGACTATATTAATAATCATTAAATTTTGTATTATGATATGTATTAAGGATATTTAATTGATTTGATTATGATTTGATTATGATTGATTGATTGATGATATTTAGTTATGATTGATATTATTTGATTTTGATTGATGATATTGTAATATGGAGTTTGAGCATATAACGAGCATGACGGAAAGCTAAAATTCAGTAAGAATTTCTTACCTTACTCTTTAAATTTTATTATCTTTTATTCCTTCTTAGAAATTATTTTTATTAACTTTATTTTCAATATTTAGAATAAAAAAATTAGTATTTATTTTAGAAAGAAAACATTTTATGAGAATTTATTTAATTAAATCTTGAGTTAAAGAAAAATTTCGTAATTTTAAGTATTTTTGGTTAATAATTATTCTCTTTTAATAAAACAAAATTATTAAAAGAAAATTATTTTATTTTTTTCCAACTTAATAACTAAAAATATTTGGAAATAATTGAGATTCCTAAATTTGATTTTGTTAAAATTTAATTTGAGACAGATTATGTAAAGTTTTATATGATAAAGTTTTTAGATATTTAAGGCTTAGAAACTCAATTTCAGTGAGATTTGAAAACTGTACCAAATTTATTTCTGTGGGACAGAAATTCAGAGAATTGAGAAAATGTACAGTTTATTTAAATGATATTGTAAACCTTTAAGGGATTTAATAATTGAGTTTCTAAAAGCCTTAACCAACTCAATACGCGAGTAGTTCATGAATCATGGATCATTAAAGTGAAATGAAATAATATTGTCTGGGGACGGATTATAGAAACCGAGGATACATTAGAGGAGGCTTAATTACGAGCCTTGGGATGAGAGGGTGTGAAAGGGTGCTTCAGGGGACCTCGGGTAGCTCCCTAGTGTTGGGTACTTTCACAATAAAAACTTTCTCAATCTGACTAGTCTCTAAGTGTTTCCATGCCAGTTGAGCTGTTCATATTATTATTATCCGGACTTATGGAACAGTGTAAACTCCTGGTTGGCCCAGTGCAAATTAAAATTTAAGGGCCCACATATATAGGTAAGTTATGATGAAGATATTGCACAACATTCATGCATTCATAATTGATTGTGTATGTAATTGTGATTGATATTATTATGTATTGGTTTGTGAAAACCCTGTGTTGCTTATGTCTTATTCGGAAATATTATATTCTGTTTCTCACTCCTTTCTCCGTGTTTTTGTTTCACATGTTTTAAATTGATGGTTCAGAGGGAAGGATCGAAGAATCTTGACAGTAAATATAGCACGTTCTAGAAAGGGAGCTCAATATGAATACCGTGGTCCAATGAATAAATAATGTTAATAAGTAACTGCTTCTGGGCCATGGAGTTTCCTCTCTTCCTTATAATGTTTAATGTTTATTTTCTTCGAATGAATGTATAAACACTTTATAAAGTTTTAATAATACTTATGAGGTATTTCAGAAATGATGTATTTAATTTATTCCGATAGTTTCCTTTTAACAATCATATCTTTGGTAAAAAAAAAATTTACAAATTTTCATAGAATTTATGAAGGTGTAACAGAGGGTGTTACAAAGTGGTATCAGAGCAGTTAATCCAATAGGCCTGGGGAAAAGGTCTATCTTACTTTGTCTGTAAACTCTGTATAAGTGATAGAGAATAGAATATCTGACTTGGTAGTAACTGTGATTGATGTGACAAATCTCAGTTACTGTGAAACAGGAAACTAATGGCTGGAAACGATCTTGCTGGAGTTGTAGAACGCTTAATCAATGCAATGGGAGCACGTGAAGGTCAAGGTAACGATGCCTTGAGAAGGCTGGACCTATTCGAAAAGCGCAATCCACCTCGTTTCAAGGGAGGATATAACCCTGATGGAGCACAAATCTGGATTTGAGAGATAGAGAAGATCTTTTGAGCATTGCAATGTAATAAAGCTGATAAGGTAGTCTTCGCTACTTATGCCTTATCTGAGGATGCCGAACATTGGTGGGATAGCATGCGTAGACAATTCGAAGTCAACGACGTGGAGATCACTTGGGATTATTTCAAGGATATGTTTCTAGAGAAATACTTTCCAGCTGATGTTAAAGAGAAAAGACAATTCGAATTCCTGTCGCTGACCCAAGGAAATATGACCGTTGGAGAGTACGCATCCAGGTTTGAAGAGCTATCTCATTTTCATTCTCATTATAATGATGCTACTAATGAAAGAGATCGGTGTGCAAAGTTTGTAAATGGACTGCGGCCAGAAATTAAGGAAGCTATACGAATGCAGGAAATCCGTGAATTTTCTGTATTGGTAAATCGCTGCAGGATCTTTGAAGAAGACCATAAGGATAGAATAACCAAAAGTCGTGAGCCCATTCACAAGGTAGGAGAAATAAGAAGTGGAGGACCTCACCATCACCAAAGAAGAGACTTCAGAAGGAATAAGCCTTACCAAGCACCATTTCGCCGGTTTGGAGCAGCATCTGTTCCTAACAGACCCCAAGCTTCAACTGGAAGCTATTACCCAACATCTGCACCAAATTTTAAATGTTTTATCTGTGGAGGACCCCATTTGAAAAGGGATTGTCCTAAAAACACTTATGTTTGTTTTAAGTGTAACAAACCAGGTCATCACATCAAGGATTGTCCAGAGATGAAGAGGGAAAACCCTGAAGGCGCAAGTACAAGCATAAATACTCAAGGAGGCACGCATAGTGTAGTCGGAAGGCCGAAGGCAAAAGGAAAGGTTTTTGCAATCACTGGAGAAGAAGCATCTCATGCTGATTCCATGGTAGAAGGTAAGTGTATCATTAATAAGATTTCTTTAACTGTTATGTATGACTCAGGTGCATCACATTCCTTTATTGCCAATGACTGTGTAGAAAAATTAAAATTACCTGTGATAGAACTGCCATTTGACTTATCTGTACATACTCCTAGAAACAATCCCATTGTCACTTCTAAAGCTTGTTGGAAATGCCCTATTGTCATAGATGGTAGGGACTTTAAGGCTAATCTTTTCTGTTTACCCCTTTCTGGCTTAGAAGTTATTATTGGGCTAGATTGGTTATCTGACAATCATGTTCTAATAGATTGTCATAATAAAACCATAATGTTTAAAGAACCAGTGAATTTGAAACCTGAGGATTCAAGATTTCTAACCACCAACCAAGTGAGTGCCTCTTTAAAAGGAGGGGCTCAAGGATTCATGCTATTGCTTTCAACGAAAGAAGAGCAAGAATCAAAAATCAAAAATCTGCCGGTTGTGTGTGAATTTCCTGACGTTTTTCCTGAAGATATCCCTGGTTTACCCCCAGAAAGAGATGTGGAATTCGCCATTGATCTAGTACCTGGAGTTGGACCCATTTCAATTGCACCATATCGAATGTCACCTCTAGAATTAGCAGAGTTGAAGAAACAACTTGAAGAGATGATAGAAAAGTAGTTTATACGACCCAGTGTATCCCCCTGGGGTGCACCAGTGTTGTTGGTTAAGAAGAAGGATGGTAGCATGAGGTTGTGTGTAGATTATCGACAACTGAACAAGGTGACAATCAAGAATAGATATCCTCTGCCAAGGATTGACGACTTGATGGATCAGCTGCGTGGTTCCACGGTGTTCTCCAAAATTGATTTGAGGTCTGGATACCATCAAATAAGGGTGAAGAAAGAAGATGTATCAAAAACTGCTTTTAGAACACGCTATGGCCATTACGAATATCTAGTAATGCCTTTTGGTGTAACTAATGCACCAGCCGTATTCATGGATTACATGAATAGGATTTTTCATCCATATCTAGATAAATTTGTAGTGGTGTTCATTGATGATATATTAGTGTACTCTAAAAGCAGAGAAGAACATGTTGAACATTTGAAGGTCGTGTTGGAAATCTTGAAAAAGAAACAACTGTTTGCAAAGTTGTCAAAGTGTAAATTCTGGTTGGAAGAGGTGAACTTTTTAGGACATGTAATTAGTCAAGGAGGAATAGCTGTAGACCCTTCCAAGGTGGAAGCAGTTTTAAAATGGGAGAGACCAACCACAATCACTGAGATTAAAAGTTTCTTGGGTTTGGCTGGATACTATAGGAGATTCATTGAAGGATTTTCAAAGCTAGGATACCCATTGACCAAGTTAACACGGAAAGGAGAACCTTTTGTGTGGACGACACAATGCGAGAATAGTTTTCAAGAGCTGAAAGATCGACTTACTTTTGCGCCGGTGTTAGTACTCCCCGATCCACATCGAAGTTTTGAAGTTTACTGTGATGCGTCTAAACAAGGACTATGAAGTGTACTCATGCAAGACAAGAAGGTTGTAGCCTATGCGTCGCGCCAATTAAGGCAACATGAGATTAATTACCCTACCCATGACTTAGAGTTAGCCGCTGTAGTTTTTGCCTTAAAGATTTGGAGGCATTATCTGTACGGTGCAACATTCGATGTGTTTAGCGATCATAAGAGTCTCAAATATTTATTCGATCAAAAGGAGTTAAACATGAGGCAACGGAGATGGATGGAGTTCTTAAAGGACTACGACTTTGAGTTGCAATACCATCCTGGAAAAGCGAACGTAGTAGCTGATGCTTTAAGTCGAAAGTCTCTACATGCATCTACAATGATGATTAAAGAGCTGGAATTAATAGAGAACTTCAGAGATCTTAACCTAGCAGTAAAGGTTAATGCTAACAGCTACAGATTAGGAGCGTTGCAAGTGACAAGTGAATTCCTGAGACAAGTTTTAGAGGCTCAAAGAGAGGATGAATTCCTGCAAGAAAAGAAAGAACTCTTGAAACAAGGAAAAGAAGTCGAGTTCAATGTAAGAAGTGACCAATTGCTAAGGTATAAGGATCGAGTGTGTATCCCTAATCAAGAGGAGTTGAGAAAAGCAATTCTGGAAGAAGGCCATAAAAGTTATATGAGCATTCATCCCGGAGCTACTAAAATGTATCAAGATTTAAAGAAGTTATTTTGGTGGCCTGGAATGAAGAAAGCAGTGGCAGAGTACGTGGCTGCGTGTCTAATTTGCCAGAAGGTTAAAGTAGAACATCAAAAACACCCTGGAATGCTACAATCAATGGAAATACCAGAATGGAAATGGGATAGCATTACCATGGATTTTGTGACTTCTCTACCCAAAACTCCATTAGGACATGATTCAATATGGGTAATAGTTGATAGACTAACAAAGTCTGCCCACTTTATTCCCATCAACATTCGTTACTCTATGGAGAAGCTGGCAAAATTATACATCGAGGAGATTGTGAGATTGCATGGAATTCCTTCAAGTATCATTTCTGATCGGGACCCTCGTTTTACATCACAATTCTGGAAGAGCTTGCACCAGGCTTTGGGAACAAGACTGCGTCTAAGTTCAGCATATCATCCTCAGACGGATGGACAATCAGAAAGAACAATCCAATCTCTAGAGGACTTGTTACGAGCTTGTGTGTTAGAGCATAAAGGAAGTTGGAATCAATTCTTACCATATGTGGAGTTTACCTACAACAACAGTTTCCATGCTAGCATTGGCATGGCACCTTTTGAAGCATTATATGGAAGAAAATATAGGACCCCGCTATGTTGGTTTGAGACTGGTGAAAACTTGATGCTAGGACCAGAGTTGGTACAACAAACCACGGATAAAATCAAAATAGTTCAGGAAAAGATGAAGGCAACACAAAGCAGGCAGAAAAGTTACTATGACAAAAGAAGAAAGCCGCTCGAATTTCAAGAAGGCGATCATGTATTCTTGAAAGTCACACCTATGACTGGGGTCGATCGGGCAATGAAATCTCGAAAACTAACTCCTAGATTTATCGGTCCATACCAAATAATTCATAAAGTTAGTCCCCTTGCTTACCAAATAGCATTACCACCTTTTCTTTCTAATATCCATAATTTTTTCATGTGTCAAACTTGCGAAAGTATATATCTGATCCTACACATGTTATTGAACCTGATGTCATACAAGTTAAAGATAATCTTACATATGATGCACCACCTGTTAGAATAGGTGACCGAAGAATAAAACAATTAAGAGACAAGATAATTCCACTTGTAAAGGTTATTTGGAGTGAAACGAGAGGAGAAGATGCTACATGGGAACTATAAACTGAGATGAAAGAGTCTCATCCTCATTTGTTTTACTGATTAATGTAAATTTTGAGGACGAAATTTTCTAAGGGGAGTAGAGTTGTAACACCCCTATTTTTATTTTTATATTAAAATTTTGAAGGAATTAAATTATGGTTCTTTAGAACTTTTTAACCTACGTATTATTTATGATTTTTTTGGAATTTTTTGGAATTTTGGAATTTTTTTTAATAAAATAATATTTTTTAAATAATTTTAAATTCATATAAGTGACTTAAATTAAAAATATTTATAAGAAAGTGAATTTAAATTATAAGAAAATTTTCTAAAATTTATTTCAAGTAAACTTATCTAAAAATTATCGGTTTGAGAAAAATCTTGATTTTTTTCCAATCATTAAAAAATTGGAAACGTATTAATAAATTTTTATTAACAAAAAATTTTAGATTTTTAGAATTTCAACTTTATATTACATGTTATAAAATTAGTGAGGACTGATATAATATCGCTAAATTTCAAAAAGGACTCATTTTGAATATTTAAAATATACCGAGTGAAAGGTTACTATTTAGCTTAATAATTCTGCCGACAGTTACTATGCAAAACACTGTGCATGTACAAAATTTTCAAAATATGTATAGTAACCTGGAATAAAAAATTCAAAAATGTATAGTACTTTTATATTAAAATAATGGAATGCATAGTAAATTTTTTTCCTATAAATACCGAAGGATTTCTTCTTTAGAATTCACAATTTCAGATTAAGTTTTCTTAATACAGTAGTGCTAGTAAGATAGTGGTGGAAGTGAGAGAGAAGAAAAGTTTTTGGAGAGAAGGTTCTGCCAAAATCCTAAGGTAAGAATACTTCTCTTTTATATTTTTTTGGGTTATTTTCATATCGTTTTTAGAAATCTGTTATTATACTGGAAATAATATTATTTTAAGTTACTATTCTGCATAGTAAACACTATTTCAATAGTAAATTACTATTTCAATAGTAAATTACTATTTCAATAGTAAATTACTATTTCAATAGTAAATTACTATTTCAATAGTAAATTACTATTTACTATTACTATTTACTGTTACTATTCACGATTTACTATTTACTGTTACTATTCACAATTTACTATTTACTATTACTATTCATGTTTTACTATTTACTGTTACTATTCATGATTTACTATTCACTATTCAAAATTTACCATTTCTGTTTTAAGTAGTAATCTTAATCCTCATCTTATGCTTATACTGAAATAAGATTGGTATTAATATTTCTAGAAATCGGAGGCGCAAAGCAAATCTCTTTTTGGTAACAATTCAAGGTAAGGGGGAGTGAGATAAGGGTATAATATGAAAAGACATAAGAATAATGGGAGGAGTCCCCTACTCCTTTTAAATTTAATAATATTATTATTTTAAAATATTAACTTTTTAACTTAACAATTTTAATAAATTTTAAATTAAATATCTGGTTTAACTAACTCTAACATACCTATACAAGGACTTGGACCATCATGACCTATATGGACTGGACTATACCTATGCAAGGACTTGGACCATAATGACCTATATGGACTGAACTATACCTATGCAAGGACTGGATTATATGGACTTACATATACCTATACGAGGAATTGACCAAAAGGACTCAAATTGACTGTATTAATAATCATTAAATTTTGTATTATGATATGTATTAAGGATATTTAATTGATTTGATTATGATTTGATTATGATTGATTGATTGATGATATTTAGTTATGATTGATATTATTTGATTTTGATTGATGATATTGTAATGTGGAGTTTGAGCATATAGCGAGCATGACGGAAAGCTAAAATTCAGTAAGAATTTCTTACCTTACTCTTTAAATTTTATTATCTTTTATTCCTTCTTAGAAATTATTTTTATTAACTTTATTTTCAATATTTAGAATAAAAAAATTAGTATTTATTTTAGAAAGAAAACATTTTATGAGAATTTATTTAATTAAATCTTGAGTTAAAGAAAAATTTCATAATTTTAAGTATTTTTGGTTAATAATTATTCTCTTTTAATAAAACAAAACTATTAAAAGAAAATTATTTTATTTTTTTCCAACTTAATAACTAAAAATATTTGAAAATAATTGAGATTCCTAAATTTGATTTTGTTAAAATTTAATTTGAGAAAGATTATGTAAAGTTTTATATGATAAAGTTTTTAGATATTTAAGGCTTAGAAACTCAATTTCAGTGAGATTTGAAAACTGTACCAAATTTATTTCTATGGGACAGAAATTCAGAGAATTGAGAAAATGTACAGTTTATTTAAATGATATTGTAAACCTTTAAGGGATTTAATAATTGAGTTTCTAAAAGCCTTAACCAACTCAATACGCGAGTAGTTCATGCATCATGGATCATTAAAGTGAAATGAAATAATATTGTCTGGGGACGAATTATAGAAACCGAGGATACATTAGAGGAGGCTTAATTACGAGCCTTGGGATGAGAGGGTGTGAAAGGGTGCTTCAGGGGACCTGGGGTAGCTCCCTAGTGTCGGGTACTTTCACAATAAAAACTTTCTCAATCTGACTAGTCTCTAAGTGTTTCCATGCCAGTTGAGCTGTTCATATTATTATTATCCGGACTTATGGAACAGTGTAAACTCCTGGTTGGCCCAGTGCAAATTAAAATTTAAGGGCCCACATATATAAGTAAGTTATGATGAAGATATTGCATAACATTCATGCATTCATAATTGATTGTGTATGTAATTGTGATTGATATTATTATGTATTGGTTTGTGAAAACCCTTTGTTGCTTATGTCTTATTCGGAAATATTATATTCTGTTTCTTACTCCTTTCTCTGTGTTTTTGTTTCACATGTTTTAAATTGATGGTTCAGAGGGAAGGATCGAAGAATCTCGACAGTAAATATAGCACGTTCTAGAAATGGAGCTCAGTATGAATACCGTGGTCCAATGAATAAATAATGTTAATAAGTAACTGCTTCTGGGCCATGGAGTTTCCTATCTTCCTTATAATGTTTAATGTTTATTTTCTTCGGATGAATGTATAAACACTTTATAAAGTTTTAATAATACTTATGAGGTATTTCAGAAATGATGTATTTAATTTATTCCGATAGTTTCCTTTTAACAATCATATCTTTGGTAAAAAAAAAATTACAAATTTTCATAGAATTTATTAAGGTGTAACAGAGGGTGTTACACTAATCCACTTTCATAATCCAAATTGATAATCAAGCATCGAGCTAATGACGTTAAACAAGCGCTGACTGGGAGGCAACCCAGTATGTTTGATCTTTTACAAGTTTTGTTTGTAATATATTTTCTTGAATGTACAAGTTGAGTGTGAGTAAGTGTTAAAACCCAAGAAACTGAAAAACAATGGAAGTATAAAACTTAAGAATGAGAAGGAGTAATTTGGGAAGTTTGAAGTCTGAGCAAAAGTTATCTCGCTCAAGCGAACATTAATTCGCTCAAGCGAGATGTATTTTCAATAAACTTCACTGCAAGTCGCTTAAGCTTAATACATTCATTTAGTTACTGGAAGATATTCGCTTAAGCGACATATATTTAGCCCAAGTGAAGGCAATTCCACAAAGCCCTCGCTTAAATTAAATTGTTAGTCGCTCAGGCGAATTTCATGAAAGAAGCTACTGGATAAAATTCGCTTAAGCGTATGAAACTTCCGCTCAAGCGAATTATGCAGAGTTCCCATAATTTTGAAAATTTTGTCTTTCTGCAATATTCACTTAAGCAAATTTAATGTCACCCAAGGGAGCGATAACTATTTAGTTACTGGAATAAAATCGCCCAAGCGATAAATAATCGCCCAAGCGAAAATCTTCCAAAAGAGAAATTCCAAATACTCGCTCAAGGGCTATTTAGTTCGCTCCAGCGACTTTTGCCCAGTATCTAAATCACTAATTTTCACCTAAGCAAAATCTACATAGTTTGAGTGAAGGAATTTTTAAAGCATCAGGTGCCTTTCCCACTCTGTTTCGCTGCAGCGAACCACCATCGCTTAAGCAAAATAAGAGACTATTCATTCTCGAAGGTTAAATTCGCTGCAGCGACTGAAGCTCGCTTAAGCGAATTTAAGCGGTTGAGGTTTTAAAAGGGGTTTAATTCTCATTTTTCAGTTACACAATCATTCTCTCTTAAAAACCTCTCAACTCACGAATTTCTCTCCACTCCCATTCTCAGATTCGACGATTTTGGCACTATTTCTTCCCTACTCTTCCATTTCCAATTTCTTAGTTTCAAGTTTTTCTCACTTCCAAGTAAGTAATCGGAAACTTCCTTTTCCTTTCTTGGCTCATCTTCTCTAACTTCCTCATATGTCCATGTGAAGGATGCATTGTGCTTAGGGTTGCTTAGGGTTTGTTATCCGTATATTGCATGTTTTGTATGATTGTCTCCATGCCCTAGGTTTTGTATGATGTATCAATTTTAATGGACAATATATGCTCTATTTTAGATGGTGTGGCTATTGGAATGAATTTTGAGAAATCCATGATGGTGATGAGGAGTAATATTACAAGTTGTGATGAATTTATGAATGAAATAATCTTGTGAATGACACTGTGTTTTAAGGAGTTTATGAAAAAGTTATGCATGAAAGTGATGCTCTATTTTTGAAAAAGTTATGCATGAAATTCTGCTTTTGTGCAATGCTTTGTTTTGGTTTCATGATGTGATTCTAAACTTCTCTAGGATGTGCCTTGTCTATAGAGAATTCTATTTTAGTTTCATATGCTTTGTTCCCTATTATCCATGAAATATGCTAATACAAGATACTCTGTTTTTGCAATCAAGTCCATTAGATCTTGACAAATTCCCCTATGTGTTGTCGGGTAATGGCACGAACTAAAAATGCACAAGAGATACAGAGAAGGGCAGGAATGAGCTACAGCGCACTGGGATCATGGAAAAAGGAAACGTACTTCTGACTGAGAAGCGATTCCACAATATTCACCATTGGACCATCCTCCCAGAACGTCGGGTAGATTTGAGAGAATGTGAATATGATGAATTTATGAACATGATCAGAAGTAAGAAGTGGTTGCGAGTTGTAAATCCATGAGTCAAATATGATCCAGACGTGGTGAAAGAATTTTATGCGAATGCTTGGTGGACCGAGGGTGCTATGGATCGAAGAGCCTGGGTTCGAGGCCATTGGGTTTCTTATGACAGAGACACCATTAATGACCACCTCAGAGATATCATGCAGTTAGAAGAAGATGAACTGTATACCTACGACAGATTGAAGAAGGAACGTTACATCTACTCTATTCACGAATTAGAATCTGTCTTATGCCTTCCAGACCACCATTTTCAGAGAGGTGCCAACCAGCATCCAACCAGACTCCTTAGGAAAGACATGAAAATGCTGACAAGGGTGTGGACTGCATTTCTTCTAGCCAATGTGGTTCCAAATGCTCATGTTTCTGATCTTCCTTTACCTAAGTGTGAGCTCCTCTTATGCATCTTGGATCCAAGGATATCAGTGGACATCGCTCAAATCCTTTCTGATGAGATCTTTTGCTTTGCTCAACAAAATCCAAAAACCACCATAGCAGATGCAAAACCCGAAGCCACTCTTGGTTTTCCTGCTTTCATCACAGGCTTGTGTGCAGCTCAGGGAGTTGTTGTTGACTCTACTACCCCTATCCGACCCCCTATTGATAAAATGTTCATTGATCAAAATTGTCGAATTGAAACAGTATCATCAGCAGGACAATCATCTTCTGTACCACCTCCAGTTTTGACACAATCTGTGCCTACATCATCTCCACTACACATTGAAGCTCCATCTTCATCAGCACCACCTCCACCTCCTACCACTAACCCTATCCTCCTCACCCATCTCACTCATATCCAGCAGCAACAGGCAGCTCTTAACAGAGTAATTACTTACTTCTACCGTGCTAGTTACTGGAGTCATCCAGCTGGACCATTCATGCATCCAGACGAATTCATCGCTAAAGTTGCTTGGCCTGGGGACAGTCCTACTTTCCTAGAGGAGAGGCCAGCAGCTACATCTGAAGCGGAGCCAGTAGTACCACTACCACCAGAAACATCATCCGAACCAGCAGAGATACCAATCCCAGCATCATCTTCAGCACCAGAGTTACAGCCAGCTGTTATACAGACTCAGGAGCAGCAGGATACTGAGGATAGAGAGTTCGAGGAGCAGCTCGATCACGTGGTCACCGACATCTTGATGTCGCGTGATTGATCGGCCTTTGTGGTTCCATTTTATTTTGTTCAGTTTATTTATGTTTATGCTACTTTAAATTCAGCAGTTGTTCTAGCACTTTCGTTTTACAATATTTTAGTATGGTTTATAGTTGGATTCACATGTTCATGTTCAACTGAATTTTATTGCATATGCTAGTTGTTATGTTTAGGCACGAATTTTTTTTAGTGTGGTTAATGTATGCAATGTTTTGGAAAAGTGAAGAAAGATGTGAATTAATCTTAGGTTGCATAAAAGGAAGGACAACTAGTTTTGGAAAATATCATAATTCCTGATGAATGCTGAATGAAATCTTTCTAAATCTTGAGTTAGGAATTAGCTCACAATGTTTGAACCCTTTTCTGTGAAGATAAAGAAATCAAGATGATTAACCTAGTAAGAGAGTGCAACCTTAAACACTGAGAGTTTGTTGATTCTTGTGTAATCTTTCATTGTATAAATTTCTAGCAAGGATCATTGCTTAGTCAAACATGGACAGGATAGAGGCAAACTTTATGTAGAATAGGTAAACTAGAGCCAAAAAGCAACCCTTGATAGTAATCAATCCAAAAAAATCTTTTTAACCCCAATGAACCAAAAAGTTTTTCTTTAACCTTAGAACATGCTTGTATGGAAGATCCAACCCTAATGCATGCTAAGGACAAGAACAATCTTCTAAGAGGGTTATGTGGATAACTCAGCTATACCTATCAAAAAAATGAAAAATAAATAAAATCCTCCTAGAAATGTCAAAGAACAAACAAAAGTAGGGAGGAATACAAAGAAGAATTCAATGGCTCAAGTGAAGAAAGAATAAGAATATAAAATTTAAAAAAGCCAAGGCTAAGAAATTTGATTGTCCTTAGTATGTCCTTTGCATTCCAAAGAAAAACCAATAAGTCCTTGTAAGGCTGGCCAAGTTACAACCTATTAAAGACCTTTTGATCCATGTTTGTGTGAGTAGTCATCTTATGCAGTGAAATAAAATACAATGATTGAATAACACTTGATCAGTGATGCAAAGAATAAAGACTCACCTGGAAGGTATAAATAGAGAGGATTTCTTGTTTTTATAGCAGAGTGGTTACTTGCAATTGTGTAACACATTTCAAACTTAGAATTTAGTTAGAGGAATTAAAGCATGATTAAGGAACTATCAGTTGTAAATAGTGAGAAGCTGTCCTTCATTTTATTTGTAGTTGTGATTAATTAGATCTTTATTTCACTTGACTGTTTCTTGACCATTTGCTTGAGGACAAGCAAAGTTCTAGTTCGGGGAGAGTTGATAGATGTCTAAATTATATAGATTTTGCGATGAAAATGGAGCATAAGTTGGACATAATGTGCAATGTTTGTTATTTTGTAAGCTATATATGACATAAATTAGGATATAAGCATTGTATAAGTTTGATTGGTTAATAAGAGTTAGCAAATCCTAAATTTTGATGCAATTTCAGGAAAAATAAAGAAGAAAGAAGAAGGGAAAAAGAAAAGAAGAAATTTCACCAAGTTAAGAGCATTGTATCTGTTAAATGCCTTGCTCGCTCAAGCGAGCCTTCAATTTGGCCTAAGCGACTTGAGTCGCTCAAGCATATCTACAAATGCATCAAGCGAAATTACACCAGTAAGCTACAATACCGAAGTCACTTGAGCGACTCTATTTCGCTCAAGCAAGATTTGTACAGAATCAAAAGTGCAAGGATTCGCTGCAGCGGAATAACTATGGTTCAAGCGAAATTGGAACAGGGGATCATCAGCTTGAGTTTCGCTCAAGCGAAAGTCGTCGCTTGAGCGAATCAAGCATGCAAGTAAAGCAGGACGTGGAATTCCTTCGAGTTGAAGAATGCTTCTTGTAACACCCCCTTATATACACGAGACATATATCTATTCTTCTTGCTCTTTTTTTAAGAAAGATATACATATTTATCACTTCTTATCTCGTGTATACAAGGACATATATACATCTGATTTTCTTTGAATTTTGAAAGTAAAAAGTTTCAAATTTTTTATAATGATAAAATGAACTTTCAGAAAATCATAAGTGGTCAAAGATTTCAGTATTTTATCCAAAGAATAAGGTTTATTAAAGTTTAGCCTTTACATTGATTTATAATCATCCAACTTAATATTGTATTAAGGTAAACTAAAACTAAAAATTTAATACCTCTACTTCGACTGTAACCAATTATTTCTTTATCTTCAAACCATGTGATTTTGAATCCTATTCTTGTCACATCTCTTCTCCTATCTGATTGAGGATGAGACCAATTTACCCTCTTATAATTTCATCCTTTCATCTTGAACTGCTAGCTATATATCATATAACATATATTTTGGACACAAAATTCAAACAAGGAGTGAGAAACAGAATATAATACTTTACAGATAAGACATAAGCATAAGGGTTTTCATAACATAACAATTATATTTTCATTCACAACCACCCACATAGAATGTCACAATCATATGAATGTCATGCAATGTTTTTAATACTATCATCTCATTCATTCTATGCATGTGGGCCCTTAAAGCTTTAGTTTGCACTGGGCCAACTAGGAGTTTACACTGTTCCATAAATTCCGGATAATAATAACATAAATGCCTTCATGGCATATGAACAACTCAACTGGCGTAGAAACACTTAGAGACTAGTCAGATTGAGAAAGTTTTTATTGTGAAAGTACCCGACACTAGGGAGCGACCCCAGGTCACCTGAAGCACCCTTTCACACCCTCTCATCCCAAGGCTCGCAATTAAGCCTCATCTAATGTATCATCGGTTTCTATAATCCGTCCCCAGGCAATATCACATCTCATTTCTCTTTAATGATTCATGATGCATGAACTACTCGCATATTTAGTTGATTAAGACTTTTAGAAACTCAATTATTAAATACCATAAAGGTTCACAAAATCATCATAATAAACTGTACATTCCCATAAGTTCTTCTTTGAACTTCTGTTATACTGAAATAATTTAGTACAGTCTTCAAATTCAGATCTTACCAAAATTGAGTTTCCAAGCATTAAAAATCTCAAAACTTTCTTTTAAAAAAATCTTCACATATTTACATAATCTTTCTCAATTTGAATCTTAACTAGATTGAGTTTTAGAAATCTCGACAAAATATTTTTTAATTATTTCGTTGGGGAAAACCAAAATAATTTACTTTAAACTTCTAATTTCTAAAGAAAATAATTTAAAATCATTAACTAAGAATACTTAAAACTATAAAAATTTTCTTTAATTCAAGAATTAATTATCTCAACCTCTGATTTTCATAAAATAGCTTCTTTCTAATACTAGATTTTATTATTGAAATTAAAAATAAAGTTAGTGAAAATTATTTCTAAGAAGAAATAAAAGACTAAAATAATTATAAAATACTTTCTCTTGGAATAAAAATTTAAAGAGTAAGGTAAGAAAATTCTTACTGAGTTTTAACTTTCCATCATGCTTGCTATATGCTCAAACTTCATATCACAAGGTCATCAATCATTCATCAACCACAATCAAGTATAGTAATCTCATCAATCACAATCAAATATCATCAATCATAATTGCATATTATTAATCATAGTCTAATACAATACCATTAATCGAAATCAAATACAATTAATTATAATCAAGTCAAATCAACTAAATATTGCTCATAAATATAATTCAAATTTTAATGATTATTTAAATTAGTAGATTTGATTTTGAGTCCTTATAGTCCATTCCTCGCACAGGTCTATATAAATCCATATATGTAATCCAGTCTTCGCATAGGTGTAGTTCAGTCTAGATAAGTCTTAATAGTCCAAGTCCTTGTATAGGTTTAGTTTGATCCATATAGGATATAAAAGTCCAAGTCCTTGCATAGGTTTAGTCCAGTCCGTATAAGTTATAATAATTCAGATCCATGTATAGATTTCAAAATAAGTTACACAATATATTAAATTTATTATAAATTTTAAGTTGAGAAGTTATTACTTTAAAATAATAATATTATTAAATTTAAAAGGAGTAGGGAACTCCTCCCTTTATTCTTATGTCTTTCATATTATATTCTTATCTCACTCCCCCTTACCTCTTGTATACCGATTCGTTATTGAAAATCCGTGCGCGCCTCGTCTCCAAGTTCTAAAACATACCAATTTCATTTTAATATAATTACAAGATGAAAATTAAGATTACTACTTAAAATAAAAACGGTAAATTTTGAATAGTGAATTGTGAATAATGAATAGTAACAGTAAATAGTAAAATGTGAATAGTAACAGTAAATAGTAAATCGTGAATAGTAACGATAAATAGTAAATCGTGATTAGTAACGGTAAATAGTAAAGGTAAATAGTAACAGTAAAGGTAAATAGTAACAATAAATAGTAATTTACTATTTGAATAGTAATTTACTATTGAAATAGTAATTTACTATTGAAATAGTATTTTACTATGCAGAATAGTAACTTAAAATAATATTATTTTCAGTATAATAATAGATTTTTAAAAATGATATAAAAATAATCCTAAAAAATATAAAAGAGATGTATTCGTACCTTAGAATTTTAGCAGAACCTTCTTCCAAAAAATTTATTTCTCTCTTTTACTTCCACCACTATCTCACTAACACTACTATATTAAGAAAATTTAATCTGAAATTGTGAATTCTAAAGAAGAATTCCTTCAGTATTTATAGAAAAAAATTTACTATGCATTCTATTATTTTAATATAAAAGTACGATACGTTTTTTGAAATTTAAAACTTGGTTACTGTGCAACTTTTGAAAATTTCATACATACACAGTGTTTTGCATAGTAATTGTCGGCAGAATTATTAAGCCAAATAGTAACCTTTCACTCGGTATATTTTAAATATTCAAAATTAATCATTTTTGAAATTTAGCGATATTATATCGGTTCTCACTAATTTTATGATAAGTAATATAAAGTTTAAATTTTAAAAATCTAAAATTTTCTATTAATAAAAATTTATTAGTACGTTTTCCATTTTTTTACGATTGGTAAAAATCAAGATTTTACTCAAACCGATAATTTTTAGATAAGTCTACTTGAAATAGATTTTAAAAAATTTTCTTATAATTTAACTTTACATTCTTGTAAATATTTTTAATTTTAAACAACTTTATATGAATTTAAAATTATTTAAAATATATTATTTTATTAAAATAATTTAAAAATTTCAAAAAAATTCTAGAAAATCATAAATATTATGTAGATCAAAAAGTTCAAAAGAACAATAGTCTAATTCCTTCAAAATTTTATTTTAAAATTCTAATAAGAGTTAAATCTTAAATATATAAAAACATAAATATAAGAACATAAAATAAAAATAATGAATAATAAAGATAATAAAAATTCTTAATATAGTTTTCTTAATTAGTGAATACTAATTAAGTCATTTCAAAATTCTTATTCAGAAATATTTTTATTTTTTTATTATTATTATTTAAAAAAACAAATAATTAAATATAAATACAAAAATAAAAAAAATGCTAATAATAAACTAACTTATAGTAAGTATTTCTCAAGAAAGATATATTAATATCTATTTCCTATTTATGATGAAAATAGGATGTTACAACTCTACTCCCCTAAACGAAATTAAATTTAATATTGTTAATAAATCTTACCATAGTTAAACTAACTGAACTATTCTAAAATATATTTCTAGTTTCCTTGACAATTGTGTACATTTTCCTTAACATTGCCATTTATCTTTTTTTTAATCTTATCAGTATTTTTTTCCTTAACTCAAAAATATTACTCGTCTTAATTTTGTCAACCATGCTCATCATAAATTGATGGTTAACTCTAAACACCTCAATAATTACGTTTCTCTATCTATTAAAATCTTACTTAACATAATCCATAACATCTATTAATTAAAATTCCTACTCGTAACATAGTAAAATGGACTGCTAAGAATTAATCACTGGACAACTAGCCGTTAGCAACTAGCCGTTGGACTAGCCGTTTATGACCGTTGCAATTCTCCCTCCCTTGCTTGCTTATAAATTCTCATTCCATTCTCACTTCCTATCACAACTTCAAGGTTTCTTAGTTTCTCTCTTCTATCCAATTTCTTCAATCTTTTTCTCAAGTACTATCATACTATTCGATGGCCAACCTTCCTAAAAGTAAGGAAGAACGAAGTCAGGATGGACTACAGTTTGTGGTAACAAGTGCTTCACTTCTTATAATCATTATGGTGATTTCTCTAGTTTGGATAATTTTTGTATTGCCAAGACTCTTAGACCTCTATCTATAATATACTAGATGTTCTACTTTATTTTCCTTAATGTAATCGTGTATAATAAATTATCCTAGTGAGAAAGGATAAATATATCTTAGTCCATGTTGTACTTGTTTATCTAATTAAATCCTTGTGTTCTTTGCTTCATGACAATCCAGGGTATGTAATCATTTCTTATTGTCTTCTATAATGAATTAAATATTCATTAACTGAGTGATTGCACATTCCATCATAATTGACTACAACCATTACATAGATTTGATAAATTCTCCAATCTTAAATGATCACAAATCACTACGTTGACTTAGAAATACTCACTTGAATTTTTTTATGGGTAACTAAGATTTATGTAATTCTCTTTATAGGAAAATCAATAAGTAAAGGTTCATATCTACTTCCTCATGGTTTACTAACACATTTCTTTATTTTAAACCTACAATGGTCATTACATAACAATGATTAATATCAGGTATGTATATTCATCAAACAAAATCGATGACTAAAAGAAAATAACTTGATAAACATGTATGATATTGTTAGGAATCACAAAAATATTTTATGTCACAATTTCTAAATATTAAATCAATATCGATGTCTCCCAAAGATCTATAATACTTATTTTAGGTTATTCATTAACATATTTATCACAATAAATTACTTAAAAAAATTCAAAAATATATGGTTAACTATATTCGATGTCACAACCATAAAAGTTTCATTAATTCATATATTTATACACATAACCATCATATATATTATTCAATTATAGATATCATAAATAAAAACTTCATCAAATCAAACAATAATTAACATATCTTACATGTCATACAAAAGAAGAATCAATACAAATAGCCAAAGATACAATTCCTAATATGATTATTTGTTATATCAAACAAGTTAGTGAACAAATTATCATATTTCTTTCATGAAGCATACATCCACACATTTTTCTTTTCAAAATATATCACCAAAGGAAAAACTATGATCTTATCTTAAACATACTAGTTTGGGATTACAACAGTTATCTACCCATTGGAATTCTAATTCACACAAGTATCTCTACAACTTCAAGGACATGGTAAGGAATATCCTAATAGAATTTATTGAGTTTATCTCCATTTCTCCATATACCACATTAACCCAAGGTTAAATTCATTGATCTTAACATCCTTCTTTTGACATGTCTTTCACTACTTAGTACAAATCATTCGGGGTGATCAGTCCCGATAGTTTATAACTAAGTAGTCAAAGCCATGACAGCTCCAGTCTAGAATTCATACCAAAATATTTCTAAGAATTTTCTATTGTCTTATCTCCCTTGTTGTCTCATACCATATTGTAAAACAGGTAAATGTTAGAATATTTCATTATCACATATTAATCAGAGAATCAAACACCATACAATACATTTAGAATAAAAGGAAATAACTGCATTAGTTAATTTACCTTATCATTCCACCATACATTAACACCCGTACTTAAACAATGTCAAGAAAGACTTCAGAATGACCAGTTTCTGATAATCCCTGCAATAACATTTTTCAAGTAACAGGCTATAAAGTTCTAACTTATACCTCTTATGAACTTAAAATTAGTTCCTTCTTTCTATATTCCTAATTTTTCTTCACTTACTTCTTACCATTTACTCCAATAAAATTTCCTCTTTTCTCAACCATAAAATCTCTTGACAAACTTAACCATCAGAGTACACTAACACGCTAGTAAGACCATACCCCAAGCCGATTTGGATTGAACTGCTCTGATACCACTTTGTAACACCCCCTTATATACACGAGACATATATCTATTCTTCTTGCTCTCTTTTTTTAAAGAAAGATATACATATTTATCACTTCTTATCTCATATATACAAGGACATATATACATCTGATTTTCTTTGAATTTTGAAAGTAAAAAGTTTCAAATTATTTATAATGATAAAATGAACTTTCAAAAAATCATAAGTGATCAAAGATTTCAGTATTTTATCCAAAGAATAAGGTTTATTAAAGTTTAACCTTTACATTGATTTACAATCATCCAACTTAATATTGTATTAAGGTAAACTAAAACTAAAAATTTAATACCTCTACTTCGACTATAACCAATTATTTCCTTATCTTCAAACCATGTGATTTTGAATCCTATTCTTGTCACATCTCTTCTCCTATCTGATTGAGGATGAGACCAATTTACCCTCTTATAATTTCATCCTTTCATCTTGAACTGCTAGCTATATATCATATAACATATATTTTGGACACAAAATTCAAATAAGAAGGAGTGAGAAATAGAATATAATACTTTACAGATAAGACATAAGCATAAGGGTTTTCATAACATAACAATTATATTTTCATTCACAACCACCCACATAGAATGTCACAATCATATGAATGTCATGCAATATTTTTAATACTATCATCTCATTCATTCTATGCATGTGGGCCCTTAAAGCTTTAGTTTGCACTAGGCCAACCAGGAGTTTACACTGTTCCATAAATTCTGGATAATAATAACATAAATGCCTTCATGGCATATGAACAGCTCAACTGGCGTGGAAACACTTAGAGACTAGTCAGACTGAGAAAGTTTTTATTGTGAAAGTACCCGACACTAGGGAACGACCCCAGGTCACCTGAAGCACCCTTTCACACCCTCTCATCCCAAGGCTCGCAATTAAGCCTCCTCTAATATATCCTCGGTTTCTATAATCCGTCCCCAGGCAATATCACATCTCATTTCTCTTTAATGATTCATGATGCATGAATTACTCACATATTTAGTTGGTTAAGACTTTTAGAAACTCAATTATTAAATACCATAAAGGTTCACAAAATCATCACAATAAACTGTACATTCCCATAAGTTCTTCTTTGAACTTCTGTTATACTGAAATAATTTAGTACAGTCTTCAAATTCAGATCTTACCAAAATTGAGTTTCCAAGCCTTAAATATCTCAAAACTTTCTTTTAAAAAATCTTCACATATTTACATAATCTTTCTCAATTTGAATCTTAACTAGATTGAGTTTTAGAAATCTCGACAAAATATTCTTTAGTTATTTCGTTGGGGAAAACCAAAATAATTTACTTTAAACTTCTAATTTCTAAAGAAAATAATTTAAAATCATTAACTAAGAATACTTAAAACTATAAAAATTTTCTTTAATTCAAGAATTAATTATCTCAACCTCTGATTTTCATAAAATAGCTTCTTTCTAATACTAGATTTTATTATTGAAATTAAAAATAAAGTTAGTAAAAATTATTTCTAAGAAGAAATAAAAGACTAAAATAATTATAAAATACTTTCTCTTGGAATAAAAATTTAAAGAGTAAGGTAAGAAAATTCTTACTGAGTTTTAACTTTCCGTCATGCTTGCTATATGCTCAAACTTCATATCACAAGGTCATCAATCATTCATCAACCACAATCAAGTATAGTAATCTCATCAATCATAATCAAATATCATCAATCATAATTGCATATTATTAATCACAGTCTAATACAATATCATTAATCAAAATCAAATACAATTAATTATAATCAAGTCAAATCAACTAAATATTGCTCATAAATATAATTCAAATTTTAATGATTATTTAAATTAGTAGATTTGATTTTGAGTCCTTATAGTCCATTCCTCGCACAGGTCTATATAAGTTCATATATATAATCCAGTCTTCGCATAGGTATAGTTCAGTCTAGACAAGTCATAATAGTCTAAGTCCTTGCGTAGGTTTAGTTCGATCCATATAGGATATAAAAGTCCAAGTCCTTGCATAGGTTTAGTCCAATCCGTATAAGTTATAATAATTCAGATCCATGTATAGATATTTCAGAATAAGTTACACAATATATTAAATTTATTATAAATTTTAAGTTGAGAAGTTATTACTTTAAAATAATAATATTATTAAATTTAAAAGGAGTAGGGAACTCCTCCCTTTATTCTTATGTCTTTCATATTATATTCTTATCTCACTCCCCCTTACCTTTTGTATACCGATTCGTTATTGAAAATTCGTGCGCGCCTCGTCTCCGAGTTCTAAAACATACCAATTTCATTTTAATATAATTACAAGATGAAAATTAAGATTACTACTTAAAATAAAAATGGTAAAATTTAAATAGTGAATAGTGAATAGTAAATAGTAACAGTGAATAGTAACAGTAAATAGTAAAACATAAATAGTAATAGTAAATAGTAAATTGTAAATAGTAACGATAAATAGTAAATCGTAAATAGTAACGGTAAATAGTAAAACATGAATAGTAAAAGTAAATAGTAACAGTAAAGGTAAATAGTAACAGTTTACTATTTGAATAGTAATTTACTATTGAAATAGTAATTTACTATTGAAATAGTGTTTTACTATACAGAATAGTAACTTAAAATAATATTATTTCTAGTATAATAATAGATTTCTAAAAACGATATAAAAATAATCTTAAAAAATATAAAAGAGATGTATTCGTACCTTAGAATTTTAGCAGAATCTTCTTCCAAAAAATTTATTTCTCTCTTTTACTTCCACCCCTATCTCACTAACACTACTATATTAAGAAAATTTAATCTGAAATTGTGAATTCTAAAGAAGAATTCCTTCGGTATTTATAAGAAAAAAATTTACTATGCATTTTATTATTTTAATATAAAAGTACTATGTGTTTTTTGAAATTTAAAACTTAGTTACTGTGCAACTTTTGAAAATTTCATACATGCACAGTGTTTTGCATAGTAATTGTCGGCAGAATAATTAAGCCAAATAGTAACCTTTCACTCGGTATATTTTAAATATTCAAAATTAATCTTTTTTGAAATTTAGCGATATTATATCGGTTCTCACTAATTTTATGATAAGTAATATAAAGTTTAAATTTTAAAAATCTAAAATTTTCTGTTAATAAAAATTTATTAGTACGTTTTCCATTTTTTTACGATTGGTAAAAATCAAGATTTTACTCAAACCGATAATTTTTAGATAAGTCTGCTTGAAATAGATTTTAGAAAATTTTCTTATAATTTAACTTTACATTCTTGTAAATATTTTTAATTTTAAACAACTTTATATGAATTTAAAATTATTTAAAATATATTATTTTATTAAAATAATTTAAAAATTTCAAAAAAATTCCAGAAAATCATAAATATTATGTAGATCAAAAAGTTCAAAAGAACCATAGTCTAATTCCTTCAAAATTGTATTTTAAAATTCTAATAAGAGTTATATCTTAAATATATAAAAACATAAATATAAGAACATAAAATAAAAATAATGAATAATAAAGATATTAAAAATTCTTAATATAATTTTCTTAATTAGTGAATACTAATTAAGTCATTTCAAAATTCTCATTCAGAAATATTTTCATTCTTTTATTATTATTATTTAAAAAAATAAATAATTAAATATAAATACAAAAATAAAAAAAATGATAATAATAAACTAACTTATAGTAAGTATTTCTCAATAAAGATATATTAATATCTATTTCCTATTTATGATGAAAATGGGATGTTACACTTCTCGCTTGAGCGAGATTTAAACTCGCTTGAGCGAGTGAAGCATTATAAAAGGAAAACAATGTAAAGAGAGGAGGTGGCAGAGAGAGATTTTCAACAAAAGTGTACCTAGCTTAGGCTTTTCTTCTTCATTACACTAATATTGTATGAACATGACTACCATGAGTGGCTAATTCTCTCATTGGGATTGGAGGTAACCAATCAACCCGGATGAACACGTGTCTAATGTTTATGTAATTGATGAATTTGTTTTATGATTCTTGGTTTTTCATTTCATGCTCATTGCCTCAATCTATTTGATCAACAGTTTCTTGATTCAAGTTTACGTTTGTTGTTGGAAAATAACTTTGGAAAACGGATCTAAATAGAATACTTATTGTGAGTAAATAACCAGGGATGGTATCTAACGCGATGGACGTCTAAACAATCATACTTAATGCTGGAACAGATTTGAAACGATCAAGGGATTGACGTTATCAAATCTCTTCTTATGAATTTCGTAGTCAAGGAATTGAGATGAATGACTGTGATTGTGACGTAAAGAATCATATTGTAAATGTTGATTATATGAATATTACCGGTGTATCAGAAGGTGAGAAAGGTGGATCCAAATCCCAACCTCTAAACTCTGTTATTTCACTTACATTCCTTGTATTACTTTTATATGTTTATAGATCATTTCTTTAATTCACTATCATGAAAACAGTAAACCATATCTACCGTAATAGTTTGAAATCGATTTAAAATGATCCGTAGTGGGAACGACATTTGTTCTTTAGAACATATACTACACCGACAGTGGTCCACTTGCCACAAGTCACATTAAAACTGACCATCTGAGTGTTTTGTGACTTCATCATACGAAAAACACCAGCAGGTATATACTTTGTATAATGAATTAGGTATCTGGTACTCATTGGAGGTTTAAAATTGTTTTTGATGCCTATATGTATATATACAAGTAATGATGTTGATGAATTAATGTTTATGCCCATGAACAGTCAATACAATAATGATAATGTCGAATTCATGATATGGGCAGGTTTTCCTAGATGGCATTGATCCTAGAATGTTATGGTGAGTGAATATATGATGATTGGATGATGTAGATGTAGCCACGTAGTATTAGAATTACTTAATGACATGTTGAGTTATTAAGGAATATGCGTAACCGAGGAACTGGATAGGTTAGATTTTGATTTGTAAGGGTTGGAACCTCTGGATAGGTTTAATAGCTTCCATATAGTAATTGAACTATGCTATAATTAGTTTAGACCAATTGGATAGGAATTGGGTGGCTTAATTACTTGAAATGGCCTAAAATAGCCAAAATGTATTTTCACGCATATCTCTTCTATTTTTGGCAGTTTTGGAGCGTGACTAGTGGCCAGAGGCCATAAATAATGAGGATTATCTTGTGTCAACATTTGGTAGCGTTTGGAGGTCAAATAGGTAAGTTAGGGTGTGCGAAAGTTAGGCCGAAGGCTAAAATTCCACAGTTTGGGAGTCAGGTAATTGATTACATTAATCAATTACTAGACACACCCTGACACTTGCATTCTTCTGTAATTGTTGGTAATCGATTACACAGGTAGTGTAATCGATTATACAATAACTTCTGATTTCTATACATCAGAATGTTAGTTTCTCACCTAACTTCCGCTTAACCCATTTTAATTAATTTAACCAGCATTTTGGGGTCTCCAAACAACCATATTAGGTTCACAAAAATTAGAAATAAAAAATTTCCCCGTATTTTATATAATAGTGTGACAAGTTAGGGAAGATGAACTAATCAATGTGGCATGTTGTCCTATCAATAAATAAGTAAATGATACTATGGTAGCTAATTGTGAAATCATTTGTAAAAACATGTGTTTTATTAGGTAAATTGAGGATTACTCTAGCTATTTATGAATTCTATGTTTCTATGACCATTTCACTGGTTGGTTGATATATATATATATATATATATATATATATGTATATACACACACATGAAATGAATTATGATATAAATAGAAATTTGATGTTGGAGTGTTGATGAATATGCTTTATTTAAAATGAACTGTTACTAGGAGGTTCACATGGATTTGTGTTATAGTAATAGGATAATAAAAGATTCAGATGCATCTTATATGAGTTGTTATATGTAAGATATTTGGTCAAATGATTGAGGTGTCAGTTGCTGAATTTATGCTTTATAATGTTAATAGTATGTTGTGGCTATATGTAATTTTCCTTAGCTCATGGGTACTGTCACCTGTTTTGGTCCTTTTTCTAATAACTATGGTGGCCAAAGTGGCTGCAAGTCTTTGAGATTCTTATTAATAGTGTTATAAGATTATGAATTAGAGTGGCTGTATAAGATATAACATTGATAGAAGTTGAATGTCAATTATTGATGGATTCCAAATGTGCATTGAATTGGAGTCATATGCATAATATATATATATATATATATATATATATATATATATATCTTGATAGGAGTTTGGTCACATAGGTTGATTCATAGGAAGTATATTGGTTTGGTTCCATGATTGGTCTGTAGTAAAATGGAGATCTTGTATCTTTCTCTGGTTTGCTCCCTTGAACCTGTACTGCCCACTGTCTAATCAGCTTATGCATGTTGGACTCCACCTGTGGCTCCCCCTCCTACGCGTCAAAAGAAAAACCATCATGGGTATACAGATGCCCATGCATCCATTCCCCCATATACTCCAATCCTACATCTTCCTATCCTTGGCATGCGTAGGAACGTTCAATTGGCATGGGTGTATTGTAGCTGCTGCAATTAACTTTATACATGCTTCTTATGGGATCTTAATTCTTGCTAGTTAAAATACCCTTGAATGTAGAATATACGAATAAAAGTAAATAAATTATAGTAACTAAAGTATAATAATAATATATACATATACGTATATATAGTTAAATAAACAAGTAAAGCAATAATAGCAACTAAAGTATAATAATTGATCTGTCCTGGACCGGGGTCAAGAGATCCGATCTCAAGCCAGTCACGAATAGTATGTCAATACCGTATAATAGACCGGATGTACGTGTATCCGATGTATGTATCCGTTGTCCTTGAATGAGGAGAGCGGATTGGGCGTCCTGGAGATCCTTCACATCGACCTAACGCATTGAAGTGGGCGAATGGTGGTGTCACCTGCAAAGATTCTCCGACGCTCAAGTCAGTAATATTCCCCGTTAGGAATGTATTCAGAGAGGAATCAGTCGTAAAGAGCTGAAGAAGATGAAGAAGCCCCCCAACTTCAATCATGAAGTCAGTTCATATACCTGATTGGCTCGATTAACGAGGACACGTTGGTGGGAAACCACCAACTCCCATTAGCATTATTATATTGCGCACTTACCTGCATGATTGGGTCAAGTGGCTATTTTATATTGAGCATAGAGAATGTAGACTAGGATTAGGGAACAAGTTGACCATTCCCGTGAGCAGAATTTGGCTCCTAGTGCAGGGAATTATTGATCGATCCCTGTAGCAACAATCCTTGTCTTTTGCACAGTGACGTGTGTATTATCCGATGTCATGGTGTTATCCTGAACAACCGGTATAGGGAGAACGCCTGATACGGAATTACAGTCCGGATGTATACCGATGACAACGGTTACACGTAGATGTCTTATCAAAGACGTTGAAATATATATAGCAGATCGGATACCGGTATTGAGACCGGATCAATAATAATATATGCATATACATATATATAAATAAATAAGTAAATAAATAATAATAACTAAGGTATAATAATAATAATAATCTATTATTATCCTGATTGTTATTATCAATATTAATATTCATTAATATTACTAATATCATTATTATTAAATTTTAATGATGAGAAGTCTAATTTTATTTATCACATTATATTTTAGTCATTTATCTTGTTTTAAATTGTGGGCTTATTTATATTTAGTCACTGCTTACATTTTTTTATTTATTACCAAGGTTATTAACACCTTAAAAAAAACTCTCCATATTTCTATTTGTTCCGGCAACAATTATTGGGATTTTAATAAGGTTTTGACAATTAACATTGGTATTTAATTTTTAAATTTTGATGTGTTTGTTTAAAGTTTTAAAAATAAGTAGAAATTATTTGTGCTTATTTTAAGAAGCAATTATGATCTGCTTATTAAAAATACTTATAAAAAATATTTAAAAAAACACTTAAAAGTAAACTTAAACAAACGGATCCATTGTCAAAATTAACATGCCAAATGAATTTGACAAAATAATCATAACAGTATATAAAGAATGGCACCATAAATCACACCCATGGTTGTTTTAATACTTGTTCATTCCATTCATTTATATTCTTCATAAAATATTTAAATAAATAATTGCTAAACATGTTATACTTATATTTTGTACGTTTTCTTTTATTTCTTATCACAACCATTTCCAAAAATCTAAACATAAAATATTTTTTAGTTTATTTCTTGTACATATTTACAAAATTGAACTATCGTATCTAATCAACTTATATTAACGGAAATATCATACAATTACAAAATAAGTTCATTTACATACCAAAATATATCAATTTTTAATTATTCTATTTTAAACATTTATATTTACACTGGCCACAAGTCTTCACTAGTCATAGTAAACATAGAACTAAAAGACATTTTAAAAATGAAAGGCAAGAATTAAAAATTATAAAAATAAGATAAAACATCAAACAAGGCATTTAACAAATAAGTAAGAAAAAACATTTCAAAAATAAATGGCCATAATAAATTTAAAAAATAAGATAAAAATTAAACAAAACATGTAAAAAATAAACACTTCAATAAGTTTTTCTTATAATATAAGTTTTACGTTTTGGTTTCAGCCCCTAGTAAAGACTAGATGTTACATTTTAATACAGGTCATTGGTCAACTTTTGTTAAGTAATGACATGTTTAACAATTGTCTTTGTTAGTAATGTCAATGAGTGCAATTTGACTATCACATCAACTATTTGTCTCTCTTTTCTCCCATCACTCACTCACATATTCTCTCCTTCCTTCTCTCTCACACACCATATCTCTCATTGTCTCTTTCTTCTTCACTTATATGTGTGTGTGCGCGTGTTGTGTTGTTTTGTTGTGAGATTTCAATTCACATGATAGCTAGCATGAACCTGAGGAGGAAGAATATAGATAACTTAACAATAAGTAAACTTCATCAAAGGCAATTTTGTCTTCATCATATGTGTCATCCTCCATGGAAGTGGTGACATCGTCGTCATTGGCAACAATGGTGCACCTTGTAATGGGGTTTTAGGACAAAGGTGGTGCTCATGAGATAGTGGAAATAGATCAATAAGGCGTGTACTAAACAATACGTTGATGAATAATACACAATCTCCCTTGAATAAAAGCTAGGGCACTATGGAGCAAGTACTTCAAGGTCAAAGGTTATGATATTTGTTTGTTAATATATCCTGGGTATGCCTCATAAAGGCTTCTAGGTTACATCTCTATATACCTCTAAATCATGGACCTTTGTAAACCTCTTCCTCGAAATATAACTATATCGTGAGTCGTCATTTAGTTGTCATCAACGTCACCAATGGTTCAAAACCATCCATCACGATTCCTAGAATCGATTCTCCAACAAGAAGAAATCACATGGTTAATGTGATTGCATGCCTCACCCTATTTTTTTTATCCTAAATTAGGTTATTTATTTAACACTAATTCCATTTTAATCACCGTTGATATTCTTATCTCCAACGAGTATGAGAATTAATCTCATGTATAATATGAATGACTTGTAGTCCTCATTATCCTTATAGTTTAAAGAAGGGGCAAAGATGGTTCCTTTTAGGGTTTGAAAACGGACCTTACTAGGACTTGAACTCAACTAGAAACTGAATGGAGAAGAGAAATTTAGGTATATCTTGGAGAACCCTTGCCCCTAAAAATTTAGGGAAATAAATTTAATATTTGTTGATGCAATTATAAGGAAACAAAGGAATTTCAAGGGGATTTGACTACCCATAAATATACATCTCAAGTCATGTAACTCAATTTGACACGAGAAAAGAACAAGGAATCTTTAAGTTTACAAAAGTAACTTAGGCTCAAGAATCACCGAAAATGACATAGTGTAATAAGGGATATGTTTAGGCTAATTTGGAATATAAATTAGGCATCACAACAATAAAAGAATTACAAATTCAATACTAGGTAGAAACATGAGGAAATAAAAATGAAGAATTGGTATGCCGTGATTAGGAATGTAAACAGGGCGGGGCGGGTACGAATATCATACTACTCGTACCCGTACCCGCAGTAGAAACCCGCACCCGCCTGTTAATTACCTGCCGGGTACTTGCATAACGAGTTTTTCTATGGGTTTTGAAAATCTACGGATACCCACGAGTACTTGTCAAACAACAATAAACTATTATAACAACCTTAAATTATAATAAAAACAACACAGGAATCCATAAATTAAACTAATTTTGATACAACAACTATAAAATCCTCAATATAAGATAATAAAAATAATATGATAATCATAATATAATCTTAATGTTAAAATAAACTAAAATGTTCAACACACTAATCCATAAATTAAAAATAACACAACTACATCATTCTTCTTCGATAAGCTCATCAACAATTTCACAATTTCATCATTCTTCTTCATCAAGGTCATCAACCACCTCTAATTGATTATTTGGTTCCTACAAAATAAAAGTAAGAACAATAAGAAACTTAACAAAAAAAAAACTCTCTTAAAACATATGAAAGTGAACATAGAAAAGATTTATTTATAATTATATCATCAAGATCATCCAACATCGTATTTGAAAATTCAATATCCTTGTTCTCCACTTTTGATGCTGAATAAGAACCTACAAAAGAATAAAATTTTAAATGGATAATATTAAACAAATCTATTTAAGTAAAATAAATAAACTTTATTACATTTGACATTAACTCAAATCCAATCTTAAACACACATCAATACATGATGATCACTACAAACTTGAAAAGTTTGATAAGTTAAGATGACTATTATAAAAAATTATCAATTAATATCATATTGGTTTAAGTAAGAATCCTCCTATTAAAGAATAATTCCACACTTATTATGTTCAAAAAATACATATTCTAATTATCTTATTGATCCCAAGTGTTTTAATACAAATTAGTTTAGGAGTTTGTTAGAAAAACAAAAACCGTCCTAGTGACCAAGGAGCATGCCTAACCTCATTGGCTTGAGTTCAAATGTTGCTTAAGACACTAATTATCTTTATATTGCAATTATAAATAAAATAACATGAAAAATACCTAAAAACCCAATATAATAATGACTAAGTCTTCTCGTTCAAAGTTGATATTTATAGCATGTTTGGAGCAGCGCATGAACGGAAGCCAACAGAGATTTTCTCCGTTCATACAAAGGCAAGAAAGGGATGCTTTTGCCCAACGGAGCTGGAACGGAGATTTTCTCCGTTCAAGAGTGTGTTCCAAACATCTTTTAGGCTTTCTAGCTTTTGATGTGGTTGTCATATTAGTCATGAAACGTCACTACAAGAATGGTTTTTAGAACAATAAGCTCGTTTGTTTAAACTTATTTTTAGAGATAAGTACTTTTTTAATTAAAAAAGTACTTATTTTAAATTTTGACGTGTTTGTTTAAAGTTTTAAAAATAAATAAAAACTGAAAATAAACTGATTTTAGCTTATTAAAAAGTGATTATAAAAGAACCGCTTTTTTATAATCGCTTTTTTAATAAACTTAAACAAACATGCCCAATATATACTGTGACAAAAGTTGGCTAACAATAAAGACTAAAATCTAACATTTAGTTTTCATTCGAGACTAAAACTAAATAATGAAACTTTTATAGGGATCAAAAACTTAATAAAAAAAATAAGGCAAAAACACAACTTTGATTGTTTATGTTTATTTCATTTCCTGGTTTAATCTTTTAAGTTTTTTTTTGAATTTAGTTCTTTAGAGTTTATTTTCTTTGCAACACTAACATTTTCTATTAAATATTCTAATACCATTTTTTTAATCAAGACGATGAAAATGTGAAAAAAGGAAGGAAATGGGAAAAGTTAATAGTGTTACAATATTTAACTGAAAATAATATTGTTGTAAAAAAACTTTAAACAACAAAAAAAAGTGATAAAAAAACTTAAAAGAATCAAACTCGAAATTTAAGACCCATTGGTTGCAAGTTTTTGTTTTACATTTGAAATGTAATTTTGGAAAATAAAATTTATTTAAATAAAATAAAGTTAATTCCTTTTTAATTTATTTTTTAAACAGTTTGAAAACCAAGTTCAAAACCATAAAAATTCGTTGTTGGTTTTCATTTTTGATTTTTTAAATCATCACTATTTTTTTTTAAAAAGTGAAAATTTAAAAATGAAACTCGCCCGGATAAGATCTTAAATAAATATAAAGAATATATGATAAAACTAATAAAACAATATCAAAGACAAAAGATTAATTTTAATTTTTTTTCCTTTTATTAGGGGGCGCGTAACTGCGTATAGATAAAACTCTGGAATAGGTGGTCAATTTAATTGGATCTACCACACACGATCAGTACCCATTACAAATACGTCACCGTATTTGTCACGTTTCCACGCGATTTTCATTCAAAAGAAAGCAACAAAGGGAACCCAACGAGGTTGTCTTCGATTCCTTCGTGCCATTCTTCTGATATTCCAAGGTGAAACCCCGCCACACCGGACCAATCTCCGGCGACACCACATTGATCTCCGGCGAATCCCCGGTCCCCAATTTCTTCACTCGAAATGAATCCCGAGTAGTACGTTCCTCGACCCCACTCTTCCTTCCCCTTTCCCCCTTTCAATCGTCTCTGATTTTCGACAAGTTCGTTCCTTTTTCGCTTTTTAGATGTTCCCTCTCGAAAGGGTGTGTTGGATTACAGTTAAATTGGTGCACATGGGTCGGGTTATCTCAGCAACAAATCTCGTTCGTGTGTAACCCTAGATTGATTGGTTTTCTGAAATTTCGACCCATTTGGTTTTTCTTCTTCTTTTGGGTTTGAAATCTACTTTTTCCCAATCGTGAATTCTGCAGCGATCTTAGTGTTTTTGACCCTTTTTTTGTGATTCATTTAGAAGTGCAAGTTACACTGATCTTGGCCCTTGTTGATTTCAAAGTCATTAATTTTGTATGTCCCATTTTTTCTTTGCCCTTGGCGTCACGTGGATCAATACCCCTCATAATAATGTCCAAGTGCGTGTTTGGTTGGAATTAATTTTAGGAAATAATGGTTTTTTTGTTTCTTCAAGATAAGCGAGACCTATCACACACTGACTAGATTGAAAATTGAACTTGAATTGTACTTATTGTTTCTTACTTGGATATGTGGTTTGAATGATTTGAGTGGCAGTTCGTTCGGGGAATCATCAAACCATGCTAAACCTGTGAAATTAGGGGAAGCATGAGTGTGTCTGCACCGTTGTAACATTGGTATTGGAGTTGACTACCGCATTGGAAGTATGGGATTTGGAGTTGAGGCTTATATGAACTTGGGTTATTCCATGTAGATCAATCAACCAGAAATAAAGATAATGATGACTTGTGTCATATTTGTTTATAGATCTCAAATTCTTTATGAATCAAGACGTTTCAATTGTTTTCAATTTAATTCTCATCTTAATATCTTTCTCTGTGTGGAAAGAAATGGTTACTTCAGAGGTTGATTCACAGTCTATTGTAAGTGATTGATGAGTGAATGTTCTGTGGCTGTATTCTGCAGTGATTATCTGTTCAAGCTCCTTCTTATTGGAGACTCCGGTGTTGGCAAGTCATGTCTTCTTCTGAGATTTGCTGTAAGCTTTCCTCTGCATTTTTAGCTAGTTATTATTGTGATTACTGCCGGGTTTGATTTTCTATAATGTGATTTTGTATTTATTTTATTTCCTTCTTACCATGTTTTTCTACTCTCAAGAGAGTTACATATTATCCTAAAGAATACTAGCATCCTTTTGAGTGCACTGTGATTAAAGATGGCAATTGATAACTGCAACATTTTAATTAATGATAGCTACATATATTATTCTTTGTTTGAGGTTTAATTGTGTTGGAATTGTGTAATTTTTTTATAAAAGAAAGGTGGAATAATGAATCGATTTGTCTTCAGATGGTTTTCCGTCACCCCCCTACATGTGTAATGATGTATTTCCTTGTTCATTTTTCTTGGGAACACAACAAAGGAATACTTTTGTAATAATTTTTGTGTTATGCTACAGGATGATTCTTACATCGATAGCTACATAAGTACGATCGGAGTTGATTTTGTGAGTACAACTTTGCAAATTTTTAGCTTGAGCTGTTTGGGGCAATTTCTAAACTAATCAATTCACATTTTTCTGTAGAAAATACGAACTGTTGAGCAGGATGGGAAGACTATTAAACTCCAGATTGTATGTATCTGATTGGCTTTGTCCTTTATCTATTGATACGTTTCCAGTGAGCTTGACCTATGTATTTTTGGACGAATATTTTTCTTTAATTTTTGTTAACCATTTCTATATTTATTTTAAGAACTTCCTCTTTTTGAAGTGACCATGTTTCTAGACCATGTGGGTCACTGAAATGCATGCTTGTATTAACAGATTGTTTTCTTGCCTTGTTCTCTGATCTGATTTTATCTGTAGTGGGACACAGCTGGGCAAGAACGGTTTAGGACAATCACCAGCAGCTACTACCGTGGGGCTCATGGGATCATTGTGGGTGATGATTTTCTTGAGACTTGCTTTTAGATAGAGATTTTCCTTTGTTGAAGATCCTTGTGTGCTTTACTGACTGATTTCTTTGGCAGATTGTTTATGACGTGACAGATCAAGAGAGCTTTAATAATGTGAAGCAGTGGCTTAGCGAAATCGATCGCTATGCAAGTGATAATGTTAACAAGCTTTTGGTTGGCAACAAGTGTGATCTGACAGCAAATAGAGCTGTTTCATACGACACAGCTAAGGTATAGCTTTGTTGTACATCCCCTTATTTTTATTTTATTTTATCATATTAACAGCTTCAAGCTTGTGTTCATGCTTGGTACTTTTGCAGATTCATTACTTCTAAGTTCTATTTCAGCTGTACTTAACTCAACGTACTTTCTATATCTGCTCTTTCTTGACAGGCGTTCGCTGATGAAATAGGCATACCTTTTATGGAAACAAGTGCAAAGGATGCTACAAATGTTGAACAGGCTTTCATGGCAATGGCTGCTTCCATCAAGGAAAGGTATACATCCTGGTTGATAACTTACTTCTGAGTAGTAGATATTAAAAAAAATTGCAAACCTTCAATGCAGCTTGGCCCTAGAAGAAAGCCCGGGAAAAAGTTTTCATGAAATAACAATTTTATTCTCTCCGTTTATAAAGGTTGAGTTTATAATGAAAATTTGTGGATTTTAAAGAGTGGAAAATTGATTTGTGGACTGGAATTGCTTAATTTTTAAAATTGAAGAACTTGATTGACCAAAAAATAACTTGGGTTGACCAAATTGGAGGATAAAAAATTAATTAGGCCATGATTATACAGTATCTCATACCGGCATTCTTTACATCAAGTGTATTTGATGTTGTCAATTTTCATATCTGAGAAAAGCCAACTGGAAAATATCTACAAATGTCTTTTCTTATTTTTTTTAGTATGCTTCTCTTTAGTAAAGTCAAGAACAAAAGCAAACATGTGGGATGCTAGATTGTGTTTTTATGTCTACTAATTTGTGAAATTGTATGTCAAAACATAGCAAGGTTTCTTGGAATAAATATGTATACGATGCCAATTTCCTTTGTCCAAAAATCCTTGTTAGAATTTGCTGAAAAGTGAATAGTCTCTAGTTAAGACAAAAGGGATCAGTTATGTGGTCTCTATCTCAAGTTTTTGATAAGGTGAGACTGTGGGCTATAGCTATCAATGCTAAGAGATGAACCAGAGGCCAGAATGGGTATGCTAAGCATTTTACACTTGCTTGAATTCTGAAGAGGTTTAATAAATACAGTAAAATGCTGTAGCCACTTGACTTCAATGAGATTGTTGATTAGCCTGTAATTAAATGGTGAAGCCATTCCTTCAAAATTCAAATGGAAATTTGAATATTTTAATATGAAGAAAACACGGTACTCAAATTGTGTATACACACTGCTTATATGTTTCACCTTTTCTTAAGTTGTTTCCTAAGAATGGATATAAGTCTAAATAGTTTTCTACAGATGATTATTATTAATATTTTGTGTCTGGTAAGAATTGATTCTAAGCTGATGATGGAATTGTAACTTGTGAATGTAGAATGGCAAGCCAACCAGCAAACAATGCAAGGCCTCCAACAGTGCAGATCAGGGGACAGCCAGTTGCGCAGAAAGGTGGCTGCTGCTCTTCCTAACCACAAGTTTCTTTCGCTCTGTTGCACACTTATTGTTGCATGTAAGATTTTTTCTTTTGTTTTACTAAAATAGTGGACCAGTGTAAGAATTTGTCTGGTGGTTTGGAACTGACCTAGTTGATCTCATTCTTTGAATATACTTAATGATGTGGCTTGTGCAAAGTAAAATACTCCTCAATGCTAAGTATATCTTCATGCTCATATCTTTCCATTTGAAACTTTCGTCTTGTTTCGTTTCTTTCACTGTACGTTTACTCTTACTTCATGTTCCAATTGTAAACTAGTGTTTACTGAGCCATGAAAGAAAATTGAATAGTGCATGTTTGGTTTCTGATTGAGGTTACCAGAACGTGGTCGATCCGAAATAAGTTTTTAATTTGTTATGTTTTGAATTGTTTGCAAGATCAAGATTGATCATTGAATGGTATCTCTGATAAAATTCTATTTCTATAAGTGAGTTACCAAAAACATACACTAAGATTGTGGAACTCTTAAATAGGCAACTTTGGTGGTATATTACTATATCGAGTGCCACCATTAACAATTTGTTTAGTTTTTAAAATTATCTTTCCAAGATTGTGGGAATCCAGATTTTTTTTTTCAAGCTGGAAATTCAGTTCCATACCTGCACCTTGAGTAGGTTGGAGTCATTTTTAAGTAAACGTACAACCAAGTAGAAATGATTTTGTAGTTGTTCTTTCACAGGAATTAATCCAAAATGACGGTGGAAATGTTAATCGCGTTTGGATGTAAGTAGAGATTACAATAAAACGGTCCTCCATTAATGATTTCGTTTGAACTCGTTGAAATATAGCAAAAGCAAGATATTAATTTTTTAAAAAAGCTCATGCAAGTGTTTAAACTTTCTTTTTCAGTAATGCAATTTGAAAGACTAATTGTCAATATAAGATTCTATCAAGTTATCTTTTTAAGGCTTAGTGGAATACTGTTGGAGATGATGATTGGGCCTCGCTAAGTGATGATGCTTTTTTGAATGGTACCTTTGATTCTTCAATTGCTGAAACTTTATTGGTTCTAATTTCTGATAATAGTTCACCAAAAAAAAAAATCTGATAATAGGTGGCTTTCTATCACTGTTGGTCGTAATGGTCTTGGTATATCCCATCTTTTTTTTTGGATGATGTTCTCTTTTTTTTTTTCTTCTAAGGCTAAAGCATCTCAAGTGTGAAATATTTTAACGTCCTGGATAATTTTTGTGTAGCCTCTAGTTTTAAAATTAATCATAAAAAATCTTGTTTTGAAAGCATTCGAAGGCATAAAAAGGATGAAATTGTTGTTATTTCTGCGATGGCTTTCACTATGATTATTGGTAAGTATTTGGGATTTCCAATGTTTCATGGAAGGGTTCGAAAGGGTGGTTTTAATTTTGTGGTCAACAAAGTTCAACATAAATTACAGGGGTGGAAATCAAATTTATTAAACAGAGTTGGGAAGTTGGCTCTCATTTTTTCAGTGACTACTTCTGTTCCAGTGTATATTATGGGGTGTCTTGGCTTCCTTCATCTATTTGCCATAAACAGAGTTTGATGACCCACCTTCCTCAACAAGTGGTTGTTGCGATTCATGAGGTCAAACCAGTGTTGAATCCTTTTGTCATGGACATTGTTGTTTGGAGGAATCGCTTAAATGATGAGTATCCAATGAGTTCTAATTATCTATGGCTAGCTCAGAATCAATTTCCTCCTCCCACCCAATTTGGTTGTGGATTTGGCATCTTAGAATTCATGAAAAAATTAATTTTCTTTGTGGCTTTTTTTCCATGATGTTCTTCCTTGCAATGTTTTGAGATCTCACAGTAGTATGGCGCCTTCCTCCACGTGTGATCAATGCACTAATGTTGATGAATACTTTATACATTGTCTTCGTGATTGTCGACTGGCGAGGAGAGTTTGGCAGTACTTTCACTATCCCCAACATCCCAACTTCTTTGCTTTTGACTAGGTTCAGCCTTGGGTCCGTCATTTAGAGGGCATTTCTGATTGGAAATTCCTTGCAATATTATGGTGTGTTTGCAAGGATAGAAATCAATTTTGTATGGATAGGGTTCTCAATACTCCGCCTATCGTGTGTTTATTTATTCGCAGGATAGATAAGAAGTTTCAATTGCAGGGTTTATCTATGTAGCACGGGTACTCAAATGAGGACGGAAATGAGAACAGGGAAACGTGAAACCCAAAAAATTAAGAAACGGGTACGGCGTAGAAACGCCGTAAAATTTTTATATATAATAATACTACTAAAATAATATTACTACTATCAATTATAAAAATTTTACATATAATATTACTACTATCAATTTAATCAAATAATAATCCTCATTCAGCAATGTAATAACACTTCATTCAGCAACAGCAAGTGGAAGATAATTTATGCCATTATCAAATAGACAAAATATCAATATCATTATATCAGTAAGCAAACAACAACATCCACTGATCCACCTTTCAACAAATATTTGCCAACAGACTACGAATTCCCTATCCCTTTTCTTATACACATTAAATGTAAGTAGTATCTGTAATATAATAGCATAAATTTACACTGCAATTATTGTAAAAGTCAATTACCAGAAAGAAGGGGAGGTTATTTTGATATTCATTTGGCTGGATAATGAGGAGGACTGAACTGAGCAAACAGAACTCACTGGTGTTGTGTAGATGAAGAAGCAACAGAACAGAACATATCACACTTTTGAAGTGCCTTGCCTTAGTTGCCTTTGCTTAGGGGTGGAAAAACGGGCCAACAAGGCCGGGCCAAGACCCACATAGGTCCGTCCAAATACGGGCTGGGCCAGAATAGGAAAACGGACTAAAAACATTGCCCCGACTCGTATTCAATGTGGCCCACAGGCCAAAACGGGCTAACCCGTTTTTTAAGAGAATTATACATGTTATTTTTTATTTTAAATTTAAACTATTTTTAAATATTTTTTAAGAAAAATTAGAAATAAAAATTAGATTTCACCTTTAGTCATCAAAATTAATTTCATATCAAATAATCAAAATTACAACCAACCAAATATTAATATTATATATATAATATATTAATATATATTTTAATAAAGGCCTACTGGGCCGGGCAGGCCCGTGACAGGCCAAAACGGGCCGAGCCTATTTGAAAAAACGGGCTTTAAAGGTTGGTTCAGCCCGACCCATTTTAACGGGCCAACCCACGGGCCCAGGCCATATTGCCATCCCTACTTGTGCTGTTGTTGTGCCGTCACTGACGCACCACTTGCGGTTGTCACTCGTCGGAGACTCGAATAAGAAGACGATGAACGAGCGCAGTAGAGGATGGAGATGAACGCAATGAAGAGACGCCAAAGTCGTGAACGGTCAGCTGGCAATGATGAGGAGATGATGCAGTAGCAAAGACAATAAAGGGGGAAGCGCGGAAGGAGAGAGGGCGGCTCGGGAGCTCAGGGACAGCTGATGAAGTGAAAATAGAAGAGGGAAAACAGAAGGGCCAGGGTTTTTTAAGGTTTAGGGCCGGAAATGCCTGGGAAATGTGGGCCAGGCATTTCCAGGCCGTTTCCTGAAGGCCCAAAATAGGGAAATGACGGACACGTTTCACCGCCGTTTCCTGGCCGTTTTTGGTTGTTCCTGACGTTTCCTGTTTTCGGTACACAGGACGACACCTCCACGACGTTTCCGTGCTACATAGGTGTTTATCATTTTCCATTTCAAAATCCCCAAGGTTAGTCTCGTGGATTGTGCCTCTTTTTGATGTGGTTGCTTTGAATGTGGATGCTAGCTTCCATCAAGCTTCAAGGAGTGCCAGAATTGGTGGTTTGTTAAGGGATGATATGAGTG
This sequence comes from Clitoria ternatea, assembly GCA_037962975.1. Taxonomy (NCBI): domain Eukaryota; kingdom Viridiplantae; phylum Streptophyta; class Magnoliopsida; order Fabales; family Fabaceae; genus Clitoria; species Clitoria ternatea. The sequence goes on from CM075672.1 coordinate 267,053,020, forward strand.
GTTGGGTTTGTGGTTTTCTAGGGAAAGTTGGTGTGTTAGATAGATAGTATTGAGGTTGACCTTTTTGCAATTTTGAAGGGTTGGAGTTAACTTCCAATTTAGGTCACCAAAGGGTTGTTGTGTTGTTTGGATTACTTGAATACGGTTAATTTGGTTAGTGATGGGCCTTGCCATTTTTATTGGCATGCTTCTTTGGTTAGGTCGATTCAAGTGCTCTTGGACAATGTTGATTTACACAAGTTTCATTTACTTCATGAGGGAAATTCATGTTTTGATGACTTAGCTTGTATGGGGTTTTAACAACAGGAAGATTATGTCATTTTGAATATTGCTCCTTTGGAGCTTAATATGTTATTGCTTAATGACGCCTTTAATGTTTGTCATTTGAGGTTGTTGCTTTGTTATTTTTTGCTTTCCTTTTTTACCAAAATAAGTAATGTCAAATCTAGTAGATTGGCTAGTGAAGATATAATCATGTAGGTTTAAATTTTATTTAAGAAGTACACTTTTGCATTTTCTCCACATTTTCAAATGTTTAAGTCCACCTAATTCAATGATAAACCTGTTGAATAACAATCTTATAATTCATTTCACATGGTCATGTGAAATTTTACATGTATATATTAGTAGAATTTTATAGTCCAATAAGTATATATGACAATGTTTTGGAAAGTTTATGCCCTATTTTACTTAGGTTGAATGCATATATGGGTCAGCTCATGATGATCCACGTCGATTATTTGATTGATTTACTCTTTTTTTAATTACATTGATTGATTTAGTCTAGATTTAATAATAATAGCTAAGACAATATATCATGATTTATAGAGTATCTATAGGTATTACTTATACGTCGAACAACCTAATGCACCAAACATAACCAATATACCTTCTTATGATATTATTATTTTTTGTTTTTGATTTAGTATTTTTTTCTTCAAAATATGCTTTGTGTTTTCAAATTCATTCTACCATCAATTTAAAGTTAACAATATTAGTTTTAAAAACAACAATAACTACATATATATTTCTATTTCCTTCTTGTCATAGTTATCACCACTACTTATACTATGAATGTCATCATCTTTATTTGTACAAGGGAAAGTAAATTGTTACCTTAACCACTGTCAACTCCTTCCATGAGCTTGATGTTAACCACGTATGCAGATAAGGGGAGATGATGGTACGGGTTGTAACATCTAGTTTTTAGAAATTTGAGTTTATCTGAGTATTTGTTCTGATTGCGGATAAATTAACTGTATTATTTATTTGTTCTGATTACAATGATATATACAATCATTTATTCCGATCATTTTGAAAATTCAACCATATTTTAAAGGTATTAGTTATTTGTATAACTTAGTACCTATTCTTATATTAATAATTCTTTTCCTACTCTCTTTTGTCTTTTTCTATCAATTATCTTACTCACTCTCTTGACAAACCACTCACTATTCCACTTACCTTTATCAATCATTTCCCACTCTTTTTATTTTCTTTGTTTCTCTTTCCAACCCATATCCCATTTTCCATGGCAATGCTTACTCCACTTCCTATCTCCATTATTTCTTTTCAATATATATATATATATCATAACCAAAACATACTATACCATAATCTCACCTAATCACTTTCATCTTCTTATTCCAAAATGAATTTCTTCCATTTTTCTTCATTCTCACAAAGTTGTTTTCTTGAATCGGAGCAAGAAGGGAACTCACAACATTTCTAGAATTCTTCATTGAGGTGAGAAAGGATGATGTTGTAAATAAGTATGAAATGAGTAGGATTACATGCTTGACTTAAGAATCTCAGATTTTCATCTAGTACGTGTTCTGTAAATATGTGACTATTAAAGTATGAATTTGATTTTTATGTCTTCATCAAAGTTATAGATATTTATGTTATATGAATATAGAAATTTGATTATCATGAATATGATGTCTGTAGCTAAAGTTATGGAAAAAAACTAAAATATGTTTCTATTTGAGATTCTGCTCTATATTAACGAAAGAAAGTAAAACTGTGAATTTTCTGTACATACTTGACCTTTTGTGTCCTCATAAAAGTTATAGATAATTGTATTGTAAATTTATACAAATTGGTTTAATGTTAAAATAATATTTGTAACTCCAGATATATCCTAATTAATGAAGTGTATTCATGCTGGAAAACTGTAAATGTGAGTATGTGTATTGTTATTAAAACTGAGATTTATGTGTAGAGAATTAGTGATTGATGTCTTCATAAAAATTTTAGATAATTGTGTTATGAGTATTTGAAAACTAATCTTATATAAAAATTCTTTTTGTAGCTCAACATATGTTTAATTTACTAAAGTATGTTTTTGCTGGAAAATATTCAAAAAGTTAGCTCTTATTTTCAAAATTAAGAATTATTTATAGAGAATCAATATTTTATTTCTTCATGGAAGTTTTAGATATTTGTGTTATAAAAATATAGGATTTAGTTTCATATATAAAATTTTTTTAGCAAAAGATATTCTAAAAATACTAATGTAAGTACATGTTGAAAACTATTTGTGTGGAATTTGGAAAAGTGTTTTTAGGAATTAGTTTATTATTTCAAAATTTGGGACTTATCCATATTAAATTAGTAATTATTGTCTTTATAAAAGTTATGGGTAATTGATGTAGTGAATTTTAGAAATTGGTCTTACTCAAAAGTATTTTGTGTAGCTCAAGTTATCCCTAAAATACTAAAGTATGTTCCCGCTGGAAAATTTATGTAAATCAATTTATAATTTTAAACACTAGGAATTTCTGTACATAATTTATGATTATTTTCTTCATAAAAGTGGTATATATTTGAGTTACTGAAATATAGAAACTTATCTCATATCAAAATAATTGTTGTAGCTCAAGTTATGCTCAAAACACTAAAGCATGTCCAAGTTGAAAAATTTCAGGTGAGTCAGCTTATTGTTTCCCAAACCAGGACTTATCTATATGAAATCAATGTTTCCTTCTTCATGAGAGTTTTAAATAATTGAGTTATTAAAATTTGAGAACTGGTTTCACCTAAAAATGATTTTTGTAACTCAAGAAGTACTCAAAATACTCTAGTAGGTTCTTGCCAAAATATTGTCAACATTGAGAATGGATTCTTTAATGATATAAATTTTGGTTTAGTATTGAAGATAATTATTGAGAATTAAATAAACATGTGAATGAATGTATTATTGATGAATTGAGATATGCTTTATAAGTAGTATATCCATGATGAATGGAATTGATGATTTTGTATATCCTTTGCGGATTGTGGTTATCCATGTGGTTGTGAAATTAAAATTGAAATACGGTTTAATGAATATCAAAGAGAATCAAGACATTCATGCATCATACACATTAAGGACGCATCTTGGGATGTAGGGGTCCCTTGATTGCCGACCCGGTGGGTGCTGCTCTGTAATGAGCTCAAACCTTACTTGATTGTATGCATCTTGGAATGTAGAAGTTCCTTGATTACCGGTCAATTATGTTTGTTTTATCTTTTGTCCAAACCCTACTTGATGCAACCTCGATTGGTAGGGATCCTTGTTTGCTTGCCAAATGTGGCTGCTCTATTTTGAGCCCATGCCTTGTATCCTACTGCAGTATATTCCTACCAATTAGAATGAATCTATCATGACATCATTGACTAAGTGAAAGATTGATAAACCGACGTTGATTTGCATATGCATCGCATCATAATTCTCTGTTGATTATGCTTTAGTAATTCTGTTTATTTTATGCTTAATCTCACTCTTACAACATTTTTACCGTGTATAACCCTTAGTATGACGAATGATGTGGCTCTGGAGATTCAATTTCTAAATGTTTGACTGCAAAGTTATATTTACAATAAATTGTGATGTACTAAAACTTGTGTGTCGTATCTTTATGACAGTTTCTAGAATAACTATAATATGTTATTTATTTAATTTTATGGGATTGTATAAAATAATATTTTGTTGTATAAATCTAAAAAAATCATAATTATTCCACAATATATCATTATACGTGACCTCAAAATTTGAATTATGATTTTTTAAGATAATTATCCGATCATGAAAAATTTATTATGAAATTTTGGTTAATTATCTGAGGATTTATAATCCGGGTTTTGGGTGTCAAAATTGAAGTGATATCAGAGCATATGTTAAAAAGTCTATTGTGACACCTAAAACCCAGATTATAAATTCTCATAATTATCCAAAATTTCATAATAAATTTTTTATGATCGGACAATCATTTTAAAATTCATAATTCAAATTTTGAGATCACTTATGATTTTTTTTAGATTTGCTCCAACATGGATAAAGCAAGAAGAATAAAAAACAAAATTTAAAATGAGAGTTGTTTTGATTACTTTACCAATGTGAGTATGAAGTTAATGGATAAGACTAATTTGAAAATTAAATAAAACATAAAAATTAATTTGTCAAAATAAAACATAAATAAGTATATAAATATGTAAAATAAACATAAATATATATTTTAATTATAAATTTAATATAATAATATTAAATGAACATTAACATATTAGGATTGACTTAATGAAGAGAGGTCTGGATAGTTTTCATTCATCATAAATTCAAACTTTAGCGCATTTATTATATAATAGAAAATATTAAATGGATGTTTGAAACCGCATTTTTGAGATAAACAATTTTTATGATATCATTATTCTGAAATAACCATGTAATTCATTTCAATGAAATCATGTATATTTTAATTAGTTATCTAAATTATTTCAATAGTTAGTTATATTTATATTTATCATCATTATTATTATAATTGATTATAGAAATTAATATTTAAGTGAAAATACTTTTAATATAGTCCAACGAAAAATGAAATTACTTTTTGGTTATAATTAAAAAGTTGTAAAATATGATATTTAAACTTATGAAAATTTCAACCAACAAGTGGTTGATTGAAAAGTATGTATATTAAGAATGTTAGAAATTTTCGTTCTCAAAAATAATTGTTTCTGAAAGAAAATACATGAGATTAAATAAAATAAATTTATGACCTCAAGGTAATTACCCAAATCCACTACTATTAGACTAATTTTAGTTGTTCACAAAAAATGAAGTTTTTATTTTTTTAAAAACAAAAACGAACAGAGAATGAAGTTATTTGCGATAACAAATTTCATTTTTTTAAATAATTAACTGTTAAAGACAAAATAAAATAAGAAACAACTAAAAAAAATCAATAACTTTAGTTATAAATTCCAAATTTTTATTGCAACAAATTCGTGAAACATATTAATTTTCTTTAAATATTTTGTGTCATTATGTTATTTTTTCGCGCAAATTTATATCAATATATGTTCTTAAAGTTAAATTTGTTTTTGGTATTTATGTTTGTATTGATTTTTTTATTTTAATCCCTCAGTTATTTTTTATTTGTTCATTCCTTATATATTATTAAATAGATTAAAATTAATTATTAAATTATAACATAATTAACTTATTAACTAAATAAATAAAAATATAATATTATATATATATATCTTATTTTATCTTTTCAACTTATTTCATTTTTTAACTTCTTAAAAAAAAAGCTTTATCTTATTCTCTGTCAATGTTTTTAAAGAATTTAACATATTCAATAACATAAAAATTAAAATCAATAACAAAAGAAATCAGGAACTAAAACAAAAATTGATAGAAAACATAAAATAAAATAATATATTTAACCCCTTTTTTTTATCAATTTCACACGGGAGTTAACGAATTTTTTTCTTCATAAAGTCATTTTCAACCTGGTAGTACTCTGTTGACATTGAAATTTAAATTTTAAAAACGATGCATAAGAAGAAGAGAAAAACAATTAAACAAAAATATAAATAATTACCGTAAAAAAGTTCAACAAATAAATTAGATTAAACCAGAATATTGAGAATAATCATTAAATAATGAAATAGCGTTGTAGTACTAACAAGCTAACAGTAGCACCTTCGTAGGTGGTCCCAAATAAATTAAAGAGGTTCAAGATTAGGTTGGTATACTCTTTCACACACACTCACTCACTCACACACCGTTTTCTCTCTCTCATTGCGGCTAGGGTTTTTCACCCTTCTTCCTTTTTCTCTGTTCCTTGACCCTTCTTCTATTTGATCTGTGTCTGGGTTTCTGTGAAGATGATGGATACGTTTCGGGTATAATAAGAAAGGGGTTGTCGGAATAAATACTTTGTTTTTCTAGTTTTATCGTTGAAGGGTTTGTTTTAGAAAGATGGCCACTATGAACCCATTTGATTTGTTGGGTGATGATGCTGAGGACCCTTCTCAGCTCATCGCAGCCGAACAACTCAAAGCGGCTGCAGCCGCCGCCGCCGCCACCGCCACCGCGCCTCCTAAGAAGGCTCCGGCTCAACCCAATAAGCCGGCTCAGCTCCCTACCAAACCGCCTCCCCCGGCTCAGGCTGGTCAGATTTTCAACTCTTTTATTTTTGGGTATTGTTTGTTGGTGTATTAAGGTTTTTGTATATGTGAGTGGGGGTTGATTTAGTATGGATGTTTGGAAAACTGGCTTGTATGATTTATTTGTTTATGCACTGTTTGTATCTTTTTTTTATGTTTATATATACAGAGGTTTTGTTGGTCCTGAAACAGAAATGTGTTACTGTAATACTTACTGTTGGAATGTTTGGTACGATGAGTTTGATTAATTGAAACATGTTACTGTTCTGCAGTGCCTATTTGGTTTCCAGTTGGGGTTTCCTATACGTGGTTGACCAGAAGCCAAGTTTTTATTCCGTTGGGCATGATCCTGACCGTTGGGTGGTGCTTTCAACAGAATTTTGTTTTAGCATCTGGGTTACCAAGCAACACTTTGGTAACTGAGTTATGTAAATTGAGTTTGGCCAACAACCTCATCTAAAAATGGTCAGGGTTGATCCCGCTTGTCATTGAGGCACTTTCTATCTCTGTTTGACCAACGGAATGAAAACTTGCCGTCAGCCAACCCAAGTTGAATGGGATCCAAACGGGCCCATTATTTTGTGAGTGATTGTTGGAAATGTTGTCTTATGTGGCTGCATATGCTTTCAATCATAGGTTCATTATTGTGTGTGTTTGATATGTATGTGCCTGGTAATTAGCTAATGTTTTGTTTTAGTGTATAAAGTTGGTTAATTTTTTTGTTGCAAGGAAGTGAATCAATAATATGAGTGGTGACAATCTTAGATTTTGTTGTAAGCTATTTGAATTGATTCTTTGATGCATAAAGCTTTTGATTTTTTCTTATAAATTTGTTTAGGGACTAGACTTGGGAGTTAGCAGTAATTTGTTGAAGTTATGGTTTGAAATGTGTTCTGCCAAGGCCCGTTAGTCAGTGAATCTGTGCTTCGATAATTCATTTTTTTTTCTATTTAGCTCTGTAGTTTGGATATGACACCAGCAGAACTGAAAAGATTAATGTATGTATAATTTTGTCAGTCTTGTTTTTGGAGGCATTTGTTCTATGCAGTCCTGATTTCTGATGGTTACTGATGATTGCTTGAATTTTGTGTTTTGTGTATTGCTATTAATATTTTCTGCTTCTATCTTGTTGATAGTGAGAGACTCCAGAAACGAGGCGCCCCGTGGTAGCCGTGGAGGAGGACGAGGTGGTGGACGTGGATTTGGTCGTAGTCGTGGTTTTAGTCGTGACTCATCCAATGATGATAACTCATTCTCTGCCACTGGAGCATCTGACAATCAGGGTTCTTTTGAAGAAGGAGATGCTGGGAGGTCCTCAGAAAGACACAGTTATGGTGGACCACGAGGTCCTTATCGTGGTGGTCGTCGTGGAGGTTTCAGCAATGGTGACACTGGGGATGAGGGACGACCTCGAAGAACATATGATCGCCGCAGTGGGACTGGAAGAGGGTAACATGTTATCAACGATGAATTATTTCTTCTTTGAATTTATTTTTCTATCAATATTTACAATCATTGATCTATGTGCAGAAATGAATTCAAACGCGAAGGTGCTGGGCGTGGTAATTGGGGAACAGAAAATGATGAAATCGCTCAGTAAGCATTCTGCAAATACAGTATTTCATAATTTTTATAGTAATTTTTAGATGGTTTCGAAGAGATCCTTTTCTTTTTAAAAAAATAGTAGTATTGTTTATATTTTCTTTCCTTCTGATTTGTATTAGGGCAACCGATCAAGTTGTGAATGAAGCTGAAAAGAATTTGGGTGATGAGAAACCCGTGGCTGAAGATGTAGCTGATGCAAACAAGGAGAATCCTGCAAATGAAACTGAAGAGAAGGAGCCTGAAGATAAGGTAAATGTCAAGCCTGTTTATTCAACCTCAACTGTTGTTGCTGCATACTTTGCTTCTCTCTTAATTGATTGAACTCTTCTATTTTCTTATTTGTTTGATAAATCAACAAGTCTTACTTTTTATCTTGCTTATGAATATAATATTACTCATCCTTTTTCAAGTGTTAAGTTATTGTGCGTGTTATTTTATTTAAAATATAGAAACAGCCTTTTATCTCTGTTAATGGTAACAAGGGGTACTATGCTTTTTGTACTGTTCCCCCACATCCTCATTTTCCCTGATTTCCTTTGGGTTCAATAAGACTTTCCTAGGATTTAAAAGGTGGGGGGTTGCTGTTATTTTATTAAAATATCAATACTTTACTTTATCTTTTAGAGTTCATTGATAACAAATTATGGATTTGTTAGTATGAGTGTTTCTCCACCTCTAGCTTTGCATGACATGATCTTAGAAATGGTTAATTACATAGTTTGTTCTTTAGGTTTTTGGCATTTTAAAGATGTTAATTTTTTGATTTTTATCTGTTCATATTTTAGGAGATGACACTGGAGGAATATGAGAAAGTGCTGGAGGAGAAAAGGAAGGCCCTGCAAGCACTCAAGACTGAAGAGAGAAAGGTAGACACTAAAGCATTTGAATCCATGCAGCCCTTATCAAGCAAGAAAGACAATCATGACATATTCATTAAACTGGTGAGATTTTTTACCATCTTTTGTTCTAATGATTTGTTTATATTTTACTGGTAATAATATCAACAATTTTATCTTCTTTCCAGGGCTCTGATAAGGATAAGCGAAAAGAGGCTTTTGAGAAGGAAGAGAGATCCAAGAAGGTTTGCGTTATTTAATTTGATGGTCTTTTTTACTTGTATTTGAAGCTCCATGATTGCCATTATCTTTTACTCATTGAAAGTTATTCACTTGTTGTGAAAGATTACCAGTAAGTTTCCTATAGATTCTTTTGGTGTTAAATTTGTGAAATATAAAAAAAATGTAACTTTCCTAAACATTCAGGGAAACATTGTTACTGGTAATAAAAATCAAAATATAACTAAACACTTGAAAATTAAAAGAATTTAGTTAATGGAATGCTACTTTAAGGATGATTTGAAATATTTTATTATACTTAAATGAAAGCTGAAGAAAATTACTTATTGATTAATATTATTAAGGAAGTTAAAAGTGTCGGTTTAACTGGACAACTGATCAAAGATGAAAAAAATGCTTTGATGTGATATAACAATCTCGCAAGTCTTGTATTACAAATGAGAAGATTGGATAACTGGTCCAAGTTGAAAATGTGCTTTGATTTGACATAAAAAGCTTGCAGCCTTGTATTACAAAGTGTGAAAAACAAGTGGCAACAGTTTCAATAGTTAGGATTTAAATCTATGTTAGCCTGGGTTCTTGACCTGATATGTTGTCTTCACCCCTACTTGATCTTGATGATTCTAGTCATGTTTCATGTTATTGTTCTGACTTGTGGTATTTAGTTATCTGGCTGAAGTTTATCCAGTTTTTTCTATAATTTGAATGATTTCAGGATACTTGTAAGTACGTGTATGTACATATTACATTTTTTTATTACTGTTCTCTAGTTTTTACTTATGTTGTCAATAGAGCTTATGATTGTTCTCTAGTTTTCTGTGCTTTCATATGAATATATTATATGTTGATATCTGCTCCATTTATACTAATATCTATCTTGGACATCTTATGCGCCTGTGAACTTTTACGGCTCTTGACATTGAACACCTACACTACTCTCATATGCTTTAATAGTCAACACAAGTAATGTTGGAAGCCAGTAAGTAAGCTGAAAATTTGTGTTGTCATTATTTGAAAATTTGTATCCAATCGTTTACATTGTTGTTTGTTATCATAAATCAGCTGATTTTTTAATTTATTCCCAATATTACTGTTATCTGTACTAGGTGAATTGTAGACGAGGAGAAGTTATCATTATTGTGCATTGAATTGGAAGCTTTTGTTATTCTGTTACCTTTGAAATTCCCTTCTACCATTGCTTAGTATTCTTGGTTTTGTCTGCAAAACTGTTCCTTTTGTAATCAAAATTTTCATGTCAGCCATCTGTGACGGGGGAAGTATATATAATATTCCTTTTCTAGAGTGTCCCGTATAGAAGGTTTTCACATTTGAAATTGTTAATGTTCAAGATCTCAATTTGCATTTGGAAACTGTCAATTTTTCTTTGGTTTTACAGACTAATTTTGTTTGATTTCTTATTCTTAGTCTGTCAGCATCAACGAGTTTCTGAAGCCTGCTGAAGGGGAAACCTACTACAACCCAGGTGGCCGTGGGAGGGGACGTGGCCGCGGTGCACGTGGTGGTTTCCGTGGAAATGCAGCCAGCAATGCACCTGCTCCATCCATTGAAGATCCTGGACATTTCCCAACCTTGTGTGGCAAGTGAGATTCTCCGGAACCCTTTTGTGAGACATCCTGGTCCTAATTTTCAATTTTGGGTTCTCTTATTTGAACTTAAGCAGTAAAAAAAAACTATGGTAATTGGATTTTCTGGATTATTAGAAGGGTCATTTAATTTTATCCCTAAAGATGTAAATTTAGGCTGTTCTTCATAGGGTTCTGTGTATCCCTTGTAGCCTTTTCCCCTTAAGCTTTGCTTTACTGCATGACATTTGGGGGTATATGGTGGCGGGTAAGACATAAATGTTGTTGAGGTTCCTTTTATTTATAGATCGACATCTCAGTTTTGCTTCAATTTTTGCGTTCTCATATTCTATTATCACAGTAAATAGTATGATAAATAATGGTAGAAACTATGAACTATCCTTGCTTCAATTATTTGTCTCGATTATAATATATATAGGCTGGACCTAACTATTGTATGTGGAAACATGGTGTGTAGTGTAAGGCAAGTGCTTTTTTTAGATTGTCTTTATGCTATGTTGCAGATACACTTAGGTAGTCATATCATATGACACTTGAAGGGTTTGTCCAATTCTGAACTTGTTGGTTCCACCCGTTTCCCTTATTGTAGTATCTGGTAGAAAGTATGATTTTTACCTCTTTTCCTGGTAAGCTTTTAGGGTTTAGGGTTTAGGGTTTAGGGTTTAGGTAGTCATATCATATGACACTTGAAGGGTTTGTCCAATTCTGAACTTGTTGGTTCCACCCGTTTCCCTTATTGTAGTATCTGGTAGAAAGTATGATTTTTACCTCTTTTCCTGGTAAGCTTTTACTTTTTTTACCCACCCAATCCATCTAAACTAGGTGGGTAAGTCTTTACCTATTTTAAAAGCACAAATCTTTTATATTTTAAGTTTTTCCGGTAATTCATCTTACCTGGAAATAATTCTGTAATTTCTACCTAACACAGGTAAGTATAAGTTTTTTTCCTTCTAATTTTTATTCCTAGTAAAAAAGAAAGATACTTCTTACCACACAAAATTAGTATATTTTGTTAAAAGTTGTGTAACAGGCCACCTCGCCACTTTACATAAGTGTCTGAAGGTCTTAAGAAATGAAAATGGCAAGTGTTTACTAAAAGAATAGGATGCAAGATAGAAATAAATTTCTGACCTGAATTGTCAACAAACCCTTTCCATTTTGATTTTCATAATCATGTCTTATTTATTTAGGATTTGGTTAATAATAGATGGTTACAATGTGGAAGATGTGTCGGAGATCCTGTGATGTGACATTTATAGTAGAAAATGGATTAGACATAAAAGAAAAGATGCTCGTATTTACATAGAAGTTAGTGAGTTTTAGAAGACCGGATATTTTTTTGAAGTTCAAAACTTCCGTGATTAACTAAATCTTGACTTAATTAGTGACTCAATTGATTTAATTAACGGTGTAGTTTAGAAAACATTGATTATATGACACAAGCATACCATTCGTATGGCCATCTGACATGAAAATGAAACCTGGCAGCGGGCTTGGGCTTGGGCCATCAACCTGAAATCTATAAATAGGAGACCTTTATTAACAAATAAATAATAAAAATATTAATATTTTATTTTCTAATTTGAATTCATTTCTTTTTTTGATTGTATTATCGTGAATAATGTAATAAGTAGTTGTTAGTCGGTTGAGTTAGTTATGTTGGTTAAGTTTTATGTTACATTGGACTCGGTTGTTGCTAATCTGCAACCTTAGACGTTCACTTACACACATGTAGATGTATCTGTCAGTACTGAACTCACAAGGAGTATAATAGCGAACACTTACTATCAGTTTGTGAATGTTGATTGAATTGAAGAGGGGCTTGTTCGCGCAAGAGAATGGATAGAAGAGTATTAAGATTATGAAAGCAAGAACATACAGAGGAAGTGGGGACCTATAACGTCGGTTTCCCCTTATGAATCCTCCAATTGGCCCCTTGTTAATTTCTAATGTTTGGCAATTGCTAAAAATTATTATTGACATTTGATCATGCAATGATAACACACTATCCTATAACAAATTACCCTGACTTTGTGTTTGGATGGGGTAATTTAGCGGATGCATTTATTTTAATAAAAGATTTAAATATTAATAATTACAATATATTATCTGGATATTAAAATCTTATTAAAATTCATAGAATTTCTAAGGGAATTCTAATATAATTAAAACGAAACAATTTAAAATTCCACTAAACATTAGGGAAATTTAAATTCTCCCAATTGTTACTATTGCTACCACTATCTGTTGCCACCATTAAATTGTTGGAACCACTTGGGTTACGCCCGCCACCACCATGTTGTTGTTGGTGCCAACGCCACCAAAGTTGTCACCGTTATCACCATCATCTCCTCTATTATTGTAGTCATCATTGTTGTCACCATCTCTACCACTACATGCCATTGTCATAAGCACCTTTTTGTCGCTGTTCACACCAGTGCATTATTACCCCTTGTCTCCATCTCCAACCCCACTATAATAATTGTCGTTGCTTCCGCCGCCACCACTTCCTCATTGCAGCCATCATCATCACCACCACTGTTATGATCACTACCATTGTCGCTAAAGTTGCCATTACTGCAACTATCCCTGCGAACACTAATACCACCATAATCGTCATTATCACTCTTGTTGCTAGTGCTGCCACTATCTCCCTACCACCACTGCCATCATTGTTGCCACCTCACCACCACCATGTTGTCAATACTAATACTACTATCACCTTTACCGTTGCCATCGCCTTGACGTCCACTACCTTATCATTGCTGTGAACACTACCCTTACTCTTACAACTACCACCTTCTTGATAACCGCCACCTCTATTATCGATGCGTAACCATCACCCCTACTTCTATTTCCACCACCACCACCACTATCTTAATCGCCTCTACTGTCACCATTGTCCTTGCCGCCACCTTCATTAACAAAAAAGTTAAGATTGTCAAAAATTTCAAATATTTAATCCAAACAAGTGATTTTTTAAAATAAAAGGATTTAAAATATATTATGCAAACAAATAATTTTAACTATGATAGAAATTGAATTAGTAGGAATTGAATTTCTTGATATTTTGAATTTTATAGATTTTTTAAATACCTCATCCAAACGTAACCTAAATAATCATGCAAAGTAATTTGTGTTAGAGAATGCATTAAAAACCGATCATGCTTATAGATCCAACCATTGATCGAAGGCATAAAAAGGTTAAACCAAATACCCGGGGTTGTCTTTATGACAAGAAGGATCCACTCAAAATAAGGTCTCAATTGAGGATTTCATGTAGGAAAAAAAGGGGTTGGATATGGGAGTAATAGTCTAACTCAGTCTATTAAATAGGTTGATTATGTATTTGAACTGGTATAACTCTGTCTAAAAGGACTAATTCTACACACACACACCCTTATAAGTTGCGACTCTCTTTCACAATTCTTCGATATGAGACTTGCTAATTTATAAGGCAAAAAATTACACACCAAGTTCAACGTTCTTTTCCTTTTGTATAGCATATTGAAGCAGTTTCTCTTTCTCTCATCCATTCCTTTTAACACATTTGGTTTTGGTCTTGGCATCCAATCAGTGACAGGTGGAACCAAGAATGAGCATGGAGTGAGAAAGAGGGACAAGATGCTTCAGCTACATGTTGTGTGGATATCAAGTTTCTATTTGGCTTGTTTTTGCTTTACAATTGTCTCGGTTCCTTAGTCGTGATGGTTTTTCTTCGTTTTCTTGGCGTGTTTGTGTTTGCTGTGATTGCAACGCACATGAACAATCGCTTTCCAATTTAATGTGATGAGGAACTGTGATTTGAGCAGCAGCAGGTTTCCATGTTTTTGGTTCACTAGAGCATGGTAACTAATTCGGAACCCATGACCTCTAGCTCATGAGAATTATACACATCCTAACCACCAAAGCACACCTTATATTTTTTATTATTTTACTGCATATTTTATTATTTTATTTCATATACATCAATTTAAACAAGTTTAACCAATAACTCATGTATATGATCAATGACTCATTAACCTGGTAACTCGACCAAATCGATCATGGGTACAAGTTTTGAAACATTAATTGTTTCCAGCCACCATCTATGACATATAGTGAGAGTGCAGTTCCCACTGACATTGTTACGTTATCAGGCATCATCCATGTTGATGTCGACAAAGATGTTGGATCATCTTTTTCATTGCTTCGTTTTCACAGCGCGTCAAGTTTCCTCAAAGTTTACGAATTGTTCCTTTTCCTTCCATTGATATAAAGGGAAAAAAACTTATTTCAATAAGGGTATGCTTGTAAAATAAATGCATATTATAAACTGACCAAACCCTTAGAGGTTTTTTACACTCATTTTTACAAAGATCATTTACATATGCTTATTAACTAATTTATCTCTCTCTTGTTATATTGCTGAAAAATGAAGGTGCTAGTAACTAAATTAACTAAATATGTTAATTCATGGAAAGTTATGTAAAATTGTCTTACATATAAATTAGATGGCAAAAAAGTCTTACAATGATCAAAGATAATATTTGTAGTATTAAATACTGTGCCTCAAACTTCTTTAAAAAAATTCTTTTAGGTCTTAAATATATATGTATTTTAAGATTTTTAATTAACGAACGTAATTAACATGTATTACTAATATTCTAATACAAACATAAAACAAAATTAATTGAATCACTAAGAACAATAAAAATAGTTAATTGATTAAATGTATTGACTTTTTAAAATAGTATGACATCATAAATTTTTTCTTATGAGCTTAATTAAATACCATTGATAATTAAGAACAATTAAATCTATATGTGGGAGTCTCTTTTTCTTGATTATTGGTTTGAATTGTCACATCTCCAACAATTAATTATTGCTCATAAAAATACAATTAGCATGTAGGATATATGGATTAATTAATATGATTAAATAACAAAAATTAGTAAATATTTAGTAGAAAATTATAACCCATCCTTATAAACAAGAAAAAAATATAAACTCTATTATATTACTTTTTCAAATGGCATATAGTTGGAAAAATAGTATTTCTCTTGAAATATTAAATGGATAAATATTTAAAAATAAGTCTAATTCAGACAAATAAAAAAAGGAGTAAGTAGAACTCTGAATATCACTAAATGTTTTTATGCTAAATATATTTTGAAGATATTCCCAACATAACTAGTTCCTTATATAATAAATAGGATTAGAAGTATTTTTAGAAAATAAATGAAATGCACCATTTATATTTTTAATATATATTTTAAGACTTTTACATATGGATTAAAAAATGGATTTGATATACTTCTCACACTTAATTTTTCTCATATACAAATTATTTGAATCACATAACGCACCGAAGTAGAACATCTAGCTATATATTTAAAGGACTCGACCATATGTACTTAGATAATATTAATTAATTGTACTAAATTTTTTTGATTACTTGACAAAATAATGTTTAACTTGAAAAATGTAACATCCTGATTTAGATTTAATTACCGACTAAGATTAGTTACTGATTAAGGTTAATTGCAGATTAAATCTAAGGGTTGAATAATACAAAGAGGCCAGGAAAATAACGCATGTGCCCCTGATAGTATAAAAGGGGTTCGGTCTCTCTCTCTCTCTCACTCATTATTCACGCTGAGTTGGAAAAGGCTGAGAGTGAGAGTTGAGTATTTCCTTCTTGTGCATGCAGAGGTACTGTTTCTGTTCTCTCTGAAATTCCAGCAAACGTCTTCTTCTCCTCCTCCTTCTTCTTTTTCTACTCGAACGCTGAGTAGAACCTCGAGTGGGAAGTGGGGGCAGCATTGGGTGCCTGGAAGTCTGGAAGTCCTCCATTGTTGGTGAGGATTGGACTGTTCGAGTAAGGGAACAGCTTTTGGAATCCTCCACTGTCTTACATGCAGAGCGTGGAGTGTCATGGAGGCAGGGCTGTTCGAGAGTATGAACGGCTCGGGGTTCCTCCAAAGTAGAATGCTGTGTTGGACGACTGGAAGCAGGGTCGTTCTATTGAGAACGAGTGACCAATGGAGTGATCGGAGAGCAACCGATCGGAGTTGTAAGCTCGAGGAGCTTCTGGAATCTTCATTCCAAGTAGGGGGGCTGATTTACATCTCAAATGCATGGTTTATGGACGGGTTCCGGGTGAATCTACTTTATTATGTTGTGTTATACTTGTAATATGTTGATTGTGGTATTTCGATTGAGTGTTAGCCCGGATGTGTGATGATTATGAATTGTATGGTGCATGTCGATTTCCGTCCATGAGATGTATGTTGATAAACATGAGGATACTGAGTGAATGCATGGAATGCTTGTTGTTGTGAGTGTGATTGCCGAGTGCATTGTACTGTAAGACAGTGGGTAATATCCGTTGTTGTTTTATATTAAAATGCATGAGATGCTTGTGGCTGTTAATGAGAAAGCCGAGTGTATGAGATATGTAAACGCTGTGCTGAATCCCTTGTGATTTTATAATGACTGCATGAGATGCATGTCGATTTTATTGAGAATGCTGAGTGTATGAGATGTAAATCTGATATGTTAGTTCCCGTTTAGGATTTTATGTTAAAAAGCATGTGATGCATGTGATGAAAGTGTGGATTGCCGAGTGTATGCAAATGTTGTGCTGAATCCGTTGTGATTTTATATAAATGAATGAGATGCACTTGATAAGCATGGATGCTCGTTGTGAAATGCATAAGGTTGCATATATAGAAAAAGGGTGACCCGTGGAAGGTCAGGAACCCTATGTGATGATTTCTAGTTACAGATTCTTAGGCTAGATCCTATGAGAGCCCGTGATAGCTGACGAAGCTAGAGTTAAGTCTCGAGACGTCACGAGGTGACCGGTATCACGCGGGAAGGGCTAATGGAGTGAGGCCGGGAAGGAATCTGTAACTGAAATTATTGTTTAAGTCGGATCCGCATGCATATGCATTGGTGCATTGTTATCCAGAATAACATGATTGATATAGTCTTGAATGACTTGAGTGAATTCCGACTGGATGAATGTATGTATATTGATACTGTTGTCGAGTGCAATATGATGATTGGTTGTGAATATATGATATTGAGAATAATGTGAATTATATTGCCGAGTGAAATGGATAATTCCGATCGGATGATGTTGTGTGAATATTCATATTGAATGACAGTGTATGTTATTGTTGATTGAGATGTGTAATTGAATAATTGAGAATTTGAGGATTAATCTGAGTCAATAACTATCATTTAATATGTAAATGCCCACCCCTACTGTGGCCATATTTTCAGTAGAAATCAGTCAGGAGGGTGAATGATGAGAAAGCCTCAAGTCTGAGTGATGAGTAATTATACTGCTACAATGTACATATTGTACATATTGTATATAGTCTAATGTAGCCTTGGCCGGCTCTCATGTAATCCATTGTTTGAACGTATTTATTTACTCGGATTGGCTATCAGAGTTGTGAACAAGTATACATATATATATATATATATATATATATATATATAAATATTTTACATTGATATGGTGTTACTTGAACCGACTAGGAAGTGGTGTCGAAAGAATAATGTTAAGTCAATAAGTTCCGAGTGGAATATTGTTGGGAGAGCCGTTTCCGAGTGAGGCTATAGCGAGTGGGCCTTTTTCCGAGTGATGAAGGCTTAAATGGTTCCGAGAGAAATGTGTTCGAAATGACTTCTTCTGAGGGAAGGCTAGTCCATACGTTATCGACTAAAAAATAGTTGAGTAAACCTCTCCCGAGTGAGGAAAGATTTAGATACTCCCGAGCGAGAATTAACCGAATGAACCACTTCCAAGGGAAGAATAGTTAAGGTGTTGAGTGAGGTACATTCTAGAAGACCTCCTCCGAGTGAATAAGGTGGTATATTCCGAGTGAATAATGCTGTAATATCCCGTTAAGACTTAATCTAGGACATTCTCCCGATTGAAGGCAGGTTGAGCATTTTTCGAGTGAAACACAACCGATAGAACTCCTTTCTAGAGAAGAAAAGATAAAGTGTTTCTGAGTGAGACTCCACCTAGTAAAATATGCCGAGTGAAGAATGCGCAAGACAATTCCGAGTGAATTGAGGTTGAAGCGCCTCCGAGTGATGTATGACTGGGGAAATATTCTGGGTGAGGGAAGGTTGATAGAATCTGAGTGGAATAACCGAGGGAATCATTTCCCGAGTAGAGATTCAAAACGCTTCCGAGTGAACATGTCTGTAACCTTCCAGAATTAAAAATGGGGATCTGGCTAAGTAAGAGTTTACCGGGTGAAGCATGACCCGAAGGGGACTGTTCCCGAGTGAACGTGGTCCCGATTCCGAGTGATGGAAATTCCCGAGTGCATGGGCTCGCTTCAGCGAATGAGGAATCGCTCCAGCGAGTAAGGCTCGCTCAAGCGTTATCCGCTGGCTTTTGTTTAACTGAAGCTGGGTCTTGCCAGCGTGTGGGTCTTCTCTTTTCTCTGATCGGTTTTCTGGTTCCCTTGCCTTCAGTTTGTATTATTTTATCCCGACTGCTTTGTGAACGCGAAAAATTTCCCCTGTTTCTACTTTGAACTGCTCTGTGAATTTTGAAAAAAAAATTCCCTAGTCTCGGGTTTTCTTCTATTTAGGTCGGGTTGTTTCAAAAAAACAAGTACTTAGTTACAAATGTAAATTCCTATAAAGATATATAAGAAAATGGATGGAGTGTTTGACTGTAGCAACTAAAATCACTACTTTGATCATTAACATTTTAAATAAATATGAAATTAGTTTTTTTTTCTCATACTTGAGGTAGTACGACTAGTCTAATCATTGAATATATTGCATCTTATTTTAATAATGAAATATCTATAATTAATTAATTAATTATTTTTTAATTTTTTTATTAAGTTTTGTATTAAATATGAGATTTATTATTATGAGGAAATGTAGGATAAATTTAAATATGAAGAAGCTGCCTTTTTATTATTAATTGTTCTAGTCAATCAATACTCCCTTAGATTTTATTTATACAGAATCCTCAATTACCTGACTTCATATTGATTAATAAATCTAGTTATTAATAAAAGTTAACTATATTAAATTTGTAAATTATTTTTATTGATTAATAAATCTAGTTATTAATAAAATTTGTAAATTATTCTAGTTAACTACATTAAATTTGTAAAATTTTTTCTATACTTTTAAAATTATCTTTAATATTAATGAAGAAAGAAAAGTGATAAGTTGATATTTAATGGGAAAGTTTATTTATTAAGCATATATTTTGTTTAAAATAAAATGTTGACATTATAAATCAAGAAGATCCTTATGAAAAAGAAACTAAAGAAAAATTGAAAAACAATTCTTGTAATAAAGACCATTTCTAAAGCTTCCTGGGCTTATAAATTGCGTCACATGCTTATAACAACAATGTCTTTTTGTTATTAATAAGTCCCTGAAAAGATCTTCCAGTTACTTTTTGTTGGCCTTTATCACAACCAAGCTCATAAATATAGACCCAATATGTTATTAGTCAACTTGGAATATGATATAGACAATTGTGAGAGCAAAGTGAAAAGAATTGGATTGGATTAGACTCTTAAAACTACGATCGGTTGCATGAGCAAAGAGAGATTTTTATTTCATTTAGTTAAAGTATTTATTCGACCAACTTCATTACACCTCCGACCTATTGCCGAGGGAGCAAGACCAAAGTACCTCAGTTATAATGGTCATGCACCTCGCTCTTAAATGCTATGTAACTCACTAATTGCCAACACAACTTCACACCACTATCATCATTTTTTTACCACTATATGTCTCATCAACTATAAATATATACTCTATAGATGTTGTATAAATGCTATGTAACTCACTAACTGCCAACACAACTTCACACCACTATCACAATTTGTGAAACTAAACCAAGTGTAGGAGTCATACGGATTTTAATATTAATGTAGTGGTAATGTCAACAACGATGTTGGATAAGGGTAAGTGTCAGGCGAATGTTGATGGGTTTGACTGATATTTTGCCCAATTGAATTTAACCAAGACTTTTGAAGTAAGGTTTGTTTCTAATGGTACATGGATGTTGGGGCTCTCAAGTTTGATGGATGGGTAGTTTTGGCTTTGCAATCACATTTATCTTTACCCCAACCATTCTTATACTCACTAAAATCACAAAAAAATTAAAAGAACTTAAGTAAAAAAGCACAAATTACAATAATCAATATTAAAAAGTGCGGAAATAAATCAATTAACCAAAAATTACATAAATTCTAACAATTTTTCCGTCGGCAATGACATTGGCGTTCAGAACAGAACCATTATCCTTTTTTGTGGCATGATCTCTAGTTACATGCCTCTCACATGTGCATGATGCCATCGAGCCAAATGCCTCCCCCTTCTCTCTATACCCGAAATAGAGAGACAGACTGATTAGGAGAAGCAAGCAAACAAATGGCAGCAATACAACACAAGATATAGAATAGAGATGGGCATTGAATATGTGGAGAATTGCGGTTAACCTATTTTCAAAGAAATAGTGTATTGGCCTCTCTTGAGTCGGGCTTAGATTTATGGACTAATGTTAGTATTTTGTTTTGATCAAGCATAGTTTTATTACATACACGCATTTTCAGTTTAAAAGATGCCAGTAAAAAAAATAAACATGATACACCCATATTAGACTAGTTTTATTCAGCTACCGATGACTCAACAATGAAATCCATATTTAGCTAAACATTTCTTTCTTCAAAATTGTCACTCATCTGTAAAGTGATGGTTCAGAGTCAGACTTAGAAAAAGATGATTGAATAAGTCTTAACTCTTTTCACATAGTCTTAAAGACAACTAGTTTTTTCTGAACAGACCAGTCTATTAGAATCAACGGACCTTAACGAGATAAGAGTTAAGAGAAAATCACACAACAGATTTATACTGATTCCCTTCCAAAGCAGAAGCTATATCCAGTACCTTCAGATCTGAAGGATTTTCATTATTGTAAAAACACCTTTTACAACAACACCAGATTAGTGCCGTAAGTATTCTTGACTACAGTCACTTCTAGCTTAAACACAATTATTCTTCCAAAAGCCTCTTCAGGCCACAAAGTATTTCCCACTTAAACATGAGTTAGTGAACACACCAACCTTGTTACACAAAGATGAGTGATAGAAAGATTTGTGTTACAAGAGATAACCTAGCGTACAAGAATATACACTATTGAAACAGGGTATGCTAAGTTATAATAAACAACAAGTCAAGGTCTGCTGGAAGCAAAACTACAAAGAAGACTTGTGTTATAGAAACAAGAACTTAGAACTTTTTACAAACAAACACTTTTAGACTTGTATTCTTGTAAGATCAGAGCATATTCAGATGTGTCAAGAGCTTCTTACTGTTTGAAACTTTCTCATATTTATAGGCTTCTTTGAGATAGCCATTGATCGATTGTTGGAGAGGATAAAGTCGTTGGTCATATTCTAATTCTCGAGGGATATGCACTTGTAGGGCCTGAATTTGTTGTGCTTTAGAGATTTATACCAAAATGGTTTGCTTTGATAGTCTTCATCAAAAGTCACCTGATTGCTTAGCCATTTTTAGATTAAGTGGTACTCTCTTATAGACGTTGATTATAGGCTTTCTACATTACCATACTTTCAGCTTTTCTGACACTTCGAGATATGTAAGGCATCTACCTTGGTTGCTGCATAGGGCACTTCAGCTTTTTGTTTCTTTCCTTTTTGATGCAAGGTACAGGATTGAGATATGAAAGCTCTTGTTAACTCTTATATAGAAATTAGGAATAACTTTTCAAAGACATTATTTTAAGAGAAGAGTGGACTTCAGAGTCTGTTACTTCGTTCAGACTTTTGCTTATCGTAGCTTTTGATGAGTGCACAAACTTATCTTTTTAAGATAATTTCGGTTTAATGGACTTCCCCTTTTTCTTATAATTCGAGTGCTTTAGACTATCCTGTCATACTTATTTAACATTGTTAGTAAATCATACATACAGACTTCATTTGACTAAGAGTTTTGATAGGTGTTATTAATAAATCTCAGAAGTTTAGACTGCTTTAGTCTTGAATTTAGACATGGTTCTAACATAAACTTTAGTCGATTTTTATTGTTCTTATTGGTTAGGGTGGTTTGGATGGTTTGTGTGGAATATGCCTACACCTAGTGCCTAACATGGTCCACCAATATGGAGAATGTTGCGACACTACTCAACCTCCTTGGTCAAAGCCCTAGGGGACATAATGAAACTAGATCTCTAACCTCTTTTTATTGCCACCTTCCTTTTCTGGATGCATTCTCTTTGCTTGTGATCCAGATAGTGGTCTTCCAGCTGTTAATAACCAAACCAAAAAATATCATAAATATGAAGAAAATGTAAGTATACTAATTATAAGTACTCCAGATCTACTTAAATTGAGGTGTGATCCTAATGCATAACAAGAGTATATTGTTGATCAAATCCTTAAACTTTTCAAAATTATTAACAATCTTTGTTGTGTAACTACTTGGTCCAAAACCCCTAATTTATTCTCTTATTCAAATTCATGATGCTCGCATCTAAACATAAATTGGTGAAATCATACGTCACATTTAGTAAAAAAAACTCCATGCATTTACACTTGACGCATGGACACCATATACCTTCCTCAGATTGGTAGTAAAATTGTTCATATAGCCTTACTAATAAGTACATTAACTCCAACTAATAAATGAAGCTTTTAAATCTCTTCTATGAAGACAAAGTCTACCATGTATCCAAAAATGTTTCATGACCTACACTACCAACATGACAACATAATTAAAACAATATAGTGTACTATAACAAAACTTTAATTGCAAATCATAACACACAACTCTAAACAACCTAAAAATCATATAACTAATTTCTAAACATATGAACTACTTATACATTTAAAGAACATTCAATAGCAAACGACTCTAATAATTTACCATAAGGTTGTCTTGAATGATATATTGATGTTGTACATGAACTACCTATACTACTTCTGGTTTCAAATATCCTTAATACTACTTTTCATTCCAAATATAAGTAAAAATAATTAATTTCACACATATTAAGAATAATGGTTGGAAGTAGTTATTAACATTAATTTTATCAAATACTTGATTTAGTTTCTTAAAATACCTTTAATATCATTATTATACAAATAATTACTATCTCCATCCTTAAATATAAGTAAAAAATAACTACTCCACAACTTTGAAAAATAGTTATCCTTATTTAATGTCATTGAATTCATCTAAAAAAATATACATGTTTTATTATAATACCTTTCATTGGGACTTGCTAAGTAGATTTAGTCTCTCTTTATTGAAAATTAAAATGTGTATTAATTAATGGCATTTTAGGGATGCTTCCATATTTAATGAACTTAAGTTTATTAAATTTGCTTATATTCTAGGACAAAGTTATTTTTTTGTTGCTTATATTCAAGGTTAGGGGATATAGTTGTCTTGAAAATATATACAAAGAAAAACATATTTGGTAGACAAACATTGAATAACATTGGAAAAGTATAATTTTGCTTATATTTAGGAACCAAAAAATTCTACTAAAATTTGCTTATAATATTTAGAACCAAAGGAAGTATCATTTATTAGACAAAAAAATAGTTGTCTTAGGAATATATATCTAGAGAACATATTTGATAGACAAAAATTTAACGACATTAAAAAAGTATAATTTTACTTATATTATGAAATAAAAAATTCACTAAAATTTATTAATATTTAGAACTAGATGTAACAATTGGTTTAATTTTTATTTTTTTAAAGGACCAAAATAATTGCTATAAAATTTTCATTTTTATATTTCCTAAGGTTGTTAGACACCTATTTCCTTTTTATTTGTCCCATTAGGTGTTTTAAAACTTTTTACATTAACAATGTATTTAAATTAACTTCTTAAATGAATTACTAATTAACTTTTACTAATTTCAACAATAAAAAAAGGAGAAATAAGAAATAGAAACACAAAAATAAACTAAAATATTAAATGATAAGATTATATAATTTTTTTAACATAGGTAATATATAATCTAAAATAATTTAATAATTTTCTTTATCTAGGTAATTTTAAAAATTACTATAAATAAAATTTAGCGGCAGAAATAATGAATCTCGTCTCAACAATAAAGATCATTATCCTAGACAAACATTTATATGTGCGCTTCTTTTTATAAAGTTGCATTAAAGAGACTCCATTCTCCCAATGAAACAAAAATCTATACACTGCATAAATACATGATATAATATTATAGTTTCCGATGTGTATTCTACGATACATTTTAAATTATAAAAAATAAAAGTATTTGAATATTTTTATTTTGAATTATTTAAAATTTATCTTGAAATATATATAAAAAATTCATAATATTATTAAAAAGGATAAGTTTTGGGAAATATCCACACTAAATATTTATCGAAAATATCCTATAAGCTATTTTTCATTTATCATTCTTATTTCAGACATTTTTTTATTAAATACAGTTTTTATTTCATGTATCGTATATTTTATGCATGTGATGTGAATCAATAATTAAAATGCCAATAGATATTTTTTTGTTGAAAACATTAATATTTATTAGTATCATTTTAATTATTAATTCAAATAACAATAGATGAATTTATCATTCTAGACACAATCATTTCATATTTTCCGGATGAACTTTCCTTTAATTCGACCCATCCATAATACGCTATATTTTTATTTTTCGTAATATTTACAAGTACATATTGTAGCGATCTCTAATGCAAATTGCAATACGATTCTGATCATCTGGGCTGGAGGGCGAATTTTCCATGAGGATAATATTTTACATATATAATTATTTAAAATTTAAAAATGCGTGAGTTATAAATAATAAAAAAGCAAAGAAAATATTAAAATCAGTTTTGTAAAATATTACTATCTCCGATTTTATATATAAACAAATTTTAATAGAATTTTTGGTCCCTTAATATAAACAAAATTATATTTTTCTAATTGTTTAACAAATATTTCCTCCTTATATATGTTCTCAAGAGAACTAATGTCTTATATAATAAATGATATTTGAAATATTTTAGGATATTTTATCAAATATTTGATAACATTAATGTAAATAATTACTTTTAACTATTATTCTTAATGTGTAAAAATTGTTACTTTTGCTTATATTTAGAACGAAAGATAATAATTGATAGATACAAAATATATATATATAACCTACTAAAATATTTTATTAGAAATTGATCAATGTCTATGTTTGTCTAATGAAGATGAGGTAAAATGGTGGTGTCTGTTTAATGAAGATGGGGGACAATGCCGACATCTACCCTTGATGATGGGGCATGTTGCTTGTATCCTCTTATCAATTCCTAAAATTTATCTGATAAAAGTAAAGTAAATTTTTCACTTTTGAAACTTTCCCGATAATAAATAATAGGAACCTAAGAGTTACGTCACTTAGAATCACTTAAAACCCCCTTTCTGGACTCTAGTAATCGATTACATAATCGATTACACACGCTCTGGTAATCGATTACACAAGGCTGGTAATCGATTACCCGTGAGTAGCTTGTGCAGGGGGAAAACATTGCTCTTTGGTAATGGAATACGTAATCGATTACCAAACAACCAGACCTGCAAAATTATGTAGAATTTGGCTTCCAATCCCACTTCCGCATTACTTAACTTGTCCGTTTTAACTCTGATTACTATAAAATTTCATGGCACTATCTATCAGTTATTTTGTGTGACATCCCGGCTTTCAAATACCGACTATTTTGTTTTGAGCATGCATATAAATTTGATAACAAGACAAATTTTTCATGCAACTCTTCAAAAGCTTCTAGCAATTCATCTTTATCAAATTCACTTTCATCATCACTAGATTCGATTAGAGAACTTACCTCGTCATCTTTGGAGTGCTTTGTCATTAGGCAAAGGTTGGTAAATTCTTCTTTTGATTTATCAAGCTCTTCTTCCAAATTTATTTTGAGTCCTTCATTTTTTCTAGAAAGAGTACTAATCCTTGCATCTTTATCATCATTAGTATTTTCATAAATTGTTTCAAGAGTTTCCCACATTTCTTTAGCATTGTTACAAGTAATAACTCTAGAAACATCATTAGGTTCTAATGCTAATGTGATAAGAATTTTAGCTCTAAGATTAAATTGTACCTTTCTTTCTTCTTCCTTAGTCCATAAGTTCATGGGCTTTATACATTCTATATTATCAACTATGTATTTAGGAATAAAAGGACCAAATTGAATAGCATTCCATACCTTGAGGTCATAGGCTTGGATAAAGATTTTCAACCTTTCTTTCCAAATAACATAGTCTTTACCATTGAAGATTGGTGGTCTATTTATTATACCATTTTCCGGAAATGCATCATAGGATGTAGAGGCCATCTTGATCTCTTGAAGCGGTTAAGCTTGATCTTCCAAGAGTCAAGCTCTGATACCAATTGTTAGCCAAGGCCTCGATACTCAAGAGGGGGGGTGAATTGAGTATTTCAAATTTTCGCGCGGAATCCCTTTCAAAACGATTAGTAGTACACAAATGATGCAATATAAAAGATGTAATAATTATGAAGCACATTTCATACTAAACATTTTGAGTTGAATGGACTATGTTCAAGAATTGATTTTGATAAGTAAAGCAAGTTATTAGTTTAGGCAATTCTTGAAACACTTTGTCATGCAATAATTAATTTCAATATAAGTATAATTTCAACAACTCAAATTAATTAAGCATGATAGTTTACTAATTTGTTAACACCAATATTCTTCTTCCTCAATAATCAAATCCAACAATGTTTAAGACATTTGATTCATGGATTTAATTTAATCTAACTTCAACAATGTTAACCAATTTAGTTTGCAACTTATAGCATGCACTTAGTCCAATTTAATTACGAATGATATAATGAATCAAGTGAGCAATTTAAGTGCACAAATTAAATGAGTTTAGGGAAGAGAGAATTTGCAAACCGATATAACGAGTTCCACCACCCCGGTGTACGTCTCGCCTTCAAGCAACCCACTTGAAGGATTTCCACTATTGGAGATTAGAGATACAACTTTGAGCAATCGCGGCTTCCTAGTGTCCCACACTCAAGAACCCAATCCTCACAAGTACAAGGGCACCCCACCCAATCTCTCAATCTCACAATTACAAGGTTGAACCCTCAACCCAAACCTCTAAGGAATTTTGGTGTTTTAATGATTACAATGATAACTCTCTCACTAGAGTAGATTTACAATTTGAAGCTTCTCAAAAATAATAACTCTTAAAGAGAGGATATACAAATTTAGCTCACTCAAAATATTTTCTCTCTAACTCTTAAATAAACTATCAAGAGGAATATGCCAAATAATTAACTAAAGAGAGAATTGCAATATTAAGAGAAGGAGGAGGAGGAAACCAATGGAAATGCTTCACTGGTTTGGGACGGTTTGAAGTGTGCAGCTCTCCTTCCTATTTATAGCCTTCAATGAGCATAATATTTGCATTTAAAAAATCTTCAGCTTGTTCCCATTTGCATTTTTAATTCCAACGTGAGATGGTGCAACATGAAGTGTCCAATTGATTTAATTTCTTCGAAGTAGTGCACCATGAATTATTGGACTTGTGTCTACGTAGTGCGATTCCAGGTTGTTTCAACGTTCAGCTTCAATTTCAAACTTTAGAACCATTTAAACTAAATGAATTGATTCATTTTCAAAATGAATAGATTCATTTAGTGCATTTACGTAACAAAAATTGGAATGAATAGATTCAAGCTTGAAATGAATGGATTCATTTTGCAAATGAATAGATTCATTTTTAAAATGAATAGATTCATTTTGAAAATGAATAGATTCATGTAATTTGTTTTTCTTCCTGACAGACGTATGAATGGATTCATTTTGAAAATGAATAGATTCATTTTGAAAATGAATAGATTCATGGCCTTCAAAATGCATCAGAATTAATTTAATGCCATTACCAACGTATGAATCGATTCTTTTCCTATTTGAATCGATTCATGCATGAAATTTTCAAGTTCCTGTGCATAAAAACCGTATGAATCGATTCATTCCTCTTTGCCTTGCATAATGAATCGATTCATGCACCTGTTGCATGAATTCCAGCACTTTGTTTTACCCTTTTTGATATTTGTTCAATCATGGCTCCAATCCTTTGATCCTTAGGCACTTTGATAAATTTATTTTACCTGTTTTAAACCTTTATAAATGCCTTGAATCATTTCTTTGTAATTCATCAATTTTCCATCATCAAACATAATTAATGCTTGATAACATCCTTGATATTTCTTCATTTGTTGTGTCATTATCAAAACCTACATCAACATAAAAATACATTCTCCCCCTTTTTGATGATGACAACAAATGTTTGTCTCTTGGGATGTTAGTATCATAATAGTTCAAATACATTGTAAAAATAACTCCCCCTGTCATATGTAATTTGATACCATATATTTATAACATCATAGGCACAAGTTATCAAGAGAGGATAAAAGGTCTCTCCCCCTTTGTAAAATAAATATATTCTCTCCCTCTTAATATATATTCTTTCCCCTTTAATCATCTCCCCCTTAATCATACAATAGATACCACAAAATAGTTCATCCAATTTTTAAAGCATAGTGGTAGTGTAAGCATAATGATTAAGCATAAGGATTCTAACATTAGCCCTTTATGTCTCTCTTTATATCTCTCCCTTTTTGTAAGATACTTTATGCCACTTAGAGTGTATATATCTTCCTATAATCCTCTCCCCCTTTGGCATCATCAAAAACTTCCCTTATGATAATAATCATAGTAATTATTCCCTTTTGGCATAAATAGCATTTTATTCTTTTCACTAATCCTTTCACTAATCTCTCCCCCTTTGGCATCATCAAAAAGATCATCATCTTAATTATATTCTATGCCATCAATAAACTCATCTATTTGAATAAGAGAGATTTAGAGCAAATATTTCATGAAAAGGATTTCAAATCAAAGCTCATATCATGATCAAGGATATATACCAATTTGATGCATTTAGAGTCAATAATCACTCACATAATTCATTCATCAAGTAAGCATATAATTGATTACTAACTCATTTTCAAACATGTAATTGATATTACTATCAAGTATGGTAAGCGTCACATGATTCTTTCCAAATAAGCATACATATCATTTCAAATAATCACATAATCTTCTCCTTTTTGGCATTATCAAACACAAGGATATTCTTCCAAGTAAGCATATATGTGAATAAAATTGTAAGCATAAGTGCCATAATCATAATCAGAGAGGTAAAAAGATGGATATTCATTCATGTGTATACTCCCCCTTACTATTGTAATTGATGTCACTTTATAAAAACATATACCACTTATTAACATGTGAAATCAACTTGATAAACTAATTGTTGAAAGATATACCAATTGTTAGAAGATCATAATGTATAATGCAAGATAATATCTCTTCCTTAGTCATTTAATAGATACTAAGATATCATCAATTAATAGTGCTTGAAGCATTTCTAGATATCAAAGTAGTAACATAGATGATTTTTCAACAATGTGCACTCAAATGTAGGTATCATAGTAATGGTGGAATGATTAATAAAACTTGTTGGCTTACTCATGCATTTGTATTATAACACATGCCAATATATCTATGACCCTTTTTATGTCAAGCATTCTTTTCTTGATCAACACCATTTATTACTAATTCATTGTCCATACCGCTTGTTACTAGTATCTAGGCATGATATCACTAGATGGATTTGCCAATATAAGCTCTTGATATCAATTATAAACATTTAAGTGTATTAGCACAAGATTGTTGACATTCAAACATTCATAAAAAATTCTTTTTCAATCGCAATGATGTATATATTCAAATTTCTTTTTCACATTCAAGATCATGCATCATCAAACACTTGGTGTGGATTGTCACTCAAAAATAGATGCCAATTTGCTCAAGCATGGTGTATCAAGGAATATCATGTCATGTATTATAATGCATTTTCTCTTAATATACCATGTATTATCACATATCATACATTGTCATTTAACATATTACTAGTCATGAATTTAAAGTCTAGGCATAAAGCATACATACTTTCTCCTTAGGCATTATCAAAACCAACATATAATTGCATAGAAAATATTTTGCCTAAGATTGTCAACTTTGTAAAACATGTAAGCATAACATAGTCCTAACTTAAAGCAACTTTAAGGTTTGTCATAATCAACTAGGCATAACATTTTCTTAATATGAAGTTCAATGCCACTTGTTATGAAAAGATACTTGCTTGTTAAGAAAATGACATACCACTTGTTAAAACAAATTATGCATAAATTATCAAAGCATGAATACCACTTGTATACAACATATGTATTTATCATCAAAGCATAGTGGCAAGTATCTAATCAAGAATATGTCCTCATGATCTCTTCCTCTTACTAATTCAATTGATACCATTGTTAAAGGAAGATGTTTGTTATTTAGATACCACTAGCTAACCAACATATTTCTTATTCAATAAACAATACATTATCAAGAATTCATATTCAATCAAAAGTTCATGCATCATTAGGAATTCATATGTTACCAAGGATTCATACATGCTTCATTCAAGAATTCATACATCATATATCATTAAGAGTTTATGCATCATTTAGGACTCTAAGCAACAAGATTTAGTATTTCAACATTTTCATGTCTCAATCCTTCCTAACACACATGGATGCAAACAACTTTAATCTCAAGTTTTTCATGAAATTAAAACATGTTATTTAAGCAATCATGCACCAATCATCAAAAATCATAAGGATATACATCATTGATCCTAAGATTTCAATTATTCATTTCAAAACTTTACACCTTTCATGTTCAAACTCAATATATCAAATCAAAGTTTGATTTTCACACATCAAAATTCATTATGAACAAGTATAGAATTATTTAGATATTTCTAAAAATTCTTAATAAAATATCAACCAAGTTCATATATTGTTCAACATAATTAAGCATACAAAACATATAGTCAACATGATATTTAATTAACTAGAGTAAGGATCCGATCGTACCTTGGAGTTTTACAAAATTTATGTCCTTGTCTTTTTCATCCTTTGTTCTTTGGAGTGAAGATCATGAATCTTGATTCTTTTGGCCATTCGTCAATGAGAGATTGTCGATTTAAAGTGTTCCTACAAAAATGTCAAGTTTTATGGTACCCTTTAAGAGTTGGGTCCTTTGTTGTTAGTTTAGGATTTCAAATTTGTTTTTGGAATCCATACCTTTCTTGTACACTTTTGACGGGATTTCTTTATAAAACAATTAGAAGATATATGACCATATATTCCACAGTGAAAACATGTTGCATTCAAAGAGTAAGTCATTTTAGAATTATAAAGGTTCATACAACAATTAGACATAGAGTTCCTTTTTCTTTCATGGTTTGTGCATCTTAGAGAGGATTTGGATTTTTCTTTGTAGGATGCAAAATGGTTCTTGTAATGATCTATTTTTCTTCTATCAAGTGTATGCCTTTGATCTTTAATAGGTGCACTTAGATTCTTTTGACTACTTGTAAGCTTACTAAGTGCTTCTTTTAATTCTTTATTCTCATTTTCAAGAAGCATACATTTATCAATAAGCATACAATCATCATTTCCATTACAAGTCCTAGGAGATGCATTTGAAGCTACTAATTCATCATTTTGAATTCTAAGATTTTCTTTTTCAATGTGAATGTTATGCAATTCATTTTCAAGCTTCAAAATGGTTTGTTTTGAGCATGCATATTTCTTTGATAACAAGACAAATTTTTCATGCAACTCTTCAAAAGCTTCTAGCAATTCATCTTTATCAAATTCACTTTCATCATCACTAGATTCGATTAGAGAACTTACCTCGTCATCTTTGGAGTGCTTTGTCATTAGGCAAAGGTTGGTAAATTCTTCTTTTGATTTATCAAGCTCTTCTTCCAAATTTATTTTGAGTCCTTCATTTTTTCTAGAAAGAGTACTAATCCTTGCATCTTTATCATCATTAGTATTTTCATAAATTGTTTCAAGAGTTTCCCACATTTCTTTAGCATTGTTACAAGTAATAACTCTAGAAACATCATTAGGTTCTAATGCTAATGTGATAAGAATTTTAGCTCTAAGATTAAATTGTACCTTTCTTTCTTCTTCCTTAGTCCATAAGTTCATGGGCTTTATACATTCTATATTATCAACTATGTATTTAGGAATAAAAGGACCAAATTGAATAGCATTCCATACCTTGAGGTCATAGGCTTGGATAAAGATTTTCAACCTTTCTTTCCAAATAACATAGTCTTTACCATTGAAGATTGGTGGTCTATTTATTATACCATTTTCCGGAAACGCATCATAGGATGTAGAGGCCATCTTGATCTCTTGAAGCGGTTAAGCTTGATCTTCCAAGAGTCAAGCTCTGATACCAATTGTTAGCCAAGGCCTCGATACTCAAGAGGGGGGGTGAATTGAGTATTTCAAATTTTCGCGCGGAATCCCTTTCAAAACGATTAGTAGTACACAAATGATGCAATATAAAAGATGTAATAATTATGAAGCACATTTCATACTAAACATTTTGAGTTGAATGGACTATGTTCAAGAATTGATTTTGATAAGTAAAGCAAGTTATTAGTTTAGGCAATTCTTGAAACACTTTGTCATGCAATAATTAATTTCAATATAAGTATAATTTCAACAACTCAAATTAATTAAGCATGATAGTTTACTAATTTGTTAACACCAATATTCTTCTTCCTCAATAATCAAATCCAACAATGTTTAAGACATTTGATTCATGGATTTAATTTAATCTAACTTCAACAATGTTAACCAATTTAGTTTGCAACTTATAGCATGCACTTAGTCCAATTTAATTACGAATGATATAATGAATCAAGTGAGCAATTTAAGTGCACAAATTAAATGAGTTTAGGGAAGAGAGAATTTGCAAACCGATATAACGAGTTCCACCACCCCGGTGTACGTCTCGACTTCAAGCAACCCACTTGAAGGATTTCCACTATTGGAGATTAGAGATACAACTTTGAGCAATCGCGGCTTCCTAGTGTCCCACACTCAAGAACCCAATCCTCACAAGTACAAGGGCACCCCACCCAATCTCTCAATCTCACAATTACAAGGTTGAACCCTCAACCCAAACCTCTAAGGAATTTTGGTGTTTTAATGATTACAATGATAACTCTCTCACTAGAGTAGATTTACAATTTGAAGCTTCTCAAAAATAATAACTCTCAAAGAGAGGATATACAAATTTAGCTCACTCAAAATATTTTCTCTCTAACTCTTAAATAAACTATCAAGAGGAATATGCCAAATAATTAACTAAAGAGAGAATTGCAATATTAAGAGAAGGAGGAGGAGGAAACCAATGGAAATGCTTCACTGGTTTGGGACGGTTTGAAGTGTGCAGCTCTCCTTCCTATTTATAGCCTTCAATGAGCATAATATTTGCATTTAAAAAATCTTCAGCTTGTTCCCATTTGCATTTTTAATTCCAACGTGAGATGGTGCAACATGAAGTGTCCAATTGATTTAATTTCTTCGAAGTAGTGCACCATGAATTATTGGACTTGTGTCTACGTAGTGCGATTCCAGGTTGTTTCAACGTTCAGCTTCAATTTCAAACTTTAGAACCATTTAAACTAAATGAATTGATTCATTTTCAAAATGAATAGATTCATTTAGTGCATTTACGTAACAAAAATTGGAATGAATAGATTCAAGCTTGAAATGAATGGATTCATTTTGCAAATGAATAGATTCATTTTTAAAATGAATAGATTCATTTTGAAAATGAATAGATTCATGTAATTTGTTTTTCTTCCTGACAGACGTATGAATGGATTCATTTTGAAAATGAATAGATTCATTTTGAAAATGAATAGATTCATGGCCTTCAAAATGCATCAGAATTAATTTAATGCCATTACCAATGAATCGATTCTTTTCCTATTTGAATCGATTCATGCATGAAATTTTCAAGTTCCTGTGCATAAAAACCGTATGAATCGATTCATTCCTCTTTGCCTTGCATAATGAATCGATTCATGCACCTGTTGCATGAATTCTAGCA
This sequence comes from Clitoria ternatea, assembly GCA_037962975.1. Lineage (NCBI taxonomy): Eukaryota > Viridiplantae > Streptophyta > Magnoliopsida > Fabales > Fabaceae > Clitoria > Clitoria ternatea. The sequence goes on from CM075672.1 coordinate 267,087,881, forward strand.
CTTTGTTTTACCCTTTTTGATATTTGTTCAATCATGGCTCCAATCCTTTGATCCTTAGGCACTTTGATAAATTTATTTTACCTGTTTTAAACCTTTATAAATGCCTTGAATCATTTCTTTGTAATTCATCAATTTTCCATCATCAAACATAATTAATGCTTGATAACATCCTTGATATTTCTTCATTTGTTGTGTCATTATCAAAACCTACATCAACATAAAAATACAACCATGAGGCATCATGCATTACCAAGAATTAAATACACATATGTTCATATAAACCATTATCATAACACTAATTGCTCAAAATACAACATAACACACACACATATACATATGTACAAAAAAAAATCCAATCTCCTTGGCATTGCTCCCAACTCATCTGGCACTAGTCTCCGCAACATCAGCAATGTTTCTATCTTTAGTCACTACAACAACAGTAAGGATAAGTGACCAACAATACAAGTCAATGCAAATAAATTAAATATATATGGGGAAAACGTAAAATAGCTAAAGTTTTCTTTAATCAACCATTCATTGAATTCATCCTTATTTCATTTCAATATAATTACACATCATTAATTCATTAATTGCATAATTGGCAAACCAAGTCCATAATGTCACATTCAAATAATCAAACATCATGATTAATCAACATAATTTCACAACTGACTCTCAATCATTAATATAAAACTCTCTAGTATCCGGATACTAAACTGGATCTGTCGTCACCTGGGTGTCCTACCCGACCACCCGTGAACCTTGTCTGGTCCACCGAGCCCTACATGGCTCCCCACCTCACTACTGGGTCCTACCTAACTACTAGGTAGCTCAATTGGGCTACGCTTGACCATGGGAACTAAAATAAGGGATAACTATACTGATCGGGTTTCCATACCACATAATAATCACATATATCAACATATCTCAATATCAACTAAATTTAATTCTCAATAATTTATCCCGACACTATAGTCATTAACCTGGGATTCAACTCAAGCCACTCAAGCATATTACTTTTCTTTTTAATCCCATTTCTCATCATCTCTTAATTTCTCAAACCATCAATAGTTCATCATAATAATAAAATCTCCACGTATACCACATGTAATTTCTCTTTCATCAATGCACATAAACATTCATCAATTTCATATAAATCATAACTTCTCATTCACATCGTTTACATGCAACATTTCCCACTCTTTATTTGAAATTCTCAATCACACTCATATATTTGCAACCATAACTATAATACTTACATTTTCAATCAATTCATCACCTAACATCACGATCACAATTAAATATCTTAGACATCATTTATAAATTCATATGTATGGAATGTGACACACGCATCACTTGGGCCTCCATTGGGCTATTCTTTCTACTTTGTTAATATTTTTGTTAGAAATATTATTTTATTAGGAATTAATTAGGTTTAGAAAATAATTGATATTTTAGGCCTTACATGGTAATAATTTTTATTTTGGGTCTTGTATAGTTATATACTAGCTTTGGGCCACTTTTGGGCTATTTATTTTTAGTTTTGACCCTAATTGAATACTTTCCTAAAATTCTGCATTTTTTAATTTTTTTCTCTTTTATCATAATTGGTCTCATTACTCTCTTTCTTTTTATAGATTCACATATTTTGAATTTAAGGACAAATCATTTTTGAGAGGGGGAACATGATGAGGACACTACCAGAGACTTTTTTTGGCTAAAATATTTTTTTGTTTCTTTTATATATTTTTTTCATTATTTTAGATTAAGGCTAAAAAGCCATTTGGGTTATAGGTTTAGGCCTTACATGGTCATCTTTACTTTGTATGTTTGTTAGGGCCTTGTATTTTGGCCACCTTTCTTAGTTTTATTTAGTCTTAGTGCTTTTGGGCTTAGGAGAAAATAAAGCCGATTAGGTTAAGTGGTGTGCCCCTCTTTAGTCTATATAAGACATGCTCTCCTTTGTATTACACACACCTTGAATTTGAAGAATACATTTGAGTATCTGTGAAGTGGGTTGAGTTTTCCTCCTTCGTTTTAGCTAGGGTTTCTTAAACCTTGGTAAGCTCTTATCCTAAGGTTTCCTCCCATAGGTGGCGAGATTAAGGCTTATCCTTTCCAGGTGGCCTCCCTCTTTCCTTTTTTATATAATCTTAGTTTTTCCTTCCACCTTCCATAACGATTTCCCTTCTTTCCCACTTTCCCTTATTTTCCCTAAAACCCTGATCTTTATTTTCATTTTTCTTACTCACTTCCCTTAACTTCTCAAATCCTTATTTTCGTTTTCTCATTATCTCCCTTACTTTCGTTGCCATCATTGAACAAGAGAGAAAAATCACATCAAAAGAGAAAGAAGAATAACTAGATCCCCTTCCTACATCAAGTGGTATCAATAGTCTTGTGATTTTCCTTTCCTTTTTCTTTTTTTGGCTTTTGTCTTCTCTTTTATATACTGAATTTGGTACATGTTACATCTTATTCCATAGTCATGTGCATGTTTCATTTAGTTCCATGTTCAATTGTGCAATCCTTATTTTATTGATCCTTGAAATCCTTATTTTTGATTTTTAGGATCTTTTATTAATCTTTGTAATCTTTTTCTTGATTCTTAGGATCTTTTATTAATCTTTGCAATCTTTTATTGATTCTTAGGATCTTTTATTGATCTTTAAAATTTTTTTTATTCTTAGGATCTTTTATTAATTCTTGCAATCTTTTTCTTGATTCTTAGGATCTTTTATTAACCTTTACAATCTTTTTCTGGTGAATTTTATGATGCACAAAGCATCTATTGGTGCATGTATGCACAAAAATTCTGTTGGCTTTTTACACCGGACATATTACATCGATTTTGTAAAAAACAGATGTAAAAAAGTGATGGTGGTAATTTTGTAATTATCTATTCATTTTTTATACCACCGTTCAAGGGAACCGATGCAAAAATTCTATTTTACACTGGTGTAGAAAAACGATTTCAAAGAGAATATGGTGGCAATCTTGTAAATATTTACACATTTTCTATACCGGTTTTGTAGTGGAACGAGTGTAAAAAATAATTTTACACCAGACATGAATTTTTGTTTGTCTAAAAAGTACTTTTTTACACCGATTACAAATTTTTTTACACCTACTGAATCTACGCCACATAAAAAACTGGTGTAAAAAGTAAAAAAAATCTGTTGTAAAAAGTATGTAAAAAGCATGTTTCAAAAGATGCTTTCTACATGAATGAACCAATAGATTCTTTGTGCACCATATAAAATGACCCTCTTTTTATTTTTAGGATCTTTTATTAATTTTTACAATCTTTTTCTTGATTCTTAGGATCTTTTATTAATCTTTGTAATCTTTTATTGATTCTAAGGATCTTTTATTGATCTTTACAATCTTTTTTATTCTTAGGATTTTTTATTAATCTTTACAATTTTTTTCTTGATTCTTAGGATCTTTTATTAATCTTTACAATCTTTTATTGATCTTTGCAATCTTTTTTATTCTTAGGATCTTTTATTAATCTTTACAAATCTTTTTCTTGATTCTTAGGATCTTTTATTAATATTTACAAAGCTTACCATTTACACGTTTGATTTATGGTTCCAAGTTCTACGCTACTTAACGACCTTTCAATGCTTGGTTCAAACCCTAGCTTGGTTCAAACCCTAGCGACACCAAAACAACATCCCATTAGTCAATCATCAACCCTCACTACTTTAAGAATCATCCCAAGCTCCAAGGTGCCATATAAATGAAAAACGTAAAACCCCCACAACTTTGCCATTTTCAATTTAGAGAGAGAAAGGGAGAAACTTGAAATTGAACTTACTAATTAACTTACCTTACTTCTCGTTCACAATGGTGCCTTCAATTTCAAGCTTTGGCAAGGAGTTGTGGGCCAATCACCGCCTATACCCACCCTGCCATGGTCGAGAAAAAAAGAAGAAAGAAGCACGCGTGAATGGTGGGGGAGAAGGAATTGAAAAATTAAGTTTTATGCACAAGGGCAAAATCATCATTTCATATTTTTTTCATTTTCATTTTCTTTCATTTTACTAAATTTATTTCTCTTTTCTTTTATTTCTTTTAAATAAAAATTTACCTTAAGTATTTCTCTTCTCACTTTTACCATATAGTAATTAATAATTTACCATTTATAATTTAATTTAAAACTACTACCTTAATTATTCACTTATAATTAATTGAATCAATCTCATTTCTTAGGATTGTAATTCCTCAATTTGTTTGCTTTAATTCATATTAACTCTTAAATAATTTATTTATTAACTCTCTACAACGTAAATAATTAATTTCAATATCTAAGATGTAACATGGCTAGCATATACCCTTTAATGACAGGGTATGTTGCTGATGGCGTACATCCTTGATGTTAGAGTACGTTGCTAGCGTACATGCTAATGGTATACACCCCTGATGCAGGGGTACCTTGTCGGCATACGTGCTGATAGTATACAGCCCCTGATATCGAGGTACCTTATTGGTGTACACTTGTAAAGAGGGCCAACGATACCTATAACATCCCGTTGTATTTTAATTTATTTTTCACTCAAGTCATAGATTTTATAGGTAATTTTTGCAAACATCAAATATTTAATAGCTAACTAATTTTTATACTTCAAAATATCTCAAAAGCAATGCACGTCAAAGGCCAAAAGCACCAAAAACGTAAAAATGCATAATGGGAAAGAACTTGGGCGTGGGTACGCAGGTTGGCGTATGAATGCCAACATAAAGAGGGGAGACAGAACCTGGGCGTACTCACGCCTAGGCTGGGCGTCTATATGCCAGCTAGCAATGGGAGAAAGAAGAGCCTAGGCGTATACACACCCAGGTTGATGTGGGCACGCCAGGTATCACCAATACACCAACATGGGAACACCAGGCACAACATAGGTATGCGCAAGGGGGAAAAGCCATCAGGAACCAGACCAGCCCAAGCACTATTATGGGAACGCCTATGCAAGGGAGCCATGGACCAAAATTCTGGCATCGGCACGCTAGGCTGGGCGTTGGTACACCTAGTGCAGGGTCAGAAACACATGTTTTTATTACTTTTCACACTTTTTCCAACTTCCAAGTCCATGTAATTTAACTCCAAAAAAAATATGAAACTTGGTAGACACTGTTTGACCCATTACAGACTTGTTGGCATAGTCGTTTGCCAAAATTCCACTGTATGATTCACTTATGCACTAAAATACAAATGGTATTGTTGCAAGCAATTCTAATGCATAACTTATGTCAATTGCAACACAAACCATAACTCAACCTTTCAAACAACTTATAAATGCCATGAGGAGTATATCCATGCCTCTCGGGGGTTTATACACTCATCATAGCTCCAAATCACCTATTCAGTTGAAAATAAAACCCTCAATTTCATATAATTCACATTTTATTTCACATGTCACCCTTATTAGCTAGATGCCACTTAATTATAACCCACCTCATGCGTATGTATGCCACGCACAGAATACAATACCTGCCAATACACATTCAACACATAATCACACATGGCTCGGTGCCACACACAATAGAAAATCTGCTCATGCAGGATATATAATCATCATCAAGGCTCAGTGCCCCAAACAACACTTATATGCATATATCATTTCAATATCTTAATTCTACCTATTCAATTCATCAAACACAATTCTTAACATTCATTATCATCGTAGTCTTAAACCAACTATGCCACACACAATATTAGGGAAATAAGCTTAATCATGATCCACATAATACAAACAAACTTAATGTTTATGCATAAAAATGTAATATTATCAACTCATCATATTCATTACATCGATTACACACCCATCCTTGGCATGGATTCCACCTTGGCCTAATTTAGTGCTTGCCTCTGCGATGTCTATATGTAACCTGCCACCAGTCACTAAAAATCACAATAAGGGGGCGAGTGACTGGAATTAAGAATTAATACAGAAAATATCACTAGGAAAAATATAATTAGCTACCTTCATAGTTAAATCATTATCTATAGTAATGCACCTCTACATACCACTCTAAATCTCACACATCTTTTTCATTATAGTCAACATCAGTTTAAATATACTAATCTCATCATTAATTTGAATAATGTCACACTGATCATTGATTCAATTAATATCAAACTCATCCTTAGTGAAAATAACATTAGCACCAACATCCATTGAACTATCCTTATCTCATCAATTTAATCAACATTATATCATCATCATTTGAATTAGCATCATCTCACCATCAATTAAATCTACATCATCTTATAATCAAGTTAAACAATATCATTTCACATTTTTGCCCACCATAATAATTCAATTGTATACATAATTCAACAACCATATTAATTAAACATATCAAAATCATTAACACACGCCATTATATTATCATTATAAGCCCATCGAGCTATCTAAAGTCTCATATACACCATTTTGGGTTCATTTCATTTTAATACATCATTTAATACAATAGTCACCAATCATGCAAAGCACAACTGACTCTCACACTAGTGTAATGGCTCACTAGTATCCAGATACTAAAAGGATCCACCTTCAGCTGAGGGTCCTACTTGACACCCCATGAACCCGACTTGGTCCACCGAGCCCTACTATGCTCTTCACCTCAACCATTGGGTCCTACTTGACCATTGGGTAGCTTAATTGGGTCTTGCTTGACTACGGGAGCCAAAAGTGAGGGCAATATAGACTGTCGGCCATCCACAACCACACAATCACATATATTTATTTTTAAATTCTCTTTCTCTTTAACTAAATAGCACACAAGCTTCATTTTTAAACGAAATGGGAGGCCACTCAGACCCGGTCCATGATTCAAACATACAGGCGGCCACTCAGATCCAGCCCAAGCATAATATCATACCATCAATGATCATCATATCATCAAACTTATCAAATCATCAATAATCATCGAAATGCCAATCATCAAGATAAAGAGGGGGCGACCACATAGACCCGACCCACAAAAATAAAATCTCAATCATATTCCTCACCATCACTAAGGTACAACAACCACACTCAAATCAAATCATTTCATCATATATGCAAACATTAACATCATCATATTAATATGCCATTTTATTTCATGATTGACCATCAACATGAAATCATCATCATTTTAACTAAACATCATATTTTGACGAAAGTCACCATCATTCAATTTAGTACTCACACTACTCATTGACGTATATATATACACATATACTATTATCATTCTTTTTTCATTATGTTTCTCAATTTATCATCAAGTCATCCATTTATATCATTACTACGTATAATCATATTATAAATTTCGCCTACATCACTTCCTGATCAAGTTTATTTGCCACAATTTGTAGTTTCATATTAATTCACATACTCTCATTCTTACACTAATACAATTCACATTGACACCATAGTTTATCATATTTCTTCTTATCTTTCAATAAATCCCCCGCTTTCCATACATATATATATATATATATACATATATACATACACATAAATCAATTTGGATTCACCATTTATAATATAATTTATGATTCTTACTTTTACGTTTTTCTATCACACCATCTTGCTTTTCTAATTTAAATTATCCGCCACAACTACAATTTAGTTTCCTTAACTTTTCAATCAATTATTATCATTTATCATATGTTAATTTATTAATCCACCTCACATCTCCTATTCTTAATATCTCTAACAACTCACATCTTACTGAATTCACCACTCGCCATTATTCGTACTAAAAATTTAGTTCTCCCATTATCTATTCAATTTATCATCATTCTTAAATAATCGCCATAGAGTATCAAAATCAATTTAAAATAAATGATAGCGGCTAGGATATACCTTTTTCCTATACACCAACGGCACAAGCAATTTCTACATTAACCTTAATCCAACACACCCCCTTACCTCGATTCCTCGCTTTTGAAGCTTTGAATCAACCACCAAACTTGTCGACTTCACTGGATATCGTTTCTATTCTGACCCTTAGTTTTAATGTTTGCCTTGTCGCTCAAGCTTCCAGCCTCTGGTTCGAAACCTAGAAATATCAAAACCATCCCTCGTCGTCGTTCGCCGTACCTATTTCCTTAAAGACCATTGCCAAGCTTCACATTGCCAAGAAAGTGGAACATTAGAACCTCCTCATGCATGCACCTAGCTCGGCTAAGAGGGGGGGGGGGGGGAGGGGAAGGAAATTTGCAAAAATTGGAACTACACATCCTACTTAGCTTCACCCTCATGCTCTTAAAAATGCCAAAACAATGAAAAATAAAAAACTCCCAATGTTAACCCTATGGAACCCAAATTCATAGTCATGGAAGGATGGAAAGAATTACGAAATTGGAGGTACCTATGGGTCGTCTCACTCCCATGATCACAATAGTACTTCCAATTGCAGACTTTGATAAGAAATTGGACACCAATTGCCACCTCACATAGCTACCATGGACGCGAGAAAGAGAGGAGAAGAGAAGCGATCGTGAATCGAGTGGAAGAAGAGAATCAAACTTAATTTTTATGTCCAAGGGCAACATCGTCATTTCCCTTTCTTTTATTTTCTTTTTCCCCTTTTTTCCTTTCGTTTTTTAATTTCATTTTCTTTCCTCTTTTCTTTCTCTTTGTAATAATAATAATAAATCTATTTTAATTTTACCAGTTGGTAAATTAGAAATTTACCACCACCTTTTAATCTTATTTAAATTTACTTATCAATTATTCAAAATTAATTTAATTGGTTTTCTTACTCCAAACAAGTGTTAATTAATTTATAATAATTAGAAAAATCCAATTTAAATCCAACAAATTTATTTATTAATTATATATGTATTGCCAATAAATAATTAATTATTTGGGATGTTCCAGTACTGAACGAGAGTAGGCTCTATAAGGCTTTTATGATATCTAGGTCAGAGATATGAGTCAGAGTAAGTTAAAAGTTTGAGAGGAGAGTCGCATAAATATTAAGGATATTTATAGGTGAGAGTTTATCAAGCAGATGACAAAAAGGTAAGTGTAATGTGTCAGTACATTAGATAAATAAAGTTAATGAATTAAAGTTGAAAATGGATGAGTTGACACAAACTTACTTTTTTAAGATGGTTTGAGTACCTCAAATAGTAACTCTACGAATATCAAATACGGTCCGGAATAAAAACTATGCTTAATACAATAACATACTAATTTCAATATAAGTCAAAGATGCATTTAAAATAAAATAAAAAACAGTCTTAATTAATCCATAGGTAAGCCGTGAATAAATATCTCCACATGTAAACAACTGTACTTTTTGATATTAAATGCGTTACATTCAGTTGCAATTATTATAGGATCTGTCTTGCCTCGGCAATGATGATGTGCTGAAATTTCATTTTCTATGACTTGCCCCTGTGGTTCAAATTAAGCTACGTTTCCATTCGCTTACCAAACCCTTTGACCTTATCACTACCCAGCTCAACATTATGACTGCGTTTATATTATATATTAAATAAGTTTGTTTAATTTGTATTATTTTATACAGAATAAAAGATTAACATTAAAATTATTTTATTAAAATTTATGTTGGAATTCTTTAAAAATCAGTATTAATAGGTGTTACTAATGTTTTTAAATGAGAATTTTTTATTTTTTAAAATTTTTTTAATATGTATAATTTGATGGTGTGGCAGTTTAGACATCTTAAGATAAAAAAGTTAGTGCATTTTAATGGTGCTGCAGTTTCCACAGGCCATATCGTGTTGAGTTTGAATCCATCGTTTCATAAGGCTTTTCTCTTCAAAAAAAAAAAATAAGGCTTTTCTCCAAATTTTTCATTTTATAATCCATTTATATTTTTGTTATTTTTTAATAAAAATAATAATATATGAATTAGTTTATTTTGTACACTTTTTTCTATTTTAATAACCCTAATTTATTAAATATTTACTATATTATTAACTTAAAAAATATTTTATTAATATTTTATTATAATAAATTATTATTTTTTAATAAATCTTATTTTTTTTATTCTTAGTGTTTGAAAATTCAAATAATTTATTTATATGGCTTGTATTCTAAACAGAAAAGAATAACAACATTTTACCAATCTTAAAAAAACAAAATAAAAGTATCTTCAAAAGATTTTTAAAAATTTGGTTCAAAACATTTACTCGGGAACCATTCCTTTTGTTTTGAAAAGAAAAATTAAAACCACAAGAAATAAAAAATGATTTTTATTAAATAAATTATGCAATGATTTTATATAATGGTGTCATGTAAAATATTTTGCCTACATCAATGTTGTAAGACTATAAAGGTTGATATATGTACGGAGTATTCCGTTTTGTATTTTTCCGTTGGCATAACCTCTCTTTTGTTAAAAAAATCCAAAATTGCAATGGGATCTCATTTCAAACTATATGAAAATTCAAAATATCATTTCTTCAAATTAAGTCAAATTTTCAAAAAAAAATTTAAAAATCATTTCCTAAAGCCTTAAAAATTATTTTAAAAGACTAAAAATCAATTTTCAAAATTTATTTCAAAATCAAAGAACTACATAACCATAATTTCTCGACGTATTTAGGAATACGTAGGGGCAGGATCAATTCCTATCGGCTTTGCTTTCCTTTTAATAAATGTTGTATACGGTTGTTTGTCTTGGCTAATTATAAAATTGTTATTTAAATTGAGGACCATTTTATTGCGATAAGACTAATTTAGATGAAACATCTAGATAGTTTTGTCATATTTACGACCCCACTTCTGTTTATAAAAAATAAAACTTTTTGTGAAAAGATTAAATTGGATAAGACGTCCTGTTAATCTTGTTAAATTTTAGACATGTTCGACTTGAAATTAATTTAGATGAGACATTTTGTTAACCCTATTTTAAAATTTCATTTTTTTCTTATTCATGTCATTCAATTCTTTTTTTAAGAGGTTAAATCAATTTCTGGGTTATTTAAAATACATATTTAAGATAATCGCCTTATAGCAAACAATGTGAGGTGCTAATACTTTCCCTACCTGTAATTCGACTCCCGAACTCGAAATCTCATTTTTTGTGGTCAATGTCTTAAGGTTTTCTCGATATTTTCTTTTAAATAAAGATTGGTGGTGACTCCGTCTTTTTTCGAAAGGAATTCAAATTTTCTTTTATGGTTAGTCTCCCGCTGGAATCCCGATAATTGATATATCCTACAAAGCATACAAACTCGTACTCTCTCTGTGATGCCTAAATCTGAATAATAAATTCCAAGAAAAATCCCTAAATTTTAAAAAACTCATTTTTTTTCTAAGCATAAGGTTTAGTGTTTCATGCATAACTTGAATGACGACACTCCGATTAAGGTGAATCCAATGGTCACACCTTCGTAGCTCAAATACCTATAAGTTTAAGGAAAGAAAGACAGGCTAATTCATCCTATATTGGGCCCCATGTAGCATTATGAAGGTCTGCATTATTGGGAGATTCTAACAGAGATGCATTTTAGTTGTTTACGCATAACTTTAGCTACGAGACCCCGATTGAGGTGAATCTAGTGACTACACCTCTGTAGCTTAAATACCTACAACTTTGATGTAGGAAGGAAACGTTAATTCAACCTATATTAGGCCCCATGCAGCATTATGCAGATTTTTCCTGTTGGGAGATTTCGGTAGAGGCATACTGTAGTTTTTCATGCATAAGTTGAGCTACATAAATCCGATTAAGGTGAATCTAATTCATACACCTCCAAACACAGATACCTAGAACTTTCATGAATGGGAGAAACACTAGTTTGGCAATCCCCAACATATTAAAATGTAGATCAACTCTGCTAATTTACTGAACATGGTAGTAATTGCACATTTTATTTTAAAAATCCAATTTTACTCGTGTGCTTAACCACCCAAACCTCACATGAATAAGACCAAATTTTACCATAAGCTTGTTGGACTAATTATGACATGTGGCCACCAATTACACCTAAAAATTCTTAAAAACGAGTGAGATATACGAAAAAATACAATTAGGCCATTTATAGGCTATTTGGACCTACCAAACCATCCAAAACCTATTTAAAGGGGCTTCTTAAGGTCCCAAGACATTTGATATATGCCATGTGAAATATCTAACCTATCCGGGGACACTAAAACCTCTCAAATCAAAATATGACCCTCTCAGCTCCCATTTAAGCCTATTTTCTTCTGAAAAATAACATGCCTTTAAATTTCAATGCTACAATGCATTCCTAACCAAGTTATCAATCTATATCTCAAATTCCACATGCATCTATCAATGGTCTAAATGATGGCCTTTACATTCCAATCTCACATAACTTGCCCAATGCAAGTCAAATACTAATATCATAACATAATTACAATTCCTAGGCATTTGATAATTCAAGTCTTTTATAGAATAATCATAAGTCATATATATACCATCATCATCACATCCACACATGCAAAACATTATCTAAACCTCCAATAAGGTATTCAACTACCTATCCACTATAAAATAACAAGCTGGCCACAACATATACAATCCAAAAGCTATATACATTTACTACCAATCCTCTTAAAGGACTCTACAAGAAAATCCTCATTGGCACATCACTAGTCCTCATCCCATGCCAAGTTCACTGTTTAGACAACAATGTAAAACAATGAGCAACTATATGTTAAATGACAAATACTGAACTATATTTAACCACAATCACACACACATATATCTAGTTCACACACCACAACATATAATTATAATCATCAATATTCAAATCATATACCAACACTATTTCTCATTGATTTACTCACCATTTAACATACTCATCCACACAGATAAATTCATCACAACAACTAAACATAACAACAATCAGTATTAGCTGCCTCGCAACATGTCTAAATCAATATCATTATACTAATGCATATGCATGCAGACTTGACTCTGTTTGATGGGATTATACTGCAGTATTTAATTTCCCAACATATATCCATATCAATCCATTTTATTAGCATTGAACTGCTTGCCCATTTACAATACCATCACTCCAAGTGACTATGGAACTCAACTTAGGTGTTGCGGGCCGGCCTTAGAGTCCAACTTTAAAGTGGCTATGGATTCCGAAGGAAGCTACCACTAGGTCGGTGCCTTACCATTAGGCCGCCCTCCTATCTTGGCTCCTTTACAGGTCCTTACAGTCTTGTGAGCAGCTCTCTGTAAATGTTATACCAAAAAATAACCATAATTTATCAATAGTGTAACATCCTAATAGAGCATTAATGGGCAAGTCAAAGGTAATGGCTGATTAACTAAAAGTGGCATGGAATGACGCATGTGCCCCTCTTGATAGTATAGTAGCTTCAGTTTCACTTTTCCACCTACTCTGAACTCATTAGGGATGACAATATGGGCTAGGCCCGCGGGCTGGCCCGTTTGGCCCGTTAAAACGGGCCAGGCCGGGCCAAGCTTTGAGGCCCGTTATCCTGAATAGGCCCGGCCCGTATAAAAATAGGCCAGTCACGGGCTGGCCCGGCCCGGCCCAGCGGGCCTTTATTAAAATATATATTAATATATTATATGTATAATATTAATATTTAGTTAGTTAAAATTTTAATTATTTGTATTTATTGTTTTCATTTAATGAAATAAATTAGATTAATTATAAAAATTTTACTTTAGAAAGGTGAAATCTAATTTTTATTTCTAATTTTTCTTAAAAAATATTTGAAAATAGTTTAAATTTAAAATAAAAAATAGTTTGTATAATATTTTTAAAGAAAATAGTTGGCCCGTTTTGGCCCGTTTTGGCCCGCGGGCCATAAAGAAAATGGGCCAGGCCAATGTTTTTGGCCCGTTTTCCTATTATGGCCCGGCCCGGCCCGGCCCGTATTTGGACGGGCCTATGCGGGCTTTGGCCCGGCCCGGCCCGTTGGCCCGTTTTGCCATCCCTAAAACTCATTTCTCTTTCGTGCATGCAGAACCACTCTTCCGTTCTTTCCAGAATTCCCTCAAGCCTCTGTTGCTTCTTCTTCTTCTTCTTCTTCTTCTTCTTCGTCTTCCCCCTCTCTTCCTCCTTTTTCCAATTAACGTTGTTGGAATCTCGACTAGGAAGTAGGAAGTGCTAACGTGCCATTCCCATTTCTCCTGAAGTTGACAAAGCTTCTTCTTCCTCTCCTCCGTCTTCACCTTCTTCTTCATCAGCGACGTTGTAGTGTCTTGGAGGCTCGAAGTCCTCCACTGTTAGCAAGGGTCGGACTGTCGAGAGTGAGAGAACAGCTTCCAGTTTCTCCAAGCTGAGTGCAGAGTTTGACTGGGTTCAAAGGTCGTTGAGCCAGAGAGAGAGTGATTGAAGGAGCGATCGGAGCAACCGATCAACGTTGAAAGCTCGAGGAGCTTCGTGGATCTCTACAGTAGGTAGGGGGCTGATTTACATCTCAAATGCATGGTTTATGGACGGGTTCTGGGTGAAATTGCTTTGTTGTGTTGTGTTATACCTAAAATGTGTTGATTGATGTGTTGTGGTTGAGTAATAGTTTATGAAACACCCGGATTTGTGATAGCTATGAGTTGTGTAGTGTATGTTGATTTCCGTCCATGAGATGCATGTTGATAATCATGAGAATGCTGTGCGAATACTGTAACATCCCTTTTTTTAGAAGTAGTTTTACCCTTGTAAATTTTAATTATTAAGGGTTTGTAAGCAAGAATAAGTCAATATATACCCTGTTGATGGTCTGTAGTATCTCAAAAATGTCATTTTTGCACATAATAATAGAATTTACATGGACTATTAGTGAAATTATGCAAAAACCAAGTGAAAAGAGCTCTGTTCCGAGTGACAGAGAAGAATTCCGAGTGAATGATTAGGAATTCCGAGTGAAGGAGAGAATTCCGAGTCAGTATCATGTTTTCCGAGTAAAACATGACTGAGAAGGCTACCACCGAGTGAAGTCCTGACCTGAGAGGCAATTCTGAGTGAAGTGTGTTCAAGAGAACCACTTCTGGGTGAAATTCCGAGTCAAAACACCCTGGAATGACTCATTTCCGAGTCAAACCGTGCCAAATGCTTCCTTTTCTAAAGGAGACTACTCTGATTGAAGTATTCCGAGTGAAAGAATGCAAATATACTCATGTTTATGTTGATTTGATGCTTCCTACCGACTGGAGTATGTTGTGGAATCAATTGGGAAGGATTCTGAACGGTTGCATGTGTATTTGCTTAGGAAACCGAGTGGAAAATGGTAGAGGGAGCCAATTCCGAGTGAGATATACTCTACTGGACCAAAACCGAGTGAGACTCGTACGTGTAGGCCTTGTTCCGAGAGGTAATGGCTTAAATAAACATTAATTGGAAATATAGTTGAAGAAGTTGTCCAAAACCGAGTGAATCAAGTGAATGAAGACTCGGATTTCCGAGTGAAGACTCTGAGAAAGAGAGGACTCGGTCTGGAGAGGTATTACCGAGTGAGAAACCGAGTACCTGAGTTGGTTTCAAAGGAATTCCAGTCGGTATAGTGGTTAACCGAGTGGTAATTTCACTCGGTATTCAGTATCAGTAGTGCGTATTGACTCTAATTTTGTCTTGTAATGATTATTTTAATTCAATCATGCGCATTATAGATAATGGACGA
Source organism: Clitoria ternatea (assembly GCA_037962975.1). Taxonomy (NCBI): domain Eukaryota; kingdom Viridiplantae; phylum Streptophyta; class Magnoliopsida; order Fabales; family Fabaceae; genus Clitoria; species Clitoria ternatea. Next base: position 267,103,489 of record CM075672.1, read on the forward strand.
CCAGAAATGGGCACTGACTCAGCCTATCCTCTTAATTAATTCTCATTGACCCTCCATTATCACTCCACTAACAGCCACTCAGAAAAGCTGTCCCCCATTCCACTTACTCTCTCCCTATTTAAACCAGCTCAAGGATTCTCAGAACACACACACGAAACACAGCTGCAAACACACTTCTATTACAATTTTCCTTTCCAGCAAACTTCTGTCTCTCTCCTTTCCCTTCTGTTTCACTTGGAATTCGTGCAGGACAGTGAAAGGGAGCCTTTTCTTCTCCTCCAGTAGCTCCATAATGGTAAGGGGGTATATTCTTGGGTGCTCTGTGGGAAAACCGAGTGAAGGAAAGAGTTAAGGAACTTGTTCCTCACCTTTCCAGGACAGATTCAGTTTGTGTGAATTAAATGCTTAAATTGTTATTATTTGTATATATATATTTGTTACCAAGTGCATATTATCAGTAATGAATGGCAAAGAGATATGAACTGTATTGGACTGAAAACACTAAGAATCTTGGGTACTTATGTGATTTTCCAGTAATGAATTATGAATGGAAGATGAAATTAATAATAACCAGCTCTGTTTCAAATAATTTGACTGGTTTTATATCTATATCCACTCGGTTTTGCTTGAATACAATCGGATTCCACCTTAACTAAATGTATTCCATTTTGATAGAACAATCCTTCACTCGGTAAACATTTTAATTTCACTTGGAAAACATATATTTTCACTCAGAATCATAGTTTATATAATTCAGAAAAAACCCCCACCATGATATATTTCACTCAGAAAACATCTCAGTTTGAAATTCACTCGGGACACATCTTATTTCACTCAGAAATCATTTTATTTTCACTCAGAAAACCCATTCAGTGATTTTACTCGGAAAATAATTTATTTTACTCAGCAAACAGTTATTTTCACTCGGAGAACTCCTTTTAGTTTAATTTCACTCAGAAGATATAGTTAATTTCACTCAGAAAACTTGTATCAACCTGATTCCACTCGGAATCAGGATTATTTCCCTCGGATTTACTTTACTCGAAGGTATTCTAGTTAGCAGAATGATTTTTTCACTCGGAACTTATCTTATTTTTACTCAGGAACCTTTTTCATGCTGATTCCACTCGGAACATATATTAATTTCACACAGAAAACTCCTTTTTGACAGAATACCACTCGGAAATATATTTTACTTTATTTAGAGGCTCATTTTCACTCGGATTTTCAAACAATGCTACTCAGGGAACCATTTTCCTACTGACTTCACACAGATTCATGTTTTAATTCACTCAGAAATTTATTTCACTCAGAATTTAAGTTATTTAATTAAGAAAATCATTTTTAGTTTCTGTTTCACTCGGAAAATATATTAAATTCATTTAGAAAGCTCTGCTCAGCTTTATTTCACTCGGATTCAAGCTGTTCCAGTCGAAAAACAGCATTCCAGTTCATTTTCACTCAGACCCAAACTTATTTCAGTCAGAAAACAACTTTCCAGTGTCATTTCACTCGGATTTTTAGCCAGATCGCTTGGAGAACCCTTCTCTGTATGATTCCACTTGGAATCATACTTATTTCACTCGGATTTACCCCTGTTCCACTCGAAAAACTCTGTTTTTAGTGTTTTTCGCTTGAATTTTTAATTGGAAACTAATCTTTACTACTTTTTAAGTTATTGGTAAGTTATAATTACCATTCTTATTCTATTATTATTATTATTTATTATCAAACTTAATATTGTTATTATTATTATTAGTTTTATTATTATTATACATTGTTAACATCTTAATTATGAGTATTTACATAAAAAAATATATTATTTTACTCTTTATGGAAAATATAATTTTAACCAAGATATAATAGATATATTTCTAAAAATAATAAATGAATATCTTACAACGTTTAAATAATTGATGGAATTCAAAAGAGCTTGGGAATGATATGATGAGACTGGAAACACATAAGATACCCAGGGATCTAATGATAAAAATAATGTATTTCGCATCATGAAAATATGTTTTGAAGAAGAAAAACTAGAGCATACACCTGGTACGCTGGAGGACATTCACGTTCGATCTCAGTAGAAGAATCTTGGGAGTACAACTGGAACGGCAACCCAATGGCATCAGAGTCGCGCCTGATAGCCGGGTGAGATGATGCAATTCTGGTGTACTTCGACTAAATGACGGGATGTATCTATGATCGTGAAGAGCCAAGTCCCAAGATGAAATAATGATGAGAACCTGTGAGTTCATTCGTACCATATGATAAAAGAAAGGGGACTTGGTGAGCTCCGATCGCTCTAGAATGGAAACATTGTGCCCAAGAAACAACTTGAGCAGGATGAATTCCAAAGAATGAAAGGATGATAATGACGAGTTTATTGGGCCCACATGCATCATGAGACTTAATCAAAGATAAATCATAATAAATTCAATTCATGCATTTTTCATGATGACATGCTTGATTGTTATAAATATGCTAATTGTATGAATTATGTGATATTATTTGTTAACTGAATTATGTCCGCACCGAATTAACCAATCAGGGTCTTGGGTTATACTCACCCTTACTGTTGACCATTTTTCAGAGGAATTAGAAAACCAAGAACCTGAGTGTGAAGAACAGCAATACGCTGAACCCACTGAGAACAATCATTAGAGATAGAATATTAATATTCAGACACTGGATGACTGTATAATATTTAAGGGTGCCTGCGTGCCCCATTCTGTTAAGAGTACAATTACTTACAGTTTGTGAATGACTATGTGATCTATATAATATTGCTTCCACTGATCTGCCACGTATTTAATTTTATTTAAAAAAATATTCACTTTTTATAAAAACTGTTAACACTCTCAGTTAAATAGGATGAACCTACAGAAGGATTTGTCCTATCTAACCGAGGGTGTTACAAATACCGATTGCATGTGCTGTGAAATAGTTGGGTCTATTTTATACTAAAATGCATGTTGCTGAAATTGTGTATGCCGAGTGCTTATAGCGTGAAACGCCCACTATATGATTGTATATGGAATTGCATATGAGGTATGTTGATTGAAATGAAAATGCCGAGTGCATACAACGTTGGACGCTGATGATTATAATCATATGCATGTGATTCACCATTGAAATGCCGAGTGCATACAGCGTGGGACACTTATTATAGAAATGGTAATAAAATGAATATGTATGAGATATAAAGATGAGAATGCCGAGTGCATACAACGTTGAACGCTGATGATTATAATCATATGCATGTGATTCACCATTGGAATGCCGCGTGCATACAGTGTGGGACGCTTATTATAGAAATGGTAATCAAATGAATATGTATGAGATACAAAGAAAGACCTTGGGTTGGACTCAAGGCAAGCCTACCGAGTTGGACTCGGGGCTGCCCGTAACACTTCCGTTGTCGCTTGGAGTGACTGTGTTACATGAGAGGGAAAACGGTTTGGTACTAGTAAAACGGCCGGATCATCTTGGAGCTGAGAAAAAGGCTTGGAGCCTATATTGTAACATAAAAATTAATAAGGAACAATCAGATCCGACTATATAAATGTGTACACATTGAAACTGTTACCGAGTGCAATGTGTCTTGTATGTTTATGTGTATATCTTATTGAGAATAACATGATTAATATAGCCTTGAATGATTTAAGTGAATTCCGACTGAATGAATTGAATAATCCCGAGTGGATGATGTTGTGTGAATATTCATATTGAATGGCAGTGTATGTTATTGTTGATTGAGATATGTAATTGCATAATTGAGAACTTGAGGATTAATCTGAGTCAATAACTGTCATTTAATATGTAAAATGCTCACCCCTACTGTGGCTATATTTTCAGTGGATATCAGTCGGGATGGAGAATGACGAGTGAATGTCAGCTGTGTGAAGAGTATTGTATATGTGTAGTGTACATAAATGTTTATAGATATGATATAGCCTTGGCCGGCTCTTATGAACTCTGTCTTGTTGGACACATATTTATATATATGAATTCGAACAACCCAGTATTCTGAGTATATGTAATATACGATGTTATGAAGTTGTTGAATTATCTAAGAAGTACTGTTATAGGAAAAATGTCAAGGACTAGATGGTTCCGTGTAAGATACAGTTGGAGAAGCCTTTCCGGAGTGAATGAAGCTTAGAATAATTCCGAGTGAGATGTGTTCGGTGGGACTACTTCCGAGAGAAGAATAGTCAAGATGTCTCCGAGTGAAACATAGCTGGGAGAACCTCTTCCGAGGGAAGAATGGTTTAATACTCCCGAGTGGGAATTGACCGAGAGAACTTCTTCCGAGGGAAGAACGGTCAAAACATTTTTGAGTGAAACCCATCTTAGTAAACTTATTCCGAGTGGATAGGGTTCAAATATTTCCGAGCAGGTTTTAACCTAGTGAATTATTCCGAGTGAAGAGAGGTTAGAGTATTTCTGAGTGAAACTTGATTAAGGAGATCACTTCCGAGGGAAGAAAGGTTAAAGAGTTTTCTGAGTGAAGGGAGATTAAAATATTCCCGAGTGAAGGATGGGTAAAACACTTCCGAGTGAATTGAGGATGAAGTGCCTCCGAGTGATGTATGACTGGGGAAAAATACTTCCGAGTGAAGAAAGGTTTATAGATCCCGAGTGGAAATAACCAAGGGAATGATTTCCCGAGTGAAGATTAAAACGCTTCCGAACGAACCATGTTTGTGAGGAGATCATCTAAGTGAAGAGTGATAAATTTTCGAGTGAGGCATAGTCCGATGGGAATATTCCCGAGTGGAAGGTGATCCCAATTCCGAGAGATGGAAAATGTTAACCAAGTGGCCTCAATTACTCAAGAGGGGGGGTGAATTGAGTATTAAAAATTTTCTTTGGAATGCTCTTGAAATTGATTCTTTTGGTTGCTATGTTTATTTAGGATAATAAACTAGATTGTAAGTAACAACAAATAATACACAAGACAAACTAATAACAATTTAAAGAGTTTAAGAGAGTGAATCAAATAAGTTACAAAGCAATTTATTGAACCTTAGAAAGATTGGTTCAAGATTGTTGCTTAAGTCCAAGTTCAACAAAGCTTATTCAAAAAGGGTTTTCAACTTAATATATCATGCACTTAGTCCAATTAATGAAGCAATGAATTAAGCAAACAAGTTAAGTGCACAATTTAAAAGAGTTTAGGGAAGAGAGATTTGCAAACCGATGTATACGAGTTCCACCACGCCGGTGTACGTCTTGCCTCTAAGCAACCCACTTAGAGGATTTCCACTATTGTAGATTAGAGATACACTTTGAGCAATTGCAACTTCCTAGTGTCCCACACTCAAGAATCCAATCCTCACAAGTACAAGGGCACCCCATCCAATCTCTCAATCTCACAATTACAAGGTTGAAACCCAACCCAAAATTTGTATGAAGTTTGATGTTTAAGTGTACAAGGAAACTCTCTCACTAGAGTGGATTTACAATTCAAAGCTTTCACAAGATAGTAACTCTCAAAGAGAGGATATGCAAGTTAAGTACACAAATATAATTTCTCCAAAAATTAACTCTCAAAAATAATCTCAAGAAATATGCCAATCAAGAATAAAGAGAGTAAGTAGAAGAGCAAGAGAATGGAGGAGGAAGAAAGCAAATGGAAATGCTTCAAATGCTTGGTGTGTTTTGCTTCTCCAATTTCCTCTCTATTTATAGCCTCCAGCAACATGGAATTTTCACTTAAAATATTCCAATGGATCCATGAATCATGTAATGGAGCTTGTCTTTGTCTGCTTAGTGGTCCATTATTCATGAAGTGCGATCTTGAGTTTTCCACTGTGCAATTCCAGCTTGTAACGCATGTTTAACAATCATTTGAACTAAATGAATCAATTCATTTCATAAAAGAATCGATTCTTTTAGTGTTATTTGTGCAATTTTAGACACTGCCAGGCGTATGAATCGATTCAGGGCAAGGAGGAATCGATTCAAACCATTAAAAACACACATCCTGGGCCACTGTCTTCGTGTGAATCGATTCACACATGGGTTGAATCGATTCAACCCTGAAGCAATCACATTTTGGGCACTGGAAACCGTATGAATCGATTCATTTTCCTTTGCTTTGCATAATGAATCGATTCATGCACCTGTTGCATGAAATTGGACACTTTGTTTTATCCTTTTTGATATTTGATGAGTCTTGGTTCCAATCCTTTGATTCTTGGCACATTTGTTGATCATTTGCACTTGTGTTAAGCTTCTTTAAATGCCCTTAACATAAGTCCTTGATTGTTCATCAAAATTAAACATCAACCAATTTAAATTCCACATCAAACATAATTAATTGCTTGATAACATCCTTGATACTTCTCCATTTGTTGTGTCATTATCAAAACCTACATCAACATAAAAATACATTCTCCCCCTTTTTGATGATGACAACAAATGTTTGTCTCTTGGGATGTTAGTATCATAATAATTCAAATATGAAATAACTCCCCCTATCACATGTAATTAGATACCATATATATATGACATTAAAGGCACAAATTTTCAAGAGAGTGTTTAAAAAGTTCTCTCCCCCTTAATATATGTTCTCTCCTTCTTAATCAACTCTCATCTTTATACAAGATATTCTATTTAGAGTGTAAATCTACTCCCCCTTTCTTATAAATTTCTCTCCCCCTAGAAATATATGTATTTCTCTCCCCCTTTGGCATCATCAAAAAGACTACTTTATTTGATAAGCATACATCATCAAAAACATTACCACTTAAAGGTACATGCATACAATTCAAAGTAAGATGACAATGCAACATATATCACGAAATCATTCATAGCATATAGGCACATAATGTCTCATGGGAATCGATTCATCTAGCTATTTTTGCACGAGTAGGAGGAATCATGATACTAAAGGATTTATACACGGATTTAGATTTTGCAAGTTGCCAATGATTTTGTTGCACAAGAAAGTCAAGAAAATCAAAGGTTATTTGCCATTTATTTTTGAGATCCATGATGTATATAGGAGATTATTTTTGTGTCAAAATATGTTTTTTTTTAAAAAATAAGTGGGGACTCTACGGGGTCTTAAATAAGACAAGAGATTTGTAGAGCATTAAGTTGATTATTGAAAAAGTGAGTATAGAAAAAAATTGTATTATATCACAAAGTAAGGTATTATGTTCAAGGAAATGAAAATTTTATGAAAAATATTATTTTGAAATCTTTAAGTTAAAGATTTGCAAAATTTTGTTCAAATAGTAAGAAAGTGTGATGAAATAAACCAATTAGGAAATTTCCAAAATTCCTAACTCCCTTCTAATATTTATAAATGGTTCTTTTGGAAGGGGTTTTGTAAAGATGTCCGCCAATTGTTTTGAAGTTTCAACATATTCAAGTACACAATCTCCTTTCAAAACATGGTCTCTAATGAAGTGATGTCTTATTTCAATGTGTTTGGTTCTAGAGTGCATTACCGGATTCTTGGAGATGTTAATGGCACTTGTATTATCACATTTAATAGGGACTTTATTCAAGGAAATACCAAAATCAAGAAGTTGTTGTCTCATCCAAAGAATTTGAGCACAACAACTACCGGCTGCCACATATTCTGCCTCAGCCGTTGACAATGCAACACTTGCTTGTTTCTTGCTATGCCAAGAAACAAGGGAACTACCAAGTAGATGACATGTACCACTAGTACTTTTTCTATCAAGCTTACAACCCGCAAAGTCAGAATCAGAATATCCTAAAAGATTACATTCAACGCCTTTGGGATACCACAAACCAACATTTTGAGTACCCACAAGATATTTCAAAATTCTTTTTACGGCAGTTAAGTGTGATTCTTTAGGACATGCTTGATATCTAGCACACATACATACCGCAAACATAATATCGGGTCTACTAGCAATTAAATAGAGTAATGAACCAATCATACCTCGGTATTTAGTTATTTCAACGTTCTTACCCTTTTCATCTTTGTCTAAATAGCAAGATGTACTCATGGGTGTTGCTATTTCGTTTGCCTTGTCCATTTCAAACCTTTTGAGTAGTTCTTTACAATACTTTGTTTGACTAATGAACGTTCCTTCACTTGTTTGTGTTATTTGTAATCCAAGGAAGAAGGTGAGTTCTCCCATCATGGACATTTCAAACTCATCTTGCATAATCTTAGCAAACTCTTGACAAAGACTTTCATTAGTAGAACCAAAAATTATGTCATCAACATAAACTTGTACCAAAAGAATGTCATGATTTTTACGCTTTATAAATAGTGTAGTGTCAACCTTTCCTCTTTCGAAATTATTTTCTAAAAGAAATTTGCTAAGTCTTTCATACCAAGCTCTTGGAGCTTGTTTTAAACCATATAAGGCTTTTCTCAATTTAAAAACATGATTTGGAAATTTATGATTTTCAAAACCGGGAGGTTGATCTACATAAACTTCTTCTTGAATATAGCCATTTAAAAAAGCGCTTTTGACATCCATTTGATAAATTTTAAAATCCATACAACAAGCAAAAGCTAATAATAATCTAATGGCTTCTAACCTAGCTACGGGAGCATACGTTTCTTCATAGTCTATTCCTTCTTCTTGATTATATCCTTTAGCAACTAGCCTAGCTTTGTTTCTAGTTATTATTCCATTTTCATCTAGTTTGTTTCTAAAAACCCATTTGGTGCCTATTATTAGATGGTCATTGGGTCTTGGCACAAGCTCCCAAACTTCATTTCTTTCAAATTGGTTTAACTCTTCTTGCATGGCCAACATCCAATGTTCATCAATAATGGCTTCATCAATGTTTTTGGGTTCAATTTGAGATACAAAAGCTAAGTGATTGCATGCATTTCTAATGGCATTTCGAGTACTTACCCCTTTGGTTATTTCTCCAATGATTTTGTCCAAGGGATGATCCTTTAAGGTTACCCAATTTTGTTGTTTATCAAGTTGAGTTGTACTTCCTTCATTGTTGGCTTCTTCTTTGTCTTCCAAGTTCATTTCTTGGAAGGTACCTACAAGATCATCAACTTCCTTTCTCGGAGGATTTTGGTTAAGTTCATCAAATTTAACGTGTATGGACTCTTCAATTGTATAGGTTCATTTGTTAAAGAGTCTATATGCTTTACTAGTAGATGAATAACCTAGAAAAATTGCTTCATCAGATTTTACATCAAATTTGCCAAGATTTTCCTTTCCATTGTTTAAGACAAAGCATTTGCATCCAAAAATGTGAAAGTAAGAAATATTTGGTTTTCGTCCTTTATAAAGTTCATAGGGGGTTTTCTTTAATATAGGCCTTATCAAACAACGATTCATAACATGACAAGCGGTGTTCACCGCATCGGCCCAAAAATGTTTTGAAATATTAGCTTCATTCAACATAGTTCTTGCAAGCTCCGCTAAAGATCGATTTTTCCTTTCAACTACTCCATTTTGTTGTGTGGTTCTAGGAGCCGAAAAATTATGTTCAATGCCAAACTTTTCGCAAAATTTCTCAAAAGATTGGTTTTCAAATTCTCCCCCATGATCCGTTCGAATGGATGCTATTTTTAAATTTTGTTCATTTTGGATGACCTTGGCAAGTTTCTTAAATGCTTGATATGCTTCATGTTTATGAGTAAGAAACAATGTCCATGTATATCTAGAGTAATCATCCACAATCACAAGACCATAATAGTTTCCACCAAAACTTTTGATTTTTGAAGGCCCAAATAAATCCATATGTAAAAGTTGTAAAGGTCTTGTTGTTGAAACAATATTTTTTGCTTGAAAAGAAACCTTTACTTGTTTTCCTTTTTGACAAGCGTCACAAAATTTATTTTCAAATTTCAATTTTGGTAAACCAATAACTAAATCTTTTGAAACAAGTTTATTTAAATGGTCTATATGAATGTGAGCGATTCTTCTATGCCAAAGCCATGATTCATCCTCTTTAGTTATAAAGCATTGTACATCATTTAAAGCAAGACAATCTAGATTAATCATGTAAATGTTATCTACTCTTTGACCAACAAACTTAATCTCCTTGTTTAGTTTATTTTCAATTATGCAACCGTTTGTTTCAAAAACAATTTTATAGCCCTTGTCACATAATTGACTAATACTAAGCAAGTTATGTTTTAGTCCTTCAACATATAATACATCATTTATGGAGGTGGAAGAATTTTTACCAACATTTCCGATTCCAAGTATTCTTCCCTTTGTGTTATCTCCATAAGTAACAAATCCTTTGCTTCGTGGAGTAAGTGATATGAACTTACTTTTGTCTCCCGTCATATGTTTAGAACACCCACTATCCAAGTACCAATGGGTGTTACTTGCCTTAAAACATACCTACAAAACAATTTAAGTTAGAGAGCTTGGTACCCATTTTATGTTGGGTCCTTGTAGGTTAGTTTGTGAAAATGTTCCTTTGGGAACCCACACCTTTCTTAACACCTTTGGTCCTAGTTTTCTAACTCTACACTTATAAGCACTATGTCCTTTGGAACCACAATGATTGCATTTCATAAAAGGTGAGGAGGATTTGCTTGAAGGTACAAAGAAATTTTTATAGTGTTTTTCCATTTTGTGATTGCTATGTTCTTGGTCATATCCCAAACCGGTTTTACTAAACATGCATTTTTGTTGCCCAAGTAGGATATTCAAATTATCTCTTCCATTAGTAAACTTTTCTAATGTCCTATTTAGGTCTACAACCTTGGTTTCTAGCATATCACATTTCTTTACAAACTCACAAGGTTTGGTCCTAGAGCATGCTTGAATATTAGCTAATTCTTCTTTTAAACCTTCATTTTCTTTACAAACTTCCATAAGATGCATCTCTAGAGTATTACTAGTTTTTCTAGACAACTTAAGTCTATTAGAAACTTTTATGAATTTTTCATACAAATGTTCAAGAGCATCAAGTAATTCTTCCTTATCTAAGTTATGAAAGTTTACCTCATCTTCTTCATCTAGGTGATTGGCCATGAGACAAAAATTTGCTTCTTCATTCTCGGATTCGTCCGAACTACTCACCTCATTTTCATCCCATGCTATGTATGCTCTCCTTTTTCCTTTTTGATCCTTGTGTTTCTTTTTGAGATTTGGACAATCCACTTTGAAATGTCCTTCCTTTCCACATTCAAAACAAGTTGGTGAAGTAGAATTTTCTTTAGGTATAGATTTCTTACCTTGTGATTTGAAGTGCCTTTGAAAGCGTTTGTTCTTCATGAGCTTTCCAAACCTTCTTACAAATAGGCTTAACTCTTCATCTTCGTCAAGATCACTCTCGATTTCATCTTCAACTATTGAAGTAGCTTTGAGAGCTAGTCCTTTCTTTTTGGAGACTTTCTCTTCTTCTTCCGCCATCTTCAATTCTTTTAGCTCTTGTTCTTGTTCTTGCAACTTACCAAATAGTGTAGCAAGAGACATTTCATTGATAGTAGGCGATTGTTTGATGGCCGTGACTAATGGTTGCCATTCCCTATTAAGACTTTTCAAGACTTTGTGAATAAGCTCTTTATTAGTATAAGTCTTTCCAAGTGTAATGAGTTGATTTATAATGAGTGTAAAATGTTTTTGCATATCAACAATAGATTCATTGGAATTTAGCCTAAATCACTCATATTGACTAGTTAATGTACTAATCTTAGAGTCTTTAACATCATTGGTACCTTCATGGGTTACTTGTAAAGTATCCCACATCTCTTTAGCCGTTTCACATGTTATTACTCTAAAGAATTCATCGGGACCTAAGGCCGAAGTAATAAGATTTTTTGCCTTATAACCATATTGCACTTTCTTTTCTTCTTCACTAGACCAAATGTCCATAGGCTTTTCAACTTGTTTATTATCCACAATATGCATAGGTATAAAGGGACCATTTTCAATAGCATTCCACACTCTTAAGTCTATTGATTGTACAAAAATTTTCATTCTTGCTTTCCAAAAAGCATAACCTTCACCATTAAAAGCGGGAGGTCGGTTTGTAGCACCACCCTCGGGAAACATGTTATATGAGGTTGAGGCCATTTGTTCTCTTGAAGCCGTTAAGCTTGATTTACCAAGAGTCAAGCTCTGATACCACTTGTTAACCAAGTGGCCTCAATTACTCAAGAGGGGGGGTGAATTGAGTATTAAAAATTTTCTTTGGAATGCTCTTGAAATTGATTCTTTTGGTTGCTATGTTTATTTAGGATAATAAACTAGATTGTAAGTAACAACAAATAATACACAAGACAAACTAATAACAATTTAAAGAGTTTAAGAGAGTGAATCAAATAAGTTACAAAGCAATTTATTGAACCTTAGAAAGATTGATTCAAGATTGTTGCTTAAGTCCAAGTTCAACAAAGCTTATTCAAAAAGGGTTTTCAACTTAATATATCATGCACTTAGTCCAATTAATGAAGCAATGAATTAAGCAAACAAGTTAAGTGCACAATTTAAAAGAGTTTAGGGAAGAGAGATTTGCAAACCGATGTATACGAGTTCCACCACGCCGGTGTACGTCTCGCCTCTAAGCAACCCACTTAGAGGATTTCCACTATTGTAGATTAGAGATACACTTTGAGCAATTGCAACTTCCTAGTGTCCCACACTCAAGAATCCAATCCTCACAAGTACAAGGGCACCCCACCCAATCTCTCAATCTCACAATTACAAGGTTGAAACCCAACCCAAAATTTGTATGAAGTTTGATGTTTAAGTGTACAAGGAAACTCTCTCACTAGAGTGGATTTACAATTCAAAGCTTTCACAAGATAGTAACTCTCAAAGAGAGGATATGCAAGTTAAGTACACAAATATAATTTCTCCAAAAATTAACTCTCAAAAATAATCTCAAGAAATATGCCAATCAAGAATAAAGAGAGTAAGTAGAAGAGCAAGAGAATGGAGGAGGAAGAAAGCAAATGGAAATGCTTCAAATGCTTGGTGTGTTTTGCTTCTCCAATTTCCTCTCTATTTATAGCCTCCAGCAACATGGAATTTTCACTTAAAATATTCCAATGGATCCATGAATCATGTAATGGAGCTTGTCTTTGTCTGCTTAGTGGTCCATTATTCATGAAGTGCGATCTTGAGTTTTCCACTGTGCAATTCCAGCTTGTAACGCATGTTTAACAATCATTTGAACTAAATGAATCAATTCATTTCATAAAAGAATCGATTCTTTTAGTGTTATTTGTGCAATTTTAGACACTGCCAGGCGTATGAATCGATTCAGGGCAAGGAGGAATCGATTCAAACCATTAAAAACACACATCCTGGGCCACTGTCTTCGTGTGAATCGATTCACACATGGGTTGAATCGATTCAACCCTGAAGCAATCACATTTTGGGCACTGGAAACCGTATGAATCGATTCATTTTCCTTTGCTTTGCATAATGAATCGATTCATGCACCTGTTGCATGAAATTGGACACTTTGTTTTATCCTTTTTGATATTTGATGAGTCTTGGTTCCAATCCTTTGATTCTTGGCATATTTGTTGATCATTTGCACTTGTGTTAAGCTTCTTTAAATGCCTTTAACATAAGTCCTTGATTGTTCATCAAAATTAAACATCAACCAATTTAAATTCCACATCAAACATAATTAATTGCTTGATAACATCCTTGATACTTCTCCATTTGTTGTGTCATTATCAAAACTTACATCAACATAAAAATACAGAAAATACCGAGTGAGAGACTCGCTCCAGCGAGTAGGGCTCGCTCAAGCGTTATCCGCTGGTTACGCTTAACCAAATCAGGGACTTGCCAAGCGAGGTGCACCCTGACCTGTTTCCTTTTTCCCGACTCATGATGAGCGCGAAAAATTTTCCCCTGGTCTCGGTTGTCTGTTATTTAAGTCGAGATGTTTCATTTTGGTATCAGAGTGGACTTAAAAGGTCCAAGGCCAAGGAATACTACTAAATGCTATAAGATTGTTTGATATTGTGATAAACTGTAAGTGTGGAACTGTAATCCGATTGGATTATAGATAGTTGAAGTGTTCTTATCCTTGAAGTAATGTCGATTTTAGGATAAGATATGGCCAATCGTCATGGTATGGATGTTATGGCTGCGGCGTTTCAGCGCTTTGTTGATATACTTGAGAGGCAGAACCAGCCTCAAGTTGATGACAATCAGGGCTTAGATCGCTTTCTGAAGAGAAAGCCGAGTGAATTCCAGGGGGGATTCAATCCTGAGCCAGCTTATACGTGGATTCAGGATCTGGAGAGGATCTTCAGTAGCCTTCGATGCACTGAGGCTCAGAAAGTTGAATATGCCGTGTACATGCTTCGTGCTGAAGCTGAGAATTGGTGGAAGATCACCAAAGCAAGAATGATAGCTGCTGGCACCCAGTTGATCTGGGAGAACTTTAAGGCATGTTTTCTGGAGAAATACTTTCCCGATACCGTGAGGAGTCGGAAAGAGTTAGAGTTCATGGAACTGAAGCAGGGTTCTATGACTGTGGAGGAATACGCTTCTAAGTTCGAGGCACTATGTCTGTTCTATCCTCCATTTCAGCAGCCTAGAACTGAGGGTTCCAAGTGCATAAAGTTTGAAAGCGGATTGAGGCCTGAGATTAAGAAAGCTTTCAGGCATCAGGAAATTCGAAGTTTCCCTGTGCTGGTAAACAAGTGTCAGATTTTTGAGGAGGATGATAAGGCTCATCCGGGCCAGAGTAGCAAGACTGGAACTTCCTTGAAGCCACAACAGCCTAGCTTCAAGAAACCGGGCAGTGCTGGTAGAGGCGGACCCTCCTCTAGATTCAGAGGTTGGGGAAATCGTGGTGGTCGTTTTGGGGGTCGTCCCAGGGATGGCAAATGCTTTAAATGTGGTGGTGACCACTTTGCTTGGGATTGTGATGTTGGAAATGATGTCGTGTGCTTTCATTGTAATGAGAAAGGGCATGTTCGCCCCGACTGCCCTCAACTGCGATAAGCAAATGTTAATGCACACCGTGGAGGCTTCCGAGGAAGAGGCCGTGGAAATGGTGGCCGAGGCAATGGAACTCGGGGTAACATGATGTTTGCTCCGAATAACTATGGGAGAAATGCTGACCAACCGGCTGCGGGCAGAGTTTATGCAATTAATACCGAGGAAGCTGCACAAGCAAACGACTTAGTGCAAAGTAAGTGTTCACTCGGTAGACATACTCTTGATATAGTTTTTGATTCTGGAGCTACCCACTCCTTTATTGCTGATGATTGTGTGAGGCGGCTGAGATTGCCTACTGTTGACATGGATCAGACTTTGGATGTATCCAATCCGACTGGTGTTAAAGTGTGGACATCGATGATGTGCAAGGATGTATCCTTTATGTTGGGCAATTGGAACTTTACTGCCGACTTGATACTTACCCTTGAAGGGCATTGAGGTTATGCTTGGCATGGATTGGCTATCAGCAAACAAGGTGATGGTCGATTGTCAAAACCGACGAGTGATTTTTCCAAAGCCGACTGCCAACGACTACACGGTCCAAGGTATATCTCAATTGCTTGTGATGCTTTGTTTGGCTGATGGAGAGAGTAGATCCCAAGTGCAAGATATTCTGGTTGTTTGTGATTTTCCTGAGGTATTTCCGGAGGATGTGCCAGGTATTCCTCCTAATAGAGAGATTGAATTCTCTATCAATTTGATTCCTGGAGCCGAGCCAGTCTCTAGTGTCCCTTATAGGATGTCCCTGACTGAGTTAGCCGAGTTGAAGAAGCAAGTTGATGAGTTGCTCGACAAATAGTTTATCTGACCGAGTGTATCACTGTGGGGTGCACTGGTGTTACTCGTTAAGAAGAAAGATGGGAGCATGCGGCTTTGTATCGATTACCGACAGCTGAACAAGCTTACAATAAAGAATCGGTATCCATTACCGAGAATTGATGATCTGACTGATCAATTACGGGGTGCTTCAATCTTTTCAAAAATTGATTTGCGATCAGGATATCACCAGATCCGAGTGAAGGACTCGGATATTCCCAAGACAGCGTTTAGGACCCGGTATGGTCACTACGACTATGTAGTAATGCCGTTCGGTATAACCAATGCCCCTGCTGTATTCATGAATTACATGAATAGCATTTTTCATCCCTACTTAGACCGATTCGTGGTCATTTTTATTGATGACATCTTGGTTTATTCCAAGTCATCCGAGGAGCATGAGGAACACCCCCGATCGGTCCTCCAAATATTGAGAGAAAAGCAGCTGCTTGCCAAACTTTCGAAGTATGATTTCTGGATGGATAGGATCCATTTTCTGGGGCATATAATCTCCAAGGAAGGTGTCTCGGTTGATCCTTCCAAAGTGGAAGCTGTCATGGCTTGGGAGAGGCCTAAGTCGGTCTCGGAGATCAGGAGTTTTATGGGCCTGGCTGGTTACTATCGGAGATTTATCGAAGGATTCTCTAAGCTTGCACTGCCACTGACCAAGCTGACTCGAAAGAATGTTAATTTTGTGTGGAATTCCGAGTGTGAGAAGGGTTTTCAAGAGTTGAAGACGAGGCTGACTATAGCTCCTGTGTTGGCATTACCGAACCTGCAGGAGAGCTTTGTAGTTTATTGTGATCATCCGGACTCGATCTAGGGTGTGTGTTGATGCAGAATGGCCGGGTAATAGCTTATGCCTCTCGTATATTGAGACCACACGAACAACACTATCCAACTTACGACCTGGAATTAGCAGCTGTGGTCTTTGCATTGAAAATATGGAGACATTACCTGTATGGATCGAGATTCGAAGTGTATAGTGATCACAAAAGTATGAAATATGTATTTGATCAGAAGGAGCTGAATATGAGGCAAAGAAGGTGGACTGAATTTTTGAAAGATTATGACTTCGAGTTGAAGTATCACCCGGGCAAGGCGAATGTTATGGCCGATGCCTTGAGTCGGAAGTCTATTGATAAGTCTTGAAAAGACTTAATTATTCTGCCTTTTATTTGACTTAATTCATTGTTTAGTGATTAGTTTAGCCTTATTATTTAATTAATTGCTAATAATTTATAATTTATTTAATTATTTCAAAAGTGCTTAATTTATGTAAGAAACTGATTAAAAACATTAATTAGTTAAGAAATTGAGTTTTCATTAACCCACGTACAAATACTGGATAATCAGTGAACAAACGCTGGGCAAATTAGTTGTTTATTGGTGCAGGAAAAAGAGCGCTCAAGCTGAAAGGAAAAAGCCGAGCAAGATTTGGAAAATCCGAGTGAGATTTCAAAAATCCAACTAAAAAGAGTCCAAGAGCCCAAACTGACAGAGACTTTAAAGAGGCTGACTGAAAAGACTTCCCAAAAGGTTGATCGGAAGGAATTAATAAAAGTCTGACTTAAAAGACTCCCAAGATACCGACTCCAAAATAGAACAGGGAGCCGAATATTTCATGAAGAACCCGAGCGAGACTTTAAAAGCACCGATTGAAATAAAAAGAAGAACCCGAGCGTCAATTTCAGAATGCTGATTGAATAATCAATTTGCTCAAGCAAGAGTCAAATTCGCTCAAGCGAGGGTCAAAAATTCATTCAAGCAAGTAAGTTCGCTCAAGCGTGACTCTAAAACATCACCCATCGCCCAAGCTTCCTCCATAACGCTTAAAGCGAGAAAGCAATACTGCAGTACATATCTCGAGCTCGCCCAAGTGAGAACCCAATTTGCTCAAGCGTAAAGGCTGATATTTAAAACATTGATTGTTCCCTCCAGGAGACACTCGGCACCAGTGTTGTTTCCTGCTGCCTTCTCTCCTACTTCTGCACCTTAGTAATTTAAGTAGTGAGCTGTTATTAGTTAGTGCTGCGCTGTAATTAGCTAATGATGAGCTGTAATTTGTTAAGAGCTGAGCTGTAATTAGTTAGTTATTCTGTAATTATGTAATTAGTGAGTTAGGTTAATTATTAACTTAGCTTTCCTAGTGATTAGTTAAGTTCGTTAGTTAGGTAGATGCTTATATATATGTTTGTACATATTCTGTAACAGAACCAGAAAAACAGAGTACATAGAATACAATTCATTTTCCATTTCCAACATCTTGCTACTTTCTTTCTCTCTCTAAATCCTCTCCTCCATGACGTTCCATAATCCTTCGATGGAACCAAAGTCGATGGAGTTCTAAATTCCTAAGGTTGGGATTGCGAAGGTTAGCAAGGGAATCTTGAAGCTGTGAGCGAGGAAATCAACTTCTAGATCCTAAGGCGAACAAGCTGAAGAGTGGAGCTGTTTTGTTGGATTTACAAATCCAAAACTGATGAAGAACTTCGCCAGTGAGGAATCATGGTTGAAGCTTAGGTAACTTCCAGCTTTCTAACTAGTTCATGCCTAATCAATTTAGGTGAATAGTTAGAGTTCAACCTCCAATTTCGCATTAAATTCTTAGGTTAATTGAGCACTTAAGGAATTAAGGTTCGATGCTTAAGGATTAGTGTTTTTCACCTAAGGAATTAGGGAATAACCACAAGCGGATTGTCCTCTGGATTATGAAGTTTGATTATACTTTAATTTGCATGTTTCTTGATGAATTTGTGAACTGAAGCAATCCTGACCTATTTTCTATTAATCACTTTTTCACATTTCATCTTAACAACTGTTTCTGGAAATACAAAAATAACTAGAAAACATTAAAACAACAACAACCGAATGAACTTTCTGTGCTTGTGTTGGTTCAGCTTGTACTAGTCTGAGATTGAGGTACTTACCACAATCCCTGTGGGACGATCAAATATAATACAATTTTAACGACTGGTGCGCTTGCCAAAGCATAAATCTTCTGAGAATTACACATAAAAATAATGACTCGGAGATTTAGCATCATCTATTCATGTGGCAGATATGATGGTGAAGGAAATGGAATTACTTGAGCAATTCTGAGACATGAACTTGCATGTTGATGTCTCTTCGTCTCGGAAAGTAATGCTTGGTATGTTGAAAATAGCTAATGAATTCCTCAAGCTGGTGTATGGGGAGCAAAAGTCGGATTCCTATTTAGCTGAGATGAAGGAGACTCAGGCTAAGGGCAAGGACCTGTCCTTAACCGAGGGCTCGAATGGAATTTACCGAGTGAAGGGTAGAATCTATGTGCCGAGTGCTGGAGAATTAAAAAGGATGGTGCTTGATGAAGCCCACAAAAGTCTGTTGAGCATCCACCCGGGCACTACAAAGATGTACCATGACTTGAGATTGCACTTCTGGTGGCCCGGATTGAAGAAAGACGTGGTGGATTATGTGGCTCGGTGTATTATTTGTCAGAAGTTGAAGGTTGAGCACCAAAAATCGTACGGTGGTTTGTAACCTCTTGAAATTCCCGTGTGGAAATGGGATGCAATCGCCATGGACTTCGTGATGGGATTGCCTAGAACCCGAGCGGGCTATGATGCTATCTGGGTCATTGTGGACTGGTTGATGAAGTCTGCACATTTCTTGCCCATGAATATGAGATATTCACTGCAAAAACTAGCACAGATTTATATCCGAGAGATTGTTCGATTGCACGACGTTCCCTCTAGCATTATATCGGATAGGGACCTGAGATTCACTTCCCGATTTTGGGGAAGCTTACACCGTGAGTTAGGCTCAAAACTCCGATTGAGTTTAGCCTATCATCCCCAGTCGGATGGGCAGTCCGAGCAGACTATACAGAGTTTAGAGGACCTGTTGAGGTCCTGTGTGCTAGAACACGGTGGTAGCTGCCATAGCAGCATCGGTATGGCTCCGTACGAGGCATTGTAAGGCAGGAAGTGTCGAACGCCACTATGTTGGTTAGAGACCGGTGAAAGTTTAATGTTGGGACCAGATATTGTGCAACAAACTTCCGAGCAGATCCAGATGATTAGGGAAAAGATGAAGGCATCCTAAGACCGACAGAAGAGCTATCATGATAAGCAGACGAAATCGCTTGAGTTTCAGGTCGGTGATAAGGTATTTTTGAAAGTTTCTCCCAATAAGGCGGTCGGACGAGCCTTAAAGAGTGGGAAATTGAACTCCCGGTATATTGGACCCTATGAAGTATTGGAACGGGTCGGTCCTATAGCCTATCGGATTGCATTGCCGACTCATCTATCAAATCTACACAGTGTATTTCATGTGTCCCAATTGAGAAAATACTTACCCAACTCCATTTATGAGATACTGGATGATGAGGTTGAGATCAGAGAGAATCTGACTACAGTGGCTGTGCCGACTGGAATTATGGACCGGTCGGTGAAATGCTTGAGAAGCAAGGACGTGCAATTAGTTGAGGTACCATGGCAACAGAACCGATGTACTTCTTACACATGGGAGCGTGAGGATGTTATGAGGCAGCAATATCCCAAGCTGTTTTATTGAAGTAAACTTATATTGAATTTCAAGGATGAAATTCTTTGATGGAGGGGAGAATTGTAACATCCTAATAAAGCATTAATGGGCAAGTCAAAGGTAATGGCTGATTAACTAAAAGTGGCATGGAATGACACATGTGCCCCTCTTGACAATATAGTAGCTTCAGTTTCACTTTTCCACTTACTTTGAACTCATTTCTCTGTCGTGCATGCAGAACCACTCTCCCGTTCTCTCCAAAATTCCCTCAAGCCTCTGTTACTTCTTCTTCTTTTTCTTCGTCTTCCCCCTCTCTTCCTCCTTTTTCCAATCGACGCTGTTGGAATCTTGACTGGGAAGTGGGCAGTGTTAACGTGCCATTCCCGTTTCTCCTAAAGTCGACAGAGCTTCTTCTTCCTTTCCTCCGTCTTCACCTTCTTCTTCATCAGCGACGTTGTAGTGTCTTGGAGGCTCGAAGTCCTCCACTATTAGCAAGGGTCAGACTGTCGAGAGTGAGAAAACAGCTTCCAGTTTCTCCAAGAAGAGTGCAGAGTTTGACTGGGTCCAAAGGTCGTTGAGCCAGAGAGAGAGTGATTGAAGGAGCGATCGGAGCAACCGATCAACGTTGAAAGCTCGAGGAGCTTCGTGGATCTCTACAGTAGGTAGGGGGCCTGATTTACATCTCAAATACATGGTTTATGGATGGGTTCCGGGTGAAATTGCTTTGTTGTGTTGTGTTATACCTGAAATGTGTTGATTGATATGTTGTGGTTGAGTAATAGTTTATGAAACACCTGGATTTATGATAGCTATGAGTTGTGTAGTGTATGTTGATTTCTGTCCATGAGATGCATATTGATAATCATGAGAATACTGTGTGAATACCGATTGCATATGCTGTGAAATAGTTGGGTCTATTTTATACTAAAATGCATGTTGCTGAAATTATGTATGCCGAGTGCTTATAGCGTGAAACGCCCACTATATGATTGTATATAGAATTGCATGTGAGGTATGTTGATTGAAATGAAAATGCCGAGTGCATACAGCGTTGGACGCTGATGATTATAATCATATGCATGTGATTCACCATTGAAATGCCAAGTGCATACAGCGTGGGACGCTTATTATAGAAATGGTAATCAAATAAATATGTATGAGATATAAAGATGAGAATGCCGAGTGCATACAGCGTTGGACGCTGATGATTATAATCATATGCATGTGATTCACCATTGAAATGCTGAGTGTATACAGCGTGGGACGCTTATTATAGAAATGGTAATCAAATGAATATGTATGAGATACAAAGAAAGACCTTGGGTTGGACTCAAGGCAAGCCTACCGAGTTGGACTCGGGGCTGCCCGTAACACTTCCGTTGTCGCTTGGAGTGACTGTGTTACATGAGAGGGCAAACGGTTTGGTACCAGTAAAACGGCCGGATCAGCTTGGAGCTGAGAAAAAGGCTTGGAGCCTATGTTGCAACATAAAAATTAATAAGGAACAATCGGATCCGACTGGATAAATGTGTGCACACTGAAACTGTTGCCGAGTACAATGTGTCTTGTATGGTTATGTGTATATGTTATTGAGAATAACATGATTAATATAGCCCTGAATGATTTAAGTGAATTTCGACTGAATGAATTGAATAATCCCGAGTGGATGATGTTGTGTGAATATTCATATTGAATGGCAGCGTATGTTATTGTTGATTAAGATATGTAATTGCATAATTGAGAACTTGAGGATTAATCTGAATCAATAACTATCATTTAATATGTAAAATGCTCACCCCTACTGTGGCTATATTTTCAGTGGATATCAGTCGGGATGGAGAATGACGAGTGAACGTCAGCTGTGTGGAGAGTATTGTATATGTGTAGTGTACATAAATGTTTATAGATATGATATAGCCTTGGCCGGCTCTTATGAACTCTGTCTTGTTGGAAACATATTTATATATATGAATTCGAACTACCCAGTATTCTGAGTATATGTAATATACAATGTTATGAAGTTGTTGAATTATCTAAGAAGTACTGTTATAGGAAAAATGTCAAGGACCAGATGGTTCCGTGTGAGATATAGTTGGGGGAGCCTTTCCGGAGTGAATGAAGCTTAGAATAATTCCGAGTGAGATGTGTTCGGTGGGACTACTTTCGAGAAAAGAATAGTCAAGATGTCTCCGAGTGAAACATAGCTGGGAGAACCTCTTCCGAGGGAAGAAGGGTTTAATACTCCCGAGTGGGAATTGACCGAGAGAACTTCTTCCGAGGAAAGAGCGGTCAAAACATTTTTGAGTAAAACCCATCTTAGTAAACCTATTCTGAGTGGATAGGGTTCAAATATTTCCGTGCAGGTTTTAACCTAGTGAATTATTCCGAGTGAAGAGAGGTTAGAGTATTTCCGAGTGAAACTTGATTAAGGAGATCACTTCTGAGGGAAGAAAGGTTAAGGTGTTTTCCGAGTGAAGGGAGATTAAAATATTCCTGAGTGAAGGATGGGTAAAACACTTCCGAGTGAATTGAGGATGAAGTGCCTCCGAGTGATGTATGACTGGGGAAAAATACTTCTGGGTGAAGGAAGGTTTATAGATCCCGGGTGGAAATAACCAAGGGAATTATTTCCTGAGTGAAGATTAAAACGCTTCCGAATGAACCACGTTTGTGAGGAGATCATCTAAGTGAAGAGTGATAAATTTCCGAGTGAGGCATAGTCCGATGGGAATATTCCCGAGTGGAAGGTGATCCCAATTCCGAGTGATGGAAAATACCGAGTGAGAGACTCGCTCCAACGAGTAGGGCTCGCTCAAGCGTTATCCTTTGGTTACGCTTAACCAAATCAGGGACTTGCCAAGCGGTGGCACCCTGACCCGTTTCCTTTTTCCCGACTCATGATGAGCGCGAAAAATTTTCCCCCAGTCTCGGTTGTCTGTTATTTAAGTCGGGATGTTTCAAATAGACCTCTTGATTACCATCACCAAGGGTTACCACTTAGTTACCATCGTTAAGGGTTTCACAACCATTTTAACAATGATATAACATGCAACCATAATCAATCATAACAAACTAACTCTAGTTTGCCTAGCATGATTACTATTCCCATGTAGTATCACCAATACATTCAACATCATCAGTCTAATTTATCCTCATCAAGCATCACATTTGTTAACTACAACCTCATGCATCATTTTTATATGAATGACATTAGTTAGATTTCAATAATCATCAACAACGTCATTATCATTATTAAATTCATCAACAATCTAATTCTCAAAAATAATTAATAAAGGCATACTAAACCACATCAATCCATAACACCACCATCATTCATAACAATCAACACATTCAATTATCAATATCATTCATGATCATTATTCAACATATAATTGTATCCCTATCTGTTCATAATTCATACATTTAAAATATAATGCTCCCTACCTACCTGAAATCGAAGATTCCAATTTGAATTCACGTTCTGGTCTTGTTCCAGAATCTGACCTACAACGTAACACACACTAGCCACCACCAATTAATCAACCATTTCCTAAAATATTTACTTAAATTTCAACTACCTAGGGAACCCCAAAACTTGCTAGGATTACCAATTTGATAAAAGTGCAAGAGTTCAGAGATTTGTCTTACCGAACGGTCGTTGACGAGATTCCGAAAGCTAATACGAATGGTCTGATGGAACCCACGAATTAAAATTAGTTCCAAAGCTACCTATAGTCATGAAAGTGAAGGAATTCAAGAAATGAAACCAATTTGAAGAATGGGTTCTTGAAACCTCACCTTTGTCAAATGGGAAAAATGGAGAAACAAGCTTTCCCTTACTAGATTCACTTGCACATATGGAGAAGGAAAATAGGAAGAATTGAAGCTTTGATTTAATGGAGGGGGAAGAAGGAAATAGTGAGGATGGTGAAGCCACGGGTAGGAAAAAGAGAATAAGGAAACTTTTTTTTTCTTTTTCCCTTTGCTGCACGGTGAGAAATAGTGGAAATGAGAGATTGAAAATTTAGTTTAAGGCATTAAGGGTTAAATCATCATTTTTCCTATTCGGTTAATTTCTAAAACTAATATGGGAACTTTAAGTTACCTAAAACTTAACCAGATTAATTCCAAAAATTAACGTACCCCTTTTTAATTTAATTAATAAACTTAATTAATTATTCAACTAATAATTAATTAACCAATAATTAAAAATTAGGATGTTACACTCTCCACATTCAGGTCACTTATGACGGTGTCTAAGAGAGGAACCCCGGTAGCACTAAGGACATACCAGACCTTAAAGTTGTAGGTGTGTCAGATAGGACTAAGTCTATGACAGTTTTTCCATACTAAATAGATAGGCATTGACATATGTTACATTAGATTTAGTCCTCAACCAGTGCCTATAAATACGCATTCAATACACACAAAGTATCATATTTAATACTTGTAGTGCTCCGGTAGTGATATCTTTACTAACTTAAGTTTCAGAAATTCCTTACAGTAACACCCAAACTCGCCACTTAACGCGAATCATAGTGAGCATATTGAAACGGAGCATGAAGACTTTGAGCTCCCATTAAACTCAAAGGCATAGAATACCAGATTCCACTGGACTGACGTAATACTAAGTGATAGAGAGACGTTTGATATCAGACATTTACTGGAGGAACTTGTTCCTATACTGGACGGTTCACTATCAAATTGATCTATTTTTTGACCTATTAAGCATGCATGCATACATATATATATATATATATATAATTAAAATAATAGTTTCGTAAAAATATTTAATTTATAGTATAACTTAAATAAAATAAGAAAGACCTAAATCTATTTAACCCTAAATTCCTTTTTCCATTTAATATATTTATGTTCTATATTTGCTAACATATGAGTATTTATACTTAAGACTTGACTTCACCTTTGCGTTTGAATGTTTGATGTGTTATATTTGGTTGGATGATTATATTAGTTTTATGTTGATGCATTGTTGGGAAATTTATGGCTTAAGACCTTTTAAATTTGTTAGTGTTGGTTTTTCTAAAGTTAAATGGTGTTTTTGAGATATGTGGCAAGGACAAAATAGTGATTTTGTGCCTAATGCTAACTTTTTTTTTTCATTTTCATCTATTTACGTCACTAAGTCACTAAGCTACACAAGCTAAAAGACATGTCGACTTGTTTACAAGATTGTGTGAAGGGTGTCGTTTTTAACACCTTATTTTGTTACTATCATCTCCCTTTTTAATTTTTTTGGCTAAGATATTATGGAGTTACTCTTCACTTAAAAACCTTTGATATAACCCCACCATGTCCCTATTCCTTTTTCTACTTCGACGCACCTCAACCCTTTTTTCCTCTTTCTACTTTTGACACACCTTAAACCTAAAAGCATTCATCTTACTCCTTTCAGATTATAGAATCCATTCCAAAGTATGATGAACATATTTTCATATGGGAGCATTTAAAGTACTCTAGATTGTACAATCTAGAACTAGGAAAAAACTCTTAGATCGTTAGATCTGGAAGAACATTTACACTATAAAAACAATGCTCCTATAACGTAGGATCCAAAGTATTATAAATGTTAGACACATTCAATATTATCTTTAAAATACTTTGAATTGTACAATCCAAAAATCATAAACAATTATCTTGAACAATATGATCCATACACTTTCATAAAAAAGAACAAAATCGATGCAACACGTATCATCTTCCCATGGAGAATAGTTGTCTAATACAAACAAAGGTAGTTCTTTCCAAATCCAATAGCCAAAAGTAGTGATGACACAACAATATAAAACAATGAGTGATGGAAAAGACTTTTCACAAATCATGCACGAATACATATCTAAAACGTAGTATTATGTGAAATCTTTCCCTTAAGAAGAATGGTATGGTAATATTTGGTTTAGAAAATGTAAAAAAGGTGTTTGATCTCAAGGGAGGTGTTAATTTTCACAACTTAGGGTGGGTTGTGATAGAAAGAAAAGTGAAGAATATATTAGAGTTTGAATTGACAATTTTAAGTGAGAAATTATTTTCAGAATATTTCTAGGTCAGACTTATTATTATATCTAATTAAGTTAAACCTAGACAAAAAAAACCTAGATATCGCGTGTATTTAGATAAGGCTTAAGCTTTTAAACTTTTAACAAACCTGACTTATTTTGATCCTTATTATGGAACCAACTATGTAAGTCCACCACGTAGACAGCACATGGGTACAAAGGACAGAACAATGTAGTGTCATTTGCCAAATCGATGAAGTTACAAGGGTATTGTTTGTGTGTGGGTTTGGCACGAGAGTATTTGGCAATAAATAAAACGTGAAAAGGCCTAATTTGAGGCGAATGAAATGAAATCTCATGAAGAGTATCAATTATAAGTTGAGAAAAGGGAAATTGCATGCTCTCCATGTTTTAATATACTTCTTTAGAAAATTCAATTCAATTTTTTTTTGGAAACTTTAATTGCACTGTTCAATAGCATTATCATATATTCGTAAGCCTTGTTATGCATGTGATGTTGACCGCATGTGAAAAAAGAAGTATCTTTTATGTCGTTCATGAAAACAAGGTATAATGATTTAAGGTTTTTCTAACCTATTATTTAACTTTTTCTGTTGAAAGTTTAATTATTTAAACTTAGACACATGCCGATTGCCAAATATAGGTTTAGCATGTTTGCCTTTAAATTTTCTGAAAGTTTACCTGGATTGGACTGTTTGACTGAAGCTCAATCTTTTGTATTTTAGGATGTCACCATGTAACATATCATTAAACAACAAATTTAAGAGCTAAAACAAATTTTGAAGGAATTACCAAAAGGTAAACGATGGAAAAAAATGCGTATCCAAAATAAAGCATCTCAATGTCTTAGTTATCAATACGTTGTTAGTTTTTAATTACAGATAATCTTTTTATCCATTTTGGGTGTAGGTGTAATTTGGCTATCAATTACGATAAATAATCTATTTATTTAGTGAAATAATTGATTTATAATTTTAATGTGTTTCATACTTAAGATGATGATAGAAATGATTCTTCTCTATTTGATTCAGCTTCTATATGCAAGATTATTAAAGTATCTCTAAATGATAAAGGTGAATTTTCTAGAATTATTTGAGACTCATTGATTTTGGACATATGATTTATTAGATATGACAAAACGGTTAGCCTAGTCTTTCAAAAATCTAAAAAAATAGGTCAGATTGCTAAGAAAAATGAGTTGAAAATTTTATAAATAATTATAGAGTAAGTTGTATTTATAAAGTATCATTTATAATTTTTATAGACAATTACTCATTTAGGTACTTTGTGAGTGGCTTTAGCTATTGCATTTATGCAGCATCAAAGTTTATTGGTTAAAAAAGGGAGTTGCGCTCCATCTATTTGTTAAATTACACTATAATTTCATACTACGAAATTATTGCTGAAATTTTGTTGAAAAGTGCCGACCAACTTTAATATCAAAAAGTTTCTTTGTTTCAAGATCTGTGAAGTGATTCCAAATTAAAATTAAGCATGGGAATGCCAGATATTGTTATAAGTTCCAAGAATATAAATATTGTCATGTTTCGCTTCATTTATTTGGTAGTATAAAAAATTGAGGTTGACTTGAACCTTCTGGTTATATATAAAAGAACTAACCAATTAACTATTAATTAATTAATTTTTATATATGACTCGTGAATCAGTACAAATATTTTATTAATTATAGGATAATTTAATTTCCAGTTTTCCTCCTAAAAAAATATCTACTGAAATTGTAACACCCTGGAGTCAACTTACAAATCTCAAGATAATTACCCTTACCATATAAAATCTCTTAGATAACTTATTTTTCACCTGGTAATTATCAAGAGATTCACAACCTGATTCCAGAGGTTACTGATACAATATCAGAGTACGCAATCTTTACATAATTAACTTCTTATTATTATACATAACATCAGAGTTCCATACATCTTATATTTTACAACAGGCACCTAGATCTTATAAAATATAAAGACGTAAAGTACCAAAACATAGCATATACATAATACAGCAATAGTAGTCATGCAAGCAAGCATCATGATCAAAAACCTTCATAATTCATCCATATTCAGCAACATCCACTTTGTCACATGTCCTCCTGGTTAACCACTAAAGGGTTGCCACAAGTAATAGAAAGAGTGAGATAAAATATCAAATAAATAGAAATTAAATCAGAACAAACACAATCACAAGTAGGATGCTATACGATGCAAATGCCAAACAAGTATTTTGTTTAATACTGATATTATTATATTCTGTTCTTTTATGAAAATGCATGATGGATCCATTCTGGTGGGAACATCTGCAGTGATTTCCAACAATAATATTTTTACGGATATCCAACCGATACCGCGCCTCATAATGCAACACCACATCGGATATCATAATATCAATAACAAGTGTTGCGGGACCCCCCTTAAGGACACACTGCTTAGCCCTTAAGACGGCCGTGGTATAAAACCACCACAGAGGTCTGTTGCTCAACAGAGCGCGTTCCCCCACCGGGAACTCCCTCAAAGAACCCCCCGCGGATTCTTTGAACGGTCAATGCATATGATGCATGAATGTATTAAATTTATTTTAATAAATTTATTCATAATTTTAACATTAAGAATTTATTGTAAAATTCAAGAAGATACGACATTTCATCATATTTACAAGTACAATCCATATACTATATTTAAAAATATGGAAACATAATATCAACTAATTACTATATTTAATAATTCAAACAATAAGGAAACATGTTTCATGTAAACTACTATAATTATTATTCTAAAGGTTATGGAAACACATTTTCCATAGCATTTATTGATTTATCATACTCTTTATTTCAAGGAATGTAGAAACATGTTTTCAAAATGGTTATTTCATCCATTTATTTAATTAAATAACTTTATTATTATTTTGTTAAAAAAAATTTAGATTTTGATAAATTGTAATGTCTTAGTAGTTAAGATTAAAGTATATTTTAATAATGATATATTCATATAAGGTAGTATAGTATAAAGGAAATTAACAAAAGTACCAATAAGAACTTAAAATGGAAATTCTGAAACTATTAGTGCGCTACCTATTAGTACGGTTGTAACAGGAACCACACTAATAGGGTCCTGCATATGCTGTTACGAAAACAGCATATAGTTTTTGTGATTTTATACGTTTTAACCATTCCAATTTGCAATTTAAGCATACCAAATGATGTTAAATCATCATATAACTTTAGAAATATATTATATATCATATTTCAATGTATTAATGTAAATTTCAAAATTTAATTCCTTTAACTAAAAAAATTAACTATTCACATTTAATGTTATTTAGTCAAATACTGATATATTTCTAATCTAATTTCCATCTATCCGATATTCTATCCCCTCTTTCTTACCTTAATTTCAGATTTCCGAACTCAGTTTGTGCTCAAGCTCCTTGTTTCTCCTCAAATCTTCAATGGAAAATGGTTTCTAGGATTCCAAAATTGAAGGCCTAGAGTTATAGAAACGAAGATTTGAAGGTTTGAATTAGAAGATAATGGAGGATAGAAGGATGTGGGTGATTTGGTTTGAAGAAAAAATGAAGTGGGAGGCCATTTATATAGGCAAGAATGGCGGTGGATGAAGACGGTGAAGGAAGAAGGAGACAGAGAGAGTTTTTGAGAGAGAAGATATTTTCTCTCTCTTTTTATTTATTTATAATAATGGGTTCTTTAATAATTTTACGTTTTATTGTCGCATTTTATTTTCTTTTAGTCTCATTTTAAATCCAATTTTCGAAATAAAAATATCCCTGTAACTAGGATAAAATTTCCTATTTTCTAAGATTTATTTCTTATTTTTTTAAGAAACTTTAATTTTTCGCTGTTTGATTACCGATTCAAATTTAATTAAAATTGGGCTGTTACAGAAATCTTTAAAAAGTATTTAGCCAAACGTATGTTTATCATTAGAATGGGTCAGTCTGTTTGACTCGTTAAAAATACATGGGTTAAGTTAAAAATTTAAACTTGTTTTTCTGAAAGATCAGTTTGTTTTAACCTGTTAAAAAAATGGATTGGGCCAGGCTGATCTGTTGGGCTACTAAAATATATATATATATATATATATATATATATGTTAAAGACTTAAATATTTGTTGATTATTCGATTTGGATTTTTTATGATAGTTGTATAATTTGTATTGTATGTTATCATAATAATATAATATTATAAAAAATAAATAATAAACTTTTGTTCCCATCAATGTAAATATAATTTATTTAAACTTTTAATGAAAATTGAGTTGATTATAAAAAAATTGGTTTTAAAAAATATGAAATCTAGTTTTTATATCTAAATTTTTTTAAAAAAATAAGGCTTAAAAACAATACAAATTTAGAATAAAAATAGCATGCATAAGACAAAAAAATAGGCTGGCTCATAGCCATGGGTTAGGTCAGTATTTCTAGCCCGTTTTCCTTTTTTATCCCAACCCAGTTTAGCTCGTATTAGACGAACTTTGACTCGGGCTGACCCGTAGACCCGTATTGTCTTATTCCCAAAAACACAATATTAGCATATGTTAATGATAAGTGTGAGAAAAAAATATGAAAGCAAAAAGTATAGAATAGTTATATTATATTTACTTAAATATAAAGTTATCCTATAAAAAAATAAAATTAAGTGAAAATTTCTTTGTTGTGATTTAACCTATGAAATATTCTTTTTACTAGATCAAATCTTACTGTTAATTTTCTATCTGTTAAGTGTTTACATGATTAACAGTTAGCTATCTTAACACTCACATGTGTGGTTTTTTCTAAAATATACAAATAATCTCTAAAAAAGTTTAAAATCAGAAAATGATTCTTAAAGAAGTTTGAAATTATGATTAACCTCTTAAAAACTTTTCTTTTAGGTTTTAGTACTTGTAATATATTTTTTTTAAGAATTAAGTATTTCCATTAACTTTTAGAATTAGGCTAGTGATCTTTGCTTATTTAAATATAATTATTTTTAGAAAAAAATGTTATTTGAGACAAAAATTTCTTAAGACTCATTCACTAGTGGAAAAAATGGATATAATCACGGTTAAAAAAGGCCTTTATTCTCGGTTAAAGAACCGTGGTAGTTGCAGCCGTGGTAGTAGATGATGGTCTTTAACCACGGTTAACAACCGTGGTAATAAATCACATCTAACCACGGTTAAGAACAACTGTGAATATAACTTACTATTTATATTCACGGTTATCGAGCACAACCGTGAATATAAGAACTGAAAGGTGTCAGTTACATCCACTTATATTGACGGTTATTATGGACAACCGTGGATATAGACTATATTTATCCACGGTTACTACCAAAACCGTGGATATAGACCCACTTATATAGACTATATTTATCCACGGTTACTACCATAACCGTGGACAAAATGTATCTATATCCACGGTTGTCCATCATAACCGTCAATATAAGTATTAAAAGGTTTCAGTTACAAACTACTTATATTCACGGTTATTATGGACAATCGTGGATATAGATACATTTATATCCACGGTTATGGTAGTAACCATGGATAAATATTGTGTATATTCACGGTTGTTGCCATAACCGTGAATAAATACTGAGGTTTTTTTTTAATATAGATTCTGTTTTATCATTTCCCAACCCTGCATTCAGACAAACCAGTACAGTATACAGTATGCCATAGCAACACTATATCAAAAGAATGGTATGTATATATATAACAATTTATTTTCAATATGAATTCATAACAACCTAAAAAATGAAAGTATATACAATTAAGTTGAATGTAATGTAATAAAAGTAAACCCTAAATCCTACTAGATACATATATAAAAGAATAAAGATCCTATATCTAGCTTTGCCTAACTTCAATGAAGTGTGAGGCCCATTGCCTTCTAACATCATCTACAAGTTCCTTTGGGAAAAATGACCGGTCTTTAAAGTACTGCAAAGAATGCACAAAACAATTAGAACAAAAGCTTTATTTATTACATGAAATTGATGAAATTGGTAGAAAAGTAGTCCAAATGATGAGACTTACCTCTGTCCATCCATCTACTAAATGATGTTGGACAATGGTCAGCATAGTATGCATGACGAAATAGCCACACTCAAAGGAACCCTTCTGCCTGTAAGACTACAATGGACATATAGTATAGAATAAGTGAATTCACAACTTAAAAAACATGTACTGAAGATTTGAATGAATACGATTGACTTACTTTTGGGTTTAGCCATACAACTGTTTTTCCTTTGGGCTTGTTTCCAATCAGTAGATTGTATCCAACCACCGCCCTACGTCAAACAAAACACAAGATAAGTTAGAATTGTATAGTTCTAAAAATGATGTAATCGAATTTGTGGTTATTTTTTAGGGATGAACTTACCCGTCTACTATATCTTTCAGGTCTTGTGGAGCTGTCCGATGCAAACTATCAATGTACAGAGCAAGATAGTCCTTCGGACAGATCACCAGAAGCGTCCAGTGAGCCCTGCAGTTACCAGTGATAAGTGAGACTTCAAAATGAAAAATATCATGACAATAATTATGGAATAGAATATTACCCTTTATGATAGAGGCCCATGTATATAGACTTCCCAGACTCAAACATCCAATTCTGGATGTATGTCTGGGTGTTCTGCAAGGTGTTTCCTTGCCTCTGTATGAGAGAGGGCTCTAAGAAACTGTAAGTTCCTTGGAAACCCAAGTCCACACAGAGTTTTGCCAGAAACCTAAACAAGTTAAGACATAGTTAGCGACAAATAACTTGTATAATGAAAAAATTGGACAAAACAAGGATATACTTACAGCTCCTACATCTGAAAGATGGAGCCGTTCAGCATCGACGTCCCCAAAATAATGTCACAAATGTCAGAATTTGCAACGTAAACTGGAAAAGCACTGGGACGGCCGAACACTAGTGGCTGCCATGGGACCTGAACAATGTCGTCTGCTTGCTCATACCTGATGCGCCATAGCATCCGGATGGGATCCTTGGCCGGGTCTGGCTTCTTCAATGGCTGTTCCTGTTAAATAATTGACAACCATCACATTTTGTACCATAATTGACAAGGAAATAAAGCTAGCTAGTGTTTAGGGTTTTTACCTGTCCAGGGGCAATCACCAGAAGTCTATTGGGCCACATCAGAAAGTGGCCCACCGCCTGACCGACGGTCTTCACCTCCTGAGTTGCCACTGGCACAGCAGCATCCTCCTCGAGGACGAGCACAACCGAGACCCTGGACATACCATCAGGTAATGTCTGATGGTGAACCACAGGGCCTAAGTTGTGCACCATACCAGTGGCAACTGGCTCCTCCAACCCGTCAATGAACAGGTCACATTGACGGGTGTCTGGTGGCTCGACCCCGTCATCCTCAGGGTCAGCTGCAGCGCACGACCCCTTAGTGCTAACCTTCCATACCTACATATTTACACATCAAGCAGAAGTTATTCAACAATGAAATAAAGTGATTACAAACAATAAAATTGAGGAAATTAAATAAAGAATCTAACCTGTGGGTCGCTGGCTGGTGCAGTAGTCTCCTGGTGGTGGTTGAGTGAGGCCTTCATCTCCTCCCTGAATCGGGCCATCTCTTGGTGGAGCCTAGATATCTCCTCCTGGTACTCAGCCTTCACAACAGCCACCTTTTGCTCCACCATTTGCTCAAGGCATGGGGTAGGGTCGGGAGCACCGTAATAGGCGTGGAGGCCTGTGAAATATGAATGATTAGCCCATAATTGTTTAACAGATAACAAAATGAAGGCATAGAGTTAGTTAGCATTTACCTACACCTCAACCAATAGCACGCACTCTTCCTGGGTGCTCTGGCCTTCCGATGGCGGTAGTCAAAATATCCTCCCGTCCATGGGCTACGAAAGACCCTTGGGTTGATTGCTCAACCAAGGAATCCTGAAACCAAACAAGTTAGTATTCAATTCCTTGACGTAAACTGATATAACAGACATTGATATAAAGGGGAATACTTACTATCCGTGAGGCAACCTCCTGAGCCTGTGAGGAAGTGTATTCCACACTCTTCTTGATCCTAGCCCGCTTCCATTTGTCGTGGCGTGCAGGTGGGGAAGGGGGATCCACAATGCCAGTGTCAGTCTGACACTGACTCAGCCTCTCCTGTGCCAGCCGCTCCTCCAACCTACGGTAACCCCCACGTGAAAGTGTGTGTGGGCAGTCATTTAGCTTCCTAGTCTCCTTGGCTTTCTTTCTGGTCTCCTACAACAAGAAAAAAAATATTCACAGTTAGCCGTATAAATTATACATATTATTTAATCATCTAAAAACCAATGTACCCGAAACGTGGCAGAATGTCTAGATGCAACAAAAGGATCCCAGGTCTCCTGATCGATGAATGGATACTTCTCTCCAGGGAACTTTCCTTGGTCGTCCCTGAATACATACCTACAATGAAAGGTATATTAAAACTAAGGATTGGTACAATTTGGTGAAGCGTTGATTAAGAATTTAAAGTTCAATATACCTCGTGGTGAGTATGGATTTGAACGACCTCCATCGCTCAGCCATGATACCGAGGACCTTCCTCCTCGCTATGTCGGAAGATGGTATGTCAAAAGAATCCTACATGAAAGGAGTTAGTCCATAAAGGAGTACTTATTAAGAGTTACATGAAATAATACACTAAAATAAAACTTAAATAATATCTAAGTTACCAGAATATCACTCCATAGCTGGTTCTTCACCACCTCCTCGACACTATCCCAGTCGGGGATAATGATGGACACCTTCGACCGTACCACAACCCCCAGATAACTGCTCAACTTCGTGGCATGCAGTCCACTGAATCTACCGGTGTTGACATCCATCTCAACAACTACCCTCTCTCCCCAATGACGCCTACGTGCGACGTCTGGCATCCGGGTAACACCTCTACTCTTCCAAGCAGAGGAACCACTGGCCTGTGAGTCGGACCTGGATCGTCCATCCTGGTCAGCCATGAGTATCTGTCCAAACAAGGAAAAAAACTATCAAATATTTAATATAACATTTAAAACAACGAATAACTAATATAACATGTAATTCAATGTCTCACCAATAAGATTAATACCCTATTAAGATGAAATATTTTCCCACAAGCCCTCATGGTGGTCATGACGACTGGCAACTACATCATCTATGTCATGTTCCACGACAGATGTTAGAATACGCATTGTAGTTGATGGAATGTCCACAATATCAACATCGGGGTCTCCAATGTGTCTACCTTGGATAACAATTGACCACCGTTTATCAGCTGGGTCAGCCACATAAAAAACTTGCTTCACCTGCGTTGCCATTATGAATGGTTCGTCCTTAAGCCCTATCTTGTTGAGGTCCACCAACGTAACTCCTAAATCATCAGTTGTGACACCGTTCTTATTGTCAACCCATTTGCATTTAAACACAGGAACGGTGAAGGGACCGTAATCAACTTCCCATATATCTTCAATCACACCAAAGTAGCATGACTCGGCCATGACAGGGTTGTTGTCCTTTGCAGTTGAGAAATGCATTGATTGAGCCACAACCATCACTCCACTGTTTTGATTTGTACTCTTTTCATCCTGTGTCCTTGTATAAAACGAATAGTTGTTTATGTCATACCCACAAAAGATGAGGACATCAAAGTTCGGGCCCTGTGCTAGTCGATGTAATGTCGAGGATGCAGATGCATCTTTCAGGACGGTCTTTTGGAACCACTGTATGAAACTCTTGTTGTGTTCATTCAACAACCACTTTTCAGTCATTTTAGGGTTGGTTTTCTTGACTAGCTCCTTGTGTGTGGCTAGATACGGTTGCACGTCGTCCGTGTTGTTTAAAATATACAAGTGTGCCTGAAGGACATCAGCACGTGGCATGCTCTTCACTTTTTTTCCAATCGTTCCTTTCCCATCCAATCTCCCTTCATGACGGGTCGTTGGAATACCAATGCTTGCAGCATGTGACATGTATTCAGTGCAAAACTCAATTGCTTCCTCTGCAATATATCTTTCCATAATTGAAGCTTCGGGACGATGTTGGTTCTTCATATACCCTTTCAATATCTTCATATATCGCTCAACGGGATACATCCAATGGAGGAACACTAGACCACAACAACGGACCTCTCTCACCAAATGGATGATTAAGTGGACCATTATGTCAAAAAAAGAGGGCGGGAAATACATTTCAAGCTGACATAATATAAGTGATGCTTCCTGTTCCAACACATCCAATTCGCCAGGCACGATTACCTTGCAACATATGGAATTAAAAAACATACACAACCTTGTTATGACATTTCTCACATTTTTAGGAAGAATGTCACGAATGGTGATAGGCAAAAACTGCTGCATCAACATATGACAATCGTGAGACTTCAACCCAATTAACTTCAAATCTTTCATGGAAACACAAGACTTGATGTTGGAGCCATAACCAGACGGAACTTTTACACTTCGTAACGATTCACACAGACTTTGCTTTTCTTTTCTGGATAACGTATGACATGCTGGAGGCAAATATGTTCTTTTGCCCTTTGATTGTGGATGCAAATCCTGACGTATACCCATCAACTCTAAGTCCATACGCGAGTTTAGGCCATCCTTAGTCTTCCCGGGTATGTTTAAGAGTGTACCAACTAAA
The DNA here is from genome assembly GCA_037962975.1 of Clitoria ternatea. NCBI lineage: Eukaryota > Viridiplantae > Streptophyta > Magnoliopsida > Fabales > Fabaceae > Clitoria > Clitoria ternatea. Next base: position 267,140,424 of record CM075672.1, read on the forward strand.
CTGTCGCACACATTCTTCTCCACATGCATTACATCAATGCAGTGTCTTACATCAAGCTCCCTCCAATATGGCAGGTCAAAAAACACTGACCTTTTCTTCTAGTTGTTTTGTGTCGGGTGCTGTTTTTCACACTTACCAAATTGCACATTGACGTCCTTCACCTTTTCATATGCCTGGCGACCAGATAGTGGTGGAGGAGCCATTTCAAAATCTTGGGCACCGTTAAACGACTTCTTCAACCTTTGAAATGGATGATTCGCTTTAAGAAACCTTCGATGTCGAAGATAAACAGTTTTCCTGCCATGATGCAACCGCACAGAACTAGTCCCCTCCTCACATACTGGACAAGCTTTATGACCCTTCACACTGTACCCAGATAAGTTACCATACGCTGGAAAGTCATTGATTGTGCAAAATAACATGGCACGCAATTTGAATGATCGCCCGGTAAACCCATCAAACACTTCAACCCCGTCTTCCCACAACCTTTTGAGGTCTTCAACCAATGAAGTTAAATATACATCAATGTCATTCCCCGGTTGTCGTGGACCAGAAATCATCATTGATAACATCACATATTTTCACTTCATGCACAACCATGGCGGCAAGTTGTAAACAAACAACAAAACAGGCCACGAACTATGGTTTGTGCTCAGGTTCCCAAACGGGTTCATGCCGTCTGTGGCTAGTGCAAGCCTAACATTTCTTAGTTCATTGGCAAATTCTGGAAAAATCCTATCCATTTTCTTCCATTGCGACCCATCGGCCGGATGCCTAAGTAGTCCATCAATAACCCTCTCATCAGCATGCCATCTCATAAGTTTTGCATCATCTGCATTGGAAAACAGACGCTTTAGTCTTGGAACTATAGGTAGATACCACAACACCTTTACAGGAGACCCTTTAGTGCATACCTCATCAGAATCCGCCTCTTTCTTCTTATACCGTGACACCCCACATCTAGGACATCGATGCAGCATTTCTAACTCACCCCGGAATAATACACAATCATTTGGGCATGCATGTATTTTCTCATACTCCAAACCCATAGGACACAACACCTTTTTGGCCTCATAGTTACTTTTCGGCAAGGTGTTTCCAGCTGGGAGCATTTCTTTCAACAACTTCAGTAAGTCAGTGAAACTTTTATCCGTCCACCCGTTTATGGCCTTCAAATTAAACAACTGCAAAATAGCTGATAACCTCGTGAAATTGAGGCAGTTTGGATACAACGGCTGCTCAGAGTCCTGACACAGAGTTGTATATACATGAGCTTTCTTAAAACCTTCTACCCCTACATCACGGATCATATCCTCGAGTCGGTCATCCATGTCGACATCGTTGTCATGCATCGAGCTTCGATTTTTAGTCTGAGAGCTGTTACTTGGCACCACCACATCTTCACCATGCCATATCCAACGTGTATAACTACGTAGAAAACCGTCACACAGTAGATGTTCTCGCACCTCTTCCAAGTCTACCCGACGCAGGTTGAAGCATTTAACACAAGGGCAAAAATACTTTCCATTCACCCCCACTGCATTCCTCGCTACGAATTCTATAAATGATTCAACTCCCCCCTCGTACTCCAGACTTAGGCGTGACGCAGAAATCCAACTCCAATCCATACCAACTGTTTACAAGGTGCTATGATCAACCTCACTTTTTATACAAAGGTGGTGGTCCTATACCCATTCAGCATGACAATTATTTTTATACCTCATTCATATATACAGGTTAGGACTTATTTTAAAATTTGATGAAATTTCGGCAGCATTTCGCATTGGTCTCTAAGTACACAAAATAAGAGTGGTCAAATCAAATTCAACCACAACCAAATATGCACCCAGAGAACAACATAAAATACAAGTTACCGAAATTTTATCAAATTTTAAAATAACTCCTAACTTGTACATACTAACAATGACGTATAAAAAATAATTGTTCATCCCAAACTGTCCAAACGGACAATTCAAGATTCAACACAAACGATGACATTAATTGATTTAATGACCATTTGTGTCGAATCTCAAACGGGGAACTACGGTTCACTCATATGCACAACAACTTTCATACTAGTTAACAACCACACACATACAACAGCAATAAACATAACATATAAGAGTAACCAACAATAACAGAAATAAAACGGATAATAATTTAGTTAACTTTTTTCCTAAAATAGTATGATGTTTTTAATTTATGTTATCTTGAAGTAGAAGTATGGTGTTGGAGTATGGATTATGGATTATGGATTATGATATTGGTTTATAATGCAAGTTCAAACTTTAGAATTTTTTTAGTAATTAATATGATATTTTTAAATTCTATTATTTTCAAGTAGAACTATGGTGTTAGATGATGGATTATGGATTATGAGAATTTTTAGATTTAAACTTTTATTTTATGGATTACGGCTTATGGACATGGTGTTGAATTTAGTTAAATTCTACTTAAGAAGAACAATATAAGTTTTAGGAGAAAAGTAATCTCAACCATTTAGAACTTTTCAATTTAGGGAGTAATTTTAACCAAAAGAGGTATCTTATAATATTTCTAAAGTTCATACAACAATGGCCACACCATGCCCAATCTGTTGGTTCCTTAAGCTCTATAGCCTTGCAATGGTGGAAGTTGCAATTGGAAATAAAACAACCACCCAGGAGCAAAATGGACCTTGCACCACAAACGAAAGCTGATGAGGAAATGGGGTTGGCTAAAGGGAGCTATGGACCACCGCCACAGAAACGTCGTTGGAGGATGCTAAACGGAGGTTGGTGAACATGGTTGCTGGAGCCAAACAGAAATGGTGGAAAACGTAGTTGCTGAATGGAGTTAGGGTCCGTTTGGTTAAAATTTGGAGTAAGGTTTAAACAAACAGACATATAACCATTTCTAAGATTTGGTTAAAATGGTTAAAATTATGGTAATTTTCTAAGAAATGCATATAACCATACAGGCACAAACAGAGTTTAAACAGAGTTTATAACTTAAGCTGTAATGATAATTTGGTTTTATTGAGATAGTTTTAGAATAAATGAAAAATAGAAGAGTACTTAGAATAGCAACAATTGGACAATGCTGGTTGTTGAAACGCCCATTTCGTTGTTGGTTTGGTTACATACCTAAGTTCAAATAATAGTTTAGTTTTTTTTTAATACATCGTATTTAAATTCAAGTTGCAAGATACATTGCCTCCCTGCACGTTGAACTTCAAAGCTTAGTGGACACCAACTATTAGTTAGAGGGGTTGTACAACTTTGCAACATGCCAACAAATCAAAGGGGAATGCTTTCATGTAAAATAAATATTAATGCAGTCTACTTGTGATTTCCAATGCAAGTTTAATAAGTTACTCTTACTCTTTTTAATTTCTTATCCTGCACAAAAGTTACACAAATTAGATAAATTCTAGTTAAAAAATCTTGGAACTTCAAAGCTTAAATGCTTCTTGGTGATTTGATTAATCCATTGATTTAGCCTTAACTTAATCCTGACTCAGAACCCTTCTCTCTTGTATTTCCCTTTCACCTCCCCACATCCATCACTACTATCTTAACCCAATTTTCCATGGTTTCTGCAAAACCGTAAGGCTTTCCCCCCTTTCAAGACCATGTATTTGTTCCATTACAACCAGACAAATAAATACACAGAATAAAGTATGATGAACTGAAAGATTAAATACATAACTGATTTTTTTCATAATATAAAACAGAAATTAAAAATTTCAACAGATGAAAATAAAGCCAGAGGAAGGGAAACTGTTTTCAGGAAAATGGAAAAACTATTCAACATCACAGTTTAACAACATAGGCATCACAGTTTAATAAACTGTTCTGGTTGTATGCATAACAACTAAGTAATTATACATACAACCAGAACAGAATAGAACAGGCACATTATATATACAACTAACAAAGCAGAGACAGAAACCCCTTTCAACAGTCCACAAAACCCATATAACGCATCAACATAACTTAAAATAGATTTAACTCAAACAGGGACCAACAAAAACAGTGACTAGTAAAAATAGGGACGACCTACAGGATAATGCAACAAGCAACGAGCACAATGGGATAAGCAACGAGCAACGAGCACAATGGGATAAGTCAACGAGCACACTGGAACAATGGGATAAGCAACGAGCACACTGGGATAAATGGAGAAGATGAGAAATAGTTCAAACGAAGAAAGAGAAAATGAAAAAGAAAAAAATAGGGATGACTTACCTGACAGAAACGATGAAAGAAAAAGACCAAAGGAGGTAGAGAACTTGCGTAAATACAAGAGCAATAGGGCAAAGAAAGGTGGAGGAAGCAAAGAAAGACTAGCGCGAAAGAAGCAGAAGAAGCAAAAAGCTGAAAGGCGCGGCTTTTGAAGTTTCAGAAAGGATGTATATTCACGGTTCCCCCTCACAACCGTGAATATATTACACATATATTCACGGTTTAACAAACAACCATGGATAAATGTTAACTATATATCCACGGTTACGATACCAACCGTGGATAAATATTAAATCTATATTCATGGTTATAGAAACAACCGTGGACATATAGTACCCAGTGATTAAACCCTAAAACCTGAACTATATATCCACGGTTGGAAATACAACCGTGAATATTGACATCTATATATATCCACGGTTAACATCATAACCGTGAACGTACCCATCAATATATATTCACGGTTGTGATTAAAACCGTCGATATATATTTTAGGTACTATATATCCACGGTTGACTCCTCAACCATGAATATATATTGATGTTTACATTCACGGTTATGATGTTAACCGTGGATATATAGTTTTCTCTGATTAAAACGTTCACCTTATAATTTCAAAAATGTCACCGCGCATGTTTTTATCACTGATCCTCTTCTACCCGTGAATATATCCCCGTTGTTATATCCATTTTTTCCATTAGTGATTACGCACAGGCTTCTCGATTCAATGAAAGTACTATCTTTCAATGTAATCATATTCAAGTCGGGAGTGTTACTTATGTGTAGTTAACTTTTCCGTCAAGCAATTTTTTTTTAAATCTATAATACTCCAATCCAAGACTTATTCAAATGGAAATTAAATAGGTATAATTTGAATCAACCACTCATTAATAAATACAATTTTATGTAATAAAAAATTAATTTTAATTATAAAAATTGTGGATTTATGTACATTTTATCATTTGATGTACTATAATATATATATATATATATATATATATATATAAACACCTTCTACACCAACAAAATTATCTCTTAATATGTTCTATTGTTTATTTGTGTAGGTTTTCTAATAATTCTAGAGATTAAGTTTTTCTTTGTTACCCACAAAAGATTATAGAGATTAATTTAATAATATCAAATTATTACTACATGATATTTTTTTAAAGTAAATTTTTTTGAAAATACAAAGAAACGAGCCTAAAATATTTTGAAGTAATTAATTTCTTCGTAGAGAAGATAGTGTGTAGCATAAACAAATTAAAACTCATATAAAATAGAGATAGTTAATTTATTGATTCAATTGTTTTTTCTTTTGATAAAAATTGATTCAATTGATTGAAATATACAGAGCTGGCTATAGAATTACTGAATTAGGTTACAATATGACAATCTACTACTTTGACATTTTATACCAATAACTTTGTTAGAACGGCTTTGTTTCTGATATCAAAAAGTTCCATTTGAGAATACATCGTGGGATCAATCTGACAAATTTCAAATACAACTTTTGAGTTTGGCCACACTTGTGATGGAACAAGAAAACATATCAGACTAATGGACACGAGTTCAGAACTAGTTTATTCAAGTTTAAGTTGTTGGAAGTCCCACATTGCCTGCCTCATCATATTTCGCATGGTTTAAATACCTGTTGAGCAACTCCAACCATTGCCAATTGGTTTTGGGATGGAACCTTTAACATGGTATCAGAGCCAGAGCATTTCTTTCCGGTTCTTATGGGCCAAGAGTTGCCCTTTCGTTGTGGGTCAAAAGTTACCCATTGCCTGGTCCGGCAGGCTTCGTTGGAGGGGGCGTGTTGGAAGTCCCACATTGCCTGCCTCATCATATTTCGCATGGTTTAAATACCTGTTGAGCAACTCCAACCATTGCCAATTGGTTTTGGGATGGAACCTTTAACATAAGTAAAACTAATTTCTCGAATAAATTAAGTTTAAGAGTCTTGCTTAATGAAATATTTTTTATGAATATATATATATATATATATATATATAGTTAAATGTTAATTTCGCTAACGCTTAACCATTTTAATATTGACATGTGTAATTGTTTTGTCTTAAATATAAAAGTACCTCCTTCAAAGTTTTAAATTATGCTTAACTCTCTAAAAAAATTTCTTTTAGATTTAACCTTTGATTTTTTTTAAAGATTAAGTCTTAGTATTAATTTTTGATCAATTAAGTATTTATTGTGTGTTTATTTAATTTTAAAAACTGTCACTCATCTTTGTCATGTTCTCCTCGCTTTTTCTATCTTCCTCACCTTCCTTTTTCTCTTCTACTCCATGGTTCATTTAATTGTGTTATCAATGCAATGTAGGTGATACAAATACAAGTTTTTATATTGCCAGAAATACATTTAATTTAATGACAAAAACTTTTGTGCTTTTCCTTTATGGTCATCAACTACAAACTAAAAAATACATAGGAGACAAATTTAAAACCAACTCAAAAGATAAATATCCTATAAATATATCTAACCAAATAAAAGAGTTTAGAGTTGGTTTGGAATAAGGACTTGCAAAGACCCAAAGTTAGAGACCCTTCAAACAAAATACAAGAGGAGAAGCACTATAGTACAATGATTGATGTGAGCACCTAATGCTCTAATACCATTAAAATTTGTGACACCTCGGTATTAGAGTAACCCTGTGCTTTGTTATCATTAAAATTGTGATGCACTTCATCATTAATGTAATCAACATCAACTCAACTATAGTCATCATTGACTCTCAATCAATCATAAAATACGACTCTAGTATCCGAATACTAAAAGGATCGGTCGTCTGTTGAGAGTCCTACCTGATACCTCGTGAACCCTACCCGGTCCACCGAGCCCACCTGGCTCCTTACCTTACCACTGGGTCCCTAATCACTAGGTAGCTCAATAGGGCCATAAACGACCACTAGAGCCAAACATTAGGAGTATATACCAATCGGTTATCCACACCATATAACATGCACATAAGCATTTATAACTCATCAGTAGCTCAATTACATCAATAATTCTAATTATCACATCATGTAATTCAACATCATCCAATCTAGGCATTATAGCCATCACCCTAGCACATGAACATCAGTCACTTAAGCAACCTTATATTATCAACAACCTCATTTATAATTCTCAATTCATCGTTATAGCTCAACATATCTCAATTCATTAGTAACTTGACTTATTCTAGGCATCAATATCATAATCATTGTCGCGACCAGGATCGTGACGGGATGATCGACCCTTAAAAATAAAACGAGTTTCGAAATCCTTTCGAAAAGAAAACAGGGAGTTACCACCAATATTTTTTAGGATAAAAATATCAGAAAAAACCTCTTTTAAAACACTGGTTATGAGAATGAAATTCTAAGTTCGGGAGTCGAATTACAGGTGAGGAAGGTATTAGCACCTCACAATTGTCCGTTATAAAATGGTTACCTCAAATTGATAGCGCTTATTTCAAAATAGTCTAGAAATTATTTTAACTTCTTTTATGAAAAGAAACATACAAAACGACAAAGCAGACACAAACAGACCAGGTTGTGACAGTAAGAAATTTGACCAAACAGTGACAGTAAGAAAGAAAAAAATAGTAATGATAGAAGACTAAATAGTGACAGTAGAAGATTAAAACAGTAACAATAAGAAATGACAAAGCAATGACAGTAAGAAACTCGACAAAACAACAACTATAAGAAAAAAGTAAACAGAGTGAAAGTAAAGGTTAACAGGACGTCTCATCCAAATTAACCTTAATTTGTATATAAATTTAAAGATTAAAATAAAATTAATGATAAAAAAAATAAAGTTGATTAAGAAAATATTATTTTTAATAAAAATGTTAAAAGCATGAGATTAACAAGACGTCGTGTCTAAATTAACCTCATTTTAAAGAAAATAATATTCTAATAAAAATATTAAAAATATGAGATTAACAAGATGTCTCGTCTAAATTAACCTCATTTTTAAGAAAATGTTATTTTAAATAAAAATATTAAAACATGAGATTAACAAGACGTTGCGTATAAATTAACCTCCTTGTGATAATAAAATTTTAAAATATTGACTATATAAAATTAATTAAAATAATAGCAGAGCCATAGAAATTAATAACGAGAAAGTAGGCCAGACAGGAATCGATTCCCGCTCCTACGTATTCTTAAATGTATTGAGAAATCAGGGTTACGTAGTTCTTTGGGGAAAATTTGAGAAAATATTTAAATTATTTTTGATCAATTTTGATTTTTAATAATTAACGAAAATTCTTGAAGAAGGGAAGAATACAAGGCGAAGAAGATCGTACGTGCATAAACCTCTGAAGTCTTATAAAGTCAATGTAGGCAAAGTAGTTTTGCACGACATTGCTTATAAGATTTTGATTTGGTATAAAAGAACATTTATTTTTTTATAAAAGAAAGTTTAGATTTTAATAGATTTTATTTTTTAAAATTCATCATAAATAAAAAACTATTCAATTTCATTTCAGGAGAGATATTTTTGGTTTTAAGGTTTTATTATAGATTTAGCATAAAGAAATTAAAAAGATGTTTAAATTTTAATATTTTTATTATTATTATTATTTTTAACTAACAACAATTGAAAGCTGTTCATTTATTTTATCATTCATAAAAGGATTTATTTTTATTCATTATCTCTAAAAGAAAAGAATATATTTTTTGTTTTAACATAAATAAAATTATTTATTATTTATTTTTATAATTAAATCCTTTTAGAAATAAATGAAAATACTTTCTTTTTATTTAAGTTTTTTTTATTTGTAAGGAAAAATGGACCCCTTGACTATTTGGGCTCCAAATTTTTGAAGCCCATTACCAAAAAGGAAACAAAGGAACCTATGAGATATGCAATTTGAGAAAAAAGAAAGCCAAGGAAAGAGAGAGCATCAGAGTTAAAAGAATAAATGGAAGAGAGAGAGAGAGAGAGTAAGGATGAGAGAGAAAGATGAAAGTGAGGGAGAGAGATGAGAAGAGACCGAGAGGGAGAAGAGAGATCGGAGGAGGAAGCCGGCGGCGGAGGTGCTCGGACGATGAGAGGGGGGCCTGGTTGGCGTTGGTGCGTGCCAGTTTCACGAGGAAGAAGATTTGGTCGGCGGTTTGAGGAGGAAGAACGGTGTCAGAGGTGGCGGTCCGGCGGTAGGGAGGCCGGTGGAGATCCTGACTGTAGAAACCTTCTTCCCTATTCTCTTTTGCTGTTTGGAATTTTTTTTTATGTTTTTTGTTGATTTATTTATATAGGTTGCTATTTGGGAAAAAGAAAGGAGAAGAGACTTTTGATTTTTTTTAGAGATGATATATGGATTGCATAGAAGAAGAAAAGAGGAAGGAAAGTTTTTTTGATTTTTCTTCCGAGAGGATTGAATGTTGTGCCGTTTCTGGATTGTTGGTGAAGGAGATGAAGAGCTATTGGGTCTCTGTTTTGGTTTTTTTTATTTGAAGAATCATGGTGAAGGCGATGGATCTGTTGGTTTCCTGATGAGGAAGATGGTTCCGTTGGGTCCTGGTGTAGAGGGATGAAGAATGGGAGAGGAAGAAGATGAAGCTGGTGGGGGTAGTAGGGAACCAGATCCAGATTCCGGACTGGTTTTCTGGAATGGTGGGGTAAACAAAATTATTATTTAATTTTTTAATAATTAAATAAAAATAAAAACGGGACAAAATACGGTGTTTACAATCATTTTATCATGTATACATCAACAATATCATCACCACCATGTAACACATAGATATCAATCAACAATACCCTAATTATCAATAATAACCAGTATATAGTTCATAACTTACAACACAATCATCAATATGCATAAGCAATTAATGCCATTGATTACTTTTCACGCATTACATAATTCAATCATCACCATTTTATTAAACATAAATCTAACCACACTCCCACAAAATATATATATGAATTTATATATATTTACATTAGTTATTTAACTATTCTACCCCTTTCCCACAATTGCTGGAACGACTTCAATAATTATTACCATTAATATATACTTCTGGTACACCCCTTACCTCAACTCTGCATTTCTCAAGCTTTTAACCAGCCCAAACTCACCAATTTCTCAAAATATCTACAATTAAGCATTTCACATAAAACAATTAACATTTCAACTTCCAAAATCGCAACCCATTTCACCAACACAAATTAAATCTCAATTCAAGTTTCCAAACCCTTGCCTTTTTCACTTTTAGACCTCGTTCCTATGCTCTCGGTCTTCCAATAAAAATCCAGCTTCACCAAATTTATGAAATATCTAAAATCCAACAAGCGAGCAACCCATTTAGCATTTCGACCTTTGGGAGCAACACCCATTAAACTAAAATAGTTTCAAATTCATTTTTGGAGCTCTTGAAGCTTACCTCCGTTAGTTTTGACCTATGTTTCTGTGTTTTGCCCCGTCTAACAATTCTCCGACCTTCAGCCCACTACCTAGCCATGTAACATCCTAAAATTTAGAATTTTAAACAAATGTCTGATAAGTGGAGAAATTCCGAGTGAATTATGTCTGAGACAAGACCTTCCGAGTGAAAATAGATATGATTTTGAGTGAAGGAAGGTTAACATGTTTCCGAGTGAAGCATGATTGAGAAAATCATTTCTTAGTTAAGAAAAACTATGTCCGAATGAGACGCTTTTGAATGAGGCAAATCTGAGTGAAACGTCTCCGAGTGAAACGTTTCCGAATGGATCGTTTCCGAGAGAAGTACTTCTGAATGAAGAGAAGCTTTGATTTCAAATAAGTACTTCTCGGGCCGAGATATTTTGAATAGTGACCGAGTGGGGCATCTCCGATTTGAGTGTAACATTCTGAGTGGAATGGCACCGAGTGAGACGTTTCCAAGTGGAATAGCGTCAAGTTAGATATTTTCGATTTCCGTGTGGTATGGCACCGATTGGGATATACCGAGTGAGTCTTTTCTAGGGAGAGTACTTCTGGACAGAAAAAGACTTTAACTCCGAATGAGTATGTTTCTGAGTGAATAGTTTTCGAGGAAAGTAAATATCTGAGTGGTGAATTCATTTAATTCATGCTCGGGTCCATATTCAGAGTTGCTGAGAGTTTGTGCTCGGGTTCATCTTCGAGATAGTCTTCGACCCCGAGTGATCCTTTCGAGTGGAAAGATTTCCAAGAGGACTGAACTTCGAACTCCGAGTGATCTTTTCGGATATAAGACTTCTGAGTGACGTAAGTAAAGGCTTTGACTCGGTCAGGGATATATCCGAGTGAGATATTTTTGAATGAAATGTCTTCGGTGAGACATTCCGAGTAGATCACTTCCAAGGAAAGAAAAGCTATGACTGAGTGTTTCATGTAGAAACCTTTTCGAGTAAATTTTCTCCGAGTGAAGTAAATCTAAACGGAAAGAGGCTCTGATGAATCTTTCTCGGAAAAAGGGATATGCCCAAGATACCGAAACCGAGTCAGAACTGATAATTACTTCAGTCATTAAGGCTCTTCCACGTCACTCTATTCTTCTAAATTCTAACAGATTCTCTTTTTGTCTTTTCTAAGCATGGGACCCTCTCTATTTTGTCCCATCCTCTTTTCTTTTAAATATCTTGTTTCTTCCTTATCATTTAAGATACGTGTATCAGACTTCTTCATTTCGTTCTTGTCTCTTTTGCATAAACGATATATAAATACTTCTACTGTTGGATTAGCTTGAAAAACTTTAAAAGTGTAAAACATCACCTCTAATCCTTTTCTTTCCCAATCTTTACTGGAAATTATCGATTAAAGAAGGAAATCAATCTTCACTTCTTCTCTTTCACGAAGAAGCTTTGGACTGGTTCAGAGCTGGAAATTCCAGTCGGAATTTGTGATCTGTGCTTAGATATAACTTGAAGAACTGCTGGAACTCTTTATTTCCAGGTAGGGGGAGCGTTTACATTTTAAATGCATGGTTTATGAACGGATTCAGGATAATATTATTGTATTTAATATGAAATTCTAAATATATATATATATATATATGTTACGTGTGATATATTTGTGATGATTGTGATATTTCCGTTCATATAATATTGAAATTGGTATGAGAATGATTTGTATGTGTGAATTTATGATTATTTCTATGCATGAAATGCAGTAGGAAATATGATGATGATATGTGATTGATGATGTTATAAATAATATTCATGAATTTTTCATGATATATAAATGCATGTGATGCATATTGATAAAGCATGGGATGCTTATGTAATGAAAAAATATGAAATATTATGTGGTTTCGAGGATTCCACAAAAAGACCTTGGGTGGGACTCAAGGCAAACCTCTTAAGCGGGGCTCGGGGTTTAGCCCGTGACACTACCATTGTCGCTGGGAGTGATTGTGTCACGTGAGAGGGTAAACAGTTTGGTACCAGTAAAATGGCTGGATCAGCTGAGAGCTGAGTTATGGCTGGGAGCCAGTGTTACAACATAAATTAAAAGACTTAATAATGGATCCATTTGATTAAGCATGTGAATGCATTGATTTATGTTATTGAGAATAACATGATGATTTGATCAGTTGATGATATGAGAATGAATGATATATGATGAGATTATGTAATATGTTTATGATTTATATGTAGTTATGAATTGGACATTTAATCCGATTCAATAACTATCATTTGACATGTTTATGCTCACCCCCTATTGTTGTTATTTTTACATTGGATATAGGACACAACGATGGTATATGAAGTCACTCAACCGCTCGGAGCATTATGTATTTATATGTATGGTACATAGTGCACATAGTTATTTTGTAGAAGCCTTGGCCGGCTCTGTGTATACCAGTTTATTTATGTATATGTAAACATGAATGAGCCGGTTGATGTAACAATGATCGTTATTATTATGTTAATCCAAATTCTGCTTTAAATCTGAAATTTTTTTGCAAAAAATTTATTTGGATTATTGAAATTTAATTTTAAAAATAAGGATGTTTTAAGCCACGTCGAAACAGTAATACATTAGCTAATCATCAACACCCATTATCTTAAAAACCTTTCTCAAGCCTCAAAATGCCATGAAAAGGAAAACCAAGACCCCATTCCCACACACATGTCCATTTGACCAAGAGAAAGGAGGGAGAGAAAGAGAACTAGAACCACCCATCACCTCTAGCTCCATTTTCAAGCTTTAACATGCCATGATAGTGAAAAACGAAACCTTCTCCATGACAATCCCATGGAGCCCAAAAATCTAGCATGGAGGAGGAGAGAAGAAACGAGAAATTAAACACACCCATTGACTCACCTTAGTTCTTTGATCTAAAAAACGCATTCAATTTAGGATTTCAATAGCAAATGGACCTTCAATTGGACCTTTGAAGCTCGCGGCAATGGGAACGATGTTTCCTTACTTTCTTGAGCTTACTCATGTATAAAGAAGAAGAGAAGGAAAATAGTTTATAATTATGAGGGAAATTTAGTTATTCTTCCTTTTTCTTTTAGTTCTTTTAATTAAAACCTCACATTCACCCTTTAATTTAAAACCCAACTTCCAAATTTAGTCATTCTTTAATTAATTAACTTGATCTTACTTCTAAATAAATTTCCCTCAATTATTTAATTTAATTCACTATACTTTTAAATAACGTATCTATTAATTCTTGATAGCACAGAATAATTTAATCTAATACTCATGATGTTACATTGACAACTGTCACCTAGTTCTCCTGACACACCAGAGGAAAAAACAGAAGGTGGAGCATTGCCATTACACTCAGTTCCTCCATGCACGTTAATCCGATGTGCCAACTCCATATCATTACTCATTCGAGGTTGTGGGCTGGCCAACCTTGACCAATGTCATCCTTAGAATGTCGGTATCCACCTCGTAGCGTGTAACATATCACAAAGACCGGTGTCTAAAAACTGAGATGTTACAAGGGATGTTTCAAATGACAATGTTTACTTTGCAAGACTTTAAAAACTAATTAACTATTTTTATTAAATTTAGTAATTTAATTAACTCTACTTCTAAAAATTAATTTTTTATTTTAATAATTTAATTAACTCTACTTTAGGGTTTAGGGTTTATTTATACTTATAAAAACTAATTTTTTTGTTTGTTAATTTCAGCCTAAAAAATGAGTTTAAGCAATTTAAATGAGTACTATTTTTGGTTTTAAATATAAATAAATTTTAGTGAAATTTTTTGGTTCCATAAGTATAAATAAAATTATACTTTTCAAATGTTATTAAATATGTTTTTTATACATATTCCTAAAATAACTAATATTTTTAATAATAAATAAGATTAGAGGTATTTTAAGATATTATATCAAATATATAATAATATTAATATAAATAATTACTTATTATTATTATTATTATTAACATATATAAAAATAGTTAATTTTGTTTATATTTAAAATTAAATGTGAAATAAATAAATAAAGTACACTAGTTGTGCGGGTAGATAGGGTAATGCTATAGGGCATCGGGATCCTGTGTGCTTATTATTAGTTATAGTAAGATGACCTACCAACTTCAATCATTCCAAGCTTTTCGACGGTTCTTGATTTCCACCATTAATGATAAAAAGGAGTGTACCATCATGTGTTAATGCCAAGCTTTCTCATATCAATATTGCCACTCTCCTTATAAAATTGTTACAAAAAACTATTTATTGGTATAGCTTTCCACTAATAAAAAATAAAATATTTTTGTAAATGAATAATGTTATTTCCTGCGAAAATTTGTGTACCAACATATGAAATCTACTTGTGGTCATTTTCCAATAATGGATTTTTCTTTTGGATAAAAGAAAAAGATAAATGCGATAAAACAAATTAACTAAATCCAAAAATAGAAATATTATTTACATCTTTTAATGTTTTTACAATAGTTATTATTAGTGTGAAAATTTTTCACACCGATTATATATTGAAATACGGGTATGATAAGTATTTTTTTTATATTGATTGTTTCAATAACTGAAATAATTTTTTTTACGCTGATTATTTAATTAACCGGTATAAAAATTTATTAAAAAGTAACATTTGAAACCCATTGTTTTAATAACCCATGTAAAAAGTATTTTTCAAATCAATTATATAAAAATATAAAAAGTTAACATTTTATATTGATTATTCAAGTAATTGGTGTAAAATGACATTTTTCTACATTGATTATCAAAGCAATAATTGTAAAAAATATTGAAAAAAATAATATTTTACATTAATTGTTTTAATAACCGGTGTAAAAGATTCTTTTTATATTGATCATTGGAATAACTAGTATAAAAATATATAAAAATTAAAATTTTATAACAATTATTTCAATAATTAACTGGTGTAAAAGAATACTTTTTACACTAATTATCTAAACAATCGATGTAGTATCTTGGATTTAATTATTGGGTAATTTTATTGATCAAATAATTATTGGGAGCGTTAAATTAATTTAAGGTTGTTTGGTTAATTTTGGAATTAAGTTGGGTATGTTTTGGGTAACTGGGTGTACTCGATTGATTTCAGAAAACTGACTAAACGCGTGAATTGGCCATGGTGCCCCTGTTTTCACTAAATCCTAATTCCCAATTTCCACTTCAATTCTTCTCTTACTCATTCGTTCTACATGCGTGAAGGAAAAGCAAGACAAGCCATTTGCCTTCTCCCTCATCAACCACGTGATTCCCATTCTCTATCTTCTTCTTCAATTTCTGCAAGCCATGGCAAGCAACTAAAACTTCATTCTGTTTTCCTTTTCACGTGGTTGTCTTGGCTACGGGTCTAATAAGATTCTTCATTTTCACTTTAGAAGGTAAGGACCTTGAACCCAATCGTAGTTTTGGTTTCATTCTTCTACCTCCACTTCTAAATTTTCACAATTTTGTGAATTTAAGGTTATTTGTGTGCCATTGTGGTACAAGCAGCGATTTAGACCTTGGGGTTTTTGTTTCCTTTGTTTCCGGTGAGTATCAAAAATGATCCATTTATTCGTTTAGTTCTGCTTTGAGAATCTGAGTTTAATCTTGCATTTCTATGGTTAGGGCTTTGTTTCGAAACCATCAATGGTGAATGTTAACTTTAAAACTTTGGGGAAATTGACGTATTGGTGATTGTTGGCGTTGATCAGTAAGTCAAAACACACCGAACTTGTTATCGATTGATGATTCTAGGTACGAACGTGATTTTGATAGCGTATGGGGATATTAAGAGTAATTATTGTTTATTTTAGGAATTATTGGATTGAATTGTTAGAGTGATCGGAAAGGCGTTCGAGCATTTGGAATCGCGGATTCCAAGTAGGGGGAGTATTATATTTTAAATGCATATATTATAAACAGATATGAGTATATATATTATGTTTGTTGAATTATGATGTTTTGATGAAATTATGACGATGATAATGTTTGGTTTACTTTGGCTATATACCCCTCTTGATGTGTTATTGATGATTTAATGTTCAGTACATTGGATTACAATTAATGACTATTGATAATGTTAAATTGATGATGATCCTAATGATGATGATTGTTGATAGTAATTGATGACGAATACATCATGATGTTAATTATGATTTAATAAGCTTGAGGTAGCTTAATGGATGTATGAATTAATTGTGAAATATTGTTGTTGCATGCTATGTGTAAATATGAATTAGAAGGAAAACCCTTGGTGATGGTAACCAAGTGGTGGCCCATGGTGATGGTAATCAGGTGATCTGTGGATAATTCATGTTGTGCTTCATAACATTGCATAATTCAAATGCACACAGGACTATAGAGGGCCTGTGTTGCTGGCCTAGATGGGAGAACGACCTTTGGATAGGAAAAGACCTCATGGTGGTTTCTTTCGGGATCCATAGCCGCCTTGGATTTGGTTCAAGGCTGCCCTACAACACCTAGTTGAGTTGCTGCTATCACTGAGAGTGATCGGTGTTACATTATGGGCGAACGGTTTGGTACCAGAAAAATATTTGATTATATGTTGTGAAAATTTATACATTGCAGTGTGATTCCCATTATTAGAGTTAGATCCACATGTATATGCATTTGCATACAACTATTAAGGTATAAAGGCTACTAGACAACTTATGTTGTGCATTGATGTGTTTCATGCATTTGAGGTAATGCAACAATGTGAGTAAAGATGATTGCTATGTTAGATTTTCTTATTAATATATTATTATATTAATTTGATGGATTAGCATCATTAAATTATTATATCTATATTGTTTGATTAATTATATAATATGTAAATATTATGGATATAGATAGATTTAGCTATTGGGCTTTTGTTTGGATGGACCGTGATGGGTTGGCCCATTCTATGTGCCCAGTGAGAGGTTCCTGCTCTCATCTGTGGTTGCCTATATAATCACTATCCCATTAAGTGATTAATATGTATAGTCAGTAACACACTGAACATAAGGCACTCAGATTGAGAGTAGTACACGCTCACTATTGGGACTCATGGATCGTTTGTCTTCAGGTACGCCTTCAATCAAAACTTTGTTGTCATGATATGTGTTAAAATTGAGTTATGAATTGTATGTTTATAATAACAATTTTTTTGCAATTGGTATCAGAGCCTAGTTAACACGTATCATGAATGCTAAATAATTTTATTTTATTTTATTTTGTTTTTCATATATTCGGTGTCGATCTCGTGAGATTTTGTCTAGATCTGGATTTTCCAGTTTTGTTCATTCGTGATTGTTGAGGATGTTTGATCTAGCTTTTGCGGCTTGAATTTCAATGAAATAAATCATGGAATAGTCATTGATTGTGTTATTCGGCGTTTTACCTGTTTCTTTATAAATCTGTTAATATAATAATCTATTTGAGTGTTATCTTTTTTCTTTTTTTTAGTGTTCAGTTATATATTAGTGGAGAAATTTTGGGTAACCGTGTTCTGTTGTAATTTTTTATTTATTATTCTTTTTAATTTTTTGAATTTTGGCACAGTTAAAATATGCCATTGTGCGTGCCATTTTATATATATATATATATATATATATATATATATATATATATAATATGTAATTACCCGCCATGTTCCATGCCATTATATATTTGCACATGCGCATCGTGTTACGTGTCAATTTTATATAATATACCACATATATATGTTATGCTTCGTGCAGCCATATAATATTCCATAGTATTAATATATTAAATACTATGCAGCCACAATTTTATTTTTTTTAATTGTGTGACATTTATTCTATATGGCGGAATATTGGTATATTTATAATTAATTATGTATACAATAACTATAAAATATAAAATGGGTAATATTGCATACAAAATTTTGAATTATTCTGTATAAATGTCACCTCACCTATCGTGAGACCATTTATACAGGACTTGGGAAAATAAAATAAATATATATCTAAATATTATATTACATTAATAATAATTATATCCTATCAATGTGTTATTGTTAATGTGATTTGTTGAATACTATGCACTTGTGTTTTTTGTTTATGTCAATTTTGTACTAATTCCCTATCGGTGTTAGGATTTGGTGACATGAATTTTGTATGCATTGTATTCTTTTGTAAATATATTTTTTATTTATTTATTATAATCTGGGACCCTTAGGCGGGATTATAATTAATAAGAAATTTTATGATGAACATACTATATTTTGCATGATTTAATTATGCATATTGATTAATTTCTCGTATATCAGTATCAATGCCCACTTTGGTTAAAACGTTGAACGGGATGAATTATGAGGACTGGAAGGAGTCTTTGGATTTGTATTTGGCTATGGCCAATATTGACTTAGCTTTGCGGGAAAAAGAGCCAAGTGCTCTTACTGCTGAGTCAACTAATGATCAAAAGGCTTATCGTGCAAAATGGGATCATTCGAATCGAGTGTGTTTGATGGTGATAAAGTTCACCATGGAAAAGTCAATCAGACAGAGCATTGTTGAAAATAACAACGCTGCAACTTTTCTGAAATCCATTGGAAAAAAATTTAAGACCTTTGACAAAGCTGAGAAGAGTCACTATTCCTCACTCTTTGATAGAGCCAGGTATGATGGTGTTAGTGGAGTCCGTGAGCACATGCTGAAAATGGTGCACTATCGTAACAAACTAAGGGGGATGAAGCTTGAGATTGACGACAGTTACTTGATTTGGAAATTCTAGAATCACTCCCTTCCCAGTTTGATGTTTTGAGGACTTCTTATAATACTCAAAACCATGAGTGGACTGTTGATCAGACTATTGCCATTGTTACTCAGGAGGAGGAATCTATGAAAAAGGGAAAGCCTGGAGTTGTTCAGTTTGCTGACAAACCTCACAAGAATAAGTTTACTGATTCTACTTCTAGGTCCAAATCTGTTCACAAAAATCATAATGACAAGAAAACAAAGAAGATGGTTCCTAATCTCGGTCCCAACAGAATATTTTTCAAATAAGAATGTAAGTATTGCAAGAAGTTCAGACATATGTTAAAGGATTGCTATATCCTAAGAATTAGAGGGAAGGTACACCTCTTGCTCTAGCTTGTTTTGAATCCAATATTATTGATGTTCCTCCTAATACTTGGTGGTTTGATTCGGGCACAACTATTCATATGGTGAATTCTTTACAGGGGTTCACAAGCCTGAGGAAACCAAGTGATTTTGAACCAAAGATCGTAGTAGGAGATGGAGCTAAAGTTCCTGTTGAAGATATAGGGGTTGTTTCTTTGTGTTTTCCCTCTGGTCATGTTTTGCTTCTGAAAGACGTTGTTTATGTTCCTTCTATTTGTAGAAACCTGATTTCTGTTTCTGCTTTGGACAAGTGTGGTTATTCTTTTCTGTTTGGCAATGGAAAACTGGACATCTTTTTTGCATCTTCTGTTATTGGTCATGGGGTTCTTTGTGATAATCTTTATATGTTGACTTTTTCTGATATGAGCATTAATTCTGTTGTTGGGCATAAGCGTGGCAGGGTCGATAAGAATTCTTCCATGTTATGGCATAGACGCTTGGGGCATATTTCAAGGCTTCCTATTGAGAAACTCATTAAGCATGAGATTTTGCCCAATTTGGATTTCTCTGATTTTGACGCTTGTGTGGCTTGCATTAAAGGTAAGCTTACTGCTAAACCCAAGAATAAGTCTGGGAGTCATCATGATGTCGTGTTAGAATTGATTCACACTAACATGTGTGGGCCTATTACACCCACTGCTATGGGTGGATATAGGTATTTCATTACATTCATAGATGATTACTCTTATTTTGGCTGGATAGATCTTCTTCAAGAGAAATCATGTTCCTTGGATGCTTTTAAATCGTTCAAGTCTGCTGCTGAATTAAAAATAGACAAGAAGATAAAATGTATGCGGTCTGATAGAGGAGGAGAATATTATGGTAGATATGATGAAACCGGAAGGAATCCAGGACCTTTTGCTAGATACCTCCAAGAATGCGGCATCGAAGCTCAATACACGATGCCAGGTACACCTGAACAAAATGGAGTGGCAGAAAGGAGAAATCGCATGCTTATGGAGATGGTGAGATCTATGATGGGTCCATCTTGCTTACCTGACTTTCTTTGGGGAGATGCCTTGAGAACCGCTGTGTACGTTCTTAATCAAGTGCCTAGCAAGTCTGTACCAAAAACTCCTTATGAATTGATGACTGGAAAGAAACCAAGTTTGAAACACTTGCGTGTTTGGGGATGTAAGGCAGAAGTCAGACCCTATAACCCTGCGTTGAAGAAGCTTGATCTGAAGACTGTTAGTGGCTTCTTCATTGGTTATTGTGTGGGTTCAAGAGGTAGTAGATTTTATTGTCCTTCTCACTCTAGACGAGTAATAGAGTCTGATCGTTCAGTATTCTTTAAGGATGATTTGGGTAGTGGGAGCATTGCCTCACGTCTAGTTGTCTTTGAAGAAGATAGAGTTGAAGTCCCTGCACCTCAATTTCCTATTTTGGAAATTGATCCAACTCCTTTCATACCTAATAATGAACATGTTCCTATCGTTGATGAGACTGTCGCAGCACCTATGGCAACTTATCAAGATCCTGACGTTGCCATTAGCCATACCCCTTTAAATGATGAAATTGTACCTGCACCTGTTACTGTTGAGGCTGTGGTGAGAAGATCTCAAAGAACACGTAAGTCGTCTATACCAGATGATTATATTGTGTATCTTCAGGAATATGAGTTTGATATTTGTGGTGATGATGACCCTATTAGTTTTGAGCAAGCTATCTCTAGCTCTCATGCTTCTGAATGGGTGAATGCCATGCATGATGAGTTAGCTTCTATGGCTAACAATAATGTTTGGGAGCTTGTTTCTTTGCCGCCTGGTTGCAAACCAGTTGGCTGCAAATGGGTTTTCAAAACTAAACGTACACCATCTGGCGAAGTTGAAAGATACAAAGCTAGATTGGTGGCGAAAGGGTACAGTCAGAGAGAAGGCATTAATTTTAAAGAAACTTTTTCGCCGGTCTCGACAAAGGATTCTTTTCGAGTTGTTATGGCTATGGTGGCTTATTTTGATCTGGAGTTGCACCAGATGGATGTCAAAATAGCTTTTCTAAATGGTGATCTTGTTGAAGATGTCTACATGGTTCAACCTGATGGCTTTGCTAAAAAGGGCAAAGAAAATTTAGTTTGCAGGTTGAAGAAATCCCTTTATGGTTTGAAACAGGCTTCTAGACAATGGTACTTAAAATTTGACCAAGTGGTCACTTCTTTTGGCTTCAAGGAAAATGCCTCAGATCAATGCATTTACCTGAAGATGAGTGGGAGCAATTTTATCATCCTTGTTTTATATGTTGATGATATTCTTCTTGCTAGCAGCTGCATTGATGTTTTGAATGAGACAAAGAAAATGTTAAGTAGCCATTTTGATATGAAAGACCTTGGTGATGCTTCTGTTGTCTTGCGTATCCAGATATGTCGTGATAGGTCTCGTGGTACTCTTTTTGACTCAGAAGTTATTATTGGGCTAGATTGGTTGTCTGACAATCATGTTCTAATAGATTGTCATAATAAAACCATAATGTTTAAAGAACCAGTGAATTTGAATCCTGAGGATTCGAGATTTCTAACCGCCAGCCAAATGAGTGCCTCTTTAAAAGGAGGGGCTCAAGGATTCATGCTATTGCTTTCAATGAAAGGAGAGCAAGAATCAAAAATCAAAAATCTGTCGGTTGTGTGTGAATTTCCTGACATTTTTCCTGAAGATATCCCTAGTTTACCCCCAGAAAGAGATGTAGAATTTTCCATTGATCTAGTACCTGGAGTTAGACCTATTTCAATTGCACCATACCGAATGTCACCTCTAGAATTAGCAGAGTTAAAGAAACAACTTGAAGAGATGATAGAGAAGTAGTTTATACGACCCAGTGTATCCCCCTGGGGTGCACCAGTGTTGTTGGTTAAGAAAAAGGATGGTAGCATGAGATTGTGTGTAGATTATCGACAACTAAACAAGGTGACGATCAAGAACAGATACCCTCTGCCAAGGATTGACGACTTGATGGATCAGCTGCGTGGTGCCACAGTGTTCTCCAAAATTGATTTGAGGTCTGGATACCATCAAATAAGGGTGAAGAAAGAAGATGTATCAAAAACTACTTTTAGAACACGCTATGGCCATTACGAATATCTAGTAATGCCTTTTGGTGTAACTAATGCACCAGCCGTATTCATGGATTACATGAATAGGATTTTTCCTCCATATCTATATAAATTTGTAGTGGTGTTCATTGATGATATATTAGTGTACTCTAAAAGCAGAGAAGAACATGTTGAACATTTGAAGGTCGTGTTGGAAATCCTGAAAAAGAAACAACTGTATGCAAAGCTGTCAAAGTGTGAATTCTGGTTGGAAGAGGTGAACTTTTTAGGACATGTAATTAGCCAAGGAGGAATAGTTGTAGACCCTTCCAAGGTGGAGGCGGTTTTAAAATGGGAGAGACCAACCACGATCACTGAGATTAGAAGTTTCTTGGGCTTGGCTGGATACTATAGGAGATTCATTGAAGGATTTTCAAAGCTAGGATACCCATTGACCAAGTTTACACGGAAAGGACAACCTTTTGTATGGACGACACAATGCGAGAATAGTTTCCAAGAGCTAAAAGATCGACTTACTTCTGTGCCGGTGTTAGTACTCTCTGATCCACATCGAAGTTTTGAAGTTTACTGTGATGCGTCTAAACAAGGACTAGGAAGTGTACTCATGCAAGACAAGAAGGTTGTAGCCTATGCGTCGCGTCAATTAAGGCAACATGAGATTAACTACCCTACCCATGACTTAGAGTTAGCCGCTGTAGTTTTTTCCTTAAAGATTTGGAGGCATTATCTATACGGTGCAACATTCGATGTGTTTAGTGATCATAAGAGTCTCAAGTATTTATTCGACCAAAAAGAGTTAAACATGAGGCAACGGAGTTGGATGGAGTTCTTAAAGGATTATGACTTTGAGTTACAGTACCATCCTGGAAAAGCGAATGTAGTAGCTGATGCTTTGAGTCAAAAGTCTCTACATACGTCCACAATGATGATTAAAGAGCTGGAATTGATAAAGAACTTCAAAGATCTTAACCTAGCAATAAAGGTTAATGCTAACAGCTACAGATTAGGAGCGTTGCAAGTGACAAGTGAATTCCTTAGGCAAGTTTTAGAGGCTCAAATAGATGATGAATTCCTGCAAGAAAAGAAAGAACTCTTGAAACAAGGAAAAGAAGTCGAGTTCAATGTAAGAAGTGACCAATTGCTGAGGTATAAGGATCGAGTGTGTATCCCTAATCAAGAGGAGTTGAGGAAAGTAATTCTGGAAGAAGGCCATAAAAGTTATATGAGCATTCATCCCGGAGCTACTAAAATGTATCAAGATTTGAAGAAGTTATTTTGGTGGCCTGGAATGAAGAAAGCAGTGGCAGAGTACATGGCTGCATGTCTAATTTGCCAAAAGGTTAAAGTGGAACATCAAAAACCCCCTGGAATGCTACAATCAATGGAAATACCAGAATGGAAATGGGTTAGCATTACCATGGATTTTGTGACTTCTTTACCCAAAACTCCATTAGGACATGATTCAATATGGGTAATAGTTGATAGACTAACAAAGTCTGCCCACTTTATTCCCATCAATATTCGTTACTCTATGGAGAAGCTGGCAAAATTATACATCGAGGAGATTGTGAGATTGCATGGAATTCCTTCAAGTATCATTTCTGATCGGGATCCTTGTTTTACATCACAATTCTGGAAGAGCTTGCACAAGGCTTTGGGAACAAGACTGCGTCTAAGTTCAGCATATCATCCTCAGACGGATGGACAATCAGAAAGAACAATCCAATCTTTAGAGGACTTGTTACGAGCTTGTGTGTTAGAGCATAAAGGAAGTTGGAATCAATTCTTACCATATGTGGAGTTTACCTACAACAACAGTTTCCATGCTAGCATTGGCATGGCACCTTTTGAAGCATTATATGGAAGAAAATGTAAGACCCCGCTATGTTGGTTTGAGACTGGTGAAAACCTTATGCTAGGACCAGAGTTGGTACAACAAACCACGGATAAAATCAAAATAGTCCAGGAAAAGATAAAGGCAACACAGAGCAGGCAGAAAAGTTACTATGACAAAAGAAGAAAGCCGCTCGAATTTCAAGAAGGCGATCATGTATTCTTGAAAGTCATACCTATGGCTGGGGTCGGTCGGGCAATGAAATCTCAAAAACTAACTCCTAGATTTATTGGTCCATATCAAATAATTCATAAAGTTAGTCCCCTTGCCTACCAAATAGCATTACCAACTTTTCTTTCTAATATCTATAATGTTTTTCATGTGTCAAACTTACGAAAGTATATATCTGATCCTACACATGTTATTGAACCTGATGTCATACAAGTTAAAGATAATCTTACATATGATGCACCACCTATTAGAATAGGTGACAGAAGAATAAAAAAATTAAGAGACAAGACAATTCCGCTTGTAAAGGTCATTTGGAGTGAAACGAGAGGAGAAGATGCTACATGGGAACTAGAAACTGAGATGAAAGAGTCTCATCCTCATTTAGTTTACTGATTAATGTAAATTTTGAGGACGAAATTTTCTAAGGGGAGTAGAGTTGTAACACCCCTATTTTTATTTTTATATTGAAATTTTGAAGGAATTAAATTAGGGTTCTTTAGAACTTTTTAATCTACGTATTATTTATGATTTTTTGAAATTTTTTGGAATTTTGGAAATTTTTTAATAAAATAATATTTTTTAAAATTATTTTAAATTCATATAAGTGACTTAAATTAAAAATATTTACAAGAAAGTGAATTGAAATTATAAGAAAATTTTCTAAAATCCGTTTCAAGTAGACTTATCTAAGAATTATCGGTTTGAGAAAAATCTTATTTTTTCCAATCGTTAAAAAATTGGAAACGTATTAATAAATTTTTATTAACAGAAAATTTTAGATTTTTAAAATTTTATCTTTATATTACTCATTATAAAATTAGTAAGGACTGATATAATATCGCTAAATTTTAAAAAGGACTCATTTTGAATATTTAAAATATACCGAGTGAAGGGTTACTATTTGACTTAATAATTTTGCCGACAATTACTATGCAAAACACTGTGCATGTATGAAATTTTCAAAAGATGCACAGTAACCAGGAATAAAAAATTCAAAAATGCATAGTACTTTTATATTAAAATAATAGAATGTATAGTAAATTTTTTTTCCTATAAATACCGAAGGATTTCTTATTTAGAATTTACAATTTCAGATTAAGTTTTCTTAATATAGTAGTGCTAGTGAGATAGTGGTGAAAGTGAGAGAGAGAAGAAAAGTTTTTGGAGAGAAGGTTCTGCCAAAATCCTAAGGTAGGAATACTTCTCTTTTATATTTTTTTTGGGTTATTTTTATATCGTTTTTAGAAATCTGTTATTATACTAAAAATAATATTATTTTAAGTTACTATTCTGTATAGTAAAATACTATTTCAACAGTAAATTACTATTTCAATAGTAAATTACTATTCAAATAGTAAATTACTATTTACTATTACTATTTACTGTTACTATTCACGATTTACTATTTACCGTTACTATTTACGTTTTACTATTTACTATTACTATTTACGTTTTACTATTTACCATTACTATTCACGATTTACTATTCACTATTCACTATTCAAAATTTACCATTTCTGTTTTAAGTAATAATCTTAATATTCGTCTTATGCTTATACTGAAATAAGATTGGTATTAATATTTCTAGATATCGAAGGCGCAAAGCAAATCCATTTTGGGTAACAATTCAAGGTAAGGGGGAGTGAGATAAGAGTATAATATGAAAAGACATAAGAATAATGGGAGGAGTCCCCTACTCCTTTTAAATCTGATAATATTATTATTTTAAAATATTAACTTTTTAACTTAAAATTTTTAATAAATTTTAAATTAAATATTCGGTTTAACTAACTCTAACATACCTATGCAAGGACTTGGACCATTATGACCTATATGGACTGGACTATACCTATGCAAGGACTTGGACCATTATGACCCATATGGACTGAACTATACCTATGCAAAGACTGGATTATATGGACTTACATATACCTATGCGAGGAATTGACCAAAAGGACTCAAATTGACTATATTAATAATCATTAAATTTTGTATTATGATATGTATTAATGATATTTAATTGATTTGATTATGATTGATTGATTGATGATATTTAGTTATGATTGATATTGCTTGATTTTGATTGATGATATTGTAATGTGGAGTTTGAGCATATAGCGAGCATGACGGAAAGCTAAAATTCAGTAAGAATTTCTTACCTTACTCTTTAAATTTTATTATCTTTTATTTCTTCTTAGAAATTATTTTTATTTTCAATATTTAGAATAAAAAAATATTATTTATTTTAGAAAGAAAACATTTTATGAAAATTAAATTATAACAAATTGAAATAATTAAATCTTGACATAAAGAAAAATTTTGTAACTTTAAGTATTTTTGGTTAATAACTTAAAGATTATTCTCTTTTAATAAAATAAAATTTTCAAAAGAAAATTATTTTATTTTTCCAACTTAATAACTAAAGATATTTGGAAATAATTGAAATTTCTAAATTTGATTTTGTTAAGATTTAATTTGAGAAAGATTATGTAAAGTTTTATATGAGAAAGTTTTTAGATATTTAAGGCTTAGGAACTCAATTTTCAGTGAGATTCGAAAACTGTACCAAATTTATTTCTGTGGGACAGAAATTCAGGGAATTGAGAAAATATGCAGTTTATTGAAATGATATTGTAAACCTTTAAGGTATTTAATAATTGAGTTTCTAAAAGCCTTAACTAACTTAATATGCGAGTAGTTCATGCATCATGAATCATTAAAGTGAAATGAAATGATATTGTCTGGGGACGGATTATAGAAACCGAGGATACATTAGAGGAGGCTTAATTACGAGCCTTGGGATGAGAGGGTGTGAAAGGGTGCTTCAGGGGACCTGGGGTAGCTCCCTAGTGTCGGGTACTTTCACAATAAAAACTTTTTCAATCTGACTAGTCTCTAAGTGTTTCAATGCCAGTTGAGCTTTTCATATTATTATTATCCAGACTTATGGAACAGTGTAAACTCCTGGTTGGCCTAGTGCAAATTAAAATTTAAGGGCCCACATATATAGGTAAGTTATGATAAAGATATTGCATAACATTCATGCATTCATAATTGATTGTGCATGTAATTGTGATTGATATTATGTATTGGTTTGTGAAAACCCTTTGTTGCTTATGTCTTATTCGGAAATATTATATTCTGTTTCTCACTCATTTCTCCGTGTTTTTGTTTCATATATTCTAAATTGATGGTTCAGAGGGAAGAATCGAAGAATATCGGCAGTAACTATAGCATGTTCTAGAAAGGGAGCTCGGTATGAATACCGTGGTCCAATGAATAAATAATGTTAATAAGTAACTGCTTCTGGGCCATGGAGTTTCCTCTCTTTCTTATAATGTTTAATGTTTATTTTCTCTGGATGAATGTACAAATACTTTATAAAGTTTTAATAATATTTATGAGGTATTTCAGAAATAATGTTATAATTTATTCCGATAGCTTCTTTTTAACAATCATATCTTTAGTAAAAAAAATTACGATTTTTTTTAGAATTTATTAAGGTGTAACTGAGGGTGTTACAAAGTGGTATCAGAGCAGTTAATCCAATAGGCCTGGGGAAAAGGTCGATCTTGCTTTGTCTGTAAACTCTGTATAGGTGATAGATAATAGAATATCTGAATTGGTAGTGACTGTGATTGATGTGACAAATCTTAGTTACTGTGAAACAGGAAACTAATGGCTGGAAACGATCTTGTTGGAGTTGTAGAACGCTTAATCAATGCAATGGGAGCACGTGAAGGTCAAGGTAACGATGCCTTGAGAAGACTGGACCTATTCGAAAAGTGCAATCCACCTCGTTTCAAGGGAGGATATAACCCTGATGGAGCACAAATCTGGATTCGAGAGATAGAGAAGATCTTTCGAGCATTACAATGTAATGAAGCTGATAAGGTAGTCTTCGCTACTTATGCCTTATCTGAGGATGTCGAACATTGGTGGGATAGCATGCGTAGACAATTCGAAGTGAACGATGTGGAGATCACTTGGGATTATTTCAAGGATATGTTTCTGGAGAAATACTTTCCAGCTGATGTTAAAGAGAAAAGACAATTCGAATTCCTGTCGCTGACCCAAGAAAATATGACCGTTGGAGAGTACGCATCCAGGTTTGAAGAGCTATCTCATTTTTATTCTCATTATAATGATGCTACTAATGAAAGAGATCGGTGTGCAAAGTTTGTAAATGGACTACGGCCAGAAATTAAGGAAGCTATACGAATGCAGGAAATCCATGAATTTTCCGTATTGGTAAATCGCTGCAGGATCTTTGAAGAAGACCATAAGGATAGAATGACCAAAAGTCGTGAGCCCATTCACAAGACAGGAGAAATGAGAAGTGGAGGACCTCACCATCACCAAAGAAGAGACTTCAGGAGAAATAAGCCTTACCAAGCACCATTTCATCAGTTTGGAACAGCATCTGTTCCTAACAGACCCCAAGCTTCAACTGGAAGCTATTACCCAACATCTGCACCAAATTTTAAATGTTTTATCTATGGAGGACCCCATTTAAAAAGGGATTGTCCTGAAAACACTTATGTTTGCTTTAAGTGTAACAAACCAGGTCATCACATCAAAGATTACCCAGAGATAAAGAGAGAAAACCCTGAAGGTGCGAGTACAAACATAAATACTCAAGGAGGCGTGCACAGTGCAGTCGGAAGGCCGAAGGAAAAAGGAAAGGTTTTTGCAATCACTGGAGAAAAAGCATCTCATGCTGATTCCATGGTGGAAGGTAAGTGTATCATTAATAAGATTTCTTTAACTGTTATGTACGACTCAGGTGCATCACATTCCTTTATTTCCAATGACTGTGTAGAAAAACTAAAATTACCTGTGATAGAACTACCATTTGACTTATATGTACATACTCCTAGAAACAATCTCATTGTCACTTCTAAAGCCTGTTGGAAATGCCCTATTGTCATAGATGGTAGGGACTTTAAGGCCAATCTTTTCTGTTTACCCCTTTCTGACTTAGAAGTTATTATTGGGCTAGATTGGTTGTCTGACAATCATGTTCTAATAGATTGTCAAAATAAAACCATAATGTTTAAAGAACCAGTGAATTTGAATCCTGAGGATTCGAGATTTCTAACCGCCAGCCAAGTGAGTGCCTCTTTAAAAGGAGGGGCTCAAGGATTCATGCTATTGCTTTCAATGAAAGGAGAGCAAGAATCAAAAATCAAAAATCTGCCGGTTGTGTGTGAATTTCCTAACATTTTTCCTGAAGATATCCCTGGTTTACCCCCAGAAAGAGATGTAAAATTTTTCATTGATCTAGTACCTGGAGTTGGACCTATTTCAATTGCACCATACCGAATGTCACCTCTAGAATTGGCAGAGTTAAAGAAACAACTTGAAGAGATGATAGAGAAGTAGTTTATATGACCCAGTGTATCCCCCTGGGGTGCACCAGTGTTGTTGGTTAAGAAAAAGGATGGTAGCATGAGATTGTGTGTAGATTATCGGCAACTAAACAAGGTGACGATCAAGAACAGATGCCCTCTGCCAAGGATTGACGACTTGATTGATCAGCTGCGTGGTGCCACGGTGTTCTTCAAAATTGATTTGAGGTCTGGATACCATCAAATAAGGGTGAAGAAAGAAGATGTATCAAAAACTGCTTTTAGAACACGCTATGGCCATTACGAATATCTAGTAATGCCTTTTGGTGTAACTAATGCACCAGCCGTATTCATGGATTACATGAATAGGATTTTTCCTCCATATCTATATAAATTTGTAGTGGTGTTCATTGATGATATATTAGTGTACTCTAAAAGCAGAGAAGAACATGTTGAACATTTGAAGGTCGTGTTGAAAATCCTGAAAAAGAAACAACTGTATGCAAAGATGTCGAAGTGTGAATTCTGGTTAGAAGAGGTGAACTTTTTAGGACATGTAATTAGTCAAGGAGGAATAGCTGTAGACCCTTCCAAGGTGGAGGCGGTTTTAAAATGGGAGAGACCAACCACGATCACTGAGATTAGAAGTTTCTTGGGCTTGGCTGGATACTATAGGAGATTCATTGAAGGATTTTCAAAGCTAGGATACCCATTGACCAAGTTCACACGGAAAGGACAACCTTTTGTATGGATGAAACAATAAGAGAATAGTTTCCAAGAGCTGAAAGATCGACTTACTTCTGTGCCGGTGTTAGTACTCTCTGATCCATATCGAAGTTTTGAAGTTTACTGTGATGCATCTAAACAAGGACTAGGAAGTGTACTCATGCAAGACAAGAAGGTTGTAGCCTATGCGTCGCGTCAATTAAGGCAACATGAGATTAACTACCCTACCCATGACTTAGAGTTAGCTGCTGTAGTTTTTTCCTTAAAGATTTGGAGGCATTATCTATACGGTGCAACATTCGATGTGTTTAGTGATCATAAGAGTCTCAAGTATTTATTTGACCAAAAGGAGTTAAACATGAGGCAACGGAGTTGGATGGAGTTCTTAAAGGATTATGACTTTGAGTTACAGTATCATCCTGGAAAAGCGAATGTAGTAGCTGATGCTTTGAGTCGAAAGTCTCTATATACGTCCACAATAATGATTAAAGAGCTGGAATTGATAAAGAACTTCAGAGATCTTAACCAAGCAGTAAAGGTTAATGCTAACAGCTACAGATTAGGAGCGTTGCAACTGACAAGTGAATTCCTGAGGCAAGTTTTAGAGGCTCAAATAGATGATGAATTCCTGCAAGAAAAGAAAGAACTCTTGAAACAAGGAAAAGAAGTCGAGTTCAATGTAAGAAGTGACCAATTGCTGAGGTATAAGGATCGAGTGTGTATCCCTAATCAAGAGGAATTGAGGAAAGCAATTCTGGAAGAAGGCCATAAAAGTTATATGAGCATTCATCCCGGAGCTACTAAAATGTATCAAGATTTGAAGAAGTTATTTTGGTGGCCTGGAATGAAGAAAGCAGTGGCAGAGTACGTGGCTGCATGTCTAATTTGCCAGAAGGTTAAAGTGGAACATCAAAAACCCCCTGGAATGCTACAATCAATGGAAATACCAGAATGGAAATGGGTTAGCATTACCATGGATTTTGTGACTTCTTTACCCAAAACTCCATTAGGACATGATTCAATATGGGTAATAGTTGATAGACTAACAAAGTCTGCCCACTTTATTCCCATCAATATTCGTTACTCTATGGAGAAGCTGGCAAAATTATACATCGAGGAGATTGTGAGATTGCATGGAATTCCTTCAAGTATCATTTCTGATCGGGATCCTTGTTTTACATCATAATTCTGGAAGAGCTTGCATAAGGCTTTGGGAACAAGACTACGTCTAAGTTCAGCATATCATCCTCAGACGGATGGACAATCAGAAAGAACAATCCAATCTTTAGAGGACTTGTTACGAGCTTGTGTGTTAGAGCATAAAGGAAGTTGGAATCAATTCTTACCATATGTGGAGTTTACCTACAACAACAGTTTCCATGCTAGCATTGGCATGGCACCTTTTGAAGCATTATATGGAAGAAATGTAGGACCCCGCTATATTGGTTTGAGACTGGTGAAAACTTGATGCTAGGACCAGAGTTGGTACAACAAACCACATATAAAATCAAAATAGTTCAGGAAAAGATGAAGGCAACACAGAGCAGGCAGAAAAGTTACTATGACAAAAGAAGAAAGCCGCTCGAATTTCAAGAAGGCGATCATGTATTCTTGAAAGTCACACCTATGGCTGGGGTCGGTCGGGCAATGAAATCTCAAAAACTAACTCCTAGATTTATTGGTCCATATCAAATAATTCATAAAGTTATTCTCATTGCCTACCAAATAGCATTACCAACTTTTCTTTCTAATATCCATAATGTTTTTCATGTGTCAAACTTACGAAAGTATATATCTGATCCTACACATGTTATTGAACCTGATGTCATACAAGTTAAAGATAATCTTACATATGATGCACCACCTGTTAGAATAGGTGACAGAAGAATAAAAAAATTAAGAGACAAGACAATTCCGCTTGTAAAGGTCATTTGGAGTGAAACGAGAGGAGAAAATTCTACATGGGAACTAGAAACTGAGATGAAAGAGTCTCATCCTCATTTAGTTTACTGATTAATGTAAATTTTGAGGACGAAATTTTCTAAGGGGAGTAGAGTTGTAACACCCCTATTTTTATTTTTATATTGAAATTTTGAAGGAATTAAATTAGGGTTCTTTAGAACTTTTTAATCTACGTATTATTTATGATTTTTTGAAATTTTTTGGAATTTTGGAAATTTTTTAATAAAATAATATTTTTTAAAATAATTTTAAATTCATATAAGTGACTTAAATTAAAAATATTTACAAGAAAGTGAATTGAAATTATAAGAAAATTTTCTAAAATCCGTTTCAAGTAGACTTATCTAAAAATTATTGGTTTGAGAAAAATCTTGATTTTTTCCAATCGTTAAAAAATTGGAAACGTATCAATAAATTTTTATTAACAGAAAATTTTAGATTTTTAAAATTTCATCTTTATATTACTCATTATAAAATTAGTGAGGACTGATATAATATCGCTAAATTTCAAAAAGGACTCATTTTGAATATTTAAAATATACCGAGTGAAGGGTTACTATTTGACTTAATAATTTTGCCAATAATTACTATGCAAAACACTGTGCATATATGAAATTTTCAAAAGACGCACAGTAACCAAGAATAAAAAATTCAAAAATGCATAGTACTTTTATATTAAAATAATGGAATGCATAGTAAATTTTTTTTCCTATAAATACCGAAGGATTTCTTATTTAGAATTTACAATTTCAGATTAAGTTTTCTTAATATAGTAGTGCTAGTGAGATAGTGGTGGAAGTGAGAGAGAGAAGAAAAGTTTTTGGAGAGAAGGTTCTGCCAAAATCCTAAGGTAGGAATACTTCTCTTTTATATTTTTTTGGGTTATTTTTATATCGTTTTTAGAAATCTGTTATTATACTAGAAATAATATTATTTTAAGTTACTATTCTACATAGTAAAATACTATTTCAACAGTAAATTACTATTTCAATAGTAAATTACTATTCAAATAATAAATTACTATCTACTGTTACTATTTACTATCACTATTCACGATTTACTATTTACCATTACTATTTATGTTTTACTATTTGCTATTACTATTCACGTTTTACTATTTACCATTACTATTCACGATTTACTATTCACTATTCACTATTCACTATTCACTATTCAGTATTCAAAATTTACCATTTCTGTTTTAAGTAATAATCTTAATCTTCGTCTTATGCTTATACTGAAATAAGATTGATATTAATATTTCTAGAAATCGGAGGCGCAAAACAAATCCATTTTGGGTAACAATTCAAGGTAAGGGGGAGTGAGATAAGAGTATAATATGAAAAGACATAAGAATAATGGGAGGAGTCCTCTACTCCTTTTAAATCTGATAATATTATTATTTTAAAATATTAACTTTTTAACTTAAAATTTTTAATAAATTTTAAATTAAATATCCGGTTTAACTAACTCTAACATACCTATGCAAGGACTTGGACCATTATGACCTATATGGACTGGACTATACCTATGCAAGGACTTGGACCATTATGACCCATATGGACTGAACTATACCTATGCAAAGACTGGATTATATGGACTTACATATACCTATGCGAGGAATTGACCAAAAGGACTCAAATTGACTATATTAATAATCATTAAATTTTGTATTATGATATGTATTAATGATATTTAATTGATTTGATTATGATTGATTGATTGATGATATTTAGTTATGATTGATATTGCTTGATTTTGATTGATGATATTGTAATGTGGAGTTTGAGCATATAGCGAGCATGACGGAAAGCTAAAATTCAGTAAGAATTTCTTATCTTACTCTTTAAATTTTATTATCTTTTATTTCTTCTTAGAAATTATTTTTATTTTCAATATTTAGAATAAAAAATATTATTTATTTTAGAAAGAAAACATTTTATGAAAATTAAATTATAACAAATTGAAATAATTAAATCTTGAGATAAAGAAAAATTTTGTAACTTTAAGTATTTTTGGTTAATAACTTAAAGATTATTCTCTTTTAATAAAATAAAATTTTTAAAAGAAAATTATTTTATTTTTCCAACTTAATAACTAAAGATATTTGGAAATAATTGAAATTTCTAAATTTGATTTTGTTAAGATTTAATTTGAGAAAGATTATGTAAAGTTTTATATGAGAAAGTTTTTAGATATTTAAGGCTTAGGAACTCAGTTTTCAGTGAGATTCGAAAACTGTACCAAATTTATTTCTGTGGGACAGAAATTCAGGGAATTGAGAAAATATACAGTTTATTGAAATGATATTGTAAACCTTTAAGGTATTTAATAATTAAGTTTCTAAAAGCCTTAACTAACTCAATATGCGAGTAGTTCATGCATCATGAATCATTAAAGTGAAATGAAATGATATTGTCTGGGGACGGATTATAGAAACCGAGGATACATTAGAGGAGGCTTAATTACGAGCCTTGGGATGAGAGGGTGTGAAAGGGTGCTTCAGGGGACCTGGGGTAGCTCCCTAGTGTCGGGTACTTTCACAATAAAAACTTTTTCAATCTGACTAGTCTCTAAGTGTTTCCATGCCAGTTGAGCTATTCATATTATTATTATCCAGACTTATGGAACAGTGTAAACTCCTGGTTGGCCCAGTGCAAATTAAAATTTAAGGGCCCACATATATAGGTAAGTTATGATAAAGATATTGCATAACATTCATGCATTCATAATTGATTGTGTATGTGATTGTGATTGATATTATGTATTGGTTTTTGAAAACCCTTTGTTGCTTATGTCTTATTCGGAAATATTATATTCTGTTTCTCACTCCTTTCTCCATGTTTTTGTTTCATATATTGTAAATTGATGGTTCAGAGGAAAGAATCGAAGAATATCGGCAGTAACTATAGCATGTTCTAGAAAGGGAGCTCGGTATGAATACCGTGGTCCAATGAATAAATAATGTTAATAAGTAACTGCTTCTGGGCCATGGAGTTTCCTCTCTTTCTTATAATGTTTAATGTTTATTTTCTTCGGATGAATGTATAAATACTTTATAAAGTTTTAATAATATTTATGAGGTATTTCAGAAATAATGTATATAATTTATTCCGATAGTTTCTTTTTAACAATCATATCTTTAGTAAAAAAAAATTATGAATTTTTCTAGAATTTATT
Organism: Clitoria ternatea; assembly: GCA_037962975.1. Taxonomy (NCBI): domain Eukaryota; kingdom Viridiplantae; phylum Streptophyta; class Magnoliopsida; order Fabales; family Fabaceae; genus Clitoria; species Clitoria ternatea. The sequence goes on from CM075672.1 coordinate 267,176,508, forward strand.
AAGGTGTAACTGAGGGTGTTATAGGTTTAGTCAAGTCTTTTGATGTTTTGGATTAGTGGGAGTTTATTTTATAATCTGTTTATTGAAACTATTTTTTTTATTTTGGATATGTTTTGTGACGTCATTTTATTGACATATCTTTTGTAGCATTTTTTGATGCTTGGAACATGTGGAAATGAAATTCATATTTCCTTATCTATATCGTGACTGAAATATAAGCTATTGTGGTGTATAATGCATATCCCTATCGGATATGATTGTATGCTATTGTGAAATTATTATACTTCTTGGTATAATTAATAACTTGTCATAATAATATAGATTTTGTACTTAATAATTTAATAATGTTATCCAAGTGGGAGAAATGTTAGATTTTCTTATTAATATATTATTATATTAATTTGATGGATTAGCATCATTAAATTATTATATCTATATTGTTTGATTAATTATATAATATGTAAATATTATGGATATAGATAGATTTAGCTATTGGGCTTTTGTTTGGATGGACCGTGATGGGTTGGCCCATTCTATGTGCCCAGTGAGAGGTTCTCGCTCTCATATGTGGTTGCCTATATAATCACTATCCCATTAGGTGATTAATATGTATAGTCAGTAACACACTGAACATAAGGCACTCAGATTGAGAGTAGTACACGCTCATTATTAGGACTCATGGATCACTTGTCTTCAGGTACGCCTTCAATCAAAACTTTGTTGTCATGATATGTGTTAAAATTATGTTATGAATTGTATGTTTATAATAACAATTTTTTTGCATGCTATGATTGTTTTGTTAATATGATGTTGTGGAACTGGATAGGTATTGGTGAATACTATAGCGAGATCCAATTCAATACCTGTCATTTAACATATATATGCTCACCCCTAAATTTATGGTTGTTTTATAGTAGACGTGGACCGAGGCGATGTGTGGTGAGAGGTCACCAAGCCTTGATGAAGTTCTTGTGAGAGGACTAGTGCATTTGTATATGATGTAGATGTTGGTATTGTTTTGTTATAGTAAGCCTTGGTCGGCTCTTTGTTAATTTTGATGTATATATATATATATATATTGGATAGTGGATATAGATATCTGATGACTTCACTGAAAGTCTAGACTTGATTTTGATGTACTATTGTGAATTTTGATGATGATGATGTTGATAAATATGTAATGAATCTGGTTAGATGCCATGGATAAATCGGTGGTGATTATATTGATGAACTATGCTAAGGAATTATTGTGCAGTGTGCATAATGTTGAATTGATACCATAGGCAGGGAATTATGCATATCATATTGTAATTGAGATGTTGACTTGATAGGATTGGCTTAGTACCTTTAGAGTTGAAAATGGTGATTGTATATGTAAGAATTGATGCATGATAAGGAACTGAATGGGTCAAATTGTGATCCGTGAGGTCCCGGTGCCTACGAATGGGTCCAATAGTGTATACATGATATTTAGAATATGAATGAGGTGATTTGGACCTAATTGTATAGGGATTGAGTGTCTTGGTCCCTTAGAAATGACCAAAATGGCCAAAATGCATTCTTGTGCATAACTCGTTTAATTTTGGGAATTTGAGGCATGGTCATTTATCACAAGCAATAAATGATGTGTTTTAGGTGGTGTCAAAGTTTGGTGGTGTTTGGAGGTCATTTGGGGAAGTTAGGGTATGCGAAAGTTGGCTGGAATTCCAAATTCTGCATAATTTCTGCATTATAATCTGGTGTAATCGATTAGCAGGTCTGTGTAATTGATTAGGGTAACCTATTAGCATGTCTATGTAATCGGTTAGGACCATTCTGGATTGATGGTAATCGATTAGTAGGTTTATGTAATCAATTAGGGTCATTTTGTTGTCCTGGTAATCAATTACCTATGTGGTGTAATCGATTACCATGCCCTTTGGACCTCCAAATGGGTTGAAAACGCATTCTAACTCCACCTAGCTTCTGCCTAGGCTACTCTAGGCCTATTTAATTGATGTTGAGGGGCTTTTGAGTAGCTAAATAGAGTCCACAAATGATAAAAAATTATCCATGGATTTTTATTTAATTAAGCTTTAGGTGCTCACAATCGATGTAAAAAAAACATTATAAAAATATAAATAAACCCATGGAAAATAACAAGAAGATTTGGTGGATATTTCTATTTTAAATATGGTTAATTAATTAAGATTATTTAGTTTTTATCTTAATCTTTTATTTTTTTTTAAAAATCAACACAGACATAAATAATTGAAATGAAAGAATACCATTTCATGATTAATTTCTTTGTGTGAATTAGCAACATTGTATAGTAAATACTAGGAATAAGCTTTTGCGTTGCATGGATTTATTTATATTTTAATATTTAATAGCAAATATTTTAAAAGTTGTATGAAAATATTAGTGATTTAACTGTAGTATTTAAAAATTAAATGTTACTACATTGAAGAGTTGTAGAAATGTAATAGTTTAACAAATAATTAGAATCTAAACAAGTATATTAATATATTTAATGAATTTATGTCATATATCAGTAATTTTTTTAAAGAAATATGTATATTGGTTTTATCTAAATCATCATAAATCCTTATTGCAAATATGAGTTTGTGGATTTAGGATCTTGAGAGAAACTTTTGTTATCTTGTTTGTTTGTCGGGTGTACGTAATGTTTGTGGTCCCCTCGTGTGTAGTCTATATAAATTATTGGGGTTGTTGAGAGAACAATTAACAGTTATTAAATTTTCCATGGAATCTCTATATAGTGATCCACATTGATTGTTGAAAGTGAAGTTTCTAAAGTAAAGAGGATCCTTTTCACTGTTGAGTGCATGTACCTTTACTTTTGGGGAATAAAAAATAGAACAAATAGAAATGAATCAAATACTATTAACTTAGTTTAATTATATTATAGGAATGTTGTGTTAGTTGTTTAATTATTTAATTTTGGTTATGATATGCTTTAGGAGATAATCATATAATTACACATTAGTGGGCAGTTTGTTCATAGGGGGGAGGTGACACAATATGCAACGGGGGTATCCTTGAATGTTCGTTTGAGATTGATGGGGACTATGTGGACTTTTTACATTCCTTAATTTTATAGAAAAAATGGTTTATCACAAGATAATGAATATATTTTGGCATGACCCTAAGTATGGGTTGAATGAAGGTTTAAGACCTGTAATAAGGGATGGTACTGTGTTGGCTTTCGTTGCTTCTGCTAAGGCTAATGAAAGGTGGTAGATGTCCACTACTAATTCTTGGTTGATAAGGTTTATAATGTTGAAGAGATAATTGGGGAGGATGACAAGTTGGAAAAGAATAACAATGGTGAGGCTAATGACCTGTCCATCCTGGATGAGTTAGCAAATATGATGATGGAGAATAAGATAGAGGAAGAGGTAAACTTAGAAAAGAAGATAGTATTGATGTTAAGATTTATTTGGAAGAGAAGGAAAACAAATTAGTAAGTCCTAAAAGGATTAAGTAAATAGCCAACATGCTGAAGCACATCCTACCATTGGGTTATCAAAGTAGTGATACATAAATAGAAGATACTTTTCTTGTCGCTGTTGATGATATAGTGATTAAGATAAGTCAACCACCACCTAGTGTCCACCTTCAAGAGAAAACAAAGTCTAGTAAAATGGTCATTGTGGAACTAGAACGTGATGGAGGAGAGAAAGTGGATGAGGAAATAGTAAGGGGTGAAGCATGGGCTTTAGAGGAACTCAAGACTCTGACTAATTCAGATGATAAAGGAGAGTCATATAAGGTGTATCCTTAATATAATAAAACTGCAACATTTGGTCATCTCATCCTTGAAGAACATATGGAGTTTCCAACACTTGATATGTGTAAACAAGTTGTGAAAGACTTCACTATGTAGTTGGGTAGACATATCAAATGGGCAAACAATAAAAAAATTAGAGTGAGGGCTGCTTGTAGAGTTAACAATTATGGATGAGAGATTCTTTATAGTTGGTTTGAGGATAGAGGATATTATTAGATCAAAACTTTTCATGGTAAGCATATCCGTGTTAGGACATACGAGAACAAGGCTTATGATGCAGCTTGGTTAATTGGTAAGTTAGTTAAGTTCCTTAGAAGGTACCCTTTAGTGAAACATAATGAGGCGTATGGGTTGTTCAAGAAGAAATATGAAGTGAAGGTTGGAAGTAGCCTGATCTATAAGGCTATGAAAAATGCTAAGGAAATTATTAAAGGGAATAATAAGAAAGAGTTTAATGCACTCCAGTGATATTACCATGCACTACTTGAGAATAATCCAAGTTCAACTATTAAGATGGAGATTATGAAAGGTTGATGTGGTCTCCTAGTATTTGACAAGTTGTACATTTGTCTTATTAAAAAATGTTTTATGGCTGGTTGCAGGCCTTTAATTGGGCTTGATGGTGTATTTTTTAGAGGGTATTATAAGGGCCAACTAATCATAATTGTTACACAAGAGGCCAATAACCATTTTTGGCAAATTTTTAATAGTGTAGTGTTTATTGAGAATAAAGCAAACTAGAAGTGGTTTTTGGAATTGTTATTAGATCATGAACTTGGTGATTATAAATAGATGGGTTGGAAATTTATATCATATATGTAGAAAGTAAGCATTATTTATAATATATGAACTGGTCTGATCTGGGGTCAAAGATTCAGTGTGGGACCAGCCATAAGAGTCAACTATAAAGAGTGTCTATACGTACAATGGGTATCCGGTATTGTTATCTGATATCTCAGTGGGAGATACTGGTCTTGAAGTCCTGGGGATCCTTCACACCAGGCTTTCGCGTTGAAGGGGGCGAAAGGTGGTGTTACTTGTGAAGATTCTCCGACGCTCAAGTCAGTAAACAAGAATGAGAATTCTCATTCTAAAAGCTTAAGTTAGGGAATGTAGCTAACATACCAGTATATGAGAAATGGGTATTTATAAGCGTGCATGGAGAATGAAGGGTCAGGTTGGGCCAGGGGACAAATAGTACATTGTACAGTGTACGATTCTGACACATGACACGGGAGGGGCCGCGTCTCCAGTGAACGTCCCCTACAGTTGTACCTTATACTTTTTGTCGGGTGACATAGAAGTTTTTCTGGTGTGCGAGGTGCTGACCTGGACAATCCGGTGTAAAAGGGCGTCTGATACGGATATGTTCGAAGGTTTTACCTGTAACGTCGGTAGCATAGTGAGAACGGATGAAATTACATCCTTGCACATGTGTTGGTATCGAGACCGGATTAATATATTTTATTTCTATTGCAGTGTCAGGGACTCGTGTTAGAGACCTATTACCAAAATTTTAAATATGTCAAACTGACTGATTGTCTGACTTATGTATTATTTTTACCTACTTGTTTCATTAGGGACTCATACTAGCCATCTAGGAAGTGATGCCAGATGTTTACCACAAATTTTATGTGTGGTACTTATGGCAGAATTTTTAAAAACAATGGAAGGAAAAGGATTTGAGGACACTATTTTGGCAGACTACGAGAGCAACTAACACCTACCTAATTTGACACTCACAGGAATAACATAAAGCGGGTGAAAGTGAAAGTGAAGGCTTATAAGTATATGAAGAAATTTGAACCATCTAGTGGGAAAAATCTCATTTTTTAGAATGGCCAATGATTAGCAACATATTCAATAATACTTGTAAAGTACTTAATGCAAAGCTATTGAATGCTAAGAACAAACCAATAATAATAATGCTGGAAGAGGTGAAGACCTACATCATAACCCATATTGATCACAACAAGATGAAACTTAACAATCATTCGAGTAAACTCCCTCATATACAACAAAGTAGACTAAAAAAATAGTAATAAATGGATTGTTGTTTGGTCAGGTATGTCCATGTTATGACAATTTGTGCTCTTTAAAACACTTCCTATTAGTTCATTTAAGTTAAATTATTTTGTAGGAAATGATTAAGGGGAGAGAAATGAGGTGCACTACAACCCAACCAAGGTCATTATGGACATTAGAAAATAAGAATATATTTTGCCAATTCACTAGTATAGGGACCTATTCCTAAAGTTTCAAATTTGTCAAGAGATAATCATTGATATTCAATTGACTAGTTAATTTTTTCATGCACAAGTATTCCTTGTGCTCATGCATGTGTAGCCATTGCAAAGAACAGGGAACATGTAAAGAACCATTCTCATGTTTGGTTGACAATGGCCTTTTTCAGTGCCATATATGTTGACAGTGCCATTTGTAGTGTGCCTGAGCAAGAGTTTTATGAAAAGATGTGATATATCTCACCTAAACCACCCTTAATTAAAAGGACCATTGGAATACCAAAGAAACAAAGCAGGAAAACAAATGAATCAACCACTAGAAGGAATACATGGCAAGTTAGCCAAACTTAACACTCACAAGATGGAACAAGCACAAGTGGAAGGAAAAAGAAAAGACTTCTAAGAAAATTCAGGTGCAGGGAATATGGACAACAAGGTCGTAATAAACAGACTTGTCCAACTACCATTAAAAAAAGGCAAGAAGAAGGAGAGGTAGTGGCCACTACTCTAACTAAAAATGACCAAAGCATTGCACCAAATTTTGAAAGTGCTCTAACTACTCAACAAGATGAAACTCTTCTTAAAAGCTCAATAAAAAAGAGACAGAGGTAGTCCCTAACCACACTTGTGTGAAAGAGTCCAAAAAATGCATCCAAGCAAGCTATGTCTCCACCTGCAAATGAAGAATGACCAAGGAAAAAACTAGCATTCTAAAAGAAAGATGCCATGATCTTTGTTCCAACACCCGATCTTAAGGAGAAAAAGTGAACTACAAATGTCTTTTTCAGGACTAGAAAATGATGTAAATGGCTTAAGACATGGAATTTTTTTGGTTACCACAACTTGATGAAAAGTGTTTATTTCAATTGTGTTAATATGTATCATCACAACAAGACTTTTTTTTTGGTATATGTTGTTACCAATTGCTAAGGTGAATTGAATTTGTTACAAAACACTATTGAATTTTATTATCATATATTGAGTTTATTTATTACAATACACTATTGAAGTTACTTTGGCATTTGCATATGATATCTAAAAAAACCAGCTGAGTATTGTTTCTTTATTACCATATATTGTTTGTTTATTGCCTGACTAATGTTATTAAACTCACTATAAAATCCAAATAACCACTTATATTTAAAAATAAAAATCCACTTATAATAACTTATAGTTCCTAGAAAACATGATAGGGACCATAAAATATCAACTTCCTTAAACATAACAAGCTACATTTACAAAGAAAAAGATTAACTACATTGAAAATAACCCAATTTCAAAAAGATGTGTGTTCCATAACATTATAAAGCCTATCCACAACTACCCTAACAAACACAATGACAAGGATTATTATTGAATACACTTGTAACTACACAGTCCTATTTATTTTCTTCATCTTCTTTTCAAACCCAAACATAACAATCCTAAGTTTAGTTTCCATGGTATAGGTTATCATATTCATTTCTTGCTCCACACCCATGTGAATCTTCTTTAATTCATCCTTCAGTTTAGCCTTCTGAAGTTAGGCTTTTTTATCTCTTTAACAACCATTAACTTCAAATGTCTAACCTCCATTTTAATTTCACCAACTAGCATTTCAAGCATCAACCCCTGTTAAAGCTTGAGATGTACCATTATTGTCATTCAGCTTTTGTATTTTGTCATGTGAAGTAAGGAGCTTTGGAGTTCAACTGGGCTCAAGTGTCCAACCTTGTCAATGGTTGTTAGGGCTTTAAATTAGGGGTAATATGAAGGAGAGTGGTAATAAGAATAGAGAGGGTAACTTGGGTTTCATAGAGATTTACCCCTAAATTTTTCCCTTTTTCTTTTAAAAAATTTATCCATTTACCCTAAAATCTAATTCGGCAAAATAGGCTCGTTTAACTACCTATATGGCACTTCATCTAACATTAAACGTGTCAAGTAAAGTGCCCACATAGGCAAAACTTAACGGAAGTCTGAAGAAATTGATGTCAGGGACCTATTTTGTGATGACCCGCGTCAATTTACCATTTAATTACACCCGGTTAATCATTTTTCGTAATAATTTTTCATGTTTAATGAAAATTAATTAAGTCTTAATATAAAATAATATTTACTTTTCTTAAGCATACTCAAAATAATAACCGATCAGAAATAGATCCATTAATAAAATGGGATTGATTAGAATCAACGGAAGGAGAAAGATGAAGACAGGGGTCACTCGCTTGAGCGAGACCCTGATGGTCGCTTACGCGAGTTCCGACTCGCTTGAGCGAATCCTACATTTCAAACCTGAGTGAAACGCGAGACATGCAAGGAAAACTAACAAATCGGTTTTTACTCGGAGATGGGTCCACTCGGTCATATCTCACTCAGGAACCCCTTAACCTTCACTCAGAAAAGGGTTCTCCCGGTCATGTATCACTCAGAAAACACCCCAACCTTACATCACTCAGAAGAGGTTCTCTCGGCCATACCTCACTCAGAAACATCCTAATCTTCACTCAGATGCACTCTAATCTTCACTCGGAAACATTCTAATCTTCACTCAGAAGCACTCTAATCTTCACTCGAAAACATTCTAATCTTCACTCAGAAGCATTCTAATCTTCACTCGGAAACATTCTAATCTTCACTCGGATACAGTCTAATCTTCACTCGGAAACATTCTAATCTTCACTCAGAAGGGGACAAGGGATACTCACTTGAGCAAAATAGGCACAGGATCAATTCCCCTGGCCTTCGCTCGGACAAAACTGAATCCGCTCGGCGAGATTCGTCCGGTAATCGACTTTACTACAGCAAACACAAATCCACTCATGAAAATCAATACCAATCACATAGCAACATAATTCATGTGCACATTAGTCATCATACACAAGCAATATAGAAACAATTATAATGTATATAAAGCGTACTTCTCTTGTTTGAAATGCTGATCTGGCAAAGTATTAAAGCCATGCTCTTGGGGGCCGGTGTTGGGACCGGATCATATGCCCCCTAGCTTGTTATAGTGACTGGCGGAGTCACTTTAATGAGCTACAACACTTAAGCTTTAGCTTTTATAGGCATGGGTTTAGGCGGTGTTTGCTAGTTCAGGATTTTTCGGACAAGTGTTTTCGTGCATTTAATGCTTTCATTATTACTTGCCACGCCTGTCATTAATGCGCCTTGAAACCGCGTTTTGCCGCTTCAATCCCTCATTGCCACGTATGCCCTCGTAACGATTGCCATTCCAATGATGGGACACAAATGCGTGGGGTGGCAGTTGGATACGTTTTCGAGGTTTTTATCGTGGGCCTTGGATTTTGAAAATGCGGCCCAAAAGATGCCTGTCTCGAGGTTCATCCAATGACTGTGATTGCGCTAAATTCATCCAACGGCTGTAGTTGCGTTTCTGAGATTAATGATGCTTTACTCGTTTCCCCCCAAGCCATGCCTATAAATAGATAGACTCTTAGGAGGGAAAACTTTTCGCTTCATCTTCTTCTCTGCGTTTGCTATTAGAACTGCCTTTTGAACTTTGCTTTCGTGCGAGTAGTTTGTTGTTGCAGTTCTTCATTTCTTCAAAAGCTTAAGGTAACTTGCTTCTTCCTCAGCTCTTTGTCTTCATTTTCATTGGGTTGGTTCTATTTTTTCTTTCTGTGTGTTCGTTAAAACAAAGATGAGAGGAAAAAGGTCAGAGTCTTGTTCTAGGGTTTCTGTTCGTCCCATGTTTTCTGACATTAAGAGTGAAGATGGGGCTTTCTATACTAGGAGGGACTCGACGTTTTACAGCAGCGTGGAGTATTTTAGTAATGCTGTATATTCGTTTGTGTCAGGAGGTGTTTCTCACACACAAGTGCTGACGATGGCAGAGTGTCAGAATGTTGTATTGCATAGATTGGATTGGGAGAAGACGCTTGAGATTGACCCCTATTGTTGGGTTGAGGAAGATGTTAAGGGTACTTCTTCTCGCCATGCGACTACTAGTGGAGGCGTGGTGGAGTTGTCTGTGCCAATTTGGAAAAGTGAACGATATGAAGAGAGGTTTATCGTTCGTTCTCCCAAGACGTACGAACGGATATGCCATCGCCCTCAGAATGTTCGTACAATATATATGTATGATATTCTATTTACTCAGCTGGGGATGCGTTTCCCATTGAATAAATTTCAGATGGGCGTACTGAGGTTCCTGGACTGCGCCCCTTCTCAGCTGCATCCCAATGGTTGGGGAATAGTTCATAGCTTTGAAGTGATAGCTGAGTATCTAGAGTTTACGCCTACTGTGGCGTTGTTCTTTTCTTTCTGCCGCATAATGAGGAGAGTAAATGTAAAAACGGGCGGCATGGGCTTTGTAACTCTTCGGGCAAAGCCGAAGATTTTGAACTTCAAAGCGTTTGCTAATTCCGCCAAGGAAGGTGGACTTCATTTTAGGAAAAGCTTTGTGAAGGTCTCTGTTAAGAAGGACAAGCCCATTTTCTGGCGGAGTAGGGAGGGAATTGATAAATTCCCAGTATCGTGGACACATGAGCACTTCCTCCTGACTAAGCAAGCATATGAAGTTGAGGAGAGTGCTTTATCAGCTGCTTCTGTGGAAGTACTTTGGACTTTGAAGGAGTACAACTCCGTCCACAAGTTGATTTTATGTCGAAGGCTGCTTGGGCGGGATGCTCAGGGATATTTAAGTAATACGTTAAGACTTTTGGCTTGAATATTACTCCTGTTGTTTCCTGTAGCTTCTGATCAAATTTATGTATGTTGTTTTACAGGAGAAATTGCTGCATTCCCTGGAATGAAATGTATTAAGCAGATCCGTATGAGCCGTAAAGAGATTGATGCGGAGAATAATGTGCAGCCCAGGAGGAGTTTGGCTGCTACTCTAACGAAGACCCTTCCTTTCCCGGCATCCACCAATATAGTGAATTTTGAAGGTGGTGCAGGGTCCTCAACAGCTGCTGTTGAGAGGCGTTCTAAGAAACACCAAGAACCAGAAGCTGCTGAGGAGGAAGAAGAAGAAGTAGATCTCTAGCCCTTGCAAAGAAGGAGGACCAAAGGCAAGAAAAGGGTTAAGGAAGGAGCATCAATTGATGCCGCCATTGACTTGGAGGAGACTCAGGAGGTACCTGTTGTGGGTACTTCTGCTGATATGGGGGGTGTTGATGGCGCCTTCGAAGAAGACGTTGTGACGGAGGGAACGGAGGGAATTCAAACTCCAATCCGTGTTGTGGAGGATGAGGCAGAGAGGACTGAAGCCTCTCCAGGCCACCAAGTTGAAAATCCCGCCCTGGAGCTGACTACCCAAAGAATACCAGCCTTCTTCATTGATGTTCCAGGGGAGTCATCCAGGAGATCCGTCTCTCTGCCTTTGGTGGGGTCTCGATTGAACCCTTTTTTGTACTTTGCAAATATGGGATCCCACCAGTCGGAGAGGCGTGATCCAGAGTTCATCCTCTACCCCGACCTCGACTTCGAGGAGATTCCGAACGCCACCGCAGCTGCAAGGTGGCACCTTGCAGAAATAGATGGCTTCTTGGCCTCTGTACCTCGTATAGCTGATGTTGCTGCTGAGGCCAACATGTTTCAAGCGTCTTTTCATGAGTCTGCTGAAAAGATTCGTAGCTTGGAACATGATAATGAACAGCTGTCGGAGGTGATTAAGGCCAAGGACAAACACCTTGACACCGCCAATGCTAATATCAAGAAGCTGGAGGATGAGCTGGCTCGGGTAAGAGCTAACAAAGCTCTGCTGGAAAAGCAAGTTTCCGGCTTAAGAGAGCAGAATACAAAGCTGGGCGAGGAGGTGAGTGGACTGACCCAGGTGAGGGCTGACAATGACCTGCTGAAACAATAAGTTTCGGATCTGATTCAGCAGAAACAAAAATTGGGCGAGGATGTAAGTGAGCTTCAGCAGAAGTTGGTTTTCCTTGAACTTAATAAAACTACTGCTGAAGATGCCTGGGTGGCGGAGTTAGACCAAGCAGCTACTGCATACAATAACCTTGAAAAACAGGTTGAAGGGTTGCGAGCTGAAAAAGCTACCTCAGATGTCGCCAGTGAAAGGCTTGACAAGGAGTTACAATCCGCGTTGGATGCGGCTGAGGCAGCGATTGATGATGCTTTCAGCATGGCTGTTCGTCAACTCCGTTATCGCAATCCAGGCGTTGCTCTTTCCACCACAGGCATTCATCCTTACTACGAATTCATCAATGGAGAATTGATGGTGCCTGTTCAAGGGGGTCACGCTCCTGCGCCCAGTGTTAAATATATCCTGGCGGACTTGCCTCCCTCCCAAAGTTTAATCAAACCTGGTGAAGGTCAGGCCACCTCTGCCCAACAAGAAGGGATGTCGGCCGACCCTTGAAGACCAGCTCCTGAAACCCTTTGCAAGCTTTTGTTTTTATTTGCATTTTAATGATATCGCCTTGTTCCAGGATAGGCTCTGGATTTTTATTAATATTGGCAATATTCAATAAAATATATTTTCTACAAATGTATACTTGTTCATAGAAGTAGTGTTTAAGTCCATCGTATTTATGCCTTGTAAAATGATATTGAGAAGGCGGAATATTCATCTGAGGACTTAATGAAATATGACTAAGTATAACGAGGCGGAATAGCCTTTTTGAAATTCTGGTGAAGTAAAATTCAGTAAGGAGGCGAAGTAGCCTCTTAGGAATTTCAATGAAACAAATTCAGTAATGGGGCGGAGTAGCCTTTTTGAGAATTTTAACTGAAGTAATTCAATAATGAGGCGTAGTAACCTCTTGAGAATTTCAATGAAGAATGTTCTTCAATGAGGCGGAGTGGCCTCTTGAGAACTTCATTGAAGTGATTTCGATAGTGAGGCGTAGTAGCCTCTTAGGAATTTGATAAAATAGGATTCCGTAAGGAGGCAGAATGACCTCTTAGGAACTTCAAAGGAGTTGGATTCCGTAAGGAGGCGGAGTGACCTCTTAGGAATCTCAATGAAGTTGGATTCTGTAAGAAGGCGGAGTAGCCTCTTAGGAATTTGATGAAATAGGATTCTGTAAGGAGGCGGAGTGGCCTCTTAGGAACTTCAAAGGGGTTGGATTCCGTAAGGAGGCAGAGTGGCCTCTTAGGAACTTCAAAGGGGCTGGATTCCGTAAGGAGGCGGAGTGACCTCTTAGGAATCTCAATGAAGTTGGATTCCGTAAGAAGGCGAAGTAGCCTTTTAGGAATTTCAACGAAGCACGATTTTACAAGTGTTGAACTTACTTGAACTTGTTGAGTTGTGCTTGAGTTTGTTACTCATATACTCCATAAAACATTGGTAGTCAGGCGGAGTCAAGTTTTGGATGGAATGTTTATCCTTTTGCATTTGGACTGGAGTGTATCTCCCAATTAAATGAAAATTGTCAAACCTAGGATTGCTATGGTGCAACATATAGCTGTGACACCAATTTATCCTGCAAGAAATTGGTTGAACTTTTGAGGTGATATGGTGCAGCATATAACTGTGACACCATTTCTTCCTGCAAGAACTTGGTTTAACCTTTGAGGCGTTATGGTGCAGCATATAGCTATGACACCAATCCTTTCTGCAAGAAGCCTACGGGACCTTGGGGATAAATTGGTACAGCATATAGCTGTGACACCAGTTCTTTCCATAGGCGGCCTGTAGGACCTTAGGGTCGGTATGGTGCAGCATATAGATGAGACACCAATCCTTTCCCCCCAAGGAGTTTTTTGGACCTTAGGGTCGGTATGGTGCAGCATATAGCTGTGACACCAATCCTTTCCCCCCAAGGAGTTTTTTGGACCTTAGGGTCGGTATGGTGCAGCATATAGCTGAGACACCAATCCTTTCCCCCCAAGGAGTTTTTTGGACCTTAGGGTCGGTATGTGCAGCATATAGCTGTGACACCAATCCTTTCCCCCCAAGGAGTTTTTGTTGACTCCGTTTGTGAAGCGTTGTTGCATGTTGGTTGATCTTTATGGAAATAAAGAGTTATGCATCTGTGCTTCAATTTTTGGAGTCATTGTCTAATCTGCATGGGAATAAATTCTGCCATGGATAATCAATTCAAAGTTAGAGTGAAGATTGAATGCAGGAAGGCATTTCATTAATAATGGAACTACATAAAGGGCTGAGTTAGGGTATATCTTTTCGAGACCCTTTCAAGGAAAGCATACATAGGAAGATCCTTGAGTTAGGAAGAAAATATCATACCATATTACCCAACTAGCTGTAGTATATGCGTAAATTTAAAACGTTCCATTTATTCCTGACCGGAGTGCCATCTAAGTTTTCTAGGCGGTATGTGCCTTTGCCCAAAACCTCGATGACTCGGTATGGACCTTCCCAGGTTGGTGCCAATTTGCCTTGGTGTGCAAATTTGTTGCCAATATTGGCCCTTCTTAGGACCAAATCTCCTTCTTTGAAATGGCGTTCAAAAATGCGTGTGTTATACCGTTTGGCGGCCTTTGCTTTGACAGCTTGGTCTCTTACAAAGGTTTCCTCTCTCAACTCCGCCAAAACCTCAAGTTCGTGTGCTAGGTTCTGTTGATTGGCTTCTTCGTTGAAATGGAGGACTCGAGCTGAAGGGGCTGCCAATTCAATGGGAATGACAGCCTCAACTCCATATGTCAGCTGATATGGAGATTCATTTGTGGTGGAGTGAGGGGTTGTTCTGTATGCCCATAAAACATGGCACAGTTGATTTGCCCAATCTCCCTTTGCCTCACCGAGGCATTTCTTGAGGCCCTTCAAGATTTCTCTATTGGCAACCTCTGCTTGTCCATTGGTTTGAGGATGTTCCACAGAAGAGAAAATCTACGTAATACTGAGATTTTCTAAAAGTTCAGTGAACTTGCGATCTGTGAACTGGGTGCCATTATCAGTGACTATGCGTCCAGGGACTCCGAAACGTGTAATGATATTTTTATAGACGAACCTTCGAGTCCTGGCTGACGTTATATGCACCACTGCCTCTGCCTCAATCCATTTGGTGAAATAATCAACACCAACTATCAAGTATTTGATACCGCCGGGCGCAGTCGGGAATGGACCCAAGATATCCATGCCCCATTGATAGAAAGGCCAAGGCGTTATTGATGATGACATTTCCTCCGCTGGAGTGTGGTGGAGATTTGCGAATCGTTGGCATTGATCGCATTTTTGGACATACGAGGCGGAGTCATGCTTCAGAGTGGGCCACTAATACCCCGCCCTGAGTATTTTTCTCATTAGACTCCGTGCCCCTGGGTGATGTCCACACTGCCCTTCATGGACTTCTTCCAAAACAGCTTGTACCTCGTTTTCATTTATACAAATTAGGTAAGGAACAGAAATTCCTCGGCGGTATAACTGTCTGTCTAGGAGTGTATAATAGGGTGCTTCTTTCTTTAGTTTCTTTCGCTCAAGATCATCCGTGGGCAATTGTCCATTAACAAGGTAACGAACTATTGGTGCTATCTAGGAATTGTCGTCAAAGGAGCGGCTCTTAATCATATGTACTGATGAAGGAAAGGAAATGCTTGGCTCTATCAAGGTACTCTGTACAACCGTAGTTGTGCACCCCGCCTTCTTTGTGCTGGCTAACCTGGAGAGGATATCAGCACGTGTATTCTCTTCGCGGGGTACATGCTTGAAAGTGACTTCATTGAAGCGCTGCTTTAATTCATTGACGCAGTCCAGATATTGTTGTAGCAGGGGTTCTTTAGCCTGATACTCACCAAGAATTTATGAGATGACTAATTGAGAATCACTGCATAGGGTAACAGTTTTGGCCCCAATATCTTGGGCTGCTCTGAGTCCAGCCAAGCAGGCTTCATACTCCGCCTGATTGTTGGACGTAGTGAAGGTGAAGTGTAATGAAATTTCAAGATGTACCCCGTTATCACTTTCTATAACAATTCCTGCTCCACATCCTTTGCTGTTCGAAGACCCATCGACATATATTGTCTAATGCGAATGATCTGTATCTGGGCTAGAGCCTGTTAATTCAACTACGAAATCTGCTAGGACTTGTGCCTTGATAGCAGCTCTTGGCTCGTAAGATATGTCGAATTTAGAAAGCTCTACGGCCCATTTGATCATCCTTCCTGCCAAGTCTGGTTTGAACAATATAGTACGGAGTGGCAAGTCTGTGCGAATCAGGATGGGATGTGCATGGAAATATGGTCTTAGGCGTCGTGAGGCCCAAACAACTGCAAGTGCTGCCTTTTCAATCTTCTGGTAACGGCACTCTGCACCATGCAATGTTCTACCAGTGAAATACACCGGTCGTTGGCCTTCAACTGTTTCCTTGACCAGAGCCACTGCCAGCGCTTCATCTGAAACAGACAAATAAACAATGAGTTGCTCACCTGGGCTTGGTTTGACCAGGATTGGAGGGCTGGCCAAGATATTTTTCAAGCTTTGGAATGCCGCCTCTTGTTCTGGGCCCCAACTGAATTTCTTATCCTTCTTCAGCATTTTGTACAAAGAAAGAGAGCGATGAGCCATTTTTGGCATAAATCGTGCTAGAGCAGTGATTTTGCCATTGAGGGATTGTACCTCCTTCAATGTTTTGGGGCTCTGCAACTCTTGAATTACTCGACATTTATCAGGATTAGCCTCTATGCCTCTTTGTGTTAACATGAAACCCAAAAATCTGCCCCCAGGAACAGCAAATGTACATTTTAATGGATTGAGTCTCATGTTGTATTGTTGTAGGCGTTGGAAAATGAGGCGTAGGTCTTCAACATGGTTTCTTCCCTCCGGGGTCTTGGCAATAATGTCATCAATATAAACCTCTACCAGCTTTGTGTGTATACCTTCAAGAACTTTGTTGATCATGCGCTGGTAGGTTGCCCCGACTTTCTTTAGCCCAAATGGCATGACGTTGTAGCAAAAGACCCCTTTGTCATTAATGAATGCTGTCTTCTCCTGATCATCCTCACATATTGGAATTTGGTTGTATCCGGAGTATGCATCCATAAAAGATAGATACTTGTATCCTGAGGAATCGTCAACCAATCTGTCAATGTTGGGGAGAGGGTATGGATCTTTGGGACAGCATTTATTCAAATCAACGTAGTCTATGCACATACGCCATTTGCCATTAGCTTTCTGTACCATAACCACGTTGGACAACCAGGAGGAGTAACCGAGTTCCCTAATGAACCCTGCCTTGAGGAGCTCCTCTGTTTGTTCACAAGTAGTTTTTTGCTTAGCAGGACCCATACGCCGTTTCTTTTGTGCCACTGGCTTAGTTTCAGGATACACTGCCAGGCGGTGACAACAAAAGTTAGGATCCATGCCAGGCATGTCTGCAGCGGTCCAAGCAAAAATTTCTTTGTATTCATGGAGGAGTGCAATCAATCTTGCTTCCATATTAAGCTCTAGTTTGTCATTGATGTTAGTAATTTGCTCCGGGGTGCTGCCTAAGACAATAGACTTAGAACCACCATCAGGAGTTGGTTTTAACGGATTCAGTGGGTCTATAGAAGACTCCGCCCTGGGGTCAAGATCCACCAAATTAACGGATACCGCCGCACTGCTTCCTTCGTCCAGCTTTCTTTTCTTAGACATGGTTTCAAGCTTCACCATGTTAAGACTCAAATTGTAACAATAGCGAGCCATCTCTTGGTCACCCCTTACAGACGAGACTTGATTATCTTTGTCAATGAACTTGATTAACAAGTGGGGGGTTGAAACGATGGCTTCCATGGCATTCAGGGTAGGCCGCCCGATGATGCCATTGTATGGAGATTTAACATCAATGATAAGAACCCTGGATTTCACAGTCCTTGCCCCAGGTTCACCATCGAAAGTGATCCTTGTATCCAAGTAGCCTTTAGTAGGCTGTTTGGCGCCATTAAAGGCTGTAAGGTCCTGTGTATAAGGCTGCAAATCAGCTTCAGTTAGTCCCATGCGTTTAAAACAGTCATAGAAGATAACGTCGCAGGAACTTCCCTGGTCAATTAGGATACGTTTCACATCCATATTAGCGATTACTGCGATAATCACTACTGCGTCATCTCCCTCAGGAGCTGTAGGGCCAAAATCATCATCTGTGAAGGTTATCGGCGGAGTCTGGACTCCATCCCTGAATGGGCGATATTCCTTACCCTTGCCTTGCACAGACAAGATCATACGATGGTGATTTTTCCTGGCGGTGTTTGAGGGTCCGCCTTCGGCGAAGCCCCCAGCAATCATATCTACAACCTGCCTTTTACCCCGTGATCTGGGTTCTGGGCTTGGCTCTCTTTGGGCGGACTCAAGAACAACGCCCTTTTGTTTTTCAGTTACCACCGTACGTTTTGGCTCCCGAGTGTTATCAGGATCAGGAGAACGATCACGAGATCTTTTCTCAAATCTCTCTGGTTCATCGTGAGATTTACCCTTGAACAAATAATGTTTCAGTTTGCCTTCACGAATGAGTACCTCAATGGTATTTTTGAGTTGCTTGCACTCCTCTGTGGTATGGCCACCTGACTCATGGAACTCACAATATTTCTTTGGGTTTCCACCGCGTCTGATTGGAGGTGGACGTTGAATCCCGTAAATATTAAGGGCAGTCCATCCTATTTCACGCAAGATTTGCTCATATGACGTGTTCAAGGGTGCATAATGAGCGAAATTGAACACACGTCTATCTTGCTGTTTGAAGGGCTGGTTCCCTGCTTTGTCTTTCTGGGGTAACTTATCATTCCTGGATGATTTTTCTTTACCTTTGTCATGGTGTGGAGTTGCGGTGGGTGGTTTACTACGTGATGCAGTGGCTTCCAGGTGCATCTCAATACCAACGTACTTGGACGCCTTCCTGCGAAATTCTTCCATTGTGGATGGAGGTCCTTTTGCCAACGACAGAGCAAAAGGTGATTTTGGCTGCATAGCCTTGATGAGGATATGCAACTGTATCGTTTCCGTCAAATCAGGAACCATGGATGCTTCCTTATAGAATCTCTTAAGGAAATCTTTCAGAGATTCTTTGTCACCTTGCTTGATCTAAGCCAAGGTATGAGAGGTTCTAGGTGCATCCCTAGAGATCACGAAGTGGCTGTCAAAAGCTGTAGCTAGATCCTTCCATGAATCAACGGAACCTGAAGGTAAACTTTTGAACCAACTAAGAGCTTCACCTGTAAGGGTTCTGGGGAACATCCTGCACATGATATCTTCTTCTGCACCCAGAAACATAGCCTCATAGATGTAAGCATCTAGATGCTTTGAAGGATCTGTTTCCCCAGTATATTTTCCTATGGAAATAGGTTGCATGGTCTGCAAGTGTCTGGGGACATGCGCATTCATGAGCCTTTTAGAAAATGGGATACTCATCTTGTATCCTGAGGGGGATGCAATTGAGTCTGCTCTCCTCCCCTCTTGATGTTGTGCATTGGCCAGTGGAAGGCTTCGTTGCTCTTCCATGTAAGTAGGGATGCGAGAGTAGCTGGGAGTGCTTGATTCCTCTTGTGCATGAGTCTCATGATGCGGCTGTCTTGCAGGACCTGCTCTCTCGTGAGTGTGATTTACCTTTTCACGTCGAAGCTCAGCAATTTTTTCTCTCAGCATCCTAATCATGTCATCTCTCGGATCTAGAGAATCAGCATGCGTTGCTTTTTTATGAGCATCGTTATCAAAATTGAGACGTCTAGGATTGCGTGGAGGAGAATCCTCAGTCTGTACTTCTGGTCCTGGTCTTTCCATTAATGATGAATGTAATGGAGATTGATCAAAGATTGTAGGAATACCAAATTTACGGGTCTGACTGGGCGTGCCAATGAACTGTCCTTGAATGGGGATGTAGAGTTATGATTCTGAAATAGCTCAAAAAGTACGTGTAATGTCAATCTGATACAAGGCTGTGATATACAGATACAATTATGGGGTATCCTTGTATATTGGGTGGAGTCTGGACCTCGCTGGGGCGGAATATAACCCACACTGCGGCGGTGTAGTAGTCCGCCTAGAATTTCCTTCTATGCCTTGACACAGTTGGTGGTGGTACCTGCAGTTATTCTCTGACGCTCAAGTCAGTATTTCAGGATACTTAAAGACTTAGAAAGCAAATCTGAGAGAATTATACAAGTAAGAGAGAGTAAGTTCAGAATTGGGAGGGGATCCCCTTATACCTTTTTACTGAGGTTTATATACCTGTCATTGGTGCTCCATTATTGGTAGGGCTCGTTCCTTATTTTCTAGCATAAAGCAACAAAGGCAGTGGGTCCCTGTGTCATTCACGAGCACCGTTATTGTAGTAGGTATTTCCACTTACTTGGGAAGCGTGAATGCTTTATTATTTTATTTGTTTTTTCCTTTTAAAGCGTGACAGCGTGATTCCCATTTTCAACCTCTCAAGACAGAGTCAATCTCGTGCCGGGGTTACAAGTATGGGCTCGCTACGCAGTATAGGAAGTTCAATATTCCGCCTGTGTTGAGCCTATGGCTTGGCGGAGTAATATGCATTCTGGCGGCGTTACATGCCTTGGCGGAGTTATGACCCTTGGCAGGGTAACATGCCTTGGCGGAGTAACGTGCCTTGGCGGAGTTATGACCCTTGGCAGGGTAACATGCCTTGGCGGAGTAACGTGCCTTGGTGGAGTTACTTGCCCTGGTCGTATATACTCCGTATAGAAACAATTATAATGTATATGAAGCGTACTTCTCTTGTTCGAAATGCTGATCTGGCAAAGTATTAAAGCCATGCTCTTGGGGGTCGGTGTTGGGACCGGATCAGATATTCAATTGACTAGTTAATTTTTTCATGCACAAGTATTCCTTGTGCTCATGCATGTGTAGCCATTGCAAAGAACAGGGAACATGTAAAGAACCATTCTCATGTTTAGTTGACAATGGCCTTTTTCAGTGCCATATATGTTGACAGTGCCATTTGTAGTGTGCCTGAGCAAGAGTTTTATGAAAAGATATGATATATCTCACCTAAACCACCCTTAATTAAAAGGACCACTGGAATACCAAAGAAACAAAGCAGGAAAACAAATGAATCAACCACTAGAAGGAAGACATGGCAAGTTAGCCAAACTTAACACTCACAAGATGGAACAAGCACAAGTGGAAGGAAAAAGAAAAGACTTCTAAGAAAATTCAGGTGCAGGGAATGTGGACAACAAGGTCGTAATAAACAGACTTGTCCAACTACCATTAAAAAAAGGCAAGAAGAAGGAGAGGTAGTGGCCACTACTCTAACTAAAAATGACCAAAGCATTGCAAATTTTGAAAGTGCTCTAACTACTCAACAAGATGAAACTCTTCTTAAAAGCTCAATAAAAAAGAGACAGAGGTAGTCCCTAACCACACTTGTGTGAAAGAGTCCAAAAAATGCATCCAAGCAAGCTATGTCTCCACCTGCAAATGAAGAATGACCAAGGAAAAAACTAGCATTCTAAAAGAAAGATGCCATGATCTTTGTTCCAACACCCGATCTTAAGGAGAAAAAGTGAACTACAAATGTCTTTTTCAGGACTAGAAAATGATGTAAATGGCTTAAGACATGGAATTTATTTGGTTACCACAACTTGATGAAAAGTGTTTATTTCAATTGTGTTAATATGTATCATCACAACAAGACTTTTTTTGGTATATGTTGTTACCAATTGCTAAGGTGAATTGAATTTGTTACAAAACACTATTGAATTTTATTATCATATATTGAGTTTATTTATTACAATACACTATTGAAGTTACTTTGGCATTTGCATATGATATCTAAAAAAACCAGCTGAGTATTGTTTCTTTATTACCATATATTGTTTGTTTATTACCTGACTAATGTTATTAAACTCACTATAAAATCCAAATAACCACTTATATTTAAAAATAAAAATCCACTTATAATAACTTATAGTTCCTAGAAAACATGATAGGGACCATAAAATATCAACTTCCTTAAACATAACAAGCTACATTTACAAAGAAAAAGATTAACTACATTGAAAATAACCCAATTTCAAAAAGATGTGTGTTCCATAACATTATAAAGCCTATCCACAACTACCCTAACAAACACAATAACAAGGATTATTATTGAATACACTTGTAACTACATAGTCCTATTTATTTTCTTCATCTTCTTTTCAAACCCAAACATAACAATCCTAAGTTTAGTTTCCATGGTATAGGTTATCATATTCATTTCTTGCTCCACACCCATGTGAATCTTCTTTAATTCATCCTTCAGTTTAGCCTTCTGAAGTTAGGCTTTTTTACCTCTTTAACAACCATTAACTTCAAATGTCTAACCTCCATTTTAATTTCACCAACTAGCATTTCAAGCATCAACCCCTGTTAAAGCTTGAGATGTACCATTATTGTCATTCAGCTTTTGCATTTTGTCATGTGAAGTAAGGAGCTTTGGAGTTCAACTGGGCTCAAGTGTCCAACCTTGTCAATGGTTGTTAGGGCTTTAAATTAGGGGTAATATGAAGGAGAGTGGTAATAAGAATAGAGAGGGTAACTTAGGTTTCATAGAGATTTACCCCTAAATTTTTCCCTTTTTCTTTTAAAAAATTTATCCATTTACCCTAAAATCTAATTCGATAAAATAGGCTCGTTTAACTACCTATATGGCACTTCATCTAACATTAAACGTGTCAAGTAAAGTGCCCACATAGGCAAAACTTAACGGAAGTCTGAAGAAATTGATGTCAGGGACCTATTTTGTGATGACCCGCGTCAATTTACCATTTAATTACACCCGGTTAATCATTTTTCGTAATAATTTTTCGCGTTTAATGAAAATTAATTAAGTCTTAATATAAAATAATATTTACTTTTCTTAAGCATACTCAAAATAATAACCGATCAGAAATAGATCCATTAATAAAATGGGATTGATTAGAATCAACGGAAGGAGAAAGATGAAGACAGGGGTCACTCGCTTGAGCGAGACCCTGATGGTCGCTTACGCGAGTTCCGACTCGCTTGAGCGAATCCTACATTTCAAACCTGAGTGAAACGCGAGACATGCAAGGAAAACTAACAAATCGGTTTTTACTCGGAGATGGGTCCACTCGGTCATATCTTACTCGGGAACCCCTTAACCTTCACTCAGAAAAGGGTTCTCCCGGTCATGTATCACTCAGAAAACACCCCAACCTTACACCACTCAGAAGAGGTTCTCTCGGCTATACCTCACTCAGAAACATCCTAATCTTCACTCGGATGCACTCTAATCTTCACTCGGAAACATTCTAATCTTCACTCGGAAGCACTCTAATCTTCACTCGGAAACATTCTAATCTTCACTCAGAAGCATTCTAATCTTCACTCGGAAACATTCTAATCTTCACTCGGATACAGTCTAATCTTCACTCGGAAACATTCTAATCTTCACTCAGAAGGGGACAAGGGATACTCACTTGAGCAAAATAGGCACAGTATCAATTCCCCCGGCCTTCGCTCGGACAAGACTGAATCCGCTCGGCGAGATTCGTCCGGTAATCGACTTTACTACAGCAAACACAAATCCACTCATGAAAATCAATACCAATCACATAGCAACATAATTCATGTGCACATTAGTCATCATACACGAGCAACATAGTATAACATCACATACTCAGAAAATTCATTATACATTACACACAATTCATTTCACAATCACTCGGTCCCTTGGCATCAATCCTCCGCTTGGCGCACCTCCAGGGCTCCGACCTCTTCCCTGTCACTGGTTACTAAATTGAAAACCACAGCAAGGGTGAGTGTTTGGCATCATAATTAATCCAGAACGGAAATTAACAAATTATATGTATATAAACTTCGTCTGATTGCATTATCATCATATTGCAAATCACACTCGGTAATTATAACAAATCACACTCGGCAAGTAATTCACACTCGGCAAGTATAACAATTCACACTCGGCAAATATAACAAATTGCACTCGGTAAACATAGCAAATCATACTCGGTAAATATATCAAATTACACTCGGTAAATATATCAAATCATACTCGGTAAATGTATCAAATCATACTCAGAAAATATATCAAATTGCACTCAGCAAATATATCAAATCATACTCGGCAAATGTATCAAATCATACTCGGCAAATATATCAAATTGCACTCGGAAAACATAGCAAATCATACTCGGCAAATATATCAAATTGCACTCGGCAAATATATCAAATCATACTCGACAAAGATATCAAATCATACTCGGCAAATATATCAAATTGCACTCGACAAATATAGCAAATCATACTCATCACAATACTAAATTCATCAATTGTCACCACTGACTCTCAGACAAAATTGACGCCTAGTATCCGGATACTAAAGGATCGGCCTTCAGCTGGGGGTCCTACTTGACACCCCATGAACCCTGCTTGGTTCACCGAGTCCTGCTTGACTCTCCACCTCGACCACTGGATCCTGCTTAACCACTGGGTAGCTCAACTAGGCACAAAAACCACAGGAGCCAGAAATGAGGGGCTATCTATACATACCGTCGGCCGTCCCATACCATACAATCATACATATTCACATTTCTCATCATATCATAAGTGGCCATCAACAACACATATACTCATCAAACAGGTGACCTGCTTGTCAAGTACGGCATCAGATTGCCATTATACACTTCAATTTATCTCAACATCAAGTATTTTAAACTGTCATCATAAGCCACACACGATCCTCAACCGATCGGTATCCATATTCATACATGCATTCATACACATACATTCACATACAACTTTCATCCAGCATTATTTCTTACCATGTTCACAATTAGTTCAACGACTCAGACCCAAAATATGTTCTATTCTAATTAATTATAACCCGAACATCCCCTTACCTCGGTTCTAAGCTTCAACGATCTGCTCCTGGTGTCGATTAAGCGCTGGGTTCACGGTTCCACCTTCGAATCCAGCACCAGCTTTGTCAATCAATCCTCCGATGTTCGTGTTGCTACCTACGGGGTCGGAATGCAAAACCCATTAACGTCGTACCACCCTCACAGTCTAAAGACCATTTTCGAGCTTACACTCATCAAAGGAGTGGAAAACAGAACCTTACTCCGCCATGCATAGCCATTCGGTCAGGGAGTGAAGATAAAAATAGACGAGATAACTTAAATCAAATGGTTCATTGGACTTACCTCGAAACCACGGTCATGAAAATGGGGTTCACTCGAAGTTCTGACACGGAACAAGCCTTCCCCTGGAGCATGCAACTCGGCAGCGAGGGAGAAGAAGAAGGAGAAGACGAAGAAACAAAAGAAGAAGAAGAAACAGACGAAGAAGTAGTCGCGTGGATAATGAGGAAGGGAGAAAGGAACCTTCTTTAGTTAAAGCTCAGGGGAAAACCGGTCACTTCCCCATTTCTTTTATAATTCCATTAAAAGTTTTAATTAAACTTTTCTCTTCTTCTAATCATACCTCATTTAACCCTTTTAAAATTAATCAATCAAATAAATTTTATTTATTTCCATAATAGTTAATTATTCATAATTTCCTTTATTTTAATAATAATTCATAAAAATACCCAATAAATCTCTAAAATACTTATTAATATTTTCCACTCATCATAATTTTTACTAAAATATCCGTGATGTTACATCCACTCCCCCTAAAAAGGGATTTCGTCCCCGAAATCAATGCACCTTACTGAAAAAGATCGGGGTACACCCGTCTTATGTCCGACTCCAATTCCCACGTGTAGGTTATCCCGTTTAAATTTTTCCACTTCACCTTTACCAATGGCACTTCTTTGTTCCTTAGCCATTTAGTCTGGTATTCCTCAATACCGATTGGTGTAACTTCCACCGTCAGGTCCTCCTTCAATTCGATAGAATCACTCGACATAATCATGGAATCACACGGAATGTACGCTCGGAGTTGTGACACATGAAACACATTGTGGATATTAGTTAACGGCTGGGGAAGATCCAGTCGGTAAGCAACATCATCGATCCTCTCCAAAATTTGATACGGCCCAATGTATCTCAGATTAAGCTTGTGACTCTTCAATATCTGACCTACACCTTTGGTCGGTGAAACCTTCAGGAATACCCAGTCACCCGCCTGAAACTCAAGTGGTCTATGCCGATTGTCATAGTAACTTTTCTGTCGGTCTTGGGTAATCTTTATTTTCTCTCGGATCAGAGCAACTTGTTCATTCATTTCCTGGATTAGCACGGGCTCTAAATGAATGGCATCGCCATTTTCATTCCACCACAAGGGTGTACGACACCTCCGACCATATAGAGCTTCATATGGAGCCATCCCAATGCTACTGTGGTAGCTTTTGTTATACCCAAACTCCACCAATGGCAAGTATCTTTCCCATGAACCGTCTTGCTCCAATACACATGCTCTAAGCATATCCTCAAGAGTCTGTATAGTCCGTTCTGACTGACCATCAGTCTGCGGATGATAAGCTGAACTCAGTCTTAGTTCAGTACCCAATTCTTGTTGCAGACTTCCCCAAAATATAGAAGTGTATCAGGGATCCCGATCGGAAATAATACTCGAAGGTACGCCATGCAATCGTACAATCTCAGTAATGTACAGCCTAGCCAGTCGGTCCAGTGACCATTTCATGTTCATAGCCAAGAAGTGAGCACTCTTGGTTAATCGGTCTATAATCACCCAGATTGCATTACACCCGGATTGGGTACGAGGTAACCCGGATACGAAATCCATAGTAATACTCTCCCACTTCCAAATCGGAATCTCAGGAGGTTGAAGTAAGCCTGGGGGTCTCTGGTGTTCAACCTTACATTTCTGACATATCACACAAGACTTCACATACTCGGTTATTGCTTTCTTTATTCCCGTCCACCAGAATTCCTTCTTCAAATCGTGGTACATCTTTGTCTGTGGGGAGAGTCGTTCATTCCTAAATAGCGGCCGAGGCGTTACACTTAATGTAATATTAGTTAAAATTAAGTTCATACTAACAATTTTTCATTAATATAATGTAAATAAAAATAGATATTTGGTCCTCTAAATTTATTTGAAATAGTTGTTTGCTAATATCATTAATAACGTGGCAAGATCAGAAAACGTGTTACAATTCAATTAAATGACGGTTTAACTTAAAAATTAAAAAAAATGTATTTGATTCAATGAATTCAACCTATGAACTTTACCTGAAAAGTCGACAACTGTCACTAGATACATTCTAACTTTAATTTTTGTATGGTAATATATGTATTTACATGAGAACATGAAATGTATTGTGTAACACCCTCTTATATACACGAGATATATAAAAAAAGAACGTTTAGAAAGCTATAAATATTTATCACTCTTTATCTCGCGTATACAAGAACGTATATACATCTGATTTCCTTTGAATATTGAAAGTAAAAAAACATTATCTTTCAATATTTGTCCATAATGATAAAATAATTTATATAAATCATAAGTGATAAATCATTACAGTATTATATCTGGATGGAAAAGTTTATCAAAGTTTAACCTATACCTTGTTACAATTATCTAGCTTGATATTGTAATAAGGCAAGGTAAAACTAAACTATACCTCTACTACAAATATGACCAATCATTTCCTAGTCCTTGAACCATCGAGTTTTGGAATCCTACTTTTGTCATATCTCTTCATCTATCTGATTGAGGATGAGACCACTTTACCCTCTTGTAATTACATATCCTTCCATCTTGAACCGCTAGCTATATATCACATAACATATATTTTGGACACAAAATTCAAACAAGAAGGAGTGAGAAACAGAATATAATACTTTATAGATAAGACATAAGCATAACAATTTTCATAAACTAATAAATTAATATCATTCAAAATCTTGTACACAATTAATTATAAATATAGGATTCTCACACACATAGCAATCATACTTTCATTCATAACCATCCATACAGAATATCACAATCACATGTATGACATGTAATGCTTTTAATACTACCTTATTCAGTTTATGTATGTGGGCCCTTAAAGTTTTAATTTGCACTGGGCCAACCAGGAGTTTACACTGTTCCATAATTCCGGATAATAACATAAATGCCTTTGTAGCATATGAACAGCTCAACTGGCGTGGAAACACTTAGAGACTAGTCAGACTGAGAAGATTTTTATTGTGAAAGTACCCGACACTAGGGAGCGACCCCAGGTCCCCTGAAGCACCCTTCCACACCCTCTCATCCCAAGGTTCGCATTTGAACCTCCTCTAATGTATCCTCGGTTTCTATAATCCGTCCCCAGGCAATATCATATCTCATTTTTCTTTAATGATTCATGATGCATGGACTACTCGCATATTTAGTTGGTTAAGACTTTTAGAAACTTAATTATTAAATACCATAAAGGTTCACAAATCATCTCAATAAACTGTACATTCCCATAAGTTCTTATTTGAACTTTTATTATACAGAATAAATTTAGTACAGTCTTCGAATTCAGATCTCACCAAAATTGAGTTTTCAAGCCTTAAATATCTTAAAACTCTCTCTTAAAAAAAACTTCACATATTTACATAATCTTTCTCAATTTGAATCTTAACTACATTGAGTTTAGAAATCTCGACTATAACAAAATATCCTTTAGTTATTTTATTAGGGAAAACTAATTTAAATTTCTGATTTCTAAAAGAAAATGTATATTTTTTAATCATTACCTAAGGATACTTAAAACTATAAAAATTTTCTTTAATTCAAGAATTAATTATTTCAACTTCTGATTTTCATAAAATAGCTTATTTCTAATACTAGATTTTATTCTAGAGATTAAAAATAAAATTAATAAAAATTATTTCTAAGAAGAAATAAAATACTAAAATAATGATAAAATACTTTCTCTTAGAATAAAAATTTAAAGAGTAAATTAAGAAAATTCTTACTGAGTTTTAACTTTTCGTCATGCTTGTTATATGCTCAAACTTCATATCACAAGGTCATCAATCATTCATCAACCACAATTAAGTATTGTAATGTCATCAATCACAATAAAATATCATCAATCACAAATATTATCAATCATAATTACATATCATTAATCACAATCTAATATTATAAATCACAATATAATTAATCAAAATCAAATATAGTTAATTATAATCAATTCAAATCAACTAAATATCGCTCATAAATATAATTCAAATTTTAATGGTTATTTAAATTAGTAGAGTTGATTTTGAGTCCTTATAGTCCATTCATCGCATAGGTCTATATAAGTCCATCTATATAATCCAGTCTTCACATAGGTATAGTTCAGTCCATACAGGTCATAATAGTCCAAGTCCTTGCATAGGTTTAGTCCAGTTCGCATAGGTTATCCAGGTCTTTGCATAGGTATTTCAGATTAAGTTACACAAGATACACAATTTAAAATTTATATAAATTTTAAGTTAAATAGTTATTATTTTAAAATAATAATATTATTAAATTTTAAAGGAGTAGAGACTCCTCCCATTATTCTTATATTTTTTTATATTATATTCTTATCTCACTCCCCCTTACCTCTTGTATCTTGGTTCGTTATGGAAAGTCCGTGCGCGCCTCGTCTCCGAGTTCTAAAATATACCAATTTCACTTTAATATAGTTATAAGATGAAAATTAAGATTTCTATTTAAAACAGAAATGGTAAAATTTTGAATAGTGAATCGTGAATAGTAATAGTAAATAGTAAACATGAATAGTAATAGTAAATAGTAAAACATGAATAGTAATATTAAAAAGTAAATCATGAATAGTAAAGGTAAAAAGTAATTTACTATTTGAATAGTAATTTACTATTGAAATAGTATTTTATTATTTAGAATAGTAACTTAAAATAATATTATTTCTAGTATAATAATAGATTTATAAAAACGATATAAAAATAACCCTAAAAATATAAAAGAGATGTATTCTTACCTTAGAATTTTAGTAGAACCTTCTTCTAAAAATTTTATTTCTCTCTCTTACTTCCACCACTATCTCACTAGCACTACTATATTAAGAAAACTTAATCTGAAATTATGAATTCTAAAGAAAAATTCCTTCGGTATTTATAGGAAGAAAAATTACTATGTATTCTATTATTTTAATATAAAAGTACTGTGTATTTTTTGAAATTTAAATTCTGGTTACTGTGTACATTTTGAAATTTTCGTACATGCACAGTATTTTGCATAGTAAATATCGGCTGAATTATTAAGTCAAATAATAACCTTTCACTCGGTATATTTTAAATATTTAAAATTAGTTCTTTTTGAAATTTAGCGATATTATATCAGTTCTCACTAATTTTATGATAAGTAATATAAATTCTAAATTTTAAAAATCTAAAATTTTCTGTTAATAAAAATTTATTGATATGTTTCTAATTTTTTAACGATTGGAAAAAATCAAGATTTTTCTCAAATCGATCATTTTTAGATAAGTCTACTTGAAATGGATTTTAAAAAATTTTCTTATAATTTGAACTGATCTAAACCGAGGTCTAGGATCCGGTGTAGGACCAGCCACAATAGTGTAGGAGTTTTAGGGTTATGTACACCGGTGCAGTGGGTATCCGATGTTGTAATCCAGCCTCTCAGTGGGAGAAAACCAGTCTTGTTGTCCTGGAGATCCTTCACACCAACGTTTCACGTTGTGAGAGGGCGAAAGGTGGTGCCACCTGCGAAGATTCTCCGACGCTCAAATTAGAAGAATATATGAACTCAATGAGTACTCAAGCAATGCAATAGTTAGAATATGAGATAGAACAACGTCACCTTGCATGTGTATTGAAATGAGCTATTTATAGTCGAACATAGGAAATGAATCGTGGATGCGAGTGGGCCCCTTGGTTCTGATAGCGTGTAGAGTGTGTCAATCAAGGTGACTCAGTACTCAGAGTGTGTCAGGTGGGTAGGTCAATTATCAGAGTACGATCCTGTGATGGGGATGGAGGATAATCACCTTTCCGCATATTTCGCTGACAATTGTACTTACTCTCTGAGATAATTGACATAGACACATTCCGCTATGCAGGGTATCTTCGCTGATAAGTTATTAGGAACTCTTATCTCATAGTGATCCTGAGACAAACTGTTATTCACGCCGTGGAGGTAAGGCCAGATGAAGTATCCCTCGTAACGAGGACGGATTGAGCCTCTGATGTGGTAAGAACGGATGAAGTGAGGACGGATAACCGGTGTAGCTTGGTCTTTTTATAATACTGGTTACTCCTCTGAGATGTCACTCTGACGTTATAACTTTGGGGACCGGTATCAAGACCGGATCATAATTTAACTTCACTTTCTTGTAAATATTTTTAATTTTAAGTAACTTTATATGAATTTAAAATTATTCAAAATATATTATTTTATTAAAATATTTCAAAATTTTTTAAAAAATTCCAGAAAATCATAAATATTATGTAGATCAAAAAGTTCTAAAGAATCATAGTCTAATTCTTTCAGAATTTTATCTTAAAATTATAATAAAAGTTAAATCATAACTATGTAAAAACATAAATATAAAAACATTAAATAAAAGTTATGAATAATAAATATATTTAAAATTCTTAATATAATTTCATTAATCGATGAATACTAATTAAGTCATTTTAAAATTCTCATTCAAAATACATAAATATTTTTATTTTTTTATTTTTAAATAAATAATTAAATATAAATACCAAAATTTCATTAAAAATGATAATAATAAACTAACCAATAGTAAGTATTTCTTATTAAAGATGTATTAATATCTATTTTCTATTTGTGTTGAAAATGAGATGTTACATATTGGGATAAAATATATATTTTAAAATATATTTATTATAAATATATTTAATAATGCATTAAATAATATAAATACTATTAAATATATTTAATAATATATTTTAAATTTATTCAATAAGAATATTTTTAATACATATTAAATATTTAATAACAATAAATATTGTTAAAAATCTATTTTAAAATATGTTATTAAATATATGTTATTATATATATTATTAGATAATTTCTTGATGAATATATTATTATTATTATATATTATCATATTTTAAGTATATTACTTTATACACATATATATATATATTATTAAACATATTTAGTATTATTTTTATTATTTAATATATTAAATAAAAAATATATATTATTTAATATATTTTTGTTATTTAATATATTATTAAAATTAGATCTTATTATAAATAATCAATATTAAAATATAGTAATCATGCTTTTAAAAATGATAGTTAAGAAAATTTTTCTAATGGCATACATCATATTTGGCACATTTAAATACATAACTTATATTTTTATTAAACCTAATTGAAATTAAGCATATCATGATGATTGGTATGAATAACTTATAATTAAATTAAAGAAACGACCATGGATGGGTTGATGAATCTTGAGGGACAAGGAATGATTTGGCCATTTGGGAATGTTTTCGTATTAAGTAAAATAAACGTTATGTACAGAAACTTGAACTTAACTTTTAAAGTAAGATATGTATGCATGTGTGTATGAATTTCTCGCTGTACTCTTGTCTGTATTTCTGGATCTTCGTGTAAAGGCAAAAACGGAGCCAGATTGTGATTGGTATTTTAACGCTACAGCAATGCCAAAGTTTCTTCTTATGAAAATTTACTGCATCAAATGATTATCTTTATTTCACCAAAAATGTTATTATCTTTAAATATATTTTAGTAATTGAGGTTAATAAAAAAATCATCCAATCAAACATTTTTATCAATTATTGTAAAATAGAGATTACTCTTAATAAAAAAGATTTAAAAATAAATAAAAAAAAGTGAATATATAAAATTATTTTTGAAATAAGATCGACTGAATAACATTTAAAAATATCAATTCTTTTTTTAGAGTATGTTTGATATAAATTATTATTAGAGATTCTATTTATAATCAATTATATATTATATATATTTAGATGTATAAGATAAAAAGTGGTTTTAAAATATTTTATTTTGTTTGAATTTTTTAAGATAATCGATTTTATGTTAAAATTATAAAAAGTGATATGAAATCATTTGTAGCAATTAAATACGTATTTAAATTAATTGATTGTTGAAGATGAAATAAAAAAAATTAAGTATAAAATTATCGATTAAATTATAGTTATAATATTTAAAAATCTGATTATAAACTATATATTATAATCTGATTTTAATAAAAGTGACTAGTAAAAATCAAGTAATAATTGAAAAATCAGATTATAATCTAAAAAGTTACTTAGTTCTAAACTTGCACTTAATCTCTAGCGGAGAGACATTGGTCTTGGCAACGTGTCTATACACAGACGGTTCTACGTATCGAAAATCTAGCAGGTTTTCTAAATACATAAAAAATAGCAAGTGGCCATTTAAACGGCCACACATCTTTTTATGATAATTGATCGTCATTAAATTTAGATGGTGATTTTATTAATTTATTTTAAAATTAAAATATATTTAATTACAAAATAATTTTTGTTTCTGTCCCAAGTAAATTAATCATTATAGTTTTCTTTTTTGTTAAATCATTAATTCGAGATTGATATTGTGGGATTATGATATATTTTAATTTTAAAATACACAAATAAAATCAATAACTAAATAAGATGACATCAATCATCAAAAAAATAGTTGACAAATTTGAGAATTGCAAAACTAAAATTACACGTACCATTTCTCCAACTTTCTATATATCTATCTACGCAAACCTGCGCATCATAAAGACGACCCACTCTACAGACGATTGCTACAATGGTCCACCATCCACCGTTTTGTTAGCATTAATGGGGATGAGTTCTTTTACCCCCTAATTCTGTTCTATAGTTACTAACGTCAAAAACAACTTAGATATAACTTAAATAAATAAATTCATTACAAAAGTAATAAATAATCTTATCTTTGGTTTTAGAATTTGTGACGCTCTAACTTCTCGGATTTAATCTCAATACAAGTATAATTTTATAAATAAAAATGTGAACACATTTTTCACGTTTCAATTCATAAACCCACCATTTGTATCGCGAGTCAATATAATGTAATACAACAACAATAACAATTAGAAGTGGTGATAACTAGAAAACACCGCATGGATTCGAGAAGAATACGTCATGCATGGAAGCGAAAGACATATGAAAAAGTGTGTCAGAAAGAGTTAAGAAATGTACGGATAAAAACCTAAAGTAAAAATGTGACATCCTAACGCTGTTGAGGGCGGGAAGTGATCACCGGTGCGTGAGCATGAGCGGCTCCTGGCAGGCTTCCAGCGGGGAATGTGACATCCCACGCACTATTGAGGGTGGGGAGTGATCGTCGGTGCATAGGCACGGACAAGGAGCGACTCTTGGTAGGCTTCCAGTGGGAGGGACACATGAACGAACTGAATACATACCAGAATGAGAGGGATCCAAAGACTGTATAGGTATGGAACTATACAGTCGAGGATAGCTTAAAAGAATGAATTCATACTACCTATACCAACAAATGCATTAACCTTTTCGGTGGCCTATCACACAAGGACTCTAAAGTTAAGCGTGCTTAACTTGGAGTAATTCTGGGATGAGTGACCTCCTGGGAAGTTCTCACGAAGTGTGTGAGTGAGGACAAAAACACATTGGAGAGGTATCGTGTTGGTCTGTGGGGAGAGTCGTTCACTTCTAAAAAGCGGTCGGGGCGTTACAGTGACATCCCAGGCACTGATGAGGGCGGGGAGTGATCGCCGGTGCATAGGCACGGATAAGGAGCGGCTCATCGCTTAAAGGAATGAATTCGTACTACCTATACCAACAAATGCATTAGCCTTTTCGGTGGCCTATCACATAAGGACTCCAAAGTTAAGCGTGCTTAACTTGGAGTAATTCTGGGATGGGTGACCTTCTGGGAAGTTCTCGATTGCCGCCAAACTTCATCACAAGCCTATTGACACTAATTATGACTTGTGGCAGTAAACCGAGTCTCAAAATTCCTACAAATAAATAAGATATGCACAAAATGTAATTAGGGCCATTATTGGCCAAAGGTACCCTCTCAACTAAGCCAAACCTATCCAAAGGGGTCCTAAGACATTTCGATTCAATTATAGAGGCCATCCAACCTATGAGAAAGTTTTGAAACCTTGTGGATCAAAATATGACCTACTTAGTTCCCATTTTCATATAAATCTACATAAAAAACAAGGCAACTCATCTAGAATTCCTTGCCACAATGTACACATGGCCTCCCAAGCACCAACATATCAATACATGACTCATCATACAACATAGTCTGCCCCATAATGCAATTACATTAACATCATGCTATATGTCAATTTCTGGGCATTATCATCATAATTCATTTATCATGGATCCAACTATGTTTATCTCAAATCTAAACCATCAACATTCACATATATATGATCAAGATATGTTTACATATATAAGTATCAAAACAAGTACCAAACCTCCAATGAGATTACCAGAAATCTATCGATTATACACATTTACATATCATATATCATAAAAGCCGGTCAAGGCATATATATCAAAAGCTATATATTATATACTTGCTACCAATCCTCTTATGGGACTTTGCATAACATATCCACACTAGCACATTACCAGCTCTTATCTCGTGCTAAGTTCACTATAAAATCAACAATGTAAGGGGTAAACATATATATGTTACACGACAAATACAGAACCAGATTTACCTTATAATATTTTCATATTATCATCCAATTCTCAATTCACATTAAATAATTATATTTGGCCATTTTCATCATAATTCATCACATGCCATTTAATACATATATATATATATATATATATATATATCATTACATCACCATCGATGTATCAACCACAATCACAATCATCACTAATGGTTGCCCAACAATATCTTAATCTCAATTATTATATGCTAATGCATATGTATGCGGATTCGACTCTACTGATGAGATTAATATTATAGTATTAAAATTTTATGAACATATATAATTAGTCTTTTACTGGTACCGAGCCGCTCGCCTGTTTGCAACACCAATCACTCCAAATGATAGCGGCACTTCAACTCAGGTGTTGCGGGCCAACTTTAAATCTAACTCAAAGGCAGCTATGGAATCTTAAAAAACCACCACAGGAGTGCTTTACCATCAGGCCACTCTCTCACCTGGGCCAGTGTCACAGGCCCCTGCAGTCATGTGAGCTTCATTATACAAATGCTATGCAATACATTACCCATAAATCATATCGGTCCACCTGATTACTATCACCAAGGGCCACCACTTGTTTACCATCACCAAGGGTCTTCATTTCAACCA
The DNA here is from genome assembly GCA_037962975.1 of Clitoria ternatea. Taxonomy (NCBI): domain Eukaryota; kingdom Viridiplantae; phylum Streptophyta; class Magnoliopsida; order Fabales; family Fabaceae; genus Clitoria; species Clitoria ternatea. The sequence goes on from CM075672.1 coordinate 267,212,680, forward strand.
ATAATCAAGCATAACATGCATCAAATCATTCAATTACAACCATTCACATTCTCAACTCACATCATCTATCATTATCAATAACATACTCATAAATGGCAACCTTATGTCTAACATTCAATAACCAACGTCAAGTATCATATTCATAAATTTGTAATCTCATGCAAATATTAATCATAGTCATTGATTCAACATAGAACCCATCACATACCAATCATTATCAACAACATCATTTCATACAATAATCAACAATGAAGGGATGATATGTTATCATAAGCACATAATCATCATTCGATCATATACATCAACCAATTCATTATGAACAATTATAAACCTATCCCTTATACGTTCATAACTCATGCATTTAAAATATATAACACTCTTCCTACCTAGAATCGACGATTCCAAATCAAACCCATGTTCCAGTATCGTTTCAGAAGCAAACCTACATTGAAAACACAATTGAAACTCTCTAATTAATTAATTTTTCACTAGTTTCAACCAATTTAACTAATTTCTAACCATTTGGAAACCCGGAACCTTACTAATAACAATAATTTCATCAAACGGCAAGAGTTCAGAGTTTTTGACTTACCAAACTATCGTCAGCAGTTTCTGAAATTAATTCTGTAAAGCTCTGACGCAACCCATACTTTAAAGTGAGTTCTCGAACACCCTATAGCCATAAAATTGAAGGGATTGAAGATTGGGACCAAGAAATTTCATCAATTTCAAGAATGGGTTCAAGAACCCTTACCTTATTAAATTGAAAAAAAAATGAGAAACCAATCTTGCCCTAGCTTTGCCCACTAACACGTGAAGAAGGAAGAAATAGAGAGACCTTGATTATTGCTCTTGATTGAATGAAAAAGAAGTAGGAAGGGGATGATGAGGATGATGGTACCGTGAGGAGGGGAATAAGTGAAGGAGAAGCTTTCATTCTTTCCTTTCTTGTCGGTGAACGAGGGAGTGAAAGTGAGATGGAAATTTAATTTAAGTCATTAAGGGTAAAACGGTCCTTTTGCCTGTTTGGTTAATTTCTTAAACTAATCTGGTAACTTTAGATTACCTAAAACTTAACTGGATTAATTATAAAAATTAACACACCCCATTCTGATTAAAATTAACATTCTTAATATTATTTGACCAATTAAAAATTAACCAATAATTAAAAATTAAGATGTTACAGAAGTAACATTATTTAATGTTTATCTATTTAATATATTTCCAATACAACTAATACTTTGGGTAATAAATAGTGTTAGAAGTATTTTAGAATATTACATCAAATATTTGATATTATTAATATAAATAAATATTTAAAACTATTATTCTTAATATGTGTAAAAATAATTACTTTATTTATATTTGAAATAGAAGATAGTTATTTATTTTGAACAAGTGAGTTATACAAGATTGCATTCTCCATCTATTGTATGTATTCGATATCTTTCAATAATAAACCATTTCTAATTAATTCAGCTACGATAAACATTTAAGATCTATGTAATAAAATGAGCCTATAATGTATTATCTCTGTCCTTAAATATAATATAAATAAAGCTGATTAGTTCAGTTAAAATCATTAACATTGCCTGAATTTAGTGGTCAATTTCCAAAATTACCTTTAAGATAATACATTTTCTTCCTTCCCACTCATTCTCTCCATTAATTTTCTCTCTATTGTAGTTAATAACTAATATTTCATATGAAAAGACAATGTCAATAAGGAAGGGAATGAATCTTTATGTCAACCAATTATAATGAGAGAGATAAATATTTTAAATAATATAATTAATTTATTATCTTTTTAAACTCTAATAAGAGTTACTTATTTAATAGGGATATTTTAGTCTAACAATAATTAATAACATAGAAATTTAAAAGAGAGTCTTATATTAAGGAAAAATAATTCTTAAAAGGATTTTATATTTAGGGACGAAGATAGTAACTTATACTACCTCCAATTTCAAATATAAGTAAAAGTAACTAATTTCATATAATAATAGTTGAAAGTAGAGTCTTGCGTTTAATATTATCAAATATTTGATGTCCTAACATATCCTTATTACATAAAGCATTACTGATCTTCGGAATATATATAAGAAAAACATATTTTGTAGTAGTTTTTAGGGAATGAATTGAAACAAACCATTTGGTAACACTAACTTAAGTTGTATTAAATAACATTAAAGAATATATAATATTTTAATTATATAAAAAATAAAAATTATAATATTTTTAAAATATAAAAAATAATTAAAAATGATAACCATACAATTGATAAAAAAAAATTGTAAATTTTAAAAAATCGTAAACTACTTCAACTAGTTTTTCAAAACAACATTAGTAAGTTTTGAAAAAACATAAACATCTAAAAAAAATCATAAATTATCTGTATCAAATACTAACTCCTCAACCAACTATCGAATATTTATTCATTCTTATATTTGTCAAATATTTAATTGTTGTGTTGGACTATGTAATATTTTAGACTATTCCAAAATCAAAATATTTAAAAGACTGACAACACAGCCGAAATCGCCAATTTGATTTTACAGCATTAGTTATGATTCAATCATGGATTTCCACCAAATTTGCCATTTCAATATTTTTTCTTTATTTATTTACTATAATAATATATTTTTTCTAACCCGTATTAATTAATTTACATTCACTAACTTACATAACCCATCCATGCTCACAGCATATGATGGTCCACTGTAGCCTGCACGCACTCTATACGGTATATGCAGTAACGCACCATTCCAATTCTCAACACTTTTCTTCCCCTTATAAATTTCCCTCCCAATTGTTCCTTAAGACCACATCAACACACATTACAACACACTCTCTCTCTCCTCTCACTCAGTGCCACTCTTCGACCATTTCTCGATGAGAACTCTCCACCACTCCCCAACCCTCACTTCTTTCACCACCACCACCACTTCAACATCCTCCCGCACCATTAAACCACAACGCATAACCCTTATTCAACCAACCTCCAAACCCATAAAAAAGATCCAGAAAATGATCAACATGTCGCCATTATCGGAGAGAGTTGGAAAACGTTGGAAGGAGTACCAAGGAATGAGCAATTGGAGCGGTTTACTAGACCCATTGGACGACAATCTTCGCGCCGAGATTCTCCGTTACGGTCATTTCGTTGAAGCCGCATACAAATCCTTCGATTTCGACCCTTCTTCTCCAAACTACGCCACATGCAAATTCCCCAAAACCACACTTTTTGAAAAATGTGGTTTACCCAACACAGGTTACAAGGTAACGAAACACCTACGTGCAACCTCAGGGATTGAACTACCTAGTTGGGCACAGAAAGCACCCAGTTGGGTAGCAACACAATCAAGCTACGTAGGATACGTCGCAGTGTGCGACAACAAAGAAGAAATCAAACGACTCGGTCGAAGAGACGTGGTTATCGCCTACAGAGGAACCACCACGTGCCTGGAGTGGCTCGAAAACCTTCGCGCCACTCTCACGCACATTCCATGCAAAATGCATAGGAATCATGACAGTGCTTGTTTTTCCACTAATAACAATAATGTGGGAGAAGAAAATGAAGCCATGGTAGAAAGTGGGTTTTTGAGTCTTTACATGTCATCAATTAGTAACAACCCATCGTTCATGAGTTTGCAATCGATGGTGAGGGAAGAGATTACGAGGATTCTAGAAACCTACGAAGGAGAACCGTTGAGTTTGACCATCACAGGGCATAGTTTGGGAGCGGCATTGGCCACTCTCACGGCGTATGACATAAGAAATAGTTTTATCCGACCACCGCTCGTGACGGTGATCTCCTTCGGCGGTCCGCGTGTCGGAAACCGGAGCTTCCGGCACCAACTCGAGAAGCAGGGGACTAAGGTGTTGCGCATTGTGAACTCCGATGATGTTATAACGAAGATGCCGGGGTTTGTGTTTGATGAGGTGGACAAAAAGTGCGATGACATGGCAAATGGTGAAGGGTTCCACGTGGCAAGACTTCCTAGTTGGATTCAAAAGAGAGTGGAAGAAGTGCAGTGGTTGTACTCTGAGGTTGGGGAGGAGCTACGCCTTTGTAGCAGGGATTCTCCGTACCTCAAGGGTGGTGACATTGCGACGTGTCACGATTTGAACACGTATTTGCACCTTGTTGATGGCTTTGTTAGCTCCACTTGTCCCTTTAGATCCACTGCAAAAAGGTTCCTTCATAGATGAGTTTGATCAAATTTAGATTTTATTATTCTTTTATCAAGTTATGTGTATAAAGGGGAAAGTAGAGGTATATTTATTGTTGATATAGTTTATTTCAAATTAATATTGAAAAATCACAGATTCTCACATCAAATAAATAAGCTAAACGATTTATAAACGCAAGGATCTATATATTATATATATCTTGGGCATTCCTTATTCAATTTCAATAATCTATCTTAATATAATATGAAGAAAAAAAAAGGAGTACAGAAAATTGGCGGCACGTATTTCCTTATTACTTTATTTTTTATAATTAATAATTTAATTCAATGACTTGATTACGTATTTATTCTTATGCTTTTGTCTTTTAATTTATTTACACTATAAAGCTACCAAATTATGTAGCTTGGTACCTTATAAGGGCAATGTGTGTTGATCCATGCATATATGCATGTGGAAAATAATTTGCATATAATTTTGAAATCTTGTTTAAAAAAATACTACAGGGTCGAATATCGAAGTGTGATGGGGAAAAAATTGGCTCAAAAAAAGAAAAGACTGGATCAGCAACTAATGTAATAGTTTTACAAAACCAAAGTTGTAAGTGAGCGCAAAATGGGTAACCAAGGACCCATTTAGATGGCCCCAATGGGTCTATTTTGGAGTTGTAAGTAGAGTGTGCATGCAAACTTTCTACCATTGAGGTTTGCAATGTCCACATCAAGTTGCTAACGAAAGCTACATCCAATATGTGAAGGTTAATAATGCAAACATGTTTCCGTGTAAGGAAAACATTTGGGTAATCTTTGCTAAGAAAAACAAATGGTCTTACCTCTAAGGAAAGCAAGCGCACTACAAACATTCCCTAAAATTTTACAACATTGTGCATTTTCCATTCCAGATACTTCTTCAAACACTACAAATTTGTATTAGATACTTCTTAATTCCATCGATATTTTCATGCCAATATCTTCTTTGTTCATGCCATCGTGCCACCCTTTAATTTATGTGGTCTCAAATCATTAAAAACAAAAGTGTGTTGCCATTAATTTGTGTTATATTTGGTCCCAGCTAGTTGAGATATATAGCAGTGACAATGTCATTTTGAGTAGGTCCCGTTTCCAGAATAAACAGCAACCAAACTGAAACAAAAACCTAGGATTATTATTTTTTATTGGTGTAACATCCATCATTTATAATTCTTTCATTTGGTTGTAAACATCTCCGTGGATAAAACAGTTGACTAAGTTTTAAAGCTGAAATGAAAGATCTAGGAGTATTAATTATATTATATAGAAACTATCATTTTTCTTTTCGTTTAGTTCAAGTCATTACTCGTTTCCAAAGGAAGCGCACATGAAACGAAAGCATGAAATCCTAGGTGTTCAAGGGGTGGAAAAGAACTAATGGGTCAATTTAAGTAGTAAAAATAATAATAATAATGAATGGAATGCTACGTTCAGCAATGTGTGCAATGGTAATTCAATGATCACATACACTGCATGTATTATAAGAAAGAACTTGGAGTCAAAAAGTGGTTGAAAATTCAGTTGCAAAGGAAAAAGTAGCTAGTTTCCATTTGTTAACAAACTGATAGATTGGTCGGTCCCGTCCGTTTCGATAATAACTTGTCAAACCCATCTTAGGTTAATGCGGCACGTATGATATATATACACAATTCAATACGTGGCACTCAAAAATCTCTATAATAGGTTCGTGAAGTGGATTTAATAATTAACAGTTATATAATATATTATAATAAATAAATTTCAGTTCCATTTTCATATTGATTCTTTGTTATACTTGACCTCAGGTTTCAGTGAGTTTGAGAAGATATGGACAAATTAACCAATAAAATAAGTTATGTATGACGAATTCACTACCAAACAAGTCATGAATTTCAAATAAACTAAGAATTTTAGTTCATAAAAAAACTCAACTTAAATTTAACTTAAGTGAATTATTATTGGGACCAGCTGTGACGACTTCTATTCAACTTAACTCCTTTCCGTTCCTATTGTTCCAAAATTAAAATGTAAACAAAAAAGATGGAAAAATGAATTAGAATACCTGTCACGCAGCTTCTATGTGTACAGTGTAACTTGCAAATTTTAGGATATCTCTGGATGTAGGAATTGTCAACATAGAGGTAACAGATCAACAATTTCTACATATCGATCTGCAGCAATGTATATATCTCATGTTTTGTGCAAATAAACTAACCAGATAAGTAACACGTATAGGTGTTGAACAGGTAAAAGACTAAACCTGAGAAAGTCAAGTTTAAAGTTGAAGAAAGTCAACAATTTGTACCTGATAGATTTTAAAGATTCACTTGGCATCCATAGATTTGGTTAAAAACAAGCTTTATTCTTTAATTCCTCCTACTCGTTGACCGTTTATTCTTTCCCAAGTTTTGAATCTTTGATCTATAATTTGGTCTAAATGTTAAATTTGATCATGCAAGAGTGTTAGGCTGTTGCGCACATAATTGAGTCGTGGTATATATATCTTGCTGTTCATTTCAACCACTACTTGTCCAATTTCTTTTCTATGATGTGGTTCTTTCATCGCGCCTGAAGCAATAATGAGGACTTAACCCTTTTTTCTTTTGCTATAGTCAAGTTATACTCATCTATACAGGGATACATATACATACGGAATGTATCTTATGAAAAATATTTTCTTATATAAAAGTGAAAAGAGCAAAATTTTTAAAAGTTTTTTAAAGTCATATGATTACTTAAAAAGTTACATGACTTTTCTAAAAAATTAATTTCATTTATCCTGTACAACATAGATCTGCTCCTCACACTCTCACACAAGAGATTGTTTCTCATATGGTACATTCTCTCTCTATATAAAATGATATATCTTATAAGGAAAGTTTTCTTATGTGAAAGTAAGAGTGAGAGCAACAAATCAGTGTCGTACATCTATATATAGATGATCATGATCAAAATGTTTTTAAAATTTTATGATCACTTAAAAAGTCACATGACTGATGTATTTTAATCTCAACGATCCATGATAAGATCTAACAGTTCATATTTATTATTTTCACTTTCACGTAAGAAAGTTTTACATCTAGATATCATGTCTTATTTAGTTTAAGAAAAATTTTCATTCACAAAACTTGTATTAAAGATTTTATTTTAAAAAGTTAAAATATATATAATTTGAATTAACTATCTGTTGATTTGTTGAACAAATGCATATGTTATATATATATATATATATATATAGCTCTAACAACAATAGCTTTTTCCGCTATTTATGAGAAACGTAAAATGAAACCATTTTTAGTATAGCTTAGATAATGACTCAAAGTAATACTGATTTCATAGACCAATAAAGTTTGATCGACAATTCTATTGTGTTAAAATTTGATTATTAGAGTTTTATTGGTTACAATAATTTTATCCAACTATTTTATTTTTTTTGTTAAACTTGAATTTGAATTTGAATATGAGATAGTTGTTTAAAGTCTAAACTCAAAATGGTCATTTTTATAAGACATTAATACTCTCCTTTTATTAATATGTATAGTTTTGTAAGTATAACAAAAATGATTAATAATTTTAACATATTTATTTATAATAATTAATTTTTTTGATCGGTGTAAACTGATGATAGGAATTTTATATAAATTATGAGGAAAAGGGAATATATAATACCAAGTGTGTTGGAAAAACAAGTAACGGAAAGTATATAATAATTGTAAATGAATTGTTCGATGGCGTATATTTCTTGTAATGTGTTTAGACATAAGTCTACATGTGTGTTTGATATATAGTTGAGAAAATAGAGTTATGAAAATGAAAAATTCTAAAGGTTAATATTGATCATTGATGCTGTTTGACACAGTCAAAACTCCATTTAATCGTAAGGCTTTTTCAATTTGTCAGACATATATACATAATTTATCAAGACATGCATATTTCAGACTTAGAGAAGAACGACAACAAAAGGGATATGATAAATTTAAAGTTTATTACATAGCTCTGTACAAATAAAATCTGACATATGAATCTACCTATTGCCAAACCAGTGTCCACACAAATGGATCTCTTGTTTGTGTTTAATTTACATGTCTTCTATTGTGGTATTAGTGACTATAGCACTGTTTGGTCTCATGTGCTACAGGTTTTTATGGGTGGCTTTTTCATGGCCAACTTGTTAATTTCAGCTTTAGACAATAGGGTTGTGATACATTTTTACTATGAAAGACATTTGATGGTTTAAATCTGTGTCTTGTAATGGCCGAAAATTGAAAAAGATAAAAATTAAAATTAAAAAAAGTGCATATGAGATGCCTAAATAACATGATTTATTATCTAAACCAAGGACAACAAATGGGGTCCTAAATAACATGATGTTGGTCCCATTTCATATATTTTCACTTGACAAGGTCATTAAATGGGACCAAAAGGAAGATTGAAGTTGCATGATTGGCTAAATCACCCAAGAAATTTGTCCCTTCTCATATATATATATATATATATATATATATATATATATATATATATATATATATATATATATATATATTCTTACTAGACAATTAATTTGGGGTGTGGGTTTGGCAGAACATTTGTCAACAAGTTAAACGTGAAAAGGCCTAATTTGAAGTGAATGAAATGTAGTCTTAGGTTGAGCTGCTATATAAGTAGATGAAAAGGAAATTCCATGCAATTCATGTTTTTCTCAATTCCATTTAACCATGTGAATTCCAATTCAGGGTGAAAATATTATTTTAATCCTAAAAATAAAGATCAAATTTATTTTTTTTATTTTCATAAAATTCTAAGAGTATGTTTAGTTGGAACATTATCTCTCAAGTTTTTATTTTTCAGTTTTCAATAAATTTTCTAAATTTTTCATTCCTATAAAAGTATGAAAGTCCAGACATTATACTTCGATTTTCAAAAAATGAAAAATATATTTAAATACAACTAGTATTTTATTTTATTTCTTGTTTTTTTTTCACATTAAAAAAATTTAGAATAACATGTTTTCCATTATTCTTATTTTAAAAAATTTTGGAACATACTCCCCCATTTTTACAATGGACAATTTTGGATAATTCTTCAAATAGTATTTTTTTAAAAAAATTAAAATACTGAAATTTTCAATTTTCAAGAATTTTTTTGGAAAAATAAGTATTTTTAGAATATTTTTTATTTTTTCTAAAAAAATGCTAATTAAATCCATGCTAATAGTTTAATATTTGGTAAGAGGAAAGTGGAAGATTTTGAGGCAGAGTGAAGAGGAGAGAGCACTTTGTAAGATATATATGGAAACCAAATTTTCAAAATAAAAAGTAAAGTATTTTAATGAAATTTCTCTATCCTTTTTTTCCCTGAAAAACCAACTCATATATATATATATATATATATATATATATATATATATATATTTTGATATACTATACTGTTTATTAAACAGACTCAGTCAAACTATTGAGCAAATCATTTTTTTCATTTCTCTTGACCATATCTACAATATGTTCCAAGACTTTCTACTCTTTTCTCTCTCATATAATATTTTCTACACAAATTTATTTCTCCTTTTCACTTGTCTAGGGATACATATGATCAGTTTATATATCTAAATCTATTAAGATGTATTTAGAAGAGTTTATAACTAATTTATAACCATTTAAGTTTCTTGTTATTAATTTATTTCAATAAATTTTTAATATAATTGTTTTCTCATATTGAAATGAGCCCTTTGGTACCCGCTTTTCTATCATTATCGGCAGGTATAAAGGGGATTTCGATTCCCCTTGATCTTGGTGAGATACGATTACGACTACGTTATTTTAGGTCTAGATCGAAGGCCCTCTTTCCATTTTTTCCCCTTTTACGGTTGTATGAATAAGACCTTGAAGTCCCCTTGTAAGTCAAGTGACACATTTTTTTTAGTAAATACAACCCTAATTTTTCTAAAGTAATTCTATAAAATTTTGTGCATTATAAGTTCGTTGTGAATAATAACTTATTAAATAAATTATTTTTAAGTTACTCAACTAAGATCAAACGTATAATATAATCATTCATATTTTTTTTTGAGGTTATAATCATTCATATAAAATAATTCTTTGCTCAAGTTATGAATTTAGTTGTATATCCAAATAACCTAAACCTAAAGGTGGTGGGAAGCAGCGACTTATTGCTTCGCCCAAGCCAATAAACAGAAACATTGATTTTTATTCTAACAAATCACTACATTAACGATTGTTCGAATTCAGAGTAGTCATCGTCAAGATTCTTGTTAAAATATGGAGAAATATTATTTATTTAATATAAAATTTCACCTAAATTTTTTATAAGATATTCATATAACAAAACATTTATCCTTTTAATTTTGGAAATAATTCTCAAAATCTGAATCAAGGAAGAACTCCTAAATTCATTTTAAAAAAAGCCCAATTTCAGTTAGCCCATGACCCATTTTGCTATACAAAGCAACTACCTCTCATTTGCCAAACTAATTGGACTCATCACAAAGAGCCACACATGTTGCTCACTTTTTCCATCATCATGATTAAAAATACAAAAAGACATATAATTGACTCTCTTTTTGTTTTTTGGGTGTAGAGTCATATAATTGAGTAATTGACTGTGAACTTTATAAACTATCTTGTTTTTTAGTCATCAAAATTTTATTTTTCCTTGTTTTATTTTGTGGAGTTATATACTTGTTTCGATTCGTTTTAATAGGGATTATATAAATATTTAGTTACTTTAAATTTGTTAAATCAACTTGAGATAACATGTGGGATACCTAGAAAAAACTTGTTACGAAAATCTACGTTACGAGATAACATGTGGATGTACGTTATAATTAATTAGGGTAATGCATGGGATTTTGTAAAAAATATATTTGTAAATATTTAGGTGTTAAAATTTTAATATAATATATATATAATATTTTATTATGTATTATATATTTTATCAATGCAAAATCTTCCTTTAATAATTAAATTTACTATCAATTGATCTTTTGAGATTTAAATAATTGACTATTAATAGACTGTTTAAACTTTTAAATTATTAAATTAAATATAATTAATAAAAAAGGTGCGATTTGTATATAGTTTATCCTTTAATTTAAAGCACTGATCCATATGTTAATGAATCTTTAACCCCAAAAAAATCATTATAGTACAATCAACGGTAATTATTTTATTATTTTCTTGTTTCAATCAATGATTATCCATATCAATCAAGGAAATCAAAACTATAAAATTGTTTTCTTCCTTGATCCGAATGTATCAAAGTTTCTCACATCACAGAGTGAGTGCTCCTGATACATATATTCCTTCCTCACTACCCCTAAATTTGTTTAAATAAATATCTGGGTGCATTTGGGAAAGAAAAAAGGAATTTTTTTGAGGTATGATGAGTGTCTGCAAATATTAACTTCTTTTTACTCTTGCAAAACAAATTATCTCTTTAGTTATTTTTTTTTTTTGTATGGATAACTAATTTGCTTAATTATCTATTTTCCCCATTTTCAGATCCGGGACAGTTCAAGCATGGACATGGATAACAGTTCCAGCTACATGGTTTTTCACTATTATAACTATTAATCTTATTATATGATTTAGCAAAGTTATTATTTCATTATTTGAATTCTGTTTTCTCTCTTTTTTTTTAATTTTTTAATTTTTTGAAGGAATGTTTAATGAGAATCGATACTTCATACGGATGGGAAATGTCTGTGACTAGAATTTTGGCTAACTTTAAAGGTATTTTGATGTAAACTTTGTATATATTTAGCATTAACTGTTTTTCTTGGTACTAGCTAGCTTTATACATTGTCTTTGTCATGTTCTATCCTGTAACTTATTAAAAGTTTTAAAGTCTGCATAATTTTTGTGGCATATCATTCATATGCTTGATATCATCACCATTGAGTTTGACTAAGTTTATTATTATTCATAAGAAGCTGGAGTGGAGTGTGAGTCTGGTTTAGCATGAAGCTGTAAAATTGATTTTGTAAATATTGATACTACACATGATGGAGAAGTGTGGCACATTAATTTTGATAATAGGATTTGCATTAGAAAATGTGCATAATGAGATTGATTGATTTTTGTTATTAAACCAGAGATGTAGATCTCACTACCAATACAATGAGACTATCAGTTTTTTACTTTCTCATAAAGTTGTTTCTTTATTTCTTTGCTAGACCTGAGTTACAAGATTAATCCATCCCTTGGATTCGTTTATATTAAAGGTAAAGCAAATCCACAGTTAATTTTGACCAAATTAAAGAAGGGTGGAAAACATGCTGCTATTCAATGGATCAGTTATGGTTTCCCAAGAACAGATCAAGACCAAGTCCAATATCCTGAGTATGGCCATAACCAACATTTGAATATTCTTCATGATCCATTCTCTCATTCAAGACCATATCCTTACTATGAAAGTTACTACCAAACGAATCATCCTCCTTACTACTTGTGGCATAACATGCCACAAAATTCTCTTCCATTTGTTGAACATGAACCTATTGGACACCCTGCAGGCACAATTTCTGGTCATTCACACTACCATCACTATCCTGTGCATTCAATGCACCACCACTCTCCATCACGTTCAAGGAATGGCCCCACCATGGAGGAGAATTCTTCACCACCATTTATTCAGCGCTCAGAAACCAATGATAGAGCAAACAATCATCACCCTGCATCTAAACAATCTTCTTGTAAGTCCATTGGGAAGATTATTGAAAAACTCCGCTTATCATGCTCATGTTTTTAATAATATATAGTTGCCCATTGCATTCTTCAACTTGTTTAACTAGTTCTTTCACAGTTTAATTTTACAATTACTCTTACTTTTCTGCTCAACCAATGTCATTGTGAGCCTCAAACAATGGCTGATTATATATACAATTTTGATATATACACTTTTTTTGAATAGCCAATTAATCGGTGGTAGGAGAGATACCCAAACTCCTTTATACTATGTCACGAGTTTTGAATATCCACTTATGATACAGAGAAAACCTTTCAGTTTAGCTGAATTCAGACCATGCTCTCAACTTTATAAACTCATATTAATGTTCATTACCTGTACTATATATTATTCTTAAAAAACCTGGATTTTCTTTCACTCCAAACACTATGAAGTTGCCAACCATACCATATCTCATGCTTGTTTTTTAGTTTCTTTCCTGTACAAGTTATCAGTTACCACCATGTTGCTTCAAATGTTGAATTGCATTTGAATTTTGATATATACAAAAACCATCATTTATCTTGGTTTGTTTTTCCTTGATAGGTTTGAAATTTGATATATACATAAAAGTAAAAACCATCATTACCCTTGGGTTGTGATGCATGTTAAGATGGAGGCGTGTAACCATACTGTACTTGATGGGTACGGTGTACTCTTTTGGTACACGTTATTTAAAAGTTTTTCTAAACAAAAAAAATTAGATACTCCATGAATATTTTATGGATATTTTTTTACTAATACCAACAAAATTACTTTTATGGGGTTTATTTTTTGCTTGCAATAATCTGATTTGGGAATACATATCATTTGTAAATTTGAACCTTTCCTTCTTACCTTGTAAGGGCGAAGCCACTATATCATGTCCACGGGGCCTAGTATTTTTATCAGAAAGATTGAGGCAAGATTTATTACTAAATAAAGAAAAGTTGTCATGAAAGATAAAACATTAATAAAATTAAAAATAAAATAAAAGAAAAGATATACGAGAAAAAATTAAACATAAGTGAAAATTAAAAAAAATTAAAGTAGTTAAATCATATCAAAAGATTTTGTTCTAAAAAAATATATTATTACAAACAAACTCTATGTATCACTTTATGATCCTAAATTCATCTATAATTAAATCTACATTAATTATTTGATAATTTTTCTTACAGCAAAAATGATGACACAGTGTTCTAAAAAGTCATTCTCAATTTTATTTCAAAACTAAATTTTAATGATATTTATAATATAATTTTAGCATTTAAAATATATTTTTAAAATAAAAATTGATATATAAGTATTTTTAAAAAAAGACGAGGGTGCATCACCCTTAGGTGGTTTTAGGGTTGTAACTCGAAAAAGACTTAAGAGATGTTTGGTTTCCTGTTAGGGTTGGTTAAACTTCGGTTTGATCAATCTAAAAAAATCTATCAAATAAATTTTTAACTGTTTTGAACAGCGTAAAAAATTAATATTAATATTTTTTTTCAGTTTCATAGTTCTATTTTCCAATTACATACCAAACAAATAATTAGGGAAAAGTTAAAAGTCTAATTATAAACTTGGCAAGCAGACACACATAATTTAAAAGAATGGTGAGTGTAGTTAAATTAATTGAGTACTTCTTCTGATCTTTTCGTAAGATCATTTTTAAAAGTTTTTTTCTCTTGTTTCTTTTCATAAGATCATTTTTAAAGTTATTCTCCATCCTTTTCATAAAACTATTTTCAATTTACAATACCCTTATTATTTAAATTCTCTCTTAACTAATTGAATGTAAAAAGTTAATTTCTCTCTCACCTTTAATACCAAGAGTAATTTTCACTGTATAAAAACAACTATTAAATTAATTTAATACATTTAATTAGAACAACTAAATTTCTTAATTTAAATCAAGTTAGGTAATTGAATTTTATAAAAAAAATTCTTTTCAAATTGATGTATAAGCACATATTTATTAGCTATATATCCGTTTTAACATAATGGCTTTAAAGTACAATGTCAAACAATTTTCATATCAAGATCTCAAGGAAATTATACAAAAAAAAAACCAAGTGTATAAGAATTTTTCTAAAAGAAATATATCCCTGATATTTATTATTGGGTTTGAGGATTTGCTTGGTAAAAAAAATAAAAGATTAGAGAAAATGTATATTATTAAATGATTCGATTTCTCTGTAGATTTCAAAAGGGTAATGATTTCAATTATTGATGAAAAAGTCAATAATCATTAGTATTTTATTCTCTAAAATATAACTATGATATTTCAAAGGATTTGGTGCATTTATATTAAGATTGATCATGATAGGTAAATATGCATTTGGTTATAAATAGTATAAACCATCAAAATTTTCAAAGCCGTCTTAGCTCAGCGGTAGAGCGCGTGGCTTTTAACCACGTGGTCGTGGGTTCGATCCCCACAGACGGCGAAATTAATTTTTTATCGTATTCAATGATGCTACTACCATGTCACTTGAGCCCTCCAATTAAATCGCCAAAAAGAATAGCAAGTAATTTAACTATATATCATCAGTAATAAATATTATTATCAATAATAAACACTATTAAATATATATTTGAAGATATGTCTTTTTTTTTTCTAGCTTAATTTTGAAGATACTTCAACCGTTCTTTTTTTTTTAGCTTAATTTTGAAAAAACTTTGGTCTTTTTTTAAATTTTTATTTGTTACTTTATGAGTTTAAGATATTACCTTTAACTCTAAATATAATATCTTTTTTTTAAAAAAATTTCCCTTAATATAAGACATGAATACTACTATTAATGTGTAACTTTTTTTTTCAAATCAAAATAATAATAATAAATGATATACATCAATTATATTATTTATCTCTCTCATGAGAATTAGGTAGTAAGTAGGGAGAATAAGTGGAGAAAATTGAATGATAAGTCATAATCACCCTAAGGACAATTTTAAAAAACTATAATAAATTTCATACAAGTTTAATGATTTTAACTATTCTTAATACGTATGAATTAGGTAAGAGAGTTTTTATATTTAAGGACAGATGTAGTAGATTTTTTTACTTCTTTTTCTATTGTTCCTTTACTTTTAAATGAAATTTTTATACAATATGAGATTAGATTATAAAATTATGTATTTCAAAGTCATTTCATAATTTTTTTAATTTGTGTATCTTTTAAAAATTACAAAAGATAGAAATGATCAAAAAGAGTAATATATTTTATAATGTTTAATAATAACAAATATTATTAGAAGTATATTATAAAATATATTATTATGCATATACTGTCAAGTATTTTATTAAAATATTATTATTGAATTTATAGTAAATACACAAACACCCTTGTAGTTTGACAAAATTACAACGAGCCCAAAGTTACTTTAAAATGACACTTTACCGCAAAGTAGCACATTAATAACATTTCTCCTTTGAATATGACGAGGTCAAACCATAGTTAGATTTAGCCCACACAATAGCCAAATACAATCAACCTTAGCTTTGGGAGTTGATAATTACAAGACATGTAACGTGGAAAGAAGGCTTCTTTCTTTTGGCTTCGTTAATTGTTGTTTTTGGTTCAAGACAAAGAAAGAGAAACTGGCGATATTTCGTCCATCTCATCTAGGCTTTGGAAGCAGAATCTTCTACAAGCTCCTTTGTGAACTTTAGGATGATGACAACGACAACAATATCAACAAAAAAGTTGTTTTGTTCCTTGGCATCACTAACGCCTCCACTAGCAATAACGTAACCAACCAAATAGTTGCCATCGAACTTGACATTGTTAAGCAGAACGTTGACCTCAACGAAAACCATATCGACATTGTTAGAGTTTTGTAAGCAAGAAGGAATAAAAGAATAGAATGGATTTTCCTTATTTTAGAAGAAGGTTACAGAGGGGGGTTTTATACACAATAATAACTTGAAACAGAAAAACAAAACTATAACAAAATTAAAAACTAATTAACTACTTAACTAATTCCCTTTTACAGTCCCCTTCAAACTCATGGTGGTAGCTGATGAAACATTGAGTTTGGATCTAAATTTGGTGAATTGAGGATTTGGAACAGCTTTAGTGAGAATGTCAGCAACCTGAAACTGATCAGGTAAATGAACAATAACAAGTTCCCTCAACAAAACTTTATCACGTACGAAATGTAAATCCAACTTAAAATGCTTTGTGCGAGAGTGCATAATAGCACGCTTAACTTTGGATTTCTTAAGTGATAGGCCACCGAAAAGGCTAATGTAACATCCTAAAATTTAGAATTTTAGAAAAACAATTCATTAAGCATCAGTGGAGAACTTCCGAGTGAATTATGTCTGAGAGAAGACCTTCCGAGTGAGGAAATGGATATGATTCCGAGTGAAGGAAGGTTAAGATGTTTCCGAGTGAAACGTATCTGAGTGACTTGTTTCTGAATAAAACGTTTCCGAGAGAAGTACTTCCGAGCGAAGAAAAGCTTTGATTTCGAATGAGTACTTCTCGGACCGAGATATTTCCGAGTAGTGAATTCTCGAGTGGGGAATTTCCGAGTTAAGTGCAACTTTCTCGAGTGGGGTGTCTCTGAGTGCGACACTTCCGAGTGGGAAGGCACCGAGTGAGATATTTCTGATTTCCGTGTGGTATGGCACCGATTGAGACATACCGAGTGAGTCTTTTCCAGGGGAAGTACTTCTGGACAGAGAAAAACTTTAACTTCGAATGAGTACGTTTCTGAGTGAATATTTCTCGGGGGGGAGTAAATATCCGAGTAGTGAACTCTTTCATTCAATTCGTGCTCGGGTGTCTTAAAGATCATCTAGAGCCTGTGCTCGGGCCATATCCAAAGTTGTCGAGAGATTGTGCTCGGGTTCATCTTCGAGATTGTCTTCGACTCCAAGTGATATTCCCAAGTGGAAAGATTTCCGAGAGAGGACTGAACTTCGACTCCGAATGATCCTTTCGGTTGTAAGACTTCCGAGTGACGCACTTCCGAGAAATATTTTCGAGTAAAGAAAAGCTTTGACTCGGGCAGAGATATATCCGAGTGAGATATTTTTGAATGAAATGTCTCCGGGTGAGACATTTCTGAGTGAGTCACTTCCGAGGAAAGAACAGCTATGACTGAGTGTTTCAAACAGAAATATTTCCGAGTGAATTCCTTCCGAGTGATGCAATTTTGAACGAAAAGAGACTGATGAATCCTTCTCGGAAAGAGATATTCCTGAGCATTTTCAATTCAATCTTTTGACCATGTTAGAGTCCGAATTTGGAAATATGGTCAACTACAAAGTTATTCCTTGTTGTCTTAGCTTTCCAACAAGACCAAATTTATTAAAATTTATTAAGATATGAGAAAGATATGCTAAAATATCTAAACAATGTCAGAACTGATATTTACTTCAATCATCAAGGTTCTTCCACGTCGCTCTATTCTTCTAAATTCTAGCAGATTCTCTTGTCTTTTTCTAAGTATGAGACCCTCTCTATTATCCTATCCTCTTTTCTTTTATTATCTTATTTCTTCCTTATCTCTTAAGATATATATATATATATATATATCAGCACTTCCTCACTTCGGGGATGCCTTTTTCATTAACGGTCTCTGTAAACTCCATCGTTGGACCAGCTTGAAATTTTGAGAGTGGAAAGAACTCTAAATTCCTTAGTTCAAAGTAGCTATGGAAGGTTTGGGAGCTAAGAGTTTGATTCGGAGCTTGTGAATTATGATTGGATAATATCCAATAGCCTGAGGAGCTACTGGAATTCTTTATTCCAGGTAGGGGGAGCGTTTACATTTTAAATGTATAGTTTATGAACGGAGTCAGGATAATATTATTATCTTCAACAAGAAATCCCGAATATGTATGATATGTGTGATATATTATGAGATATAAAGTATATGTGATGTATTTATGATTATTCCTATGCATGAGATGCAGTCAGAAATATGATATGAATATGTGATTGATGATGATGATGATGATATGAATGTTATTCATGAAATATATCATGATGTATGAATGCATGGGATGCATTTGATAAGCATGGGATGCTTGCGTAATGAACAAATATGAAATATTATGTGGTTTCGAGGATTCCACAAAAAGACCTTGGGTGGGACTCAAGACAAACCTCTTGAGCGGGGCTCGAGGTTTAGCCCGTGACACTACCGTTGTCGCTGGGAGTGATTGTGTCACGTGAGAGGGCAAACGGTTTGGTACCAGTAAAACGGCCGGATCAGCTGAGAGCTGAGTTATGGCTAAGAGCCAGTGTTGCAACACAAATTAAAAGACTTAATAATGGATCCATTTGATTGAGCATATGAATGCATTGATATATGGTATTGAGAATAACATGATGATATGATCATTTGATGATATGAGAATGAATGATATATGATAAGATTATGTGATATGGTTATGATTTATATATAGTTATGAATTGGACACTTAATCCGATTCAATAACTATCATTTGACATGTTTATGCTCACCCCTTATTTGTTGTTATTTTTACAGTGGATATAGGACGCAGCGATGAGATATAAGATCACTCAGTCTGCTCGGAGCATTATGTATATATATGTATGGTACATGATGCACATAGTTGTTTTGTAGTAGCCTTGGCCGGCTCCTGTGTATACCGACTTGTAAAATATATGTATTTATGAATGGGCAGGTTGATGTAATGTTGACAGTATTATTACATTAATCCAAATCCTGTTTTAAAATTTAAATTATTTACGAAAAATTTATTTGGATTTTAGAAATTTAATTTTAAATATTAGGATGTTTTAGCTAATGCATTTGTTGGTATAGGTAGTACGAATTCATTTCTTTAAGCTATCCTCGACTGTATAGTCTCATACCTATACAATCTTTGGATCCTTCTTATTCTGGTATGTATTTGGTTCGTTTATGTGTCCCTCCCACTAGAAGCTTGCCAGGAGCCGCTCCTTGTCCGTGCCTATGCACCGACGATCACTCCCCGCCCTCAACAGTGCCTGGAATATTACATTCTCCACTAGAAACCTGCCAGGAGCCGCTCCTTGTTCGTGCCAATGCACCAGCGATCACTCCCCGCCCTCAACAGCGCCGGGATGTCACATGCCGACCAGCTTCCGCCTGGTTCGTCCCCAAACCATACCGTACTAGGAGAGACTCTAATACCACTATAACGCCCCGATCGCTTTTTAGGAATGAATGACTCTCCCCACAAACCAATACGAGACTTTTCCAATATACTTTTGTCCTTACTCACACATTTCCTAAGAACTTCCCAGGAGGTCACCAATCCCAGAATTACTCCAAGTTACGCACGCTTAACTTTGGAGTTCTTAAGAGATAGGCCACCAAAAAGGCTAATGCATTTGTTGGTATAGGTGTACGAATTCATTTCTTTAAGCTATCCTCGATTGTATAGTCCCATACCTATATAGTCTTTGGATCCCTCTTATTCTGGTATGTATTCAGTTCGTTCATGTGTCCCTCTCACTAGAAGCCTGCCAGGAGTCGCTCCTTGTCCGTGCATATGCACCGGAGATCACTCCCCGCCCTCAACAGTGCCCGGGATGTCACATTCCCCGCTGGAAGCCTGCCAGGAGCCGTTCCTTGTCCGTGCCAATGCACCAGCGATCACTCCCTGCCCTCAACAGTGCCGGGATGTCATAATACACATAGTAAGCTCTAGTGGACTTTCTATCATCAGGGTCTAAACCCCAATCTGAGTCACAAAAACCCATGATATGCAGCTACTGTGAAGGTGTAATGTCTAAGCCATATGTAATGGAACCTTGGAGATATCTTAAAATCTATTTTACTTCCTTCCAATGATGCTCTTGAGGTTTATGCATAAATTGACAGACTTTATTAACAGAGAATGAAATTTCTGTTGGTGTATGCACTACGAGCTATTAATGTATCAATTTTAACTTATTAATAAAATTAGTATTTTTTAGTTTTAGACAAATGCTATTTATCCTGGAATAATAGGTCATATGAGAATTATTCCTAAAACGTCCCTAATCAAGTATTTACATAGGGACATGTAAATACATTAAGATTAGTGTGTAAATGTACTGATAATTTGATCTCACAAATCATGGATATATGATATCAAGTCTTTACACGGGTACACATTAAGGGTAATGTTGTACTGGACAGACCCACCATGAGAACGTTGCATGGATCGTTACATGAGTGTCATAAACGGTTCTCAATGTGATAATGGTATATAGTCCTTCGACCTGAAGTCACTACGATTCCTACATAAGGAGTTTATTGTTTTAATATAATCAAACGTTATCTGTAATAAGATGACCATAAAGATTGTGATTAGGCAATAGATAAATTATACAGAGGGATATGAGTGATGTAGATGTAATTTGCCTCTCCTATGTGACAGGAGTGATATCTATGGGCCACTTGATAGAGTGAGATTAATGAAATGCATGGTCATGCTGGGACGAATAAATATTAGATATTTATTCTATAAAGTCTACTCTGGTATCAAGTAAAATGAATTGGGCCATACAAGGATGACGACGACCATGCCTTGGGCCCAATTAGATATCGTGACAAAAGGAATAGATATATAAAATAATTATCACTTATAGGTCATGTCGATGATAAATAATATTCGGACATAATGATGTATTGCTAGATACCGCTCATATTTTATATTAATAATAAAATAGTTTATTATTAATATAACTGAATATTTTACCTATAGGGTCACACACATAGAGTAAGCCCACCAGAGGATAGTTTTATTTTAGTTGGACTGAAAATAAAACTATTTGGGCCTAACTCATTTAGAATGAGTCAGGAGCCTAATGTTTAATGAGAGCTCAGGTCAAGACCTAAGCCTATATATAGAGCATGAGATGCTCATAGGCTGCTGCTCAAAAATTAGACCATAAACAAATTTCCGTACTAGCATTCAGAGCTCTGTTTTTTCTGGTGGGAGTGCTCGTGTGGACTCCTAAGGGCGAAGTTATAATTGCTTCGATCGAGGAACTTGTTCTGCGACTACAAGAGGTAAACCCTAATTAAAAATTTTAATTTAGCAAAATGCTTTGAGACATACGTGTTTGCAATTCTTTTGGGAATCCTTTGTGTTTCCGCTGCCTGACCCTAATGGGATTCCCTAACAATTTCAGGCCTTGTTATAGTAATATACTGAAGAGCTCCTACATTGCTTCTGTAATAGGTAGGATCCTAGACAGAATAAGATTCATCAGTAGTAAGTTTTAAGCCAGAAACCATGGGAGTTGGCTGAGGTTTGGGGTCCAACAGATTGGTTTTATGAAGGGGATCTCTTATATATTTTGATTGAGAAAGAAGAATTCCACCATCAGAGTGATGCTCTCAATGCCAAGAAAATAATGAAGGGGGCCTAGATCCTTCAAAGAAACTTGTATGTTAAGATGAACAATAAGGGATGTGATTTTAGAGTAAGAAGAGCTGGTGAAGATAATATCATCAACATATACCAAAACATAGATTGTAGATGTAGGTATAAATTTCATGAAAAGAGATGTATCACTTTTGGCCGAATTAAATCCTAAGGACACCAAAACTATACTAAGTTTATGAAGCCAAGACTTGGGGGCCTATTTCAAAACATAAAGAGCCTTCTGTAGTTTACACACTTTGTGTTTGTCAGATGACACAAAACCTGGTGGTTGAATCATATATACGGTTTCTTGAAGATCTCCATGTAAAAAGGCATTGTTAATGTCCACTTGATGAATAGGTCATTGTTGTGAAACAACAAGAGACAGAAACGTTTTAATTATTGCTGGTTTAATCACTAGACTAAAAGTTTCTTTAAAATCAAACCCCTCTCTTTGATGATAGCCCTTTGCTACTAGTATGGCCTTGTGCCTTTGAAAACTCCCATCAGCATTGAACTTACTTTTAAACACCCATTTGCAGCCTATGGGCTTACAGCCTGGAGGAGGATCTATAACGACCTACGTCAATTTACATTTATTCGTATTCGTTTAATTAATTTGCACAATAAATTTTTCACGTTTAATAATACTTAATTAAGTCCTAATTCAAAATGACTTTTATCTTCATTAACATGCTCAAAATAATAATTAGAAATAAAATAAATAAATCAAATAATAAAAGGGAATTGATTAAGTGAAGCAAAAGAAGAAAAAAATTGAATCAGGGGCTACTCACTTGAGCGAAGCCGTGACTCGCTTAAGCGAATCCAGTGAAAGTCGCTTGAGCAAGTTCCCACTCGCTTGAGCGAGATCCACATTTCATTCCCAGGCGAGCCACGATCGTGCTTGAGCGAGAGCGTCTATGCGTATCAGGGCCTTATTTCGCTTGAGCGAGAATTTTCTCGCTTAAGCGAAATCAGTCCAGTGGCATCACCATCGTCACTCGCTTAAGCGGATCATTCTAGCTTGGGCGAGATTACTCCAGTACCTAAACTCCCCTCTTTCACTTGGGCGAGTCACATTCGCTCAAGCGAAATAGACACAGAACCAATTCCTCTGGCCCTCGCTCGAGCGAGACTAAATCCGCCTGAGCGAGATTCATCCAGTAGCCATACCACATGATACGCACAGGTCTCGCTTAAGCGAGAATCTTCCTCGCTTGAGTGAAATTTGGCCAGAGGCCACACTACAGGTATAGAACACTCTCGCTTGAGTGAGAATTCATCTCACTTGACGAGTTATGCAGTACATGCCTAAGAGCTAGAAATTTTCACACAATCTGATATATTTGAACCGTCATATGCATCTTTTGATCTAATTCATCCATTTCCACACATTTAAGCATGTACATGAGATTGATTCTAACTAAACACACTCATCAATCATATTTCTAATTCATCAAATGCATCATAATCAAATCCATCATTCATTTGCCACATCATCTAATTACTAAGAATGCACACATAATTTGCATCATTCACTCTTCACATGGATAAACATAGCCTGTCCATAATAATTTATCATCTATATCTAACTTTGGCTCCATGCCAATATGTATATATATATATATACACATTCAGTTCAAGAAAATTAACGCAGTCATCAACACCTTACTACCTTACTAATATGAATTCATATCCCCATCAACCAACATACCATTTCTATATTAGTCCAACACACATAAGCAACATATTATTGCATCACATACATAGAAACTCATTACATATTACACACATCATTTAATTCTTAGTTTCCTTTACTTCTTGGCATCAGTTCTTCACTTGGCGCACCTCCAGGGCTTCGACCTCCTCCCTGTCACTGGTTACTAAATTAAAAGGAAACCACAACAAGAGTGAGTGTTTGGTATCATAATTAATCTAGAATGGTAATTAAATGATAAAATACATGATTACAATAGTGCTATCACTAGTACTAATTCACTAACTCTACCTTATGCAATTAATTTCACGTTTCACTATCTACTAAATTTGTACTTACAGATCCTTAACTTCATTCATGTTTCAGTATCATAAAATGCAATACACAACCAACAAACATAATATAACACATTCATATCATTACACAATGCCAACAAGTTCATCGAATATCACAACTGACTCTCATATAAATTTGACGCCTAGTATCCAGATACTAAAGGATCGGCCTTCAGCTGGGGGTCTACTTGACACCCCGTGAACCCTGCTTGGTCCACCGTGTCCTACTTGACTCTCCACCTCAACCACTGGGTCCTACTTGACCACTGGGTAGCTCAACTGGGTACAAAAACCACGGGAGCCAGAAACGAGGGGCTATACATACCGTGGTCGTCCCACACCATATAATCGTACATGCATATATCACATTCCTCATCTCATATATCAAGTGACCATCAACAACAGATCATACTCATCAAATGGGACCTACTTGTCAAGCCCACCATCACAACGCCACTATACACATCGATTTATCACAATGTAAAACACTTTAATCTCATAATCACCATAAACTAATTACACTTCACATTCACACATACATACACATATAATTATCATTCAATAACTATTCTTATTA
This sequence comes from Clitoria ternatea, assembly GCA_037962975.1. Taxonomy (NCBI): domain Eukaryota; kingdom Viridiplantae; phylum Streptophyta; class Magnoliopsida; order Fabales; family Fabaceae; genus Clitoria; species Clitoria ternatea. The sequence goes on from CM075672.1 coordinate 267,237,608, forward strand.
TTCCAATGTTTGATTAAATAATTCAATTCCGTCGTACGTACCTATTCTAATTAATTACAACTTAAACACCCCCTTACCTCGATTCCAAGCTTCGACGATTTGTTCTTGATGCCGGTTGCGTCCTCTAAGTTCTTGGTTCAAGGTTCTACTTTCGAATCCAACACCCGTTTCGTCACTCAATCCTCCGACGTTCGTTTCGCTACCTACGGAGGTCGAAATGTAAAACTCGTTATCGTTGTACCACACTCATTGTTCTAAATACCGTTTTCAAGCTTACATGCACTGGAGTAGTAGATAACAGAAGCTCCTCCTCCATGCAAGGCCATCGGCTAGAGAGAGAAAGAGAAGAGAGAGATATAACTCAATCTTTAATGGGTTCATTGTGTTCACCTTGAAGTCACGATCTCGAAAACATGGTTACTTTGAATCTTTGCCGCAAAACGGACATCCCCTTGAAGCATGCAATTTCGGCAATGGTGAGGGAGAAAGAGGAAGAACCCGCGTGAAAATGAGGAAGAAGAAGGTGAAATTTTTGTTATTAAGACCCAAGGGTGAAATAGTCATTTCCCTATTTCTTTTATATTTTTCCTTTTAAAGTTTTCATTAAAACTTTTACTTTTAACCATTAGTGGTAACTTTTAAATTTACCTCCTTCTAATTACACCTCTTTTAATTCTGTAATTAATCAATCAAGTAAATTTATTTAATTCCACAACAGTTAATTATTTATAATTGAATTGATAATAACAATAAAAATTCCAAAATCTCAAATAAATCCCTAAGACAATTATTAATATTTTTCGCCAATCAAAATTTTAACTAAATTATCCGGGATGTTACAGGATCCATTGAGGACCATGTTTAATTGTTGATAAGAGCATCATGCTCCTCTTTTATAGCTTTGAGCCATTCAGGCTTGGCCATTGCTTCCTTTACAGTGTGTGGCTCAATAGTGTGATCATAGTTGCCTTTCTTGTATGAAGCATAAGTTTTTGGTTTAAAAATACCAGCTTTAGCTCTGGTTGTCATTGAATGAATATTTTGAGGAACTGAACGTGCAACAGGTGAGGAAACAACTACAACAGTATAAACTCATTAGTACCACATTGTAAGGAAACATTAGGTAATGAATTGGTTGGATAAGCCTTATTATAAAAATTATGAGTATTAGGTAAGATAAGTAAAGGATTAGAAAAAATAATTTCAAAAGAATGAGGAGAATAGTTAGAAGTAAAAGGATTGTCAGGAAGCTTAAAAGGAAAAATTGATTCATGAAAAATAACATGCCTAGAGATGTAGTATTTTCTAGAGGGTGAAAGATATTTATAACCCTTGTGCTGAGAGCTATAACTAATGAATAAGTATATATGTGACCTAAAGTCAAGTTTATGTTTGTTTTAAGGTCTTACCAAGGGATAACAAGCATATCCAAACACTCTCAAGAGAGTATAATCTGGCTTTTTATTAAATAATTTTTCAAAAGGACCCATATTGTTAAGAACAAAGGAAGGAAGATAATTAATTATGACATTAACAGTGCAGAATGCTTCCTCCTAAAAATTTAAAAGAAGAAAAGCATAGGCTAATAAGGGTGAGACTAGTTTCAGTCAAGTGTCTATGCTTTCTTTCAGGGATACTATTTTGTTCATGTGTATGAGGACAAGTCAATATATGGTGAATTCCTTGTTTATTAAGAAAGGAAGTGAATGTGAGATATTCTTTTACATTATCTGATTGTAGGGCTTTTAAAGTTGTTCCAAGTTGTTTTTCAGCAAGAGATTTAAACTGAAGAAAAGTAGTAAAGGCTTGAGATTTATTTTGAAGCAAATACATCCAAGTATATCTAGAAAAGGCATCAATGAATATTATGTAATATCTTGATCCATTTGAAGAAATGTAGGGGGCTGGACCCCAAATATCTATAAAAACTAAATCAAGAAAACTAGTGTATACAGTCTGAGAAGTGAAGAAAGGAAGTTGATGTGCCTTCCCCATACAACATGACTGACAAAGTAACGAAGTAGCAGTCTGATCACATGGTATATTACAATGATTAAGAATAGATTTAACAGTTTTAATGGAAGCATGAGCAAGTCTTGAATGCCAAAGTTCCAAGGTTGTAGAATCTTTTGCAGAATGGAAAGCACAAATGTTGTTTTGATGCTGAAGTTTAGGAAAGGTATAGAGACCCTTGTTATAGTTGCCTTGAAGAAGGGTCTCCTTGGAATGTTCCTGTTTTACATTACATCTATTAGCATGAAATTCAAAAAAGACTTGATTATCTCGACAAAACTATGACACACTTAGAAGATTCTTTTTAATGGATGGAACATGTAATAATTGGTTCATAACGAAATGATTTTTTTGATTTAGAATCATAGAATTTAAAAGGGTAAAATATACACATGGTCCCTTACGTTTATCCAAAGTCTCAGTTTGGTCCCATATATTTTTTTTGTCCCAGTTTGGTCCTATACATTTATAAAACACATCAAACTTTTCCCCTCTGTTAACACCGTCAGAAATTTGGACGGAAATGTGACGTGGTACTGTTGAGTGACACGTGTCATAACTTGGTTGGTGACACGCGTCACAATCTGATGGGCTGAGTGGTTTAGGTTGAAAATTAAAAACATTTTGTCTTCCATGGGACTTGAACTTGGCACCTTTAAGTGACAAAAAAGTTGCTTTACCACTAGGCCAAGGTGTACCTTTGTAATAAGATGATGGTTTTTTATTTATAAAACATACACTTAAGTTAATTATATGTTAAAAATGTATTATTAAATATATTATTGATAATATACTTATGAAATTATAAAATTCTAATTTAATTTAATTTAATATTTTAAAATATATTTTTAAAAAATATATTTAAAATATTTATCAATAACTATTAACGTATTACTAATATATTTTTAAATAAATGATATAATATATTAATATTATTTATTATTAATATAAATTATTGTAAATATAATTTTTAATGATATATTAAAATATATATTTTAAATAATACTTATTATTATTAAATAATTTTAAAATGTATTATAAAATAATATATTTAAATATTATTAAATATTATGTTAATAATAATTTATATTAATACTATATATAGTATAATTTATTTAATAATACATTTTTAATAATACATTTTTAATAATAAATATTATTAAATATTTAAAAATTTATTTTTAAAATGTTAGATTAATATTTAATAATTTTTTGAGAAGGATTTTATTAATAATATATTTAATAAATTTATTTATTATAACTAATAATATTATACATATAATTAACTTAAGTGTATGTTTTATAAATAAAAAACCATCATATTATTACGGCTAAATACACCTTTTGGTCTTCTATCTCTTAAGTTATTTCCAAATTGGTCCCCTATCATTTTTTAATTCAAAATGGTCCTCTAACTTTTTAAAAAGGTATTAGGTTGGTCCTTTTTTTAATTCAAAATGGTCCCCTAACTTTTTTAAAAAGGACCAAATTGACACATTTTTAAAAAGTTAAGGGACTATTTTGAAATAAAAAAATAATAAAGGACCAATCTAAAAATAACTTAAGAGATAGGAGACCAAAAGGTGTATTTAGCCTATTATTATAAAGGTACACCTTGGCCTAGTGGTAAAGCAACCTCTTTTGTCACTTAAAGGTGCCAAGTTCAAGTCTCATGGAAGGTAAAATGTTTTTAATTTTTAACCTAAACTACTCAACCCATCAGATTGTGACACGTGTCACAATTTGGTTAGTGACACGTGTCACTACAGTGCCACGTCATATTTCCGTCCAAATTTCTAACGGTGTTAACAGAGGAAAAAAATTTGATGTGTTTTATAAACGTATAGGACCAAACTGGGACAAAAAACATAAATGGGACCAAACTGAGACTTTGGATAAACGTAGGGGACCATGTGTATATTTTACCCAATTTAAAACTTCTAATATGTTTAATGACCATACCTAAACTATTACCAATTTTTACACGATTATTCCTTGTATAATTAGATTTGACAGAGAGATTGTTTTCATCATTGGTGATGTGATGACTTGCTCCACTGTCTAGATACCATAGAGGATCCAAAACAGTTGTTGGAGTTAACATGAAAGTTTGATCACTCTAAGAAAAGTCTTGATACTGACTGTGATTTGGTTGAGGAGGACCTTAGAAATCTTGATTGAATCTATGCCAAAATTCAATTGCTAAGTGTCCAGACATACCACAAATTTGACATTGTAGTTTATTATTTTGATTCCAGGAATTATTTGATTTCTGTCCCTAGTTCGATCTAGCATTTCCTCTTCCATTATTGTATCTTCCTCATTGTTTGGAATTATAAACACCATGAAAATTAGACCTACCACCACGATTGTTACATCCTCCCCTGTAATTTGAATTATCTCATCTTCCTCTATCAGAGAAGTATCTAGGTCAGATGTAGTGTTAGCCAAAACAAAATTTGAATTAGCTTTCTTATGTTTCTTAAAACGTTCTTCTTAAGCCATTAGAAGAGCTTCAATATCAAACAACAATGTATGAATCTAAATAGGATGTGACAGAAGTAACAAAAGAATCATAATCTTCAGGCAAGGCATCTAAAATTGCTTATATATGATCCTCATTAGAAATTACAGAGCCAATCACATCTAAAGAATTAACAATTTTCTTTATTGCAAGTAAGTATTCAGAAACTGACTTATCTTTCTTGATTTGGCTTAGTTGTACCTTCAATTTCTTCACTTTCGCACGGGTCTGAGACGCATAATAGGCCGCTAATCTTTTCCAGATCTGCCATGTTTGGTCCAAGCCGACCATTTTCATGAGGATTAATGTCGACATTGATGCAAGAAGCCATGCAACGAGTAACTGATCTTGTTGTTCAAAATTGAGAAAAACTTCACTGAAGGTACCAACCTTTTCATGTTCTTTGGACTCAAATTTCTTTGGAACGTGTTCTTTAAGAAGATATTTATTGACTTTGAATCCTCAAACTGTGGTAAGAACTCGTTGCTGCCAAATCAGAAAATTTTCATCATCAAGTTTGATGGAGATCGGGGTATGAAAAACTTGAGGATTAAAAGAGGTTTCAGAAGCCATGGTTTAGGAGGCTCTGAATACCATGTTAGAGTTTTGTAAGCATGAAGGAAATAAAGAATGGAATAGATTTTCCTTATTTTAGAAGAAGGTTACAAAGGGGAGTTGTATACACAGTAATAACTTGAAATAGGAAAAACAAAACTATAACAAAATTAATAACAAACTAAAAACTAATTAGCTACTTAACTAATTCCCTTTTATAGACATTGTCATTAAGAACGTCAACTCCATTGTTACAACTTCTTTCTACCCTGACAGGGGTAGGGGTGACCTAACCATGCCATTGTCATCCTTAAAAATTTCAAAACTTCTAAAGGTGTATGTAAGTTTTTCAATTATTTATTCTATAATCCAAATGTTTTTGTTTAGTTCATGTTAATTCATCTTAATAAATTCAAGATTTTCATCAATTTAATTATTTGTCTAGTATATATAGGTTTATCAATTATTTACTTTGTAATTTTCTTTTGATCCAATTTTTTTAAGTCATGATAATTGGTCCTAATTAATTTAGTATTTTTATTAATTTCATTATTTGTTTAGTAAAAGGTTGGGATCATGATTGATATGTTTTCAGGTAGGAGTGTAAACCGGTCGTACCTATACCCGTTAAATTTTATAAGTATTTTATATATAGGATAATTGAAGTGGATACTCGTAGTATTTACTAATATTTTAAAAACATATAATAAGAAAGAAAATAATATGTAATATACTAAATATAATATTATTTTAAAGGATAGGAAATGAAGTGGTACTGGATACAGATATTCTTAGAAAGTGTGTGCATGTAGGGGTGATAGGAAAATAATTAACGTGTAGATCGTGGTGCAGGATGATAAGGACGCAGCTACTGTATGAAACCATTGAAGGTTGGTCGTTAAGGGGCGGTGAATCAAAATTCTTACTTAGGTTCTCTGTATCAACCTTTGAGTTGAACTGTCTACTAAGGTGGAACATATCCATTCAGATTTTTCCTAAAAAACTAAAACCAACAATGCGTCGAAGGCTGGAGCAGCTGAGGGAGCTGTGCTGATCCATATCAAGGTTTTAAAAGAAGAATTAAGATGTTATAATTTTATGTTTATATATGGCTAAGCTTCTCATCTTCACTTGAATATAAATTTTTTACATGTTTGGCTTAGTTTAATATAATTTATATTAAAGTTAGTGAAATGGTCATTAAATATATATTAAAAGATTTTTAAAAGATTAATAATCTACTTAAAGTATATATTTAATAATTAAATTTTACATATTAAAATTAATTTAAATAAATTTTAATTTTATAAATTATGATCTATAGAAAATATTGTATGTATTTATAAATTATAATTTATTTTTTAAAAGTATATATAAAATCTTTTAAAGGTCTACCAATATGTTAAAAAAGACTTTTTTTAAAAGTATAAACATGGTGTTTTTAATCAAATAGACTTTTGAAAAGTCAAAGTTATAATTTTTTATTAAATAGGTTGAGCCTTAAATAGGCTGGGTCATAGGCCCCCAACAAACAGCTTAATATATTTCTATCCCTATTTATGGATGATATTGTAAATGAGAGAAAAACTTGTTTTAGTCTGGTGAAGCTTTAGTAAATATTGTGCAAGGACAAAAAATAACCAAGTAGTATAGTTAAATTTTAATGTCATGTACATGTTTTTTTTTAAATAAATTAAATAAAATACACATACATATATATTAAATGAAAGATGATGAATAAGATGATTTAGTTGTAAAAGAGATGGAAAAAAAATGACAAGGTTATATGTTCAAGTCCATATCCTAATAAAAAATTAACAAAGTAATTGTTATTTTTTATCTATTTTAAAATGAGATATAAGAGAAGTCAATTTTAACAAAAGTAATCTATGTATAAATTGTTAATATTATTTTAGTTTCATTTGTTTGATAACTCTATTTGAGTTTAAGCTAAAAATTATTATTATTGACATAAAATTATCCTTATTAAGCTTTAAAACAACTATACGTTCAATACTCAACTATCAATAATATTTTATATAGTATAATTAATTTTGATTACATGATGTTGTCTAGATTCACTTATTCATAATATTAATTTTGATATATAATTCCTTTATTTATATACAACTAGTAATGTACCTATATTTTGTACGCTATATTTGTAAATAAACATATTATGTAATATATTACTTCGTCCCTAAATATAAGACTTTTTTACCTAATTTATGAATAATAAGAAAGTTGGTTAGTTTAATTAAAAGAATTAACTTTATCCAAAATTAAGGATAATTTTTCAAAATTACTCTTAAGATAATTGAGAATATCATTTTTTCTTCACACCTCTCCATCATACTTAATGACTTGTATTTTATATGAAAAGAAAAAGTCAATAAGGAGGCAAATTATTATTTGTGTCAGCCAATTATAATAGCAGAGATAAATACTTTAAGCAATGTAATTTATTTGTTATATTTTTAAACTCCGACAAGAGTTACTTATTTAATAGAGATATTTTACTCTAAAAGTAATTAATGACATAACTATTTGAAAAAGACTCTTATATCATAAGAAAAATATCATCAGTTAAATATTTTTATGAGATCAACACTATAATAAATATTTTAATTTAATTAAATAAAATATGAGAAGAGAAAATTTTACAAATAAAAAACATAAATTAAAGAAAACACTCAATAAAATTAAAATAAATAAAGTTATTAACCAATATTAAGTTTAATAAACAAATATATAAAATCAATATATAATATGTAAATAATTTAAAAAATATAAATTGTGAAAGAAAAAAATAAACAATCAATATTTATCATGATATTGTATATATAAAAAATATAATTAGAAGAATTATAAATAATTAAAAGAATTGTAAGGTTAATCTAGTAGTTACAAAATAAGTGAAATGAGAGATGAGGAAAGACTTCTAAGTTTAAATCCCTTCATTTTAAACGAATAGGTTTTATTTGTTCCAAAAATATTATTACTTTATGAGTTTTAAGTGTAATTAATTTATATTTTCTAATCGTATGTTATTATAATTAATATATATCTTTTTTATTACTTTATTTTTATTAATGAATAAAACATAAAAAAAGTTGAGATATTATTTATTAATAATAAAATAAAAAAATTAAACGAGAATAGTTTATATTAATTTAAATAGTTATATATATAATAATTTTTTAAAGTGTAAAAAAATTAAAACAAGAAGGGGAAAAACCTTCGTGTTTAATGTTTCCGCTTGTTCTTAAAAAATGTACGCCGTAGGACGTTACATAAACAAATCCTAAAGAAAAGAATGCAATATCGCATGGGGAGGTCTTTGGGGCGGTGGGTTTCGTATGCATCACGTGGTTTTTAGAAAATGGGTGGTCGGTGGTGAGCAAAACATTGTTCGCTTTTTAATCATTTATATTAAGGTTCATTCTTTTGTAAGGTCAAATTCAAATATTGAACTTTCTCAATACAAAATACCGATTTGATATGCAGTTGAGTAAATAAAATCTTAAAAATAAAAAAAATTTAAAGGTTAATATTGATTATTTAAGTTATTTTGAACAATCAAAATTCATATTTTTTTTAGGTTTGTCAAATCGGCAGAAACCAAACGAGGTAGTTACATATCAACTAAGTTAATATATAGAATGAAATTAGCATGCATAATCGATATTGTATATATGTTTTATTTTTCTTATCAAGATATCAGACTCATTGCTGATTATGAATTTTTTCTCTCTTTTTGCTTCTGAACTGATTATCAAATTTAAATGGTGGTAGTTAGTTGCTGAGTGTACAGAATAGGATGTAAAAGCAGCGTTTTCATCAATAGGTTATTCAATCACATTTCCTTTTACATTAATAAGAACAATCATATCACATATGCAATTCATTACTGGAGAACATCCCATGTAACGTAAATCAATCATTCCAAATCATGTTATATATATATATAAAGAAATAGAGGATTACATGACCCTGATGGTACTGAAAGTGTTGAATGTCTATTGTACGTTATAAAACATTGTCTCATGGTGCTTTGTCTCTTATTGTTCCTTTCTATACCCGTTTTTCACTCTATTTATTTTTATTGATATCAAAAATATTTTTTTATATCGATTATAAAAGTAAATTGTGTAAAACGGGTTCACATCTCATGTATTTTTATTTTTTAACCTATATAAATTTTTCTTAGACTGGATATATAAACAGTGTTAAAATGTATTTTCTTACATCAATTACAAAATAATTGATTTAAAAAGAAAAAATAAAAGAAATAAACTACTTCTCCACGCAGGGGATGGACTCCAAAAAGCCTTTTTACATAAATGGTTTATCTAATTTATGCAACATTATAAGAAATTAAATATAGAACTATTTTATTAGTAATTATGTACAGATTATTTAGAAATAAGAGTGAGTTAATATTAACTATGATTTTAATTTTGTATGAGTTAACATTAACAATTATTTCATTTTTCAAATATATTCATTTTATTAAAAATAATAAACTTTATTAATGTATTAAGAATTTTATAAATCGATCTCATTAATAATAAATTAAATCTGAACAATAAAATTATATTTAAAAATACAAAAGAAACAAAATTTTAATTGATTGAATGAATAGTAGATAACATTTTGTAGGAAAACTAATGTGTAATATAATGTCACGTATCCTATTTTCTTAAATGTTTAACTAAGTGTTAGTCCGTATAAAATTAGTAAAGGATTATTAAATTTAGTCTCTAATTTTATTTTATCTTTATATTTAGTCTGTAACATCTAAAATTAAATTTAAGAGATAAATTGTCGGTTACTAAATAATTAAATTGGGATTAAATAGTTGAAATTAAAATGAGGTGAGTTAAAGATTAGTTCCAAAAATTAATTAAACATGTGAAATGACCACAATACCCCTACTTCATTTAAACTAATTTCTTCTTATATTCTTCACAAAACAAAGAAAGAAAAGAGAGGCAAAAGCTCATTCTTCCCTCCAAATCGTGACCTCCATTCTACCACCTCCCACCTCTATATTTCTACCTTCATTCTTTATTCAAGACCTAACCAAAGCTATATATCAACTTTCCTCCTTCTCACACGAGTAAGGAAGCAAGGATTGCAAGTTTTCTTCTCTAATTCCCCTAACCTAAGGTAGGTTTCAACAAACCCACTTATGTAATTGATTCCAATTCTCAAATGCCATCTCAATTCTTCCAAATTTATGGTCGTAGAAATCATTTTAAGTGCATGGCTATTATGGGAGGTTCAATTTGCCTTCTGAAAGCCTCGTCGAGGTGTGATCAATAAGTCAAGATTGCCAAATCTCCCACCGTTCATTTAATTAGTGTGATTGGTAGTATTTTGGGTTTATAGCTAGTTAGAATTAGGTTGAATTGAATGAATTCGGTGAACTGTTAATTAATCAGTAAATGTTATAATGTGTTTTGTGTAGGTCGCCTTGGAACCAAGTCAGAATCCAAAAAAATAGTGGAATCCTCAATTTTAGGTCGGAGGGAGATGACATATTTTAAATGGATAAATTATGAATATGTGTGTGTGTGTGTGTGTGTGCATGTGTGTATGTGTGTGTGGTTATGTTGACATTGATTCATGATGAATTGCTTGATGAAATGGATACTTGATGAATGATTGAAAATGATGTTAATGTAAATGTGATAATTTGGTAAATGATGATGAGATGAAATATGGATGATTGGAATGAGTGATAATATAAATGATGATGTATGTGTTGTAATCTATTCAATATTTGTCATTTAACATATAGTTTCTCACTCTCCTAGCACTTTTGTTAATTGTGATGAATTTCGCACATGAAGATGATTTGTGAGGTCTCAATGATGATTGGTAGTGTGAGATCTTAATTTTAGGACGAGCTATATGTGAATATGTCTATTTTGATTAGGTCTTATGATGTAATGTCTTGGCTGACTCTTTTGTAATAGGTTATATATATATATGTATATGGTTGGAAACCTCATTAGAGGTAAAATGTATACTTACATATATGTATGTTGGTTATATATGGTCAGATAATAATGCTAGTGACTGAGTTAAGGAGGATAGAACCATGGAAATTATCCATGTGAATTTTATATATGTATGATGGTATAGCTTGTTAGTATTGTATTCAGTTTGCTAGAATGGGCAAGAATTGCTAGTACACTTGAGTTATGATAAATATATGACTAGGAACTATGCTTGAATGCATTAAGTGGATTAGTAGATGGAATGGAGTACATCTTGAATTATGCATGAACAAGGCGATTATGCAATTTATGGTAGATGGTGATAAAATGACTGGAAAAAGGTGATGGATAAATTATAAATAAATGTGTTGAGGTATATATGTGATGAGGTTTTGGTGCCAAAACCTACCAATTATGATTTCGTATGTCATGTAAAATGACCATTTTTGGCCAAAATATTTGATGCACATGAAATCCAATTGGAACAAAATTTTGGCATAGGACTTAGATCATTAGTTTAGAAATGATATGTACTAGCTTATGGTAAAATTTGGTCTCATTTAGATGAAGTTTGAGTAGTTTGAGCGCATGTGTAAGTTGGACTTTTAAAAGAAAATATGCATTTTTTGCCATTGCTGATAATTTTGCTATGGCAGTTCTACATTTTATTATGTAAAAAATTCTATGTGCTAAATTAGCCTTTACTCCCTTATAAAACTTATAGATATTTGAGCTATAAAAGTGTACCAATTGAATTCACTTTGATAGAAGTTTTGTAGCTCAAGCTATACGTAAAATACTTCATCATGTCCTCGTTGAAAATTCTCTACATGGCAGTCTACATAATGTTCCACTGGGAATTCTCTATGTAGAATTATCCTTTCCTCTTTTCATAAAAGTTATAGGTATCCAAGCTACAAAGGTGTACCAATTCGATTCACCTCGATAGGAGTTTTGTTGCCCAAGTTATGCGTAAAATACTCCAAGATGTCCCTGTTAGAAATTTTTTGCATGGTAGATCTGCATGATATTATACTGGGAATTATCTAGACCGAACTAGCCTTACTTTTCTTTATAAAAGTTGTAGGTATCTAAACTATAAAGGTATACCAATTAGATTAACTTCGATAGGAGTTTTGTAGCCCTAATTATGCACAAAACACTCGAACATATACCAAACCTTATACATAAAAATGAGAAAAAAAAGGACCCTAATTTCTAATGATTTTGTTTTGGTCTATTGATTGAATTAAAGGGTCACATAGTCCATATTTTCAGTGTTACTTTGTTAATAACTCTAGTAAGCATCATTAGTACTACTTTTTTTTAACAATTGAATTGATAATAAAATTAGAGATGAAAATATTGAAGCAAAATTAAAAAGTCACTAGTATACAATGCTATGATCATATTATGCAATTATCAGAGTAGTAAAAATTAGCAAAACTAATGGTCGTGACTAAATTTGGAATATAAAAGACCAAATAATAACAATTTTTTTACAAAGACGAAAATCAAATCTTGATTCTTTTCCCACAAGTATCCCTTTTGGAGGGTGTTTTGTTCGCCTTGTCTTGCATACCTAAATATAGCAGATGAGACTCCTAACAAGAATAGACACTTAGTAAAGCCTTTTGTAAATAAGAAAAGTTACTAGAACTATCTTATGAGAAAAACTTTTTTACATGAAAGTGAGAGGATTAAATTTGAATCGTTAGATGATATCATGGATGGTCGAGATTAAAACATAATAGCCATGTGAGTTTTTTTATAAAGTCATGTGAGCTTTTAAAAAATCATGTAATTTTTTAAGTGATCATATGACTTTAAAAACCTTTTAATCATAACCATTTATGTATAGTTGTATGGCTTATATTTGCTACTCTTACTCTCTCTTAGGAAAACTTAAATATAATTATCATATAAAAACTTAAATATATTAGAACATATAATAATTATGATTTCATAATATATGAATTAATTGATCTTTTGGTATATAAATTAAAATATATGAGTTTAATATATGAAATCATAATTACTTATGTGAATATGATAATAGTTAGCCTCTATTTATCCTTAATTATCATTATAATAACATTATTTAATTTTTTAAGAGGATTACAACAAAAAGTGATCTTACTTGCAGGCATATAGGGGCGGTTATAAAGTAACCGCCACCACTGACAAGGCATTAACAGTTCTAGTCGTGGTTTACTTTAATCGTCATAAGTGGATAGTTGACAAAGGCAATTTTCCTATCAAGTATTGAACCGCCTGCGAAATACATAGTTTTGTGGCGATTAATTAGCGACGATTACTTAAAATCACCATTAAGATCCACTAAAAATATGTACATACCTTCCATGTGTGATTGATTTACTGCCCTCTCTTTCCCTATTTACTTTTCAATCCCCCATTCCCTAAATTCCTAAATCCCTTTCCTTTTCACTTTTCCCCTTTCTCCTTCTCTCTTCTACTCTCTTTCACATCCCTTATCATCATCAACCACCCTTGTACCTTTGTGCTTACATGCCGCCGTTCCCTCCCCAACCACCATTGCCTTTGTGCCACTGTTTCATCACCATCGTTGCTTTTGTGCCACTGTTTCATCACTACCATCAACCCCCAACCACGGGTGAGACACTTCGTGCCTTCGTTTCGTCGTGCCACCATTCCCTCGCCATCATCGCTAAGGTAATGTCACTTGATTTTTTTGCTACCTCTAGTATTAAAGATAATTAATGGTTTTTGTTAATTTTTTGCCTTTATTGGAAGCTCTGTGTAGCTATTAAGAATATACCTCTGTTGTTGCTCTCTATAGTTGTTAAAAATTAACCTCTAAATTGAAGATAATTGATGGTTGGTGTTATTTTCACCTTCTTCTATTGCTCTCTGTTGCTATTATAAGTGGACCTTTAATATTGCTCTCTGTTGTTAAAAATTAAGCTTTATTAGAGATACTAGATGGTTGATGTTAATTTGCACATACATTGTTGAAATTTGCATAATAGTTTTGTACCAGAAAACTAAGAAATTAGAATGTATACATTTGCCACTGAATCAAGATTTATCTATTTTCCACTTGACTTAATTTAAAATTTATCTATTTGTATATGATTCTACGACACAGATTTGTTGTTCTCAATTTTTTCTCAAAATAGAGTTTTCTAATTTCTTGGTGATTAATATGGTAATTAACAGAGCTTCACTTTAAATAAAAAAATGAAATGTTAATAATAGTCTAATAGATTTTTAAATGGTTATTACTCTAACCACAATTCGATTATTGTTGGATATCACCGTATTAGGATGGTTGGTCGAATCATCCTCAGTATAGGAATGTGGTTAGGGATACCCTCTAGGTGATATTATTCTTGCTTTGGATAAAGGGAGGGAAGAGGTCTATCCAGTTCATCGCGGAAGGTTTTGAAAATATTTTAGAAGAAAGAAGTGGCTTGAAGCCCAAATTAAAGGGGTTATAGATAGCACCCTAGAAGTTGAATAACATGGCTTTTGTTTTCAATTAAGAAAAATAGATTGCTTTTGTATGGACCCTCAGAGAAATTAAAAGGATATTTAGGAGTAAAACAAATGTTTTTGAATGAATAAAAATATAGTGAAAAAAACTTAAGAGAAAATTATTGAATATCGGCTGGACTTTATTATTTTTGTTTTTTTTATTATACCGTGTGTTGATTCAATGATTAAAAGTGTATTATTTTTATCCAAAATAAATGTTAAAAATTTCCTCCCAAATAACATCATTCACATCATAGAAATAAAATTCGCTCTACTCCTAATTTTTGTTCATCTTAATGGAAGGAAAAATACAAAATCCTCCCTATCCATCGATTTTTATTTCCCTTGGTCGAAAAACAGCTCAAACAAACGATATAGAGAAAAAAAATCAGTTAACTTGAATAAAAATTTCTAGAAGGATTGATGAACATCTATTTAAAAAGTTACCTTTAGTTCATTCGCTTTTATATCAACATCTGCTGCATTTATTTTGGTGATTTGCCTATAAATAAGATAGTTATGTCTAGCAAATATAACGAGTACATGGAGATGGAAGAACAATTAGCTTGCCTTATAATTTGAAATCTTTTCCCACAACGTATACTTGGAATACTAAGTTGGAATTGAAATGTGTTGTTTTTAATATATTTAGTAGTACTACTATTTTTAAAGATAGGTATAATTAGTTAAAAATTAAACTTGTCCTATCTTTCTTCCTCATTAGTTTTTGATTTGAAAACTTCTAGTTTACGGGGGTTCATTGATGTGGATTATGAGTCATATAATAATTAACCAAATGATATGGGTAATTTTCCTTCGACTTCCATCTCCATATGGTTAAAATTAAAGAAAATAATCATAATATAATGTCCCTATCAAGTTGCCACCCTTCGTTAATTAATTAAAGAAAATGCTCACTAAAACTTTTGTCTCACTTCAGCTTCCTATATAGCTTCTCTAACCCCACATGTAAAACCATATCCTGACTCATCTTCCTCACCATTCAGGTTAAAAAAAGCTAAGCTAAGTAAGTGCATTTTTAGTACCTTGTTTCTCTATCATTGCAGCACATTCCCATGCATGATTTCTTTCAACTTGTTCATTTTATCATAATGAAGGTATCCAAAATAGTACTATTAGTTTTCAAATATGTGAGTGCCATCTAATTGACGTGTTTCATAGCTGGCATGTGAATGTACTAGTAGAGATGAAAATATAGGTATCATTATTCTAAGTGTCTGTTTGGTTTCCAGTTGGGGAAATAGAGAAATTTAAGGGTTGATATTGATTCTTCACGTAGTTCGAGACAGTCAAAACTCTGTTTGACCGTTGGATATATTTTTGGGGTTGGTTTGACCAACCGGGGTTTGTATCCAAACAACCCCTAAGATTTGTGTAAATTATTAATATTGATATGGTATATGTTGTATGGGCTGATAACAACTTTATTTTTTTTTGTGTTTTGTTACAAAGACAATTATAAGGAAATGGATAAGTCGTAGATCAAGATGCCATATAATTCACCTGTTTATGAATAAGGGGTTAGAGGATTTATTGATTTTGTTTTTGAGCATAAATCTATTGATGATAAAGTATTATGCCCCTGTTCTTTGTATGGTTTTAAAAAGGGAAGGACTCGAGATGAGGTCTATGGCCATTTAATATGTAAGCTATTCTTGAAAGGAAACACCTTTTGGTACTAGCATGAGGAGTCTGAAATAGGGGGACCAAGTAATGTTGCTACTAGGAATGAATCAAATTTGAATTCGGAACCGGACACCACAGATGGAGGAGATCAAATTTGTAACATGATCAACGAAACTTCTGAAGTTGACGACCACCATGTAAATGATGAAGTACCCATTGAACCAAATAAGGACATTAGCCAGGGGCAAACATATGATTGCCTAATGTAACTCTAAATGAGTGTGAAGTGAGAGCGTTTGAACAATTAACCAAAGGTGCACTATTTTTTCAAAACTCTCTTTCTTGTTGAAGTTATATCATATTAAATGCTTATGTGGGATGACTGACAAGGCTATGATAATGATATTAGAACTGTTGTGAGATACATTTAAACATGCAAAGATTCCAAGCTCTTTTTATGAGATGAAGAAGAGTATAGTGAAGCTTGGCTTGGATTACGAAAAGATAGATACGTGTCCCAATTATTGCATGTTGTATTGGGGTGCGAAATATGAAAATCGACAAACATGCAAAGTATACAATTGCTCCAGAAGGAAAAAGAAGTTCGAAAGATGGTGAGGCAGGGACATCTAATGATGACAATACTAAAAAGAAGGTGCCTACAAACATTATTCGTTATTTTCTCTTAAAATCACATTTACAAAGATTGTTCATGTGTCCAAAGACTGCATAGGATATGAAATGACATAGTATGAACCAAAGCAACGATGGCATAATAAGGCATCCTAGAGATTTGAAAGCATGGAAAATGTTTGATTCAATGAATCCCTTATTTGCATCAGATCCATAAAATGTGTATCTTGTATTGGCCACTGATGGTTTCAATCCCTATGAAAGTTTTAATGCAAGTTATAACATATGGCTAGTCATTCTTATTTCATATAACACCCCACCATGGGTGTGTATGAAGCCATTATCTTTCATCCTTGCAATGATTATTCTTGGGAAAAAATACCAGGGAATGATATAGATGTTTACTTGCAGTCGTTAATTAAAGAGTTGAAGGAGTTTTGGCATGAAGGTGTGGACGTATATGATGCTTCCACGAAAGAGGTGTTCAAATTACATGCAACATTGATATGGACAATCAGTGACTTTCCTGGATTGGGAAATCTTTTTAGGTGGAACACCTACATTGGAACAACTTGTTCGTCTTGCAATGATGACTTTAAGGTTAAGTGTCTCACAAAGAGCAAGAAATATTGTTTTATGGGTAATCGTCACTTTCTTGATCGAAGACATAAATTTCAATTGAATGAAGATCGATTAGATGGATATTAAGACTTGCGTGATCCACGTAAGAAACTATCCGAGGTTGAAATTTTTGAACAAGTTAAGAACATTAATGTCACATTAGGAAAAAAGTAAAAGAGGACGTGGTATTAAAAATCCTACACAAGAAAAGGCTCAACTATGGAAAAAGAAAAGCATTTTTTTTAAGTTGCCATGTTGGAAACATAATTTAATATGTTACAACCTTGACGTGATGTATATAGAGAAAAATGTATATGATAATATCATCTACACCTTGTTAAATGATGGTGCAAAGTTGAAAGATCATCTTAATGATCAAAAGGATCTTAAGGTATTTGGTGTTAGGCCTAAGCTATATCCTCTAGTAGCCTATACACTAACCAATCAAGGCAAGAAGGCATTCCTAGCAACTTTAAGGAACATCAAAAAGCCTGATGGTTATTCAAGCAACATTTCTCGATGCATTGATGTGGATAATAATCGACTGAATGGGATTTTAAAGAATCATGATAGCCATGTTCTAATGGAGCAATTCCTTCGAATTGCCATGTAAATAGTTTTGCCCACTAAGGTTTCAACAACTTTGATTGAATTATGCATATTTTTCAAACAATTATGTGGTAAAGTGTTGTCTCCAATATATTTATACAAACTCTAAGGACAAATTTCACTTTATGCCATATGGAGATACGTTTTCCCCCGTCATTCTTTATTGTCATGGTTCACCTAGTTGTTCACCTAACTGAAGAAGCTAAGCGTGGAGGTCCCATCCATATAGGTGGATGTATCCTATAGAAAGGTAATGCTTATGTGATAATTTTTCTTATAACTTACCAATATACTTATTATTCATTTTGTTTGCTATGAATTAATAGGTGTTTAGGTCAATTGAAATCTTATGTGACTAATAAGGCTAGGCCTGAAGGATCTATAGTAAAAGGTTATCTAATGTAAGAGATTTTAACATTCTGCTCAAGGTATCTAGAGAACATTGAAACAAGGTAGAATCGATCTGGTCGTGTCGATGATAGGCATATGAGTAGCTAAATTATATTCCCAAGTAGGAAATCCTGTTAATAGTTCTTCATATTTTACTTTAACATCCACCATAAAATTACAGGTTCATATACATGTACTTACCAATTACCTTGTAGCTGATTCCTATCTCTAGTGAGTATTTTTGACACTTAAATAACCAAAATATTCTATTCCCCAATGTTTAATTCAATAACCTTATATGTATAAGGAATTTAAAGATGTCATACGGAGACAATTGAGGCGTCATTCTAGGAATGCTACTGATGTTGATAAGAAGGTTCATAAGGAATTTGTCAATTGGTTTACAAGACATGTGAGTAAAACCCAAATCAAATTTAATTTTCTAGTTAATATTTTTAGTGTGAATGACACTAATGTTAATTTTTATGTCTTAGATATTCAAAGACGTCAATAATATTAATGAATCAGATAAGAATGTCCTTTTATGTCTTGCCGAAGGTCCTATAAACCAAGCTACAAGGTATACAACATATAATGCCAAGGATATAAGTTTCGAATTATGGCAAGAGATAAATAACTAAAAACTCAAAATTATGGTGTCTTTAGGTCATTTGCCACTAGAAGTTTCTTAAGTGTTGTTGATGTCCAAATGAAGTTTAGAGAATTGCTTTATTATGGAAAACTTATAGATGTTATTGAGCTTAACTACAAGAGATTATTTAAGGTACCTCTATTCAAATGTGAATAGGCAAATACCACTAATCCTAGAGGCATAAAAAAGGACAATTTAGGATTTATTTCAATCAATATTTCAAGATTAATCCATATCGGTGAATATGAGAATGACGAGCCGTACATAAAAGCTTCTGAAGCTCGATTGTTTTTTTATGTAGAGGATGAGAAAGAAAATGGTCGTATGACATTGGTAAATTAGATGATGAAATTGTGTTATTTGATCAATCTTTTCCATCCAACAATTTGGAATAACTTTTTCCAGATGATGCTACACATATACAATTAGCTAAAGATAACGATGGTACCTTTCAGGTCTAGCCGTTAATGAAGATATATAATGATGGTGACAATGACGATATGGTTCTATGATAAAGAACAATAACTTTCTTTGTTATATTTCTCTTATAATGTAGCATTTAATCCTGAGCGAGATATTCACCCCGTCTTTAATTATAAACACATTACTGGAGTATTTTTTCATTTCATTTATTGGAGGTTGTGTCAGGGAACTAGAGCTAGTTATAGATGGCATTATATTTATATGTGTTGAAAATTGATAATCTAAACTTGTGCATTGATTATTCCACCCTAAAAATGACTGACATTACATATAATAATTCTATTATAGGACCTTTAATTAACAACATAGGTAGATATTATTGTCAACATGTTACAACCCAACTTGAAAATGCAATACAGGAACTCTAAAATTAATATCATATATACCTTATTAACATTTCATTCTTACAGGGGATGCCTAGAAGGAGGAGGTCCGCTCCTAGGGGTGCATTTGATTCTATTGTAAACCAAACCGTTTCCCACATATCATCAAGTAGTAGTAAGTATGCTAGCCAAGATTGTAACACCCCCTTATATACACGAGACATATATCTATTCTTCTTGCTCTTTTTTTTAGAAAGATATACATATTTATCACTTCTTATCTCGTGTATACAAGGACATATATACATTTGATTCTTTGAATTTTGAAAGTAAAAAGTTTCAAATTATTTATAATGATAAAATAAACTTTCAGAAAATCATAAGTGATCAAAGATTTCAGTATCATATCCAAAGAATAAAGTTTATTAAAGTTTAACCTTTACATTGATTTACAATCATCCAACTTAATATTGTATTAAGGTAAACTAAAACTAAAAATTTAATACCTCTACTTCGACTGTAACCAATTATTTCCTTATCTTCAAACCATATGATTTTGAATCCTATTCTTGTCACATCTCTTCTCCTATCTGATTGAGGATGAGACCAATTTACCCTCTTGTAATTTCATCCTTTCATCTTGAACTGCTAGCTATATATCATATAACATATATTTTGGACACAAAATTCAAACAAGAAGGAGTCAGAAACAGAATATAATACTTTACAGATAAGACATAAGCATAAGGGTTTTCATAACATAATAATTATATTTTCATTCACAACCACCCACATAGAATGTCACCATCATATGAATGTCATGCAATGTTTTTAATACTATCATCTCATTCATTCTATGCATGTGGGCCCTTAAAGCTTTAGTTTGCACTGGGCCAACCAGTAGTTTACACTGTTCCATAAATTCTGGATAATAATAACATAAATGCCTTCATGGCATATGAACAGCTCAACTGGCGTAGAAACACTTAGAGACTAGTCAGACTGAGAAAGTTTTTATTGTGAAAGTACCCGACACTAGGGAGCGACCCCAGGTCACCTGAAGCATCCTTTCACACCCTCTCATCTCAAGGCTCGCAATTAAGCCTCCTCTAATGTGACGTCCCGTGTAGTTTTTTGAATAAATTTTTCACGTTTTTAAAAGATCTTTTTAAAATTCATAAATTAAAATCAGAGTTCACATAAAGGTCGATAATAGCGGAATATTATCATGCATACTAGTCGTGAATAATAAAATTCAAGGAATAATTACATAGCGGAAATGATTTTAAAAATAATAGTACATAACACGTTGTATTTATTACAAATCATAAAATTAGAATAAATTTGAAATCCAAGCAATAATTCACATAGGCATCAACCATAGCATCACTCTTCATTCTGGGTGGCATTCACTGT
Organism: Clitoria ternatea; assembly: GCA_037962975.1. NCBI lineage: Eukaryota > Viridiplantae > Streptophyta > Magnoliopsida > Fabales > Fabaceae > Clitoria > Clitoria ternatea. Next base: position 267,259,001 of record CM075672.1, read on the forward strand.
AAAAATTAATGTAAGAGTGAGACAGAATATAGAATAAATATAAAATAAATAAAATTGTACAAACACAATCAACAAACTATAATGATATGATGAATATGCCAAATAAGTTCATTTATATTTAACAAGTCTTTAATTTAGTCCAATGATGTCATGATGGATCCATTTGGTTTGGTGGGAATACTGCAGTAAAAGGTCTCATAGAGACATCGGTAGGAATTAATACAGTCATGGATCCCTACAGCCCCATGACCAACACATCGGTAGGAATTTTTACAGTCATGGATCCCTACAGCCCCATGACCAACACATCGGTAGGAATTTATACAGTCATGGATCCCTACAGCCCCATGACCAACACATCGCAAAAATAGGGCTTTAACTCATCATAGAGTAACCCCCCACCAGGGTAGGCAATCATGGAACCCCTAAAATTCCATGGTGCGTCCAAATGCTTATGATGCATGAATGCCTTTAATTCTCTTTATCATTTAACATACCATGATATTAATATTTCCAAAACCACTTGGAAAACCACAAGTCCTCAAAGGACACATCACATATAATAATTTTTAGAATCATGGATTTACTGTTTCAACCACATGTAACAATAACCACAAGACATTCATGTACATATATATTAATTATGTCATTCATAATTATTCACCACCAAAATATACAACTGTATGATACTCATTAAAACGTAACAACATCAATAATAAATCATAATTACTCAAGAGTTTAATAATAAATTGTTACTCATAGAGAAAAATATCATTTTTATCCATAATAACCATTATAAGCAAATTTCAGCATTTCCAACAGCAACATACGTTAGTAAAACAGTCATAACATGAGCAAATCAAATCCTTTTCATGTGATTCCACTTTCTATAGCTCAATAACATAAGTATCTACAACTTTCATGAAGACCATAAATTCAAATTCTAAACAGAAACTTCACTTATTCATAGAATACAAAACTGCCTCAAAGAGGATTTTTAAAACGTACACAGGTTAGTATTTTCAACGTTTCTAGAGATAAAAAAACAATTTTGGCATGAAACCAGTTCTAAATTATTCTTAACACAAATATCTACAACTTTCATGAAGGCACCAACCACTAATTCTCACCACAAAATTCCCAGTTTTAAAAATTAAATTCGGATTTCATAGTTAACAGATTTTCATCATGAACATACTTCTGTATTTTAAGCATATCTAGAGCTACAAGAATATTTTTAACTCAAAACCACTTTCTATAGATCCCTAACATAAATATCTACAACTTTCATGTAGACCATACTTTCAAATTTCAAACAGATACATCACATAATCACATAATAGTCAATAGATTATCATTTTTCATTATCACCAATTACTGGAAAATTTACTGGTTTGACAATATTTAGTAAATTAGCTATAACTCATAGTATAAAAATAATTTTTGAATGAGGCCAAGTTCTATGTTTCAATAATTCCATTCTCTATAATTTTTATGAAGACTAAAAATTCAAATCCAAACAGAAATATCACAAATTCATAGTATACTAAACTATCTCAAAGAAAGTAACAAAACGTACATATGTTAGTAAATTCAACGTTTCTGGATCTACAAAAATAATTTTGGCATCAGACCAGTTCTAAATTACTCATAACACAAATATTTAAAACTTTTATGAAGATACTAAATACTAATTCTCATCACAAAATTCCCAGTTTTAAAAATACAAACAGTGATTCACGTCAGCAGATTTTTAGCATGAACATACTTCTGTCTTTTAGGTATAACTAGAGCTAAAAAAATACTTTTGACTTGAAACCACTTTCTAAAGATCCCTAACACAAATATCTACAACTTTCATAAAGACATCAAAGGCTGATTATGCATGTATAACTCCCATAATTTTAATATATACACAAAACATAGGGTAAATATTCCACTCCGACATGATGTAGTATTTTGGCTATAACTTTTGCTATACATATCCAAATAAGTTGATTCAGGTCTCAAAATTCATAAAACAAAAATATCTACAACTTTTATGAAGATGTCAGAATCCAATTCATACGTTTTCAACTTCAAAACTGAGCAACAAGATACGAAAATAATACTAGAATCCTAGAACAGCATACAATTCTACCCATTTCATAATTATTCACAACCCTGTCCCCTCTTACCTTAATGGAGGTTCCTAAAGTGGTTGAAAGTGTTGTATTATTGTCCTAGCTTCAGATCAAGAGTGAACTTGATGGAGAAAGTGAAAGAAAATAAGAGAGAGACTTCACTAACTTTAGCTTGTTCTAAGAATTCAAACTTGGGAACAAGATGTAGTGTTGATTTAATGATGCAAATGACAAGTGGGGGACAAGATTTTCATAATGGGATTGTAGTGGGATGTTAGGTGCATGCATTATGGTGATAATGGAGGTTTTAGGTGAGAAAAATGAGCTGGATTGTTGTCCATTTCTGCAGCCCACATAATGTAGCTTGTATGATTGAAGTAAATATCAACTTTGACACTGTTTTGGTATTTTTGGCATATCTCTCTCATATCTTAATGGAGTTTAACAAATGTAGTCTTGTTGGAAAGCTAAGACAACAAGGAACAACTGTGTAGTTTACCACTTTTTCAAATTCAGACTCTAACAAGGTAATAAAATATGTACAAGATGATATGATTGAAGTAAAATATCAATTCTAATACTGTTTTGGTATTTTGGGCATATCTCTCTCATATCATAATGGATTTTAACAAATTTGGTCTTGTTGGAAAGATAAGAAAAAGAGGAACAACTTTGTAATTGGCTACATTTTCAAATTCGGACTCTAACTAACAATTAAAATGTGTACAAGATGACGAATTTTGAGTGGAGTATGTGGCAATTTGATGAGAGTAATTGGAAAAGCCAAGGAAATTAATAACTAAAGAAATAGGAAATAAATTATTTGATTAACTTTTACCGAAGGTATAAAGTTAAAATTATTTACTATGGTAAAAGGTTAAATCGAAGATGTTGTCCTAACTAAAAATTTATGTAGAAAGTTGAGATAAAATGGATAATATTAATAATGACCTAGATTAAAAATAATTACACATGAGATTGAACTTTTTGGGATGTTACATCTAATGTATCCTCGGTTTCTATAATCCGTTTCCAGGCAATATCACATCTCATTTCTCTTTAATGATTCATGATGCATAAACTACTCGCATATTTAGTTGGTTAAGACTTTTAGAAACTCAATTATTAAATACCATAAAGGTTCACAAAATCATCACAATAAACTGTACATTCCCATAAGTTTTTCTTTGAACTTCTGTTATACTGAAATAATTTATTACAGTCTTCAAATTCAGATCTTACCAAAATTGAGTTTCCAAGCCTTAAATATCTCAAAACTTTCTCTTAAAAAAATCTTCACATATTTACATAATCTTTCTCAATTTGAATCTTAACTAGATTGAGTTTTAGAAATCTCGACAAAATATTCTTTAGTTATTTCGTTGGGGAAAACCAAAATAATTTACTTTAAACTTCTAATTTCTAAAGAAAATAATTTAAAATCATTAACTAAGAATACTTAAAACTATAAAAATTTTCTTTAATTCAAGAATTAATTATCTCAACCTCCGATTTTCATAAAATAGCTTCTTTCTAATACTAGATTTTATTATTGAAATTAAAAATAAAGTTAGTAAAAATTATTTCTAAGAAGAAATAAAAGACTAAAATAATTATAAAATACTTTCTCTTGGAATAAAAATTTAAAGAGTAAGGTAAAAAAATTCTTACTGAGTTTTAACTTTCCGTCATGCTTGCTATATGCTCAAACTTCATATCACAAGGTCATCAATCATTCATCAATCACAATCAAGTATAGTAATCTCATCAATCACAATCAAATATCATCAATCATAATTGCATATTATTAATCACAGTCTAATACAATATCATTAATCGAAATCAAATACAATTAATCATAATCAAGTCAAATCAACTAAATATTGCTCATAAATATAATTCAAATTTTAATGGTTATTTAAATTAGTAGATTTGATTTTGAGTCCTTATAGTCCATTCCTCGCACAGGTTTATATAAGTCCATATATATAATCCAGTCTTCGCATAGGTATAGTTCAGTCTAGACAAGTCATAATAGTCCAAGTCCTTGCATAGGTTTAGTCCAGTCTGTATAAGTTATAATAATTCAGATCCATGTATAGATATTTCAGAATAAGTTACACAATATATTAAATTTATTATAAATTTTAAGTTGAGAAGTTATTACTTTAAAATAATAATATTATTAAATTTAAAAGGAGTAGGGGACTCCTCCCTTTATTCTTATGTCTTTCATATTATATTCTTATCTCACTCCCCCTTACCTCTTGTATACCGATTCGTTATTGAAAATCCGTGCGCGTCTCGTCTCCGAGTTCTAAAACATACCAATTTCATTTTAATATAATTACAAGATGAAAATTAAGATTACTACTTAAAATAAAAATGGTAAATTTTGAATAGTGAATAGTAATAGTGAATAGTAACAGTAAATAGTGAAACGTGAATAGTAACAATAAATAGTAAATCATGAATAGTAATGGTAAATAGTAAAACGTAAATAGTAAAGGTAAATAGTAACTATAAATAGTAATTTACTATTTGAATAGTAATTTACTATTAAAATAGTAATTTACTATTGAAATAGTGTTTTACTATGCAGAATAGTAACTTAAAATAATATTATTTCTAGTATAATAATAGATTTCTAAAAACGATATAAAGATAATCCTAAAAAATATAAAAGAGATGTATTCGTACCTTAGAATTTTAGCAGAACCTTCTTCCAAAAAATTTATTTCTCTCTTTTACTTCCACCACTATCTCACTAACACTACTATATTAAGAAAACTTAATCTGAAATTGTGAATTCTAAAGAAGAATTCCTTCGGTATTTATAGGAAAAAATTTACTATGCATTCTATTATTTTAATATAAAAGTACTATGCATTTTTTGAAATTTAAAACCTGGTTACTGTGCAACTTTTGAAAATTTTATACATGCACAGTGTTTTGCATAGTAAATGTCGGTAGAATTATTAAGCTAAATAGTAACCTTTCACTCGGTATATTTTAAATATTCAAAATTAATCCTTTTTGAAATTTAGTGATATTATATCGGTTCTCACTAATTTTATGATAAGTAATATAAATTTTAAATTTTAAAAATCTAAAATTTTCTGTTAATAAAAATTTATTAGTACGTTTTCAATTTTTTTACGATTGGTAAAAATCAAGATTTTACTCAAACCGATAATTTTTAGATAAGTCTACTTGAAATAGATTTTAGAAACTTTTCTTATAATTTAAATTTACATTCTTGTAAATATTTTTAATTTTAAACAACTTTATATGAATTTAAAATTATTTAAAATATATTATTTTATTAAAATAATTTAAAAATTTCAAAAAAAATTCCAGAAAATCATAAATATTATGTAGATCAAAAAGTTCAAAAGAACCATAGTCTAATTCCTTCAAAAGTTTATTTTAAAATTCTAATAAGCGTTAAATCTTAAATATGTAAAAACATAAATATAAGAACATAAAATAAAAATAATGAATAATAAAGATATTAAAAATTCTTAATATAATTTTCTTAATTAGTGAATACTAATTAAGTCATTTTAAAATTCTCATTCAGAAATATTTTTATTTTTTTTATTATTATTATTTTAAAAAACAAATAATTAAATATAAATACCAAAATAAAAAAAATGATAATAATAAACTAACTTATAGTAAGTATTTCTCAAGAAAGATATATTAATATCTATTTTCTATTTATGATGAAAATGGGATGTTACAAAGATTACCATCCCATTCCATCCAACTTCCAACCCATGCATCCCGCTCCGCCACACTAGCCAACACATGCCTTTCACTCCACCCGCTAGCCAACACATGCCTCTCGTTCCACCTACTGGCCAATACATTCCCCCCGTTCCACCCACTAGCCAACACATATATCCCATTCCACTACTAGCCAAAACATTCCCATTGTTTCACCTACTAGCCAAAACATAGATCACAATGCTCTCGAATCCCAAAATTCGAGAACCACTTCCGATAGAATGTCCCCAAAATTTTGGACAGTGAATGTGATTGGTAAGTAATAAATTTTAAATAATATGGTGTAACAAATTTTATTTGTTTAAACTAATTGAATAGTTTTGCTTTACTTTTAGATGTGGCTGGAGTGGTCAAAGAAAAACGCTTAAGAGTTGGAGATGCTATCAATCTAGATCCAGGGAAGATGGTGGTCCTAGAATTTAATGAGTTTGGCCAATGGGTTGGAGAGTCTGGTGGCCTTTTGGTGGATTTTTGGGAGTTGTTGTTTCTAATTGCAATGTGTTCCTAATATCTTATGATAATTAGCATCTAGTCTCCAAGATTCATAAGCGCTATGCGTTTGACACCACAATAGCGGTATGATTAAATTTCTCTTGATTAATTGTAACTATAATTGGTTTTGTATATTACTAATTTGTTTGGCTTTCATATTGAAGGATAAATTCACAGTGAATAAATGTCATAAACACAATATTATGAAAAAAAATTTGGAAGGACAATCGTAGTGAAATGTAAAACTAATGTTTAGATGAGACATAAATGTTGCAAGAAAATAGAGTTATGTCCTGATGGGGTTCTGGTAGAACAATGAGTGACTTTCATAGTATATAGAAACAAACCCGAAACTAAGGTAATGTAGTCACCAATATAATGATTTGTATAGATTTGGCTATGCTATATATTTGCTTAATTAATAGTTTTGATGTTAGGGTTTTAATAGTGACTCTATTAAACTGTTCTAAGTTTGATGGATTTAAGTAGCTAAATATGGGTGAATTTTGAAAGCTATGTATGCAAAAAATGCTCTAACCGAGAAAAATAAGTTATTTATTATACGCTCGAGCCAATGTCACTTGCTAGAAAGAGACATTTTCTAGTAAATTAAATTGCTTAATTGTTATTTGTAAACTAATAAAATAATGGATAAATTAATTTGGATCTCTTACAAATCTAGGAAGCCCAAAAAGGGAGACCTTATAGCAGGGGGAAATGTTTTCTATAACTCACAAGAGGAAAGATGGATCATTCGTGAATTTGGAGGCTAGAGATATTAGCGTAAGTGCAAAACTGATTGATTGGTTTGTTATATAAAAAAATTGTCTCCTATTTTTTGCTTATTGAGACCTTGCTATTGTTGATATTATGATATTATGCCATTATGCTATTGGGACCTTGCTTATTCAATTCATTTGGTTCATGATATTATGCTATATATTGGCGTAAGTAAAAATCTAGTTGTTGTTTCTTGCTTATTGAGACCTTGATGTTTCTTTCCCAAATCTGTTAAAGGTTCCATCCCAAAACCAATTGGCAATGGTTAGAGTTGCCCAACAGGTATTTAAGCCATGCGAAATATGATGAGGCAGGCGATGTGGGACTTCCAACACGCCCCCTCCAACGAAGCTTGCCGGATCAGGCAAGGGGTAACTTTTGACCCACAATGAAAGGGCAACTCTTGGCCCATAAGAACCGGAAAGAAATGCTCTGGCTCTGATACCATGTTAAAGGTTCCATCCCAAAACCAATTGGCAATGGTTAGAGTTGCCCAACAGGTATTTAAGCCATGCGAAATATGATGAGGCAGGCGATGTGGGACTTCCAACAAAATCTGTTTGTTGTTTCTTTCCCTATTTTGTCTTCTTTTCTTTTCCTTGTATTAACTACTGGGTGGAAGATTAGACATTATTGAATGAAGGACCTATAATTTGCTTGTGCTTTGTTTTCCATTAATTAATTTGAATGGTGTCGGTATAAATCATTTTTAAAAATTATTTCAATAGATTATTGGTATAATTGATTATTATTGTGTAACGTAAGAAGTAAACATAATTTTTTTTTTCAAATCAATTACTTGATTGTTGGTTTTTTATTCACGGGACAAATTAGATATGGAATGTGAAAAAACCTTAAATGATAAAGAGGCTTATTTGAAGGTCTCTAGAGTTGAGCACCTGGGACGGGTTCGAGGCATGAGATTTGGAGTTTGGAGTTTGCCCTTCTCAAGTCTTGAAACAAGTAACAAATACGAGGACGTGATTACAAGTTCTTCATCATCAAATGGGAAGAGTTAAAAGATAAGGTGAAGCATTTAGAAGCCTAGTTAGAAGCAAGCTGTGACATCCCGGCGCTGTTGAGGGCGGGTAGTGATCGCCGGTGCATGGGCACGGACAAGGAGCGGCTCCTGGCAGGCTTCCAGTGGGAGGGACACATGAACGAATCGAATACATACCGGAATGAGAGGGATCCAAAGACTGTATAGGTATGGGACTATACAGTCGAGGATAGCTTAAATGAATGAATTCGTACTACCTATATCAACAAATGCATTAGCCTTTTCGGTAGCCTATCACTTAAGAACTCCAAAGTTAAGCGTGCTTAACTTGGAGTAATTCTGGGATGGGTGACCTCCTGGGAAGTTCTCAGGAAATGTGTGAGTGAGGACAAAAGCACATTGGAAAGGTCTCGTGTTGGTTTGTGGGGCGAGTCGTTCATTCCTGAAAAGCGGCCGGGGCGTTACAGTGGTATCAGAGTCTAGCCTCTCCTAGTACGGTATGGTTCGAGGACGAACCAGACGGAAGCTGGTGGGCATGTGACATCCCGGCGCTGTTGAGGGCGGGGAGTGATCGCCGGTGCATGGGCACGGACAAGGAGCGGCTCCTGGCAGGCTTCCAGTGGGAGGGACACATGAACGAATCGAATACATACCGGAATGATAGGGATCCAAAGACTGTATAGGTATGGGACTATACAGTCGAGGATAGCTTAAAGGAATGAATTCGTACTATCTATACCAACAAATGCATTAGCCTTTTCGGTAGCCTATCACGTAAGAACTCCAAAGTTAAGCGTGCTTAACTTGGAGTAATTCTGGGATGGGTGACCTCCTGGGAAGTTCTCAGGAAATGTGTGAGTGAGGACAAAAGCACATTGGAAAGGTCTCGTGTTGGTTTGTGGGGCGAGTCGTTCATTCCTGAAAAGCGGCCGGGGCGTTACAGTGGTATCAGAGTCTAGCCTCTCCTAGTACGGTATGGTTCGAGGACGAACCAGACGGAAGCTGGTGGGCATGTGACATCCCGGCGCTGTTGAGGGCGGGGAGTGATCGCCGGTGCATGGGCACGGACAAGGAGCGGCTCCTGGCAGGCTTCCAGTGGGAGGGACACATGAACGAATCGAATACATACCGGAATGATAGGGATCCAAAGACTGTATAGGTATGGGACTATACAGTCGAGGATAGCTTAAAGGAATGAATTCGTACTATCTATACCAACAAATGCATTAGCCTTTTCGGTAGCCTATCACGTAAGAACTCCAAAGTTAAGCGTGCTTAACTTGGAGTAATTCTGGGATGGGTGACCTCCTGGGAAGTTCTCAGGAAATGTGTGAGTGAGGACAAAAGCACATTGGAAAGGTCTCGTGTTGGTTTGTGGGGCGAGTCGTTCATTCCTGAAAAGCGGCCGGGGCGTTACACAAGCAGCGAGAGGATGAAGCTCGTTGAAGAACAATTACTTAAAAGTAATGATAGGATGAAGCTTGTTGAAGAATAATTGATGTACATGGTAAATAAATTTGGAGGACAAATCTAGCCTGATTTTCTATCTCTACATGTTAATCATGTATAGTTTTGACAAAAGTCTTATATACTACCATACATTTATTTTGTTTTGGTTTGTGTATGTGTGTGCTATTATTTTGCTTATCGTTAATGAGTTTTGATAATTCAAGAAACTATTAACAAAAATGTAATATCATTCCTTTTGAATTAGACATATACACTTATATATTGTTTATTTTAATCTCAGGATGGAAAATCATTTGCACAAGCAAGACCCTTTTCCTCAACTAGTCATCAACCTTAAGTTATTTTATATGTTATTGACTTTACTAAATGAGCTTGATTTAGTTGTATAAATTTTGATAGAAGAGAAATTTATTATTAATTACTAAGTACTATTTGGGTTAAGACTTATTTGCTTTGTTAATATAATTGTTATTGAGCTATTGATCTTGTAAGTATATTTTTTTATATATTTAGTTTATTATACTATTTATATATTAATAATAAAATAATTTATTATATATTAAGACTCAATTTTATATATAGAGCAAAATAAAAATCTAAAAAATTCATTTATGACATATAATATATAATTGTGGTGTTAAAAAATTAATAGATTTAAAACTATAATGTTATAATTAAAAAAACATTTTTAGTACTATAAAAACAATTATTGGAGCTTTACGGCGAGTACAACAGTTACATATACTTCCGGCAGGTTTATATACTTACCGAAGGTTGTACTGGGGTTTAAAATAACCGCCGCTAGTAGCGGCGGAGCATTTGGCGGCAGTATTGTAAACTAATGGAAAGGTCATTTAGTGGTTTAACCGCTGGAAAATTTTGAAAAACCCGAAAAATGTTATTTTTCCTTGTAGTGAATCATATTCAAATATTTGCACCTAGTTTTAGTTTTCATATAAATTAATTTATTAGATACTATCACATTATTCTTTTATTATAATATTGAAATGGTTTTTTCAAATTGAAGAATGTAAAAGATATCCTTTTATTAGATATTAGATACTATCATATGTATTAGATATAATTAGATACAGTATCACATTATTCTTTTATTAGATGCTATCATGTTATTCTTTTATAATCAAACCATTTTTTAAATTTCATTCAAATCTAGAATAATACTGAAATGATTTTTCCAAATCGAAGAATGTAAAAATTATTTTTTTTGGAACTTCTCTCACATCTAAAATTCACATATAATCTTACGCACTTTTTTCATTTTTTCACAAATAATATTTATAAAAAACATCACATATAATCATCATTTTTTTCTTTTCTTATAAATTTCATGCTTAACAAAATACGAAAAATCCTTGATTTACTTATTTTTAAGATATTAATTAAAATTTTAAAAAAAACCCAGAGGATGTATTGAGTACATTAATTTTAAGTGCATGTGAATTTAAAAATAGATTTTTTTGAATGTAATTATTTTGGAATTTAAAATTTTATATTCCAAATATAAAAGAAACAAAAAATTGTAGATGATTGAATAAGTGATAATATTTTAGAGGGAACGATGCAAATGTGTATTATGTCCTTATCATATTAGCAACAATAAGAAAGATTGTTATATTAGTGTGTATATGTATATGTATATGTAGATGATGTATCTTATGAGAAAGGTTCTTTTATGTGAGAGTGAGAACAATAAATTTAAACCGTTAGATCTCATCATACATGGTCGAGATTAAAGTATATCAGTTATATGAGTTTTTTAAAAAGCTATTTGATTTTTTAAGTGATATGTAATTTTAAAAACTTATTAATCATGATTATCTATGTATGATTGTACGACCTAATTTGTTACTTTCACTCTCACCTAAGATAACTTTTCTCATAAGATATATTTTCTCTCTCTCTCTCTCTCTCTCTCTCTCTCTATATATATATATATATATATATATCCAGTATAAAGGACTAGATTTCTGGTGACCAAGTATCTTAGTTCATGTCTCTTACGCTTATATAGTAGGGATCTGGTATTATATCCTTAAGCCCATTGAAGATCTTAAGGTCTTAGTGTGATTTCGTCCAACAATCATAGATATCTCGTGTTGTAGTGTGAAATAGGGTGTCACCTGAAAATACACTCCAGCACTTAAGTTAATACCAGATTATTTATGACACCCTTACATGTGGTTATTCAGTATGCCCTTAGCATGTTCCCTAGCCTCTGCTTAATACTAGATCATCCTGAGTTCGACTATAGAGCTTTTAATGGAATGGGTATGCATGAGTGACTTTGATGCCATATTATTGATTATCTATTAGGCTATACCAGATGCACCGCTGTGTGTGCCAGTATGACAAGAGGTATCTAGGCGAGTAACGGGCTTAGGTGATTTGTACCCTAGGTTGTTGGAGTGACCAAAAGGTTGTTTTAATAGGCTAATGTGCTTACTTTTTGGTGTGCCATTCTTCAATCTCTCTCTCTCTACACCAAAGTGAGCTTTTCTTTATGCCGATATGACCACTTTCATGGTTGAGCACTGCAGATGACACGTGTGACTTGTTAAATGGTCTTGTCATTTTGATTCCCATGTAGTCATTGTTTGGTATGTGAAATGACGCGACTGCATGTTGTCATCATTACATGTAACTGTTCCTACCTTTTTTCCCCTAGGGCTCGATTATAAAGGGAGGCTCAGTTACCTTCACTTTTTCACTTCTCTTTGAATTGTCATAATGCTCTAATATCATCAAATTCAATATTGACTATCTGATTCCCTGGCTTGTATACGTGCATATCATTTCAAAAGGTATCCTCCTATCTCAACTTTTTTTAAGTGCTCCCATTTTAATCATCTATTTTATAGAAAACCGGGATATGGGCATGACCACACGAGCGATAAGTCAATGGAAATACTGTTAAAGCCATCACGGTGGCTGTTGGTAACATCTTGACACAAGCCACGATTGTTGTAATTGGATTTATGTTGATTCTTAAAAAATAATAATCTGGAATCCTTTTTAGCCTCCATGCCATAGCTACCCCACGTGGCTGAAAGGCTAATTGGTAAGTTGCTAAGTCGATATCTATCTAAGTTATTTCCTTCCTCTGATTCATCGGGTGAGCATAAACTCATCTCATCGATGACTCTTTCTTCAAAAATTAACTCTAGTGCAAAAATTGTATTATTCTAATGACTTAGGCTTTTATAGATGCGTCCTCTTCTTTCAACATAAATAATTTCAATGGTGTTCGAAGGACATTCCAAAATTAGTTCTCGCAATATTGTCATGATGGATCGTGTAAATACCAATATAGGTGCACAATGGATAAATTGGATAGCAAAGAAGGCAAGGAACTAATATTTTTGGGTTCATGTTGAACCGTTGGGTCTACCCTCAAAGTATGTTATTGAAGATGATATTGTAGAAATCGCTAACTTTGTCATCCATGCAAAAGAAGAGAATAAAGATGACTCCACTGTCATCTCACCTTTGATAACAAACTATGAATGTACGAAATGATCTTTGCTAAGATGAGAGTAAAGTTTCGCCTCAACGAGTTTGATACGAAGGTTTTAAAATTTTGGACATTGCTACTAATCAATTCAAGATCAATATTAATACTTAATTTTATTTAATTTTAATTTTTGTGCTTATCTATTGGCAGATTAAATTAGATGTTGACGAAGAGGGATGTGGTTCATTAGGATCAACCTCCGCCTTCTTTTGTTGATGTAGCTTGTCATTCTTCGTTATTAGTTTTGAATTTCTTTTCCCATTTAAAAAAGAAGGAAAATTTTAAAGTATTATTATGAATAATTTAATGTGGATGTCCCCCCTCTTAGTCCTATAAATAGGACTTGAAGTATCATTCTCTATATTGAAGCACAACTTCAATTCTCTCCTCTTTGATTGCTCTTTCTATTCTCCTCTCCCAATTCATCTTCCTACATAATTTTTAGTTTATTTCATAACATGTTATCAGCACGAGGTTCTGACCAATTGAGATCTAATCAAGACTACGAGAGGTAATTTGTGATTATTATTATTGTTATTATTATTAATAATTTTAATTTATATATATTATATTGTTTATGTATATATTATAAAAGTTCCTGGAGAACTTATATTTTAAACATCCCAAAAGGATGTATAAAATTATATCCATATCATAAAAAAAATAGGTTCCTAAAGAACTTATTCATAAATATCCATGCAGGATATATAAAAATTAATAGTCAAATAATTTAGAATTCTTGAAAATATTTATTGATAGTTCCTGAAGAACTATAACAATTTAAAATAATAATAATCATCATCATAAATAAATAAATCATTTATTAATTTGGCTTACTGATTGTTATTGGGCACGTTATATATTATTATTATATTATTTCCATTGCATTTTTTTTAATTGATTGCACTATGAATTCACAGGTATATATATTAAATTTTTGATTGATTGCACTACCTATCACTTTATGAATTTAAAGTAAACGAATTTGAAAGCTTGGTAGTTTTATTCTAATATAAGGCAAATTAATTGTTAATCGATGATAATGATCCATCATTTTTTTCTTCTTTAAGAAAGCTCACAAATTAATTAGTTCTTAAAATTATACAAATCATTTGCTAAATATGAGTCATACCCTTTAGTTATTAAGATTTTAAAATACCAATTCAGTGCTTTTTTTAATATGACGACTATTTAAAAAAATAGTAAAAACACTGAAATGAATATCTTTTGACAATATTTAAGATTAGTTTGAGAGGTTTTACTAAAGTGCTCACCAATTCACGTGAATGTTTCATTATTACACTACCTTTATTTTAATTGCATTACCTTTAAATAATATTTTATATTAATGTACCTCATAATTAGTTAATAAATAATATAATATATTTTATATAAATAATGAAGTTAATAAATAATATAGCATTAACAAGGATTTGAACCCGAGACAAGACTTATAACATGATAAGTTATTACTCTACCACTAGGCTATTAATATCTGAATGATATTTTATAAAACTTTTAAATTTTTATTACCGGGTTCCTTATGTAAAATTTTATCTATACTTGTCTCCTTGTGGATAAAAAAAATATAATGAATTATGAGTCCTGTCCAACTAAAAATGCTTCATTCCCAGAAGTGAATGTAGCAACACATGATCATTATACTCATGGTCGTGGTCGAAATGATAACAAATTATCATTTGCATAAAAAAATGAAGAACATATGGAAAAAAGAAAAGATGTTCAAAGTAATGAATAAACTAAAAATATTTGCTATCATTGTGATAGTCAAGGCCATTGGTCTCGGTTTTGTCGTACACCAAAACATCTGATTGATCTATACCAAAAATCTCTTAAGAATAAAGGGAAAACAATAGAAATAAATTTTACTGATATAGGTTATATTTATACTCACCTTGATGTTTATGATTTTGTTACTCTTCCTGAAGAAGAGATTGACCACTTGGTTGGAAAGGGGAGTGCCCCTAAATAAATTATTTTATGTTTCATGTAATTTATTTTGAACTTTCTATTAATAACATTTTATATTAAAAATTTATTGTTGTTAATTATATTTTCACTCATGATTTATCTATTATTATTTAATAAAGAATGAATGCTCGTGTGAATGACGAAGATATATGTCTCGTAGACAGTGCAACAACTTATACTATTCTTAAGAATGAGAAATATTTTTACCGTATACTTAAACAAGAAGTCAATGTTAATACTATATATGGTAGTATAAATATAACTGAGGGTTCTGACAGAGCCAGTATTTTGTTACCTGGGGGAACAAAATTGCACATTGAAAGTGCATTATATTCTAAGAAGTCTCAAAGAAATTTGTTGAGTTTTAAGGATATCCGTAGAAATGGATATCATATTGAGACCACAAATGAAGGAAAAGATAAATATCTTTACATCACAAAGTTAATTTCTGATAAGAAATGTATATTGGAAAAATTTCCTTCATTTTCCTTTGGTTTGTACTATACTTATATTAGTACAGTTGAAACAAATGTTATTGTAAACTAGAAGTTTACAAATAAGAATGACTTTGTTATTTGGCATGAACGATTAGGCCATCCTAGATCAATTATGATGCGAAAAATAGTTGAGAATTCAAATGATCATTGTTTGTCCAGCACACAAATTCTGCAAACTAAGAATTTCTCATGTGTTGCTTGTTCTCAAGGAAAATTGATCATTCGGCCATCACCAATGAAAATTGGGAATGAATCACTCATATTTTTAAGCGTATAAAAGGTGATATTTGTGGACCATTTAGATATTTTATGGTTTTGATTGATGTATTAACTAGATGGTCACATGTTTGTTTATTGTCAACTCACAACCAAGCATTTGCGAGATTACTAGCTCAATTAATTCGTTTAAGAGCTTATTTTCTTGATTATCCAATTAAGAAAAATACGTTTTGATAACGCCGGTGAATTTATATCTCAATCTTTTAATGATTATTGTATGTCCATCGAAATTGATGTTGAACATCCTGTAACATATGTTCATACATAAAATAGACTTGCTGAATCATTAATTAAACATTTGAAATTGATAGCAAGACCATTATTAATGAGATTAAAACTCCCAATTTCAACTTGGGGACATGCAATCTTGCATGCAGCAGCACTTATTCGCATCAGGCCTACAAATTATTATAAGTATTCCCCTTTACAATTGGTTCATGGTAAAGAACCAAATATTTCCCATCTAAAAATTTTTGAAAGTGCAATATATGTTCCTATTTCTCCTCCATAACGCACTAAAATAGGACCTCAAAGAAGGTTGGGAATATATATTGGATATGAAAGTCCATCCATAATAAAATATCTTGAACTATTAACAGGAGATTTATTTACAGCTTGTTTTGCTGATTGTTATTTTGATGAATTTGTTCTCCCACTAGTAGGGGAGAAAGTAAACAGTTGGATACAAGGATTAATTAGAATGAGATATCTTTATTTCATCTTGATCCTCGAACAAAGCAATCTGAACTAGAAGTTCAGAAAATAATTAGTTTGCAAAATTTAGCAAACCAATTGCTGAATGAATTTGCTGATCCAAAAGGAGTGACTAAGTCACATATACCAGCTGTTAATACTCTAATAAAGATTGATATCCCTGAAGGACAATCTAAAATTGCAAATGAGTCTGAAGCCAAAATAAAATATGGCAGACCTATTGGTTCTAAAGATAAAAATCCTCAGTAAATAAAGAGGATGGTCGAATGAGGATATAATGACTCCAGAAGAGTCTTCTAACATAATCAAGGTTTCATATCCAGAAGAAACCAAGGTACCTGAAATTGACATGAATAATGAGATCTCTATAAATTATGTATTATGTCATGAATGGAATACAATGAAATCGACAAAAAGTCAATGTTGATGAAATTTTTGCATTCAAAGTAGCTCTTGATATTATAAATGATGATAAGAATCATGAGCCAAAATCTGTTAAAGAATGTGCACAAAGAAATAATTGGCCAAAGTGGAAAAATGCAATGTAAGAAGAGTTACATTCACTTGCAAAACAAAAAGTTTTTGGGCCTATAGTCCAAACACCCAAGGGTGTAAAACCAGTTGGGTACAAATAGGTCTTCACAAGAAAAAGAAATGGAAATGGTGAAATTGTGTGATATAAAGCAAGACTTGTTGCACAAGGTTTCTCACAAAGACCTGGTATTGATTTTGAAGAAACATATTCACCAGTGATGAATGCAAGTACTTTTCGATACTTGATTAGTTTGACAATTCATGAAAAACTTGATTTACGCCTTATGGATGTTGTTACAGTATTTTTATATGACTCACTTGAAAATGACATCTATATAAAACTCCCTGAGGGATTTAATTTGCCTGAAGCAAAATGACATCTATATAAAACTCCCTAAAGGATTTAATTTGCCTGAAATAAAATAATATCTATATGAAACTCCCTGAAGGATTTAATTTACCTGAAGCATATAAGACAAATTCTCGAGAAAGTTATTCAATTAAATTGAATAAATCGGGACGTATGTGGTACAATTGTCTCAGTGAATATTTGTTGAAAGAAGGGTATAAAAATGACCCGATTTATCCATGCATTTTTATGAAAAGATTCGGGAAAGAGTTCGTTATAATTGCTATCTATGTAGATGATTTAAACATCAGCAGAACTCCTGAAGAGCTTTCAAAGGCTGTAAATTGCTTGAGAAGGGAATTTGAGATGAAAGACTTGGGAAAAACAAAGTTTTGTCTCAGATTACAATTAGAATATTTAAAGGAAGGAATCTTAATACACCAGAAGACTTATACTGAAAAGGTGCTAAAGCGATTTTATATGGACAAGTTACCCATTGAGCAGTCCAATGGTTGTAAGGTCACTTGAAGTCAGCAAAGATCCTTTTCGACCTCAAGAGAAAAATGAAGAACTACTTGGTCCTGAAGTACCATATCTTAGTGCAATTGGTGCACTAATATATCTTGCTAGTCATACACGACCTGATATATCATTTGCTGTCAATTTGTTAGCAAGACATAGTTCTTTACCCACAAAAAGGCATTGGAATGAGATTAAGCACATATTTCACTACCTTAGAGGTACAATGGACATGAGTTTATTTTTCCCATACATATCTAAGGCAAACCTAATTGGTTATGCTGATGTGAGGTATTTGTCTGATCCTCATAATGGTCGATCATAAACAGGATATTTGTTCACATGTGGTGGTACAACAATTTCATGGAGATCCATAAAACAAACAATCACAGCAACATCATCTAATCATGTTGAAATTCTAGCATTACATGAAGCGAGTCGAGAATGTGTATGGTTGAGGTCTATGATTCAACATATTCAAGAAACTTGTGGCTTGCATAATTACCACCAGCAATCTTATGTGAAGATAAAGCAGCTTGTATCTCTCAGTTAAAGGAGGGTTATATTAAAGGAGATAGGACAAAGCATATTTCACCAAAATTTTTCTTTACTCATGATCTTATAAAGAATATTGAAATAAATGTCCAGCAACTCCGATCGTGTGAAAATCTGGTAGATATCTTTACAAAATCATTATCAACCAAGGTCTTTGAGCAACTAGTATATAAGATTGGTCTTTGACGCTTACATAAGTGTTCTAATGAGGGGGAAAATTAAATACTTATACATTTAATTATTTATTTTGTAAAGGATGATGTACTTTTTTTCCTTCACTAGGTTTTTATCCACTAGGTTTTTCCTAGTAAGGTTTTAACGAGGCACATTCTAAAATAGGAACATCCAAGGGGGAGTATTATGAATAATTTAATGTGGATATCCCCCTCTTAGTCCTATAAATAGGACTTGAAGTATCATTCTCTATAACACTCATATATTGAAGCACAACTTCAATTCTCTCCTCTTTGATTGCTCTTTCTATTCTCTTCTCCCAATTCATCTTTCTACATAATTTTTAGTTTATTTCATAACAAGTATATCATTATTTGGTAATAACAATATAATTGTGAGTGACTTTCTCTCTCTTGAATGCACAACTGCATATATATAATTATCATTAAGCAGAAGAGTTCAAGATAAAATGACGAGTTTAACTATTTTGGTCCCACAACTTTGCTTAATATCCAATTTTCATTCATCAATTTTATATTGTATAATTTTAATATCTAAATTAATTAATTTGTTAACATTTAATTTCTCAACTTTTAATATTATATAATTTAATTTATAAACTATTATTCATTTTGTTGAAACATATATATCCTACGTAACTATTATTTTCTATCTAATTGATAGTGTGAAAGAATTTACTGTACTGCAATAAACTAGTTATATTATTATTTTAATAATTTTTATTATTATTATAATATTTCTTTTTGAAGTTAATAATATTATTAATAATTAATAAAAACTAGTTAAAAAACTAAATATATTAACAAATCAAATGATTTAGATATGTAAAATAAAAAATTAAAGAATTAAGATTCAACTTTTAACAAAATTAATAGATAAAATGTAAACCTTAATAGATAAAATGTAAACCTGAATAATACCAGCAATAGTATATTAAAAGTCCTTTTTCATTTGGTCTGGGGGCCGGCGCCAGGGCGTTTTGTAGGGGGGGGGGGGACCAAGATGGTGTGGGTTAGATTTTCTGCGCTACTGTTTGAATCAATATCTCATTAAAGCACGCATTTAATAATAATATTGGTATTCAGTTTCCCTTCATCATATATTTTATTTAGAGCCGGTAAAATGGGCCAATTCGGTTTATAAGGGTTGACCCATGAATTTTTATAATCTAATTCAATTCGATTTGTATTTTAAAATGAATTATTTTTCTCAACCCAACTCAAGTCGTTAGCTCATCAAGTGGCTCACAGGTTGGTCAACTTTAAAAAAAAATTAAAAATTAAATAAAAATTAGAAAAATACCAAAAAAATATTATAAAAATAGAGAAAGTAGAAAAATATATATTTTTGTTTTCCTCACATTCCAATACCAAATTCTATATAAATATTATATAATAATTTTGTTATTATAAAAATACAAACATATAACATATTCCATCGTAGATTAAATTCATAATTTATATAATCCATACGCCATAAAACAAAACCAAATTTATTTCATAGTTCAACTTCAAGATGATACAAATTAAAAATATCATACAAAATAAAAGTCCAAAGTACCTATTTATAAAGTTTAGCTTAAAGTCTTAACTTAAATACCACTAAGTAAAATACTTAAGTCTTAAAACTTAAATGCTCATTTTTTTAATTTACCAACCCGCGGGCCAACCCGGCTCACTATGTCACACTAAATAACATAAATACGGGGGAATTTTTTTTTAAGAAAATTCATATCCGTCCTAGGATGTCTTCACATGACTCAATGGGTCTTTAATAACATATCCTAGCTTTCGGAGTTCCAAAATTGTCTAAAGAAAATTTTTTAGTATACTCCTGTGCACTGCTTAGTAATTTGCGTCAAATTGGAGTTGCACAACTCTAATTGATATGAATCCAATTGGTACACCTCCACAACTTAAATACCTATAATTGTTATGAAGAAGTCAAGGGCCAATTATGCCTGTAAGACTGCCTAATTCATAAAATTGTAAAATCAGCCCAGTTGAAATTTTCAACATGAACACCTGTAGTATTTTGGGCATAACTCGGGCTACCGACCTCTAATGGACGCGATTCCGATGGAAAAACAACCGTGAAAAAATTATCTACAACTTTTGTGAAGGAAGAAAAAACTAAATTAGTCTCGCTTGAGCAAAAATTAGATCGCTTAAGCAAGATTTTTGATCAAGCAAACAGAAACTACACCTGTGAGGCTTGCTTAAGCAAAAATACTTTCGTTTGAGCAAAAATTTGGCAAAAATCACCCATTTGATACTCGCTTGAGTGAGAATTTGATAGAAAACACCCCAAAATCATACATAGGCTCGCTTAAGCGAGAACTGGCTTGCTTGAACAAAAATATTAGCACTTAAACCATAAAACCAACTTTCGGCCTACCTATTTTTCCTGTTTCAACTTTGATTGCTACGAAACTTCATTAGAACTATATTTTCCCTATTCCGGAGTTGTTGACACAGTCCGTTTGTCAAAATTCTAACATATGACTAAGATATGTGCAAAAATATGTTTTGGCCATTTCAAAGCTATAACATGCAACCTAAACCTCATTTCTCAATGAAATTCATCAGTTCCAATTCACATAAGTTCTAAATCATAAATATGACCTATTGGAACCATCTGGAGGTATCCAAACCTCACAGAACATAATATGACCTGCCTAACTCATGATTTATGCATAATTCTCACTAAAAACCATCAAAATTTCAACTTTACCTTATTAAACCATTTCAATGCATATACCAGTCAAATGAAAATATAATGTACATTTGCTGCCCATAATAATGAATCAATGCATTTAAATATATCATTCCGTAGTTCCTGGATATAATGCATGAAATGAAATCCATATAGAACCATCCGTGGTCAACCACATCCAACATCAAAATAAATCCATAACATGATCATGTACATATGCCTGGACATCAAATCTTAAACTAGACTTCTAGTGAAGTAATCATCTACTAAATCCCCTATACAATAGGCGAATCATCATCATACAAAACTATATACAATATGAGCCAACCAAGACTATACCACTAAAAGTTATACATTACATATCTACATGTATATACAATAACTCCTTCACGAGTTTGGTGACTCCTCACCATTCACCATCTTGATCCAAATCCACTGAAAAGATAACCACAATATAGGGGTGAACATATTACATATTAAATGACACCTACTGAATCGAATTTCAACCTATCCAATTCTACACATTATATTAATATAGTTCATTATCACTTAACATAATTCATAATCCACAATATAATCAACATATCAATTACATATCATAAGCTATTCAAAGCTTCAAACCACTCAAACACAATATGCAAATGCGTATGTGATCCGGTCCCAACACCGGCCCCCAAGAGCATGGCTTTAATACTTTGCCAGATCAGCATTTCGAACAAAAGAAGTACGCTTTGAATACATTATAATTGTTTCTATACGGAGTACATACGACCAGAGCACATAATCCCGCCAAGGTATTAGACTCCGCCAAGGTGTTACCCTGCCAAGGGTTATAACTCCGCCAAGGCATGTAACGCCGCCAGAATGCATATTACTTCGCAAAGCCATAGGCTCAACACAGGTGGAATACTGAACTTCCTATACTGCGTAGCGAGCCCATACTTGTAACCCCGACACGAGATTGACTCTGTCTTGAGAGGTTGAAAATGGGAATCACGCTGTCACGCATTGAAAGGAAAAAACAAATAAAATAATAAAGCATTCACGCTTCCCAAGTAAGTGGGAATACCTACTACAATAACGGTCCTCGTGAACGACACAGGGACCCACTGCCTTTCTTGCTTTATGCCAGAAAACAAAGAACGGGCCCTACCAATAATGGAGCACCAGTGACAGGTATATAAACCTCAGCAAAAAGGTATAGGGGGATCCCCAATTCTGATCCTTACATTCTCTTACTTGCATAATTCTCTCAGATTTGCTTTCTAAGTCTAAAAGTATTCTGAAATACTGACTTGAGCGTCGGAGAACGATTGTAGGTACCACCCCCAATCGGGTCAAGACAAAGGAGATACCGTCAGGCGGACTGTTACACCGCCTACTCGTATTGCACTCCGCCTCAACATATAAAGACACCCCGTATTTGTACATTTATGCATTTTACTTTGTATCAAGTTAACATTTTATACATATTTTGAATTGTTCCGCAAGCATACTTTTACAACCCCTGTAAAGGACAGTTCAGTATGCATGTAGATCTGACTCTAAATGATGGGATATCACTATGGTGTATAAATTTTCATAGCATATATCAATTTTCTTTTTACCGGTACCAAACCGTTCGCCCATAATGTAACACTGATTACTCTTAATGACAACGGTAACTCAACGAGGTGTTACAGGCCGACCTTGAACCCAATCCAAGGCGGCTGTGGATCCCTAAGGAAACCACACAGGATCTGTGCCTATCCAAAGACCGCCCTCCCATCTGGGTCGGCAACACAGGCCCCTTACAGTCCTGTGTGTGTCCAAATATGCAAATGCTATACAAACACACATCCATGATTCTCATACCACCTAATTACCATCACCTGGGGCCACCACTTGGTTACCATCACCAAGAGATTTTAGTCAATCTCACAATTCTGCATAGGATGTTAATTAATCACAATTATTCCATATTTACCATTTAAGCTATCTAAAGTTATTCATTCATCATATTCATCATAATCATCATTAATTCCATATCATTAATCATCATCATAGCATTTCATCACAATCCCAAGGAATCAACAACATTGTCACCAACCAATATCACAATAGCATTCAAGGGGTATAATGCCAATCACATATCATAATAATCATCATAATTCACATCAAAGCATCATAATCATCAATATCATAATCATCAATATAAACATGCATATATACCTTTATCCGTCCATAATCTATACATTTAAAATATAATTACTCCCTTACCTGGAATAGATAATCTCAAACGCTCTCAAAGCTTTCTGACACATATCTGATCACTACCTCACAAACTCGACAATTCCTAAAAACCATTAAATATTTATTTTAATAACTCATAAGCTATTAAAATTACAATTTGGCTTTATAATTCATTAACCTATAATTTTTTAGTACTTTACAACTCACTGAAGCGTGTCGATAGTTCTGATACACTTCTGAACAAATCCCCAAGCTGCCCAACAGCTTAAACCACTTCAAAACCACTTCAAAACCACCTTAAGCCATGGAAACAACCATTATCAAACCAAAATTTGCAGACATGAAAAGTTAGAAGCCATGGGTCCTTTCAAAACTTACCAAAACAACAATAACTAAGAACCCCGCACAACCCAAGGTTACCCGTAACAAGAATAAACTCCGAACAACCTTAAAATGCAAGAAATTAAAAGAATTAAGGAGTGGGGTTCAAGGATCATTTAAAGACCAAGAGGAGTTTCAAAGCTTATCACTTAGAATCAAGGAATTAAAGCTTCTCTCTATGCTTCCATGGCTGCCACGAGAAGAGAAAGGAGATGGAACAATGCTCCTTGCTTTACTTGAAGAGATTAGAAGAAAAGGTGATTGGGATTAGAGTGGTATGCACGGAGAGGAAGAGGAGAATGACAATGTTTTGTTCCCTTTGCATGTACATCACGAGAGTGAGAAAGAAAGAATTGGAAATGTGCAAATTGACAATTAGTGAAATAGGAGTTGTTTTGGTCCATTCACACATCTAGTAAACTTTTAAAATCAACAGGGTAACTAATGGTTGCCCGAAACTTACCATAGTAATTTCTAAAAATTAACTTATTAGCTTAGGAATAATTTAACATTCCCAAACTTAATTATTTGGCCAATGATTTAACCAATAATAAAATTGGGATGTTACACACTACGAGTTTGACTCAATGTGAGCCGGGTTTAGTGGCCCGAGCCAAAAAAAATTTACTTAAAAAATAAGTCATTTTTTCCCAACCTGACTAACCTAAAATCCACCTCAAGTTAGGTTAACTTACATGTTACAACCCATTTTAACGCCTTTAACTTTATTTAACTTTTCTATCTTACTCCTGACCAAAATTTATAAGCGGTATATATAAAGATATTGAGATATATACTAATTTCCACAATGCTAAAAAATATAAGCTATTATAAGATTTGTCACTCTTAAGTTATAAGTTATTCTTTTATAAGGTATATTATATACCCTGACCATTTTCAGCATGCATTTATGGCTCAGCTCCTGTACGTGGAGCAATTAGACAAAAATGATTTCGACTCCTCATAATTTTCATAACTTCAACTCTACGAATTTATGGCATAAGAGTGTTGTTGTTATAAGTTGGTCCATTTGAGATTTAGATCACCTATCATCTATTTATTCTGATTTATATATGGGTGGATGATTTTGACATTTATTTAATTAGTTAGAAAATTGTACGTGATCATCAATAATTGTTTTATATATTAGACCACTGCTAATCCGTGATCTTTTTATTGCTTCATTAATTAATGTATGTTTCATCTGATACATTTGAGAAGAGTCATAGCGTCGTTACAATTCTTTCCCTTGTTAGTGAGGACTAGTAGTCCGTAGAGTATACTCGATAAAATATATAATTTGAGCTAGTCTGAATATGCAGGTAAATTTTTCACCATGAGACAATAAGGAGCTTTATTGGGCCATTACAAACATATATATACTTGTCTTTGTTATTTTGAAAGGTGTTCACAATGAGTATGTAAGGCACAAAAAATCCTAAAGAATTACTTTAAAAGAATTAGATTTTACTACTCAAAATGTCACTTGAATTACAGAGCCTTTCTAGGTTACATTTATACAATGGTGAAAAGGAAAGAAAGAGAAAGAGGGCCTTTGATCCAGGCTCAAATGACGTGGATGTAACCATATCTTGCCCAGATCGGGAAATTGAAATCTCTTTTATTGTTGCCAAGATGGAAGGGAGAGGGGTCACTGTAGGGCCCCTCTGGACCCGAGGGGAACAAGAGCCCCCGGTCGCCAACTCTAGGCGTAGAGCCAAGTGACAAGATGTCGAATCGAAGCATTCCTGAATTGTTTTGAGGAAATGATGCTCCGAGTGCAGTGAGGAGGTTCCAGAGTGTAGTGAGGAGGTTCCAAACAGGAACACATGTCAAATGATGGATAGTCATCTTTCCGTTTCTCTAAACAATGTCTGGGTCTAGTTGTTTTCATAATGATGAGATGTTTTGTATCTCTAGGCCCTTAAATACGTCTTTTGGGCTCAGGCGCGTCGTTTCAAAAGCGGGGGGATTCTCTGCCATGTGTTAGAAGCAAGGTTTCTGCGAAGGATTATCGTGGCATCGTGGTCGTAAAAGTGGTGAGTTTGTCGTTAGATCTTCTACTTATATACCCCAAATCCCTTTCATTTTCTTCCTTTGTCTTCGTGATTCCTTCTAACTTCTTGCTCTGTCTTCATTTTGTCTTCTGCTTTGTCTTTGCTTCCTCTTCCTTGAGATTTCATTTTTGTAGAGGTTAGTGGTCTTCTTTCTTTCTTTGTTATTACTGTCTCTTTCCTAGTTTTTCCTTCATCTTTTCCTCTTGTTTTCTTGTTTGTGTTTCTTTCTATGCTTTAGGGATGATTGTTTCTGCTTTAAATGGTTTTTCGTAGGTTAGGGAGGAAGTCTTGTTAAAAGCTTCCTCCCTCTATAGTGAGGATGCTATTGCTCAACTATGGCAGAAGAAAGCCTTTAATGGCTCCCTGCTGGCTCATAATGATGAATATCTTTGTTTATCTTTTGAGGAAAGGGTTTGTCATGCCTGGACCAACCCTAGAGAGTTAAACTACACCTTTGTGTATGAAATCTTCTTCTTCCTCCTCCATTTATCCTTCCTATTTTCTGATTTTGAAAGAAGAGATTTAAATGCTTTGAACATTGCCCCTACTCAACTTCAACCCCAATCGGTGGGCTTTCGTGAAAGCCTTCAAGGTCTTGTGTGACTTGGGCATACCCTCTTAATTCTCATTTTTTTCTCTTTCTTTCAAGAAAAAATCTTCAAGGTAGGGGTCTCTGTATGATGGGTTTTCCTTGAGTGGGATAGCTGGTAGGTGTCTGATAGAGACGTTTGACCAGCTGTATAAAAATTTTAAGGGTTTGTTTTTGAAAATCTTGGTGAGTCCAGACGTGGTTGGGGAGGATTTTCTTCACCACCCTAATGGTCATCCCACATTTCCATTGTATTGAACTCAAATGCTAGTTCAATACCGAATAAACTGAGAGGATTTATCTCACGCCGATGTGATGACGTAAATTTTTTTGTCAAAGATGTGGGGCATTATTTTAGCTCCCAGGCATTGATTTCATTGTCCACCGACCCCGACACTTTGGACTCCTGGATGTGTAAGTATAGCTTTGTCTAGGATTTTATGACTTTCTTGCTCGGATTGTCATATTAACCCTTTGTCGTTTTATTTTTAGGTGACATGGCATCGAGTAAAATGTCCACAAATGATCTAAAAAAGGACTACAAGAAGGATGGGTTGGCTAAAAGGGGAATCCTTTATGATTTCAGCCTCAACCCCAAATTTTGACTCTTTCGCCCCTATTCATGAGAGGACTCTTGCTCCTCCTTCTTCTGCTATAGACTCTGGGATTCCTTCCCGGACTACTAAGAGGCAGCATCTTCAACCGGAGTCTTCGTTAAAAGGGGCAAGATCTTCTCAGGGCATGCCTCCGCCCGAGACCCTCATTGTCCACGTGATAGAAAGCTCTAGATCTGTCGAGGTTCCCTTGATCCCTCAGGACCGATTTATGGTTGAGCGCATGACTGCCCCCCTCCACTATGATTATGATACTGCTTCCTGGAAGTGGGAGCAGTCTATGAATCAGAGCCTCGTCTCCAACAGGAATCCTACCAGGCCTTTATGGGATGCTCAATTTCCTATTCTTAAATTCGTTAAGCAGACCTTTATGTTTAAGGAATACAAGGCCAGGTACATGGACGCTAACCCCGTGGCCATCTACCGGGGCCATGGAAATGTTAAGTCTCCAGGTGGCCTCGATGGGTCATTTCCTAGACGATTATCTTTTGGGCAGGAAAAAGCCTTGGTTACCTTAACCAAAAAGAAGAAGGCTTTTGTTGCAAAGCTTCAAGAGGCTGTAGAAGCTGTAAATAAAAAGAACTAAGCTAAAGCAGCGGTTGAGAGCTCAGGGGGCTACTTTGGAAAAAGCCAAGGCGTCCCTAAAGAATGCTGAAGCCAAGCTAATCTGTTCTGAGAAGAGGCTAGCCATCTTTAAGGAGAAGTTGGCCATTTATAAGAAAAACTTAGCGAGTTCTACGGATGCCTGTCAAGAACTGACTATGAAGAATATGGAGGTGGATGCATCTCTAAAAGAGGTATAGCTAATCTTGAATTCTGCATGGCAAAACTTTGAAAGGCTGAGTCAAGGAATTGCTATGAGCACTTGGAAATGAAGGAATAGATTGAAATATTAAGGGGGGAAGTTACAGAGAAGTTTATTTCCAAGTTTGAAATTTGTCATCCATTGGTTTCAGCCCTAAACCCTTCTTTGGCCATCATCTAGAGGGGATATGATCCTTTTAAGGTGGTGGTGGATGGGAGGGTTGTGGACCTGCTCGAGTTAGATGAGGAAGACCTTGCCAACGACCTCCCAACCCCCACTCTTGGCGTTGAGGCTTAAGTCTCAGCTCCCGATTAATGAGGTTCGAGCTGACTCAATAACTGCTCCAGTCATTTAGCTCCTTATATTTTTGTCTTGTATTTTTCCTTTTCTGATGTAATCGATATTTTATAAAGGAAAACTTGTGCCCTATTGTCTTTTCCCATCTTTTCTATTTGATAGTACCTCTTTGTTAAAACTTTGGATGCCGAATTGATTCATACTTTAGAGACTCGGTCAAGGTTTTAGAGCAAAACCTATAAAAGATTTGTCGTTATCTCCGAGTGAATGAAGCTGCCCATATCCCATAATGAGTGAAATTTCACTTGAAGTTTTAGGATTAATGTAATTCGTAAAATATCTATCATTACCCCTAAGTAAGTGAAGTTTCACTCAAAGTTTTAGGACTTAACATAATTGTTAAACATTTATCGTTACCCCTGAGTGGGCAAAATTTCACTTAGAGTTTTAGGACTCAACGTAATTGTATAATATCTGCTGTCACCATTGAGTGAGCGAAATTTCACTTGAAGTTTTAGGACGTAACGTAATTGTAAAATATCTGTCGTTGCCCTTGCGTGAGCAAAATTTTACTTGGATTTGTAGGACTTAACGTAATTATAGAACATCTGTCGTTACCCTCGAGTGAGAAAAATTTTACTTGGAGTTTTAAGACTTAATGTAGTTGTTAAACATCTGCCATTACCTCGAGTGAGTGAAATTTCACTTAGAGTTTTAGGGCTTAACGTAATTATAAAACATTTGACATTACCCCCGAGTGAGCGAAATCTCACTTGGAGTTTTTAAACTTAACATAATTGTAGAACATTTTTCGTTACCTCCGAGTGATCGAAATTTCACTCGGAGTTTTAGGATTTAATGTAATTGTAGAACATTTGTTGTTACCCCTGAGTGAGTGAAATTTCACTTAGAGTTTTAGGACTTAATGTAATTATAGAACATTTGTCGTTACCCCAAAGTTAGTGAAATTTCACTCGAAGTTTTAGGACTTACGTAATTGTAGAACATTTGTTGTTACCCTCGAGGGAGCGAAATTTCACTTGGAATTTTAGGACTTAACATAGTTGTTGAACATCTGTTGTTACCCTGAGTGAGCAAAATTTGAGTTGAAGTTTTAGGACTTAATGTAATTATAGAACATTTGACATCACCCTTGAGTGAGCGAAATCTCACTCAGAGTTTTAGGACTGAATGTAATTGTAAAATATTTATCATTACCCCCGAGTGAGTGAAATTTCACTCAGTTTTAGGACTTTTAACGTAATTGTAGAACATTTGCCATTACTTTCGAGTAAGCAAAATTTCACTCAGAGTTTTAGGACTTAGCATAATACTATCTAGAAGAATAACTTGAGCTGAATAGTTCTTGTTTTATTGAATTTGTGCGGGTCTCGCTAAAACCTCCCAAGAGAAAAAATGTGTTTCCTTATCAATTACTTCTTTCACCTGGTATAGGCCTTCTTAGTTGGCTGCAAACTTCCCATCTTCTCTTACTCTTATATTATTGTCAATTATCTATAGAACTAAGTCTCCCTTTTAAAAGGGTTATGGCTTGAGCATGTTGTTCCATTTCTGGGCAGACTTTTTCTTAGAGGCCTATATCTTTATGTAGGCAATGTCCCTCTATCCCAAGCTAAGATCAAGGTCCTCCCTTCTTCCTTCATCATTTTTATCATTATTGTATGTTATTCTTCAAAGGAAAGGCTCACTGAGCTCTATGAGGATCATGACGTTCGCTCTATACTTGAGTTAGTATAAGGTCTCTTGATTTATCATGTAAGGACTTGTATGATAGGCCCATAAGGCCTCAAGAAATTCTTTTTCCCATCTTCCCTTGGCTTGTCCCTATCTACGCTTCAGTTTCTTCAAGATCACCTTGTTTAAAACCTTACTTTGGTTGTTTGTCTAAAGATGTTCTACCAATGAAAACTTCTATTTTATGCCTAGGTTTTTATAGAATTTAGTGAAGTGTTCATCTGTAAATTGCCACCTGTTGTCGAATTAAATGATGTGTGAAGTCTATGCATGCATATAATGTTTCTTCATGTAAAGTTTTGTACCTTAGACACTGATATGGTGGCGAGGGGTTCGGTCTCTATCCACTTTATGAAGAGATCTATTGCCACTAACAGGAACTTCACCTACCCCTTCCCTGAGGGAAAAGACCCTAGAATATCTATACCCCAGGTATTGAAAGGCCAAGGAGAGAGGATCCCATATAGTGGTTCCAGATGGCTGTGTATTTGATTGGTATTCTTTTTACAGGATTCACACTTCTTGATGAAGTCTATACAATCTGATCATTGTGTGGGCTAGAAATATCTGGCTTAGAGGACTTTGGCAGCTAGGGGTCGTACTCTCCCATGGTGTCCATAGATTCTCGAATGGTCTCGTATTACGTATTTACTTGCTTTTTGCCAAGGCACTTGAGGAAGAGTAAGGTAACCCCTTTTTTGTGGAGCTGCCCCTCAATGATGGTGTAATTAGCCGAGTAAGTCTAAATTTTCTTAGCTTCTGAGGAATCCAAGGGTAGATGCCCCTTAGTCAAGAAGTCTATTATTGAGGTCATCCACATGTTTTCTTCAGGGGCGGTGGTGACTTTGTTTATATGTTCTATGTCCTTGATAGTAGGTTCTTCCAAGGTGATTTGCATGAGAGTCTTCAAGTTTCCTGCTTTTTTTGTGCTTGCTAGCTTTGTGAGTAGGTCTGTCTCTCGTTGTCTGCCCCGGGGACATGTACTATCTTGACAGTTTGAACTCTACCATCCACTTTTTCACCTGTGAGAGGTACTTGGTTAGTGTAGGGTCTTTTGCCTGATCCGCTTATTTCACTTGTCTATTGACTAGCTGTGAGTCAGTCTTCACCTGTATGCACTGAGCTCCTAGGTCCAATGCCATCCATAAACTTGCTATAAGTGCTTCATATTCTTCCTAGTTATTGCTTGCTTTGAACATGAATCTGAGTGATCACTCAATGACCAACCCGGTACGTGATTCAAGTATAATTCCTGCTCCACTGTCTTTTTTGTTGGATGACCTGTCTACCGAAAAGATCCAGAAGGCGTGCTCAACGTCATACTTTTCTTTGTCATCCCCCTAACTCTTTTATAAAATCTGCTAGGAACTGGGCTTTGATTGCTCCACGGGCTTCATACCGAATCATGTACTCAAAAACTTCCTTTTCCTAGGTAATCATTCTCCATGCTAGTTTTGGCTTTTGTAGTATTTAGCTAACTGGCTGGTCTATCTAGACAAGAATTTGGTGGCTATGTGTAACATCCCTGATGTTTTAATGAAAATTATGAAATGGGAAATGTTAGTGAATGTTTAGAAATTCTATTTAGTATTTATTCTGTCTGAGCCGGTGTCGAGATCGGTCTCAGAAGCGCAGACAGGCAGAGCCGAAGATCGGATGAGTAAGGAAGAACGGGCAGAGCTAGGCGGTCTGGTCCAACTGTTGTGAGGAGAGCGCCTCACACTGTGTCATAGCCCGGATCAACCTCATACTAACTGAGACAACGAGTGTGTGTGACAAAGAGACGTGAGCAGGTGATATACCCGACCTCTCAGGTGGTAGCTCCGAGGTATGAACATTAAGTTAGGACGGCGGGGCCGATATTTATATCGGGCCTATACTCTTGCGAATTATTAGTGGATTGTGACTACTTAGACGTTGAGGGGATAAACACGTGTAATTGATTTGATAACTATGCAATAGTTTAAAATAGTGAAATTGATTAAATTTAGTAAGAATACAAATAAAATAAAGGAAAAGGCGATCTTGCCCATGAGCCATATATATATAAGAAGATTCCCTTCCTTTCCTCTTCATTTTTACAAGTTACCTTGCTGTTGGCCTGTTCCTTCTCTTCCGTTTTTCTCTTCTCTCTTAACGCTGATTTGCATGCACTGGAGAAGGACTCCATTTGTGTCTACACTTCAATTTAACCCCATTCCTGTGATCGAGGCTTCAAGGTGAGTCTACTGATCCGTTCTAATTATGATCCCCTTATTCCTTTTATTCTTTAGCTGTTAAGGGCCATGCATGGCTATATTCGTGGCTGTTCTCCACTCCTCTGTGAAGTGTGAGCCCAAATGTGGTCCATGAACTAAGGACGTTGAAGTGATGAAGCTGTACTTCATGATCCGTAGGTAGTAGGCTAAGCAACGGAAGACTGAGTGAAGGAGTTGAGATTGCAGAACTTGTGCTCAGAGAAAGAAATCGGCACAGAGAGCAGATCATCGAAGCGTGGAACCAAAGTAAGGGGGGTGTTCGGGTTATAATTAATTAGAATAGGACTCACTTCTTATTCAGGTCTTTGAGATACCGTAAACAGACTAAGGAAAAGGTTGCTAAACGTAATTGTATATTTATGCTGTGCATGTATGACTGAGTTTATTAATTTGTGGATGATCGGATATGGATGAGTTTATCATGTATGATCTTGTGAACCTAATGTGAAATGATCAGTGTTATGTGACGTCGGGTTAGCAAGCAGGCTACCCGAGTGATGAGAAATTGATATTATTGTGAGAAAGGTAAACTGTTGAATGATTATGTGGTATGGGATGGCCGACGGTATATGATAGCCCCTCATTTCCGGCTCCCGTGGTTTTCATGCTCAGTTGAGCTACCCAGTGGTCAAGTAGGACCCAGTGGTCGAGGTGGAGAGTCAAGCAGGACTCGGTGAACCAAGCAGGGTTCACGGGGTGTCAAGTAGGACCCTCAGCTGAAGGCCAATCCTTTAGTATCCGGATACTAGGAGTCAGATTATATGAGAGTCAGTTATGATCGTGATACATGTAATGAATGTGATGAATGTGAGGAATGTGATGAATTGCGTAGTTGGTTTAATACAGTTACTGCATGAAAAACTCTATGTTTGGTATGTTTATTTACGGGTGATGCTTGATGTGTATGAATCAATATGCAGGTATAGTGTTAAATGCCGTTCTATATTAATTATTATGCCAAACACTCACCCTTGCATATTTTTTTTTAGTAACCAGAGACAGGGGAGGGGAAGGAGTCATGGAGTCGCGCCAAGGGGGAGAACGGTGCCAGGGTCCAAATGAATTTGAGTGACTCTTTGTAGAGTCTTATGTGTGTATAAAAACTTCATATTATAATTATTAGTTGAGTTTAAATAAGACCGGATCGAATGAAAAATATATTTCAAAAATATATTACTGTTATGTGCATATGTTTTCATGGTAGCTATGGTAACTCCATGGGTTCACAGGACCATTTGTTAGAGCGAAGTTTTGGGAGTCTGGTTGCATGTGTTGTATAATCCGATATGCGAAAGGTGTTCGTTCAATGAATAGCACCGCGTCTAAGTGAGAGTCCGGAATCTCGCTTAGACGAGTAGGGGCTTCGCTCAAGTGAGACGCCCTGATTTCCCTTTCTCTCATCCAATGTGTTCAAATTAAATTGTTTTTTCCCTAAATATTGATTAATTTTCAAGATAAGGGAGAATTTATCGTAAAAAGGTAATTGTTTAAATAAAAATAAATGTAAAAATAACCTAGGATGTTACACTTGGTATCAGAGCGGTTCTTTCTAGAGCCGGTGTGTGGGCCGATCTAGTGATTGTGATAGTTCATGAAAGCTGATAGTATTTTGTTGTGTTGAGATTGTGTGTGGTCTGGCACCGTTCCCTTGGCACTCCATTGGCGTAGTATTCTATGAATATAAGGTAAATCTATGATCCCCTGACTGATTTTGGTTATTAATGGTGATGTATTTGCCCATTGTAGAGTTACTAAATGGATGAAGAGACTAGTTCTGGGGGAAGAGATGATTTCTTCTCTAGATTTACTCAGCTAATGAGTAGGACCGAGTCCGATCCCACTCTGGATAAATTCCTGAAAAGGAATCCTCTAACTTACAAAGGGGGACACGACTACGATGGGGCATATATTTGGATTAGGGATATCGAGCAGGTTTTTGAATATTTTGAGTGCTCTAAAGAGCAAAAGGTTTTATTTGCTACTTACCAACTAAAAGATGAGGCTAGAGTATGGTGGTCCCGCGTGAAGGTGCAGATGAACGCAGCTAATAAGCCATTGGTATGGGCGAATTTTCAAAGGAGGTTCCTTGTTAAATATTTCCCAGACAACTACAAAATCCGGAAAGAAATGGAATTCCTAAAGTTAGAGCAAGACCGGATGTCTGTAGCGGAGTACACCAGTAAGTTTGACGAGCTGTGTGATTTTTACCACCCTTTCTCGTTAGAAGGGACTGAAGGCAGCAAGTGTGCCAAATACGAAGCTGGACTACGGATTGAGCTCCGTAGTGTAATCGTACCGATGGAGATTAGGGACTATCCGACCTTGGTGAACAAAGCAAGACTGACTGAAGAAGTGCAGTTACAACGGATGTCCCAGCCGAAAGATAAAAAGCCACTGAAGGCGAAAGGATTCAGCTTCAAGAGGATGAGTCAATTCTTCTGAGGTGGCAAATCCTCTGCTACCTCCTCATCCTCCTCTGGCCGGGCTTCCACTGGTCGATCGGGTAATCCCCCTGGGAATCGTACATGCTACAATTGTGGTCAGGAAGGACACATTGCCAAGCTAATCAGATTGTGTGCTTCCAGTGCGGACGACCAGGGCACCTCAGGCCCGATTGTCCTCAGAGGCAGCGGCAGGGCAGGACAGATAACCAAACTAACGCTTCTGGGACCCGGGGTTCTAACTTCTCGAGAGGAGGTCAGAATGGAGCTGGTAGAGAGAACCCACAAGCGGGAAGATATGACGCTCAATCTAGCGATGCTCAGAACGCCATGACCGGACGTGTATTTGCGTTTGATGCTTCAGAGGCTACGAGGAATGACAATCTGGTACAGGGTAAGTGCCTCATCTGTGGTTATCTGGTTGATATGATTTATGATTCAGGTGCCACCCATTCTTTTATTTCGGAAAGTTGTGTGCGACGACTTGGTCTGCCAATCAGTCTAATGGAGAACGCTCTTATTGTTTCCACTCCAACTGGTTCCACTTTCCGTGCAACTACAGTGTGTAGGGAACTACCGATGCAAATTGAAGCCCGTACTTTTCGAGTAAATTTTATCTGTATGCCATTGAAGGACTTAGACGTTATTCTAGGTCTTGATTGGCTTGCTGCTAATCATGTGTTGGTCGATTGTTATCGGAAGAATATTATTTTCTCTCAGGAACTTGACATGAAGAACGGGGTGAGCGATGTCCTAACCACGTATGTTGTTTTATTTGCTTCGGAGGGTCGGCATAACCTCCTGTTAGGTGATATTCCGATTGTTTGTGAATTCCCTGATGTCTTTCCGGAAGAAATTCCGGAGCTACCTCCCAGTCGGGAGATTGATTTCTCTATTGATTTGATTCCCGGGGCAGAACCGGTGTCCCGAACGCCATATAGAATGTCTTCGGTGGAATTAACCGAAGTGAAGAAACAAGTAAACGAATTACTAGAAAAGGGCCTTATCTGACCTAGTGCCTCACCCTGGGGCGTTCCGGTGTTATTAGTAAAGAAGAAGGACGGTAGTATGCGAATGTGCATTGATTACCGACAGCTGAACAAACTGACGATCAAAAATAAATATCCACTACCCCGGATTGATGATTTACTGGACCAGTTGCGAGGCGCCGTTGTGTTCTCTAAGATTGACTTGAGGTCGGGATACCACCAAATCCGAGTGAGGTCGGAGGATATCCCAAAGACAGCATTTCGGACTCGTTATGGGCACTTCGAGTACGTCGTAATGCCCTTTGGAGTAACAAACGCTCCTGCCATTTTTATGGATTATATGAATCGAACTTTTCAACCATACTTGGACCAGTTTGTGGTGGTATTCATTGATGATATTTTGGTATATTCGAGGTCGGACGAGGAGCATGCTCAACATCTTTGACTTGTTTTACAAGTACTTCGTGAGAAGAAGTTGTACGCTAAACCATCTAAGTGTGAGTTCTGGAAGAGTAGTGTACAATTCTTGGGGCATGTAATTTCCCAGGAAGGAGTCTCAGTCGATCCGACAAAAATTGAGGCGGTTATGACTTGGGAGACACCGAAGTCAGTAACTGAAATCCGGAGTTTCCTTGGATTAGCTGGATACTATCGACGCTTCATTGAGGGGTTTTCTCGGATAGCACTCCCTCTGATTCGATTGACAAGGAAAGGAAACCCTTTCGTGTGGTTGGAGAAATGTGAATTAAGTTTCCAAACTTTGAAGCAGTGCTTAACTACTGCGCCCGTGCTTGCACTGCCCGATGTGACCAAAGAATTTGAAGTATATTATGATGCATCCAAATTTGGATTGGGGTGTGTGTTAATGCAAGCGGATCGAGCAATTGCTTATGCTTCGAGGCAATTGAGGCCACATGAGGAGAATTACCCGACCCATGACCTGGAACTCGCAGCAGTAGTGTACGCACTGAAGATTTGGTGCCATTACCTGTATGGAGCTCGCTTTGTAGTATTTAGTGATCATAAGAGTTTAAAGTATTTATTTGATCAAAAGGAGCTAAATATGAGATAGAGGAGATGGATGGAGTATCTGAAGGATTACGACTTCGATTTGAAGTATCACCCGGGCAAAGCAAATGTTGTAGCGGATGCACTAAGCAGGAAGGTATTACACGTGGCTTACTTAATGGGCAGGGAACAAGGACTGTTAGAAACCTTTAGGGATATGAATATTGGGGTGGTCATGAGTGCGCCAAAACGAATGATGATTGGAATGTTAAAAATCTCCAACGAATTTCTGAAGTCGATGGTAGCTGCACAAAAAGACGATGAAGAGTTACTGAGGCTGATTGATACTCAGACCCAAGGCAAAAATGTGGAGATAAATAGGGGTAATGATGGTATATGGAAATTCAGGAACCGAGTAGTGGTGCCTGCATATGGAGATTTCAGGCAGGCGGTGTTATCAGAAGCACACAAGAGCTCTCTGAGTATACATCCGGGAGTAACAAAAATGTATCATGATTTAAAGAAGGAATTCTGGTGGCCAAACATGAAGAAGGCAATAATCAAGTATGTGAAATCCTGTATAATATGCCAGAAGTGCAAGGTTGAGCACCAACGACCTCCAGGTTTGCTTCGACCTCCAGATATTCCGATCTGGAAGTGGGAAGGTATCACCATGGACTTCGTGTCCAGACTACCCCGCACTCAAACCGGATACAACGCGATTTGGGTGATTGTGGATCGACTAACCAAAAGTGCGCATTTCCTGGCAATAAATATGAAGTGGTCGCTAGATCGATTAGCTAAGTTATACATTGCTGAGATCGTACGACTGCATGGTGTGCCCTCAAGCATTATCTCCGATCGGGATCCCTGATTCACTTCAAGGTTTTGGGGGAGTTTGCAACAACAATTGGGTACTGAGCTCAAATTGAGTTCAGCCTACCATCCCCAAACTGATGGCCAATAAGAACGGACTATACAAACTCTTGAAGATATGTTAAGGGCATGTGTACTGGAACAGGGCGGATCATAGGAGAAATACTTGCCCTTGGTGGAATTTGCATATAATAACAGTTACCATAGCAGCATTGGGATGGCTCCATATGAAGCTCTTTATGGTCGGAAATGTCGTACTCTATTATGTTAGAATGAGAATGGCGATGCCCTTCATCTGGGGCCTGAGATGATTCGAGAGATGAATGAGCAAATTGCTTTAATCCGAGAGAAGATAAAAGTTGCTCAAGATCGGCAAAAGAGCTATTATGACAATCGGCACAGACCCCTTGAATTCCAAGTGGGTGATTGGGTGTTCCTTAGAATTTCACCGACTAAGGGTGTAGGTCAAATTTTGAAGAGCCAAAAGCTTAATCCGAAGTACATTGGACCATACCAAATACTAGAATGGATGAGCGAAGTCGCTTATCGATTGGATCTTCCCCAATCATTGACTAATATTCACAACGTGTTCCACGTATCGCAACTTCGAGCCTACATTCCGTGTGATACCATGATTGTACCAAGTGACTCCATTGAAGTGAAGGAAAACTTGACGGTGGAGGCAGTACCAATCGGCATTGAAGAGCATCAAACCAAACGTTTAAGGAACAAGGAGGTACCGCTGGTGAAGGTGAAGTGGCAGAATTTACATTGGATGAACTACACTTGGGAGTTAGAATCCGATATAAGGCGGATGTACCCTCATCTTTTTCAACCGGAACACTGATTTCGGGGACGAAATCTCCTTTTAGGGGGGTGAATGTAACATTCCTGATGTTTTAATGAAAATTATAAAATGGGAAATGTTAGTGAATGTTTAGAAATTCTATTTAGTATTTATTCTGTCTGAGCCGGTGTCGAGATCGGTCTCAAAAGCGTGGACAGGCAGAGCCGAAGATCGGATGAGTAAGGAAGAACGGGCAGGGCTAGGCGGTCTGGTCCAACCGTTGTGAGGAGAGCGCCTCACACTGTGTCATAGCCCGGATCAACCTCATACTAACTGAGACAACGAGTGTGTGTGACAAAGAGACGTGACCAGGTGATATACCCGACCTCTCAGGTGGTAGCTCCGAGGTATGAACATTAAGTTAGGACGGCGGGGCCGATATTTATATCGGGCCTATACTCTTGCGAATTATTAGTGGATTGTGACTACTTAGACGTTGAGGGGATAAACACGTGTAATTGATTTGATAACTATGCAATAGTTTAAAATAGTGAAATTGATTAAATTTAGTAAGAATACAAATAAAATAAAGGAAAAGGCGATCTTGCCCATGAGCCATATATATATATAAGAAGATTCCCTTCCTTTCCTCTTCATTTTTACAAGTTACCTTGCTGTTGGCCTGTTCTTTCTCTTCCGTTTTTCTTTTCTCTCTTAACGCTGATTTGCATGCACTAGAGAAGGACTCCAATTGTGTTTATACTTCAATTTAACCACATTCCTGTGATCGAGGCTGTAAGGTGAGTCTACTGATCCGTTCCAATTATAATCCCCTTATTCCTTTTATTCTTTAGCTGTTAAGGGCCATGCATGGCTATATTCGTGGCTGTTCTCCACTCCTCTGTGAAGTATGAGCCCAAATGTGGTCCATGAACTAAGGACGTTGAAGTGATGAAGTTGTACTTCATGATCCGTAGGTAGTAGGCTAAGCAACGGAAGACTGAGTGAAGGAGTTGAGATTGCAGAACCGGTGCTCAGAGAAAGAAATCGGCATAGAGAGCAGATCATCGAAGCGTGGAACCAAAGTAAGGGGGGTGTTTGGGTTATAATTAATTAGAATAGGACTCACTTCTTATTCAAGTCTTTGAGATACCGTAAACATACTAAGGAAAAGGTTGCTAAACGTAATTGTGTGTTTATGCTGTGCATGTATGACTGAGTTTATTAATTTGTGGATGATCGGATGTGGATGAGTTTATCATGTATGATCTTGTGAACCTAATGTGAAATAATCAGTGTTATGTGACGTCGGGTTAGCAAGCAGGCTACCCGAGTGATGAGAAATTGATATTATTGTGAGAAAGGTAAACTGTTGAATGATTATGTGGTATGGGATGGCCGACGGTATATGATAGCCCCTTATTTCCGGCTCCCGTGGTTTTCGTGCCCAGTTGAGCTACCCAGTGGTCAAGTAGGACCCAATGGTCGAGGTAGAGAGTCAAGCAGGACTCGGTGAACCAAGCAGGGTTCACGGGGTGTGAAGTAGGACCCCCAGCTGAAGGCCAATCCTTTAGTATCCGGATACTAGGAGTCAGATTATATGAGAGTCAGTTATGATCGTGATACATATAATGAATGTGATGAATGTGAGGAATGTGATGAATTGCGTAGTTGGTTTAATACAGTTACTGCATGAAAAACTCTATGTTTGGTATGTTTATTTACAGGTGATGCTTGATGTGTATGAATCAATATGCAGGTATAGTGTTAAATGCCGTTCTATATTAATTATTATGCCAAACACTCACCCTTGCATATTTTTTTTTAGTAACCAGAGACAGGGAAGGGGAAGGAGTCATGGAGCCGCGCCAAGGGGGAGAACAGTGCCAGGGTCCAAATGAATTTGAGTGACTCTTTGTAGAGTCTTATGTGTGTATAAAAACTTCGTATTATAATTATTAGTTGAGTTTAAATAATACCGGATCGAATGAAAAATATATTTCAAAAATATATTACTGTTATGTGCATATGTTTTCATGGTAGCTATGGTAACTCCTTGGGTTCACAGGACCATTTGTTAGAGCGAAGTTTTGGGAGTCCGGTTGCATGTGTTGTATAATCCGATGTGCGAAAGGTGTTCGTTCAACGAATAGCACCTCATCTAAGTGAGAGTCCGGAATCTCGCTTAGACGAGTAGGGGCTTCGCTCAAGTGAGACGCCCTGATTTCCCTTTCTCTCATCCGATGTGTTCAAATTAAATTGTTTTTTCCCTAAATATCGATTAATTTTCAAGATAAGGGAGAATTTATCGTAAAAAGGTAATTGTCTAAATAAAAATAAATGTAAAAATAACCTAGAATGTTACACTATGGAAATAAGGCCTTAATTGCCGAGCGGCTACCACAAGGCTATATGCAAAATTCTCCATCCTCTGGTATCGTACTTCGATCCTTGTAAGGTTTTACTCGTGAAATATATTGGACACTAGATCCTTCTTATTGAATTAAGGCAGTGCTTACGATATTTTCTACAGCTGATAGATAGATGATCAGTTTTGCCCTGTGAGTTGGTTTAGTTAAAATGAGAGACGAAGCTAGGTAGGACTTTAAATTTTCAAAAGCTTTCTAGTATTCCTAGGTCCAATAAAAGGTGTCAATTTTCTTCAAAATCTGGTAGAGGGGCACGTACTTCCTTATGAATTTGACAAGGAATCGGGAAAAGGTTGCAATCCTCTTGGTGAGACACTACACTTCTTTAATGTTCTGGGGACTTCTCATTTTTAAGATGGCTCGACATTGGTCGGAGTCAGCCTTTATACCTCTATGTGTTAGTTTATACCCTAGGAACTTCCTTCCCTGGACTCTAAATGAGTACATATCAGGGTTGAGATGTATATGATGCCTTCTTAGCTCAACAAACATTTCTTCTAAATCCTTTGTATGCTTTCGTGCTTCCTTTGTTTTTAAGACCATGTCGTCCATGTACACTTCCATGTTTCTTCCAATCTATTTAGCAAAGATTTTGTCCACTAAATGTTGGTAGGTAATATTAGGGTTCTTTAATCTGAATAGCA
Organism: Clitoria ternatea; assembly: GCA_037962975.1. Classification (NCBI taxonomy): domain Eukaryota; kingdom Viridiplantae; phylum Streptophyta; class Magnoliopsida; order Fabales; family Fabaceae; genus Clitoria; species Clitoria ternatea. The sequence continues at coordinate 267,300,701 of CM075672.1, forward strand.
TTACCTGATAACAGTAGTTTACCTCTTCGTTGATGAAGGTGATCTGTTCCTCGTCTCTCGAGTTCATCCATATTTGGTTGTATCTCAAGTATCTATTCATAAAGCTTAATACCTGGTAACATGAAGTACCATCTACCAAACAATCAATACTAGGTAAAGGGTAGGGGTCTTTAGGACATACCTTATTTAGGTCAGTGAAGTCCACACACATCCACCACTTGTCGCTTGCTTTTTTTTACCATGACTATGTTGGAGAGCCGGGTTGCATAGTTGACCTCCCAAATGAAGTTGGCTTCCAATAGCTTATATGTTTCTTGCTTTTCTGCTACTCTTCTATCAGGACCTAGCTTTCATTGCTTCTGCATCACTAGCTTGACCTCTAGGTCTATGTTCATTGAATAACATATGACGCTCAGATCGACTCCTGGCATGTTCGAAGGGCTTCATGCAAAGAGGTTAAAGTTACTTTCTGGAGTTTGATCAATGACTTTTCCAAATCTTGATCTAGCACTACACTGATACAAGTGCATTGACTTAGGTTAGACTTTACCTACACCAGCTTTAGGGATTCTATCGGCTCCGGATGTTTGTATTCTCTTTCATCCCTAGGATTAAACTATTTTAATATCCTCTTCCATTATAAAAGTTACTACGGGTCAGAGACTTTTATGCTAACATTCCTGCACGACCTCGGGGTTGGCCCAGATGACTCCAATACGTCGATCTCTAAGTGGAAAGTCCATTGTAAGATATAGGGTAGAGACGATCGCCTTGAGTGCATTGAGCGCTGGTCATCCCAGGATGGTGTTGTAGGAACTCGGGATGTCTACAACCAGATACTTTACCATGACCACTTTGTTATCCTTTCCCAATCTGAAAATGGTCTTTAATTTCATAGAAACCATCATCTGTACAAAGTCTCCTATAAAATTGAGGAGTGCTTCGTCATACCTTCTAAGCCAGTTGGTAGGTAGTTGAAGCTGTTGAAAAGCCCTCCAATGAAGAATATCTGTAGAGCTCCCCTGGTCCATCAACACCCTTCCCACAATGTACTCTTCTATCTTCATCGTGACCCCCATTGGTTCGTCTTTGTTTGGGACTCCCTCAGGCAAGTTCGTACCATTGAAGGTGATGACCTTAGTGCTTGGGAGGTACTGTATGGAGTTGACATGCCCTGTCCCGAGTAGAGTATCGCCTTTTCTCCATAGAAAGCCTCTGGAGAAAGTATATATGATTCTCTTCCCATCATTCTTCACGTCCTCTGGTATGCGAGATTGGGAACGCTCACGCTCATGCTGAAGGCATTCACATGGTTGTAGTTCTACCTACCTTAGAGATTCCTTTTCCCTCTTTCGGCCAACTCCTGGTGGTGCTTCTCCTCTATGGTCAACAAATTTCTCCAAGTAACCTTGTCGGGTAAGGTGTTCAATTTGGTTCTTAAATGACCAACAATGCTCGGTGCCATGGCCAAAAGTTCAGTGGAATTCATGGAACATAGATTTCTGAGCCCTTCGTTTGCTCTTCGGGTGGGGGCAATTTGAGTAGCCCAACTGTAAACCTCGTGCATGATCATGTCCCTTCTGTTGTTCAGGGGGCTGGGTAAAGGTGTTATACTTTGGGTTGGGATAGATTGTGTTCTTTTTTCCCTGTTTGTCTTAGGACTCTTCTTCCGTGGCTGCGTCTTCGTGATACTGTGCTCGGAATTTCCCACTCGATTGGTTTCTCGTTCCTCCATGTTCATATACCAAGCTGCGCATTGCCTGAAATTGTCCATATTTAAATGAGGTTTTTTTAGCTAAAGAGTCAAAAAATCTTATCTAGGCGTAACTCGTTTTGGATCGCATATAGGGCCACTTCCGAATTCAGGCCACAAATTTGAATGGCTTGCTCGTTGAAGCGAGCCATGAACTATTTGAGCGTTTACTCCCTGCCCTATTTCAGGTTGACTAGGCTGTGGGAGGTCTGTTGAACTGATTGGCTAGAAGTGAATTGGGTCAGAAACTTCTACGTTAATTCTGCGAAACAAGATACACTACTCAAGGGAATGTATAAAAATCAACGTAGAGCATACTTAGTCAAAGTTATGGGGAACATCCTGTAGAGCAAAGCGTCAGACGTCCTTGTGATCAACAAATTGGTGGTGAACATGGTAAGGTGTTCTTCCGGGTCACCCCTCCTATCATATTTCTCCATAGTCGGCGACTTATAATGCACGAGGGTCGGGGTAGCCATATTCTCCTCTGTGAATGGATGAGCCGTGTAAGGTATCAAGGGATCAGGCTTGTCCATCCCTTGCCTCGTAGTTTGGGTGTTATGATAACTGGAGACCCCTTTCTCTGATATGTAGTTATGTAGATCGTCATTTTCCTTGTGTAGTTCCTCTATTGTATGTTGCAGCGTTTGACAAGAGTTAATACCTCTTGTAAATGATCATCCTTGTCTTGCTATCCCTATTGTTGCTCGGGATGATTGCCATCTTCGCGGCGGCTAGGATTGCTACGTGAAGTTACCATTGTTTTCCCTTCTAGGGTCAGTGTTTTGTGTTTCTATAGGAACCATTTTCACCGGGCCACACGATAGGTGCCAAAATGTTTACAATGAGTATTTAAGACACAAAAACCGTAAAAAATTTCTCTACGAGAATTAGGTTTTACTGCTCAAAATGTCACTTGAATTAGATAGCTTTTCTAGGTTACATTTATATAATAGTGAAAAGGAAAAAGAGATAAAGAGGACCTTCGATCCATACTCAAGTGACGTGGGTGTAACCATATATTGCCCAAATCAAGGGGAATCAAAATCTCCTTTATTCTTGCCAAGATAGAAAGAAAATGGGTCATTCTGGGCCCCTCGAGACCCGGGGGGAACAAAAGGAAATATTAATCTTCTTGGTTTTGTTAAGTATGTATCTTGTAAGTTTTATATAACCTTAAACTTGTAAACTAGTTTTTAAACTAAGCTAATCTGTTATTTTTTAATGTAATATCACGCATTAAATACCTAGTGTAAAGGGGGTGTTAAAATATAAAGATGAATCTCACATCAAATATGAATATAAGTAATATACATCTTACAAGGTTTTAGAAAATCATTAACTTATAAACTAAACTTATAGATTAAGTTAGATGATTATTTTCTAATATGATATTATATATTATATGTTTAATATGAATAAATATATTAAAATATTAAGATAAATTTAGTAGTAGATACAGAAAAAGAGTTGTGACAACTCTTCATTTTTGACTGAGTCGGACCAAAATTTTGTTGTAATAATTACTCCCTCAAATGCTTATGTTTCAGGCTCGAAGAAATTAAGGGAAAAAACATGTTACAATAGTCACCGACAACGAGGCATAAGTTATGTATTATATATATTACCATATGAAGAAAATTGAGGGTGTTAGCGGCGTTAATTATAGCGCGTACATGTAAATATATCGGTTGGTGTGGTTCTCGTTAAACTTCTCTGTTTCAGTGCGCTTACATTAGTCATCGTTACAGCGACATTCCACAATGCATCTTATAGGTCGCTGAAAATTTTGACCTTTCTTACATGAGAACACCACCAATTAACAACACTAAAAATTATAGATCAATAATCTATTAACGGTGTCATTACTTACATTTAATAATCTTTTTTATCTCATCCCTTCATTCGTTATATTTATTTCTTTTCTATTTTATGTGTCTCAAAATTTTACGCACCTCTAGGCTCTAGGATTTTTTTTCAACATAGAAATATAAACCAACAAGCATATGTAATTGTATCTTTAATCAGTATTAATAAAGTTTCCCTTGATAATATATAAATATATGGTAAAAGTAAATGAGTTTTTGAAACAAAGTTGTCTCCTTTTGTAATCTAAGATGTGCATACAAATAAAATAAATAAAAAAAGAGATAATTATACAAATATATAAAGAGAGGATCACTTTTAAGCTGCTCATATAAAAAAAAACTTTTCGGCGAGATAGAAGTATAACTTTTTTTCCTTGAAAGTACTTTTTCTTTTAGTTATATTATGTATAAAGGGTATTCAAATTTTCCTGATTGAAATAAAAAATCTTATAGTAAAATCTAACAAAAGACCTTTTAGTTTTTCATATGTATTTAGTCTTCATGCAAAAAAATTATTTCTTTGGACATCGTTATAATAAAATAAGAAAATAAAATTTCAATTCATACAAATTTTTCATCTTTATTTCTCAAACAAAAGCATAAATTTAATGGACAAACGTGATATATATATGGAAAAAATGATAAATATACACCCAAAATTTAATGGACAAATGTGATATATATAATAAATGGAGAAAGTGAAAGATATGGGATATAAATGATAGAAAGAATAAAATAAAGTGAAAGTATAAATAAAATTTTTGTTGAATATATGAATAAAATGGTTATATTAATAGGGAATACAATTAACAGTTTTATATAAAAATATACGATATCAATGATTAGATATTAATTACATCGTGTCTCGCTTTTTCATCATGAAAATACTGTATGGTTGAAGAGTACCATATTTTCTGTGTTGTGTTTATCTCTTGAAAAACCTTCTATTTTGGGGTGTGTATGAATCAGTTTTCCATATACGTATGCTAACGCCCCTTTAAATATTTTCACGGTGTAGTGTCCACAGGCAACACTCAATTGCTACTTATAAAAACCCCCTCTCCGTCCAAATGTGCCCCGCAGAATTGGGACATTGATTTCTCTTCTTATTCTTTCACCCTCATTATTCTATAAACCGGCCCCTACAACTACAAACCACAATGAGGCTTACAACAAAAACACCACACCCAACTCCTCCAACAAAACCTTACACCCTCCTTAAACCACGTTGCATAACCATCACTCAACCATCTAAACCAACCCACACCAATAACCTACACCTTTCAAACGACACACGACAAGCCGCATTACAATTAGAGAAAATCATAAATTTGGAAAACCACAACAGTGGTACAAATTTTCCGTCCATGCAATCATACCAAAAAACCGAGAAACTTGGAAAAAGGTGGAAAGAATACCAAGGCATGAGCAATTGGGACGGTTTGTTAGACCCCTTGGACGAAAATCTACGCGCCGAAATTCTACGTTATGGCCATTTCGTGGAAGCTGCTTATAAGTCCTTTGAATTTGACCCTTCCTCTCCAAACTATGCTAACTCCAGGTTCCCCAAAACCACACTTTTCGAACGTTGTGGTTTACCTAACACTGGTTACAAGGTAACAAAACACCTACGTGCTACCTCAGGGATTCAACTTCCTAGTTGGGTACGCAAAGCACCCACTTGGGTAGCAACACAATCAAGCTACGTTGGATACGTCGCAGTGTGTGATAACAAAGAAAAGATCAAAAGGCTTGGTCGGCGCGATGTAGTTGTAGCGTTTAGAGGAACCACCACATGCTTGGAATGGTTGGAGAATTTTCGGGCCTCTCTCACCAACCTCCCTTTCCCATGCAGCAGCAAACGAGCCTTTGAAGATAATGACATCAGGGACGGAAGCCGGGCCATGGTAGAGAGCGGATTCTTAAGTCTCTACACTTCATCAATTCCTACAAATTCATCTTCCATGAGTTTGCAAGAAATGATGAAACTAGAGATCTCAAGAATTCTCGAGACCTACAACGATGAATCTTCACCGTTGAGTTTGACTGTCACCGGACATAGTCTAGGAGCAGCATTGGCCACACTCACAGCATATGATATCAAGACTGCATTTCCTAAACTGCCGGTGACGGTCATCTCCTTTGGCGGTCCTCGAGTTGGTGATAGGAGTTTCCGATGCCAACTCGAAAGACAAGGGACTAAGGTTTTGCGCATAGTAAACTCTGACGATGTGATCACCAAGGTTCCAGGGTTTGTGTTTGATGATGATGTTGTGAGTGATCAAGGGGTTCATGTGGCCGGAGTTCCGAGTTGGATACAGAAAAGGGTGGAGGAGGCACCGTGGGTGTACTCTGAAGTCGGAAGGGAACTCCGGTTATGTAGCAGGGATTCTCCCTACCTCGGAAACACGAATGTTGCTACGTGTCATGAGTTGAACACGTATCTACACCTGGTCGATGGCTTTGTCAGCTCCGCATGTCCCTTTAGAGCTTCTGCGAAGAGATTCATTCGGCAGTGACAACAACCAGAGCGATAGTTCATTTAACAAAAAAAATTAAAAGTGTTGATTTACTTTTAATTCTCTAGGTAATATTCATAAGGCGTTAATTAGTACATAACTTTATTCAAAAAACTAATATTTATTGTAAATTAAAGTGGCTTCTCTTAGATTTGGTCTAATTGACATTGCCCACCGGACCCATTTTATATAATGCGACGTGGCAATCCAGCCACACCAAAAATAAAAGATGAGTAACAAGGACCACCATGTGGGTCCCACATTGGACAGTGTTAAATCCGAGAAATTATTACACTGTGCCGTACTAGTGTAAATAGTTATTAACGATTTTATTTCTATTATTTCCATAATCATCGATGTAAAATTTTTTTTATGTCCGTTGTTATTAAGACAATCAATCAACATAAAAATATTTAAAAAATATAAGTATTGGTTAAATCACATGCTTACAAAGCGATTCAGGTAGTGTTATAATTTACAGTTGAATGCATCCTTTAACTTAACAACTGGTAAAATGAATTCAGCGTGGCTAGGCTGTGTAGGGTGGTAGCTGAGATCGTGTTGGGCTGCAAGGGTAAGTGTCCATTAATACATATAGCCTTTTGTCGTGTATTTCTCCTTTTGTAACTTACGGTGCAAGGGATTCACTGCAAGAAATAAAGAGTACACTCATATTAAAATCATTATTTTTGGTAGTTATGTTCCACGTAAAAAAAAATCCCTCACTCAACATTTGCATAAGATAGTACCATCCCACACAATGTTTGTGTAGGAGGAAGTCTTATATAAAAGCCAATTTTTTCCAACGAAACCACTACAATGGTTTTTATGTGTGAGTGAAGCTCATGTTAATGTAACACTTTTTATTAAAAAAAATCTCACTCAATGTAATTTGAGAGAAATTCCATGTTACAACCAAATTATCCCAAAGTTTGTGGTGTGGGATTCGGGACCGTGTAACTTCTCTACTTTAAAAAATAGTTTTTCTTTATGGTGAAGTGGCTTTATTGTGGGACATACTCCCACAAAAAAACCAAAATTCAAATGGAGAGTTGGTATTTGGATTTTAAGTAGGAGGGACATATCCTACGCTAAAACCAAGGGCTTGAATGTAATAAACTTTTCCAATTGGAAGACTGCAATTAAAACGCCTTTGCATGCACACCTTACATGCCCATCCTCATTTATCACCTATCTTCAAATCTTTTCCCTAAATTTTCTTTCAATCTTTCTTAATTTTATTTGGTTGATCTGGAGTGTACAAGGAACTGTTCGATTTCCCGATGGCTTTTTCTTGTTCACGAAGCAGAAAAAGAAAATTTTTAACTGATTGAAATTTGCTTTAAGTTAAAGGTTAGTAACCTATTTGGTTCCTTTAATTCTATGCTTTAAGGTTTACTAGGATGGTTGTAAGAACTTTAGAATAGATGATTTATATTATCATGCAATCCAACCATACCCAACATAATGGATGAGTAACGAGAGCCATTATATGGGTAGACCATTGTCTAATGTTAAATGTAAAAAATATTTACATGGTCACAAACCACCATATTAGCTAGGAGAGTATTTGTAGTACAAGTCAGATCGATTTTCTAGCAAACAAAGAACCGAACTACGTAAAAAATATACTTGTGATTGGTTTAGTTTAACTGAAATAAGATACAAAAACTAACTTAAACATTGTGGTTTGGATTGATTCAGTTATAAATATCATAATTTTGTCGCAACTTATTAGCTTAATAGAAAATCAAGTTAGAGAATACTCTTTTGTTTTTAAAATCTGTACAATGTGATATTATATTATCATAATCTACTCTCCAATTTAAGATAACATATTTTACTCTTATTCATATTAATATTAAGTACATTATTCTTACTCTAATATTCCATATCTACCAACTATTTAAATATTGTTACAAAAATTGGAATTTTAAATTTGAGTGAAATTTAAAATATGTGAAATATTTCATAGAATGACTTATAGTTAAAAAAAATATATATACACAACTAAAAAAACACCTGTTAGCAACGAAAATAATTGGTCGCTAATCCATGCCAAGGCCGTCACTAATAGGACTAGCGACGGTATTTCTGACGGCCACAAGATCGTCGCTAAAACCCTCGTCGAAGATAGATCAGCGACCACGGAAAGGTCGTCGCTAACATGGTCTCTGCTTCACTTACTTCAGCTGTCGCTAACTGTCCACGTTCAGCGACGACTTATGCCCGTCGCTATGGGTGGCCATACAGCGACCACTTATGCCTGTCGCTATGGGTAGCCATACAGCGACCACTTATGCGCGTCGCTATAGGTAGCCATACAACGACCACCTATTCCCGTCGCTATGGGTAGCCATACAGCGACCACCGGCCGCCGTCGCTATGAGTAGTTATTTAGCGACCATCGTATTCCGTCGCTAATGGGATTTTTTATTTTTTTAAAAAATTGTTTAAATATTTATAGATTTTGTTAATTTAACTTTAAAAATATTGATTAATATTTTGTATTGGGTGATAAAATTTTATAATTAAATTTGAATAATTTTTTTAAAATATTAAATTATTATTAAAAATAAATTAATGGATTAAATTTATTTATCAAATAGGTTGAATTATTAATGATAATCAAAATAAGGCATTTTTCTTTGAATTTAATTACCAATAAATATTGATATAATAAATGAAGAATGACAAAATAAATACTGAATAAAATATAATATAAAAACCATAAATGAAATATACAATGTGTATACATAATAAAAATACAATCATGGTGGTGGGGGATCCTGTGGTGGTGGTGGGGGCGCCTGGGAAGTGGGGGGAGGTAGTCTCGCCATCAACTACATCAGTAGCTCCTGCTGCTGAGCAAGTTACCGACGAGTCTCGGCGTGCTGCTCCTCGGCCCGCTATCGGTCCGCCTCGGCCCCGTCGTCGGTCTGCCTCGGTCCGCTCCTCCAAAAGCTGCCTCTGACGTCGCTCCTCCTGTAGCTCGTCGTTCAGGTTTTGAATTACCTGAACAACCTCAGTCGGAAGACCAGACGAAGAGGAAGAGGAAGGGGTCTTCCTCTTTTTCGCCTGCTGCGTGCCGACGCCACCCAATCCAAAGACCCTCCCTTTTTTGTTCACACCGCCAACAGCCTCCATATAGATGGCGTTGTCGTCGGAACAAGACAGGGTAGGAGGAACCTCCCTTTCAGGAGTCGAAGCCACCAGGTCCGCCTCCTTCTCGGCCCTCCTGGCCTGATACGCCTCCTGTAAATTAAAAAACACTGAAAGGATTAGTAAGCTGATTTGTAAATTATAAGCATGTGTGAGTTAAAAGTAAATACCGCTAGATCTATAGTCTTCTGGTTTACTCATGCACCGGCTTTATTCTTCTTGGTCATTTACATGACCTCAAACAAAGAAGGCTCCCAGTGCTCCCTCAGCTCCTGTGGTGGATATAAAATATTGAGATTATTATTTGTAAACATGTCAGATGAATCATAATAGAAATGTTTAACATAAATATACTTATAAATCTTTTCTTGTGCTCGAGGGTTGAAATACTACCCCCAGTGTAAACTGAGGCTGCAGCATCGGTGGCTCTGTTTGCCCTGTTCCGAGCACTCGCCTGCTGGAATGGGACACCGCTCCACTTCTAGACCATCCCGTCCCAATAGTCCTCCGGGATCCAACGAGGGCGCTCACCCTTGTCCCTCACCTTCCAAAGGGTACTCTTGATGATTTTGGAGGTCTTTGTGGCAAAGACCTTCCTAATCTCATCAATCATACCCTCTGCCCACTCATAATCACGCTGTAAAATAAAATGAGAATTCAAAATTAATAAGAGGTCTATTTTACAAATCAAATCACAACAAATTGATGTGGTAACTTACCAAGAAGGTGTCAAACCACCTATCTTGGACAACCTTCCCAGCATCTGTCCAAGATATATATGGACCATCCCACTGGGACTTCAAAACCTTAGTAATCGCTTTGGTAGTGCGACTACTATCAACAAAGCTGTAATGACAACAATTATATGCAACCATCCGTAACCCATCGATGTTGTATGTGGTCTATCTTGTGTCGTTAATGTTCATTTGAAATTTCGGCAGCATTTTGCATTGGTCCCCGAGTACACAGAGATACGTACGGTATGAAACACCGTACGCAGTCATGCACCCTGGGGACAATATGAAACACCATAACCGAAATTTCAAATGAACATTCAACGTCTTAACATAGACCACATACAACATTGAAGGGTTACTGTTAACCCGGTGATAGCGTCAGATCCGTTCGTTTCCACCACCGGGTTGTTAATTGGCAAACGCATCAATCGTTTGTAGTTTTCAAAATTTAGATATCGTTCCACTGGGATTGAAAGTCCAATAACAACAGTAATTTTCTATTTACTATGGTAAATGTAAAGAATGTTATGGACAAAAGAATGATTTATATACAATTTATACAATATTCACAAGATAGCATGATTGAGTGTTTCATGAGATAAAAAGAAAATAAAAATCTATCTAAAACGTTGAGTTGCAATCTAGAATAGGTAAGATACTTGAGATAAACACAGATAAACAAATTATGTTGGAAATTAGATCTCTAATCTAGAATAACAATGAGGAACTAAAGACATGCATATTTAATCATCAAGTTTCATGTTATTGCAGCTTAAAATCATTATAACCGATCTCTCGTGATATAAATTCTAAGAATTCACCGTAAAGTCCGATCCCTCGTGAGCTTTCTCAGTAAAAACTTGTATTAAGATCTGGCCTTATGGCAACAATGGTTAACAACCCCTATAGAATTGAGATACCAAGGGTATTCCAACTTTTACTTTCGTCAAAACAAGTTTCAATACGGCATGAATAATCATTCTCCCGTTTGACATTCATACTAATAAAACAAGTTTCAATACACATGAAAATCATTCTCCCGTTTGACGTTCATATTAATAAAAGATTGAAATACTAACATGGACTTGAATCATAAACATGCAGAGGTCGAATTCATAACATTATACTCAATAGATTAGTTCACCAATTCTAACATAAACAAATTAGTTACACATGGTGAGAGTAAAAACAACACTTACAGAGTTTGACATTACGAAGACGATGAGAACTTCACGATACAACAATCACAATACACCAAAACACACTCAAGTATCTAGAAAACTATTCTAGAACTACAACTCACAAAAGAAGTACTCAAAGTCGAGCACGAAGAGAAGTGAATGAGAAAAGGATGGGGATGGGATGCTTAGAATGGTGTTGGATGGCCCTATTTATAGGGCTGAGAAAGGGTGCTGACGCTAAGCGTCAGTGTGACGCTACACGTCAGACCCCTGACTCAGCCTCCATTAAACACTTGATAATGGCCACTTCAAATTATTAAATTTGATCATGCCTGGCCACATGAACATGTTTCCACCGAGTTTTGGCCTTTCATGCTGAGTGGGGTGGCCCTTAGTGCTGAGTGGAGTGCCCATTATTGGGTCCAAGTGGAGTGGTTGGTCAAAGTGGAGGTGGAGACCACGCAGCACTGACGCTACGCGTGGCTGTGACGCGTAGCGTCAGCATCAAAAATAGCTGTTGATGCTACGCGTGGGATGAGGCTACGCGTCAGCTCCTCCAGTGTAATTTTCTCTTGATTTCTTAACTTTTTCACTGTAAAACTTAGAGAAAATTAATCAAGGGCAGATTATTTCCAACAACATCCATTTATTAAATTCAAAGCCTAATTTTCTAACAAATTAAACTAATTTTTATAATTTTTGTGAAAATTTTATTAAAAGATTTATTGTAAATTTGAGGACTAACAGTTACGCCCTACTAGTTATAAATTCATACCAAACTGTCCAACCAGGACAATTCGAGTCCAACACAACATGGTACATCAGCCGGTTGTTTTGAAACTTGAACGGGAATCTAATGGGTACACACACGGCTAAACCCAACATTTTTAAAGTTGAGTTTTATTTTTTAAGTTCCCTAACAAACGGACCTGCCAAAATTTCGGCAGAGTCTCCTCTATAAACTAGACATTTCCAATTTTTTTACAACGCCCTGTTACACACAGAAAAGTTCCCAGTACAGTTCAATATATGTGCAACGCATTGTATATGAAATTTAGGGAGGTAATTACCATAAATTAGTGAGCTCTTCTCTCCACTAACAAACAACATTACACATGCATAAAAAATCATGTTATCAGCACACAAAACCAATGCCTAATGAGCTCTACTCTCCACTAACAAACAACATTACACATGCGACTAAAATCATTAACTCAGCACACAAAACCATTGCCTAATGAGCTCTTCTCTCCACTAACAAACAACATTCGCCCAGCATACACATAATGAGAAGGTCAGTGTTAGGGGATTACCTGGGGAAAAAAGTCAGCGATGAATATGAAGCTGTCGACAGACGATCAGAGACCACACGTAACGTGTACTAGTCTGCATGACAAACCAATAAGTGGTTGGACAGTTACAAGTAGCAAGGAAACTAAACAAAGAGAGACACGTAAAGCAAATTATAGATTACACAGCAATGACTTCTTAGTGATATACAGACTTGGGATCCACGTGAGAATGAGTCCATGAGAGACGCAATAGAGACTACATTTGCATTATTAAACATTCTTAAAATAACATATGAAGTAATTAAGTATGTTTGCGAGGTCAAACGCTAGATTTTTCAAAATCCTTGAGGGGGAGATCGAGAAATGGAAAGAAAATGAAAGTGATATACCTTGTTGAATTGCTCCAATTATCTCTCTCAAGTTCTTTCTTACCAAGAGTCATTGGCTACACTAATTGTTGGCAACTATGGGAAAGAATTCACTCTCATTTTCATGCTCAGACCGAAGCCAAGGCAAGGCAGCTTCGTCATGAACTCAGGAACACCAAGAAGGGATCACGCACAATTTTAGAGTACTTACTTCGGATTAAAGCCCTTGTTGATGCTCTAATCTCAATAGGTGACCCTGTTCCTTTTGTAGATCATCTTGATGCTATTCTTGATGGATTACTAGAGGAGTATGATGCCTTTATCACAATCATTAATAGGAAAACAAAATATTATAATATTGCTGAAATTGAAGCCCTTCTTCTTTCACAAGAGGCTAGATTAGAGAAACAACGCACAGTACTTCCAACAACTCCCTATCTAAACCTTGCACAACACCCCTCATCCTCAAATCTTGCTCACAATCCCTCTTTGATGAATCCCACACAACCCATCAAACCCAGCCTTACACTTTCCCAATTGCTTTGCACCTTGGCCATCTTCAAATCTTGCTCACAATCCCTCTTTGATGAACCCTACCTAAAACCCATTAAACCCAGTGTGACACCCCCTATTCTTTCGCACCTTCAAATTAACATCCATCATCTAATCATGGCTCATCTCATTCTGGTTCTCGTGGTTCCAGAGGCAGATCTTCCTTTCATGGAAGGGGATACTATGTTCGTGGTGCTAGACCTGCTTCACGATGTCAAATCTGTCACAAACATGGTCATAAAGCTTTTGCTTGTTTTCACAGATTTAATACAGACTTTACACCCACTTCAGCTGCACCGTATCCCTCACCATACCCCAAACCTCAACCAGGACCCTTGTCCTTCACCCTTGTCCCTCACCTGTAGCAGATGGAGAAATACTGCTACCACCACTTGAACCTGCAACAACTGTGCCTTTGCCCCTGCAAAACCAGACCCAGAAACCCCTTGCCCACTGCCACTGCTAGACATTATTGATTATAGAGGAATAAAGCCAATAAAAACAGAGAAGACCAGAGCAGACGTTGAGGGAGAGGGAAGCAGAAAACCAGACCAGAGATTGATAGAGAGGGGAGTAGAAAAACAGAGCAGAGCTTGAGAGGAGAGAGGAGCAGAAACAGAGCTCGACGGTGGGTGAGAAACGAGGGAGGCCCGACGGCTACGGAGACAGGCGCGACTGAGAGGGAAAGCTCAATGACGATGGGAAAATTGAGAGGGAAGGCACGACGACAGAGAGGGAACGCGGGTGATGAGAAGAATCGAAGGAGAAAGATGAGAAAATTAGGATTTCTCTAAAATTAAGGTTTTAGAGTGGGCCGGGTAATTTCTAACACTGGGTCACCCGCTTGACCCGGTATTTTCTAGCCCAAACCCACGAGACGGAAACGGAACCGAGTCCACGTCTCGCCGTTCCGCGTCGACGATTCCACACCGTCTCTACCAGGAGGCGAGTCTGCGGACGTTCCAGTACGGGGAGGCGCCGTGAGACGTAGAATCAGACGATTCTATATCTTGACTCACGAATCTAACAACACTCCCACATTATCCTACCCCACCTCTAGCTCCTCTTCCACAATGACTCCTAGCCTATATTGCAGGTCCTCACTCTGTTTCAGAACAGTCCACTCAGGCTTGGGCAGGTTACGTAGATATTACTTATCTATGATAAATAGGCTTTCATGAATATTACCTCGAATCTCGTATTCCATGAGGGGACTAAGCATATTGAAGTTGATCGTCACTTTGTCAGACAGAAAATCATATCTACTGAAAAAATTTACTAATTTTGTTAATTTCAACAAATTCATATATTCACTAAGTCACGAAGGGGTCATTGGATCAACCACTAATAACACTGTCACCACCAAGGTTAAACGAACTAGGAGAAGTGTCTCACTAGGTAATATTTATCATTGTCTTTCAACTCTCAATTATTCCATTTTGCATCTACATATTCATGTTGAAGTAAAATGGGTTTTCATTGAACTGACATCAGACATCGATGGACAGGATGATATAAAGCTCATTTGTGGGACAAGAATTAGACGTATTGATTTTTTATATTGTGCAAACTTGCACAGGTTGGATAGTACCCATAAGGAAATAAATATATAATTCTAAAAGTAGTTCAAATGTAAATTTACATTCAGACTTCAGCTGGTAGTATATTTTATTAGATTATATAAATTCAATCAATACATCTATCTTTTTTTATATCATGAAACTAAAGGAACATATAGACATATTTTTTTAACATTTATGAATAGCAGGAGAAGCTTATCTGACTTATCTCTTATCATATTCCGTCCAGAACAGTCTATAATCAAAATGCGGCTGAGAGAGTATCCAACTAAAAAGTTCTCTGCCAACATTTTACACTTAAATGAAGATCCAGAAGGTCAAAAACATATCGTTGTCATAATTCATACCCAAATTGTTTTTTTATAAAAAGAAGAAAAAATCCATCACACAGACTTCTAAGTCAGGATATATAAATATAAATATAACACAATCCAACAAAATCATCAAGCTGCCTTTACTTAGCTCCTTCATTTGTCCAACAATACTATTATTAACAAAAGCTAAATAAAACATCCAACAATAAACCCAATATTTAATTTTACCAACATTAATATTTAATTTTACCAACTCTAACACAAATGAACTCTTAACTATTAACATATAGAATAAGGGAAAAATAAAGCTGAATAATTATTGTATTGTATACCTGAAAGAGAGGAAGTAGTTTAAA
The DNA here is from genome assembly GCA_037962975.1 of Clitoria ternatea. NCBI lineage: Eukaryota > Viridiplantae > Streptophyta > Magnoliopsida > Fabales > Fabaceae > Clitoria > Clitoria ternatea. Next base: position 267,316,383 of record CM075672.1, read on the forward strand.
AACTTGAAAAGTAGAGGAAACACAAACAAGCTGAAGCAAGAGATCCACAGTAGGCCTGCAACCAACATGAGAACAATCATCATCCACACAAACACCACCTTCAGGAAGTAAAATAGAAAACGTAACAAATTTTAATGTAGATCTTAAGTTACCAATCTGATTATTAGACAAGGTCATAAAACAACCGAAGGTCTTACAAGTTAACCCTTCTATTCACAAAACACAACCAAAAAGTAAAAACCCTTTCTTACTGATCATAGACTGACACTCACAAGAATTCTGAGTTATTATAATTATCATTCATCAAATAATTCAAAGCTCCTGCTTGGCCTCACTACCATTGATCTTGGCTGGTTTCTCATCATTCCCTTCAATGCTCACAACCCTTGGCCCTTTGATCCTATCAGGTGACAACTTATTCAATGTCAAAGTGAGCACACCATTCTCCAACTTAGCCTTAACAGAGTCCAAGTCCACATTGTTTGGCACCTTGAACTGCCTCTAGAATTTGCCATAAGACCTCTCCACTCTGTGCCAGTGATCCCCTTCCTTCTCCTCCTTTCTCTTCCTTTCTCCACTCACTCTCAGCACCCTGTTCCCCTCCAATTCTATCTTGATCTCATCCTTCTTCAACCCTGGCACATCCTGTAACACCCTCTGTTACACCTTAATAAATTCTAGAAAAATTCATAATTTTTTTTAAAGATATGATTGTTAAAGAGAAACTATCGGAATAAATTATATACATTATTTCTGAAATACCTCACATATATTATTAAAACTTTATAAAGTATTTGTATATTCATCCGAAGAAAATAAGCATTAAACATTATAAGAAAAAGAGGAAACTCCATGGCCCAGAAGCAGTTACTTATTAACATTATTTATTCATTGGACCACGGTATTCATACCGAGCTCCCTTTCTAGAACGTGCTATATCTACTGCCGAAATTCTTCGATCCTTCCCTCTGAACCATCAATTTAGAATATATAAAACAAAGACACGGAGAAAGGAGTGAGAAACAGAATATAATATTATTGATTAAGACATAAGCAACAAAGGGTTTTCACAAGCCAATACATAATAATATCAATCACAATCACATACACAATCAATTATGAATGCATGAATGTATGCAATATCTTCATCATAACTTACCTATATATGTGGGCCCTTAAATTTTAATTTACACTGGGCCAACCAGGAATTTACACTGTTCCATAAGTCCGGATAATAATAATATGAACAGCTCAACTGGCATGGAAACACTTAGAGACTAGTCAGATTGAGAAAGTTTTTATTGTGAAAGTACCCGACACTAGGGAGCTACCCCAGGTCCCCTGAAGCACCCTTTCACACCCTCTCATCCCAAGGCTCGTAATTAAGTCTCCTCTAATGTATCCTCGGTTTCTATAATCCGTCCCCAGACAATATCATTTTATTTCACTTTAATGATTCATGATGCATGAACTACTCGCGTATTTAGTTGGTTAAGGCTTTTAGAAACTCAATTATTAAATCCCTTAAAGGTTTACAATATCATTTCAATAAACTGTACATTTTCTCAATTCTCTGAATTTTTGTCCCACAGAAATAAATTTGGTACAATTTTCAAATCTCACTGAAATTGAGTTTCTAAGCCTTAAATATCTAAAAACTTTCTCATAAAACTTTACATAATCTTTCTCAAATTAAATCTAAACAAAATCAAATTTAGGAATCTCAATTATTTCCAAATATCTTTAGTTATTAAGTTAGAAAAAATAAAATAATTTTCTTTTAAAAAATTTTGTTTTATTAAAAGAGAATAATTATTAACCAAAAATACTTAAAATTACAAAATTTTTCTTTAACTCAAGATTTAATTAATTAATTCTCATAAAATGTTTTGTTTCTAAAATAAATACTAATTTTTTATTCTAAATATTGAAAATAAAGTTAATAAAAATAATTTCTAAGAAGAGAAGATTTAAAGTAAAAATTTAAAGAGTAAGGTAAAAAAATTCTTACTGAATTTAGCTTTCCGTTATGCTCGCTATATGCTCAAACTCCACGTCACAAAATCATCAATCAAAATCAAGCATTATCAATTATAACTAAATATCATCAATCACATCAAATATTATTAATCACAATTAAATATCAATCAAAATCAAGTCAACAAAGCATTATTTATAAATATTATAATTTAAAGTTTAATGGTTATTAATATAGTCAATTTGAGTCCTTTTGGTCAATTCTTCGTATAGGTCTATGTAAGTCCATATAATTCAGTCCTTGCATAGGTATAGTTCAGTCCATATGGGTCATAATGGTCTAACTCCTTGCATAGGTATAGTCCAGTCCATATAGGTCATAATGGTCCAAGTCCTTGCATAGGTATGTTAGAGTTAGTTAAACCGGATATTTAATTTAAAATTTATTAAAAATGTTAATTTAAAAATTTAATATTTTAAAATAATAATATTATTAAATTTAAAAGGAGTAGGGGACTCCTCCCATTATTCTTATGTCTTTTCATATTATACTCTTATCTCACTCCCCCTTACCTTGAGTTGTTACCAAAAAGAGATTTGCTTTGCGCCTCCGATTTCTAGAAATATTAATACCAATCTTATTTCAGTATAAGTATAAGACGAAAATTAAGATTAATACTTAAAACAGAAATGGTAAATTTTAAATAGTGAATAGTGAATAGTAAATCATAAATAGTAAAAGTAAATAGTAAAACGTGAATAGTAATAATAAATAGTAAATTGTGAATAGTAACGGTAAATAGTAAATTATGAATAGTAATGGTAAATAGTAAATCGTGAATAGTAATAGTAAATAGTAACAATAAATAGTAATTTACTATTGAAATAGTAATTTACTATTGAAATAGTGTTTACTATGCAGAATAGTAACTTAAAATAATATTATTTCCAGTATAATAACATATTTCTAAAAACGATATAAAAATAACCCAAAAAATATAAAGGAGAAGTATTCTTACCTTAGGATTTTGGCAGAACCTTCTCTCCAAAAACTTTTCTTCTCCCTCTCACTTTCACCACTATCTCACTAGCACTACTATATTAAGAAAACTTAATCTGAAATTGTGAATTCTAAAGAAGAAATCCTTCGGTATTTATAGGAAAAAAATTTACTATGCATTCTATTATTTTAATATAAAAGTACTATGTATTTTTGAATTTTTTATTCCAGGTTACTGTGCATCTTTTGAAAATTTTGTACATGCACAGTGTTTTGCATAGTAACTGTCGGCAGAATTATTAAGCCAAATAGTAACCTTTCACTCGGTATATTTTAAATATTCAAAATGGGTCCTTTTTGAAATTTAGCGATATTATATCAGTCCTTACTAATTTTATAACATGTAATATAAAGTTGAAATTTTAAAAATCTAAAATTTTCTGTTAATAAAAATTTATTAATACGTTTCCAATTTTTTAACGATTGGAAAAAATCAAGATTTTTCTCAAACCAATAATTTTTAGATAAGTCTACTTGAAACGGATTTTAGAAAATTTTCTTATAATTTACATTCACTTTCTTATAAATATTTTTAATTTAAGTCACTTATATGAATTTAAAATTATTAAAAAATATTATTTTATATAAAAAATTCCAAAATTCCAAAAAATCATAAATAATACGTAGATTAAAAAGTTCTAAAGAGCCATAATCTAATTACTTCAAAATTTTAATATAAAAATAAAAATAGGGGTGTTCACATCCACCATTATAACATGCCCATCTGGTGTCTCCTTCCAATCCACTCTTGTATGTGAAAAATCCATCAATGGCTCATCTTTGTCTAGCCCCACGGAATGTCTCCTTCCAACCAACACAATAGCTTGCTATTGGGGCTCTTAAGTGTTGCCTATGTGTTGCACTACAACATAGGCCTGGCACACCCCATCAAAACAAGTCTAAGATTTTGATGTTTTTGATATATTATAATTTTAGGGTTGTTTAAACTTTGCAAGGTTATGCTGACTTAGTATATGTCTTTGGTATCTCTGTTTAGGAAAATGGTTGTTCAGACAAGTATATTGTGCTCACTGTCTCCAAGGGATTCATGTCTAAAATGTCAAAACTCATTTTAGGTGTTGGGTAAACATTTGGTTTGTCATAATTTTGAAATTTCTTTCCAACCAGAAAAATCCCCTTTTCAATTGCCTTACTTTCCTAAATACTTCACCATAACTTCCAAAAAAAAACGCATGGGCTCTAGGTTTTCCTGATAAAATATAAGAATTCTGGAAGAGCAACAATCTGATCTTAAGTTACCAATACCACACTGATATTTTTCTCTACAGTTCTTTTTACACAATGTAGATCTTGCTTCGTTCTTCTGCTATTTTAGCAATCTTAAATGCCTGAATTTTGGTTCTGTTTCAATCCACTTGCCTACTTCAACAATCCCATGCTTCCATACAGACTTCGCTATACTCTCCACTTATCCAAGAGCTCCATTTTTTATGAATAGTTAAGATGTTAAAATTTGAAACGAGCAAATAGCTTTTGTATCTTCAACTTTTTCAAAAGCTCTATAACTGATAGAGCTTAATTAACTTCTCTGTAAGACTGCAAGATTTGTCTACATTAGATTATCAATATGGCCATATAAATTCACAACTAGGCTTTTCCAAGTTATAATCTTCAAAGAATTTTCTTATCAGTGGAATTTGAAACAAAATTGTACTTAATCAAAATGTGCAAGTATCAAGATATTGCATCTTCATGAAACTGTCCTTTTGTATTATAGCTAACAACATCTAAAAAATTGAGGACTAACACTTCCCCTCATTTTATTTATACAACCCTCCTAAAAACAGAAGAAAGCAACCAACTAATAGAGTAACAATCAAATAATGGAATGAAGTAACAAACTAACAATAGGCTAGCTAACTACTTCTCTTCCTCCTAGTTCAGACTTCAATCAGTCAATACATACAATACATTACAACAGGCAAGCCAATACAGACAGACCAAGAAAAACAAAGGCAACTATAATGTCCATTACCTGCGGTGGCGCACGACGGAGCTAACGGAGAAGACCAATAAAAGCCACACACCGTGCCTTGTAGAGGACGTCCTCCACAGAGACGAGACAGAAGACCGAGAACTGAGAAAGGGAACCGGTCGTCGTCCAATTAGAGGCTCACCAGAGAAGATCAAAAAAGTTGTCGGGAGAAGGGAACTTAGGAGGGCATACACACCGGAGACGGGCAGAGATAGAGGAGTCGGAGAGGGGAACTTAGGGGGGCACACACACCAGAGACGGGCGGAGATAGAGGGAGTCGGAGAGGGGGAGGGATACAGAGGAGTCACAGATGGGGAAGGATACAGAGGGAGGGGGAGATTGTCAGAGATGAGGGAGGGAGAGAGATGAGGGAGGGAGGGTTGTTTGTTTTAGGGCAAATGATTGGGGAAAAAGGGCTGACCCCGAAATAGATTTAACACTTAGTGACGGTAACAACCTGTCGCTATTAAGGTCACTAAAGGCCACCTTGCAGGAGATAAAGCGACGGAATACGGCACATGGTCACTAATACTTTTAGAAAATTAATAATATAGCGACGGATAATAACGTGTGTCGCTAATATACCAACACTAGCGACGACTCCCTCCGTCGCTCAATTTAGAAATCCCTCCAAAAATTTGAAACCCTTCAGGAACCTTAGCGACAGTAACACTCTATCGCTGAAGTATCCAAACATAGTGACGACACTACGTTTTCGTCGCTACCTTGTGGACATAGTGATGACATATGGGCGTCGCTGATGTATCCGAACACATAGCTACTGTAATATACCCGTCGCTATCAGTTGGTGCCATACATACGTTGGAGGGATATAAAATTATGGAGGGAAGACGAAAATGATAGCGACGGCCCATCAACCGTCACTAGTACAAAACATAGCGACGGGGGTCTCAATGTCGCTAATGTTTGGAGGCAAACTCAGTGACGGTCATTACCGTCGTTATGGTTTGGCGCCAACAAAAAACCTTGGAGGGAAACAAAAAAAGGAGGGAGGAGAAATCTAGCGACCGCACCAGCGACGAGGGTGGATTTAGTGATGGTGATAGTGACAAAGTGTTGCAAATGTTAGCGACCACTTTTCCTTTTGGTCGCTAATGGAGTCGCTAACCTCTTTTTTGGTCCCTTTTATCCTAGCGGTCGCTAACTCGGTCGCTATTTAGCGACCGTATTCCGGTAGTCGCTAAATCGAGGTAGCTATTTAAGGCTTTTTTAGTGGTGATAGATGTGGTTGGGTTTAATTTGATTCAATTATGCTAATGAGAATTACAATCCTAACCAAACCAAACGAAATTAGAAGTTGTGGCTATTTTATGGTATTACGGTGGATGTGGTTAGCGGTTTTCCTGTGGCTTACAATTTGGTTTGATTCTATTTTATAGTTGATCACAAAATGGCTTATAGTTAAAAAAATATACATAGATGCGGTTGGGTTTAATTTGATTCAATTATGTTAATGAGAATCACAAACCAAACCAAACCGAATTTGAAGTTGTGGCTTTTTTTACAGTATTATGGTGGATGTGGTTAGCAGTTTTCCTGTGGCTTCCAGTTTTGTTTGATTCTATTTTGTAGTTGATCACAAATCAATTTATTTCTTGAACACTATGTGGTTCAACAACTAATTTCATAACTCATATAATATTTTGTCAAGAAAAGGAGTGCAATTGTGTATTTTTAATGTTTTTACATCAGTTATCTTGATAACTAGTATAAAAATATTTTTTAGACCAATTGTTTCAATAACTGATATAAAAATATTTTTTACATCGGTTATTAAAACAGATAATATAAAAGTTATTTTAAAAAATAATATTCCATGTTGATTTATTTTACTAACCGATGTGAAAAAATATTTTTTTAAAATTTGACACATTAAAAATTATTGGTTGGACTATATGCAATTTCATTATTTTGTGAATTCATATCGTCCAATTTTTCCCACTCTGCCTAGAATTCGGTTTAGCATGGCTTAGCTAGGTATCAGTATTTGATTTTGGATGGTTGCTGATTTGTTATGGTGATTATTGTTATTTATTAGAAGACTTTGCTTCTAACAACTTTTTGTATATGGATTCAATAAGGGGATGGGTTCACTATAGGATACTCTATTGTTGATTTTGAATGATTAAATGTTTTAAATTATATATGGTTTGATTTTATTAAAAAAATGTGTTTTGGAACAAATCCTAGTAATTTTAAAATTAAAAAAGTAGAAAAATAATATATATATATATATATATATATATATATGCGAGCTAGCCGGCGGGTTTACCGTCCTTACGCAGTTTTGAAAAAATTGGCCCATTTAAAATAATATATATATATATATATATATATAAATATATATATATATATTACCTGTTACTTGTTACCTATTATTTGATACCTGTTACCTTTTACTCGCTACCTGCTAATTGTTACCTGTAACTTATTACATGTTACCTATTACATGTTATCTGTTACTTGTTACCTATTACCTTTTATCTTTACCTGTTAACTTGACCATGACTTTAAAGTTGACCTATTACTTGTTACATGTTACTTATTATTTGTTACTTGTTAGCTATTACTTGTTACTTGTTATTTGTTACATTTTACATGTTACCTGTTATGTGTTATCTGTTACTTATTACTTACTACCTGTTACCTGCTTATTGCTAATTGTTACCTGTTACCTATTACTTTCTACTTGTTATTGTTTACGTGTTATCTGTTACCTCTTATCTTTATCTGTTACCTTGACTATGACTTTGAAATTGACTTGCTACCTATTACCTCTTACTTATACCTATTATCTTTTACCTATTACCTATGACATGTTATTTGTTACATTTTATCTACTACTTGCTACCTGTTACCTGCTACTTGTTATCTATCACATGTTACCTATTACTTATTTTCATCTTTACCTATTACCTTGACTATGCCTATGAAATTGACATGCTACCTGTTACCTGCTATCTACTACTTGTTACCTATTACATGTTTTATGCTACTTGTTACCAATTACCTGTTACTTGTTACTTGTTACTTTTACCTATTACTTACTCAACTCTAACCCTGACATACAAATTTAAATCTTTTATTTGAGTTGTTCACCGTTAGATCGAACTAAAATTTTGATAACATCTATTTAACATCCCAAATTTCATTCTAAATGGATGGATCTTGTTTTCGAGTTTTCAACTCTTTCATAGGTACGATAATTGCTTGCAAGTGTGAGTTGTTCCCAGCAACACTTCTCCAAAGTATCTATAAGAAGGTTTAGGTCAAAACTTAAGCGATTTTTGCTCTGTGTGAGGCTAGGAGCACTATGTGGAGGCTCTTTGGAATCATGGCAAAGCTTGAAGACAAAGGATTTATTCTAGATTCTCTTCTTTTCTCACTCTCTATTGATCATTTGGTAATTTTTAAGGTAGCCCATATGAAAATATGTCGCTAAACCTCAGTTTTATTAGGTTAGGGTGTAGCCCACTCCCTTTATAGCTATGTATTGAATACTCTTATATGATTTATGCTTTTAATCAATGTTAGTATTTTGCTTCATATACATCATGTGTGTTTTGAACGGGGGAACATTTCGTGTATTTATTTTGGGAACTTTTTTATTATTTTGTGAGGATTTTTAAAATTTTAGTTTCTCTTATTTATAGGGAAACTCTATCAAAATTTTATTAATTTTCTAAATTTAATCACATAGTTTACTGATCTTTATTATCTGAACTATGCAAAAAGCCTATCAAGTAAGGATGGCTTAGAGAAAAGAAGGCTCATCAAACAAATTAAGGGCGGGGTGGACAGGGAAACACTAACCTTTTCTTGTGCTGATGACAATGCTTCTTATATAGAGGTTGTAAGAGGCAAGAACAAGAAATAGAACGTGTACGACCTTAGACAACTCGGTAAAGAGTTTGCCTATTGTCTCCCTAGTGGCCTAGTTCCTCAACTTCACTACTGGATTATGTTCAAGTCATCGTAAACCTAAACAAGCAGATTATAGAGAAGACCGTAGAGATTACAACCCTCTAGAAGACGCTATAGATCACTTAGGGTTAATGTCAGATCACTCAGGAACAATTTACCTAGTTCAAGTGTGCCGTCAAGAACCAACCTCAGCAACAAAACCAGGACCAACAATAGTCTCCACCCCTTTCCACCCCTTCCCTTTCTTGATATTGTATTTTATTTTTGCATAATGTACTTAGTTTTTACACATATTGTATGCATTTGATTTCGAGATTGGTGTTGTATATATAAAGTTTGCATTAATTTAATTTATGTGGATTTTATTATTTAGCATAATAAAGTAGTGAATTTAACTGGTGAATTAGTAGTTAATTTTAATTTGTGAATTCAAATTTGGTGTTAATTGTTGTCCATCACGTTATCAATGAGTTCAAGCTTTAATATGTCTAAGTTGAAAAAAATGGAAAAGTAAAAAAAATACATTAGCAACGACCATAAGCCCTCGCTAATGCATTGAACCATAACATTAGCAACGATATTGGCGATGGCAAGGAAAAAATGCTTTTAGTAATGGATAACCATCATCGGTAACATGAGTTGGGCTAGTCACATTAGCCATAACATAGGTGATATATAGACTTTGAGACGATCAAGAGGCTGTCGCTAATTAACAACCGTAACAACTTACAGTTTAAAACATGTAGTAACAAAAATTCTACATCGTTAATAGTTTGCCACTAACATTTGACAATACACTTGCCACCACTTTAGTGACTGACAAAAACCAAAACAATAGTGATGGGATATGATATGGGTAGTTCTTCCATCGCTAAATGTCATATTTGAAAAAAGAGATTTATGGGGTGAGAATGTCAATGATAGATTATTTTATGTCTATTATGCGTTTAGTATGTGGCTATCGATCACGGAAATCATGTTTACGTCACTAAACCGTTTAGCTACGCGAGGTTCACATTTCCAATGCATACGACGAAAGTTTTAACAATAGTTAAGGACCTTACACTCACATTCTATGGGCTCTTTGAAAACCCATTTGTGGCACTTATCATATCTAACCATTCACATTAACCTATGTCTAAAACCAAACAACACCCTATCAAAGAAAAAATGCATACAAGAATGTTGCTTGCAAGTTTTAAGCAATAAATTCAACACTAAAATAAACAAAGATTTGAAAGAAAAAAATCAAGCAGAAAATAGTTACTTAGAGACTTAAGAAAATAAAAGAACAAACATATTTTAAAGTCCACCTTATTCTTAAGAGTATAGTTTTTTCAAAGAAAAGGGATACTAAGGTGGGTTTAGTTAAGACATCATTTTTCTAGTTTCCAATAAGTTTTCTAAATTATGAAATTATGTTCAGCCACTGTACTAATTCTCTAGTTTGAAAGACTAAAATCGTATTCAATTGTAATTAATCTTTTATTTTGTTACTTGTTTTTTTTCACATTTTAAAAAAAATGGAATACTGCATATTCTCTTATTCTCATCTTGGAAAATTTTAAAATGCTCATCCCTTTCTACAATGTAACATTTTTAAAACTATCTTAGATTGATTTTCAAAGAGTGGTTATTTTTTGGAAAAATTTAAAATACCTCATTTTCTATTTTTCAAGTATTTCATTAAAAAATTTGAATTATGAACATATTTGTTATTTTTTATTTTCCTAAAAAATATGATAACTAAACATACCTTTAATCACTAGAAATAAAAATGTTCCTCCCGGATCGGGAAAGGCCCCACCGAATCCCTTTGTTCTTGTAGAGCATAATGGAGATCCTGAGTTCCCATGATCATGACAGAATACGATTCTCTCGTGGCCAATTGGGCCTAGGTCGGAAGACCCTCCTGTCTTTCTTTTTGCTATTATATAAATGAAACCTTATGTACTTTGTATAATTCAAGTAACATTTTAAGCAATACAACTCTGATTAGGCTAGGATAATTCTCTAGGGTTTCTATGCATTACACGCTTATTATGAACATTTTGGCCCCCACCGTGGTGCCTAATGAAATAATTCCTATAAAAAAACAAAAAGTAGTCCCGGCTAAAGAAAAGAACAATGGTAACCACACGCAACAATCTCAGTCGTTAGGAAGATGACAATCATCAAGAACAATAAGGGAGACAACAAGGTAGAGACGACCAACTACAAGAAGTCTTAACTCTTGTTAAGACGTTGTAACAAACGGTGGAAGAACCATGCAAAGAAAATGAAGACCCATATCGTCATAAGATGGAGGAGAAGGAAACCTCTAGCTATCATTAAAACATCCTAATATTTTTAAGACTAAGTTTCTAAAATCCAAATAAATTTTTCGTGAATAAACTTCAGTTTTAAAACAGAATTTTGGATAATATAATAACACTGTCATTATTACATTAACATGCTCATTTATGAACACATGTATATAACAAAACCGGTATACACAGGAGCCGGTCAAGGCTACTACAAAACGACTATGTGCATCATGTACAATACATATAAATACATAATGCTCCGGGTATGCTGAGTGACCTCATATATCATCGCTGCGTCCTATGTCCACTGTAAAAATAATCATAAATAGGGGGTGAGCATATACATGTCAAATGACAGTTATTGAATTGGATCAAGTGTCCAATTCATAACCACATATAAATCAAACTCATATCACACAATCTCATCACATTTCATTCATTCATAATAATCATATACTCATGTTGTTCACAACAACATACACTGATGCATTCACATGCTCAATCAAATGGATCCATTATTAAGTCTTTTATTTGTGTTGCAACACTGGCTCTCAGCCATAACTCAGCTCTCAGCTGATCCGACCATTTTACTGGTACCAAACCGTTTGGCCTCTCACGTGACACAATCACTCTCAGCGACAACGGTAGTGTCACGGGCTAAACCCCGAGCCCCGCTCAAGAGGTTTGCCTTGAGTCCCACCCAAGGTCTTTTGTGGAATCCTCGAAACAACAATCATATTTCATATTTGTTCAATACACAAGCATCCCATGCTTATCAAATGCATCCTATGCATTCATACATCATGATATATTTCATGAATAACATTCATATCATCATCATCATCAATCACATATCAACATCATATTTCCTATTGCATCTCATGCATAGGAATAATCATAAATACATACATCACATATACCATTCATATCTCATATAAATTCAATATCAATACCACTCACGTATGAACAGAAAACATCATATCTCATAATATATCATACATATCATACATATTCGGGATTTCTCATTGAAGATAACAATATTATCCCGATTTCGTTCATAAACTATACATTTAAAATGTAACGCTCCCCCTACCTGGAATAAACGGTTCCAGAAGCTCCTCGAGCTACTAAATACAATCAGCTCGTTATTCACAAGCTCCGAATCAACTCTTAGTTCTAAAATCTTCCACAGCTACCTTGAACTAAGGAATTTAGAGTTCTTCCCACTCTCAAAATTTCAAGCCGATCCAACGATGGGGTTTACAGAGATCGTTAATGGAAAAACCGTCCATGAAGTGAGGAAGTGTTGATATATATATATATATATATATATATCTTAAGAGATAAGGAAGAAACAAGATAATAAAAGAAAAGAGGATAGGACAATAGAGAGGGTCCCATATAGAAAAGAGAATCTGCTAGAGTTTAGAAGAATAGAGCGACATGAAAGAACCTCGATGATTGAAGTAAATATCAGTTCTGACATTGTTTAGATATTTTGGCATATCTCTCTCATATCTTAATGAATTTTAATAAATTTGGTGTTGTTGGAAAGCTAAGACAATGAGGAATAACTTTGTAGTTGACCATATTTCCAAATTCCAACTCTAACATGGTAAAAAGATTAAATTGAAAGTACTCAGAAATATCTCTTTCTGAGAAGGATTCATCAGAGTCTCTTTTCATTCAAAATTGCTTCACTCGGAAGGAATTCACTCAAAAATGTTTCTGTTTAAAACACTCAGTCATAGCTGTTCTTTCCTCGAAAGTGACCCACTCAGAAATGTCTCACCCGGAGACACCTCATTCAGAATATCTCACTCGGATATATCTCTACCTGACTCAAAGCCTTTCTTTACTCGAAAATATTTCTCTCGGAAGTGCGTCACTCGGAAGTCTTACAATCGAAAGAATCATTCGGAGTCGAAGTTTAGTCCTCTCTCAGAAATCTTTCCACTTAGGAATATCACTCGGAGTCGAAGACAATTTCGAAGACGAACCTGAGCACAATCTCTCAACAACTTTGGATATGGCCCGAGCACAGGCTCTAGACGATCTTTAAGACACCCGAGCACGAATTGAATGAAGGGGTTCACCACTCGGATATTCACTTCCCCAGGAACTATTCACTCGGAAACGTACTCATTCGAAGTTAACGTCTTTCTCTGTCCAGAAGTACTTCCCCTGGAAAGACTCACTCGGTATGTCTCAATCGGTGCCATACCACACGGAATCAGAAATATCTCACTTGGTGCCATCCTACTTGGAAATGTCTCACTCGGTGCCATCCCACACGGAAGTGTCGCACTCAGAGACATCCCACTCAGGAAAGTTGTACTCAACTCGGAGATACCCCACTCGGGAATTCACTACTCAGAAATATCTTGGCCCGAGAAGTACTTATTCGAAATCAAAGCTTTTCTTCGCTCGGAAGTACTTCTCTCGGAAATGACCCATTCAGAAACGTTTCACTTAGAGTTACCTCACTCAAAAGTGTCTCATTTGGACACAGTTTTTCTTCACTCGGAAGTGATTCTCTCGGTCATGCTTTACACGGAAACATCTTAACTTTACTTCACTCGAAGTAGTTCTCTCACTCAGAAAGATCTTATTCGAAATCAGATCCCTTTCTTCACTCGGAAAGTCTTATCTTAAACATGATTCACTCGGGAACGTTTCGCTCGTCCAAAATCAGACTCGAAAATTCTTCACTGAGAACGGATGTCTGACGCTTTTTAATTAAAAGAAACTCCACCGATCCTTAATGAATTATTTTCAAATTTAGGATGTTACATAGCTATCATAACACTCAAACCACAAGGAACACAACATACAAGCCTGGGCCCTCAGTGCCTTACATAACCCACCTATTTACAGAGGAGATAACGTCATCCCCATAGCCTGCGCACTACAAACCACCGCTAATGGAAAAGTACGATGAGAAGGGTAACACAAAAGAGCACGTTACCATGTTTACCACCATTTTGTTGATCACTAGGGCATCCGACGCGTTGCTCTACAAGACGTTCCCCATAACCCTGACTAAGTTTCCTCTTGGTGATTCTCATACATCCCTCCATGAAGTGTATCTTGCTTCGCACAGCTGACAGAGAAGTTTTTAACTCAATTTAGCTCTAGCTAATCGGTGCAACAAACCTCACACAACTTGGTTAACCTAAAACAAGGATAAGAACAGATTCTTAAATAGTTCATGGATCACTTCAACAAGTAAGCCATTCAAATCTGTAACGGGTAACGTCATTCAGATTGAAAAATGCTGATGCTACCTACCAAGGTTTAGTGAACAAAATCTTTACTAAATAGATTAGAAGAAACATGGAAGTGTACGTGGATGACATGATCGTAAAAACCAAGGAAGCAGGAAAACATACGGAGGATCTAAAAGAAATATTTGCCGAGCTAAGAAGGCATAATATGCGTCTCGACCTCATTTGGAGTCCAGGACGGGAACTTCTTGGGATACATGCTAACACACAAAGGCATAAAGGTCAATCCCAATCAATGTCAAGCAATCTTAGAAATAAGAAGTCCCTAGAATATTAAAGAAGTATAGTGTCTCACCGGGAGGATTGTAGTCTTCTCTCGGTTCCTTGCCAAATTCACAGAGAAGCCCATGCCCTTCTAACTGATTATGAAGAAAACCAACACCTTTCAATGGGCTCGGGAATGCTAGAAAGCTTTCAAAGATTTGAAGGCCTACCTAGCGTCAACTCTCATTTTAACTAAACCGACTAACAGGGCGGAACATATCATTTATCTATCCGCTAGAGAAAATATCGTCAGTGCTGCCTTAATTCAAGAAGAATGGTCTATCCAGCTCTAATATATTTCATAAGAAAAACCTTACAGGAATAAGAAGTATGATACCAGAGGGTGAAACTTTTTTGCATATAGTATGGTGGTAGCCGCTCAGAAATTAAGGCCTTATTTCCATAGCCATTAAATTATTATCTGAATGGACTAGCCAAATAGCAAAATATTATAGAAGCCAAAACTTGTGGGGAGAATGGTTGCATGGGTAGTGAAACTTTTCAAGTATGGGATTTAGTACAAACCCCATGGCGTTATCAAGGCCTAATCCTAGCAGATTTTATAGTAGAGTTGGGGGATAACAAAGAAGAGTATGATGTTGAACACGCCCTGTGGACCTTGTCAGTAGACAGGTTGTCAAACGAGAAATTCAGTGGATCATAAATTATATATTGAATCAACTACTAAGTTGGTCATTGAGGAATCACTCAGATTCCTGTTCAAAGCAAGCAATAACCATGCAGAATATAAAGCACTTATAATGGGTTTGTGGGTAGAGTTATACCTAGCAGCTTGATGTATACAGGTAAAGACTGACTGATAGCTAGTCCCTAGACAAGTGGAAGGAGCATATCAGACAAAAGTCCCTACCCTGGCCAAATACCTCTCTTAGGTGAAAAAATGGATGGCGGAGTTTAAACTGTTCAAGATAGTACATGTCCCCAGGGTGGAAAATGATAGAGCGGACTTACTCTTAAAGCTACTTAGCACAAAAAATGAGAAACTTGAAGACACTCGTCTAAATCACCTTGGGAGAACCTACTATTGAGGACGCAGAATGCATAAACAAAGTCACCATGGCACCAGGGGAAATCATGTGGATGACGCCAATGGTGAACTTCTTGACTAAGGGGACCTACGCTTGAATCCCTTAGAAGCTAAGAAAATTCAGACACTCGACTCATTACACCTTCATTTAGGGGCAGCTTTATAAAACGGGGTTCACCTTACCCTCCTAGAGTCGTCTAAGTTGGATATTTTTGGTCCATGCTACGATCATATTATTCAGACTTCATCAAGGAGTATGAGTCTTGTCAAAAGAATACCAACTAAATACATAACTATCTGGAACCACTACATGGGATCCTCTCTTCTTAGCCTTTCAACACCTAGGGAATGGATATTTTAGGGTCTTTCCCCCCAAAGAAGGTGCAGGTTATGTACTCGTTGGTGGCAATAGATTTCTTCACAAAGTCGATAGAGGTCGAACCCCTCACCACTAATCAGCATCTAAGGTGCAAAGCTTTACATGGAGATTATATACAGACACGGGCTTCCACACACCATCATTGACAACAGGTGATAATTTACAGATAAACACTTCACTGAATTCTACACAAACTTAGGCATAAAGCAGAAGTTTTTGTTAGTAAAACACCCTCAGATGAATGACTAAGTTGAGGCTACAAACAAGGTGATTTGGCAGGAACTAAAGCGTAGATTAGGATAAACCATGGGAAGATAAGAAGAAGCACTGTCTAGGGCCTTATGAGCTTATCATATGACCCCTCACTCTGCAACTCATGAGACCCCATTCCAAATCATATAAGGAGCAAATGCCATGATCCCGGTAAAGCTTGACAAGTATTTCCTTAGAAGACTAGCTTACGATAAGGACACAAATGATGAAAGAAGAAGATAGGACCTTGACTTCAGCTTGAGAGAGAGAGAGACATTACCTACATAAAGATATAAGCCTCTAAGAAAAAGTCTACCCAGAAATGGAACACCATGCTTAAGCCATTACCCTTTCAAAAGAGACATGTAGTTCTACGGATAACTGACTACAATAGAAGGGCAAGAGAAGATAGGAAGTTCACAGCTAACTTGGAAGCCCCATACCAGGTGAGAGAAGTAAGGCAAAAGAGCATACCGATTAGAAGAATTAGAAGGAAGAAGTATTTCTCGAACGTGGAATGCCACGCATCTATAGATGTACTACAGCTAATGTAACATAGGTACTCTTTTTCCTGCCCGGGAGATTTTTTCGACTGGTTTTTCTCTCGGGAGGTTTTAACGACGCCCACAATAATTCAATAAGAAGGATTATTCAACTCAAGTTGCTCTTCTAAAAAGTATTACATTAAGTCCTAAAACTCTGATTGAAATTTCGCTCACTCGGGGGTAACAATAAATATCTTACAATTATGTTAAGTCCTAAAAACCTATGTGAAATTTCGCTCACTCAGGGGTAATAACAAATGTTTTACGATTACACAAAGTCCTAAAACTCCGGGTGAAATTTCACTCACTTGGGGGTAACTACAAATGTCTTACAATTATGTTAAGTCCTAAAAATCAGGGTGAAATTTCGCTCACTCGAGGGTAACAAAAAATGTCTTAAAATTACGTTAAGTCTTAAAACTCTGAGTAAAATTGCGCTTACTCAGGGGTAGGAGTGGCAATTTGGGCTTGGCCCACGGGCTAGTCTATTTGGGCTTTTGAAAATAGGCGGGCCGAGCCAAGGTTTTGAGCCTATTTTCCCATATAAGCCCGGCCCGTTTTGGTCCGTAAAAAAAAGGCCCTATACGGAGCGTCCCAGCTCGGCCCATTGGGCCAATATTAAAATACTAAAAAAATATTTTTTATTAAAGAGGTTATGTTTTCCTATTTTTCTAATTTATATATGTTATTATAAAGTTGATAGTGTAATATTATAAAATATAAATAATAAAGTTTTGTTTCTATTTATTACAAATATAATTTATTTGAACTTTTAATGAAATAAATTAGGTTAATTATAAAAATCTAGTTTTAAAAAGGTAAAATCTAGTTTTTATATCTAATGTTTTTTTCTTAAAAAAAACTTAAAAGTAGTACAAATTTAAAATTAAAAAATAGCATAAATAATTTGGAAAAAATAGGCCGGCCTGTTTGGCTTACGGGGCACATAAAAAACGGCTCGAGCCAATATTTTTGGTCCATTTTTCTTGTTTGGCCCGTATTTGGGTGGCTTATATGGGCCTTGGCCCGCCCCGTTGGCCCGTTTTGCTACCCATACTCGGGGGTAACAACAAATGTGTTACAATTACATTAAGTCTCTTGTAATTTTATGATTACACAAAGTCCTAAAACCCCGAGTAAAATTTCGCTCACTTAAGGGTAACAACAAATATTTTATGATTACGTGTAAGACCTAAAACTCCGAGTGAAGTCTTGCTTTCTCGGGGGCTATGATAATTTTCCTTGATAAATTATAGTTAAACCCTGACCAGGCATCTAAAAGAACAAATCGACGCCACATTAAAATCTTAACGAGAAATTGCTACCAAGACAGACAACCAGAAGCAAAAGGGTAGAAGTTTCTATTACAAAATAAAATAACAAGAGAAAGAAAAATGCAAGGCAAAATACAAGACTAGCTGGTAGGAGTGGCGATAGAGTCGGTTGGAGTTGCTTTACTCTCGTTGTTGATAATGGGAGCTAGGAAGTTAACAACAGTATCCTCCTTATCAGACTCGAGAGGATCCATTACCCGCCTATCCACAACCACTTTAAAGGGATCCGATTCCTTCTAGGAGATGGACAGAGAAGGGTTTAGGGCTGACACTTATGCTCAGCAAATTTCAAACCTAGAGAAAAACTTCTCAATAACTTTCCATCTTAGCATCTTAATTTGATCTTACATTTCTAAGAACTCTTTGCAATTTTTTTAATTCAGCCTCTTCAAAGTTCTATCGAGTAGAATTCAAGACCACTTGCACCTCTTTTAGAGATACATCCACCTTTGTCTTCTTCCCAACCAGTTCCCAACGAATCTCCTTAGAACTCGCTAAGTTTTTCACAGAAATGACCAACTTTTCCTCAGATCTAGCCAACTTGGCCTTGATATCCTTTAGCGATGCTTCGGCCTTCTCCAAAAATGCCTCACGGGTCTTCAGTCGCTCCTCCAGTTCAACCATTTTCTTGATGGCCTCCTCATCCTCTTAAAGCTTTATGGTGAAAGCCTCATTCTCTTTAATCGATATGGCCAAGGCTTTTTTCTGGTCAGTAAGATAATGATCTAGGTATCGACCCATTGAGGCCGCCTGAAGGATAAATATTTCCATGGCCCAGCAAACAACCACTGGGTGAGTGTCCATGTACCTAGCCCGGTCTTTCTCAAACATTAGAGTCAGATCAATGAATTTAGGAAGAGGAAACCAAGCGTCCTATAAAGATTGAGTATAATTCCTGTTAGAGACGAGGCTCTAATTCATAAACCGCTCTCATTGCCGAGAAGCAATATCATAATCACAGTGATGGGGGCAACCACGCACTCAGTTGAAAACCTATCCTGGGGGATTAGGGGAACCTCAAGATACCCAGAGCTCTTCAACACGAGGACAACGAGGGCCTCGGGTGGTGGTTGAAGACGCTTCTGCTTGTTAGCTCGGGAAGGAGCCCTGGAGTCTACAACTGAAGAGGAGGGAGGATGAGTCCTTAAAGGAACAACAGAGAAAGAGTCAGAATTCAGAGTTGCTCAGTGCCATGTCACTTGGAAAAGAAAAGACAAAAAGTTAATACAACAAACTGAGCAAAAACAAAAATCCTAAACAAAGCTACTTAGACATCCAAAAGTCCAGAGCGTCAAGGTCGGTGGATAATGAGATTGACGCCTGGGAGCTAAAATAATGCCCTATATTTTTGACAAAAAATCTTACATCGTCACGCTCGGTACGGGACAAACCCTTCCAGTTTATCTGACATTGAACTAACATTCGAGTCCAATATAATGGAAATATGGGATGACCATTACGGTGGTGAAAGAAATCCTCCCCAGGCACATTTGGGCTTACCCAAATTTTGAAAAACAAGCCTTTAAAATTTTTATATGACTGGTCAAACGCCTCTATCAGATGTCTGCCAGCTACTTCACTCAGGGAAACCCATCCCACAGGGACCCCTCTTTTGAAGATTTTTGCTTGAAACAAATAGAAAAAGATAGGAATTAAGGGGGAACGCCTGAAAGAGTCACACAAGACCTCAAAGGCTTTCACGAAATCCCACCTATTAGGGTGAAGTTGGGTTAGGGCAATGGTCAAAGCATTTAGAACCCCTCTTTCAAAATCAGAAAATAGGAAGGATAAATAGAGGCGGGAGAATAAGGTTTCATGCACATAGGTGCAGTCCAACTCTCCAGGGTTTGTCCGGGCATGGCAAACCCTTTCCTCAGAGAGCAACAGAGACATTCGATGTTGTAAGCCAACAAAAAGCCATTAAAGACTCCTACCTGCCATAGTTGAGCAATAGCATCCTCACTACCGAGGGAGGAAGCTTTTGACAAGACTTTCTCCCTAACCCATGAAAAAGGATTTGAAGAAGGCGAAGTCATTTTCAGAATAGAAAGAAATTAGGTAAGAGGAAAACAAGAGGACATGAATGAAGAACTGAGAATGCCATAACAAATAACAAGAAGGAGAGGATCACCAACCTCTATGAGAATGAAAATGCAAAAATAGAGATCAAAATGCAGAAATAGGAAGCAAAAAGCAGAAGGTGCAAGGAGCCAAGGAAGGTTACAACAACAAAGGTAGAAAATGAGGGGAGTGTGGGCTATAAATACGAAGAGAAAGGTAACTCTAAGGCAAGAGATCCAATGGTTAAGAATAATCCCACCCATTTTACGGCCACGATGTACGATGGCCTTTTAAATGACAACTACTTTCAGCGTGGCAAAGAAACCTCCGACTTTTGGAAACGACATGTCTGAATCCAAAGGACACATTTAAGGGCCTAAGGATACAAAGTATCTCATCATTACAAAACAGCTAGGCCCAGACATCGCATGGAGAAATGGAACGATGACACACGTGTCCCCTGTGAAACCCCTTAGACCTCACTTGTAACATCCCAAAGCTTTGTAATATTTAGCAAATTCATTTATAAAGGATTAATGAAGAAATTCTGAATGAAATTCTGAGTGAATGCTGTTTGAAATATGATATTCCGATTGAATATGGTGCGATACCGAGTGAAGTAAGACCAAGGAACCTATCTCCGAATGGAATTAAGATGTTTCTGAGTGAAACATCATTAAGCAAATTATTTCTAAGTTAAGAAAATAGTGTCCAAATGAGACACTTTCGAATAAGGAAATCCGAGTGAAACGGTTCCGGGTGGAGTATCTCTGAATTGAAACTTTTCAAGTGAAATGTTTCCAAGCATGACATTTCCGAGTGGAATGATACAGAGAGAGAAAAGACTCGGTCTGGATTATTTTGCCGAGTGGAAACCCGAGTGATGATGGTCGGTCTTGGAAATAATTGCCGAGTGAAAGACCACACGAGAGAAGAGTCGGTCTTGAAATATTTCGTCGAGTGAGGATCGAATAGATGCTGAGTCGGTGTGAGGGTGAATTACCGAGTAAATGACCGACTAAGTGATAAGTCGGCTTTAATAAAAGTTGCCAAATGAAGGTCCAAATGAGAGGAATTGGTTCTGGAATAACTTTCCCAAGTGCAAAACCGAGTGTTGGGAAGGACGACCTTTGGTCAGGTTTCGCTTAAGCGAGTGGATACCTCGCTCAAGCGAGTAAGTATGAAATCGTTACTGGATATTTCTCGCCCGAGTGAGTGGCTATTAGGAGGGAGTCTCGCTCGAGCGAAAGCATGGAAAATGGTTACTGGGCAGTTCTCGCTCAAGCGAGAGCGGTTTGCTCAAGCGAGAATCAGGTCTGATGCTTTCCACGTCAACCTGTTCTTTTATCTTCTAGTAAGGTCTTTTTCTGATATTTTCCTAAGTATGAGACCCTCTCTAATGTGTTGTCCCTTTTCATTAAATGCTTACCCCTTATTCAGCATCTGAAGAAAAGTATAATAGATATCTTTTAGTCATTCACGTCTCTTTGCATGAATGATATAAATACCAATTTCCACTGTTAAAGGAGTTTAGAAAAACCTTCCAAAAGAAAGGATACCATCTGTAATCATCCTCTTCCAAATACTGCTAAAGAAGCCATTAACAAAGAAGGAATCAGTCTTCATTTCTTCTTATATAAAGAAAACACTAGATTAGGACAAAGCTGAGATTCTAGTCGAAATTTGCAAGCTTTGAATTGGATAACGCTTTAAGTGTTGCAAGAGCTCTTAATTCCAGGTAGGGGGAGCATTCTATTTCAAATAAATAGTTTATGAATGGATGTGAGGTGATATTATTATGTTATATATATGTGTTATGTGTTTTGATACCCCACTTGTATGATGCTTTATGCTTTATATATATACATATACCATTCATACTTTCTGATATTAATATCGACAGTGATATGAGACTCGTGATGAGTATATGCTTGAAATGTGTTAGTGTAAGGTATGTTATGACTTTCACAAAAGACCTTGGGTGGGACTCAAGGCAACCTCTTGAGCAGGGATCGGGGTTTGGCCCGTAACACCGAGTAGAGGACCGCTATCACTCTGGGAGTGGTACTCGGTGTTGCATTAGGGGCGTAGAGCGGTTTGGTACCTGTAAAACAGCCGAATCAGCTGAGTGCTGAATTATGGCTCAGGGAGCCAGTGTTGCAACACAAAACTAACAATCTTAATGGATCCATTTATTTGAGCATGGATATGCACTAATTCTTGTGTGTATGCCTTGATTACCGATAGGAAATGCTATTTATGTTGTATGACTCGGTTGTGGTAAGTGTATAGTTATGGATTGGACCTTTAATCCAATTCAATAACTATTATTTGATATGTTTATGCTCACCCCCTACTCATTATTTTTACAGTGGATAGAGGACACGATGATGGCATTTAAAGTCACTCGACCCTGGAGCATTATGTATTATTATGCACAATACATAGTGTACATAGTAAACTGGGTAGAAGCCTTGGTCGGCTCTTGTGTTTACCGAGTGATATATTGTTTACCGAGTGATATAAATTCTTGTATTATGAAATGGCCGGTCGGCTTTTGTAATTGTGACAATAATATTATTAATACAAAATTTGTTTTAATTATGAAATTATTTATGAAAAGTCTATTTATGTTTAAATTGTATTCCAATGGGTCAATCAGATTGATGAGAAATTGGTACTTATAATGACTGAACCCGATCTCTATTGGAAAATTTAAATTATTTGCGAAAAATTTACTTGATTTATTAAAAATTAATTTAAAAATTAAGGATGTTATATAACTCAGAACAAAGCCTTATTCAGAGCACAATCGTACTCGGGAGTCCTTGTTCGGCAAAGGATATTCAATAACGACCAATCTATGACCATTCCAATATGACATCTAGTCACTCGGCTCTTCTCTATGCCTGAAGCTCATGACTGGGGGACTCCCGTTCTCCCGGATTGGGAGGGAGCCCCGCTGAATCCCTTTATTTTTGTAGAGCATAACAGAGATCCTGAGTTCCCATGATTATAGTAGAATACAGTTCTCTCTTGACCAATATGGCCTGGGCCAGAAGGCCCTTCCCTTTTTCTTTCAACCATTGTATAGATGTAACCTTACGTACTTTGTATAATCCAAATGACATTTTAAGCAATACAACTCTGATTTGCCTAGGGTAATTCTCTAGGGTTTCTATGCGTTACATGCTCATTGTGAACAAAAACAAACACCCTTATACATATACTTGAACTAAGCTAATTTTGGCTAAACAATTATTAACATTTCAATTCACACATGAGGAAAAAAAAAGTTAACAAAGCTAGATTTAGAAAGAGAAACGTTTAAAACATCACTCAAGTTAGCAATCCACCTTATGAGGTATCCATCAATTATCCACCACTAAACAATATATCAGTGTAAAACACTTTAATTTTTAGCAACCAAGAGGGCCTATCTCAAAGCTAACATCTCAGCCAAATTAACATTACAATTCGACAAAGGTTGGAATACTTGAAGCGATAACCTAATAATCTTCATGATCACGGAACACTACACCAAAACCAACACCAATCTCCAATTAGATAGTAAAATTAACTTGCTTATTTTATTAAGAGAGTAATGTTTCAACCAAACAACTTGAATTGTAGTAATTATTTTATTGAGTAATGATTCTCAACCAAACAATTCCTAATTGTCACCTCTAAATGTTTTTCATTAATTCCCAATTAATTTGAACTTATATTTATTATAATAGAAAGACCGATAGATAATATCTTTTAAACATGGTTAGAGGTTTAAACACACACAAACATTGTCTATAAACATTATGATAGGCAATGGTTATTTTAATAATATCTCTATATTTTAAAAGGATTTTTTTTAGTGGTTGCAAAGGCACCCTAATAGGCCACACCAAGTAAGATGTCATTGTTGGAATTGATAATTTAACTAAGTAGACATGTAACAGTATTTGGACCAACATATTTAAAACCTTGAAGTTTGATTAGTTCTAACTAAACTCAATTTGTCTCTAGATGGTAATCTCCCTACAAATGGTTGCCCACCAATTATGAATTCTATTATCTTGAGATGGTCTTGAACCAACCATGTTAGAGTTAACACTCATTTCAAAAGGATGAATTTTTAACTTTCAATAGAAAAATATAATTAGGTTCATTGAAAACATAATAATTCAGAACCGGAAGGAAGACAGATTTTTTCGTTTTCTATATAGCATAGCGTATTCAGCGTCTTGTATTTTTCTACTCAGAATAAGTATTACTCCCATTAATGTGGACATTATGATCCTGAATGTGTTTCATGTTAGTATTACTCTCTGTTAGCTAACACTGCGCCGTCCAAACCCAACAACGCACGGTCATGAACAGTTGATATAATTTAATTCAGTTCAATCTTCAATCTTCAATCTTCAATCTTCAATCTTCGGATAGCGATGGTCAGATATATGACAAGCGTGAACCTTTCACCTCACCATTCAAGAATCAATTATACGAATACGACCCATTGTTATTATTACACATGCCATTCCCTTTCATTTTTCATCACTTTATCCTTTCAATACTTTTGAGTTTTCTCCAAACATATATGGTGGTGCCAACCTATAAATAGAGTCTAAAGAATCTTAGATTTTTCTTTTTCCTTTTATCTATGATAAAGCGAAGAGAAAAGAAAAAAAAATTACGATAATTCAGAGTTAATCTCGCATTTTATATTTTATATTTAATATTAAACATCAACTAGGTTCATTAATTTAAGAGAATTATTCCAAAAAAAAATTGATGAAAAATATTTTAATATATTTTTTATTCAATTAATTAAAATGAATATTTCTGTACGTTGTTACCTGAACGTTAAACATGCTTAGGTTATATGTTTTCTCTTTTAAACAATTTGGTTTATGCACAATTTTAAATTTTCATGATTAAACTAATTATTTGACTTTTTGAATATAATTTTGTTGCCAGTAATATTTTTAAAAATTATTATATTAGCATATTTTATTAGAATTAATATAGAATTAATTGTCTTTCACTCGAAATTCACAAATTAAAACATCAATTTTTTCTTAAAATATTAAGGTTGTGTTTAGTTATAGAAAATTATTCTAGTCTTTTGAGAAAAGTTTTCTGTTTGTTTTCTAAAATTTTTATTTTCTAAAATAGATAGAAAAATTTTTAAAAAACTTTTTTACTTTTTAGTTTTCTTGAAAAACTTCTTTAAAGAATTCTCTATTTTTCTTAAAAAAATAAAAAATCTGATTTTTAATTTTCTACGAGTTTTCTTTAAATTTTTATAAACAAACATTTTTTCTATTTTTCTAATTTTTTCAAGAATAATTTTTTATTTTTCTTATAAAACCTACGAACTAAACACGAGACCTAAGAAATTTGAAATTTCATTAAAGAGAAATAATCTTATAAAATTTAACATCTTGTGAAGTAAAATAAAATTACAATTACCTAACGAGACAAAAAAATACAATTAAAACAACAATTCCCAAGTTGTACCTTTAAAGTGTTGAAGTTTAATTTTATTAAGTACATGTGGCATTTTTAAAGAATTCTCCGAGAAAGTAAGGGTTTTTGCGATGGTAGAAAGGGACTTTGGTGAGTTAGAGTCGCCGGAAAAGGAAGATCCGTTGAGGAGGAGTTCAAAGAAACGAAAGGAATAAAGGGAAAAACAAGATAGAGGATGACCATATTCAAGCTAAGGCTTCCAACAAAGACTCTGAAATTGACTTGGCCATGGAGAACAAAAAAGAAGAGGGGGTTTCAGATGAGTCTCACTGGTTTCAGCTATGCTTAAAAAAAACATCTGTCCTCAATTTCAAATCTCCGAAAAAGAATTTATGCATGGTGTAGGCTTTGGAAGTTATCTCTGATCTTACAAGTCCCTTGAAACCAAATTTCCGAGGAGTTGGGCACTGAAAGGTAACATTAAGATCATTGACATGCAAAATGATTTTTTATGGTGAACTTTGTCTCAATGGTAGATTATAACTTGTATGAGGGGCCATGGATGATTATTGATTATTACATTATTGTTTAAAGATGGAGACCTTTATTTTCTCTATAGGCAAGTAAAATCAAGAAGTTGGTTGTTTTGGTAAGGATTCAAGTTTTAACCATGGAGCTTTATAATGGGAGATTCCTATGAAGGGTAGAGAACAAGATTGGGACTATGCTCAAGATTGAGGCTAAGTTTTATTAACTCAACTAAAGTTCTATGTGGAGTTAGATCTTGTAAGACAAATCGTCTTAAAGATCAGCCTATTTGGTAAGGAGCTAAAGATAAATTATGAAGAGTGCAAGTTTGGCCACAAAAGATCCGAGTGTGTAGTGGGATTAAGAGCAAATATGACAACAAATTTGGATGAGGAAGATCAAAATTTGGAAGAAGTTCACTCAAAGAAGAAGTTGGAAACCAACACATATGCTAGCTCAGATGTGGTCCTTAATGAAGTTGATTAGGACAAGCTTGGAGTAAGGGATTAGCATAACCTCCAGATAAGGAAATTTATGGTCCTTGGATGATTTTGAAAAAACCATCTAGAAGGAAAAGTCTAATTAAAGATTCTATCCTACCTTATAGATGTTGAAGGATTGAAAATTAATATCCTGTCTTTCATGTGGAATAAACTAGGAGAAGAAGGGTGTTGAACCATTTAGTAATAAGAAAGAGGAGGATAATGTGAGTCATGACGGAGTTGAGGCAATTCACCCAAAAGTTGATCATATAACCTCTAAAGATGATCATTCCTTGAAACCTATTAAATTTGTTTCACAAAATAAAATCAGGGATCCTTTGGTTAGTAAAAACCCACAATTAAAGAAGAATGAGAAACCTAAGGCTAAAAGCTAATGTAGTGCAAGAGCTGCTCCAAAGAAAGTTAAGACTAAGAGGCCAAGACAAGTCCATTCCTTTTAGGTGATGAGAGGATCAGATATTGATGAGAGCAAGTTTCTCAATAAGATCATCAAGAGATTGAGAATGGTTTGAGTAAAATTAAAGATCCATTGATGTTCATTAAGTTCTATAAGAAGCTTCTTATTCCAATAATGTAGTTTGGGAAGGCTTTAGAAGAGTGGTAATTGAATTTTTTGGTCTTGATCAAGAATCCTTGAAATTTTTTAGGAAGAAAAATAAGTTAGAAAAGACAAGCCTTTTGAATGTTCATAGGAATAAGGGTTAGGTTAACAATCCTGTTAACATACAAGGGTTTGGAGACAAGTTTTATTCCTATGTCATTTTATCTGGTTTTCTTTTTGTGATATTTGGTGAGAATGTAATACTTTATTGTTAAAAAAGTCTGATCAAATATTCTTTTTCAAAAATAACTCTAGAGCACAACTTTTTGTAAAATGAACATAAATTACCCAACAAGGGTGAGCTAAAGGAGCAAAGAAGTTAAGGAACAAAGTTGAACATGGTTTGTGTTTGGTTAAACACGATTTTGTATGGATTCAAAGAAAGTTACAGTTAAGTTAAACATGAATTGTGTTCAAGCCCACTAATAGACCTAGCCCATTACATTTTTAAAGGTTTTACACTCCTAGCTTTAGAGACAAAGATTTTACAAAACATAACATTTTGAACCAGAGAAGAAACAAAGGAGAGTGTGAGACCTAGGCTATAGGCAACTATTATCCCTTCCGCCACTTTTCTCTATCTTTTGAGATCTCACATGAAATCTTTCTCTAGGTCGTGGGGTATTAAGGAACTGAGAGATCTTTATGATTATGAAGAGTCATTACCTTTCCATGTAGGTCTTACATCTAAGGTGGTTTTTTATCTTTCTCCATGAAATAGATTTTATGTTTAATTTAATTACTCGTTGTTTGTCTATAAACATAAGTAGTTAGGCTTCTTATAATCTTATGAACTAAGGTAAATCTCTTGAAGTAATCCTTTTGAACCTTGCTTTAGCCTATCTATTGAATAAGTTTGTACGATGTGACAACACTTTTTCTTTCATGATTATAAACAACATGTTATTTCTTATGCTTCGTTCAGTTAAGGAATTGACCACTCTTTATTTTAATCTTATCAACCAGAATTGGGGTGACTATACCTTTTCTTATTTGGGTGATATAAGAATATCTAGAGTAAAGGTGGGACCAAAGGTATTGGATATCTTAACCAAAGCACTATTGATAATTGATTTGGTTCATGAACCCGTAGGAACTTAATGCTCTATAGGACATAAATTAGTTTTGATCTTTATGGTAGATGCTTAGCATGGGTGCTAGTGCATAGTTATGATACTCATAATTAATGCTATGAATCGAGGGACAATGAAGTGAAACCATAAGAATGAAACCATAAACTCCAAAGGAATCCTTTGAATATAAGAGCTGGAGTAATTGGTGCATATTATCTTGTTTCACATAATCGATGTGGATTTGACACTTCGGGTCTAAAATAATTGTACCACACATGACAGGTACGCTAACCTGTAGGTGTGAAAACTTGTCCTATTTATATTTGATCTCTAAAACAAATATATTTTCACGCAGAAAATCACAATAAGATTTCTACCAAATTTATTGGGGTTTATAAGAAAAAGATAGTCATTCATGAATTTGTAATTTGGGTGTTTGAGTATCTTTATTTTTCGTTTGTTTGATTTTGTATGATTGATTCTGTTTTGATTGATTTGTATATTTTCTTATTTGTTTTTGTATTTTTTGTTTTTTATTTGTAATCTTTTATTTGATTTGCTTTCATTTTTCCTAGCTTTGTCCTATAGCGGAGTCTTATTGCACGCATTCCTTATCTAACAAGCTTGTGGTGGAGAAAGCTCTAGAGCCTAGTCCTAAGTTGCCCCCCGAATCTCCTCATCCCTAAGGAGATCCTTATAGCCATCGTTAACAAACTTAGAGGATAGAGAATAAACATCTTTATCTATAGTTGAAAGTGGTGGTGGAACCTAACCAGGGCTAGGTATCAAGATGATCTCTTAGCTTTGGTCTCTCAGTAATGATGGCTGAGTGGTTGAGTCACTCGTGCAACTCACTTGGTCGAATCATCCTTCTCAACCTTACCCCCTCTATTCATCTAAAGCTTCCTTTCCCATTGTCACTCCTAATTCACACGATTATGATCAACCATTGATAGCCTTCGCAAATGCACGAGTTTTAGGAAGGTTGTAATTTTAAGAATTCAAAGTAAACAAATAAAACAGAAAAATTTAAACAATAGGGAATTTAAATTTTAAAAACACTCCTAGACATCTCATTTCATCTCAATTATCGAAACTATGACATATGACTTACAATATGATTTTATATTTGTTATGTTACTTAATTTCACTCAGGAGGAACTCCCAACAGTTCAGATGTTTCCTATGTCTAGTCTCGGAATTCACTTCAAGAACTCTCCCTAACAATTTCAAATTAATTATTTATGGGTGTCATAATTCCTTCAAAAACTTTAATTAAATTCAACACATGAAAAACTCAATATAACAAAATATAATTTCAATATCAACGCATCATAGTCATATTATTTTTCTAACTAGGATTACTCTTACACCCTTAAAAGTTCAGAGGACTACTCGCTTGTGATGATGAAGGTCACAACCAAGCCTAAACATAGAGGATATCACAGTCTCTTCACAATCCTCAGAGTACTTTACGAACAACCTCACTAAAGTGTCTATGAAAACTTTAGCTAATCTAATTCTTAACCCCTATTCAGTCAGAATGGACTCATTAACTCTGACTCAACTAAGCATCCCTTGGCTCAGTACAATAGTAGATAAAAGAAGTCAAAACGGGGCCTATAAACTCTATAGCCAAGGTGGCACACCTACGGCCTGGCCGTGGAGTCCATCAGATCGGTGTGGGGGTCTCTATTGGTCTCCTCTAGTTTGTTATGCCTAACTCCGGGCCCTTTTGGACTCTAATAACTCTTGCTTCATGCCTTACACTCATTTTGAACCTAGTTTTAGGCCTTTTTAGACCTATTTACATGCAAAACATAAAAATAAAGCATAGACAAGTTAAAATATAAAAATAAACTAAAACTAAATAAAACTAAAAACAATTCCAAGATAAAACAATTCCTAAGATAATTAATAAAACTCCTAATGAAACAAGACTAGAAAAAAATTATGCATTTATGGAATGCATTAACTCAACTATACATCCACAAATGGTTCATCAGAAAAGTTGCATTGCCAAATATTAATCGTTAATTTTAGGTTAATTTTTATATGGAATTTTCCTTAAACTTTGTGTTTAATAAATCAATTTGTGTAAAATTAGTCCTCAATCTATATAAATAAATTAACTTGTGAAATTCATAACTAACAAAGTGATTTGTGATGTTTAGAGGCAATTTTGAGGACAAAAACAAATTATTGAAGGAACTAAAGAGTGAGGCTACTGGGAAGTTGACGCCTCAGCATCAACCTAAGAAAGTTGACTTAACACTACATTGTCAAGGCTGATGCCTCAACGTCAGCATTCGTAACTAATTTTCTATCAAAAGTTAGTGGTTTTTTTAAGCCAAATGAAACAATTATTCAGCTCAATCTTTATGAGGAAATTTGCAACTACTGGAGAAAAGATCCAACTTCATCTTTTTCAATTCTCCATCAATTTCTTCAAGTTTTCCATCATTTTTCTTTGTAACTTGTAAGTTTGTTTTAACCATGAATATGTGTAACTAAACCTTTATTGTTGGGATTGGATGAACCTATCTCTTAGTATTACTTTATAATGAAATATTGATGTGTATTTATGGATCTAAATCAAGCTGATAATTTTTAGTGTGTATTTTAAATGGGAGAATAATTTACTCACATATTAAGTACTTTTAACAGAGGGTAAAAGTGAAATACCTTTAATTTATCATCTACTAATAATAAAGTTGGTGCATATAGTTGTTAAGACCTAATCTTAAAGAAAATAAGTCTTAAAAATATTTGAAGAATTGATAGTTACTATAGTAATTTATAATTCATTCATTGAAAGGTCAAGTTTAATGAATTTTATACTAGAATAACTTGATTTGATATATAAACATATATAATATGAATTTAAAGTTGTAACTTGAGTGAGTAAATTTCAATTCCAACATATTTATCTATTGACTTTTTATAATGGTAATTTTTTGCTGTTAAAATTATTTAATGTAGCATTAAAATTTAATTACTATAATTTATAATTCTTATCAAAATGTACAAAAATATGAACCTTGTAAAAATTCTATAAAATGTACTTATTTTTTTTAATTGCAAAGAATTATTATATTTTTGTCGATTATCACACTAGTTCACATGGATACTAAATAAGAACTTTATAAATCAAAAAACACGTCTTTCTTGTAATTAATGAAATCATTTCATATATTTTCTTTAATAACTTTACAACAAACAATTGATTATTTTAAATAAATAAAACAAATTAAATTATCTTATAACCACTCTTCATCTAATATATCAAAACATATACAATAATAAGTTATACTGATAGTTGATTACATAATATATAATTATTATCGTTTCGTTTAGATTCTCTTTTTTCCTCTCATTCCTTTTTTCCTCCATTTTCTTTGTTTTCTGTCCTTAAAATTCCTTTCTCCAAACTGAACACACTTCTAGTTTTAGCATCATTCCAATAAAATATATTATTTGAAAATTACAATATTGAGTAATACTTTCTTAAAAAATAAATTTTTATGTTTAACTAAATCTTTCAAATAATATTTGTAGAAAAATACAAGTTGGGTTTTTTTAAAAAACACTATATTCTATTAATTTTTTATTATACTCTATTATATTTTTAAAAAATAAACTAAGTCCTAAACCAACCAATTACGGAAAGTAAAAAGTTGATAAACTTGATCATTGTATTGAAAATGAGTAGTGAAATTAATTGTTACAGTAAATAATACATGTAAAATGACATATAAGGACATACTCAGCTATTTGGGCATAGTTTGTAGTTTTTTTGTTTTCACATAACTTGTGGCTTTTTGTTGATATACTCTAATTTAGCTCATCATTGAATTATTATTGTCTTAATTCATTTAATTCCTATTAACAAAATAAATATTCATTTACTTTATGGAGTGCTTAAAAAGAATTCAATATAATCAAATAAACATTTATCTCTTATAAAATTTTGATATAAATAAAATTTCATGCAAAACATTTTAGTTTTTTTATTTTTATATAATTTTAAACATCATAAAATATTTTATAAAAAATTAAACAAAATGCAAAAGTGCATGGTTTCTTTTCTTCTTTTCACGTTATTGTTAAGATTATTAAGTGAAGTATGTTATTACACGGAAAAATTTAGTTTTGAAAAACAAATAAAGGAAGAAATATGAATTATTAAAATTATTAAGAGAATAACAATTAATTTAAGTTAGTAGCTAAATATTTGATAAGCTAATAACATCATAAAAATACTATCAACTACTTGAAAATTCTGATTATTCAAATAAATCTATTCTAACTAAACTTACATTTCAACTATCTAAATAATCAGCCAATGCTACGAACTTTACATTTGGGCGAAATGAATCGTGTTAAAAAAAAAGAAGTCAAAATTGAATTCAAACTCAGAAAGAAAGAAAGGAAAAACTTAAGTATGATAAAAGTATGATTTAGTTTAAGTTAAAAATGTGAATGTCAAACCCATTAAGTCGAACCCATCATGAAACTCCATCACTCGTGGGTTGATGTGATTGATAGTTTGAAAACGGAGCCAAGTGGACCTTGGCATTTTGACCCATTTGGGGTCCTTTTAAAAACAATTTGCGGAATTGGGGTTGATTTTTAGAGAATTAGTTGTCCGGGTGCGATTCTGTCATTTCAATTTTCAATTTCGTCCAAGGAGCAGACGAATTCACTATTTTCGTCAAGTAAGCAGGCGAATTCACCAGCAAGAGGGCACGTGGCAGCGTCCCTGTAATTCGTCTTTGCAAGAGACGATTTTGACCATAATTCGTCCCTGTAATTCGTCTTTGGAGGAGACGATTTTGACCATTCACCAGGCGATTTTATGACGCATGGCCCACACTGCTCTGCCAGCTTATTTCGTCTTGTTGAATGACGAATTTGAAGAAAATTCGTCAGGTTCCCATACGAAATAATGTCTATAAAATCCCACCCAACTCCGAACACTCACACCGACGAGAACGCTTGCTCACGTACACAAGAGAACGAGGAACGCTTACTTATTTTTGGATATTGCTCCGGTGGTTTCTGCGATTGCTGTTAAGGTATGAAATTTTTTAAAAATATTTAGAGTATTTCTGGTAAATATTATATTAGTAATGTTTTAAATGTTGAAAATAATTTTAGTATGTTTGTATTTATGTAACCGTATAATTAAATTTTTAATGGAAATTAATGTGAAGGTATTTCAAAGTTGGTGATTTAGAGGATTTTGGGATGTCTTCTCCTGTGGTTTTGTACACTAATGGCCAGAAATACGAAGGCCCAGAAGGATATACGTTTGATGGTGACAAAAAGTTGATGTATGTCCGATGAGGTATAACTATTGACCAACTGAAAGAAAAAATAGTTGCTAAGTTGGAACTTGAAGATACTACAGTGATTACCCATTTGACTAGTAGGTTGATAATTGATAAAAGAAAAAATAAATTTGCGGCTTTTCAATTAACTGATGATGAGGAGATTGATGTTGCGTTGAGAATGGTTGAGTTACAAGCTGATATGCTTGCGTTGGAGATATATGTTGATTTTGACCAAGTTGGATGTTCATTGGTGGCCACACAAGGTGCCCCCGTCAGAATACTTTTACTTTTAATTAATAGTTAGTACTAAAATTTGGGTTTGTAATATTTTATTTTGTTTGTTGTGAAAGGTGATACGATTTCAGATGACGATGACGCTGATTTTAATGTTGATGATGAATATGAGAGTGTTGAGGATGATGGATCTGATGAGCAACATATCCCCAACTACAGTGATGTGGATACTGATGTTGAAGGGGACTTTGATTCCATCGTGGTTCGTAATGCGACTAATTTACCCGTGGGTGGTGTTCCATCAGGTTAGTAATATTAAGTTACATTCTGCGAGGGTAGTTGATCATTTTTTTGCAACGATGACGAACATTAGCGTTCACAGGAAATGCGGGTACACCATTTTGGACATCGTCACCACATTATACGAACATAAATTGGGATCATCGAGACGAGGAAGAAAGACCATTTGAGTTAGACAACTCACCTGGGTGGCGGATTGGTGATGATTTGTATGTAGGACTTCAGTTTGCATCAAAGTCTGAGCTACAAACTGCCTTGAAACAAAATGCCATGAAGAAGCATCAAACGTACATTGTGGGTGAATCCAAATCAACACATTTAACAGTTAAATGTCCGAATCAAATAGATGGATGTCCCTGGAGGATGCGAGCAATATTATCCAAAAAAACAAATACTTGGGTGGTTAGTAAGTGGGGTGGGTGTCACACTTGCGTCAACGTTGAACTGTCTCAAGACCATCCGAAGCTGGATTCTGACTTCATCTGCTCTTGTATACTAGGTATGTCTATGTTGTGTATATATGTTTGTTGTGTTGTAAAGTTAAATGTTGATGGTTTGACATGATGCATTCAGGGATGGTGAATCAAGACCCATCAGTTTCCATCGCCATGATTCAGGAGAGGATACTAGGCGAATGTGGGTTCAAAATCTCATATAGCAAAGCGTGGAAGGCAAAACAAAAGGCAATCGTACGTGTATTTGGTGATTGGGATGAGTCGTATGCTGTGTTACCACGATGGTTGTCTCGTATGTGTCAAGTTTCACCAGGTTCAGCATACCATCTCACAACATCTGACTACCACATCGGGGTTGAAGTTGATCCACGCTTTCGGACTTTCAAACGAGTGTTTTGGACATTTAAACAATGCGCCAATGCGTTTCCTTTTTGCAAACCGATTCTTCAAGTTGATGGGACATTTTTGTATGGGAAATACAGACACACGTTGTTGATTGCAACCACTCAAGACGGAAATAATAATGTACTGCCGGTTGCATTTGCAATAGTGGAAGGGGAAACTTTACAAGCTTGGTCATGGTTTTTGGCCCAAATTAGGATACATGTGACTACCAAGACAGGCATTTGTTTAATATCCGATCGACATCAGAGCATAAAGTCTGCAGTCTCAAATCCTCAAATAGGATGGCAACCGCCAAATGCATATCACGTCTTCTGCATAAGGCATATCGCCAGTAATTTTAACAACAAATTTAGGAACGCTTCACTTAAGCAAGAGTTGTTAAAGCTAGGTATGACCCCCAACCAAAACTCTATTTGTGGTATGTTGTAAACTAATTGGTGACTTTGCTTTTCTGTAGGGTACACTGCAAGCAGGGAAGCATTTGATAGAAAGTTAATCAAATTTAGAGAGACAGGACGAGAGATTGCCCAATGGATTGATGGAATCCCCAAAGAACAATGGTGTTTGGCATACGACGAAGAGGGGCGGAGATTCGGGCATATGACAACCAACCTTTCTGAGTGTGTCAACAAGATCCTAAAGGGCGCACGCAATATGCCAATCACAACATTAGTCAAGTGCACGTATGCCCGGATGGTTGAATACTTTGTTCGTCGTGGTGCGCGTGCAAGATCTGAGTTTGGGGAGGGTATGCGGTACACAAAAAAGGTTATGGAACAAATAGGGAAAAATCAGGCGATTGCTTGTAGTCACCAGGTACAAAGGTTTGATGTACACGGTCACAGGTTTGAAGTTGAGGAAAGATTCGACCCAGTAAAACAACGCGGTGGGAGAAAGTATACAGTGACACTGTCAACAAATCCATGTTGTTCCTGTGGAAGCCTTAAGGCGTACCAGTTTCCTTGTTCGCATTTAATTGCAGTGTGCCAGTTGGTGAGCGTCGACTACTTTCAATATATCCATCCGGCGTACACACAAGACAATATCATCAGCGCCTACTCTAGCCAGTGGTACCCAATCGGTAACGACGATGACCTCCCAGTGACCGATGAAGTGTGGAAGCTTATCCCTGATCCATTAAGGATGCGGGCAAAAGGTCGTCCCAAAGCTAGTCGGATTCGTAATGAAATGGATTGGGGTGACAGTCAATCGAGTACGAGTATATGCCAACGTTGTAAACAAACGGGTCATAACAGACGTCTGTGCCCGTAATCTGCGACCGGGTCCAGTAGCCAGTCCCCGGGTCGGTAAGTAATGTATGTTTCGACAGTGTGTGCACCAAGGAGCATAATAAAGTGTAATATACTTGGTGATTTATTCTATGTAATAAATTAAACAAAAGTAGCACTTCAATATAATAACATAATAACATAACTTCAATACTAATAATAGTACATTTCTGTAGGGTACATTATCACAAATCCCATCTCTACCGGCGCCGTCCCCGGTTAGGGTCGGGGGAAAAGATGCATGGCCTAATCCAGTCCCTGGCCCCCCTCGGTGGGTTCCTGCATTGTTGTGCTTCTTCTCTATCATGTTGCTCACCTACATCCTCATCAGTCGCCAAGTTAACTGTGCTTGCACTCCTAAAAAGATGCATGTTTAAGTCCAACCCTGGTCCCAAATCATGTGAGTGGGGTTCACCTCGATGCATCACCAATGGTGCGTTTGGTGTTACATAATCCATATTTAAGAACCTAGTTGGTGACTGGGGTGGTGAAGGAGCATAACCACTGCCCCCTGCAGATCCAGTAGCTCCTATAAAACCACTGCCCCCTGCAGAACCACTAGCTTCTGCAAAACCACTGCCCCCAGCATACCCACTAGCTCCAGCAAAACCATGGCCCCCTGTATAACCACTAAACCCTGCAATACCACTACCCCCTGCAGCACCACTGGCCCCTGCAAAACCACTGCCCCCTGCATAACCGCTACCCCCTGTTTGCCCAAACAATGGATCCATATTTTGGGTATAATACTGATGCTCCTGGGAAAACCTCTGTGAAGGCCACTCATATGTTGATCTAAACCCCGACTCTGGTTGGGATTGGGTTGGAACATAATACATTCCAGGCTCACGCGGAGGAATGGGCGGTAGAGTATATACTTGGTGATCTTCCTGTGTCCTTCCCCTTGGAATACCTTGTCGCTCATTTCTGTTTCCGGGCATATTAATTTCAAATGCCTCATTAGGCGGATCATATTCACATGGGATTGCAGGATGTGCGGCCTCCAACACTCGACCCCCCTCAGACCACATTTGCATCACACTCATTGACTGTTGCCTAATCTGGTCAAACACAAGTGCAGGTGATTGGAAGGGCTGCTGTGCATCTTCTGTCGCAAGATAGTGGATGGTCTCCACTGCATCGACCTATAATACACAAAACACACTGTTAGATACTTGAAGCTAAATGCACGCCACTAATCAACAAAAGGTACATGTAAGAACTTACTGCGCGCCCAGTTAAAGCATGTTTTCTGCTAATCCATCTCCGGGTATGGGTCTGGTACCAACACATGTACTCAGAATTAACACTTAGTAAACCCTCCATGGGAGGGTTTGTACATACAAGCTGCAGCCGATTATCCCACATACTAATCAACGGAACATACATCTGAGCCCAATCCTCACCAGGCTTCCCTCTTTGTGTGATGCCGTGTAGATCATCTGGCTGACGAGGTGGAGACGGTATATGTTGTTGCATTCCAAACTGTCTCATAACCCGGTCTGGCTGATGCCACTCCACTATGTTGGTACACAACAAAGGTACCACCGCCCTCCATGAGTCTGAGCCTTGCAAACATATTTCAGGCAAACTCTGTAAGACTTCATTACTATATGGGGTCCAGACAATCTGCATGAAATTTTCACATAATTAGTCAAGACATTTAAACCATGAATTATAAAATTTGTTTGTAAACTTACATCAGTTCGACCCATCTGGTCAAATGCACGCCGATAGAAATCAAGATCCTGCCTAACAGCCTTGAACGTCTGACTCCCTAACCACCTACAATGCTATGTAAGTCAGAGACACATGAACCTAAATCTTAAAAAGTTAAACAACAATGTACATTGCATAGGACTTTTTTACCTAGCACCATAAGGGGTTCCTGGAAGTCTGGCTAGAGGGGGGACATTTGGAGCAATACTAGGAAACCTGTCCCACGCCCACACATGAAGTAGTAGATGTAGACCACATATTGATGACCGATTATAATCCGTGGACTTACATAACTCACGGTACAAATAACTTAATGCAGCAGAACCCCAGCTGTACTCGCCGCATGTATCAAGGTTTTCCAGTAACGGGAGATACTTTAACGAGACCCTACTACTGGATTGATCAGAGAATATAACACCACCTATCAAACGTAGAATGTAGGCTCTGGTGTATCTCAACATCTGTAGTGGAGTCCCAAGGTGGTCATCAACAGTGGCAAAGTTATCTGAAAGCCACTTCATCTTTAAACAACCACAATGAAACGCATCATCTGGCGGATACAAACCAAATAAATTTTGCACAGTTACTTTCCAATCCCGATCAGATGTATCCGTTATTAATGGTCGACCATCTACTCGTAGCCCGACTTGCACTGCCACATCCTGAAGGGTAATCGTGCATTCACCTGGTGGCATATGAAATGTATGTGTCTCCGGTCTCCATCTCTCCACAAGTGCGGAAACTAAAGCAGGCTCTACCTGAAAAAAATGTAGTTGAGCTATTCCAAGGAAACCAGCTCTTCGTAACAGTGGCACAATTTCTTCTGGAACAAAGCCTCTCCCACCACGGAAAAGTAATGCACGCCTACATTTTAAAATTCTGTCTGGTTTCCCATTCCATATACATTCGGATACATGTACATTTTGAAATTTTAGGAGAGATGAGTTTTCAGGCCCGGGGTTTACTTCAGTTGACATCCTCATAGATGAAGACGACGCGTCCATCCTACAAGACAATATTATCATAATCATATAATTATAAATATTCTAATTTTACAGTTACATTTTAAATATAATTTACAATATTATAAATATATCACTTTTACAAACTATACCATTAATAAGATCAACATTTTTACATATATTATCACAATATGCTCAAATTATAATATAAAAATATGTTCTTTTTACAAGCCCACAATCTTAAATATCGTATTTATTTTAATACATTATGAACAAAAATATTCATAAAAAAATCAAGTATCATTATTTTAGCCTTCACACTAACATCAAATCACATTATGTACAATATATTATCACACTAACCTATGTTGTCAAAATATCATCAAAAATTACTATCAAAATATATTAATTTAGCATAAATATTGATGTTTAAAATATTATTTTTATTTTATTCAACAAAACCTTATACATAAGGTTTTAACATACTACTACATTGCCCCAAAAAAATTTCAATATTTTGAAATAAACAATTTTTTATCTTCACTATTATCATTCTTTTCATGTAATTATTACTATATGAACAAAAATATATAACCACAATAAATAATGTAATAAAACATACATTATTACAAAAATTAACACTACTTCAAAATAAAATTTAACAATACATTAGCATCAACCAAAAAAATTAAAACTAGTTGAAGTAAGAAAAACATACCTTTCAAAGTGCTAGAATTCTTCAAACGGGACCACTATGCTGGTGAAGCTAGTAAGCACTGGAAGCAGTAAAAGAAAGTGGAAGAAGTGAAGAATGTGGAAGCAGTAAGGAAAATGCACCGGGTAGAAGAAGTAAAGAATGTGGACCACTTTATAAGCTCCAAATTCGTCCATGTGTGTGCCATTTTCGTC
Organism: Clitoria ternatea; assembly: GCA_037962975.1. NCBI lineage: Eukaryota > Viridiplantae > Streptophyta > Magnoliopsida > Fabales > Fabaceae > Clitoria > Clitoria ternatea. The sequence goes on from CM075672.1 coordinate 267,356,614, forward strand.
CAAGCATGGGACGAATTCCTGCTTCAATTTCGTCTAAGCATGGGACGATTTCTGCACCAGTCTCCTCTGCTTGTGTGCCATGCTATGCATCGCCTTCCAATGGGACGAATTCACCAGAATTCGTCCTTCAACTAGCCGATTCCCAGACCTGTTCCCCTGCCACTGCCAGGCTTCAGTTACTTCAGTCAATTTCGTCTCATTTGCATGCGATTTATTCGCGGGCTTCTCTGCATGTTTGCCACATGGCAAGCATGCAGGATTTCGTCTCTTGTGGCGACGACTTCCAATGATGATGCGACATAAAGGCACCCGGACACGCAAATTGTTTTAAAACACACCCATTTGCCTAATTATTTTTCAAAACAAGCCTAAATAGGTCAAAATGCCAGTGGACCTTCGTAAGTGTTGACAAACATACTTTCACAACCTACCAATAACGACATTTCAACCAATCTTTTTAAGGTTTTGTTTGGATACTTTTAATAAATTAAGGATTCTAATACCCCTACTTATTTGTTAAATGAATATGCTATTAGTCACTTTTCAAATGAATTTATATTATATGTATTAATTCATAGCGACATGTCAACTCAATTTATGTTACATATGTTAACCTCTAATCATATTTGAGCAACTTGAACATATGAACATAATTGTAGGGCTTAATCTTATAACTTATAGGAGATAAAAGAGGAGTTTCATAATTAAACTATTTAACACATTTAAAAAATATAATACAACCATATATTGTTGTATTATATGAGTAAAATGTATATCTATTAATAAAATTTATTTGCAAAATAAATATTCCCGTCTTTTTCATTCATTAGTTTTAATTTAATTTTTATACTAAACGCAAAAAGACAATTTTTATTTTATAGATAGATTTTATTAACAAATATATTTTTTAAAATATAATACAACTGTAGTTACGCCATATTTTTTAAATATATCAAGTAGCTTAGTGAAGAGACTCTTTTTTTATCTTTCATGTGTTGTGGGATAGCCTTGCCACATCCAAATTTTGACATGTAAAATGTTTAGTGTGTTGACTATTTACGAGTGACCACACACAATTTTGACATGCGCATTGGAACTCTCAATTTGTCATTCAAGAAAAACTCTCGTTTTAATATTATATAAGTTAAACTTTTAACATAAATTTTTAATTATTTTCTAACTTAATCAAAAGTTATTCATTTTATTTGTTTTAGTTACGTTTATTTTTTATTATTATCATTTTAGTAAGACTAAAATAATGTTTTTTTACCAAGTACAACGTTTTTAAAAAAAATCTCATGCACTAAATTAGATGGTTTATATGGCATGCATCTAGAAGTACTTTGGCATTGGCATTCCTTCTTCACACCGTTAGTTAGCAATCGCCATTGAACGAAGTACTTTTGCATTCATTTTTCAAACTTCGAAATTTAATGCAATACACTCCTATATGTTGATCTATCCTTTTTGTTCTCTGTTTTTATTTGCGTCAACAAATATAATTAAATGACACGTACGTTTTTGTCAACGAATGAATGCTTTAAAGATATGATTAAAATATATCACATCTTGTGTTTGATATGTCAACAAAAAAATGATGAGTTTATCATGTTAGCTATCTTGTCATGTTGATTATTAGCGGTTTATATATTGTGAAGAAATTGAGTTAGGAATAAGCCCACCTGAATTAGGAATATGTTTGGATATGTGTGGATAGATGTGTGTGTTTATATGTATAGACACATATATTGATCTGGACCGCACACTGATGTGTATGTCTATAATTTCAAACGATGGTTGTGATCATGGAGACAGTCCACATGAAGCATAGTATGACACCAACCGAGCCCAACAAACGTGATCCCATGACCGAAGTCTTTATACATCGATATCATGTCGTGCTTGATGAATTTGTTGGGGTAACAATCCTACAGAGGGTGTCAGAAATGTCTACAAAAAATGTTTTTCCCGTGATTTACGGATTTGTACACAATGCCATATATAGGACTTAATTATCACCCAACTCCATAAATACCTCGTATTTATGACCCATAAGGTATGTTATTATGTCTAACTTACATCTGAGTTCTGATATGAAGTGTCTGGACTGACTTGAGCGACAAAGTATTCTTGCAAGTGACATCATCTTTCACTTATCAACATGACAAGACCGGTGTGATAACCAAAGATCGGATACCAAGACTTTTGACTCCCTACTAAATTAAATCAGGAGGCATAATACCGAATCTCAATTAGATCAGTGTAATATATAAGAGATTTAATGAAACATCCTAACATTTAAAACAATGGTAAAAACCCAAATAATTTTTTTTTGATTTAATTCAGCCCCAAATTAGTTGTTCCGACCCATCTGGTGGTATCCAAACTCACGGAACGCATTATGATCCTATCACATGCCTAATTATGCATAAAACTCATGCAAAACATGTAAAATCATCATTTTTCATGCATCCATCATCAAATAAGCAAGTCCTAGATATCTCATTCGCACAATGCATCAATTTGCATAATTACAGTTCCTGGACATAATGATGTATCACATGCATAACATGGGACCATTCATGGTCACCACAACCATCATCATCATCATCATCATATCTATCTCATCATTACACCATTCATTGTCAGCTGCCTAGAATCCACTAAGCAGTTATATACATTAATCAAAATATTTCTTTACAAAAGCTGACTAAGGCTACGCCATCGAAACACTATCTATAATATAGACAATATATACAATTGTCTTCCGCACAGGCATGGTGACATCTCACCAATCACCATCATGGTCCAAATCCACTGAAAATATAACCACATACTAAGGGTGAGCACATTACATGTTAAACGACATTTATTGAATCAGATCATCCTATCCAATTCTCAATATGCAATATAACATTACAATCAATCAATAATATCCACTATCATTAAACACAATCCACAATGTAACATCCTGATTTAAAAAAAAAATTAACTACCGAATGAGATTAAACCACTAAACTAAAAATAATTACAAAGTGAGAATTACTTATTAATTGTGATTAATTCTAACTTAAGAAGTTGATTTCTGATTGACTATGATGTGTGACACGTGAGAAGCTGCCACTTCACGTTCTCCCACCCCACTCTCTTCATTTCTTCGGGTATATGTTCAGAAGCCCTCCACTGCTGTCCATTCACCCTAATTTCCTCGAAACCTTCCTCTTCTCCTACTTCTCTTCTTCTTCGCTCTTCTTCTCCTCTGTTCCTTGTTTTCGTAAACTCACGACAGCGGTGTTACAGAGGATTCGAAGTTCCCCTCTGTTGGTGAAGGACAATCGTCGAAGTGGAAGAAGAACAGCTTCCTGTTCCCAAGCTGATTAAAGGGTGTGACTGTGTTCGAGGGGGGTTGAACAAGAGAGAGTGGTGGACGAAGCAAGCAGGACAACGGACCAACGCTAAAATAGAGGAACTTCTAGGAGCCTCTTTAGTTGGTAGGGGGTTATCTTATATCTTAAATGCATGGGTTATGGACGGGTTCCGGGTGTTAATGACTTGTTGATTCTGGTGATTTAAAATGCGTTGATAGGTATGTTTTGATTGCGTAAAGGATATGTGATGCCCAAATGTATGATGACTAAGAGTTGGGAATGCATGTCTAATTCCGTCCATGAAATGCATTCTTGAGAGTGTTGAATGATTGCATGAGGAGAATATGTTAAAATGTTGTTGATGATTACCATGTGATTTATGTGACATGCAGGTTACTATGAATCTAAATGCTGACTGCATGTAAGGAAAGATTAACTTATTGAGTTCTGATAGTGTCTAATACTGACTGCATGTGATGCATGTATTGTTGAGTAAAAGGTCGTGTGTGTGAAATCTGTGTCTGTATGTTTATTCCGTGTGTGGTTAAATATATGTGGTGCATGAAGTGCATGAGTTAATAGTGTGGAAGTGATTTGCCGATTCTGTTCGTAATCCAATGATAATACTTTGCATGAGATGCAGTGATAAGAATGTTGAGAGCATGTAGTGTGTGACACTACCATTTGAATCGGTAATTATATGCATGAGATGCTGTTAAAGACCTTGAGTGGGACTCAAGGCAAGCCGACTAAGTGGGACTCAGGGCTGCCCGTAACACTGCCGTTGACGCTGAGAGTGTTTGTGTTACAAGTGAGGGCAAACAGTTTGGTACCAGTAAAACGGCCGAGTTAGCTGGGAGCTGAATAAAAGGCTGAGAGCCTATGTTGCAACAATAAAAACTAATAATACGCGAGTCGGATCCGATTGAATGAACCTGTGTACATGTACGATTGATGCTGACTGTGACGCGATTGTATGTATATGTGTTAGTGTTATTGAGAATAATATGTGCATATAGCCGAGTGATAACTAGGTAGATTCCGATTGAAAGATGCCTTGTGTATGTTATTGATTATTGCTATATATATATGTTATTGCATGATTGAGGAATAATCCAAGTCAGTATCTATCATTTAATATTTAAGATACTCACCCCTACTGTGACTATATTTCAATGGACATCACACGAGACGGTGAATGATGGAGGAGCTATATACCGTGTGGAGTGCTTGTGTACTGTGGAAATGTATATATATATATATATATATGTTGTATATAAGGTTTTGTCATAGCCTTGGCCGGCTCTTATTTTGGTCCTTTGTCTAACTGTATCAGAACTGAACTCTCTCTCGGGTTGAGAGTATGACCATGTGCATGTAAATATTTATATATATATATATATATATATATATATATATTATACTGTGTGTTCATCCTATGCTGTGTGTGAATGTCCGGGTGGTGTACGTTGCATTTTACTAAGTATGTATGGCCGCATGATTCTGAATAAATAAGAAGTAAGTTAATCCTGTGTAAGGCGTGATAGGTGACCTTCTTCCGAATGAAGAAAGGTTAGGCCAACTCCGAGTGGAATATGCCCATTAAAATCACCTTCGAGGTAAGCGGGTCAATATGTTATAGAGCAAGAGATTTCTTAGATTCAACCTTCCGATTGAAAGGTATTTAGATATTTTCGAGTGAAAGTCAACCGAGTGTTTTCCCCGATGGTTGAATTGATAATACGATTCTGAGTAAAGCTTATAGTAGTGAACTTATTAGAGGGAGTAAGATCTAGATGATACGGAGTAGATTTTAGTCTAACAAGTCTTCCGCAATAGAGGAGTTAGTATGTATCCCGAGTGGCGAGGAGTTAGAGCATTTCTGAGTGAGGGAGCCTTAGTGTGAAGTAGACTACATCTCTCGAGTGATGGGTGAGGGAATCATTTCCCAAGTGGTTAACATCTATGCCTTTTACCACTAAAAAAACAACTGTTAGCGACGGACAGAATTGGTCGCTAATCAATGGAATTCCCGTCGCTAAAACAATTAGCGACGGCGTCACAGACGGGAAAGTGGGCGTCGCTAAAACCCTCGTCGAAAACACATCAGCGACCACATACATGCCGTCGCTAACTTATTGACGGCGTAAGGCCGTCGCTAAAATCGTCCCTGCCCCAATAACTGCTGCCGTCACTAAGTGTTGCCATACAGCGACCTCGGGACCCCGTCGCTACTAATAGACACCAGCGACCACCCCGTGCCGTCGCTAGAGGTAGTGATACAGCGACCAATACATTCCGTCGCTAGTGGTTGTCAGGTCGCGACCACACCTTTCCGTCGCTAGTGGTTGCGATGTAGCGACCAAGGCGTCCCGTCGCTAGTGGTTGTCAGGTCGCGACCACAACGTCCGTCGCTAGTGGTTGCGATGTAGCGACCAAGGCTTCCCGTCGCTAGTGGTTGTCAGGTAGCGACCACAACGTCCGTCGCTAGTGTTAATAAGTCAGCGACGGACGGGTACCGTCGCTAACGAGAATTTTTAAATTTTTTTAAAATTGATCCAATATTGACTGGTTTTGTTAATTTAGCTTTAAAAATATCTTAATATTTTGTATTTTGTATTGGCTGATAAAATTTTATAATTAAATTAAAATAATTTTTTTGAAGTAATGAATTATTATTAAAAACAAAATAATAGATTAAATTAATTTATGAAATAGGTTGAATTATTAATGATAGGTAGAAAGGCTTTGTGATTTGAATGTAATTACCATTAAATATTGACATAATAAATAAAGAATGACAAACTAAATACTGAATGAAAATATAACATAACTAAAAATCAAATATACAATGTGTATAAATAAAAGAACTACAATCAAGGTGGTGGGGGATCCTGGGGTGGTGGTGGGGGCGCCTGGGAAGTGGGGGGAGGTAGCCTCGCCATTAACTGCATCAGTAGCTCCTGCTGCTGAGCAAGTTGCCGACGAGTCTCGGCGTGCTGCTCCTCAGCCCGCTGTCGGTCCGCCTCGGCCTTCTGTCGGTCCGCCTCGTGCCGCTCCAACAGCAACTGCCTCTGACGTCGCTCCTCCTGTAGCTCATCGTTCAGGTTTTGAATTACCTGAACGACCTCAGTCGGAAGACCAGAGGAAGACGAAGAGGAAGGGGTCTTCCCCTTTTTCGCCAGCTGCGTGCCGACGCCACCCAATCCAAACACCCTCCCTTTCTTGTTCACACCGCCAACAGCCTCCATATAGATGGCGTTGTCGTCAGAACAAGATAGGGTGGGAGGAACCTCCCCTTCAGGAGTGGAAGCCACCAGGTCCGCCTCCTTCTCGGCCCTCCTGGCCTGATACGCCTCCTGTAAATTCAAAAACAACGATAGGATTAGTAAGTTGATTTGTAAATTATAAGCATATGTCAGTTAAAAGTAAATACCGCTAGCTCCGTAGTCTTCTGGTTTACCCATGCACCGGCTTTGTTCTTCTTGGTCATTTGCATGACCTCAAACAAAGAAGGCTCCCGGTGCTCCCTCTGCTCCTGTGGTGGACAAAAAACATTGAGATTATTATTTGTAAACATGTAAGACGAATGATAATAGAAATGTTTAACATAAATATACTTACAAATCTTTTCTTGTGCTCGAGGGTTGAAATGCTACCCCCAGTGTAAACCGAGGCTGCAGCATCGGCGGCTCTGTTGGCCCTATTCCGAGCACTCGCCTGCTAGAATGGGACCCCGCCCCACTTCTGGACCATCCCGTCCCAATGGTCCTCCGGGATCCAACGAGGGCGCTCACCCTTGTCCCTCACCTTCCAAAGGGTACTCTTGATGATTTTGGAGGTCTTTGTGGCAAAGACCTTCCTAATCTCATCAATCATACCCTCCGCCCACTGGTAATCACGCTGTAAAATGAATTGAGAAATCAAAATTAATAACAGGTCTATTTTACAAATCAAGTCACAATAAATGAGCTAGGAACTTACCGAGAAGGTGTCAAACCACCTATCTTGCACAACCTTCCCAGCATCTGTCCAAGATATATATGGACCATCCCACTGGGCCTTCAAAACCTTAGTAATCGCTTTGGTAGTGCGACTACTATCAACAAAGCTGTAATGACAACAATTATGTTAGGAGTAAAACAACACACAATCTAGGGAGACACCCAAAATTTCGGCAGAGTCTCCCCTGTAAATGTAACATTTCCAAGTTTACATAGTTACCCTGTTACAAACAGAAGAGTGCCCAGTACAATTCAATCTATACAAGTACTAATTAAAGTAACATCCAATAAACCAACAAGTCTTTCTACTAAAGTTTAATATAAAGTGTCATACAAATAACATAAAAGTATTTGAGGTTTAGTCACTTACTCGTCTCCGGCCGGCACGGGTACCAACATGGGCAGAGGGGATGCCGGAGGTGGGGTCGCCTGATGGCCATGGTCCTCCAAGCCACCAACTCCAGGAGTCTGCTCTGGGGTGGTCAGCTGTGGGGGTGATGGGGTGGTCTGCTGTGGTGGTGGTGATGGAGTGGTCTGCTGTAGTGGTGATGGAGTGGTCTGCTGTAGTGGTGATGGAGTGGTCCGCTGTGGTGGTGATGGAGTGGTCTCCTGCCCTGGGGTAGAAGTCCCCAGACGGGAAGCCGGGGTCCTGGACCCACCACCCCTACTGAAGGGCAGTCGACGTCCCGTCATCTGTGGATAAAATAATGAACAAAAAAGGTTAGTCTCAGGATATATATAAACCTATGTATATATGTTTAACAACTACATACTCTGTGTCTGTTTCAGTTTCAAATTCCCCCTCAGTTTCAGTGTCACTGTGGTAATCTGTTTGAACAAGTTCATCAGTATCCAAATCAGCCCTAGACCGTTTTGATCGAGAGACAAGGTCTTTGTCAATGTGTTCACCCCCCGTAGTGGCGAGTGTCTCATCCATTATGACTGGATCAATGTTGAACAACAAAGAGGCATCGTTGAGCTCGTGTGGTGCAAGCTGATAAGCGTCATCAACCTCCTCGGAGACATTGTCAGTGATCTGACTTCGGGCCTTGGCCTTGATTACTGCATACCAGTCCCGATGTCCTCCCGGGAAGTCGGTGTAATAAACCTGCTCAGCTTGTTGGGCAAAAATGAAGGGATCAAACCCTTTATATCTACCATTCTTCTTGACCTCAACTAAGCCGTAGTTGTTGTCAACCTTTGTTCCAACACCGATTGTGTTGTCGAACCAATCACATTTGAATAGAACAATATCTCTTCTTAGTCGTCTAGAGAATGAAACTTCAACAATCTCCGTCAGCACTCCATAAAAGTCTTCTTCCAACTGACCGGCGGTGCCTTTAACACAAACCCCGTAGTTATGGGTGCGCATCCCTTCACTCCATTGAAGAATATTAAACTTGTAGCCATTTACGTAGTAAATAGGCCATTTTTTAACAGTCTTCACCGGCCCCCAAGAAAGGGCTTGGAGTAAAGAATCTTCAATATGGTTGTTAGGGTCTTGTATCTATGTACAACATAAGAAGTAGGTCATTGTTACCATATTGACGGGAGTTAGAAGCAAATAGGCTTAAAAACACTTGGAATACGGGTCTTACATGTTGCGCGAACCAACCAACGAACTTGGATGACACCTCACTATGAATTTGGTCATCAGTTAAATCATTTTGCTCAAGTTTTAGCATATCTGTGTATAAGCTATTGAAAGAAACAAATAAGTTTAATATAAAAGCTACGTTAAGAATGTATAATATAACTTCTATGACTTACTCAATAAAGGGTTCCACTTCTGGGCAATTGAGAAGAATGTACAAGTGAGCCGCCTTTCGATCTTTCTCATCAATGTAACATTTTGTGAGCCTGCCCCCCGGGTGACCAGGATAGTTGAAAATCGACGTTTGTTCATCAAACCCTGTGCGGCTGGCTACCCCAAGATTGCGGGGAATTCTACTCATTCTAGTTTCTATCTACGTTGAAAAATAGAAAGAAGCAAAGGTTGTCATTTCTTCGACTAAGTATGCCTCACAAATTGAAGCTTCAACGCAGGCTTTGTTCGACACTTTATCTTTTAAAGAGCGTAAGAATCTTCAACATCATTAACAAGATGGTGTTAAGTTAGAAAATACTATTATAAGCACGATTTGCAACTAAATTAAAGAGTTCACCAAGCATTCACCTTTCGAATGGATACATCCAACGATACTGCACTGGGCCACCAACCAAGGCCTCGTACGGTAGATGGATAGGCAAATGCTCCATGGAGTCAAAAAAACTTGGTGGGAAAATCTGCTCCAACTTACAAATCAATACCGGGATAGTTTCTTCCATCTTCACAAGTTTCTCCACACTCAACGAAGTAGCCGTCAACTCCTTAAAGAAGTGACTCAACTCCACTAACGGTTTCCAAATAGGCTTCGGTAAGGCATGAAACGCGTACGGGAGTAGTTGTTGCATAAACACATGGCAATCATGACTTTTCATGCCAAACACCCTGCCCTCCTTCACGTCGACACATCTACTCAAGTTAGAAGCGAATCCGTCAGGCAGGGTCAACCCATTCATCCAAATACACACAGCAATCTGTTGTGGTCTAGTTAAAGCATATTTTGCATGGGGTTTAAACATTCTTCCACGTCCCGCATCCCTCAACTCCAACTCCTTCCTGGAACACCAAATCGGAAGGTCTAGACGACTCTTCTCGTTGTCCTTTGTTCTCCCTTTGATGTCCATAACAGTGTCAAAAATATTCATGAAAACATTACGTTCAGTGTGCATCACATCAATGTTGTGTCTTAACAACAAGTCTTTCCAATATGGCAAATCCCACAACACACTCTGCTTCACCCAGTGGTGTTCCTTACCGTAACCCGCAAACTCCTTAACACTCTTGTCCCAGATGTAAGGATACTCTTCGACCCTCTGCCAAACTCGTGCACCAGATAACCTACGGGGTGGAGGTTCATTAACAACCTTGTTCTTCTTAAAAGCGGTTTTGTTCCTCCTAAACGGGTGATCCAACGGTAGAAACTTTCTATGACAGTCAAAGAAACTTGTCTTGCCACTAACAGGGAGTGATTCCCCCCCGGTATGTTCCATGCATACAGGGCAAGCAAGCTTCCCAGACGTGGACCATCCAGAAAGCATACCGTAGGCCGGGAAGTCGTTAATAGTCCACATCAAAACAGCACGCATCATAAAGTTGTTCTTCAAAGACGCATCGTATGTCATTACCCCGACATCCCATAACTGTGATAACTCTTCAACCAACGGTTGCAAAAACACGTCTATGTTCGCCTTTGGATTTTTGGGTCCTGGAACCAGTATAGATAGAAACATGACCTCCCTCTTCATACACATATCAGGCGGCAGATTGTATGGGGTCAGGATGACTGGCCAACAAGAGTAAGCCCTTCCGTATTGACCGAAAGGGTTAAACCCATCAGTACATAGTCCAAGTCTTACATTTCGCGGCTCGCCAGAAAAGTCCGGATATAGCTCATCCAAACACTTCCATGCTTTCCCGTCGGAAGGATGGCAAAGAAACCCCTCTTGTGATCGGTTCAGAGCATGCCAACGCATGTGTTTTGCCGTGGACAATGAGGCATACAGGCGTTGAAGACGCGGTGTTATAGGGAAGTACCACATTTTCTTCCTGACCGTCCGGGTTACCTTCCCTCTCCTTTTAACGGTCTTGTAGCGTTCCTCATTACAATGCAGACATTTTGTGACACTGTCGTCTACAAACTCATTTCTGAACAGCATACATCCACCAACACAACACTCTATCTTCACACAACCCAGCCCCAAGTTTGCCACTTGTTTCTTAGCACGGTACAGGTTTGCTGGCATTCTGTGATTACTAGGCATGGTGGAACCCATCAGACTGACCATTCTATCAAAACAACCTCCAGAAAGATTATAATTTGCCTTTATGCTTAAAGCAGCTAGGGAGGCGGATAACTCAGTGTGACTGTTGCACCCGTCCCACAATGGAGTCTGAGCCGCCGCCAACAAATCATAAAATCTCTTCACCTCCGGATTAGGATCCTCCTCTACATTGTCAGAGTCCCCATGACCTGCTTGGTCATTATGTTCCAGCATACGCCCGGTGGAGGGTCCAACATGATCCATCACCATTTGTTCTATGTTGTTGTACGTATCCCTGTTTCCTCCAACCTCGTAGTAAGACTGTTGCACGGTTACGTCTGACGGTCTACGCGGTAACTGCTCACCATGGTTGTACCAGCAGTGGTATATTTCCATGAACCCTTTCTCAGTTAGGTGGCACATGACATCATCCGCGTATTCAAAACTCATGCATTTGCACCTTGAGCACGGACAACGGATCTTCTGAGTTACTTCAAATCCAGGCGTGTTTGCCGTAGCGAACGGAATAAACTCCAACAGCCCCATCATAAACTCCTCAGTCACTCGCCGATTGCTATCTAGTCGGTTGTACATCCATCGCCGATTTGCCGGTACCTCCATTTACAATATCTAACAAGCACGATTTCTGTTACTTTAAATTATTGTAATTTTATTTGACTATCGGTTGTGAATCACTTTCTATCTCTTTGATGTTGCAAATTGGTGGGGCCCTATCCCATTCGGGATGAATATGCAACCATCCGTAACCCATCCCATAATTGTATGCGGTCTATCTTGAGTTGAACGAATATTCATTTGAAATTTCGGCAGCATTTCGCATTGGTCCCTGAGTACACAGAGATACGTACGGTATGAAACTCCGCACACAGACATGCACCCTGGGGACAATACAAAATACCATAGCCGAAATTTCAAATGAACATTCATTCAACGTCTCCAGATAGACCACATACAACATTGATGGGTTACGCCCTACAGGTTACAAATTCATACCAAACTGTCCAACCGGGACAATTCAAGATCCAACACAACACGGTACATCAACCGGTTGTTTTGAAACTTGAACAGGAATTTAATGGGTACACACACGACTAAACCCTACATTATTAAAGTTGAGTTTCATTTTTTAAGTTCCCTAAGAAAGGGAGTCTGCCGAAATTTTGGCAGAGTCTCCCCTGTAAACTACACATTTCCCAAATTTACAAACGGCCTGTTACATATAGAAAACTTCCCAGTATAGATAAATAAACATTTGATACGCATTATATATGATATTCAGAGTTATGAACTGCCAAATCATGTTAACAAACAACATTACACATGCATCGTAAATCATGTTATCAGCACACAAAACCAATGCCTAATCCACTAACAAACAACATTACACATGCATAAAAAATCATGTTAGCAGCACACAAAACCATCGCCTAATGAGCTCTGCTCTCCACTAACAAACAACATTACACATGCATAAAACACATTATAAACACATCAAAACCAGTTCCTAATGAGCTTTGCTCTCTACTAACAAACAACAATTGACATGCATACATATATTGAGAAAGTCAGCGTTAGGGATTACCTAGGGAAAAAAGTGGGCGATAAATACGGAGCTGAAGAGAGACGATCAGAGATCACGCGTGATGTGTGTTACTCTGCATGACAAACCAAGAAGTTGTTAGACAGTTACAAGTAGCAAGGAAACTAAACAAAGAGAGACACGCAAAGCAAATTATAGATTACACAGCAACGACTTCAGACCGGTGATCTACACACTTGGGATCCACGTCAGAATGAGTCCATGAGAGACACAACAGAGACTACATTTGCATTATTAAACATTCTAAAGGTTGTTTGTAAAGACTCTTCTTAGATTACTTAATTAGTTAAGAGGACCAAGATGTTTCAGGTCAAATGCACCAAGATGAATGGTTGCAAAGCAAGGGTGCGAAAGAGGCGAAGGCCAAGAGAGCAATAGATACTGTTCTACTTCCTTCATTTTAGGCTGATGTTGTTTATACCCTCAAGGCCATGGGGCCTATTGTGCTTGTATTACGATTGGTGGACAACGAGAAGAAACCCGCAATGGGTTACATTTATGAAGCCATGGAGAGGGCCAAGGAAAGTATTCAAAATGCTTTTAAACCTTCAATTTTATGCACCGAGGCACTTAACCTATTTTTTAATCACACTCCGAACATGTACTACATTAATTAGTTTTTATACTGGTGTACTTTTCAAATTATTTTTAAAATATGTTAAAGAAGAATTGAAACCATTTTATTTGTATATTTTTATTTTTAAGTTTATTTTTAAAAAACTGAAAACTTAGGATCACTTTGTACTATACCTTAGTTTAAGGTTAATTATTATAATCGTGTGTTAGAATAAAGAAAAATCTCAATAATTCATAAAGTTTTAGAATTTGTATAAAGGTAATTCATTTTTTTAAGTTCTATAAACAAAATTTGATATTTTTCCCATGTATTATTTTGTATTTACTGGTGTAATCTTTTAAGGTACTCTTCTTTCATTAGAGTTTATTTATAATAAAATCTTTTTGTCTTTTCTAAAAAATATGTTTAGCTTAGATTGAATCTAAAATACTTTCTATAATTTTAGTTTACATTACCAATTTTGTCATAACTTGTTAGTATTTTATTGGTAAACTTGAGTAAATAATTTAACTATATAATTATTCAATAAGCTTTTGTCTTATCAAAACCCATTGAATAAACTAATATTGAAAACATTTAATGAATAAACTAAAAAGAGTTTATTTTAGAAAATAAGCTGAAAACAGCTTCACTAAAAACAGTTAATGTCAATGGTTCTTTATTGTGTTATAACATGTAGCTTTAGTATAAATATAATCTATTCTATTTTTCGTTGAGTGTTTTTTAAGCCATTATCATATTGTAATTGAACTTGTAATTATACACAGATTGCTGCAACTATAATCTACTGAATGTGTATTGGCAATTTTTTCACGCATTCCTTCACTTATGCCTACTTTTCTACATTGATATTTTGAACCTGACTGAGGATATAAAACAAAGATTAAGAACTTTTAAACTCGTCCTAAATGGATTCAAATAAAAGAAACTCGTCCTAAATGGGGGAAATTAATTTCAGTAAACCAGTTTGAGAACTGAAATTCTCTTTTACACAGAATCTATGACTATTAACTATACACTTAATCACGGACAGTTTTTCGGAGTCTTTGTTAGGAAGTTGTATTGCCTTCTTGCTTATTGACCTTGTCTCTTATTTTTTCCTTTTTATTTTAGCATCATATTCTATTATTAGATCCTAGACAATTCATATCTACACTTAGATTTCTTATTCTGCAGTTTGAGTTATAAGTTTATTGTTTAAATTTGAAGGTGATGGATATACTACTGGACACTAAAAGAATATATTTGAGTTCTTCCCCCAATTATCTGTTATTTACTTTTAAATCTTGTTATATGCAGGAAGTTCTTAAAATCCCAGACAATGTCCAATTTTTCCATGAGCTAGTTGATCAACTTAACAGTCAGATCCGTGGATTCAAGGTTTGTACTTTAGTTATTTTTTATTTTTGTCATTTTTATGTGGTCATTAGTAATAATTGGAGCTATAGCTACAAAACTTTAGTTGAAATCTGAGAGGTTTGTTAGCAATTGGTATTGGAATTGCTTTGCCTATTCTTCAAACCAAGGACTTCTTAGATGGGCATATGCATTTGTAGAAAGATATAGCAAATGCATTTGTTCTTTTCATATATTATTTTTCTCAAATCAACAATGATAATGCATGACTATTTAAAGTTAAATAGAATAGAATAATACAGGCCGGCAAGAAAGGGAAAGGGATGGAATGTTTAAAGTTAAAAGTATAACATATCCTGTATCCACCGGCAAAAAACTTTTAACGATGGAATTAGGCTCAATAGCTAGTTTCACCTCTTATTTTTTGCCTACCCTCCAAATCTAACTCAGAACTTAGTGACGGTGGGCCGCGATTGCTAATAATAGTTTATTTAGCAATGAAAACCTATGCATCATTGCTAGTTTGATTATAGCGAAAAAGATGTTTGGGTCGCTAGTTTGGCCACGTGTCTACATTTTTAAGTTACCGACAGGTTTAGCAATGGGATTTGTTCCGTTGCTAAGTCTAATAAGTCATTAAACCCTTTCCCCTTCAGAACCCTAAACACTTTCTTCCCTCTTAGTGTCCTCTCTCAGTCTCTCAATCTCCTGGTCTCTCTTAGTCTTCTCTCTTCCCTCTCTCCGACTCTTATCACCATCTTCGACTGGCCTATTTTTGGTTCCCTTTTCCACCCTCACGGTTCACCCTTCTTACACAGCACCACCGATGCACTACTCCCCCCTCACGGCTCAGTGGCTCACGCAGCACCACTCGCTTCTCTCTCCCTCATGGTTGAGTGCTAACGCAC
This sequence comes from Clitoria ternatea, assembly GCA_037962975.1. NCBI lineage: Eukaryota > Viridiplantae > Streptophyta > Magnoliopsida > Fabales > Fabaceae > Clitoria > Clitoria ternatea. Next base: position 267,372,315 of record CM075672.1, read on the forward strand.
ACAAGACCATTCCATTCTCTCCCTCATAGCTCAGACACACTCATACATCATCATCGCTCGTCTCCCTCATGGCTCACTGTTGGTCAGCTTCTAATCCCTTCTCCTTTTAATTGATTTTCTATTTTTTAATTTTTTTGTTTGTTTGAGGATTTGGTGACTATTTTGAAATTGGTAAATTGGTAAACAGTAGTTGGTATATTTTGAAAGGTGTCTTCATCTTCCTTCTTCGTGTGACTAAAGTAGAGATATAAGTTTTCTTTGTATCTAAGTAACACGATCAAGGAAGGTTGTGAAGGTGGGTGCTGCAAAATTCAGTTTTGTTATTATGTTTTGTTATCAGTTTACTATATAGGCTTGCAAAATTCTGTTTTGTTATTTTGTTTTGTGATCAGTTTACTGTATAGGCTTGTAGAATTTTGTTTTGTTATTCTATTTTATGATTAAGTAGGGACATCGACTTATAGAATTTTGTTATGCTCAGCTTACTATATAAGCTTCTTGTTATTCTCTTTTGTTATCAGTTTTCAGATTTAATGAAATCATGTTATGTTCAGTTTCTCCTTTTCTTTTCTCTCTTAATTCTTTAAATGCTATCTTGGTGTCATATGACTGCTACTGCATCCGTTTCAAATAATGGTGTATTTTCTACTATATCCAAATCAAGTTACTTCAATGGAAGCATGTGCTATTTTGTTAATTATAAGTACTTAATACGACATATTATTGATAGTAATTTGTATTGTAGACTAGCTTTTGTGGTATGACCTATAACCTGCAGAGAAAGTCCTTTCTACAATAGGATGTGTTGATTTAGTTTTTATTTTTAAGAGCTAGCTCCCTTTGTTCATTTGGAATAACCTGTCATTGGTTTATCTTTATTCATCATTCATCAGGAAACCCTATGATACACCTACTTCTACCTATTAGTGACAATCCTAGGGAATCATCTTATCAGTGACAAATTCTATGATTGGAATATTTCTTTTCATAAAAGGTATATTTATAATAAGCTTAAAGCTTCATAAGCTTTAGCTTAACAGAGAGTGTTAAAATACAGCAAAATAACTTACCATATCATATTTTATATTATCCTCGAGGATCAGTTTTCCCATTTCCTTTTTCCTATTTTGTCTTAAAATTAGTTACTATATTTCCTTATCTTATTATGATTTATTTCCCTAATCAGTTAATAATTAGGATCATAATAAGCATGATAAGGATTAGCACTTTAGTTTTCCACACATGAATACATCAAAATAATGTAATACATTCATTTCATTATATAAAAGTATATTCCAAAGTTTCTATTCTTTCCCTCAATGCCTAAAAACCTTATAATTTCATTGGTCATTATTAATTAATATATTCATATAGGTCAGATCACTACCCAAGGTACATAGAAAGCCATGAAACTCAACAAAGAAACAACATTAAGCAACTCATCAATAATGTATCTGAAATAAGAATGACAAGTTTAACAAACGTCAGCAGTTGCTATTGGACTAATCACCAAAAAACAGAGAGGAAAAACACAATAACACTCAGTAAATTGACTAACAAAACTAATCAATACAATATTTGATATGAAAAACAAACAGCTAAACACGGGTCCATGAAAAACATAGAGCAAAAATAGAAAACAAGGGGTGTTCACCGGAAAACCTGCAGGGGTGGTCGCCGGAGACTCCTCACACGTTGTCGCAGCTCTGCCTGGCCGGAGAGGTAAACGGAGACAGGGAGGGGGAAGACGGAGGTGAGGAGAGGGAGGGAGAGGTGGTGAACGGAGGGAGGGAGAGGGTGAACGGAGGTGAGGAGAGGAGGGAGCGGGAAGACGAAGGTGAAGAGAGGAGGGAGCGGGAAGACGGAGGGAGGAGGTGAACGGAGGTGAGGATAGGGAGGGAGAGCTGAACGGAGAGGTTAGGGTGAGAGGGGGGAGTGTTAGGGCAACTGAGAGGGAAAGGGGCTGCTGTCGAGTAACATTAAAACCTTAGCGACGGCAACCAAGCCGTCGCTAAAAAAGTCACTACCTTTAAACATTTAGCGACGGCACACAAACTCCGTCCCTAATCCCCTGAACCGCAGCGACGGCCTCAACCCACCGTCACTAACTTCAATCATTAAAAGGAAAAATTGGAGGGAAGTGGAATACCTAGCGACGGGCGGACGAATCCGTCACTAATATACTGACTTTTAGCGACGGTTTCACACCCCCGTCACTACCTTCCAAGTATTTAAATTCAATAGTGTGGAGGGTACACGAAAACATAGCGACGGTAGCCGTACCGTCACTAATCTCCTAAAAATTAGCGACGGTTGGGGAACTCTGTCACTAACCTCCTAAACCTTAGCGACGGTTTCTCCACCCGTCACTAACTTCAACAGGAAAAATATCTGAAGCGTAGGTGAAAATATTAGCGATGGCATTGTGGATCCGTCACTAGTACAAATCATAGCGACGCGTACCGACCGTCGCTATAGTTGGAGGGAACATTAGCGACGGTAGTTGACCGTCGCAACTGTTTTCCCGCCAACTGAAAACCAGGGCGGGAAATAAAAAATGGTGGCGCTAAAATATAGCGACCCTTCTAGCGACGGTGTTGACAAGGAGTAGCGACCACGTTTTACAGCGGTCGCTAATTTAGTCGCTAACAACTCTTAGGTCCCTTTTGACATGAAGCGATCGCTAACACGGTCGCTATTTAGCGACGGCAGGTGTTGGTCGCTAATTTGAGGTAGCTGTTTGGGGTTTTTTTAGTTGTATAGAGAGTATTGTGTAAACCTCTGAAGAAAGTATGTATGTGTGGGAGCTTTCTGAGAGAAATTAGGTTTCGAATCTGAGTGATGAGATTACCGAGTGGACTTGGGCTTAGATTTCGAGTGATCGAATTATCCGAGTGCTCTGTTCGCTTGGGCGAATAAGGTCCCGCTTCAGCGAACGTAGTTTACACCGTGAACTCTAAGGCTAGAATAGGATGTGTTGAATGAACTTCCGAGGGATGCGTGAGCGCAAAGACTTTCCCGAGTGAATCTAGACTCCATTGCAAGTGGGAGACTATCCGAGTGTATGCGTAGCTTTAGCGAATAAATCCTCGCTCTAGCGAGTGTAGCCGCTTATGTGTTTCGTCCGCTGATTCTCGTAGTTGGAGCCACGTCTGCTAATGTGTAATATTCTGACCTGGCCTTCTCTTTTCTGAGTCGGATTTCTACTCTTCTTAACCTTCAATTGCTTATCTTGCCCCGAACACCCTGTGATCTTTGTGGAAAAATGTTTCCCTATCGTGGGCTACTGTTATCTAAACCGGGTTGTTTCATTTTGGTATCAGAGCGGACTTAAAAGGTCCAAGGCCAAAGTATGCTTACTCCCAGTAAGCGGTGATGTACATTATGACAAGTCGTCATAAATTGCTTGTAATATCTGAGGACTTTGATGCCTAATTAAGTATAAGTTGTGTGGCCATGTGCTTATGAGGTGTTGTTTTGCGGGTAGAAGATTAATCCTATCCTGGTCCAATTAATTATATGATATTTAAGAATTGTATGATAATGTGTTATAGTTGTTGAATGTTGGGTTGAAATCCGATCGGTAGTGAGTAATTCTGTAAACTTATCCTTGAAAGGGGTGTTGATTTCAGGATAAGTCATGGCGAATCATCATAGCATGGAAGCCATAGCCATGGCATTCCAACGTTTCGCTGACGTATTTGAGAGGCAGAGCCAGCCTCGAACTGAAGATAGCCAAGTATTGGATCACTTCCTGAAGAGGAAGCTGAGTGAGTTTCAAGGGGGATTTAATCCCAAAGCAGCTTACAAGTGGATTCAAGATTTGGAGAGAATTTTTGGGGGCCTTCACTGTACTGGGGCTCAGAAAGTCGAGTGCGCAGTGTACATGCTGCGGGACGAAGCAGAAAATTGGTGGAAGATCACCAAAAACTGATTGATTGATGCTGGCACCCAGCTGATTTAAGAAAATTTTAAGGCGTGCTTCCTGGAGAAATATTTCCCCGACACAGTAAGGAGTCGAAAAGAACTAGAATTTATGGAACTGAAGCAGGGTTCCATGTCTGTAGAAGAATACGCTGCCAGGTTTAAAGAGTTGTGCCTGTTTTATCCGCCTTTCCAATAACCTGGAACCGAGAGTTCTAAATGCATTAAACTCGAGAGCGGACTAAGGTCGGACATTAAGAGAGCATTTAGGCACCAGGAAATTAGAAGCTTTCCTGTATTGGTGAATAAATGCAGAATTTTTGAAGAAGATGACAAGGCCCACTCGGGCCAGAGCAGCAAGGCAGACCCCTCCTTGAAGCCCCAGCAATCTCGCTTTAAGAGACCGAATAACGCTGGTAGAAGCAGACCCTTCTCCAGGTTTAAGGGTCGGGGTCAGCAGGGAGGACGTTCAGCTCGTCGTATAGGAGACGACAAGTGTTTTAAGTGTGGAGGAAACCATTATACTCGGGATTGCAGCAACGATGATGAAATGGTATACTACCACTGTAATGAGAAAGGGCACATTCGCCCTGACTGCCCTCAACTACATCAAGCAAACGCCAATGTGCACCATGGAGGCTTCCGAGGGAGAGGCCGTGGAAATGGTGGCCAAGGAACTGGGGGTAGAGGCAATGGAGCTCGAGGAAACATGATGTTTGCCCCAAACAACTGGAGAAGAAATGTCGACCAACCGGCTGCTGGGAGAGTTTACGCCATCAGCGCCGAGGAAGCTGCACAAGCGAATGACTTGGTGCAAAGTAAGTGCTCGCTCGGTAGATATACACTTAATGTAGTTTTTGATTCTGGAGCTACCCACTCCTTTATAGCTGATGATTGTGTGAGACATTTGAGGTTGCCGACTGTGTATATGGATCAGACTTTGGAGGTAGCCAATCCGACCGGCGTTAAAGTGTTGACATCAATGATGTGTAAAGATGTAACCTTTACGTTGGGCGATCGGAGTTTTATCTTCGATTTAGTATGTGTGCCTCTGAAAGACCTTGACATCGTACTTGGCATGGATTGGCTTTCAGCCAACAAGGTATTGGTGGACTGTCGAAACCGAAGAGTAATTTTTCTGAGGCAGATCAGTGATGACTACACGGTACAAGGTATAGCTCAGTTATTTATGATGCTTTGTTTAACTGAGGGAGAGGGTAGAGCCCGAGTGAACGATATTCCGACTGTTTGTGAATTCCCTGAGGTGTTTTCGGAGGATGTGCTGGGTGTCCCTCCAAATAGAGAAGTTGAATTCTCTATAGACTTGATTCCTGGAGCCGAGCCGGTCTCCAGTGCACCCTATAGGATGTCCCCAACAGAATTGGCTGAGTTAAAAAAACAGGTGGATGAGTTACTCGGCAAACAGTTTATTCGACCGAGTGTATCACCATGGGGCGCACCGGTGTTACTTGTTAAGAAGAAGGACGATAGCATGAGGTTATGTATAGACTACCGACAGCTAAACAAGCTTACGATTAAGAATCGGTACCCGTTGCCCAGGATTGACGACTTAATTGACCAACTGCGTGGTGCTTCAGTCTTCTCGAAAATCGATTTACGATCGGGATACCACCAGATCCGGGTGAAGGACTCAGATATTCCCAAGACTGCCTTCAGGACCCGGTACGGCCACTACGAGTATGTAGTAATGTCGTTAGGTGTGACAAACGCCCCTGTTGTATTCATGAATTACATGAACAACATCTTCCACCCATACTTAGACCGATTCATGGTCGTTTTTATTGATGATATCTTGGTCTATTCTAAGACCCCTGAGGAGCATGAGGAACATCTCCGTTCGATACTTCAAATATTGAAGGAGAAATAGCTATTTGCAAAACTTTTGAAGTGTGATTTCTGGATGGACAAGATCCACTTTCTCGGGCATGTAATTTCCAAGGAAGGCATCTCGGTAGATGCTTCAAAGGTAGCAGCTGTAATGGCATGGGAGAGACCCAAGTCGGTCTCGGAGATAAGGAGCTTCATGGGCCTAGCTGGTTATTATAGAAGGTTTATTGAGGGTTTTCTAAGCTTGCTTTGCCACTGACCAAGTTGACTCGGAAAAATGTCCCTTTCGTGTGGAATTCTGAGTGTGAAAGCAGTTTCTGAGAGTTAAAGACTAAGTTGACAACCGCTCTAGTGTTGGCATTGCCAAATTTGCAAGAGAGCTTCGTGGTCTACTATGATGCGTTGGGACTCGGCCTGGGGTGCGTACTAATGCAGAAGGACCGAGTGATAGCTTATGCCTCTTGGCAATTGAGGCCGCACGAGCAGCATTATCCGACCCATGACTTGGAATTGGCAGCTGTGGTCTTCGCATTAAAGATACGGAGGCATTACTTGTACGGTTACAAATTCGAGGTGTACAACGACCACAAGAGCCTTAAATATTTATTCGACCAGAAAGAGCTGAACATGAGGCAGAGGAGATGGACAGAGTTTTTGAAAGACTACGACTTCAAGCTGAAGTATCATCCGGGTAAGGTGAACGTTGTAGCCGATGCATTGAGTCAGAAATCCCTCCATGTGGCAGTGATGATGATGAGGGAGATGGAGTTACTGGAGCAATTCCGAGACATGAATTTGCATGTTGACGTCCCATCGTCTCAGAAGATAACGCTCGGTACGTTGAAGATTACCAATGAGTTCCTGAAACTGGTATTTGAGCAGCAGAAGTCAGATCCCTACTTGGCTGAGATGAAGAAGACTCAGGCCAAGGGTAAGGACTTGTCTCTGACCGAGGGATCGGATGGAATTTTCCGAGTGAAGGAGAATTAAGAAGGATGGTGCTTGATGAAGCCCACAAGAGCCTGCTAAGTATTCACCCGGGCACTACGAAGATGTACCACGATCTACGACTGCAATTCTGGTGGCCCGGATTAAAGAGAAATGTGGCGGAATATGTAGCTCGGTGTGTTACTTGCCAGAAGTCAAAGGTCGAACACCAGAAACCGTATGGTGCGTTGCAACCCCTTGAAATCCCCGTATGGAAATGGGACTCAATTGCCATGGACTTTGTAATGGGATTGCCTAGAACCCGAGCGGGTTATGATGCCATTTGGGTTATTGTAGACCGGTTGACGAAAAGCGCACACTTTCTGCCTGTGAACATGAGATACCCGTTACAGAAGTTAACCCAGATCTATATCTGAGAAATTGTCCGACTACATGGTGTGCCGACTTCTATCGTGTCGGACAGGGATCCTAGATTCACATCCCGGTTTTGGACAAGCCTACACCAGGAATTAGGCACGAAGCTTTGGCTAAGTTTCGCCTACCATCCCCAGTCAGATGGGCAATCCGAGCGAACCATACAAAGTTTGGAGGACTTACTGAGGGCATGTGTGTTGGAGCATGGTGGTAGTTGGGAGCAGTACCTCCCTCTGATTGAATTTACATATAATAATAGCCACACAGCAGCATTGGCATGGCACCCTATGAAGCACTGTATGGTCAAAAATGCCGAACCCCACTCTGTTGGTCGAAAACTGGTGAAAGTTTACTGTTGGGGCCGGAAATTATGAAACAGACTTCAGAACAGATCCAAATAATTAGAGAGAAAATGAAGGCGTCTCAGGACAGGCAGAAAAGCTATCATGATAAACGGACTAAGCCACTTGAGTTTTTGGTCGGTGATAAGGTGTTCCTAAAGATTTCACCAAGTCAAGGAGTCGGACGAGCCTTAAAGAGTAGGAAGTTGAACCCCCGATACATAGGACCCTATGAAGTCCTGGAGCGGATCGGTTCTGTCGTATACGGAATAGCATTACCAACTCACCTATCTAGATTGCATAACGTGTTTCATGTGTCTCAACTAAGGAAGTATCTACCCGATCCCACTCATAAAATGCCAGATGATGAAATGGAGATCAAAGAGGATTTGACCACCGTGGTTGTACCGACTAGAATTGTGGACCGGTCGGTAAAATGCTTGAGGAGCAAGGATGTACAACTGGTCGAAGTAGCGTGGCAACAACACAGGTGTACTTCTTATACCTGGGAACGCGAGGATGCCATGAGGCAGCAGTATCCCGAGTTGTTTATCTACGGTAAGTTACCGTTTGAATTTTGAGGATGAAATTCTTTGAGAGGGGGAGAATTGTAACATCCTGATTTTTAAAAAAAAATTAACTACCGAATGAGATTAAACCACTAAACTAAAAATAATTGCAAAGTGAGAATTACTTATTAATTGTGATTAATTCTAACTTAAGAAGTTGATTGCTGATTGATTGACTATGATGTGTGACACGTGAGAAGCTGCCACTTCACGTTCTCCCACCCGACTCTCCTCATTTCTTCGGGTATATGTTCAGAAGCCCTCCACTGCTGTCCATTCACCCTAATTTCCTTGAAACCTTCCTTTTCTCCTACTTCTCTTCTTCTTCGTTCTTCTTCTCCTCTGTTCCCTGTTTTCGTAAACTCGCGACAGCGGTGTTGCAGAGGATCCGAAGTTCCCCTCTGTTGGTGAAGGACAATCGTCGAAGTGGAAGAAGAACAGCTTCCTGTTCCTAAGCTGATTAAAGTGTGCGACTGTGTTGGTAGGGGGGGCTGAACAAGACAGAGTGGTGGACGAAGCAAGCAGGACAACGGACCAACGCTAAAACAGAGGAACTTCTAGGAGCCTCTTTAGTTGGTAGGGGGTTATCTTAAATCTTAAATGCATGGGTTATGGACGGGTTCCGGGTATGTATGATGACTAGGAGTTGGGAATGCATGTCTAATTCCGTCCATGAAATGCATGTTAATGATCTTGAGAGTGTTGAATGATTGCATGAGGAGAATGTGTTAAAATATTGTTGATGATTACCATGTGATTTATGTGACATGCAGGTTACTATGAATCTAAATGCTGACTACATGTAAGGAAAGATTAACTTATTGAGTTCTGATAGTGTCTAATACCGATTGCATGTAATGCATGTATTGTTAAGTAAAAGGTCGTGTGTGTGAAATCTGTGTCTATATGTTCATTCTGTGTGTGGTTAAATATATGTGGTGCATAAAGTGCATGAGTTAATAGTGTGGAAGTGATTTGCCGATTCTGTTCATAATCCAATGATAATACTTTGCATGAGATGCAGTGATAAGAATGCTGAGAGCATATGTAGTGTGTGGCACTACCATTTGAATCGGTAATTATATGCATGAGATGCTGTTAAAGACCTTGAGTGGCACTCAAGGCAAGCCGACTGAGTGGGACTCAGGGCTGCCCGTAACACTGCCGTTGACGCTGAGAGTATTTGTGTTACAAGTGAAGGCAAACAGTTTGGTACCAGTGAAACGGCCGAGTCAGCTGGGAGCTGAATAAAAGGCTGAGAGCCTATGTTGCAATAATAAAAACCAATAATACGCGAGTCGGATCTGATTGAATGAACCTGTGTACATGTACGATTGATGCTGACTGTGACGCGATTGTATGTATATGTGTTAGTGTTATTGAGAATAATATGTGCATATAGCCGAGTGATAACTAGGTAGATTCCGATTGAAAGATGCCTTATGTATGTTATTGATTATTGCTATATATATATGTTATTGCATGATTGAGGAATAATCCAAGTCAGTATCTATCATTTAATATTTAAGATACTCACCCCTACTGTGGCTATATTTCAGTGGACATCACACGAGACGGTGAATGATGGAGGAGCTATATACCGTGTGGAGTGCTTGTGTACTGTGGAAATGTATATATATATATATATATATATATATATATGTATATGTTGTATATAAGGTTTTGTCATAGCCTTGGCCGGCTCTTATTTTGGTCCTTTGTCTAACTGTATCAGAACTAAACTCTTTCTCGGGTTGAGAGTATGACCATGTGCATGTAAATATTTATATATATATATATATATATATATATATATATTATACTGTGTGTTCATCATGTGCTGTGTGTGAATGTCCGGGTGGTGTACGTTGCATTTTACTAAGTATGTATGGCCGCATGATTCTGAATAAATAAGAAGTAAGTTAATCCTGTGTAAGGTGTGATAGGTGACCTTCTTCCGAATGAAGAAAGGTTGGGCCAACTCCGAGTGGAATATGCCCATTAAAATCACCTTCGAGGTAAGCGGGTCAATATGTTATGGAGCAAGAGATTTCTTAGATTCAACATTCCGATTGAAAAGTATTTAGATATTTCCGAGTGAAAGTCAACCGAGTGTTTTCCCCGATGGTTGAATTGACAATACGATTCTGAGTAAAGCTTGTAGTAGTGAACTTATTAGAGGGAGTAAGATCTAGATGATACGGAGTAGATTTTAGTCTAACAAGTCTTCCGCATGTAGAGGAGTTAGTATGTATCCCGAGTGGCGAGGAGTTAGAGCATTTCTGAGTGAGGGAGCCTTAGTGTGAAGTAGACTACATCTCTCGAGTGATGGGTGAGGGAATCATTTCCCGAGTGGTTAACATCTGTGCCTTTTAGAATGAAAATAGAGAGTATTGTGTAAACCTCCGAAGAAAGTATGTATGTGTGGGAGCCTTCCGAGAGAAATTAGGTTTCGAATCTGAGTGATGAGATTACCGAGTGGACTTGGGCTTAGATTCCGAGTGATCGAATTATCCGAGTGCTCTGTTCGCTTGGGCGAATAAGGTCCCGCTTCAGCGAACGTAGTTTACACCGTGAACTCTAAGGCTAGAATAGGATGTGTTGAATGAACTTCCGAGGGATGCGTGAGCGCAAAGACTTTCCCGAGTGAATCTAGACTCCATTCCGAGTGGGAGACTATCCGAGTGTATGCGTCGCTTCAGTGAATAAATCCTCGCTCTAGCGAGTATAGCCGCTTATGTGTTTCATCCGCTGATTCTCGTAGCTGGCACCATGTCTGCTAATGTGTAATATTCTGACCCGGCCTTCTCTTTTCTGAGTCGGATTTCTACTCTTCTTAACCTTCAATTGCTTATCTTGCCCCGAACACCCTGTGATCTTTGGGGAAAAATTTTTCCCTGTCGCGGGCTACTATTATCTAAACCGGGTTGTTTCACACAATTCACCCAATATTCTTAATATCACATTACATAGGTTATACAACTCATGTTATTCTCAATAACATTCACCAATACACATGCATGCGGATCCGACTTAACAATGATTTCAACTATAGATTCCTTCCTGGCCTCACTTCTTTAGCCCTTCCCGCGTGATACAGGTCACCTCGTGACGTCTCGAGACTTAACTTTAGCTCCATCGGTGATCACGGGCTCTCACAAAACCTTGCCTAAGAATCTGTAACTTGAAATCACCAGCACAGGGTTCCTGACCTTCCACGAGTCATCATTTTCCATCTATGCAATATTATGCAACTCACACCAAGTATCTTATGTTATAGAATGATACCAAACCATTCATTCAATTACATCTCTTGCAATATCTCAATATTATCAACACTGTTCTATCACATCTCATGCATAGAATTTGATCCCATCAATTCATTATATATCGTGTAATATATCAACATTAATTTCGTTCACAAATAACATCACATGCAATTCAATATAACATTTTGGACAAAAATCACTTCAACAAACAATATTTCCCAGATATCATATAAAGCGGGGTATTTCACATTTATCTTGTAACTTCAAATACATCAATCATCATAATTCATAATTACATAACACATAATATATTAATACACCTCAAACTCGTCCATAAATCATACATTTAAAATATAATAGCCCCCCTACCTGGAAATAAATGATCCAGAAGCTCCTCGAGCTATCTAACGCTAATCAATTGCTCCCCGATCATAATTTCTCAATCAAACGACTTCCTAATAATAATAATACATTTTAACACCACAATTGCCATTAAAATTGTAGTTTAAGCTAAAAGCCAATAAATCATAATTATTTCGGTAAGTATTAACTTACACGATAATACGTCCAACCCTGATACTCACTTTCGATCAAACCCAAAGCTCCGAAATGCTTCCACAATATTTTCTAAATTACATTTAATTCAATTAATACCCAATCTCAAACAGAACCAAATCGACCAATGGGTATCGAATTACTTACTAACAATGGCGGAAACTTAAAACCCCAACATCTTCCAAGCTTCCCCCAACACCAACCAAGCTTCAAAATGCCTTAATTTCAAGGAACACAAGAATTAAGGAGTGGGTTCCAAGAATTTCCCAAAACTGAAAATGGGGTTTATGGGTTTACCTTAAATTGATGAGATTCCAAAGTTTTCCTCTAAGTTCTTATGGCTGCCAAGAGGAGGAGGGAGAAAAAGTATAAACATTACCCCAATTTGATGAAATTCAAGAGGATGATGATGATGAGGAAGAGGGGTGCATCCGCAAGAAGAAGAAGTAGTGGAATGAAATCAAGAGCCCTTGTTGTGACATGTAATTCTTGAGAAAGAGAATGTGAAAGTTCTTTTTTCCCTTTCGTGTACCATCCGCGTGAAAGGCAATTGAAATTGAAGCCAATTTTCTGATTCCCAATCCCATGGCCCCGTGTGAATGAAATGAAATTGGCCGATCATTGTTCCATTTACACGTGAATTGAAAAGGAATTGGGCAATTTACAATTCTAATTCAAGGGCATAATATTGCATATTCATTCTTAACTAATTAATTAATTGACATGCAATTAATTTTAAGTAAATATGGGATGTTACATTTGACACCGATACTGACACTAGTTATGTTATCCCCAATGGTTCATATATATTATCATTTATTTTATTATTGCTTCTATTATAATTTTTGTTATTGTTTCTTGATATTTCTATTTTATATTATATTATTAAAATTGTTTTATTATTATATTATTATTTTACTTTTCAAATATTATTATTATTATTCTATTATTATTATTTTATTTTATTATTGTTATTATTATTATATTATTTTTATGTTATTTTCATTTTAATTTTTATATCATTGAAATTGTTTTATCGTTGTTATTATATTTTTATTATTTTACCTTTCATATATTATTATTATTCCATTATTTTATTTTATTTTAATGCACATTTTCATATTATTTTATTAAGTTAGAATCATATTTATTTTAATAATATTGCTATTAATTTCTAGCTCATCTAATTTTTATCCTACTGTACACTAAACACTAAATAAGATAAGAGTTTATCTGATTCTTATTCTATCACGTTCTTATATACTATCTATGTGTTTATCATATCAGCTTGAGCTCTTGGGATTAAGCTTTTGATAACTTTCTTGGGTTGTGATTGAAGGTTAAAGATGATACATTGTGCCTTGATTTAAGGAATTTCATTCTTCCTTAAGAATTACGATATTTTTCTTTAAATTTGATCAAATTCTGGATAATATTGTTCGTGCACATTATCCTTTCAAGTATACATGAATTCTAATTCTATTTCATTTAGTTTTTTTACTACTTTTGTTTCACACTCAATGAAACTCATAGATTTACTTTATAGTCAAAGATGTTGAAATTATTTTTAGAAGTCTAGTTTCTTAAAAACTTTATCAACCAACTTTTAGAGATTTAGACTCAACAATATATGTATTTGTGTGTACACATATATTATTATATATTATTTATATATTTTATATCTATTTTTTAAAAGACTAAAATTTTTAAGATCAATAATTAAGTGGAATATCATCTTATTTTTTTAAAATTATCAAAGTAAATAAACTAATTTACGCAAATGAAAAGTTAGAAATTATATAAAAATTTGTGCCTTTGAATTTATATACCACAAAATGAATGTGATATACCGTATAAAAAGAATGAATGTGATATAAAAAAATTGACAACTTTTTATTAAAAAAGAAAAGAAAAGAAAGTGACAACTAAACGCACGAAGTAGCAAAATTGATAGTTAATCTAAATTATTCTTATTAATTGGGACGTTGAGTTACTTGAAAAATATTTTTAAATTAAAAATTATATTTTTTAATGTTTAAATATTCTAAAAAACATAAGCCTGAAATAAAAATTTAAAAATCATTTTAAAAAACTACTTTAAAATGTTTATTCAAATTAAAAAACTGAAATAAGAAACCAATTTATTTAAAAAACATTTTAGACGAATTTATTTTGATAATTATTTTATTTAAACAAACTCTAAAGAATAAATCATTTTTAAAAAAATCAGTTAATTCTAAGTTAAATAAACCGCTCATTATTGATTGGCCACACAAATTATATATCCTATGGAGTGCAGTCGTTTTCAGCACACCGCGCATGCTGTATGTTTTATAAGGACAGGTTACAATGAAAATGATCGATGTATACACATGTAAATGATCCGTTTTGAAATTTTGTATATTTTAGGAACATAAACATGAAGATTTTTTAGTATTTTACATATATATATAATTGTTAAATAATTAAACTAACATAATAAATGCATTGTAAATTATATAAATAGGATATCTCATCCTAATGAAAAACATTGATAAGTGAGAAAATAATAAACAATAGTCTAATACTTTCCTTTAAAAATAATAAAATAATTTAAACAATTAACAATGACCATAAAAAATTAAAATTAACACCCTATAAACATAAAAAAATTAACAAAATATTGATATCAACGTTAATAAAGTTAACAAACACTTAAAAGGAAAATAATAAATTGTTAAAATAATTTATATAACAAAAATTAATAGAGAAATGATTTTTCAGTGTAATTGTGATGTGATTAAAAATGAGTTTAAGTGAAGAAGATTATAGAAACAAAAAAAAAATAATGGAACAAGAAAACTTTATGTGTTGTAGTTCTATCCAAGTGTAAATGTGTAATGTATATTATTAACGCTTTAAAACAAAATTATTGCGTGAGAAATGTAACATCCTATATTTGCTTAAGACTAATTGCATGATTAATTAATAAAAAGGTAGGAAAATACCCTTTTGCCCTTAATGGTAAAAGCCAAAATTTCAACTCCTCTCTTTCACTCCAATTTCACACGTGATCTATGCAGGAAAGGGAAAAAAATTTTAGCTACTCACTTTCTTCTTCTTTATCCCGCGAGCTACATGCAAGGGAAGGAAAAGCTTCAATTGTCCGCTTCTCTCTTCTGCAGGTCCTTCGTCATTCACCATCGCCTTCTTCTTGACCTCCCTCTAATTGAGCAAGGCTTCATCTCTATCTCTTTCCTCCCTCACGTGGTTGCCACGGGTGCCCTTGGGAGAGCTTAGATTCTTGAAATTGGAAGGTACAATCTCATGGCCTTGACCCCATTTTAGTTTTGCAAGCTCCTTCCTCTTACCACATGTTAATTCTTCCAATTTTGTGGAATTAAGGTCATTTGAAGCAAAGTGCAAAGGTAGGACAGCTTTGGGTACCTTGAGGGCTTGAATTTCCTTCATTGGTGGTGAGTGTTTTTGGTACCCATTGGCATGGTTTGGTTCCATTTTATGTAATTAGGGTTTAATTGTTCCAATTTCATGGTTTAGGGTGTTGTTTGGAGTATTTGGACAAATGGAAAGCTTGGGGGTTCTTCCAGAATAAAGTTTTAGACTTGGTGGCTTGTATCAGTAAGCCGTTAATTGATTAAAATAATTATTGATGGGTTATATTAGCTTTGGAATACGATTTTAATAACGTTCAAATTATTAAAAATTAAATATCCATGTTTTAGGAATTTTGAAGCTTGTGGTTAGTGATTAGATAGCGTTTGGTTCGCTCGGGGAGCTTCTACATTATTTATTTTCAAGTAAAAGGAGCTATTACATTTTAAATGTATAGTCTATGGACGGGTTAGGGTATATTAATATATTATGAATTATATGTTGGTGAAGCCTACTGATTTAATTATTAAAATATGGAATGTTAGTGATATACCCTATTTATATGATGATTGAAAATTATTCATGATTGTGGTGGTATCCGTCCATAATATATTTATTAAATTGCATGAGATGCTATTAGAGATTAAATGGATAATTACATGTACATGAGATGTATGTATTGATTGAGTTACTTTCCTATGCATGAGATGTGATAGTAGAATTAAATTGGTGTTATGTGAACGCCTGAGATGCAATGGGTATTAATTGTATAGAGGTATTGCATGGGATGTAAATGAATGAATGATTTAATATCCTTTTATGGCATGAGATGCTTTGTGTGATGATTTTAACATGAGATGAGATTTCTATGTTATGTGGTGTCAAGGATTCTACAAAAGACCTTGAGTGGGACTCAAGACTAGCTCGTAACACTCTCATTATCACCGAGAGTAATTATGTTACATGAGAGGGCAAACGATTTGGTACCAGTAAAACAGCCGGATCAGCTGAGAGCTGAATATATGGCTGAGAGCCTTGTGTTGCAACACTATATCATTGAATGCGTAATTGGATCCAAATGAATGATTATGTAAATGTGTTGGTGTATGCTATTGAGAATAACATGATGATATAACCTATGTTATTGTGAATGACATGATTATGATAGCCACATGTATGATATTGAGAATATTTGATGTGGGTGAATTGTGTTGAATGATGGTGAATAATATTGACTGTGTGCGATATTATGATATGTGTGTGCGAATTGGATAAGTCGATCCGATTCAATAACTGTCATTTAACATTATTTTGCTCACCCTTATTTATGTGGCTATATTTTCAGTGGACTTAGGTCGCGATGGTGATTAGTGAGATGTCACCACAGCTGTAAGGAAGACATTACACATATTCTATATGTTGTGATAGTATTTTGGTGGTAGCCTTAGCCGGCTCTTATAAATATTCATTTTGATAGATGTGTATATAACTCTGTAGTGGATTTAGGTAGCTGACGGCTTTAACTGGAAGCCTAGATTTATTTTGATTACGTATATGATGAAGTGATGATGATATAGATAATAATGAAGATGTTTGGTTGTGATGACCATGGATGGTCCAACCATATATATATACATATATATAAGATGTTTGTTATGTCGAGGAACTGCATCGTGTGGATGTGATGAACAGGAACTGTTTATGTGTATTTGAGTTAGATTATGTGATGAATTATAATTTAGTGATAGATGCATGAAAAAGGAAGCTTTACATGAGTTTCTATGTATAATTGAGTAAGTGATAGGGTCATATAGAGTTTGGTGAGGTTTGGATGCCACGGGAGGGTTTCAATAACCTTTATACATGATTTAAAACTTGTAGAAACTAGAATTAGTCAAATCCATTAAGAATTAACCCTTGAGTTACGCAAAAATGTCTTAAAGTGGGCTAAACACGTTTCTGTGCATAAGTCTCTTACTTTTCAGTATTTTTGAGTATGGCCAGTGGCTACACGTCATAAATGATGTATATTAGATGGTGTCAAAGTTTGGTGGAGATTGAACTTTGTATGAGGAGGTTAGGGTAGTCAGAAGTTGGATCTTATAGTTTTTTCTACAATCTGCTGTAGTTTTATTGATAGTAATCGATTACCAAGATATGGTAATCGATTACCACAGCTAATTGAGCAGACCTAAGAGCTATTTTTACAAGAAATGAGGTTTTCTCTTGAGTGTAATCAATTACACCATGTGGTAATCGATTACTAGAGTGCAAAATCTCAGGAATGGTCCAAAGAGCAAGTTTTACAGGAAATGGGATGTTGTTCTCGGGTGTAATCGATTACCATGATGTGGTAATCAATTACCAAGAGTTTTAGGACCTTCCCGAGGGCAAAATTTACAGGAAACTGCATCTGCTCTCGGGTGTAATTGATTACCAGATTATGGTAATCGATTACTGGGGCCCTGACTAGTTATTTGACTTTCCACTTCCCCACATTTAACCTTCTAATGATCATTTATGATTGATATTGAAGTGGTGTGTTCCTAAAACCCTATTTTAAAGTTGAAACTAATTCACGAAAGATTTACTTAGGTTTTTGGGCGTTTGTTTTCAAGGTTAGGATGTTTTAAGAAAAGGGTCTGACCCTTAATTATTAACTTTAAACACACACTTTATCTACTAAACTATTGTTACTTCATTTAAATTATTGATTTTTCCTCTATATAACCTACATATTATTTATTTTGAGCTCCTATTAATAATAGGACCTGGCCAATTACTCTTGTTTTCAAGGCTCAGGACTGACCCTGATGCATAATAGGGGTGGGTCTATGGGTCTAGACCTGTGGGCTACCCTGTTTAACTTACCTTTACGAATACATATCGATAAAAGAAGTTTATTTAATTTATGGGCTCATAGGTTTGACTCATTTAGCCTATGGGTTAAATAGGTCTACTCTGCGGGTTTTTAAGCCAATCCAAGAGCTAATTTATTTTTAAAAATTATTATTTTATTTTAAACAAATCTTATTATTTTTCATATTATTTTACTTTCACATTTTCCTTTAAAAAATAGAATGTTATGTCAATGTTTCTTACATTAAAATAGGATAAAAATTGATATTTAGATTTCATTGGTTGCTAATTTGTTGAAATTTAGGTGCCAAGGCGAGAGCATTTTAGATAATTAAATGTTTTAAATTATATGTTTTGAACACGTATTTCGGTCCGGTCAATTTTCACCAAGAATGGGGAGTCCTGTCGCTTGGAACCCCTTCTTCCTATTCATGCTCGGGAGTGCCTTAAGAATTACCAAGAGCTTGTTCTTGGGTGTGCCTTAAAGATTGCCTAGAGCCTGTGTTTGGGCCCATTTTCAAAGTTGCCGAGAGCTTGTGCTCGGGTTCGTCTTCGAGATTGTCTTTGACTCCGAGCGATATTCCCAGGTGAAAGGATTTCCTAGAGAGGACTGAACTTCGATTCCGAATGATCCTTTTGGTTGTAAGATTTCCGAGTGAGACATTCCGAGTGGTTTGCTTCCGAGGGAAGTACCTCCGAGCGAATAGAGACTCTGACTTTGAATGAATACCTCTCGGGTGGAGATACATCCGAGTGAAGAATTCCCGATTTTAGATAAGTGCTTTTTCTAGGCAGAGATGTTTCCGAGTGGATAATTCCTGAGTGAATTGAT
Source organism: Clitoria ternatea (assembly GCA_037962975.1). Lineage (NCBI taxonomy): Eukaryota > Viridiplantae > Streptophyta > Magnoliopsida > Fabales > Fabaceae > Clitoria > Clitoria ternatea. The sequence goes on from CM075672.1 coordinate 267,391,246, forward strand.
TCTGAATGAAAAGGGCTCTGAACTTCAGAGGAGCACTTTTCGGGTAGACACACTTCCAAGTTCCATACTTCCAAGCGAGGTGTCTCCGAGTGATATATTTCTGAGTGAGTCATTTTAAGGGAATTACCTCCGAGCGAGTAGAGACTCTGACTTCGAATGAGTACCTCTCGGGTGGAGATACATCCGAGTGAAGAATTCCCGATTGAAGCCATTCTGAACGAAAAGCGAGCCCGATTTCGGATGAGTTGCTTTTTCTAGGCAGAGATGTTTCCGAGTGGATAATTCCCGACTGAATTAATTCTGAACGAAAAGGGCTCTGAACTTCGAAAGAGCACTTTTCGGGCAGAGACACTTCCAAGTTCCATACTTCCGAGCGAGGTGTCTCCGTGTGAGATATTTCCGAGTGAGTCATTTCAAGGGAATTACTTTCGAGCAAAGAAAGGCTCTGACTGTGAATGAGTACTTTTCGGGTAAAGATATATCCGAGTAGGGTGTCTCCGAGTGAGATATTTTCGAGTGGGTTGTTTCCGAGGGAATCACTTCCAAGCGAAGAAAGGCCTTGACTTCGAATGAGTATTTCTCGGGTACAGATATTTCTGAGTGGATAATTCCCAAGTGAATCGATTCTGAACAAAAACGGGCTCTGAACTTCGAAGGAGCACTTTTCGGGCAGAGACACTTCCGAGTTCCATACTTCCGAGTGGGGTGTCACCGAATGAGACATTTCCGAAGTGGGTCATTTTCAAGGGAATTACTCCCAAGCGAAGAAAGGCTCTGACTATGAATGAGTACTTTTTGGGCAAAGATATATCCGAGTGGGGTGTCCCCGAGTGAGACATTTCCGAGTGGGTCACTTTCAAGGGAAGAAAGCCTGACTTTAAGTAAGTGCTTCAAGCAAAAACCTTTTCGAGCGAATCATCTCCAAGTGAAGCGATTCTGAACGAAAAGAGGCTCTGATGAATACTTCTAGGGAAGAGATATTCCCGAGTGAGTCGGACTTTGAAAGAGCACTTTTTAGGCAGAGGTATATCCGGGTGAGACATTTCTGAGTGGGTCACTAGAAGGAAGAAAGGCTATGACTAAATGAGTGTTTCAAGCAGAGATATTTCTAGACAAATCACCTCCGAATGGAGCAATTCTGAACGAGAAAGGGATCTGGTGTTACTTGAATGAGTTCAAGCCTTCACACCGAGTATCAAAGGATCGATTCTGCATTTGGGCTTTTCATATATGTGAACACCTGTTTCGGTCTAACCATTTTCCACCAAGAATGGACACTGACATAGCGGTCCGGGACATAAGAACACCGGTCCGGGTATGAGGGATACCGATCTGAGCCAATGAAAGAGGTATCGTTCCCCTGAGACCGTCCAAGTGAGACCGATGTCCTCTCTTATCCAACGTGGGAAGGCACTTTCATGAACTTGATAATGGACCTGTGTGACACCGTTCGAGGAGTCTGATTGCCCATGCTGTGACTTGGAATCGCACCACCCAAGTCGATCCACAAATTCTGGGAGTGGCAGACAGGGGAAGGAAGTGGAAATAATTAAAAATCCCCCACTAGCTGCTGCTCCCCATAACCTGTTAGTGGCCAGGTTGGCTCCACTGTACACGTGGGTAAGCGGAGGCTTGAGCTATCCAAGCACTCAGCCAGCGCCCATGTCGCGACCTAAATCGCGGCGGGAGGCCGACCGTAAAAAGAAAATAAGGTTTCCCGAGTTTCCTCCAGAAACCGTGGAGTCGCCACTAATGTTTTTAAGGTAAAACATAAGAAAAAACCTAACGTGAAGGTACTAGTCCTAAATTAAGATTTTAAGTTTGGGAGTCTAATTACAGGTGGGGAAGGTATTAGCACCCCACACTGTCCGTTTTAAATGGTTACCCTAAATCATTTAATTTTGAATAATCCTACTAATTTATAATTTAAACCTCTTAAAGATGCCTCATGGATTTGTTGTTGATTTAATGATTTTTTAAAATTATAAACTTTACGATTAACAGGACGTCTCGTCCAAATTAATGGAGTTATTGTTAAAAGCATGATGATTTTATTTTTACTAATAAAAGGATATATATTTTTTTTTAAAATTTGGGCCCGACAGGAATAATTGTTCCAGCTCCTACGTATTCCCCAAGCGTTAGGGGAAATCAGGGTTACGTAGTTCTTTGGGTTATTTTAAAAAAATGTGAAGTATATTGAAAATGTCGAGATTTAAAACGTTAACCAACAGGACGTCTCGTCCAAATTGATTTCAAATGTTGTATAAAAAAGGAACCTTGGGTTTTATTGATTTTATTATATTTTTAGAGAAAAATTTAATAGTCTAAATTGATTTAAGAATGAAAAGTTTATTTGAAGACATAGATTAATAGGACGTCCCGTCCAAAGAATCTATAAAAATATTTTGATTTTTGTTATATTATCGATATTACTAAAGTGTTTTATCATCTAAATTATTTTAAAAAAATTTAACATAGATTGACAGGACGTCTCGTCCAAAAAATCTATAAAGACCCTAAATTTGTTATCAAAATATTTTTAAGGTCTACGTTAATTTTGAGATAATTAAAATTTATTTTATTTAAAAACTTAGACCAAAAGGATGTCTCGTCTAAATTGATCCTAATGTGAATATATTAATTTTTGTTACCTATTGGCATCACTAGAATACTTTATAGTCTAGAAATTAAACATAGGTTAATGAGAAGTCTTGCCTAAATTAACCCTAGCATAAAGATTTTAATTTTAGGCACATACCAATATTAATTTTGTTCTCTATTTTACAAATGTAATACTCTAAACTTAGTTAGTAGTAAACATTAACAGGTATTAGGTGACACTAATTATTAAAGTATTCCTAAAAGGAAAAGATTTCATGATTTAATTCTCCAAGAGACTGGGATTACGTACAATCACAACAAGATAAATTAAACAGAAAAGAAGATACCTGGTGTTGGTTTTATTTGTCAATAGTTCCTTATAGCTGCGCGTGAACACGTTCCATTTTTCCTATTCTGGTCCTGTGTGAATTATGTAAATATGCTTATATGTTGGAAGTTTTGTTATGCTTCTCGCTACTGCCGCTGTGCCAAGCCTCGCATCGATTGTCTCCACCCTCTCGGTCTTCGTGAATTCAAAAATACATGGCCATTGCAAAAAAAATTTCCCCCTCCTCTGCAACTTGGAAGTCCTTATATATATACATATATATATATATATGTATGTATTGAACTCCTTTCTCGGTTTATGCGCCTCTCAATTGGAAAATTGAATTTTTTTCTGTTTCTTCCCCCACCTTATAATAATATATATCATATATATCTTTTGTTTCAAAAACTAATTTTATCCCTTTTTCTCGCTTGAATTTCTTATAATAATATACTAATCCTTTTTTTCAATTGCGTCATCCCCTATGCATTGCGGTATCTGCAACTTATATTATAATATATAAAACCTCCTTTTCTTTTCACGTGGACCATATTATATATAAATATATTTACCATTTTTATAATATATATTAAGAAAAACTGATTTCATTAATATATATATAAACATCTATCTCCTAAAACTCTTATCATTTTCTTTAATCTCTTATCTGATCTCTTAAAATTTGAATTTTAAACTTCCTTTCTCTATTTGAATTTTAAATTTGTTAGGATTAGAGGTTCAAAAATTCAAAATTTATTGTTCTGACAAGGATTAAAAATTTTGGAGACCACAGCCCAGATCAATAATTTGAAATTCAAACAAGCCCACAGGTTCACTTTTTTTTCTAAAAAGAATTTTTTTATTTTTTGGTATTTTTATTATTTATTGAAAATTTTAAATAGGCCTGGATAAAATTGGGTAGCAACAGCCCAGAACCTCTATAAATGCCTCATCTGAAGAGGCACAAAGGGTTGGAAAATTTAGTCATTGAGTCGATACTCTGAGCATAAACTCCCCTGATAACTTGCTCCGATCTCTAAAACCTCTTGACCCCAAAGCTCTTGAAGTTTGTTCCGGTGTTCAAGAACTGGAACCTTGGTTTCTCGCACCTCTTAATTACTCCAGACCCTAAATCATCACCAAGACACCGGATCGAACCCTGTTAGTGAACTCTATTTCCCAGATACCGTCCAGATCTCCTACATCACCCTCATCAACTTCATACCGGCTCTTCCACCAAATCCTCACAGTCCCTTCAGTGAACTGTACACCGGTGCCCCATAGTTCCACAGCTACACCAGCGTCATGCCGGTTCCTACTGTTCAAGTCCACACCGGTTCTCAGCATCCCCGTCACACCAGTTACATTCTGTTCCTTATTTTCTTTTTTTTTCTCGTTGTTTATTTTCCTGTTAAATTTGCCATTTTTGTCGAATCTGTCATCTCGTTTAAGTATATCCTGTTAAATTTCTTTTGTTTTGCCTTGCAATCAATAATAACAATAAAAAGAAACCAAAATTTTCGTGTTCCTCTTAACCAATGTAGGAGCCTTTTTAATCAGTGTCGTACGGAAGTACTTCCGTCTACACTAGTTTCTTAGGACTCGTGCACGTACGAAGAACTTCGCCTTGTATGAGTCTTCCTCATGGGTATTATCCACCATCAATTTCATAGTTCTTTTTTCTAAAACCACCTTAAAGAACTACGTAACCCTGATTTCGTGATAACTCGAGAATACGTAGGAGAATGACTTAACTCTTGTCGGGCCCATCCTTCCTTTTTCATTTTTACGTTTTTTGTAACTACTCCGTTCTTATCACTTCCATGAAAATCAATTTAGACGTGACGTCTTATTGGTTTTTCCCCATTTTTGGTAGACCATCACCATGATTCATAAGGAAAGGGATACTTAAGAAGAGACATTCCGTTTATCCCCTTCTCATTTCTGCCCCCCGTATTTTTGATTAAAGGATGACTAATTTAGACGCAACGTCTTGTTAACATTCTTCCCTTTCCCTGTTTTATACCGAAATCCAGGTTAATTTGGACGAGACGTCCTGTTGGCCTTGCTTCAACATTCGTTTGTTCAGTCCGCTCCTTCCTTTTTTAAAATAAACAAAAAAGAATACAATAATAAAAAGGAAGAAATAATACATCCCTTGTAAAGCTATTCATGTTGTGCATTTTCGATCTTGGTACTGTTTTTAAAGGCGATGTAGGGTGCTAATACCTTCCCTACTCATAACCGACTCCCGAATTCAAATCTCACTCTTTTTAACCAGTGCCTTGTTAAAGTTTTTTTTCCAATGTATTTCCTATGGATAAAAAATATTGGTGGCGACTCCCTGTTTTTTGCTTGCATCATCTTTTCAAAGGGTCGGCCGCGCGGCCGCGATCCAGGTCGCGACAGATGGTGACACCACTGGGGAAACTTAAGAGAGTCAGGCCAGTTTGATTGAAAGCGCATGTTTTTTTATATATAGCCTTTGTTTACTTTGATTTCTTCCCTCATTTTGTTTCCTGTTAATTGTTGTAAATGTTTGTTTTTTCAATCGTGTCTTGTTATTTGTTTCATTGTCAATATTTGCATGATTGTGGACCTTAGGGTAGAGGACTATGCTACTTTTCTACAATTATTGAACCCTAGGGTAGACGACCTTGTATATTTGCTTTGTGTTTGTTCTTTGTGCAGAATGGGGTAAGGTAAAAGGTATTGAATGCCCTTTCACACACTACACTCATATTTTTGCACACACTGATGAGTGGCGCCCTATACCCGAGCCCCAAATAAAGATTAAGGTAGGAGGGGTTGGTAATGGAATCGTATGGGATGTACTTCCCATCCAGTGTTCGTAAGAACCTCAACTGGAGTTCGACCTTTCATGATATACGCACCTAGTAGACTTCCTACTGTTGCGTCCCTGTCATGAGTAGGATCTTGGCTCCAGTGACCTTTTAGAAGTCTAGAATAAGCCACCCAATGTGAGGAGTCACTTTTAGATGAGCTATAAGGCCTAGAAAAGACTTTCAGAAAATCCCGACCTAGGCCACAGAAAGGCAGACTTTACATTACCTTACGTCATTTTCAATTCCCTGTTAATCCAAATGGATAAACCATTTACTTGTCAAAGGATTACCTCACTTCAAAAATAATAGCTCGCTTTTCTTAAAAAAAAAACTGGCAATCTTTTGACAGGTAGATAGTTCCCTCCTCATCATGTACTTCTAAGTCTTGAGTCATAAGTTCCCTCAGTCGTCATTAAAAAAACAAAAAAAAGAAAGAAAAGAAAAGAAAAGATAATTTTTACTTCTCTCCGACTGGGGCATTAATGACGATTAAGAACTTGTGGTCCTCTAGACTTGAACCCGCACGAGTTCTGGTAATCGCTGCTTCCCCCAAGTAAAGTTGCTTTGCGTTGAATTAATAGGGGGAGCGTCGATTTCTGAACATGATTGATTCCTTTTCCCTTTCTTGATATTCACAGGGTTTGACGCGTACCTCTGAGCGAGTAAAGAAATTAACATGGGACATGATAATCACGATACAGAAGTGACAGAGTTGAGGAAGCTACTACATGTTAAGGCAAAGAATGTCGATACAACTAGTTTACAGACGCTGGGTAAAAAGTTGAATCTGACTCAAAAGATGGCTTTCGCTAGAAAATATGGAAGGATTTTGAAGTTGTTGGAAGTCGAGGTACAAGTTGAGGCGATCACCGCGTTGGCTCAGTTCTACGACCCACCCCTCAGATGTTTTACATTCAGGGACTTTCAGTTAGCCCCATCCATAGAAGAATTTGAACAAATACAGGGGATGCCTTTGGATGGGCAAATTCCATACCGTCATCTTGATCATCATGCCACCATCGCTGCAGTCTCCCGTGTTTTAAGAATTCATCCTGAGGCCTTGAGGAAAGCACAGATGAATAAAAATCAAATTCCTGGGTTCACACGGGGGTTCCTTGAGAAACATATGCAGACTCTGGCAGATAAAGAGGATTGGGAGACCTTCATTGACACCTTGGCCCTTACTATCTATGGGGTTTTCTTGTTCCCCAATCTAGACAATTACGTGGATTATGATGTCATCGCTGTCTTCCTGGCTCGCAAACACAGGCTTGAGAACCCTATCACGGCTGTGTTGGCTAATGTGTACTGCACCATGGATTTTTGCCATACGCAAGGTGGAAAAAGAATCGTCTGTTGTTTACCTATCCTGTATGTATGGCTGGTGTCTCGTGTCTTCCATCAGGTTTGCAAGGACAAATGTCCTGTTTTTGATTTAAAACTGTGTCAGTTGGCTTTAAAGAATGGGCACGATTAGGCCAATCACCTTGTAGGGCTCACAGCTGAGAAAGTCAGATGGTATCCTCAATGGCTGTGGGTCGAGTTGATCATATATAGCTGTGAAGGATATCCAAATGTTCCTCTCATTGGCACACATGGATGCATCAACTATAATCCTGTTATAGCAAAGTGTCAGTTAGCTTATCCTTTGCTCGGGCCACCAGATGAAGGATTGCTCGCTCCTCTCATTTTATACTATGCAAAAGGGAACTATGTGGCTACTGTCCGGGACATAGCCAATGCATGGAAGAAGATCCATTAGATGGGAAAAGAATTAGGGGCTCGAAGCCACGCCGTGGGAGTGGAATACCATGAATGGGTCCTGAACAGAGTTTCAATTGTAAAATTGCCCTTCAGAGGTCCCTCATACCAGTCTGCAAGCATTCCTGCTCCTTTGTTTATCATAGAGGATAAGGCCATACAGATTTTGAAGGCTCAAATAGAGGAATTAATGGCCAAGAATCAAAGGCTGGAAGAAGACTTGCTAAAATATCAGTAAGAATGCACCCTCCTAAGGAAGGAGAATCTAGAAAATACGTAGACCATGGAAGAGGTGCGGAAAAAGCAGAAGATTGAGGAAGATTATAGGGTAAAGCAAGATCAATGTCTCCAGGCAGCCAATTCTCAACTAAAAACAAAAAGCAAGCAAAGTGACGTCATCCTGGCTGAAAAACAGTTTCTCAAAGATATCCTGACACAGTCCAAGGAAAATGAAAGAAAAGCTTTGAGGGAGAAGGAGTTGTTACAATCCCAGGTATATAACTTGGAGCAACAACTGGACAGGATAATGAGGGCATACGAACAGGAGATAAATGATGAGCGACGGAGTGCCATGGACACAGAGCGGCGTTGTCAAGAGGCCACACAAGTCTTAGAAACTGAATTGGCTCGGCAGGACAAAGTCGTTCATTCGTGGATGGAACGCTTCGCTAATCTGGCTTACCTGGCTAATGGAGTTCTAGAGGATCTTCTGCTATTGCTGAAACAAGCTGAAGGGATGGTCAATCCCCTCTCTACTCCAAGAGAAATTTCATCATTTTTGAATTATTGCCATGAAAGGATTTGTAAAATGAAGGCTCTGATTGCCCAAGCCAGGAATGGCTAAAATGTTGTAATCGAATTCTTACAGTGTATTTCATGGAAGTATGAAATAATGAAGCACTCTTTTGTCTCTACGATTGTCTCATGTCTCATGTTAATTCTCGTCTTACTGCTTTACCTAGTACTTTTGAACGTGACATTCTGAGGAACGGTCAGAGGTTACGCGTCGAATTGTGAATCGTGCCCCGCGTGATGTTTTTCTACTTTTTCTTATTTATTTTCTTTTTGCTAACGCTTCCCTATGATTTCCTTTAGACAGCACGGGGACACACCCTTACAGAACCTGACTACAGTAGAAGCTCATGGCTGAGACAGAATAAATGAATGAGAACCTCAAGAATGAGAATAATCAGTTAAGGGAACAAGTAGCGGAATTAACAAAGCTTCTGGAAAAAAGGGTCATTGAAGGGGACTCTTCTGCAGGGAACAAGGAGCAAACACCTACCCCACCTCCCCCAGGTTTTGGTCCAGCACCAGGCCCAACTGTAAACCCCACGACTGTTCCCCTCACCATTAATATTGGGAACCCAAATCAAGCTGCTGACCCTCAACCCAAACCTCGCGACCTATCATATGGTTATGCGCCACCACACACTTTCATTGGCCCAGACGGTAACCCTGTACCATTTCCACAATATGGTTTACCTCCCGGGTACTTCCCCCTCTATTGACCAACCCCCAAGATGGAAATACCCTACAATTGACAAATCCCCAAGTTCCAAACCCTACCCAAACAACCGTTCCGCCGGTTAACCAAGCCCTAGGGCCTTAAACCACCCAGACTCAGGCCACCCAAATAGCTTAGCCAATCCATGTCACCCAAGCGACGGCTCAACCACAGGGTCCTGCGCTAAACACTAGCCTAATGAACCAAGCTCATCTGACAATGCCTTTTTACCCATATTATGGTTACCCGTATGGATACATGAACTCTTACACTGTCAACCCACAGAGTGTGACTCAAATGGTAAACCCAGTTACTGGTCTTGGCACAGCCATAGCTCCCCAGCAAAAGGGGAAGATAGAGATCCTGGAAGAGCGATTGCGGATCATGGAAGGTGTAGAGGGGCTTGGCTTTATAGATGCTTCTAAACTCTGTTTAGTTCCAGATGTTATCATCCCACCGAAGTTTAAAGTACCTGACTTCGACAAGTACCGAGGGATGACTTACCCTCGAAACCATCTTACGATAGACTGTCGAAAGATGGCGTCCCATGCGTCTAATGACAAGCTGCTAATACATTGCTTTCAGGACAACCTAGCTAGGGCTGCACTCACTTGGTACACTCATTTGGATCAAACTCGTATTCGCTGTTGGAAGGACCTGGCAGATGCCTTTCTGAAGCAGTATAAGTATAACCTAGATATGGCCCCTGATAGAATTCAGCTCCAAAACATGACAAAGAAAGATAATGAGACATTCAAGGAGTACGCGCAATGCTGGTGTGAGATGGCCGCACAAATAGACCCCCTGCTCTCGGAAAAAGAGGTAGTGGCCATGTTTATCGACACACTCCAATCACCTTTCTATGATAGGATGATTGGCAGTGTTTCATCCAATTTCTCTGATATTGTTATTATTGGAGAGAGAATAGAGAGCGGTCTAAGGACGGGGAAGATTTCACGAAGCCCGTCTGGGCCACTTCATGCAAAAAGGTCAGCACCAGGTGAAGGGAGAAAGAGAGATGGGGAAACCAACTCCATCTCTTATGACCAAAAGAAAACACAGTACAGATTATTCAGCCCTGCCACTTTTCAACACGCCAATCACTTTCCTCACGCACCGTACCCACATATCGCAGCCACCGCACATAACCAGATCCCTTATCCCACTACACCACAATCCCACTACCGTCCACCCATTATTAGGGCACCGAACCCACAGCCAACATCGCATAATCCTCTGCAACATTGGTCTCAACCCCCTAATCCTAACCAAAACCAGAGAAGACCAAACAATGAACGAACACAGGTCCAATTTGACCCAATCCCCATGACATACATTGAACTTCTACCTCACCTTATTCGATACTCCCTTGCAGTCCCTTGTCCTGCTAAGCCATTAGAACCTCCCTACCCTATGGGGTATGATCCAAATGCCCGTTGTGATTATCATGCTGGGGCACCTGGGCACTCCACAGAGAATTGCATGGCCTTAAAATATAGAGTGCGAGATTTGATCAAAGCCAATTGGTTAGATTTTAAGGAAGGTATGCCAAATGTGACCACAAATCCGTTACCCAATCACCAAGGTTCTGAGATTAATGCTGTGGAAAAAGATGAAGTGTGCGTGATCGATGTCTCTGACGTTAAGATGCCATTGAAGGAAATTCACGCTCAGTTATTTGGAAAAGGTTTAATAAAAGAACCATTGGACTGTGAAAATAATGATGAGCAAACTGCTAGCCGTAAAAGTTTTTATAAGGTGCTCCAGAAACTCATGGATAGTCATGTCTTCCAAGTCTACAGGCGCTGTGATAGTAGTGTAAACATGGTTCATGGGCAATCAGAGATGCCAGTTCTTAAGCCACTGGTGATTTACTACACCAAGAACCTGCCGACAACTACAGCTCCCATACGGCGGCCTATCACAATCCAGACACCCGCTCCCTTTGCATTTGAAGATTCTCGAGCTGTCCCTTGGAAATATAACGTGGAAGTAATAGCTAAAAGCTCAAAAATAGATGACTCACCTTTGGTGAACATATCAGGGATAGGAGGATTGACCCGGAGTAGTCGGGTTTACTCCGTACCAGAATTAAGGAAGGAACCAAGTCCAGTGAGTGGAGCTGGTAGCAGTAGGAAGGCCAAGTTGGTCAAAGGGGATGCTGATAGAGAAACCAAAAGAGCGGTGACTGATGAGGAAGCTCAGGAATTTTTGAGTTTTATTCACCAGAGTGAATACCAAGTGATAGACCAGCTGAACAATACCCCTACAAAGATTTCCCTTTTATCACTTTTGTTGAATTGTGAGCCTCACCGAAGAATTTTGATGAAGATACTTAATGAGGCTCATGTAAATCACGATATTTCCATCGACAAGTTTCAAGGGATAGTGGGACACATTGCCACTGACAATTACTTAACATTTACTGATGACGAGATACCTGCGGAAGGAATGGGATACAATACAGCCCTTCACATCTCAGTTAAGTGTCGAGATCATATACTGGCGAAGGTACTGATCGACAATGGGTCATCTTTATCAAACCAAGTTCTATGGTGGTAAGAGCATTGGACGGCACTAGAAGAGAGGTGATAGGTGAAATTGAACATCCAATTCAAGTAGGGCCATACACTTTCCAGGTTCTCTTCTAAGTGATGGATATTATGCCTGCCTATAGCTGCTTATTGGGTCGGCCCTAGATCCACTCAGCTGGAGTGGTTCCCTCTACTTTACACCAAAAATTAAAGTTTATTGTCGATAATAGGCTTATTATCGTTTCTGGTGAAGAAGATTTTCTGGTCAGCAAACCCCTGTCTACCCCCTACATCGAAGCTGCGGAGGAGGCACTTGAGACCTCTTTTCAAGCTTTGGAGATTGTGAATGCCACGTATGTCGGGGAAGGAAATATAGAAGGGAAGGCCCATATGCCAAATGCATCTATAACGATGGCCAAAATGATGTTACAAGAAGGGTATCAACTTGGGAAAGGCTTGGGGTGTGGTTTGGAAGGGAGACTAGAATCGCTGCATCTTCCAGAAAATAAAGACAGGTATGGTTTGGGATACCAACCTTCAGCAGCCGATAAAAGAAGGGTAGCGGAGGAAAAAAAAGAGAGAAGGATTGCTCGCTTAGAGAATCGCGAACCCCGTAGTGCCAGAGTCCCCCTATGCGACCTCTACCAGAGCTTCTGAAGCGCGGGTCTGACATCCCCTGATCAAGTAGCTGTTATTGAAGATTATCCCTGTGAAGATGGAAGCTTCGTGATCCCTTGCTCACCAAGTAAAGATATTTGTAATTGGGAAGCCATAGAGCTACCCACGACTTTAAATTTTCTATCAAAGTAATTGGCAAAACTTTAATGACTTGTTGACCTCATTGTTATGCCTAAGGCTTTGGGGTATTTTTCTGTAATAAGGGCAAACACATGTTTTATCATTTTCAGTTTTTCAATAAATACATATTGAATTCCAATCCTTCTTGTTTTCCCTATCTTTGCATTGATTCCCTGATCCTTTACTTATCTATTTTTTATTATTCACCATAATAACCTGAATAAACACAGATCCAAAGATGATCCTCTTGAATAATGAGCTTGCAATCCTATTTCATGACTTTGACCACCCGGTTGACTATGCTGACGACGAATATAAGGAAGTTTGTGATCCATCGCCTGAGTTAACAAGGTTATTGGGACAAGAGGAGAGAGAAATTTAACCTCATTTAGAGATAGTTAAGATTGTTAATTTGGGGAACGAGGAGGATAAGAAGAAAGTCAAGATTTGTACCTCCTTGAGTAAGGAACAGAGGCAAGAATTGATTAAGCTGTTAATGGAGTTCTGTGACATCTTCGCTTGGTCTTACCAAGACATGCCTGACCTTGATGCTAGCATTGTTGAGCATAAATTACCATTGAAGCCAGATTATCCCCCGATAAAGCAAAAATTGCGCCGAATGAAGCCTGAAATTCTCTTGAAAATCAAAGAAGTTAAGAAGCAGTTTGAAGCTGGATTTTTAACAGTGGCAAAATACCCTCAATGGGTAGCCAATATCGTCCCTGTCCCAAAGAAAGATGGAAAGGTACGAATGTGTGTAGACTATCGGGACCTGAATAGGGCTAGTCCTAAAGACAATTTTCCTCTGCCACAGATTTGATGTTCTAGTTGATAACACAGCCCAACATACCATCTTCTCATTTATGGATGGTTTCTATGGGTATAACCAGATTAAGATGGCGCCTGAAGACATGGAGAAGACCACATTTGTCACCTTGTGGGGCACCTTCTGTTACAAAGTGATGTCCTTCGGTTTAAAAAACACTGGGGCAACTTACCAAAGGGCAATGGTGACCCTCTTTCATGACATGATGCATAAGGAAATAGAGGTTTATGTGGATGATATCATTGCCAAATCTAGAACTGATGAAGAACATATTGTTGATTTGAGAAAGCTCTTTGAAAGATTAAGGAAGTTTAAGCTCAGGTTAAACCCTGCCAAGTGCACCTTTGGCGTAAGATCGGGAAAGCTGTTAGGGTTCAATGTAAGCAAGAGAGGGATAGAAGTTGATCCTGACAAGGTCAAGGCGATTCTCGAAATGCCACCTCCTTGTACAGAAAAAGAAGTCAGGGGTTTCTTGGGAAGGTTGAACTACATTGCTCGGTTTATCTCACAACTGACGGTAACTTACGAACCGATCTTTAAGTTACTCCGTAAAAACCAACCGACACAATGGAATGAAGATTGCCAAATTGCTTTCGAGAAGATAAAACAGTACTTGTGAAAGCCACCGATCTTGGTACCGCCGACTCCTGGAAGGCCATTTATCTTGTATCTAACAGTGGTGGATGAATCTATGGGTTATGTATTGGGGCAGCATGATAAGGCTGGAAAGAGAGAACATGCCATTTACTACCTGAGCAAGAAGTTCACAGATTACGAGATGAGGTATTCGGCTCTAGAAAGAACTTGTTATGCATTAGCGTGGGCAGCCCGACGTCTAAGGCAATATATGCTAGGTCAAACTACTTGGCTGATTTCCAAGATGGACCCTGTCAAGTATATCTTTGAAAAACCCGCCTTAACCGAAAGAATCGCTCGATGGCAAGTCCTATTAACTGAGTACGACATAATCTATGTCACTTAAAAGGCCATAAAAGGAAGCGCTTTAGCGGACTACTTAGGCTGTCAACCCGTAAATGACTACCAACCCATGCACCTTGACTTCCCGGATGAGGATATCTTGACACTGTCTAATAAAGAAGACACCCAGAAAGACAAATGGATGCTGAGATTTGATGGAGCTTCTAATGCACTAGGGTATGGGATTAGGGCCATCCTTATTTTGCCAGACAAAGAAGTTATCCCTGTATGTGCCAGACTTTGTTTTAACTGTACTAATAACATCGCCGAAAATGAGGCATGCTCTCTGGGGATCCGAGTAGCGTTAAATGCAAAAGTGAAGAAGTTAGAAGTCTACGGGGATTCCGCCTTGGTTATTCACCAACTAAAAAGAGAATGGGAAACTAGGGATAGCAAGTTGATTCCTTATCAAGCTCATATTAAGAAGCTGATCAAGGAATTTGATGATATCTCTTTTCACCACGTCTCCCGGGATGACAACTAAATGGCCGACGCTTTGGCTACCCTTGCATTGATGTTTGAATTAAGCAATGACCATGATATGCCTCTGATTGAGGTAGAAAGACACAATCGACCCGCTTACTGCTTAGTGATAGAAGGAGAGTCGGATGGAAAACCATGGTATTACGATATCAAAAGATATATCCAGAGTCAAGAATACCCTAAGGGCACCACAGAAAATGACAAAAAAACCCTAAGAAGGCTAGTAATGGGTTTCTTTATGAATGGTGATGTTCTTTACAAGAGAAATTAGGACTTTGTCCTCCTTCGTTGTGTCGATACTATTGAAGCATACAAGATCATGGCAGATATTCATGAAGGATCTTTTGGAACTCATACCAATGGACATGCCATGGCAAGAAAGATCTTGAGGGCCGGATACTATTAGATAACCATGGAAGCCGATTGTTTCATTTATGTTTGAAAGTGTCATAAATGTCATATATACGCTGACCATTTTCATGCACCCCCGTCATTCCTGAATGTCTTATCAGCACCATGGCCTTTCTCAATGTGGGACATGGATGTTATTGGGCCCATTGAACCAAAAGCTTTGAACGGACATCGTTTTATCTTAGTTGCCATTGATTATTTCACCAAATAGGTGGAAGCGGCTTCATACGCTAATGTAACGAAGAATGTTGTGGTCAAATTTGTCAAGCATGAATTGATATGTCGGTATGACTTTCCAAATCAGATTATCACTGACAATGGCATGAATTTGAACAATAGGATGATGAAAGAGTTGTGTGAAAGCTTTAAGATTTATCATCACAATTCCTCTCCTTATCGACCAAAGATGAACGGGGCGGTTGAGGCGGCCAACAAGAATATTAAGAAAATCATACAGAAGATGGTTGTGACATACAGAGACTGGAGTGAGATGCTCCCTTTTGCTTTACACGGGTATCGTACCTCAGTCAGGACTTCGACAGGGGCAACTCCGTTTTCTCTAGTATACGGTATGGAAGCGGTTGTACCTTTTGAGGTAGAGATTCCATCCCTTAGGGTAATAATGGAGGCGAAACTAGAAGAATTTGAATGGGTCCAACCTCGATATGACCAACTGAACCTAATAGATGGGAAGAGACTGAATGCCCTCTGCCACGGTCAGTTGTACCAAAGACGTATGAAACGGCCATTTGAAAAGAGAGTACGACCTTGACAGTTCCAAGAAGGAGACCTGGTCCTTAAGAAAATTTTACCAATCCAAAAGGACAATCGAGGCAAATAGACACTAACTATGAAGGACCATATGTCGTGAAGAGAGCCTTTTCTGGGGGGCCTTGATACTCGCGACCATGGATGTTAAGGACTTACCAATGCCCATAAATACGGATGCGGTCAAGAAATACTTCTCCTAGAAAAATAATATCAGAATAAAAAGAAAACAAGAAAAGAAGAATAAGAATAAAAGATGCTCGCTAGGCTGAAAACCTGAAAAGGCGGCCTAGGCAAAAGTTAGAGCGACCCGGTGAGTCGAAAACCTGAAAAGGAGGCTCAGGCAAAATTAGGGTCGAAATCTTGACCGTGTGATTAAGACTTCCCGTGCAAAAGGTGTGAGTCCGAACTGGGGCACATGGGTCATGACTAAATCGCTTTCTCAGAAGCGGAGTCGAGGGGTGAGCTTGGAGCCATGATATGGGGTTTAAGATGTGTGTTATCCTCAGAGGTTCACCGAAAGATCAGCAAGATTTCCCTTTTCCATCTATTATTAACCTGTGTATTGGACTTCTTTTGTTTTCCCTACTTCCCCTTCCCTGTACCTACTCAACTCATGAATAAATTTCACCTTTTTTTCGATACGTGTTTATTACTGTGAATTTCATGAATAAGATAAGACATGTGTTTTCCTTTATCTAATAAAATGAAATTAATTATTTAAAGTTATGGGGTGTAAGATGCTCCTATTGCTCGATCTCACCTTGGGCAATCGTTATGAAGAATGAGCCCAGGCACGCTCTTTGAAGTTAGAATTTCCTCATTTATTCTGTTCAGTCATGAGTCGCCTCATTTTTGTAGAGATCATGGTTCTGTGGGAAGTCTCCTCAGATTCTTATTTGTTTTGCTCTGTACTACTAACTCTCCTCTACAGGTTATTGCAACAAATAATCATGTCAGGTCTCAACAACTCAACCAAGTTCTTTTCCCCAGTAGGATCACGATCGCCAAAGTTGGCACTTCAGAAGACTCCTCCTTATTCACCAAATCTTACACCTCTTAAGGACTCTTCCTCAAGTGCCAAATTGGCACTTTCAATTCATCGCCTAGGATGGGCACCTTCAATTTTCTTCCATTTCCTAGGATGGGCACTTTCAATTTCCTTTCATTGCCTAGGATGAGCACTTTCAATTTCCTTTCATCGCCTAAGATGGGTACCTGCAATTTTCTACCGTCGCCTAGGATGGGCACTTTTTAAATTTTCTTTCATTGCCTAAGATGGGCACTTTTAAGTTTTTTCATTGCCTAGGATGGGAACTTTCAATTTCCTTTCATTGCCTAGGATGGGCACTTTCAATTTTCTTTCGCCGTCTAGGATGGGCACCTTCAACTTTCTTTCATCGCCTAGGATGGGCACTTTTTAAATTTCCTTTCATTGCCTAGGATGAGCACTTTTAATTTTCTTTCATTGCCTAGGATGGGCACTTTCAATTTCCTTTCATTGCCTAGGATAGGCACTTTCAATTTCCTTTCATTGCCTAGGATGGGCACTTTCAATTTCCTT
Source organism: Clitoria ternatea (assembly GCA_037962975.1). Taxonomy (NCBI): domain Eukaryota; kingdom Viridiplantae; phylum Streptophyta; class Magnoliopsida; order Fabales; family Fabaceae; genus Clitoria; species Clitoria ternatea. Next base: position 267,408,654 of record CM075672.1, read on the forward strand.
TCGTCGCCTAAGATGGGCACCCGCAATTTTCTTCCGTCGCCTAGGATAGGCACTTTCAATTTTCTTTCATTGCCTAGGATGGACACTTTCAATTTTCTTTCATCGCCTAGGATGGGCACCTTTAATTTTCTTTCATCGCCTAGGATGGGCACCTTCAGTTTTCTTTCATCGCCTAGGATGGGCACTTTCAATTTCCTTTCGTCGCCTAGGATGGGCACCCGCAATTTTCTTCCGTCGCCTAGGATGGGCACTTTCAATTTCCTTTCATTGCCTAGGATGGGCACTTTCAATTTTCTTTCATCGCCTAGGATGGGCACCTTCAATTTTCTTTCATCGCCTAGGATGGGCACCTTCAGTTTTCTTTCATCGCCTAGGATGGGCACTTCTAAGTTTCTTTCGTCGCCTAGGATAGGCACCTTCAATTCCTCCCACTGCCTAGGACGGGCACTTTTAAGTTTCTTTCGCCGCCTAGGACAGGCACTTCTAAATTTCTTCCAATGCCTAAGACGGGCACTTTTTTAAGTTTCTTTTGCCGCCAACACTTTTATTTCATACCACTCTCAAGCTTTTATCTCCAAGGATTGCCCCTTTTATGTTTTCTTACTGCCAAAGTTGGCACCTCTCTCAAACTTTCTTTCATCTCCTTTCAAACTAGGACATCACCCCAGGTTTCATCTCTCTCCGTTAAGGGATGACACCCCAAATCACCCAAAACAGCTTAAACTGGAGCATCCCCCAGAATTCCCTCCCCCGGCAAGCTACCATACATCCCTAGTGGGCCCCAGGTCTCTCTTCCAGTCATAAGCGGCAGTGCCCCAAATTCCCAGATAGCTCAAATCGGGGCATCACCCCAGGTTCATTCTGTTACAGTCAAGGGGCAATGCCCCCTAAAATTCTTTTAATCATGTCAAACTAGGGCATCGCCCCAGGTTCATTTTCTTTCAGTTAAGGGGCAATACCCTGAATTCCCCAGTCAGCTCAAACTGGGGCATCACCCCGAGTTTCTCTTGTTTCAGTCAAGAGGCAATTTCCCCCAAGATACTTTCAGTTATGTTAAACTGAGGCATTACCCCAGATCTTTTTCTTTCAATCAAGGAACAGTACCCCAATATTCTTTCAATCATCTCAAACCAGGGTCAACCCTAATTTTTACATTTCTTGTCAACCGAGGGTCAACCTCAACCTTTACTTTCCTATCAACCATGAGGCAACACCATCACCTTTTTTTCCTTACCAGCCAATCGGATATTACCCAGGTAAATAAAAAAAAACAAACAAAAAAAAGGTAAAAAAGAGAGTAAAAGCTTCAAGTGTCAATTCCTAGGTTTCCCCCTCATCTGGTTCTCCTGGTTATTGAAGTCGGCATGACTTTGACAATGGTGTTCACGTCTTTACTTCCTTTCCATTTCAAAAAGCAAGAAGAGACTTCATGCTTTTCTCATGGAAAAGAATTAAAGAGGGGCATCTGTAAAGACCTATTTCGGTCCAGTCAATTTTCACCAAGAATGGGGAGTCCTGTCGCTTAGAACCCCTTCTTTCTATTCATGCTTGGGTGTGCCTTAAGAATTACCGAGAGCTTATTCTCAGGTGTGCCTTAAAGATTGCCTAGAGCCTGTGTTTGGGCCCATTTTCAAAGTTGCCGAGAGCTTGTGCTCGGGTTCGTCTTCGAGATTGTCTTCGACTCCGAGCGATATTCCCAGGTGAAAGGATTTCCGAGAGAGGACTGAACTTCGATTTCGAATGATCTTTTTGGTTGTAAGATTTTCGAGTGAGACATTTCCGAGTGGGTTGCTTCCGAGGGAAGTACCTCCGAGCGAATAGAGACTCTGACTTCGAATGAATACCTCTAGGGCGGAGATATATCCGAGTGAAGAATTCCCGATTTTGGATGAGTGCTTTTTCTAGGAAGAGATGTTTCCGAGTGGATAATTCCCGAGTGAATTGATTCTGAACAAAAGGGCTCTGAACTTCAGAGGAGGACTTTTCAGGCAGAGACACTTCCAAGTTTTATACTTCCGAGCGAGGTGTCTCCGAGTGAGACATTTCTGAGTGAGTCATTTCAAGGGAATTACCTCCGAGCGAGTAGAGACTCTGACTTCGAATGAGTACCTCTCGGGTGGAGATACATCCAAGTGAAGAATTCCCAATTGAAGCTATTCTGAACAAAAAGTAAGCCCGATTTCGGATGAGTTGCTTTTTCTAGGCAGAGATGTTTCCGAGTGGATAATTCCCGAGTGAATTAATTCTGAACGAAAAGGGCTCTGAACTTCGAAAGAGAACTTTTCAGGTAGAGACACTTCCAAGTTCCATACTTCCGAGCGAGGTGTCTCTGAGTGAGATATTTCCGAGTGAGTCATTTCAAGGGAATTACTTCTGAGCAAAGAAAGGCTCTGACTTCGAATGAGTACTTTTCGGGCAAAAATATATCCGAGTAGGGTGTCTCCGAGTAAGATATTTCCGAGTGGGTTGTTTCCACTTCTAAGCGAAGAAAGGCCTTGACTTCGAATGAACATTTCTCGGGTACAGATATTTTCGAGTGGATAATTCCCGAGTAAATCGATTCTGAATGAAAAAGGGCTCTGAACTTCGAATGAGCACTTTTTAGGCAGAGACACTTTCGAGTTCCATACTTCTGAGTGGGGTGTCACCGAATGAGACATTTTCGAAGTGGGTCCTTTTCAAGGGAATTACTCCAGAGCGAAGAAAGGCTCTGACTATGAATGAGTACTTTTCGGGCAAAGATATATCCGAGTAGGGTGTCCCTGAGTAAGACATTTCCGAGTGGGTCACTTTCAAGGGAAGAAAGGCTGACTTTAAGTAAGTTCTTCAAGCAGAAACCTTTCCGAGTGAATCACCTCCGAGTGAAGCGATTCTGAACGAAAAAAGGCTCTAATGAATACTTCAAAGGAAGAGATATTCCCGAGTGAGTCGGACTTCGAAAGAGCACTTTTTAGGCAGAGGTATATCCGGGTGAGACATTTTCGAGTGGGTCACTAGAAGGAAGAAAGGCTATGACTAAATGAGTGTTTCAAGCAGAGACATTTCCGGACAAATCACCTCCGAATGGAGCAATTCTGAACGAGAAAGGGATCCGGTGTTACTTGAATGAATGCAAGACTTCACACCGAGTGTCAAAAGAGCGATTCTGCATTCGGGCTTTTCATATATATGAACACCTGTTTCGGTCCGACCATTTTCCACCAAGAATGGATACTGACATAGCAGTCCGGGCCATAAGAACACCGGTCCAGGTATGAGGGATACCGATCTGAGCCAATGAAAGAGGCATCGTTCCCCTGAGACCGTCCAAGTGAGACCGATGTCCTCTCTTATCCGACGTGGGAAGGCACTTTCATGAACTTGATAATGGACCCATGTGACACCGTTCGAGGAGTCTGATTGCCTATGTTGTGACTTGGAATTACACCACCCAAGTCGATCCATGAATTCTGGGAGTGGCAGACAGGGGACGGAAGTGGAAATAATTAAAAATCCCTCACCAGCCGCTGCTCCCCATAACCTGTTAGTGGCCAGGTTGGCTCCACTGTACACATGGGTAAGCGGAGGCTTGAGCTGTCCAAGCACTCAGCCAGCGCCCAGAACCTCTGTAAATGCCTCATCTGAAGAGGCACAAAGGGTTAGAAAATTTAGTCATTGAGTCGATACTCTGAGCACAAACTCCCCTGATAACTTGCTCCGATCTCCAGAACCTCTTGACCCCAAAGTTCTTAAAGTTTGTTCTGGTGTTCAAGAACTGGAACCTTGGTTTCTCGCACCTCTTAGTTACTCCAGACCCTAAATCATCACCAAGACACCGAATCGAACCCTGTTAGTGAACTCTATTTCCTAGATACCGTCCAGATCTCCTAAATCACCCTCATCAACTTCATACCGGCTCTTCCACCAAATCCTCACAGTCCCTTCTGTGAACTGTACACCAGTGCCCCATAGTTCCGTAGCTACACCAGTGTCACGCCCGTTCCTACTGTTCAAGTCCACACCGGTTCTCAGCATCGCCGTCACACCAGTTACATTCTGTTCCTTATTTTCTTTTTGTTTCTCGTTGTTTATTTTCCTGTCAAATTTGCCATTTTTGTCGAATCTGTCGTCTCGTTTAAGTATATCCTATTAAATTTCTTTTGTTCTGCCTTACAATCAATAATAACAATAAAAAGAAACCAAACTTTTCATGTTCCTCTTAACCAATGTAGGAGCCTTTTTAATCAGTATCGTACGGAAGTACTTCCGTCTACACTAGTTCCTTAGGACTCATGCACGTGCAAAGAACTTCGCCTTGTATGAGTCTTCCTCATGGGTATTATCCACCATCAATTGCATAGTTCTTTTTTCTAAAACCACCTTAAAGAACTACGTGACCCTGATTTCTCGATAACTCGAGAATACGTAGGAGCAGGACTTAACTCCTGTCGGGCCCATCCTTCCTTTTTCATTTTTACGTTTTTTGTAACTATTCCGTTCTTATCACTTCCATGAAAATCAATTTAGACGTGACGTCTTGTTGGTTTTCCCCCATTTTTGGTAGACCATCACCAGTATTTATAAGAAAAGGGATACTTAGGAAGAGACGTTCTGTTTATCCCCTTCTCGTTTCTGCCCCCCGTATTTTTGATTAAAGGATGACTAATTTAGACGCGACGTCTTGTTAACATTCTTCCCTTTCCCTGTTTTATATCGAAATCCAGGTTAATTTGGACGAGACGTCCTGTTGGCCTTGCTTCAACATTCGTTTGTTCAGTCCACTCCTTCCATTTTTTTAAATAAACAAAAAAATGCAATAATAAAAAGGAAGGAATAATACATCCCTTGTAAGGCTATTCATGTTGCGTATTTTCGATATTGGTATTGTTTTTAATAGGCGATGTAGGGTGCTAATACCTTCCCTACTCGTAACCGACTCCCGAATTCAAATCTCACTCTTTTTAACCAGTGCCCTGTTAAAGCTTTTTTTTCCAATGTTTTTCCTATGGATAAAAAATATTGGTGGCGACTCCCTAGTTTTTGCTTGCATCATCTTTATGAAGGGTCGGCTGCGCCACCGTGATCCAGGTCGCGACATATGTGTTTTAGTTTAATAAAAAGAAATATGTTTTGAGTCAAAGCCCAACAATTTTAAAGCAAAAAATATAGAACCTTACGCAAACTAGCTTACAGGCCAACCCACAAGCCTACATAGAGATGAGTATACAGTCTCGAGCCCATGGGCTAACCTCTTTAACCCATCATTGTGAGGGTTTCAAGTTATAGAAAAGATGACATTTAAATTATGGGTTTGCAAGCCTAACCTGTTTAACCTATTTGTTAAACAAGCTTAACCCGCGAGCCGACCTATATTTAAATTTATTATTTTTAAACAAACTTTATCCTTTCTCAATACTATTTCACTTTCACACTTCACACTTCACTTTTTTTGTTAAAAATGAACTTCTAACTTAAGACAATGTTAGATCATTGTTCCTTATATTGAAATATGATAAAGTTGATATTTACATTTCATTGATTGCTAATTTGATGAAAATTAGTTGTCGAGGTTCATGATTTTGAATGATTAAATTTTTAAATTGTAAGTGATTTGATTTTCATAAAAAACATGTTTTAGACCAAAACCTAAAAATTTTAAAGCAAAGAAAGCAAAAAAATAAAAAAAATATACGGGCTAGCCCATAGGCCAACCCATGGGCTTGTGGTCCTTACACAGTTCTGAAAAAACTGTCCCATTTAAGATGCAAGCTCATGCAAGTTAGCCCATTATGGGATGGGCTTATACGGGCTGACCCATTTACCTAACTCTAGACCTACAATCCTTACACAAACCTAAAAAATCGATCTATTTAACTTTTGAGGTCATGTGAATTGACCAATTGCAAGGTGAACCAACATGTATACCTAACTTCATCCTGCAGAGACAAATTCACCAATTTTTTTATTAGCCAATACAAATACTCCATAGCTACTACTTGACAATGTTATCGTATATAAGACTTTTTATTTATAAAAAAAACTAATAAAATTAGGAGTAAAATGTGTTTTTGGTCTCTCGGTTGTAAAGATATGATTTTATTCTTTATATTACTTTTATATTTGTTTAGGTTTTTGTATTTATGAAAAATATAATGTCTTTACGTGACAAGAATTTAAGGTTGTAGCATCAGCCAAAAGCTCATGCAACAACTAAAAATACTCATGCTATAACTAAAAAAGAGTCCATATTTCAACCATATTTGTGTCGAAGTCGAGGTCTTGAGAAAAAAATACAACAACAATGATGATGACGAAAAAAACTTCAAATGTGAAAAAGAGCAATAATTAAGGTCTAAGGTGGTTTTGATGCCGATGTCACCTAGGGTCCTCTGCCGATGTTGGCTTGGCTATTGCTAGGGGACAATGCTACTAATGATGATGATGGCATAGGTAAAGTTGAGTCTTCTCCTCCTCATCATACACAAACTGGGCGTCATCCAATCTAGCATCATAATAAGGTTGATGGCTAGCCGTAGACAATCTTGCATGTTGGACACGCTAAAGCTTGACCACCAAGGCCTCAGTTATGTCAATTGTGTCCTCATATCCTCCATCTCATTGACGTAGAACCTTGGTGGACAAGGAATTAGTTCTATAACATGACCATGCTTCCTTGCAGGAACCACCTTCATTTAGAGGTCGATCATTGTCTATGAGTTAATTAACTCGTTCGATCTTAATGCTTTCTAAAGATACTACCGGTACTTAATTACTCAATAACATATTAAAAGTCATTATGAAGGCCTAGTTGAAGAATTATTTAAATTTAAAATTAAATCATAGCTAATAACAACTTATTCTGGTTTCATGAGATCGACCACCAACCTACTGACCAATAGAGTGTTGGTGAGTCAACATAAAAAGCTCATCGAGCGCAATAAACTGACCAACTTATGTCTTTTACAAGAAAAAAATAAACAATATTTAATTAATAAAATCTTCTATAAAATAGATAAATAATTTTGTTAAGGTTTGGAGAAAACTTACCCTTTCTCAAACAATATTAGCACGTGACATTCTTTTTATGGTGCGCAGGGCTCTACCTCTGGTGCTCCTCCAGTTACACCTATTATGCTACCAGACAACAATATACTATGATTTAGCCCACTTAGAGAGTAGTCTACCTCACGCCTCCTCTTTTATCCACTAAGAACATATAAGGGTTTGTCTGTCGGACCCACCTCTTTGGGCCTTTCCAAGCATGTCGCTCAAGCGTTGCTTCTTAACCTTTGCAAGGAATTAAGTACATAATTTAAAATAACATTGTATTAAAAGACCATTTAAAGTAACATACCAGTTAATGTCCCCCCAAAGGCTTAGGGTCTCCTCTAGAACATTCGCCCACTCCTTCAATAGGCAACAAAAATTAGTGTAAATCACTATGCATAATGCCCTTGTCCCTCGGCCCTTCTATGCGAAGAATCTAAATTCAAACCATATATTTCTACATCCAAATGGGAATATGATAAATGGTTAAATAAATAAATAATTTAAACAACCATTTATACTCATCCTCAGGTTTCACAATTTATTTCCTGACATTGTCCTACGTTGGAGGAGTCTTACTGCATGTACGCCTTCTCTGACCAACTTGTGTTTAGGAGGGCTCTGCATCCCGCTCCCAAGAAGCCTCTAAAATCTCCTCATCTTAAAGGAAATCCTTATAGTCATCCTCTTTGAATTTGTTGGATGGAGTAAACCTTATCATATATCGTTGGCTCCTAACCTGGCAGTGGAACTCAAGTGGGGTTGGTTATCATGTTGAACTCTAGCTCTCGCCTCCCAACAATGATGATTCATCCTCTTTGACCCACCTCTACAAATATGTGTCTTCCCCTTTTTTAAGATGCTTTCGCTCCCAATGGTCATGGTCATGGCCGACCATCTAAATAATACATTAAACATTAAAAGGTACTCCCTATGATCTTATGTATAAAGTATAGTTAATTGAATCTCCAAGACCAATAAAAGTAGTTAAGAAGTAGTTAAATGTATTAAGTTTTTAAAAACTAATATTCCATTATAATTATACCCTTATGAACTTAATTAAATGTCATTAATAGTCGTAAGTATATTTAATGACATATAAACTATTTAGACTAATTAATAAGGTTGAATAAGGGAAAGTCAAGAAAATTTTATATGGGAAATATAACTATGCCTTAAAAAAAGACCAATTTTTTTTCTAAAACTATATCTTACATATGGGACAAGAGTGAGTAAATAATAACAATTATAAAATGATTTTGATCCGACTTCTATTTCATTTATGATGTAGTTCCATAACATTAATAGCTTGGTGCTTAACATTTACCTTAAAAAGGTTAAACTCATCCGCGAATTGGGATACGACGGTGCTACTTATTCCACCAACGAAAGCATATTTCACTTTCTTAACTTTCACCTCTCCATGTATAAGTGAAATGTAACCTCACTTTTACTCAAAATCTTACAACATTACATCTCATGAAGGAGATCTTATATCACCCTCAAAATAATAATGGGGTTGCTTGCTAGCCTTAGTAACAAACTATATCACAAGAAAAATCAAGTAGGGGTAGTCTTCAAAATGGTTTATAATTGTTGAGTAGTCAAGGCAATGTCACCTAAAGGACCCCACAGGACATGGTTTTCGCCACCACCTGGAAACAAGTTATTTCCCTCTTCACATTTATAGTTTTTATCTATTTTGTTAAACACAATTATATGGATATTTTCCTTTATTTACATCAATTTAGTATGTATTATTTCAAAGGGATATAGCCATCACTACCACAACCATAGACCAAGTTATTTTTCTTTTCATATTTAAAGTTTTTATCTTTTTCATTAAACACGATTATGTGGATGTTTTCCTTTATTTATATAAATTTAGCATTACTATTTCAATTTAATTAATGTATGTTAGTGGTAGAGTAATGTTATTTTTCTTTTTCATATTAATAGTTTTTATTTTTTCATTAAACACAATTATGTGGATGTTTTCCTTTATTTACATCAATTTAGCATATGTATTATTTCAGAGGGACATGGTCATCACCACCACCACTATAGACCAAATTATTTTACTTTTCACATTTATAGTTTTTATCTTTTTTAAACATGATTAAGTGGATGTTTTCCTTTATTTATATCAATTTAACATCTATTATTTCAGTTTAATTAACATATGTTAGTGGCAGAGTAGTATTATTTTTCTTTTTCACATTTATAGTTTTTGTCTTTTTCGTTAAACATCCTTTGTTTATATCAATTTAATATGTGTTATTTTAGGGGGACATCACCACCATAAACCAAGTTATTTTTCTTTTCACATTTATAGTTTTTATCTTTTTCATTAAACACAATTATGTGGATGTTTTCTGTAACATCTCAAGTTTATCTAGTTAGGGTATTTTAGGAAAATAAATCGGGCACTTAATTTATTTTCAACGGTTTGTATTTCTTTATTTATTCAAGGGTAGATGTGTTTAAAATTTTAGAACGACCCATTAGGTCAAGGAATTAATTTTGAAATTGTTAGAAACTAAATCAAAATAACATTAGGTCGGTCGTTGGCCATTAGGGTTAAGGGACCAAGCTATCATTGGCAAACCTAAATCAATTAGGGTTAATTTCTTCTATCATTTTCCATTATCTTTTCTCTTTACACCTCACCATCACTACACTTAAAATCTCATTTTCTTTTTTTCTCATTTTCTTCATACCACCAGCCTTAGCATTCCACTTCAATTTAACTTCATTTTATCTTTTTATTCCTATCACATTATCACAGAGGCTCCCACTCTCTCATTTCACTTCATTCATCTCTTCATTCCATCATCCCATCGTAAGTCATTTCCACTCTTTTATTTTTTCATGCTTAAATCCACCATCCACATTTCTCATTCTCTTATTTCCCATCAAACACTTCATTCTTCTTTGTTCTCTCATTATCTCACCGAGACCACCCCAAACTCGTTCTCTCAAATCTTCTGGGCTTCCACTTCTTTCTTGCTCGATCATTGTCTTTTCCACCTTAGCCGCCATTAAACACCATCAACCACCATACACAACAACCAAACATTATCATCCACCACCAAACACAATTGTGCTTCCACCATACACATTATCGTGCCTCTTCCACTATCTCATGCAAGCTCTCTTTTCCTCTTGAATGTCCCCATATGCATAAACACCATTATCATGAAGCTTGGAGGTTTGTTGAGGGTTAGCCGGATGTTCGATTGGAGGGTTGATCAAAGCAAAGGATCTTGGCCGCCAATCAATGCGAAATTGGTGTCGGTAAGATAAACAACCCTCAATCCTCACATGCATGGCCATTGATTTCATTTTTATACATGCTGGAATTTTTTTATTTCATTGGAATCTTGATCCCTTTGCATGAGGATCATCAGTCCAGATTTTGGGGAAATCATCAACATAAAAGTTGTTCCTCTTTCCAATAAGCCAAAAAACACCTAAATTTGACATCTAAAAAGTTATGACTAAAATACAAAAACTGTGTTTTTCTAGAATTTTGTTACGGGTTAGAATCTTTTTTCTTAATTCTGGAAAAATTGGCTTAAAACTGGCTTGAAGTGTCTTCATGAAAGTTGTAGAGAATTTTAAGACCAAAATCATTTAAATTGAACACTCATAGCTTGAGTTATATTAAAAATTGGGAAGTATCACTACTACAAAAAAGGCCTTTATTAGCGGTTCCGTTACTACTATTGTCAGCAGTACAGTGCAGAAAATAAAGGCGCTGGCAATAGAATTGAAAAAAATATCAACGCTCAAACCGCTGATATTGGCTATGTATTGTCAGTGGTTGTGGTGCGGAACCATAGATAATAGCCCACTATTGTCTGCGGTTAAATAAGGAACCCCTAACAATATTGCTTATAATGTCAGCTATTAAATCTTCAACTGTAGACAATATTTGGTCTTTTTTTAATTTTAGTTTTTTTTAATTTACTAAACCTGTATTAAATATTATAACAATATCAATACCTAAAAAAATTAAAACACCAACTAACATATTTTTAAAATGGGTTTAGTTTCATGTACCTATATTACATACTACAATAGTAATTCATACTCAGTCCTGCACATGATAATTGACCAATGAACATTCTTGCAATAACTAATATATACTAATTTCCATCATTATTTTACAAGAATGAAATACAACAATATTAATACCTAAAAAAAGAATACATCCACTAATAACATTGATCAAGCCAAAGTATATGTAGATGTCATTTCCTTCATTCTAGTCTAAAAATAATTTTAATTCCTGCACATGATAATTGACCAATGAACATTGTAACAATAAGTAACACCTAAAACATAATTCGCCAATTAATATTTACAGTTTCAGACACCTATATTAAATACAAATATATACTAATTTCCATTATAATTTCCCAAGAATGAAATATAACAATATTAATACCTAAAAAATAATACATCCACTAACAAATTTGATCAAGCCAAAATATATACATTAATCATTTCCTTTATTCTTGTCTAAAAATAATTTTAATTCTTGGACATGATAATTGATCAATGAACATTGTTGCAATAAGATATACATTGTATTATAGTGAATTGTCAACCATCATTAATTAGTAATACTAATGACTAACACATGGAGCTAGCATTATACTACACCAAAATAAAGCACTTTAAGTATGAGTTCTATATATTTACTGCTGGGATGATTCATGCGACATGTGATGTCCAAAAAACATAGTAGTACTATCAACTGTTTGCATGATTCATATAACATATGCAGTCCAAAAAATATATGAGTACTGTTTACTACTGACATGATTCATATAACATGTGCAGCCCAAAAAACATGGTAGTACTATTTACTGCTAGCATTGTTCATGTAGAGACTTTGACTGCAAAAGATAAGTTGCTTGGCTAAGCAGATGAATACATATAAGGTAAAATTAGCAAATATGAACAAATGAACTAAGAAATTATTAAATTTAGAAATTAACCTAAGACCAATCCTCCTTTACTTCATCCAATTGTTCAGTGTTGTAGGTGGTACACCAATACTCATCAAAATACATATACACATCAAGAAAATGAAATTATAATGAGAGTATAATACACATGGTTAAAGTCATTCTGTCCTTGGAAACTTGGTTTGTCTCATTTGCATAATCTCTTTCATGAACCTCATTACATGATATCCACAGTCTATATTATTCTTTCGACGAGGGCACTGAACTTAGAAAAAATTAAATATTAAAAGCACTTCTTGGATTGATAATCCCTAAAAGGTAAAGGATGAAAACATATACCTCCACCTTGCACCATTTTATTTGGGTCTTAAATTTAGGTATCTTGATTCCCTAAAAAGCACGATAAATACATATACCTCTAACAAAATTTACTAGAACCAAAAACATATCAAGAAATTCTATCATTAGATACACTCATGAAAATTTCCACTAGATAAATAATATACTCACGCATTAAATAAGTCTCTCATTTTTGGGTAGTCATTGAAATTACCACGAAGACTATCCAAATAATACATAATTTCATCCAACACGTTAATGGAAATCAATACTCAATGTCTGCTGTATGTTTTCCATTAAGTATATATTAGTTAGAACAAATCATTAAGAAAGGTTATTGTTAACAAGTTAAGGAAGACAGTTATTAAGCCAAACCATAAATAATTGGCAATGAAATCTTTAGAAGAATAAAGCATGAAAATTATAATGCAAATGGAGTTCCAATATCAGTATTGCTTTCATATTTCATTCAAAATATTTTTTTAACTTTGTTATCATTAATGAATAAAAAAAAATTATTTTTACTTAAGCTAATTAATTCGTGTAATTCTTACACATATAATTATTAAGTATTTAATAAATAGTATTTTTGAACTGGTCCGAATCGGGGTCTAGGATCCGGTATGGGACCAGTCACAAGAGTTCAGGTGTTCTAGGGTTCGCACACCGGTACAGTGGGTATCCGATGTGGTAGTCCGGCCTCTCATTGGGAGAAACCGGTCTTGTTGTCCTGGAGATCCTTCACACCAGCGATTTGCATTGAGAGAGGGCGAAAGGTGGTGCCACCTGTGAAGATTCTCCGACGCTCAAGTCAGAAGAGTGTATGAACACAGTAAGTGCTCAAGCGATACAATAGTAAAGGGTGAGTTAGGACAACGTAACCTTACATGTGTTTTAGGTCATGCTATTTATAGTTGAACGTAGGAAATAAATCGTTGGATGCAAGTGGGCCCATTGGCTCTGATAATGTGTGAAGTGTGTCAATCAAAGTGGCTCAGTACTCAGAGTGTGACAGGGGGTAGGTCAATTATCAGAGTACGATCCTGTAACAAGCGTGGAGGATAATCACCTTTTCGCATATTTTGCTGACACATGTACTTACTCTCTGAGATAATTGACATTGACATATTCCGCTATGCAGGGTATCTTCGCTAATAAGTTATAGGGAACTCTTATCTCACAGTGATTCTGAGGCAAATGGTTATATAGACGTGCTGTGAGAACGAGTGAAGTATCCGTTGTAGAGAGAATGAGTTAGAACGTCTGATGAGATAAGAGCGGATGAGGGATACCAGATATCTGGTGTGGCACTGCCTGAACTGTGACACCGGTTTCCCTCTTATGAAGTCATTCTGACGTCATAACTTTGGGGACCGGTATCCAGACCGGATCATTTGTCCCCTAGCTTGTATGAGGGACTGTTAAGTTGCTTATATGAGCTATACAGCCTTTGAGAAGTCTGGATGCCGGTGGGATGTTCTGGAAATTCTTTCTGAAAACTCTGTACTATCCATTCTGCCGACTGAGTTATCGTTCTTCTCGTGCTATATACAACGGATTCAGACAGCGTATCATAATAATAAGGGAAATCCCAAGAGTTTTTGGAAATCAAAACCCTTGGTATTCGAAGAGTGGTTAGGGTGCATTAAATCCGTCTGAAATGATTGGACATTAAATGCGTCTTTTTACGCACGAGCCATTACTTCGTCGGGATGTAACCGTCGATTGGGCTTATTGGGCCTGGATTTCAACTGATGAAGGCCCATTTCGTAAAAACATTCACTGAAACGTTACCATTTTCGCGCTTCAACGTTACTAAACGACGGGGTCATTTGAATTTGAAAGGCTGCGTTTTGAAGTAAACGTCGTGACTTTCAACAGAGCACTGTGCTTCTTTGTTACCTATAAAAGGGACACTTAACGAGTTTTGGAATTCATCTCTGTCTTCAAGCTTAGTGAACCTCTGCTCAAATTTTTGGAGATTTCTTTGCTGCCTTCAACCTTCACAAAGTTCTTCTCCCTTTTAGGTAACCTCTCTTTCCTTTATCTCCCTACAATTTTGTTCATTCTACTTCGACCATGCACCCTAGAACAGGCAACGCTGGTACCTCAAACAGGGGGAGTTTGAGCTCTCGCGCCCCCTCTAGCCACCGTGGTGGAAGGATTCCAGTGAATCTTTCTGTGGCTGGGCTTCGTCGCTCAGAGAGAGTTGAAACTTCTTCCTCACGAGCATCTTCTACTCAACGCCGCTCTGAGGCTCCCCTTGACTTGAGGGCTACCAGCAGCTCTGATGAAGGGTCAAGTAACAAAGGTTATCTCTCTGACGCGTTGCTTTCTACCACAGCACATACGCGTTCCATCGTGCATCAAAGACCATGGAAGTCCCTGGGTCTGGTAAAATGATGATTCTTCGTACTACTGAAGGTTGTGTCAACGTCGTGGCACACCGGCTGAACTAGGAAAAATTGAATAGGGAGAGGCCGTACTGCTGGGTTGAGGAGGAATTTTTGGAGATCCCCTCACATCATGCGAATGAAGAAGAAAGCCCCGTCACTCTCCACTGTAAGATTTATTCAGATAAGAAGTATAAAGGACGTTATGTTGCCCTCGCATCCTGTCCATCTGAAAGGGTTTGCCACATCATCCCAGACGAGAGGTCGGTCTACATGTACGACTTCATATTTCAAAAGTTGGGGGTCTGCTTCCCCATGACGGAATTTCAGATGGCCGTCTTGCGCTTCCTCGACTGCGCTCCAACTCAACTACACCCCAACGGCTGGGGCCTGGTCCGCGCTCTCGAAATTCTGGGAGAGCACTTCAACTTCACTGCCACCGTGGCCAAATTATTCTATTACTGCCAGGTGGTCTGCCGTGCTAACAAGAAGGGTGGCCTTGGGTTCATAACACTCTGTTGTGACCCAAGGATAGTAAGCTTCAAGTCCTACACTGAATCCACTAAGGTGGATAGACGCTCTTTCAAACATTATTATACGCGGGTCCGTATTCAACCCAACAAGCCAGTCTTCTGGCGCAACAAGGAAGGATTTACCAAATTTCCTCTCAGTTGGACGCACGAGCACTTTCTACTGCTGAGCCGTACTTACTATACTGATAAGGATGAGCTCTTCTCTCACTCTGTTGAGGTTCTGAGCGCCATGCAGATGGCCTCGAAGACCCTCAAAGGATTTTCTTGCAGGCTCCTCCTGGCGGATGGCGATGTCCATACTACCTACCTTCGTAATATCCGTTCCTGCTGTAGTTATGCTATTCATTTATTCCATTCTGATTATTTTTGTCTCATGTTTTGATTCAATTTTCTTGTTTTGTAGAACAAATCGAAAAAGCCTATCCAGAGATGTTGTCTCTAAGGACCATGATGGCTGATGATGACTCCTCCTCCGAGGAGAATGAGATTCAAGCGAAGAGGAACGCCACCAAAGCTCCAACCATTCCTCTGACTTCCACCGTGGGAGATGAGGTTCCTCTCCTTGATGAGGAGGAACCAGAGAAACAAATGGAGGCCACTGGGCAGGGCGAAGAAGAGGTCGTCCCAGAAAAGAAAAAGAAAAAGAGGCACCTGGTCAAGACGGTGGATCTGGAGAAGCCTCCCTCTGGTGACCCCGTAAAGAAACGCAGAAGACGCTTGAGGAATCCGGGCTAAAAAAGGACAAGGGGAAGAAACCTGTCCTTGACTCTTCTGCTCCTCCTTCACATACCACTTCTGGGCCGGACTCTGAGAGCAGTCCTCCTCCAGTGTTTGACCCTCCTCGCGATTCCTTTCTCTCGCCATACCTATGGTTTCAAGGGTCCATGCCTCCTACTCTTCCAAAGGCTAGGTACTGCCTCCGCCCCTCGCTCGACGCTGCTGAAGTTCAAGGTGCTTGTAAGGCCGGCCGCTGGCAGCTGGACGAGCTGTCCGGCCTCTTGGAATCCTTAAGCGAAAAGGCAGATTATATGGAGCAGGTTGAAAAGTTTGAAACCAAACTCGCTGTGAAGGAAAAATAGGCAGCCAAACAAGCTGAGATTCATAGAGGTGTGGAGGCTGAACTGAAGAAGGCCAAGGAAACACTTCAGAAGAAGACAGAAGAAATAAGCCAACTTTATTTTGCCAACAAAGCTTTAGAGTGGCAGGTTGCTGAGCTTTAACAGCAAAATAAGACCATTCCCCTCCTTGAAGAAGAGCTACAATTGGAGAAAAAGAGATCAGCCAAGCTTGCTGACGATCTCAAAATAATGAAGGACAGACACAACAGAAGCCTTAAAGAGTGGGAAATCATTCGGAAGGAGATGCAGGCCCAAATTGAAGAGCTGAGGAAGGGGAATACGAGCACTGGGCCGTCGGAGGAGGATTTTGCCAAGCTCCAGAAGAAATTACCTGCTGCTAAGGCCAAGGCTGCCAAAGCCTTGGAGATATGCAAAAATGTGGCTTACGAACCCTTCGGCCTGGCACTTCGTCAAGTTTTTTACCGCAACCCTGATGTGAAGCTTAATTTGTACGGATTAGATCCGTTCTATGAATTTCATGAGGGAAACTTGTCGAAGTGAAGAAGGATGGCTCGGACCAGGATCCTCGCGAGGCTCTTTATGAACTGCCTCCACTTCCAGAGGGTCAAATTATGGAGCCAACACCGTCCACTCCTGGCCCTGAAGCTGAGACGCAAGGAGGTGCTCAAACTGAAGCAGAGGCCGGCTCGGATAGGGCTCAAATTGATGGAGCTGAAGAGGAGAGGACAGAGGTACCCACTTCAGAGAATCAACCACCTGCTCCTTGATTTATGTTTTCACTTATAGCTGTGTACTGGGATCAGCTCCAGCTTTTAACACTTTGAGACCTGTACAATTTCTCACTTCCAGAAATAAAATTTACTTTGCTTCTCTTCAACTGCTTGTGACAAGTATATGATTGTTAGATAACTTAGTGGTATGCTCAATACTTTACTTTTTTCAGTACTTCACAAATCCGCTCTGTTTAGCTATATTGTTGTTTAAAGCGTTCCTATCACCTCGGATTAAGATAACAAATTGTAACAGACAAGCAACAATTAAGTTAAGGTATGCCCTGTCCCCAAGTATAAGTATATTGGGGAGGGAAATTTCATTGTAAAAGTTACCTTTAACTTCTTTGAAAGTTTGAAAAGTTCATTCGACCTCGAAGACGTAGAACGACTATATTAACGTTTAGTCGCTCTGTAATGAATACTTCAGAGTTGAGGACGGAAATTATACTTAGAGTCCGGTACAGCCTTGAAAAGGGTTAAGTTTTACACCTTTCTCTTGAGGGTCGGTTTAATCCTACAACTCAAGTCTTCACACGGTGTTCGGTTCGATCCTACTAACCGTACCCAGAGTTCGGTGCAATCCTACAATCCGGGCCTTCAGGTGGGGTTCAGTTTGTGGCCTTGAGAAAGGACCAGCCCTACAACCCACGCTCCAGTCGAATGGGGTTCGGTTTGTGGCCTTGAAAAAGGACCAGCCCTACAGCCCATGGTTTATTCGAATGGGGTTCGGTTTGTGGCCTTGAAAAAGGACCAGCCCTACAACCCATGTTTTATTCGAATGGGGTTCGGTTTGTGGCCTTGAAAAAGGACCAGCCCTACAACCCATGTTCCCCCTCAAGGAGTTACATCGTCAATACATAAAATATGTGATTAAGATCATCCGTCCTGAGGGTCTTCACTTCGTCCCTCGAGGAGTTACATCGTCAACTACAGAATAGGTAGTTGAGATCATCCGTCCTGAGGGATTTTCGTCCCAATTGTAAGAGTACGGATTGAGTCTTCAAAAGACTTCCATCATAAGGATAATGATGGGAATTGTCCACGCCAGGAGTTGTATCGTCGAACCATAGAATAAGTGATTGAGATCATCCGTCCTGGGGGATATGCGTAATAAACTATAGCTATAAATCATAACATACAGGAAAAGTGAGAGCGAGAGAGTTATTGAACTGCATTCTCATTAAGATTAAAAGTATATTACAAAGAGAGTGTAGCTGGGGTCATGCCTCGTTAAAACCTTCTTGAGAAAACCCAATGGGAAAAAACTCAAGTAAGGAAAAAGAGTACATGCCGTCTTACCAACTAGCTGTAATAAATACGTAAGTTCTGGGTGTTCCATTTATTACGGATTGGAGTCCCATCGAGTTCCTCCAGCCGGTATGATCCCTTTCCAGTCACCTCAGAGACTCTGTAGGGGCCCTCCCAAGTTGGCGCTAGCTTTCCTTGATGCGCGAATTTATTCCCCACACTTGCCTTTCTTAACACAAGATCACCAGTGTTGAACGCTCTGTATTGGACGCGCTTGTTATACCGGAGGGCTACCT
This sequence comes from Clitoria ternatea, assembly GCA_037962975.1. Lineage (NCBI taxonomy): Eukaryota > Viridiplantae > Streptophyta > Magnoliopsida > Fabales > Fabaceae > Clitoria > Clitoria ternatea. Next base: position 267,427,320 of record CM075672.1, read on the forward strand.
TCACCTTTATTGCCTGATCTTTAACAAAAGCTCCTTCCCTTAATTCATGGAGAACGTCCAGCTCTGATGCCAGATTGGCATTGTTGTCCTCCGCTGAGAAATACTTCACTCGAGCCGATCTGGTCTGTAACTCTACTGGGATCATCGCCTCGACCCCGTAGGTCAACCGGTATGGGGATTCATTAGTGGAGGAGTGTGGTGTAGTACGATATGCCCATAGAACATGGCATAATTGATCAGTCCAACCTCTCTTCACTTCACCAAGGCGCTTCTTCAATCCCTTCAGCACCTCTCGATTGGCCACTTCAGCTTGGCCATTCGTTTGGGGATGCTCCACAGATGAAAATATTTGGACTATTCCCAGTCCCTCGAGCAAGTCAGTGAACTTCTTGTCTGTGAACTGGGTGCCGTTGTCGGTCACAATCTGCCCTGGGACACCGAATCTAGCTATGATGTTTTCATACACGAAATGCCTTGTCCGCGCAGAAGTAATATGCACTACTGGGTCGGCCTCAATCCACTTGGTGAAGTAGTCTACCCCCACAATCAGATACTTGATACCTCCTGGAGCAGTGGGAAACGGACCAAGGATATCGAGGCCCCACTGGTAGAACGGCCAGGGCACAGCAGATGAAGAAAGTTCTTGGGCCGGTGTATGATGGAGATTGGAGAATCTTTGACAAGCATCACACTTCTTCACAAAATCTGCTGAGTCTTGCTTCACAGTAAGCCACCAATATCCAGCCCTGAGGACCTTTCTTATTAAGCTCCGACCTCCAGCATGGTGCCCACATTGCCCCTCATTTACTTCTTCCAACACTGCTTGAACCTCATCTTCTCTCAAACAAAGGAGGTATGGGACAGAAAATCCCTTTTTGTAGAGAACACCATCAACCATGGTGAAATACGGCAGCTCCCTTTTCACGTGTCTCCTCTTCTTCTCATCAGTAGGGAGTTGTCCATCTGCCAGATAGCGGATATAGGGGATGACCCAAGAATTCTCATCGGATAGCTTACCATTATAGCATTCAGAGAAGGGAACAGAGGGATGCTCGGTGATGTCAAAGTACTTTGAACCACCGTCGTTGTGCTACCGGGCTGCTTTGTACTCGCAAGCCTTGACAAGATGTCCGCTCTGGTATTTTCCTCTCTTGGCACATGCTTGAATTCTAGAACCTCGAATCTCCCCTTCAATTCATTCACGCAATTCAGATAGAGTTGAAGCTGCAGCTCTCGGACTTGATATTCCCCCTGAATTTGCGAAATCACCAGCTGTGAATCGCTACACAATGTAACTGCTGACGCTCCGATGTCAATCGCCGCTCGGAGGCCGGCCAAGCATGCTTCATATTCAGCTTGATTATTGGAGGTGTTGAAATTAAACCGAAGGGAAATTTCTAAGTGCACACCATCATCACTTTCCACCACAACGCCTGCCCCACAACCTTTACTATTTGATAATCCATCCACATAAATGGTCCAATGAGCTCGAGGTGTGGCTGGATCCGACCCTGTCATCTCCACTACAAAATCAGCTAATACTTGCGCCTTAATGGCTCCTCGTGGCTCATAAGAAATTTCAAACTCAGATAGCTCGATGGACCACTTGATCATTCTTCCAACAAGATCTGGTTTGCTGAGGACTAAACGGAGAGGCAGATCCGTTCTCACCAGTATTGGGTGCACATGAAAATATGGCCTCAACCATCGTGAAGCCCACACCACTGCTAGGGCGGCCTTTTCTATCTTCTGATACCTTCCTTCCGCCCCTTGGAACGTCTTACTGGTAAAGTACACCAGCCTCTGACCCTCTGGAGTTTCTTTAACCAGAGCCACGCCTAGGGTTTCATCACAAATTACTAAATACAAAATCAAAGTTTCACTAGGGTCGGGCTTAACCAAAATTGGTGGACTTAGAAACACGACCTTGAGTTGCTGGAAAGCTTGTTCTTGCTCCTCTCCCTACTCAAAACTCTTGTGTTTCTTCAATGCCTTATACAGGGGAAGGGATCTGTGCGCCATCTTGGGCATGAATCGGGATAGAGCGGCCATTTTCCCATTCAGCGATTGGACCTCCCTCAGGATCCTAGGGCTTTGCATGTCCAGAATTACTTGACACTTCCCAGGGTTGGCCTCAATACCTCGTTGGGTCAACATGAACCCCAAGAATTTCCCTGTTGGAACAGCAAAAGTGTACTTCAGCGGATTCAGCCTCATATTATACTGTCGAAGTCGGGCGAAAACTTGATGTAGATCATCAATATGATCTCCTCCAGTGGGAGTCTTTGCGATGATATCATCGATGTACACTTCAACCAGCCTGGTGTGCATCCCTTCAAAAACTTTGTTGATCATGCGCTGATAGGTAGCACCAGCATTCTTCAGTCCAAATGGCATGACGGTGTAGCAGAAGACACCGCGGTCATTGACAAAGGCTGTCTTCTCTTGATCGCCCTCCCACATCAGAATTTGGTTGTACCCTGAATAAGCATCCATGAAACTGAGGTACTAATAACCGGAAGAGTCTTCCACCATACGATCAATATTTGGGAGAGGATACGGATCCTTGGGGCAACATCAGTTGAGATCCACATAATCTGTGCACATCCTCCATTTGCCATTAGCTTTCTGCACCATTACAACGTTGGAAAGCCAGGATGAATAGCAAATCTCCTTTATAAAGCCAGCTTTCAACAGCTCCTCAGTCTGTTCACATGCTACCTTTTGCTTCTCTGGTCCCAACCTCCTCTTCTTCTGGGCCACGGGTCTCGTTTCTGGGTACACAGCGAGTTTGTGACAAAAAAAATCAGGGTCCATCCCAGGCATGTCTGCTGCTGTCCATGCGAAAAGGTCTTTAAATTCTTGCAAAAGAGCCAACAAACGTTGCTCCATGCCTGGCTCCAAATTATCATTAATATGCGTGACCTTCTCTAGGGAATCCCCTAAGACGACGTCCCTAGAACCACCATCCGGTGTGGGCTTTAAAGGGTTGAGAGGGTCGATCTTCAATTCCGCCTTTGGGTCTAAGTCAATCAGACTGACAGACCCAGCCGTTGTTCCTCCGTCGTTCAGCTTCCTCTTCTTATTGAATGCTTCTAATTTAACCATGTTGAGGCTCAGGTTGTAACAGTACCGAGCCATCTCCTGATCATCGCAGAGGGAAGACACACCATTGTCTTTGTCAATGAATTTGATCAAGAGGTGAGGAGTGGATACAATCGCCTCCATTGATTCAGGGTAGGGCGGCCTATAATCCCGTTGTAGGGAGATTCCACATCAATCACTAGAATTCTTGATTTGACCGTTCATGCACTAGGCTCTCCTTCAAAAGAAATTAGGGTGTCAAGGTACCCTTTAGTGGGTTGCTTGGCCCCATTAAACGTTGTGAGCTCTTGCGTGTAAGGCTGCAGGTCTGCATCATTAAAACCTATTCTTTTGAAACAGTTATAAAAAATTACATCACAAGAACTTCCCTGGTCAACGAGGATCCTCTTCACATCCTTGTTGGCAATGACAGCAATGATCCCACTGCATCGTCTCCTCCTTAGATCGTTGGGCCAAAGTCATCATCAGTAAATGTCACTATTGGGGATACCACACCGTCCCTGAAAGGGCGGTTATCTCTTGGTTTGCCCTGTACTGATAGAATCATACGATGATGATTCTTCCTGGCTGTTATCGATGCTCCTCCTCCAGCGAATCCTTCAGCTATCATCTCAATCACCTCGCGTCAATCTTGCCTCTGCTGTTGTGGCATATTGTCCTACTGGGCTCCTTCAGCAATCACCACTCCTTTTTGCTTCTCAGCCGCAGTAAATCTTCTTGCCAGGTTACGACTATTATCACCCTCATCATCTGGATCTCTCCCCCTTTTGTCCATTCTATTAGGCTCATCCAAAGACTTTTCCCTGAACAGGTATTACTTCAACTTTCCCTCTCTAATGAGAGTCTCCACAGTGTTTTTCAGTGCTTTGCACTCATCTGTATGATGACCCGTTTGTTCATGAAAGGCGCAATACTTCCGTGGGTTACCAATCCTCTTGACTGGGGGTGGCTTCTTTATACCAAAAACACTGAGCATTGGCCAACCAACCTCCCTCATGATCTGGGAATGCCTGGCATTTAGAGGAGCATAGTTGCTAAAAGACGAGACGCGCCTATCTCATTGATGAGGTCGAACGCTCACAAAGTCCTCTCGGAAGGTATGCTTTTCTGGTCTCGCCTTCTCCTTCTCCCTTTATGGTTGCTGAGGGGGTACAGGGGGCTTCATTCTTGCTGTTGTAGCCTCCAGATGCATTTCTATACCCACGTACTTTGAAGCTTTCCTCTGAAACTCCTCAAAGGTTGTTGGGGGGCTCTTTGCCAATGATAGGGCAAAAGCGGATCCAGGTTGCAAAGCTTCCACTACGATATGGAGCTGTATGGCCTCCGTGAGGTTGGGGACCAAAGTAGCCTCCTTGTAAAACCTCTTCAAGAACTCCTTAAGAGTTTCAGTCTCTCCTTGCCTTATCTGGGCCAAGGTGTGAGAAGTTCTTGGAATGTCCCTGGAGATGACAAAATGGCTTTCAAACGCAGCTACCATTTCCTCCCAAGAATCTATGGATCCTGAGGGTAGGCTCTTGAACCAGCTGAGGGCCTCCTCCGTCAGTGTTCTTGGGAACATCCTACACATGACGTCTTCATCTGCCCCCAGATACATGGCTTCATAAACATAAGCATCTAGATGCTTAGTGGGGTTTTCTCCATTGTATTTTCCTATCGACAGTGGCTGAGTCGTTTACAAATGCTTTGGGATGACAATACTCATGAGTCTCCTTGAGAAAGGAACGTTAAGCTTGTAAGTCCCAGAAGTTACCACTACCTGCTCCCTTCTCCTGGTACTGACTCTATCACCAGAGTCTTGGGTCTACTCTCTTTCCTCGTACGTAGGGATTTTTGAATACTGGAGGGTTGTAGATCTATCCCTCGCTGATGCATGGTGAGCATCCTCTGCATGGGACGTTACTCTGTCCCCAGTTCCTCTTTTCTCCTGCCTGAACTCCATCAGCTCCTCCCTGAGCTGTCTAATAACCTCATCACGAGGGTCAGGAGTCGCTACTGGTACCATTTTTCGAACGTTGGTAGCAGGAGACTCAAAGACGAGTCTCCTTCCAGTCTGTTGGTGGGTCACATCCTCCACATGGCCATCAATGAAATCACGTCCATCACCTTCCATTCTGACCACCAAACTTCTACAAAAAATGGGAATAACTCTAACGTGTCCCACTGGGCATGCCAATGAACTGGTCCGAACCGGGGTCTAGGATCCGGTGTGGGACCAGCCACAAGAGTTTAGGTGTTCTAAGGTTCGCACACTGGTACAGTGGGTATCCGATGTGGTAGTCTGGCCTCTCAGTGGGAGAAACCGGTCTTGTTGTCCTGGAGATCCTTCACACCAGTGATTCGCGTTGAGAGAGGGCGAAAGGTGGTGCCACCTGCGAAGATTCTCTGACGCTCAAGTCAGAAGAGTGTATGAACTCAGTAAGTGCTCAAGCGATACAATAGTAAAGGGTGAGTTAGGACAACGTAACGTTGCATGTGTTTTAGGTCATGCTATTTATAGTTGAACGTAGGAAATGAATCGTTGGATGCAAGTGGGCCCATTGGCTCTGATAGCGTGTGAAGTGTGTCAATCAAAGTGGCTCAGTACTCAGAGTGTGTCAGGGGGGTAGGTCAATTATCAGAGTACAATCCTGTAACAAGGATGGGGGATAATCACCTTTCCGCATATTTCACCGACATATGTACTTACTCTCTGAGATAATTGACATTGACATATTCCGCTATGCAGGGTATCTTCGCTGATAAGTTATAGGGAACTCTTATCTCACAGTGATTCTGAGGCAAATGGTTATATAGACGTGCTGTGAGAACGAGTGAAGTATCCATTGTAGAGAGAATGAGTTAGAACGTCTGATGAGATAAGAGCGAATGAGGGATACCGGATATCCGGTGTGGCACTGCCTGAACTGTGACACCGGTTTCCCTCTCATGAAGTCATTCTGACGTCATAACTTTGGGGACCGGTATCCAGACCGGATCAATTTTTATACAATATGAATGATAAATAGTATTTAATAAAAGAGTTTTACTTTTATATATTCTTAAAAGTATGTATAATAATGTATTAAATAATTTTAAATTAATTAAAACTTTTACCGATATAATCATAAAATATTATTGAAAATCTATAATGGTTAAAAGTGTTATGAATATACTAAAATCCCGATGATTATCCTAGGAATAAATAAAAATCTGGATAATTTTTGTTACAATATATGACCATACTAACATCCCTAGTAACAAGTATTAAAAGTGTTGTGACCATACTAACATCTCTAGTAACAAGTATTAAAAATTTAAACGGTATTTACATACAAATAAGTCCATGATTTAAGACAAAATAAGTGAGTAAAATATAATATGGGAAATGTCGTATTTTTCCCCTTTTCTAGTATGTTGTTATTATTATTATTATTATTATTATTATTATTATTATTATTATTATTATTATTATTATTATTATTATTATTATTATCATTATTATTATACGATACCACATTGCCAAACTACACCAAGCCTAAATACCACACAGGAGGGAAAAAAGGAAAACATAAGCCTTTATTTGCTTTGATTTTAATTAGTGGGCATGGAAGTTGATACAAATTAAAGCAAGCAAAACATGTTACCCAATTTATTAAAGTAGAAAGAACACAAATCATTAGAGAATATGCTAAATATTTAACAAAATGACAAAGGACATACATTTACAATAAAGGCAACTTTCAGCATTTTCTAATAGAGGGAAACATTACATGCCAAAATAGAGATATCCAAAAAATAAAAAACTTACCTTGAAGAAAAGAGAGGAGTACACTCCAAAATATAGTTTTCTACGGACCACCAACAATAATTATTCATGAAACGCAAAGGAGAAAAATGGACCACAAAACTTTTCTAACAGATGGACCACAACTGAGCAAAAGACGCACGAGTAGAAAGAAGGAGGAGAAAAAAAGTTACTTCTAGAAGCAACAAGAAATGTTAGAAAAGTCAGCGATCCAGTGCGTGAAGCATACAAATTTCACTATTGTCAACGGTTGAGACTCCTAACCGCAGACAATGTTATTTCATGCAACACTATTGTCAGCAGTTGAGATACCTAACCGTAGACAATGTTATTTTCTGTGTTTAATAGTGCAACTGCATACGATAGTCCTTATTTATGCATCAATGTCTACGGTTCTGTCCAACTGTAAGCAAAACTAGTATGTCCTTTTGCAAATTTTGTTGTAGTGCATGTGCAAAGTTCTTGTATTTCACGTAAATCTATGGCTAAAACAAAAAATTGGGATTTTTCTATTTAGAATTAATTTTTGAAGTCTTCATGAAAATGAAAGGCAAATGTGTTATAGAAATTTTAAAACTAGAATCGCTTAAATTCGACAACCGTAGCTTAAGTTATGTTGAAAATATGAAAGTATATGCAAATTCATGGGTGAAGGTTAAAATCAAGGATTTTTTGTAATAAATAATTAAAGCTCCTATGTAGAAAATAATTTACGAAGTCTCGTTAGGTTAAAATAATACTTATCGATTTATCGGGCTTTTCCTAGGCTCGGGTTGTGACTTTTAAGGAAAGGAATTCTCAAAACCTAACATATAGACCATAAATATTAGAAATTTTTAAGAAGTCAAGTATAACTTTTATTATTTAGAAATTGTGTTGACTAGATTAGTTAAAGTATTTCTACATTTATTTAAACTTAGGAATTTATTCGGTTCACGAAGCAAGACCGTCTACCGAGCTACTTCTCTTAAGGTAGGAAGAGTTTGAGTTTCATATTCTAAATGCATGATACATAGATATTGATAATATATATGTGAAGATATATGCCAATGGAATGCATGTTTCCTTTTTGTATTTGTGGATTCCTGATGATTAATCAGTGTTGGAAAATATGTGATTAATTGTATTTAGAATATCTGTGGTGTGCTATATGTGTTAATAAATACATATATGATTATTTTAATTTTGAATTGTGTATTGAACCTTATTAACACCATATGAAATGTATTGATGGGCTTGATGATGCCTCGTTAATTATTATTTTATAATGAATGTGAGTTGATTAATGACTATGTGTCACTAACCCGATGAGTATGAACTTAGAAATTCATAGTGGATTGATGGTGTTGAGTATGGGTAAGACTCTGAGAGTTAGTGGTTATTATTTGAGATATTGATGTTGGAAGGCATATCATAGTTGTTTCTTGGTCTGGAATGTTAGAAGCTCCGCGATGAGGCCCAGTAAGAGGGCAGCCCTGCGCACAGGTATTGCTATTATTTACCCTAGTGATTCAGTTGTTGAATCACAAAGCTTCTCACAATAGTGATTGGAGGAGAATCCTATAAGGAGCCCCGTGGTAGGGCAGCTCGATTAGTGAGCGTACCCCCGATGATTCCTTTATGGATCATGTCTTTCTTAATGTGTGTTCAAGGGAGGTCCGCAACACGTTGGCAATTATGGTCGTGATTATATTGCATGTCATCTTAGGTGGCTGTTAGTGTTGCATATGAACAAGGCGGTTCGATACCGATAAAAGAGATAAACATTGGTATTTATATGTTTGTACACATTATTATTGTTGGTATTGCAATAATATACGTAATAGCACACTTACGTATAATTACTACAATTTGTTATATTCCCACAGTCATATTCGCACTATCATTATTGTTGTTGATATTGTTGTGATGAATCTATGCATCGATATATGATTTTGCATATGGTTTAGTGATATGCCAATGAGTACTCAGGAGAAAGAGATGTCATGTATGGTGAATGAGTATTAAGGAGAAAGGGATGCCCATGTGTGACGAATAAGAATTGATAAGAAAGTGAGAGAAATGGTCTAACATCTATGATCGTTGATTGATCTATATATATATATACATATATTCACTTGTTTCGGATGGATGCTAGTGAAAATGATGTAAACATGATTATATATCTATACTTGTGCTTGTGATATAATGTCTACGTTGTTGTACTATGTAATTGTTGAATTGATTGCCTTTAGGGTGTGTATGGATTATATATACACCATGTATATTTTATCACAATTGTAATGTATCTATCATTTCATATGGTGACTCAGTCTCCCATACGAACCATTTTAGGCTTGTGATGCAGGTTCCATGGTAGGCAGATGACCTCTGTTTGAGAGTGGTACTTTTTGTAGTTTTGAAGGTAAAATAGTAGTAGGAATGTCTTGGTCGGCAACTCTATAAATAGGTGATTTTGATATCACTTGGTGCAACTATTTCCTTCCATATGCCTTTGTGTATAACTCTTATATATATATATATATATAATGTATCGTATGAGAAAGACTCTTTTATGTAAGAGTGAGAGGAGCGAATCCGGACCGTATAGTTATACAATGGATGATTAAGATTAAAAGTTTTTCAAAGTCACATGATTAATCTCAACCATCCATTGTATGATTGTACGAATCAAATTTACTCTCCTCACTCTTACATAAGAGAGCCTTTCTCATATCGTCATATATGGGAAATGTGTTTTATTCATCAATCTTTTACTATTTATTATCTATGTGGTATGTCGAGTTAGTGAAGTGATATATATAAATTGCGAGAAATTTATTCACAAAAATCTTAATTTGTAATTCGGAGCGCCATATTTTTCCTTTTAGAATATATTGTTTCAATTTAATAAACATGTTAGTAATGTTGGTAGTAGTAGAATGCTTTCCTTTTTAGTATGTTTTTTTTAAGTTTAATTAACATATGAGAGTAGTAATAGTAGTAGCAGTAGTAGTAAACCAAACAAATACTTAGTAAATGACCAATGGATGACTAATATATTAGTATGAATGAGTTGTAATTAATGTTCTTTGTAAAGTTAATTTCAAAAAAAATGGTATACCCTCCTACATTATCATCTTACAAAATCTTAATACTTACTAATTCAATAAAAAAAAAGAATTCAATCGGTTTTATGTTTTCAAGAGAAATATCTTATTTATTATTTTTTAAAAGTGGTAGGAGAATTTAGAGAGTGATACAACTTTTTCTCTTTCTTTCTTTCTGGAAACCAATTTAGATTGTCTTTGATAAAGAGTAGAAAATGGAACAACCTCTGAAATATATAGAATAAAATAAGTACTCATTTTGAATTGTGAAATGAAACAGACACTTTTTTCTGTCATTGGTGTTAGTAATTTTGTCCCCTCTTTCGCCCACACGCGTTTTCTCGACAACCTAATTACAAAAGAATATTGACGATATGCCTCCACATATATATACATATATATATATATATATATATATATATATATATATAATTCAAATTCAAACGAGACGGCAACTAAATCCATAGAATTTAGAATACATACACCTGAACAGAATTATAATTAACCTAGCTGTATGCATTGACATTACTGCTTGTGTTTGTATAGATACTACTCATATTAATATTCATTTATGATGTAATTCCCATGTAGCTGAGCCTGGCCTGTATGGAAGCAAATGGTTGTTACACACTTACAATCCAGAACACATTGAATGTATAAATGCGGTGTCAACTTTAGGGATTCCAAATGTGGGGTTGGTGAATGTAAAAGTACTTTATCTTTTGAGTTTTATAGCATATTATTGGCTCAACTGTTGGTCGCTATGCCTGCTTTATGTCCCCATTCTCCGCCATGCATGGATAACTGCACATCATATATCACTAGAAAAAAAATTGAGGGAGAATATCTTAAATTTGACCTCATTGGTTAAAGAATAAGACTACTTTCCATGAGAATTACAGGTAAAAGATTAAATCATCAAAATTAATATTTATAATCACTATGTTAGGCTCTTTTTAAAAATATATTTTATATGGTTAAAATAAAATAATGAATCAATAACGTAGTGCACATCATACAAGTTAATTTGAATTAGATTTTTTTTAAGGTTTGAGCTTAACCCACCGATAATTAGTTACGGGTATAATAATTTAAAACTTGACCTCCCTTTCGTTATGAGCTCAGAATAGACGCTGAGCCCTAACAACATGTGTTGATTATTATATATGGAAGAAACCAGCCTTTAAAATATAAACGAAAACCCAATAAACCAACGTCAAAAGAATAGTAATCATAGAGGTTTTCTAGCTTTGAAAAGATAAATAAAAAAGCCCATCAAACATGATCGATGGACCCATAGAAAAACAAAGTATAGACAGCGAAGACAAAGGTAAAGGAGAACATGACCACTAGGGTTAAAAAAAAAAACATGAACACTAGGGAAAGGTGGGGGAATTCTAAGGGAATGAAATAAATAAATAAATAAATCTTCTCCTGTTTGGAAGGAAAATAATAAAGAATAAATTGGAGAGAAATTTATTTTTTTCTTAAATGATAGGAAATATAGTTGTTCCTCTCAAATCGGGAGGGGTCATACCAAACCCTCTTTTTTCCTCTATTTTTAAAGAGCATAACGGAAATTCTGATTCCCTACAATTTCAACATAATACAAATATTCCCTTGCTAGTTGGGCCTAGATCAAAGGTCCCCCTTTCCCCTTTCTTTACTATTGTATAAATATAATCTTATGAACACTCTATAATTCAAATGACATTTTTAAATAATAGAACCTAATAATTCTCTAAGATTTTCTATATTACGAACTCAGAGGTGAACAATAGTGAAATTATCGTATAATAAATTTTAATAATTTAATAAAATTATTACAAAATTAAAAATTCTTTTTATGTATAAAATATAGTATAACATAAGAATAAATTCTTTAATATAAATTAAATTTATTTTTTATGTAATTGATTATTTTTATCCACTTATTTTCCTTCATCCAAATAAGAAAAGATTCATTTATTTCCTTTCTATTTCTATTCATCTAAACAATATAATTTTCTATCTTTATTTTGACTTTATCTCTTTTCTTCCTTTTTTAGTTTCCTATTTTTTCCCTTTTTATTTCATACCTCCATCCAAATGGACTAGAAATTATAAATTAAGAAAGGATCGAACAAAAAAGTTAACAAAATAAATATGAATAAAAATAATAAACAAATCACCGATATAAACATTAAATAAGTATTGTGGTTAAAGATGTTGTTTGTAACATCCTAAAAAATTTTAAATTGGGTAAATTAATTAATACAAAGTAATAATTTCTGCCATTGGAAATATTCATTCATTTTAAATTATATGTACTTTATTTTTCACTGCTATTAAATTAAATACTTAAAAGGACTAAAATAGCTATTATTTTGTAATTAACTATTATTTTGAGGACTAAATTAAATGTTTAGTCATGAAAATGAGTAAACCCTTTTAATGAGTCGTCAAAATTGTTGGAACATTTCTTGCCTAATTGATCATTCCGCAAATTTTTCCTACTCTTCGTATTAAGGATGGGATATTTGCATGAATAGTTCCTTGGATCATAGGAAATTAGGAACATTTAGTTGAGTCCTAATGTGCCGGGCCATACCGAATCAACTTACTACTAGGCAAACTAAAGTTGTTGATGAAGCTTAATAATTAGCTAATCATAAATTAGTTAGTTAGTATTCTCTTAGAATTAGTTATTGCTAACTGCTTTTCCCGCCATTCACTTGTATGCACCCTGCAAGCAAACATGTCAGTGACGGTTAGAAATTAAACTTGGTCATTTGAGTTGCTAAAAGCTTAGTGATTAAGATTAGGAAGCAAATTTCAACTTGAACTCTTCTACCTCAAGAAGCAAAATTCAATTAGAACTCTTCTACCCTAGAAAGTAAAATTCAACTAGCACTCTTCTACCTTAGGAAGCAAAATCCAACTTGAATTTTGCTAACTTAGGAAGTAAGTTTCAACTTGAATTTTTCTTAGAAAAGTGACATCAAAATTTAGTATAAATAGGATACCTTGCCTTAGTTATTAGTATGCCTTGAGTGAAGAAGAAAGTGAGAAGAAAAGATTGAGAGAAAGCTTCAACAAGCTTTATTTGAGTGTTGTGTGTTTTTGTATTAGCTTTTAACAAAGCTAAAGAAACTTGAGTGTACCTGTTATACAAATATTATAGTGAAATTAAATTTTGCTCTTTAAGTGTTCTTATTTTCTTCCCATAGCATCTCAATTTCAACTAGGCAATTCATTTTAATTGCCAACATCTGGTATCAGAGCTTGTTGCATCAAAATGGCAGCAAGTTCCAGCATGGAAGCAAGTCAAGTTCAACAAGTACAAACAATTGTTTTCAAGTTTGATGGCAGATCAAATTTTGCCATGTGGAAACGCCTCATGGAGCTTTGCTTAAAAACCAATGGTTATAGTGAAAACATTAAAGATGGTTTTGCTGAACCAACTGAAGAAGACAAAGGAAAAGCTGATATGCAACAAGTAGATAAAAATCGTCTACTTAATAAAAAAGCCTTATTTCTGATCTGTCAATCTGTAGAGCTGTCTGTTCTTGAGAAAATTTTCCATGCTAAAACAGCAAAGGAGGCTTGGGAAATTTTACTCAAAACATATGAAGATGTTGAACCAGTCAAAAGAACGAGGTTGCAAGGCTTGAAACGCCAGTTCGAGTTGATGGAACAAGGAAGAGAAGAAAGCATTCGTGATTATTTTTCACGAATGGACAAACTTGTCAACGAAATGAAAAACAACGGTGATGATATAAAGGAGAAAGATATCATGGAGAAAGTTTTACACAATCTGTCAACTCGTTTTAATTACATATTAGCAGCTATTGAAGAAGCAAAAGATCTCACAACAATGACTCTATATGATTTGCAAGCATCCTTAGAGTCACGTGAGATGCGGATGAATGAAAGGTCAAGTGGGACAGTTGAGCAAGCATTAAAAGCTCAAACAAATGTCAGAAACGAGGGACCTGTGCAAAGAAGGGCCAACTACTATCAAAGGGGTCAGAATTTCAAAGGAAGAGGGAGGAATCCTCAACTTGACTCAAATCAAGCCACACGAGGTAATGGGTCATTTCCAAATAAATCTAATATTCAATGTCACAGGTGCCAAAAGTATGGACATTTTCAATTTGAATGCAAATCTCATATCCAGTGCCATAACTGTAATAAGTTTGGTCACTATAGTCAAGAATGTCGTGCTAAAGCATTGAATATTAGAGAAAGTTATGCCCGAGTTACAGAATGTGAGGAAGGTATGAAGGTGGTGCTTACAACAACTCATGTAGTAGCTGATAGAAATGACAACCAATGGTTGTTAGATACAGGATGTAGCAATCATCTAAGTGGGAAGAAAGAGCTATTTTCTGACTTAGATGAAAGTTATCACACCACAGTCAAGCTTGGTGATAACTCAAAGCTTGAAGTCTTAGGAAAAGGAAAGATTACGATCAGATTGAAAGATGGATCTTTGAATTATATTTCTGATGTGTTCTACGCACCTGGTATATGTCAGAACCTTTTAAGCATTGGTCAGCTTGCTGAAAAAGGTTATGACTTAAAATTCAACAAGAAAGGTTGCACCATAAATAATGCTGAGATGGGCTTGATAGCAATGACAAACATATCAAGGAATTGTCTATTTCCAATGAACATCAGATATGATATTGGTTTATGTTGCAAGGCTACAACTATTAATGATAACTGGTTGTGGCACAAGCGACTTGCACATTTCAACTTTGAAAGCATCAAGTTTCTTGCAAATAAAAAATAGGTCACTGGCTTGCCTGTCATCCAAGCTCCCAATCAACTGTGTGAAGCTTGTGTAGTTGGCAAGAAACATCGAGATCCTTTTCCTAAAGGACGTGCCTGAAGAGCCATAAAACCAATTGAGTTGGTACACTCTGATTTATGTTATGTTGAAGTTCCATCTAATGGAGGTAATAAATATTTTATTACTTTTATTGATGTCTTTAGCAGGAAGACGTGAGTTTATTTTCTAAAAAATAAATCTGATGCTTGTAATACGCTCAAAAGTTTTATAGCGTATGTTGAAAGACAGAGTAGTTATATTCTA
The DNA here is from genome assembly GCA_037962975.1 of Clitoria ternatea. Lineage (NCBI taxonomy): Eukaryota > Viridiplantae > Streptophyta > Magnoliopsida > Fabales > Fabaceae > Clitoria > Clitoria ternatea. Next base: position 267,442,378 of record CM075672.1, read on the forward strand.
AAAACCTTGAGAGCTGATAGGGGAACAGAGTATATTGTTTTTGATGATTTCTTGAGGAAACATGGTGTTAAACATCAGATGACTGTTAGATACACTCCTCCACAAAATAGAGTAGCAGAAAGGAAGAATAGAACAATTATGGATATGGTGAGAAACATGCTGCATTGCAAGAAATTACCAAAAGGTTTTTGGGCCGAAGCTGTGGCCTGTGCAGTATACCTATTAAATAGGTGTCCTGTCAAAAGTGTTCGTGATAAAACTCCACAAGAAGCTTGGAGTGGGAAAAAGCCAAATCTTAGTCACTTGAAGGTTTTTGTCTGTATTGCTTATGCACGTGTTCCTGATCAACTAAGGAAGAAACTCAATGACAAAACAGAAAATACATCTTTGTAGGATACAGTGAAGATACAAAAGCCTATAAGTTGTATAATCCAGAAACCCAAAAGGTAATCATCAGTCGAGATATTACTTTTGATGAAGATGAAACATGGGATTGGTCAGAAAAAGAAAAAGAATTGTTACCTGTACCAGTCGTTATACATGGAGAAGTAGATGATACAACTGAAGAACTATCTGTTGATTCAACACCAGATTCACCACCTCAAAGATATCCACAAAGGGAGCGGAGTCTGCCTCCACACTTGTAAGATTATGAAGTTGGTAGAGATGATGATCCAGAAGACACAGAAGAAGAAATTACTTACTATGCCTTATTTGCAGACTGTGATCCAGTAACATATGAGGAAGCAGCCAATGATGATTGCTGGATTAAAGCAATGGATGAAGAAATTCATGCAATTGAAAAGAATGACACATGGGATTTAACAACACTTCCAGAAGGAAAGAAGCCAATAGGTGTAAAGTGGGTGTGCAAAACAAAGTACAATCCAAGTGGAGAGGTTGATCGTTTCAAAGCACGATTAGTGGCAAAAGGGGACAAACAAAAACCAGGTATTGATTATTTTGAAGTATTTGATCCAGTTGCTAGATTGGACACTATGCACATAATTCTTTCCCTTGCTGCTCAAAATAACTGAAAGATTTCTCAAATGGATATCAAGTCTGCTTTCTTGAATGGTGTACTTGAAGAAGAAGTTTATGTTGAGCAACCACCAGGTTATCAACAACAAGGAGCTGAAGACAAGGTCTACAAATTAAAGAAAGCTCTATATGGATTAAAGCAAGCGCCTAGAGCTTGGTACACATGTATTGACACATACTTTGTGAGCAATGGATTTCATAGAAGTCCATATGAGCACGCGTTATATGTCAAAACAAACAAAGCTGGAGATATTATTATTGTGTGTTTATGCGTGGATGATTTAATCTTCACCGGCAATAATTCAAATTTGCTAGCTGAATTCAGGGAGAATATGTCTTCTCAATTTGAGATAACAGATATGGGCCTAATGTCTTATTTTCTGGGCATTAAGGTGAAGCAAACAAATGAAGGGATTTTTATCTCTCAAAGAAAATATGCAAGAGATGTTTTGAAGAAATTCAAGATGGAGGCATGTAAACCAATGATGACACCAATTGAAGAAAGATTAAAGCTTGGAAAAAAATGGCAGTGATCTTGTTAATTCAACAAATTTCAGAATGCTAGTAAGAAGCCTCAAGTACTTGACAGCAACAAGACCAGACATAGTTTATGGAGTTGGGCTCATAAGTAGATTCATGGAATCACCAAGACAATCTCATTGGTAAGCTGCAAAGAGAATTTTGAGATATGTTAAAGGTACAATTGATGAAGGTATCTTGTATTCAAGTTACAACAAACCAGAGTTGATTGGATACATAGACAGTGATTGGGCTGATGAAACTGAAACTCAAAAAAGCACTTCAGGTTATGCCTTTTATCTTGGAACAGGTGTATTTTCTTGGTCCTCCAACCAAGAAACAACAAGTACTTGCTCTCTCAACAGCAGAAGCAGAATACATCGCAACAACAAATTGTGCTACTCAAGCAGTTTGGTTGCGGAGAATATTAAGTGAGTTGCAACATCAACAAGATGAGCCAACAAAAATATTTTGTGATAACAAATCAACAATTGCTTTGACAAACAATCCAGTCTTTCATGGTCGTAGCAAACATATTGATATTAAGCACCACTACATTTGTGACTTGATCAGAGACAAAGAAACTGTGATGGAGTATTGTGCTTCAGAAAATCAAGTAGCAGATATTTTCACGAAGCCACTCAAAACAAATTTATTCTTGAAGCTGAAGAATACGCTTGGGATGATGAAGCCAAGTTTAAGGGAGGATGTTAGAAATTAAACTTGGTCATTTGATTTGCTAAAAGCTTAGTGATTAAGATTAGGAAGCAAATTTCAACTTGAACTCTTCTACCTCAAGAAGCAAAATTTAATTAGAACTCTTCTACCCTAGGAAGTAAAATTCAACTAGAACTCTTCTACCTTAGGAAGCAAAATTCAAAACTTAGGAAGTAAGTTTCAACTTGAATTTTCCTTAGAAAAGTGACATCAAAATTTAGTATAAATAGGATACCTTGCCTTAGTTATTAGTATGCCTTGAGTGAAGAAGAAAGTGAGAAGAAAAGATTGAGAGAAAACTTCAACAAGCTTTATTTGAGTGTTGTGTGTTTATATATTAGCTTTTAACAAAGCTAAAGAAACTTGAGTGTACCTGTTATACAAATATTATAGTGAAATTAAATTTTGCTCTTTGAGTGTTCTTATTTTCTTCCCATAGCAACTCAATTTCAACTAGGCAATTCATTTTAATTGCCAACATCTAGTTATTTATCAATCTGAAAGTTCTAAGGGAGGAATTGGAAAATTATAGACCTCTTAATGTAGTTGTAGTGCGAAGTATAAGTGTGATGTTATTGATAATGAACTATTATACTAAATCCATGAAAATGTGATTCATTTTTTAATGGGCTCATGAGAGGCAACAAAATGGTAAATATTCTTCTCAAGGCAACGAGGTTTTGACAATGAGGATACAAAGGTGTCAATTGACATGTTTCAAGGCAAAAAGCCTTACGGAAGGGGAAGATGGTCTATTTTCAATTCCACAGGGAATTGAAAGAACAAGCTTACACGTACTATGGAAGAAATGGCCACACTATTGATATGCTTTAAGAAGCATGACTTTCCTCTTACTTACAAGTTTAAGAGTCCATCAAATGCCAATGGTGCATATAATGAAAAGTATGATGTGGAACATAATGATAAAGGTTCGGTGAAAGACAAAAGGTGGATGCTTCATATTTCTTCTCAAAATAATTGAAGAGCATCATGGCGATGATTCATCAACCCACTCAACAAGGTAATGAAGGATCCAATAAGGTGACTTTAGCAGCTGTTAGTACCTCTTTATGATTTTAACTCCCAAAATTGCACTTTCATTCCCCATATCTTTCATAGCAATCTTAGTTTCATACACAATAGCTTCACATGTTTTAAAGATAAACATATCATCTACATATAAGTACATAATCATGCATTCACCATTTTTTTAACTTTGTGTGTACACATTTGTCAATTTCAATAGAAGGGAACTCATAATTAGTTAAAATTGCATCAAATTTTTCATGTCATTGTTTAGGTGTTTGTTTCAATCTATATAAAGATTTGAGAAGTTTACAAACTTTATTTTCTTGTTGAGACAATATAACCTTTAGGTTAAACTATGTAAATTTCTTCTAAAAAATTAATTTTTACATTCATTTGATGAATAAATAGATTATGAATATATGCTAAAGTAATCAAAACTCTAATAGATAAAATCCTTGTCATATGAGCAAAACTATCCAAATAATAAGGGCTTTTTATTACCGTTTTAAAAATTTGGTTTTTAGTTTTATGGTTTTTCAATATTAAAAAAGCTTATTTGTGAACTATTTTAGGGAGATTGTTTTTATAGATTGTTTTGTATTTTGGTTTTTTAAAATTAAAATATGGGGAGAGCTTTTAGTTGGTATGGTTTTCAATTTTTGTTTTCTCTCCTAAAATCTAAAAATTTCTAATTCTTCAATTCATCCTACCCATCCCCCTCAAAACTGTCAACTAAAAAACAAAACTTAATCACCCCTAAGTGTTTTTTATTTTGGGTAAAATCTTTTACTACTAAACAGACTTTAAAGTTTTCAAATGAACCATCACATAAATATTTTCTTTTCTTTATGAAAATCCATTTGAAATAAATTGGTATAGATCCTAAAGGTAAGTATTAGATTTCAAAATCAAATCTAGTTTCATTTTGAGTTGCTTCTTTCTAAAAATAGAGTCAAAAGAAGAAATAGCTTCAGAAAGTATTATTTCAACAAGATATGTATAAAAGTTATTTCCAAAAGAAGTTTTTTTCATTTGTCTCTCCATCCTTAATCTTAATATGGGTGCTGGTGGCATTAAGTAAAAGTGCATTTAAAATATCAATATCAATTTTCATATAAAAAAACATGCTCTAAAAACTTAGCATTCTTACTCTCAACAATTGTATTATGACCAAGCACATCACTCTTCACAACAAGAAACCTATATGTAGTACTATACTTGATATATCTAAGATAAACGTACAATCAAAAGTTTTATAACTTATTTTTCTCTTTTTAGGATCCGGTAACATTACCTCAACCAAATACCTTTATACTTTCAAATAATTAAGATCAAGATTATTGCCTTTTCATAACTCATAATGTGTTTTTCTAGAATTTGTATAAGGTTTCCTATTTTTAATATGACATGTAGACAACAAAACTTTACCCCACGTATCGTCAAGTGCAAAGGAACTGATAAGCAACACATTCATCATTCCTTTTATGGTTCTATTTTTCCTTCCAGTTATTCCATTAGATTCAGGAGAGTATGATAATTATTTTATGTATCGTGCCTTTTTTTTAAAAAAGTCGTTAAAGTACATACTTGTCACTTCTATTAGATCTATGATGAGAAAACATAAATGCCTCATCGTTATGCCTAATTAACTATACTTTGGTATTTCTTTAAAAAATCATCTATAGAGGTTGCATAATATTTGTTATCGCCTCTAGTTAAATTTGTTTTAAATCTTCATGGTCTTCGCGAATTAAATCAAGAAACTCACTCTTGATACACAGAAAAGTTAGGAATTTTTTTTATAAAAATCAATTCAAGAAGTTGGCCACCAATTCGTCTTGCATGAAAATGTTTTCTAATTTGAGATCTTACAACAACTTGTGAGACTAATTCATCTTAATGTCTTTATAGCCAGTCATTTACCAACAATAGAAGTTTCCTACAACTAACTTTTGCTTTCTATCATCTTCAGTGGTGTACTTGAGTTTCATGAAATCCCATATTTCCTTTGCTTACTTGTACGCATAGTAAACATCGAAAAGATCATTAGCCATTGAACTAAGTGTGCCTATATATTTGTTCTGCATTTGTCCATGCATCCAAATGCCTGGAATAAGATGGATTGACATCAGATAGTGTGAATGCGACTACATGCACATCAAGCATTAAAAAGACTTGTTCTTGTAATGTCGATAGCATTGGCCATCAAAAACCTCAATCTTAGAGGCGTCTAAAATTGCCTTGGTGAAGGAAATTGGAATGGTAGTCATAGTTGGTTGACTAGATCCAGAATTGTCATCCTTTTTCACCAACAATCTAGTTTTTATCAAAGTTGTCATCTTCATCCATGGTAACCTTTAAGATTATAGGAATGTAAGTCCTGAAAATAGGTTTATTCACCTAAGTTGTGACCTCTTGAATACAATAACCTTGTGTGGTAAAACCAGGAACACAACTAGCAAAGAAGCTAATTTTAATAAACTCAGTCTCGGAGAAAAGAAGAGACAGAGAGAGTGGATGATTATGGTGATTAGGGTTCTTGGATGATTAATACTTATATAACCCTAATTTGACATTAAAAAAGAATAATTAATATAATTAATATTATAATCATTTAAGATCAAATAATAAAATAACTAATAACTAAGTTAAAAATACCCTAAAAAGGAACCAACCAGTTTTTAACATTAATCGAATAATTAATAAAATATAATAAAAGTAGCTAAATGTTAATTAAATAAACATTAAAATATTCAAACATTTATTAACACTAGTAAATATCTCTTAAAGATAAGTCTTGACCCATTAAATACGAGATAAGACTTACCTTTTTTTTGTCAAACAAACTTGAATTAAAATCATAAATCAGTCAAGCGACACTTACATCTAGCTATAAACATCCCTATTGAGCGATACGCAATACTAGTGGATCTAAACTTCACAAAATACAGTGTTCTCATTTCTGAAAATGAGAGAAAATGCAACAGAAAAAACAACCCTCAAACTACTAAAACTAGATTTTTTCTATCTGGAAACTAAATAACAAAGTAAAAATTAAATCAAAACACTTTTAGTTATCACGTTATCTTTATATATAATTTTCTATCGATATCGGTTTTGCCATGTTACATCGCAAGATAAAATCATCAAATAGAAAGTTAAGCTTAAGCAACCATAGGAAAAGAGAGATGTTGCTCACAAACAATGGCTAAGGAGCAGAGCTGACTATCGATTAATACAAAGGGGGAGACCAGAACAAGGAAAACTGAAAAAAAAGGGGGGACTGGTGGTAAAGGCAGGGTGATGACTTGATGTGGTAGCGGTAGTTGGAGAAAGTAATGGTGATAGTGGTATGGAGGGCCTGATGCATGATAGTGCTAAGGACACGGAGGTAGATGGAGATGGTGAAAATGAACAAAAGGGAGAAAACAACCTCTCTTCCATGAGAGAGTAAACAAAAAAACAATACCAAAAAAAAAAAAGAAGAAACTCACCTAAGATGAATACAAAATATGATTCAAAGGTTCACAAATTAAACAATATCGAACATCTTGACAACAAAAGATGTGTGGGTAGCGTATGTGTAAGGCACTATATGAGACATGAAATGCTTTTGAAATATCAAACATTTTGACATCACAAGATACGTGGGTAGCGTTAAAATCTCTCTGTCTGTGTAAGGGCCTTGACCACTTCATTTTACTAAAAAACCATCAAGCTGTTATATATTTGTTCTTGTGAGAGAGTACTTAACTTGGCTAGGAAAACGGTTCTTGAGTAACATAAATGGTGAATCAATCTTAGTCGTGCGAGGACGATAGACGTCGTCACTGGGCGAAGAACAAAGATATATAGCGACGTAAAGACTAAAGAGATTCAAACCTTTTTTACTCTATTGCTTTGCACGTCTATATACAGCTAGCTGTTCCCTGTCAATGCTCACTATATGAAGCTTAATAATTTATCAGCTGCAAAAACGAATAACACGAGGAACAAAAAAGACCACTATAAAAGAACTTTAAAGATGAACATTACAGTTTCTTTTCTTTTTCTGTGTTACTGGTATGCTAAGAACCACAACCATGAATGCAAATTTTATGCTAAAGAACAAAATAAAAGAGCTGAAGAATCATCACTAAAAATTAAAGTAAACCAAAATGGACCACGGATATGCCACTAAAGATTTCATGCATGCATGTTTCTTTTGGCAAAAGAATATTCCCTGCTTCCAATTAATCTCAAAATGACACATAAATATAATACTTCATTTGATTCTATTTACCAAACAATTTACAAAAACATACATATTAATATTAATAAAGATATTAATACCCTAATTTTTATAAAAAGTTATTGTCACATCCTAATTTTATCCCTTAATTAAATTTAGATTTTTCTTTATTAATAATAATAGTTTTAAAAAATAAAAGAAAACATGAGAATAAACATGATGTTTTTATATATGAGAAATTTGTCTCATAAATAAAATCATTAATTAAAATATACAGATAAAATATAATATTATATTATTTCTCTTTTTGAAATTTTTGTGAATTTGTATATTTATCAAATTGTAATTGATTAGGATCATATAAGTGAATCGGTGGTCCATGCAAAAGGGACAAAGCAAACTGTCTTTCTCTTCTTTCATCGCTTGCTATATTATTCGTTCACTACAAAAGAGGACAAAAGGATAGATCATATCAAAGGAAAATGATATTTAGGTGGTGCTTCTGTCCTAATTCACAAGTTTGTATCGTGAGTATTCTTCCTGGTGTGACCAAGATGTATAATGATTTGAGAAAGCAGTTCTGGTGGCTAGGAATGAAGAGAGCAATGGTAGATTATGATGCTTCTTGTGTTGTATGTCTAAAATCTAAGGTTAAACATCAAAAGCCTTCTAGGATGCTTCAGCCTCTTGACGTCCCTGTGTGGAAGTGGGACAATAGAGCCATGGACTTTGTGTCTCGCTTGCCTCGGACTCGTTTAGGCTGTAATGCGATTTGGGTTATTGTAGATAGGTTGGCGAAGTGTTCCCATTTTCTTGCTATGAATATAAGATAGTCTATGGAGAAGCTTACTGAGTTGTATATGAAGGAGATTGTGAGCTTGCACGGTGTTCCTTTGAGTATTATCTTAGACCGTAATCCTCGTTTCACTTCTTAAATACTGGGAGAGTTTACACCTTGAGCTGGGTATTGAATTTTCAACGTATCATCCTCAAACTGATGGTCAATTTGAGCATACTATTCAGACCTTGGAAGGTTTGCTTCATGCTTGTGCGTTGGAGCATGGAGGGTGTCGGGAGCGGTTTCTACCTTTGATTGAGTTCACTTATAATAAAAGTTTCTACAATAGCATTGGCATGACACCATATGACGCTCTTTATGGAAGGAAGTGTTGTACCCCCTTGTGTTGGACAGATAGTGGTGATACTTTGGTGTTGGGGCTAGAGATGGTCCAACAGATAAATGAACAAGTTGTTATGATCAGGGAGAAAATGAAGGTAGCCCAAGACAGACAAAAGAGTTACTATGATAACAAACATTAACCTCTAGAGTTTTTGATTGGTGATAGTGTATTTCTCATAGTCTCCCATACGTAGGAGGTTGATAGGACTATCAGGAGCTGAAAGCTGAGCTCGAGGTATATTGGTCCCTATCGGGTACTGGAGCGGATTGGTGATATGGCTCATCATATTGAACTCCCTCCAGCTTTATCCCAATTACATGATGTTTTTTATATATCTCAGCTTCGAAAGTATATTCCCTATGACACTATGGTCATACTTAAGGATTCTGTTGAGCTAAAGAAAGATCTGACAATTCCAGCTATCCTTATTCGCATTGAGGCTTTTTAGACCAAGTGTTTGAGGAGTAAGGAGGTACTCTTGGTGAAAGTGTTATGGCAAAGCTTTAATGGAACCTCTTATACCAGGGAGCTAGAGTCAGAAATGAGACAATGGTACCCCGATTTATTCCATGAGGTATGTTGATCTCACGGACAAAATCTCTTTTAAGGGGGGTATGTAACATCCCAGATATTTAAACTAAATTGAGTGTGTTCTAGAGAATTAATAAATAAATTATTTGGATATTGTTAAGAATTAAATTAAATTAATTGGGAATTTTGATTGGTGATAAAATTTAAATACTTAATTTTGGGTGGTTGATTATGAAAGTTATACTTAAATTAAAATGATGGTGGTAAAATTTTAAGTTACTATAAGGTAGAGATAGATTTTATTTGAGGAAAATAAAAGAAAATGTGAACTAAAAAGGAAAAAGAGTAAAAATACTATTACGCCCCTAAGAATTAAAAACACTTTAGATTTCTTCTTCTTCTCCACATACACACGTGTGCCACCTTAGAATTGAAACAGAAGCTTCCCTTCATGGTCGTATACGTCTAGGCCAAAATTAGAAGTCAATTCCGTACCAAAACTTGTAATTGAAGGCACCATTGTGACTAAGGAAGTAAGTTGAGTTTATGGGCATGTTTCATTTCATGTTTTCTTCTCTCCTCTCTAATCTCGAGCATGCAATCGAAAATGGGGTGGTTGCTTTCCTCTAGATTTTGGGAATTTATGCCGTAATGTTAAACCAAGCCTTTAGAACATGGAAATGGTACCCGGTGCTAATGGGTCTTTGTTTTCATGTTTTTAGGTGACAGAAGGCGAGTCAGAAACTCTCAAGGATATCGAATCCTGGAACTGAGGGGCAAACATGAAAATGGTAAGCCTCAGAAGTCTCAAAAGTATATTTAAATTCATTTTGGTGTGACGGATGTTGATTCTGGAAGTCAGAACACTAAACTAGTTTATAAACTTCTTGCATTTAGATAATTTGTGAGTTTGGTGATTGCGACATTGAAATGAAGGTACCGAGAGCAAGAAATGTATGTGGTGTACGAATTAATGAAAAATGATATTGCTGGAAATTCCAACATGCGAGGAAAAGGGTAGACTAGCTTTAAATCATGATTTAATACATGAGTTTGTAATTATAGAAATATGAGTTATGCTTAAGGAGTGGATATTGACGAAGTGATATTGATAATTAATGACTAAGTGAGTGATTTAAATGAAATTGGTATAATTTTAAATTGAGTTTTGAATAATATGAATGATGATTATGATGTTGATATAAAACGGGGAAATGAAATGATGACTTTTGATTATGGAAGAGTTAAGAAATGTTGTGAATGAGATTGATGAACCTGAGTTGTGGGCTAATCCCATTTTGATGGTCATAGTGCCTGGATGAGTTATCTAACACTTAAGCCTAAGCTATATGTGATCAAGTTGATTTATGTGTATATTATGTGATGTGGACAGCCGATTAGTATACACTACTAAAAAAAGACCAATCAACGGTAACCCTAAGTCGTCGCTAAAGCATCTAAATTCCGTCACTAAGTGAATTAGCGACGGCCCTTTTGATGGCAAGACAGTCATCGTTACCACCATCATCACTGATACAACAACGACGAGGATAACACCCCATCATAAAGTTTCAACAGTGTTGCATCGTCGCTAAGCTAGTCCCATGGATGGTGACACACTTCATCGCTGGTAGGGATGGCAAAACGGGCCAGGATCAACGGGCTGGCCCGCTAAGCCCGCCAAATTTGGCGGGACGGACATGAATTTTTAGCCCGCCTCCCGCCAAGGCCCGCCCTGCCTGCCGACCTGACGGGCCCCTGCAAAAACAAAGATATATAAATATTACTAATTTATACTTTATTTTATTAAAATATATACTTTAATTTTCTAAAATTAAAAAAAAGTAACATCTCTTACTATTTATACATTTCTTTTAATAATATTTTCTTTAATTTTTTTAAAAAATTATTTTTCTAATTTTTTAATCTTAATTTGACACATTTTTAAAAAAAAATTATAATTTTAACTTTGGCGGGCTGGCACGCCAGCCCGTCGGGCTCGCCATAGGCGGGGAGGGCCCTGAATTTTGGCCCGTTTAACCCGCCCTGCTTTTTGGCGGGCTTTGGCGGGGCGGGGCGGGCCAGCCCGTTTTGCCATCCCTAATCGCTAGTGTAAACGATTAGCGACGGTGTGTCACTGTCGTTAAAATATCAGCATATAACGACCACGAATGTTGTCGCTGTATTGAAACTTATTAGTGACCACATTACTGCCCAAATAGCGACCACCATATCCCGTCGCTACGTTACTGCCTAATAGCGACCACTATATGTCATCACTATGTTACTGCCTAATAGCGACCATAATGTCTTGTCGCTACGTTTCTGCCTAATAGCAACCACCATGTCCTGTCACTACATTATTGCCTAATTAGTAATAGTGACCACGTCGGTTCCGTTGCTATGTTACTGCCTAATAGTGACCGTGTGATTTCCGTCGCTAACATGTAGGTGGTTTTTTTAGGATTTTTGTTAATAAATTATTTTTGAATTATATCGCTTAAATATTAAATATTGGTTAATAAATTACAATAATTATATTGCCTCTTTTATTGTAATTTAGGGTTTTCCTTCGTTGAATTTTTAGTAATACATTAATAATATTGTATTGACAAATTCATATGGAAAAAGAAAATGACATAAAATAGATACTGAAATATCGAACAGGGATAAAGTGTATACAAAATTTATATACAACAATACAATAAACCATAGACACTACTAAAAAAACCCTGAACAGCTACCACAAATTAGCGACCATAAATTCCCGTCGCTAAATAGCGACCGCGTTAGCGACCACCCCACCAAAAAGGGACCCCAAAATTTGTTAGCGACTGGAATAGCGACCGGAATATTACGCGGTCGCTAATCCTTGTCAAAACTGTCGCTATAATGGTCGCTATATTTTAACGCCACCATTTTTTGTTTCCCGCCTGGGTTTTCAGTTGGCGGTAAACAGTTGCGACGGTAAACTACCGTCGCTAATGTTCCCTCCAAGTCCAGCGACGGTCTTAGCGCGTCGCTATGGTTTGCGCTTGTGACGGAAGACTTCGTCGTCGTTATTCTATAAATAATCCATGACGGAGCTCTGCAACCGTCGCTATGAATCTAGCGAGTTGTGACCGAAGCCCGTTGCCGTCGCTAATATTGTCACCTTCATATATTTTTGTTGTGGAAGTTAGTGACGGTTTGGAGGGGCCGTCGCTATTGTTGTAGAGTTTAGTGATGGAGATGCTCCACCGTCGCTATGTTTTTCGTCTACAGGTTAGTGACGGTGGGGTGACCGCGTCGCTAATATTCAGGAGATTAGTAACGGATGTGTTCGGCCGTCGCTAATATTCAGGAGTTTAGTAACAGATATGGTCGCCCGTCGCTACTAATTTCCCTTCCCTCCACTTTTTCCTTTTAATAGTTGAATCTAGCGACGGTGTTGTTTTGCCGTCGCTACTATTCAGGGGAATAGTGATGGAATTTTTGTACCGTCGCTAAATGCAGTACCAGAAAAGCCCTTAATAGCCACTGCCAGTTAGCGACGATTGATGTACTAACCATAGTGACGGGTTAGCCATCGCTAGTGTGTTTTTATTAGCGATAGTAATGATATTCCGTCGCTAAGGGTTATAACTTAGTCTACCCTTTCACGAGCCCTAATCAATTTTTCTGCTCTGCTCCACTGTGTTCTTCTTTTTCTTCTCTACCCCTTTCCTCTTCTTCTCTGGCCCGTGTGTCCTTCTCTATTGTGTTCTTCCCTCTCAAGCTCTTAATCTTGCCGTCTCCTTACTTCCCTCTCCCCCTCCGCTGACCACATTGTGGGTTCCCTCCCCATTCCTCCCTTCTCCTTCTCCTTCTCCTCCGAGACCTCCGAGAAGCCTCCAACCCTCCAATGTAAGTCCCCTTATAACTCCATCTAATCAAATTTCTCACGGTCTCTCACTCTCTCACTGTCACTGTCCCATGTCATTAGCATCCCCGACGATGCACGCATACTCCGGCGACCTCGACGGCAAGTCCCCTCCAACCTTCGACCTCGATCTGGTAAGTCCCCTTACTTGTTGTCCTAAAATTTTCTTGATTCATTTTACCCCCTTAAACTTGTGTTATTTTCTTCCCCTATTCCAGAATCTAAATTTTTTAATTTAGAGTTATTGTAAGGTGGAATCCAAATTTGAACATTGTGGGATAAGTAGGTCCTTTGATTGTAATTGCCCAATAAATTAAGCAAAATGTAGCAGCCGTGGCTAGTGATCCCTGTACCATATCTAATAATTTAGAGTCTCAATGTTTGACATTCTAATAATGTATTTATAAATTCATAAGAAAGATGAAGGAAAGTTTTAAGAGAAGTAAAGGAAGGGAAGAAATGAGAAAGAAATTTTATGATACAAAAAGAAATAGGCCTACTTATAAAGAGGTTATACAAATGGGCTCAGTTTACCAATAGGCCTTACAGGCTGAGATAGGAATTTAAACTAGTCTAGTTGTACTTGGGTCATAATACATAGGAAGCCAGATTTGTTAGTTAGCATTAACTTGATAAACAAACACAAGGTTGTTGCATAATATGACAGTGGAAGAGGATGTAGGTATGAACCATTAACTTCTTTTATTGTTTAAGTTCACAGTTTTAGACACTTTTAGTTTTTTAGTCATTGCTTAGATAGAAAAAAATTAAAATGTATGTATTAGACCTGGTAGCCCATACTCTATCGGGTTAACCTGACAAAGGTTTATGTAATGGACTTTATCGGGTTAAGCTTAATATAATCACTTTTATTTAGGCTTTTATTTTTGACATTGCTTGTACTTTAGTGGCAGTCACCATTTCTGTGTTGGCATTACAATTGCCATGAGTTCCCATTCATGAACCAATTTCAATTAAGCTCTTTCTGATAATGGTTGGCTGAGAAATGTTACAGGTCAGCCTCTTAAAGTAAAACTGCCCTGAGTCCTTTACTAGAAGCATCAGTGTCAACAATAAATGTTTGATTTAGCCTACTCCATATATTAGATGAAGTCTAAGTTTGTGTTCCCAAGGCTATTAGAGTGTGTTCCTAAAGCATTTCTGTCATGTATTACAGTCAAACTTAAGTTTCATTCCTGTTATTGGGAATTTGATGCAAGGATTATTTATGAACAAAAAAATGTAATAACTCTTGCTATGTCACAACTCTGTTAGTACTTAGAACAAATTGAAACTAATCTTAGATAAATTGTAAGGTCAGCCCAACCTTGTTAGTGTACCTGTCAATAAAGTTTCCATACTCCAAAGACAGCTTCATGGTTGCTGGCCTTGCTGGCCTTGCTGGCACAGGGTACAAGGACAGATTTGTTAGTGTTCTTTCTTATGAGTGGACTTCAAAATTGATCCCGTCATGTGGTCTTTTGGTGGGCTTCTATAGTTTCACAAATGCTTTGGTGCTTCTTTTTCTCATTTTTCAAGAGCCTTGGTTGCCTTTATTGTCACCGATCCCAGTTTATATTTATTTCAAATTGCTTAAGTTGATTCAATGTTTGCTATTCATTTGATTGTTGTTACAGAGTATTCTATAAAGCAATTTTGGGTTTTGGTTTTTGGGTTTTAAAAATTTAAAACAGAGATATTGTTTTTTAAAATAGTTTTTTAAATACATATTGATAATGAAACTAAAATAAACCAATACTCAGCAATGTACATATATATATAGACCTTAGCACGAATCAAAGGCTCATAGTGTTGAGGAGAATCCCTGAATTTCACCTTCACCAAGAATTTGATGTAGTAAAACTGTGCATAACTGTAAAATTGATACTGATCGTTTGGTTCAAAAGAATGAAATCCTGTAGTGCTGTGGTTCCGTGCTTGTTTGGTCCTTTTGCTGGCTATAGATTGAATTCTCATGGAGACTTGACACTCAACAAGAAGTTCTTTAACATGGCAGATTTGGATTCTGTCAAATTTTGATTCCCTCGTGTTGCGTTACTAATGTATCATGGTGAACCTTGGAGAATGCCTAAATCGTGATACATTTTCATAGTTCTATTTATATAAATCACTTAAAATGATTTTTCTAAGAGAAAAAATTGTTTTCTCCCTCCTCTACATGTTAGAAATCTGATGTGGAAATAGGATGCCTCAGAATCATTGTTTTTCTTCTTTATTCATGTTAATACTTCTGCAAAGAAAGTGTTTAAATATGTTAATACTTCTTGACCCTGAATGGAAATTCAGCGTGGTTAACTTATAATCTATTTCTCTTTATATTTTATTCGTCTTGGAATAGAATTGGGGTGAGATTTGAATGAATTTTAAACCTTGTTAAATTTCGAACATATGCATGTACATGTTGAATGTGACAATTTAATCATTTTAAAAGTGAATTTATTTTAACATATATGAATGAAATAGTAATATTCTAAGAATAAAAGTGGAAACAAATTGCAGTTATATTGTGTTGGGGTTCCGGTTAGATATTAAACTTAGGCAGATTTCACTTACCCCTTCATCCCTATTTTTATTATGGAGTTATCAATGACTAAGAAAATCAACTTACCCCTCCATCCCCATTTTTCTTTTAAGGACGAAGAAAAACACAAAAAATGAAAACTTAAGATCCCAAAATTAATAAATAATTAATTAACCCCAAAGTTAACATTCTACTATGAGTGCTTTATTGGAGAATGTTAGTATTCTAAGTTGTATCCAACATAAACCTTTAACCTATAAAGATCACTCCTATGTAAACCAATTAAGACATGTCAAACCAAAAAAACCTCTATTGTTAGATCATCACCAAGCTTATTTAATAACTTCATTTTAACAAACATTATTAGACCTACAATCTAAAACAATACGAATCTGCAAAATTTATTAAAAGTAAGGGACATGACAAGGGCTCCTAGTCAGATGTACAATCACTTTCAGTTGATTAATATGAAAAGACAAACACAGTACAAGGACAACTAACATAATTTGACAACCCAATACAAAACAAAACAAAAACAAGACATGGAAGAAAAAGGAAAATACTAATAAGTGTCCTGAGGCCCCTAGTTAAAGAATTAAAAATGAAAAATTTCTATTAAAAAATATTATTAATGTCTTTTCACCCTAATTTGATTTCTAAACAATCAAGCATAATTTCCAAACTAATTTGATTCCTTATAGCAACAGACTCAAATAAAAAAGCATGAAGTGATGAGATAAGGTAATAACAACAACAAATTGTACCTCAGCTTGGAGGGCTTCTGTATTCTTAACAATGAACTCCACCAATGATCCACAGAACTGTTTTTCGTCTCCGGCGAGTACCACAGAACTGGTGTTCTGTCTCCGACGAGCTCCCCCTTCCCTTTTCTCTCTCCATTTCCTTTTATTTCCAACAGCTGCAGTCTCCAACAGCTGCTGGTGGTGAAGGTCCGACCACCTCCAACAGCCACCTGCAGGCTCCAACAGCACCTCCCCACTCCATTAATGGCAACTGTAGATGATGGGGAAGAAGAGTTGGAACTAGGAGATTGCTGTTGATGAAGAAGATGAATATGATTTATAGTTTCCTAGTTCATTTCATAGCTTATGTTTTTTATTTGTTACGTATTTGGTTTTAAATTTAATGCTGCCTTAGTGTCTTGGAATACTTGAACCATTGTTTTTTTAATGTTTTAGACCATGTTACTATGTTTCATTTGGATGATATTGGTTTTTAATTATCACTTATGAATTTGTAGTGTGTTTTTAGTTAAATATCTTGGGTTTTTTAAGTGTTTTTGTGACTTATATGTTAGAAGTCTTTATAAATTAATTCATCTAAGAAGAGTCTTTACAAATAACGTTTAGAATGTTTAATAATGCAAATGTAGTCTGTGTTGCGTCTCTCATGGACTCATTCTCACGTGGATCCCAAGTGTCTAGATCACTAAGAAGTCGTGGCTGTGTAATCTATTATTTGTTTTGCGTGTCTCTCTTTGTTTAGTTTCCTTGCTACTTGTAACTTTCTAACGACTTCTTGGTTTGTCATACAGAGTAACACAGATCACGCGTGGTCTCTGATCGTCTCTCTTCAGCTCCGTATTCATCACCGACTTTTTTCGCAAGGTAATCCCCTAACGCTGACTTTCTCGATATATGTATGCATGTCAATTGTTGTTTGTTAGTAGAGAGATTAGGAACTCGTTTTGATGTGTTTATAATGAGTTTTATGCATGTGTAATGTTGTTTGTTAGTGGAGAGCAGAGCTCATTAGGCATTGGTTTTGTGTGCTGATAACATGATTGTTTATGCATGTGTAATGTTGTGTGTTAGTGGAGAGCAGAGCTCATTAGGCATTGGTTTTGTGTGCTGATAACATGATTCTTTATGCATGTGTAATGTTGTTTGTTAGTGGAGAGCAGAGCTCATTAGGCTTTGGTTTTATGTACTGATAACCTTGTCTCTCGATCGTGTTCATAACTCTGAATATCATATACAATACGTATGGTATGTATATTTATCATTTCTAGAAAGTTTTCTGTATGTAACAGGTCGTTCATAAATTTGGGAAATGTCCAGTTTACAGGGGAGACTCTGCCAAAATTTTGACAGGCTCCCTTTCTTAGGAAACTTAAAAAATGAAACGTTTGGTTTAATAATGTAGAGTTTAGTCGTGTGTGTACCCATTAGATTCCCGTTCAAGTTTCAAAACAACCGGCAAATGTACCGTGTTGTGTTGGATCTTGAATTGTCCCAGTTGGACAGTTTGGTATGAATTTGTAACCAGTAGGACGTAACCCATCAATGTTGTATATAGTCTATCTTAAGACGTTGAATGTTCATATGAAATTTCGGTTATGGTGTTTCGTATTGTCCCCAGGGTGCATGTCTGCGTGTGGTGTTTCATACCGTACGTATCTCTGTGTACTCGGGGACTAATGCGAAATGCTGCCGAAATTTCATATGAACATCAACGACACAAGATAGACCACATACAACATCGATGGGTTACAGATGGTTGCATATTCATCCCGAATGGGATAGGGCCACACCTATTTGCAACATCAAAGAGATAGAGAGTGATTCACAACCGTTAGTGAAATAAAATTACAATAATTTAAAGTAATAGAAATCATGCTTGTTAGATATTGTAAATGGAGGTACCGGCAAATCGGCGATGGATGTACAACCGACTAGATGGCAATCGGCGAGTGACTGAGGACTTTATGATGGGGCTATTGGAGTTCATTCCGTTCGCTACGGCAAACACGCCTGGATTTGAAGTGACTCAGAAGATTCGTTGCCCGTGCTCAAGGTGCAAATGTATGAGTTTTGAATACGCGGATGATGTCATGTGCCACCTAACTGAGAAAGGGTTCATGGAAACATACCACTGCTGGTACAACCATGGTGAGCAGTTACCGCGTAGACCATCAGACGTACCCGTGCAACAGTCTTACTACGAGGTTGGAGGAAACAGGGATACGTACAACAACATAGAACAAATGGTGATGGATCATGTTGGACCCTCCACCGGGCGTATGCTGGAACATAATGACCAAGCAGGTCATGGAGACTCTGACAATGTAGAGGAGGATCCTAATCCGGAGGTGAAGAGATTTTATGATTTGTTGGCGGCGGCTCAGACTCCATTGTGGGATGGGTGCAACAGTCACACTGAGTTGTCCGCCTCCCTAGCTGCTTTAAGCCTAAAGGCAGATTATAATCTTTCTGGAGGTTGTTTTGATAGGATGGTCAATCTGATGGGTTCCACCATGCCTAGTAATCACAGAATGCCAGCAAACCTGTACCGTGCTAAGAAACAAGTGGCAAACTTGGGGTTGGGTTGTGTGAAGATAGAGTGTTGTGTTGGTGGATGTGTGCTATTCAGAAATGAGTTTACAGACGAGAGTGTCACAAAATGTCTGCATTATAATGAGGAACGCTACAAGACCGTTAAAAGGAGAGGGAAGGTAACCCGGACGGCCAGGAAGAAAATGTGGTACTTCCCTATAACACCGCGTCTTCAACGCCTGTATGCCTCATTGTCCACGGCAAAACACATGCGTTGGCATGCTCTGAACCAAACACAAGAGGGGTTTCTTTGCCATCCTTCCGACGGGAAAGCATGGAAGTGTTTGGATGAGCTATATCCGGACTTTTCTGGAGAGCCGCGAAATGTAAGACTTGGCTTATGTACTGATGGGTTTAACCCTTTCGGTCAATACAGAAGGGCTTACTCTTGTTGGCCAGTCATCCTGACCCCATACAATCTGCCGCCTGATATGTATATGAAGAGGGAGGTCATGTTTCTATCTATACTGGTTCCAGGACCCAAAAATCCAAAGGCGAACATAGACGTGTTTTTGCAACCGTTGGTTGAAGAGTTATCACAGTTATGGGATGTCGGGGTAATGACATACGATGTGTCTTTGAAGAACAACTTTATGATGCGTGTTGTTTTGATGTGGACTATTAACGACTTCCCGGCCAATGGTATGCTTTTTGGATGGTCCACGTCTGGGAAGCTTGCTTTCCCTGTATGCATGGAACATACCGGGGGGGAATCACTCCCTGTTAGTGGCAAGACAAGTTTCTTTGACTGTCATAGAAAGTTTCTACCGTTGGATCACCCGTTTAGGAGGAACAAAACCGCTTTTAAGAAGAACAAGGTTGTTAATGAACCTCCACCCCGTAGGTTATCTGGTGCACGGGTTTGGCAGAGGGTCGAAGAGTATCCTTACATCTGGGACAAGAGTGTTAAGGAGTTTGCGGGTTACGGTAAGGAACACCACTGGGTAAAGCAGAGTGTGTTGTGGGATTTTCCATATTGGAAAGACTTGTTGTTAAGACACAACATTGATGTCATGCACACTGAACATAATGTTTTCATGAATATTTTTGACACTGTTATGGACATCAAAGGGAGAACAAAGGACAACGAGAAGAGTCGTCTAGACCTTCCGATTTGGTGTTCTAGGACGGAGTTGGAGTTGAGGGATGCGGGACATGGAAGAATGTTTAAACCCCATGCAAAGTATGCTTTAACTAGACCACAATAGATTGCTGTGTGTATTTGGATGAATGGGTTGACCCTGCCTGACGAATTCGCTTCTAACTTGAGTAGATGTGTCGACGTGAAGGAGGGCAGGGTGTTTGGCATGAAAAGTCATGATTGCCATATGTTTATGCAACAACTACTCCCGTACGCATTTCATGCCTTACCGAAGCCTATTTGGAAACCGTTAGTGGAGTTGAGTCACTTCTTTAAGGAGTTGACGGCTACTTCGTTGAGTGTGGAGAAACTTGTGAAGATGGAAGAAACTATCCCGGTATTGATTTGTAAGTTGGAGCAGATTTTCCCACCAAGTTTTTTTGACTCCATGGAGCATTTGCCTATCCATCTACCGTACGAGGCCTTGGTTGGTGGCCCAGTGCAGTATCGTTGGATGTATCCATTTGAAAGGTGAATGCTTGGTGAACTCTTTAATTTACTTGCAAATCGTGCTTATAATAGTATTTTCTAACTTAACACCATCTTGTTAATGATGTTGAAGATTCTTACGCTCTTTAAAAGATAAAGTGTCGAACAAAGCCTGCGTTGAAGCTTCAATTTGTGAGGCATACTTAGTCGAAGAAATGACAACCTTTGCTTCTTTCTATTTTCCAACGGAGATAGAAACTAGAATGAGTAGAATTCCCTGCAATCTTGGGGTAGCCAGCCGCACAGGGTTTGATGAACAAACATCGATTTTCAACTATCCTGGTCACCCGGGGGGCAGGCTCACAAAATGTTACATTGATGAGAAAGATCGAAAGGCGGCTCACTTGTACATTCTTCTCAATTGCCCAGAAGTGGAACCCTTTATTGAGTAAGTCATAGAAGTTATATTATACATTCTTAACGTAGCTTTTATATTAAACTTATTTGTTTCTTTCAATAGCTTATACACAGATATGCTAAAACTTGAGCAAAATGATTTAACTGATGACCAAATTCATAGTGAGGTGTCATCCAAGTTCGTTGGTTGGTTCGCGCAACATGTAAGACCCGTATACCAAGTGTTTTTAAGCCTATTTGCTTCTAACTCCCGTCAATATGGTAACAATGACCTACTTCTTATGTTGTACATAGATACAAGACCCTAACAACCATATTGAAGATTCTTTACTCCAAGCCCTTTCTTGGGGGCCGGTGAAGACTGTTAAAAAATGGCCTATTTACTATGTAAATGGCTACAAGTTTAATATTCTTCAATGGAGTGAAGGGATGCGCACCCATAACTACGGGGTTTGTATTAAAGGCACCGCCGGTCAGTTGGAAGAAGACTTTTATAGAGTGCTGACGGAGATTGTTGAAGTTTCATTCTCTGGACGACTAAGAAGAGATATTGTTCTATTCAAATGTGATTGGTTCGACAACACAATCGGTGTTGGAACAAAGGTTGACAACAACTACGGCTTAGTTGAGGTCAAGAAGAATGGTAGATATAAAGGGTTTGATCCCTTCATTTTTGCCCAACAAGCTGAGCAGGTTTATTACACCGATTTCCCGGGAGGACATCGGGACTGGTATGCAGTAATCAAGGCCAAGGCCCGAAGTCAGATCACTGACAATGTCTCCGAGGAGGTCGATGACGCTTATCAACTTGCACCACACGAGCTCAACGATGCCAATTTGTTGTTCAACATTGATCCAGTCATAATGGATGAGAGACTCGCCACTACGGGGGGTGAACACATTGACAAAGACCTTGTCTCTCGATCAAAATGGTCTAGGGCTGATTTGGATACTGATGAACTTGTTCAAACAGATAACCATAGTGACACTGAAACTGAGGGGGAATTTGAAACTGAAACAGACACAGAGTATGTAGTTGTTAAACATATATACATTGGTTTATATATATCCTGAGACTAACCTTTCTTTTCATGATTTTATCCATAGATGACGGGACGTCGACTGCCCTTCAATAGGGGTGGTGGGTCTAGGACCCCGGCTTCCCGTCTGGGGACTCCTACCCCAGGGCAGGAGACCATTCCATCACCACCACAGCGGACCACTCCATCACCACTACAGCAGACCACTCTATCACCACCACCACAGCAGACCACTCCATCACCACTACAGCAGACCACTCCATCACCACCACCACAACAGACCACCCCATCACCTCCACAGCTGACCACCCTAGAGCAGACTCCTGGAGTTGGTGGCTTGGAGGACCATGGCCATCAGGCGACCCCACCTCCGGCATCCCCTCTGCCCATGTTGGTACCCGTGCCGGCCGGAGACGAGTAAGTGACTAAATTTCATATACTTTTATGTTATTTGTATGATACTTTATATTAGGGTTTAGTGGAAAGACTTGTTGGTTTATTGAATGTTACTTTAATTAGTACTTGTATAGATTAAATTGTACTGGGCACTCTTCTGTTTGTAACAGGGTAACTATTTAAACTTGGAAATGTTACATTTACAGGGGAGACTCTGCCGAAATTTTGGGTGTCTCCCTAGATTGTGTATTGTTTTACTCCTAACATAATTGTTGTCATTACAGCTTTGTTGATAGTAGTCGCACTACCAAAGCGATTACTAAGGTTTTAAAGGCCTAGTGGGATGGTCCATATATATCTTGGACAGATGCTGGGAAGGTTGTGCAAGATAGGTGGTTTGACACCTTCTCGGTAAGTTCCTAGCTCATTTATTATGACTTGATTTGTAAAATAGACCTGTTATTAATTTTGATTTCTCAATTCATTTTACAGCGTGATTACCAGTGGGCGGAGGGTATGATTGATGAGATTAGGAAGGTCTTTGCCACAAAGACCTCCAAAATCATCAAGAGTACCCTTTGGAAGGTGAGGGACAAGGGTGAGCGCCCTCGTTGGATCCCGGAGAACCATTGGGACGGGATGGTCCAGAAGTGGGGCGGGGTCCCATTCCAGCAGGCGAGTGCTCGGAATAGGGCCAACAGAGCCGCCGATGCTGCAGCCTCGGTTTACACTGGGGGTAGCATTTCAACCCTCGAGCACAAGAAAAGATTTGTAAGTATATTTATGTTAAACATTTCTATTATGATTCGTCTTACATGTTTACAAATAATAATCTCAATGTTTTTTGTCCACCACAGGAGCAGAGGGAGCACCGGGAGCCTTCTTTGTTTGAGGTCATGCAAATGACCAAGAAGAACAAAGCCGGTGCATGGGTAAACCAGAAGACTACGAATCTAGCGGTATTTACTTTTAACTGACACATGCTTATAATTTACAAATCAGCTTACTAATCCTATTGTTGTTTTTGAATTTACAGGAGGCGTATCAGGCCAGGAGGGCCGAGAAGGAGGCGGACCTGGTGGCTTCCACTCCTGAAGGGGAGGTTCCTCCCACCCTATCTTGTTCTGACGACAACGCCATCTATATGGAGGCTGTTGGCGGTGTGAACAAGAAAGGGAGGGTGTTTGGATTGGGTGGCGTCGGCACGCAGCTGGCGAAAAAGGGGAAGACCCCTTCCTCTTCGTCTTTCTCTGGTCTTCCGACTGAGGTCGTTCAGGTAATTCAAAACCTGAACGATGAGCTACAGGAGGAGCGACGTCAGAGGCAGTTGAGGTTGGAGCAGCACGAGGCGGACCGACAGAAGGCCGAGACGGACCGACAGCGGGCCGAGGAGCAGCACGCCGAGACTCGTCGGCAACTTGCTCAGCAGCAGGAGCTACTGATGCAGTTGATGGCGAGGCTACCTCCCCCCACTTCCCAGGCGCCCCCACCACCACCCCAGGATCCCCCACCACCTTGATTGTAGTTCTTTTATTTATACATATTGTATATTTGATTTTTAGTTATGTTATATTTTCATTCAGTATTTATTTTGTCATTCTTTATTTATTATGTCAATATTTCTTGGTAATTACATTCAAATCACAAAGCCTTATTCTACCTATCATTAATAATTCAACCTATTTGATAAATTAATTTAATCTATTATTTTGTTTTTAATAATAATTTATTACTTTAAAAAAATTATTTTAATTTAATTATAAAATTTTATCAGCCAATACAAAATACAAAATATTAAGATATTTTTAAAGTTAAATTAACAAAACCAGTCAATATTGAATCAATTTTAAAAAAATTTAAAAATTCCCGTTAACGACGGTCCACGTCCGTCGCTGGATTATTAACACTAGCGACGGACGTCGTGGTCGCTGTATCACAACAACTAGCGATGGAATGTTGTGGTCGCTGTATCACAACAACTAGCGACGGATGTTGTGGTCGCTGTATTATTAGAAACAGCGACGGCCAAGGGTGGTCGCTACATGAGTACCTATAGCGATGGCATAGGGTGGTCGCTGGTGGCTGTTAGTAGCGACGGGGTTTCGAGGTCGCTATATGGCAACACTTAGCGACGGCTGGAGTTATTGGGGCAGAGATGATTTTAGCGACGGCCTTATGCCGTCAATATGGTAGCGACGGCAAGTATGTGGTCGCTGATGTGTTTTCGACGAGGGTTTTAGTGACGTCCTCTTTCCCGTCTTA
Source organism: Clitoria ternatea (assembly GCA_037962975.1). Classification (NCBI taxonomy): domain Eukaryota; kingdom Viridiplantae; phylum Streptophyta; class Magnoliopsida; order Fabales; family Fabaceae; genus Clitoria; species Clitoria ternatea. The sequence continues at coordinate 267,467,111 of CM075672.1, forward strand.
GCGACGGCCATTCCATGGATTAGCGACCAATTCCTTCCGTCGCTAACAGGTGTCTTTTTAGTGGTGAGAAAAGCATGATCACAGTGCAGGGGATCATGTGGTGATGGTGGTAGAGGTGGCTAGGAAGTAGAGGAGGGTAGCCTTGCCATCATATGCATGATTAGCTCCTGTTGTGCCACCAGCTGTCGATGAGTCTCGAGTTATTCCTCTTTGGCCCGTCGTTAATCCTCAGCAGCTTGCTCCTGTAGTATTATGCAATGAGTAAGGGAGTTCCACTCCTTACTTTATGGCTTATAAGAGTACTTAACTAGCCTGCTTGACTTGTATCTCTACTTCTCTTTCAGAGCCTGCCAATGAGTAAGGGATTTATAACGGATATGCTCCAAATAAGAAGACTTCCCTAGAGCAGTTTCTATAAAAATGAAGGGAAATACTGAGATTTTATATTCCTATCCCTAACAAGTATAGACTCTCTCTTCTATTAGTAAAGAGTCAATCACCTATAACTAGAAATGCTATAATAACTGCTCCAACCAAACCCTCGCTAGTTACAGCAGATCAGCGATATCCTTTTGTGCACTTGTCTGCCTCAACTCAATCTTTCACAGCTTCCTTAGTGCAGAATAGATCAAGCCAAGCCAGTGAATTGATCCTCACTAGGATGATTTGTAGGACATAAAGATAGTTGTACTACTTTCATGGATACCTCTGCATATAGATTGGATTATGGAAGGTTGATCTTAAGATTGGCTTTCAAACTATGTTCTAGTTGACTAAAATGTAAAAGAACATAACTTTCCTCATGTCGATTTCTAGAATTAGGCATTATGCTCTATTGGGTGAAGATGGAAAAAATTGGTGGGATACCATTGGGTGGAACTCACTCAAAGTAGGAAATCTTATAAAATAAGCGAGATCTCATCGAAGGAAATAGAGGGTTAGGTTAGAAATGATTCAACTAGAGCTCTCTTTATTAGATCAAGTCACTATGTATCGGGGTAGATTGCTATCAGGTATAGGATTTCATCTTGCCCTGAGTTCACTTTGAAGTGAAAACCACTCAAACCCTCGCTAAAGGAGACACAGGAAAGAACTTCAGTTTAACGACTTGCCCTTTTCAATTCAAATCTTCTTTCTATCTAGGTTTCAAGCTCCATGATTGGTATTGAATTCATCACTAATATGTTACGATCACCTCATTAAAAACCTAGCTTCCATTCATTATGAGCTTGCCCTTGAACTAAGGGATTTCGTGAAATTTGATATTATTTATGCAACATAACCAAGAGAGACTTTTCCCTAACAAGCTCCTACATTAGATTATCTAACTTTAAGGGTTCTTTTTATACGATATGCTTCTCTTGTAGAATGTATGGCCATAACTCTGATCGGTGCTTTCAGAGGATTATGGAGGTGGAGGTGGAACTCTTAACAGTAGGGGCAACAGAGACCGAGTGCAAGAACTAAGGGGAGTTCTACTTCCTATGTTAGACAATGCATATGATCTAACTTAATTGCTTTTTGTTATGGAAACAAAGAAGACAACAACATAAAGAAAGCAACTTATAATCAGTACCAGAACAAAGTCTCACAGTTTAAGTATAAACTCCTTAAAAATTTATTCCAATATAGTTGTTAGAAACTTGGTTTTGATTATTGCATGTTTGTATCAGAGTTCAGAAAGTTAATTTTGGTTAGAAACTTAGAATAGTGTTTAAAGAAACATGATTTACATTTAAATACTTCTATCCTAAACTGGAAAAAAATGCTAGTACTTTCACATCTCATATTCAATGACATGATGAAGCTAGAGAGGTCACTAAAATTTGTTATTTCATTTTTTTAGCTTTTGTAGAGGTTTGGATGCTGATGCAATAATTTCTTGACCAAGTAAAAGAGTACATCAATGAAATAGTTGTAAGATTAGAAGATGAAGACGAGAGAATTTCAAATCTGGCCAAGCTTTTTTTTCTTGAACTCTCCAACAAAGATTTTCTCTTATAACTTTCTCTCATGTTAATAAGTATTTGCCATTATTCTTGATATTGCATTTTTAACGGTAAAAAGGTGTTTGATATATTATTTTGGGTTATAACAGGAAACAATCCAATATATAACTTACTTCCACATATACTAACTAAATTATCCCAACAGAATCTGAGCAAAGATTTTTTCTTTAGTATTATGCAATTTTTAATTGCTTCCATCAATAAGGTATATGTTTTCTTACAATATTGCAATTGTCCTATATTTAATTATTCTGTATTTATGAAAAAAATTGTCTAAATTAGTGTTCTATATAGTGTCCTTGAGGGTATATTATCATTCAAATAAACAACAATTTTCACCTAAGAAATCAGTATCCCTAGTTCTGCTTGAAGTTCTGATGGATTTTGTCTATTAAGACTTTATCTTAAAAAAACATTTTCATAATATTTTTGGGCCTCAATCAGCAAGTTCTTTAATTTGGTTGATTGTTTTGGAGGTAAAATAGATAAGTCTTGAAAAGACTTATTTATTAGCATTATTTCTAATTGTATTTTAATAATTTAAATGGCAAAATAATTATTATTCTATTCATTTAGTAATTAATTAGAATTATTAGTGATTTAGTTAAATAATAATTTATTTAATTATTTTTAAATAAATAATTAGTTATTGATTAAATTAGGATATTTAATGAAAAGGGAAAATCTTCAGGTGCTGTCAATGAATCACTCGGCGTAGGCACGCCCAAAACCAACGTACCCACGTACATTGACCCTGATCCAAATAGCAACCAAGCGTGCCAACGTTCCCAACATCAACGTGCCTACACGCACCAGCAACTCACCAACGTGCCCACGCTAGTAAAATTATCTCTTTTACATAAACAACACGGACCGTGCCCTTGAGTATAGTTGAATCCAGCCACTTTTGGCTTAAGCACATCACGTGCCTTTGAGTATTCTTGACACCAGCCACCTCTGGATTAAATAGAGTATTCTTTTACAACACCCACTCTTATGGCAAACTCAAGTATTCTTTCATAAGCCACTCCTGGCTTAAACCCAAGTATTTTTTCCTAAGCCTCTTCAAGCCAACAATGTTTCTAATAGGTCTACTAGACCTATACTTACAATGAATTGAAAGAATTTAAACATCAAGCGTGATAATCCTTTTGACTTAGTTGTGCTAAGTGATAAGTCTTGTCAATAGACTTATACAAATGAAGAGAGGCATATTTACATATAAAACTTAGTACATGTAGATAATGTAAGAAAAGTAGAGTACATACTAAGTTTAAAAGTTTAGTGAGAGACAATGATCTCTCAAAGGAGATGACTTGATTTCATGTTTCTGACTTCGGTACTATGACTTCTGAAATATGATATTGATATGCATATAGTGAGCTTTCTTTTTCTCTAATGGTATTTTCCTGATTCCATCTTTTCTTTTGATGACATATGCCATTTTTCTTTTCTTTTTCTTTTCTCTCTATCTTTTTACTCATAAGCTAACTCTCATTTCTTTTCTTTATTTTCTCTCATGGTCTCTCGTCTTTTTTTTTCTAATCTTTCTTGATCTTGCTACTATCGCTCTGTTTTTATGAAGAAAAGAGTTGCAATTTATATGATTTGTCTTCTAGAAGTGTAACAGAGAGAGAAATCCGTTGGATGACCATTGAGGAAAAATACATCCAATGCAAAATGGTTTTTCCTTAGTGGATATGAGCCTTTTTCGGTTAGAGAGAGTCGTTCTACACACTGAGCATAGAACAGAGAGCTTTCAAGATCTGTGCAGATAAAGGTAGAAAGGGATGGAGTAATTTTCACCAAGAAGGAATACTCCTTATTTAGAGGACTACATAGAGTTAGTGAAAATAGATGCTTTTAGAAAGAATCTTGATTTGCCTTGCTTGGGCATTTCTCTTATAATAATCTTTTATGCTGAGAGGAAAGATGCTTAGTGAGTCATCATGCTGAGGAACAGAGTTGTCTTCGTTCGAAGAGGACTTTTGAAAGTAATTTAGGGTCTGGTGATCCATAAGGTTTTGATGATCAGACTCAAAGTAAAGAGCAATCAAATTCTTACTTGAAACGATGCAAGAGGTCTAAAGCATCTTAGGCCTGATGAAGCATGGGGATAAAGTCTGGTTGATGAAGGTTGCCTTGAGGAGAGGACTCTTTCACATACTTGATGCGTGGAATATGGCTTAACGAGTCTGGGTATGGTACAAGTCCAGATGAGCTTTTATTTTGAATAGCGTTCCCAGATCTTCTATGATGCATCCTTTTCTTTGTTTCAACTTACCGGACTTGTGCTATACAGGAACTGCCCTTTTGTTTATAACCTATGCTTTATATCCTGAAAAACTTAGATAGACTATCAAATGTTAACAAAACATGACTTCATTAAATTAAAGTGCTTAATGTTGGTTATCAACAAATCCAAGATTTCTTCAAAAGTCTTCTTGGTTCTAACACATATGAAACTGTTTAGGTTTTGATGTTTTAGTGCAAGTTTTTAAAGCTACGAACTCGGTTCATGACTTAATCGAGTTTTTAGATACAAATTTTTGATCTATGAACTCAATTCCCCTTATAACTGAGTTCTTAGTTTTTTAAAAAAATTAAAATAAAAATAAAAGTCTTAAGAACTCATTTCAACAAGAACTGAGTTCTTAGTTCTTTTTAAAAAAATTAAAATAAAAAACAAAAGTCCTAAGAGCTCAGTTTAACATGAACCGAGTTCTTAGTTCGTTTTAAAAAAAATTAAAATAAAAAACAAAAGCACTAAGAACTCAGTTCGGCGTGAACCGAGGTTTTAGTTCTTTTTTAAAAAAATTAAAATAAAAAATAAAAGTCCTAAGAACTCAGTTGCTCTAAAATTGAGTTCTTAGATATGGTTAATTTTTTTATTTTTAAAATATAACTACCTAAAAACTCTGTTGCGCGGGAACCGTGGTCCTAAGTTTCTCTAAAAAAAATTAGAATGCTAAGAACTCGGTTCCACGTGGAATCAAGTTTCTATATTGTTCTCATAATTTCAAAATTGTCACTGCGTTCTTTGCAAACTCATTTTCCTCTAAAACTGAGTTTTTACCTCTGTGGTTGTAACCCTTTTTTGCACTAGTGTAAGTGAAGAAACTCAACCACTATATTATTTGTGAAAGATTTGTAATGATTTATAATTGGTGAAAGATTTGTTATTGGGTTGTGGATCATTTTATTTTTATCCTCAAATATTTTTTATTAGAGGTAATTCTATCCAAACCATGAACATCCATATTATAATGAAGATTTAATTATTTTAACGGGAAATTTTTTATAAGAGTAGAATCTAAAATATTGTTTAAAAAAATCATATATGTATCAATTAAATCAATAATCTGTTATTGAGATGGAGTAACTCTGTACCCAATTAATAAATTTATTTTATTTTGCTGATAAAAAAATAGTATAATGTATCGTTTGTTTCAAATCAAACTATTTATGCCCCACTCATCCTACTTTGTTTTTTATTCAATAAGCCTAACGAAAATAAAATTTTCAAACTCATACTTTCAAGGAAAATAATCAGATGTGACTAGACTCGTTTGTATTTAGTTACATTAATTAATTAGTATGACCAATTATTATTATTAATTTTTAATAAATTAAGTTAATTATCTAGTGTAAATGAGGATTTGCGTATGTATGTATATGAATATCATGTATGCATATCACACATATGTATCAAGTTATAGCATTATATTATTGTTAGAGAAAATAATTAATCAGGATTATTGTATATTGTTCAGATGGTTAAAATTAAAAGATAAATACAGATGATATTTTTAAGTTAACATATAACTATCTATTAGTAACTAATTTTTAATATCGACTATTTGTATGATATAGCTTCATTATATATTCTTATAAATTTTTAAATAAGAAGTATTGCAATGGGATACATTAAATTTGTTAAAAAAGGAATCACCAGTGGGGTGACGTGTGAATCTGAAAAAACTACGTGATCAAAAAATGGCGAGCCCCAAAATCAACAGTACTGTGAAAATTACTTTAAATTAATTGGGCCCACCACACGCATGATGTTTGGATAAGCCACATTTTGATTCGCAGATTAGCTTCCAAACAAGGAATATGTTATCCTAATCCTGACCTCACCACATTTCCCCACTTCCATTCCATCCTAAGCAAATCCAAATCCTAACTTTTTTTAAGGTTGATTTTCTTTACTTTTTAGCTTACTTCATCATTAAAACTTTTATTTTCTAAAATGGAAATGATATCCCAAACCGTACCATGTTCAGAGGTTGCTTGCTCATGAATATATATTTTGTGGGTCCAAAATCGCCCAAAGAGATTGTTAAGAATCTAGATTACGCCATGGATGAAATGAGAGTAAAGGAACTACAATGTACCATCGAAATGGGTCACCCAAATGAAAATTTAATGTATGTATTTATCTTTGTATCAACAAATAGAGTATTACTACGAGAAGAAATCTAAATATGGTGCTCAATAAACTTACTTTTTCGAAAGGGGCAAAGAGTATATACATTGTACTTGCAAGAATGTTCTATTTATAATTAAAATGTGTATGAAGGTGATGATTTCTTTGTTAGTAATCTTTTTGTAATTATAAGGATCATATTAGATGATGTGTAAAGTAATCTAAGATATATTGAGTTGGATAGAGGTAGTGATTCGAGGTATACTAAGTTGGATGAGATCACTAATCTAAAGTTAAGGTCAAATATGGGATATACTGAGTTGGACAAAGTTACCAATTCAAGGTTATAAGGTCAAATTCAGGGTATGTTGAATCAACAAAAGTGTGTAGTCTAACTTTACACGTATCAATATATAATGTTCGGATCAGATATTCCTGCTTATATTAATACTTATGGTGTCAACTTGAACTATATATACGGTCAGGGTGCATGTATCATCAAGTCCACCGTGAGATGTACATGTTAAGATGTATAAGTTGCGAAGCATAACCTGAGATGCATTACAAGTTGGGATGTGTAAGCAGGTGTACTAAAGTTAAGATACATTAACTGAGGTGCTTAAGTAAGAGTACTTAAACTGAAATACATGAGCTGAGGTGTATCAGCTGGGATACACGAGTTGAAGAGCTTAAGCTTGATGTCGAATTATGAAATTGTTAATTGAAACCTCAATAACTGAGCTTAACCTATCAATATAATGTTAATCAAATTGTAAAGGCCGAGCTTAACATGTCAAACGTACTATTAATCGACACTGTAAATGACCGAGCTTTACATATCATTGTGTTGTTAATTGACACTATAAAGGTTGAGCTTAACATGTTGTAACAATTATATGTTTATTGTTTACATTGTTAGGTTAAACTCAGTATGTTATCTGGTACTATTATTGGGTTAAGATTGTTGATCCGATCTCGATACGGGTGTCGGGGCAAGGATGGCATTTCATCCATTCTTTATATGTTACCGATTCTGCAGGTAGCACATTGGACTGATGAACCGTACAGACGTTCTCCTTATACCTGTATGTCCATGTCGACACCTCGCATATCGGATAAAATCCGTTCTCCATATCAGATATATAAGGGGCAGTTGCAAGTGGCTTTGGTAAAGGCACGGTTATTCCCGTGACTCGTGTCAGAGAAATGCTCAGGACAACGCACTCTCTGCCTCATAACCCATACCTGAATTCTTTATGCTTATTTTACATATATAACTATTTACCCATACTCTGACAGGATAAGTGGCTGCTCCATTCCTAGTCCTCGTTACTTGAAGAGGGTCGGATTTGTCCCCTGGTAAGACCTAACCCTTCATTCTCCACGCTCACCTATAAATAGGTCAATTTCATACCCAATCAAGGTTACGTTGTTCATATACTTATTGTTTTATCGCTCTCTTGCTGTTACCCTGCTCTTTGACTATCAGAACTTTCATTCTGTCACTGACTTGAGCGTCGGAGAGTCTTCACAGGTGACACCACCTTTCGCCCCCATCAACGCAAAAGCTTGGTGTGTGTGAACACCATATTTTTTTAAAATAATAAAAATTAAATAATAATAATTTTTCCTACACCATTCCGGAAATTCCGTTTAGAATCCGCAATTGGTTCCCCAACTTTCCATTGGCTTCATCTTCTTCCTTCATCTCTTCATCACATACCACCTTCTCCATCCTCAGGAGCAAATTGAAAAACCCATCTCTTCAGGATCTTCATTCCACAACAGCAACTAAGAGAATAAAAAACACAAAAAAAATAATAACCATAAAATCAGGGAACCAATTTTTATACAGAGAGTGAATATTCATCTCATCCCCAACAATCTTCACCATCTTCATCATCCTTATTCACCATTAATAACAACATCTCCACCAATAAAAAAAAGCTCATCATCACCATAGCCCATCGTCAGTATCTTCATCATTGGTATTCAACAAAAAACAATAGCAACCAACAAAGCCATCCCAAAATAACAATTAGCAAATATTACAAAAATAAGAAAAAAGCAAAGAAGGAAAAAAACAAAGAGGTGAAGAGCCATCACCGGTCATCTCAGACAGAACCGTCCGGTGCCGACGCCAACGACGCGACTCCGACCCCCTCCGCGCGGCACTATCCCAACTAGGCCCTTCTTCTCCGATGAACAGGGCCAGGCCCACGACAGCTCCTCTCCACGCGGCCTCCGACCTCTTGATCCAGCCCAGACCGCCTGGCCGTGGCCTTCCCCACCGGCTTCCAGGATCCCACCGCCGTCCACGTTAGCCACCGGTCTCATTCCTCTCTCACTTCCCATTTTTCTTTTTCCTCTCCCTGTTACGTTATATTTTCTATTGCCTTCCCCCTCTCTTTCTCTTAGTTGCTCTTTCTTTTCTTTAGATAATTAGGTTTTATTTAGTTTTTGGGCCTTTAGCCCATTTTAATCCTTCTTCTTTCAAAAACTGAACATCTAAAGGCCAAACAAATTAATAACCTCCAAAGCACATTATTTATTTTTAAGCTAAGTTTGAAACTAAAGATTTTAACACCTAAGTATTTCTTTTAAAATAGTAGGTTTTATATTAAGTATACAAAATAAAAATTATTAAAATATAAATTTTTTAGAAAAAAGGGTAAATAGTTTTATGTTTTGCTCTAAAACTAAGATGAATATTTGAATGTGATTATCCTACCTTTTTTCTTTTCTAAAAGATATAATAACAAAATAAATAACTTTCCTTACTTATGCTAAAATATATTAAATTTTAAATGCTTTTTAAAAGAAAAATACAAAAAAATAAGTAATTTTATTTATGCTTTATTAAAAAAATATTTAAAGTTTAAATACTTTTTCTTAATTTTTTTTAGAAAAAGCAGAAATTATTTTCATAATAAATTTGAATTAGAAAATATTAAGATCTAATATCCTTTTTAGAACAACATTAACCGTTTTATATTAAAGATATATATATTTTCTTTTAATGTGACAAGCTCTCATAAGCGATGTCGTGCGAAAATGCTTTTGCCTACATACGCGTTATGAGATTTTGAAGGTTTATGCACGTACGAAATCTTTCGTCTTGTATTTTTCCTTCTTGAAAAATATTCCTCTTGCTGCTAAGATTAATTAAATCAAGAATACCTCTTCAATATTTCTAAAATTAATTTTCATCAAAGAACTACGTAACCCCGATTTCTCAATACATTTGAGAATACGTAAAAGCGGGAATCAATTCCTGTCGGGCCCATTTCTCATTATTAATTTTTATGTCTCTGCTTTATTTTGATTAATTTTATATAGTCAATATTTTAAATTTTATTGTCGCAGGAGGTTAATTTAGACGCGACGTCTTGTTAATCTCATATTTTTATTTAAAATAATATTTTCTTTAAAATGAGGTTAATTTAGACGCGACGTCTTGTTAATCTCATATTTTAATATTTTTACTTAAAATAATATTTTCTTTAAAATGAGGTTAATTTAGATGAAACGTCTTGTTAATCTCATGTTTTTTAATATTTTTATTAGAATATTATTTCTTTAAAATGAGATTAATTTAGACGCGACGTCTTGTTAATCTTATGTTTTTAATACTTTTATTAAAAAAATAATATTTTTTAATTAACTTTATTTTTTATTTCATTAATTTTATTTTAATCTTTAAATTCATGTATAAATTAAGGTTAATTTGGATAGGCGTCCTGTTAACCTTTACTTTCACTCTGTTTTACTTTTTTCTTATAGTTGTTGTTTTGTCGAGTTTCTTACTGACATTGCTTTGTCATTTCTTACTGTTACTGTTTTAATCTTCTACTATCATTATTTGTTTTCTTACTGTCACTATTTAGTCTTCTATCGTTACTATTTTTTTTCTTACTATCACTGTTTGGTCCAATTTCTTACTGTCACTACTCGGTCTGTTTGTGTCTGCTTTGTCATTTCGTATGTTTCTTTTCATAAAAGAAGTTAAAATAATTTTTAGACTATTTTAAAATAAGCGTATCAATTTGAGGTAACCGTTTTATAACAGACAGTTGTGAGGTGCTAATACCTTCCTCACGTGTAATTCGACTCCCGAACTTAGAATTTCATTTTCATAACCAGTGTTTTAAAAGAGGTTTTTCCCGATATTTTTATCCTAAAAAAAATATTGGTGGCGACTCCCTGTTTTCTTTTCGAAAGGATTTCGAAACGTCATTTTATTTTTAAGGGTCGGCCACCCCGTCACGATCCCGGTCGCGACAGATGGTGACTCCGCTGGGGACAATTTAGAGAGTCAAGCCAATCGAGTTGATAGCGCATGTTTTTTAATAGTCTGTTAATTATTTGACTTCTTTTCTTTATTTTATTGTCTGTCATTATTTGTATGTGATTCCTGTTTGTTTCATTCTCATCGTTTACATTTTATTGATATTTGTACATTATTGAACCCTAGGATAGACGACTTTGTGTTATTGTTCTGTGTTTGTTCTCTATGCAGGATGAGGTAAGGTACAGGTATTGAATGCCCTTTCACACACTACACTCACAATTTGCACACACTTATGAGTGACGCCCTATACCCGGGCCCCAAGTGAAGCTTAAGTTAAGGGAGGTTGGTAGCGGTGTCGTTTGGGATATACTTCCCATCCGACGATCGTAAGAACCTCAACTAGAGTTCGACCTTTCATGATGTACGCACCTAGTAGACTCCATACTGTTATGGTCACATCATGAGTAGGATCTTGGCTCTAGTGACCTTTTAGAAGTCTAGTGCAAGCCACCCAATGTGAGGAGTCATTGTTAGACAGGCTATAGATCCCAGAAAAAGGACTTTCAGAGAAACCTGACTTAGGGCACAAAGGGGCAGACTTTCCCTCTACCTTCTCTCATTCTTACTTTCCCTTTTAATCCAAATTAGTGGACCACTTACCCGTTGAACGGATTACTTCTTTCCAAAAATGACACTTTTTAAATTGGTGATCCTTTAATGGGCAAACAGTCTTTTCCTTTTATGCATATTTACTTGAATCTTTGGGTCTTGAGTTACGGATTTTTCGAGTCGTCAAAACAAAACAATCAAAAAAAATCAAAAAAAATCAAAAAAGTCAAGAAATAAAAAAGGGTTGATGACGATCGGAAGGTTTATAACTCATGTGGCTCTCGATTTGTCACAAGTTTTGTCAATTGTTACTTCCCCAAATGTAAAGATCTTTTCCAAGATGTTACCAAGGGAGTAGCAATTTACGAAACACGTCAATTCCCGATGGCTTATTCTTTCTTTTCTTTCTATTCTCGTCGGGAGCTATTTAGAACTTAGCGAATACCTTTGAGGAGATATGGAAATTAACATGGGATCAAACTTGTAGGATGAGGGCCATGGTTGTCCAAGCCAAAAATGACTAAACTTAAGGTTTTTATCTCATAATGAAGATTTCTTCTTTCTTCACAACTATCCCATATTAATTTCCATGTTTATCCTACTTAGTACTTTTGAACGAATTGTTCAGAGGAATAGTCAAAGGATGCTCGTTAAGACCTGTGATTGCTTCACGCGTCATTGTATTTTACAGTCCTACTATTTTATTTCCTTTAATTTCCACCTGACACTTTTGTTTTTCAAAAGACATCATGGGGAAATACCTCTACGGAACCCGACTTCAGAAGAGACTCATGGCTGAAATAGAACAAGAAAATGAAAACCTTAGGGACGAGGTCAACCAGCTAAAGGAGTAAATGGCGGAGATGGCTAAACTTTTGGAGAAAAGAATCACAGAAGAAGGCTCCTTTGTAGGTATCGAAGATGCCCAACAACTACTACTAACCCCACTACATTCCCCGGGCCTTGGCCTGACGAAGGCTCAAGCTACTCACCCCATGACCACCCCCCTCACTGTCAACACTGGGAAAGCAAAGCAAGTGGTTAACTCCCAACTACCTAGTGGCATGCCCTATCGTTATGCATCACAACACATATTCGTTGGCCTAGATGGTAATCCTGTACCTTTCCCACCTTATGGAATACCCTTAGGATACTCTCCCTCATTCCATAACCAATAAAATGGCCATGATTTTCAAATGATGGATCCCCATGTTTCAAACCCTGCCTATCTGACGATCCCTTTTGCTAACCCTTAACCAAACCCACAAATCCCTAAGTCACAATTCTCCCAAGCTCAAGCTATCCAAATGGCCCAACCAAGACCAATAGCCCCTATTGCATTTTATCCTGCCAATCTTCATACACCTTATCCATATATGGCTGCCACCGCCCATAACCAAAACCCTTATCCTACCTTACTACAATCCCACTTCCATTCATCTATCACTCGAACACCTACCCACTTCCATTCACCCGTTATCAGACCCCCTCATCCACAGTCTATGTCGTACTGTCCCCCACAACAATGGACTCAACCTCCTAACTCTAACTAAAACATAAGAAAACGCATCAATAATCAAACACCAGTCCAATTCAACCCCATTCCCATAGCCTACACAGAGCTTTTACCTTACCTTATCCGTAACTCCCTTGCGGTACCCTGTCCATTGAAACCGGTGGTTCCCCCTTACCCTAAAGGGTATAATCCTAACGCCCGATGTGATTACCATGCTGGATCCCTAGGGCATTCTACTGAGGACTGTCAGACCCTAAAATGCAAAGTGAGGGATCTGATTAAAGCCAATTGGCTAAATTTCCTAGAAGGAAGTCCCAATATGACCTTAAACCCCTTGCCTAACCATGGGAGTTCTGGGGTTAACGCGATAAAAGAGGATTAGGAGTATGGAAGGGATGTCGTCACCACTGACGATGGCCCCCGTGATGATGCAAACTTTGTGATTGCTCGCCAGGCGGAGAGCTTCGTGACTAGGAGACTGTCAAACTCCCTACGACTTTAAATTTTCAATTGAAAAGATGTTTTAATTACTTTCTAACCCAAATGTTATGCCTAAGGCTTTGGGATGTTTATGTCATAAAGGCAAAAAAAACATGTTTTATCATTCTAAGTTTCTCTCAATAAATGCGTGTCGAATTTTAAAATATCTTTTCTTACTTTCCTTATCTCTGCCTTGAATCCTTTTCCCTATATTTGCTTCTTTTTTTTCATTCATCATGAGAAACCAAATAAACGCAGGTCCGAAAATGATTCTCCTGAGAACAGTGATGTCACAGTCTAATTTCATGACTTCAATTACCCGGTCGATCGCGCTGACAAAGAGGATAGGAAGACTATGGTCCCTTGTCCGAATGGACCAAGATGTTTGAATAAGGAGGGTCTAGAGATATTCAACCATTAAGAGTTAGGCAAAATCATCAAATGAAGAGGACAAAAGGTCAAGATTGGTATTCCGCTGAGTTAAGAACGACATGATGATAACACTATGGTAATTTATCAGAAGGTGATGGTAACCTTGTTTCATGACATGATGGACAACAACACTGCCAAGTCCTGAAATGAACAGGGGGACATCCATCATTATTGAAAGCCTTGTTATTCACTAACCTGGATTGGGGTAAATTGTTGATGCCCATAAATACAGATGCAAACGAGGGAGGCTTTGCAAAAAAAAGAGAAAATCAATCAAATTAAAAAATGAAAAAACGAATCACGCTCGGTGTCCTATGCATGTGCCAAATAGGGTAAGCTGATTACGTCTAGATTATCAAGAAAGTTGTCACCAGTCTATACGGGGGCATGGATGTCATCAAGACAAGAATGCAATAAAAGACAATATTTCATCTCTAGGACATAATTACTCCTCATGCCCATATAACCAAGGAAATAGTCTGTCAGATTAAGTCATTGCATCATCAAGGGGATAAAAAAATAAAAAAAATAAAAAAAAGGCAAACAAAAGGAAACAAAAAATGAAAAAGGAAAAATCCAAAAAATGACAAATGAAGAAAAAATAAGAAAATAAAGGCCAAAATGATGACCCAGTAATTCTCTCTCATTGATGCCAAAAGACTTACCCCTATTTTCTTGGGTATATGGCATAGGAGTAGAGTCTCCCATTTGAAGTGACATCAGTTTCTCAAAGGGTCAAACTAAATCTGGAAAGGCTGAGCAGCCTCAACTGGAGTGTAATCAGCTTCAACCTTTTACTGTAAAGGATGCAACCAAAAATAAACAAGAAAGGAAAAACACATTATAAGGAAAGAGAAAACTCGCTAGGCTGGAAACCTGAAAGGGCGGCCTAGGCAAAAGTTAGAGCAATCCGGTGAGTCGAAACCCTGAAAATGTGGCTCAGGCAAAAATTAAGGTCAAGATTTCGACAGAGTAACTAAAGTTTCCCAATGAAAAACGTGTAAATCCAAACTGGGGCACGTGAATCATGGTTGAACTACCTTCTTAGAGGCAAAGATGAAAAGAACATGTCATGAGTGAGAAGAGCTCGCCGGGCTGACCTGAAAGGGCAGCATAGTTAGAGCAATTCAGTGAGTCGAAAACCTAAAAGGATGGCTCAGGCAAGACATTAGGGCCTAAATTCTAACAATATGACTAAAACCTCCAACACAAAATGTACAACTCCAAAATGGGGCACGTGGACCATGGTCGAACTACCCTCTCAGAGGCAAGGTCAAATGATGTACTTGAGGTCGTGAAGTGGGATTGGGATATGCACTGTTCTCAGAAATTCACTGGAAGATCTGTAAAACCCTTCTTGTTTCACCCAATTATTAATCTTTCATATTTAACCATGCTTGTTTCTTTTACCTTATATGCTTTCCTCCCTCTATACTTATCCAACTCAAATAAAATTTCACCTTTTTCGACACGTATTCATGTTAAGTCTCATTGATATGATGGATGTGTATTTTCTCTTAATACATAGAATGAGAAAGTAATGAAAATTTAAAGTCGTAAGGACAAGACGCTTCTGTCACTTGATCTCACCTTAAGTGATCATTATGAAGACTCGGCGGGACACGTTCCCCGAAGCTAGGGTTACCTCATTTGATCTATTTCAGTCATGAGTCACCTCAAGTCTGTAGGGATCATGGTTCTGTGAGAAGTCTACTCAGATTCCTATTTGTGTTACTTTGTACTACTAACCTTTTTTGTAGGTTATTACAACAGATAGTTATGCCGAATCTCGACAACTCGATCAAGCTCTTTTCACTAGTAGAATCACTATCGCTAAAGTTGGCACCTTCTCAAGGTCTCTTCCTTAATCATCAAAGTTGGTATTTCTCAAGGTCTTCTCCTTAATCACCAAAGTTAGCACTTCTCAAAGTCTCTTCCTAAATCGCCAAAGCTAGCACTTCTCAAAGACTCTTCCTCAATCACCAAAGCTGGCACTTCTCAAAGTCTCTTCCTAAATCGCCAAAGCTGGCACTTCTCCAAGACTCTTCCTTAATCGCCAAAGCTGGCACTTTTCAAAGATTCTT
Organism: Clitoria ternatea; assembly: GCA_037962975.1. Taxonomy (NCBI): domain Eukaryota; kingdom Viridiplantae; phylum Streptophyta; class Magnoliopsida; order Fabales; family Fabaceae; genus Clitoria; species Clitoria ternatea. The sequence goes on from CM075672.1 coordinate 267,482,961, forward strand.
CCTCAATCGCTAAAGCTGGCACTTCAAGAAGACTTTTCCTCAATCGCCAAAGCTGGCACTTCTCAAAGCCTACTCCATCACCAAAGCCGGAACTTCCTAAAGACTATTCCTCAACCGCCAAAACTGGCACCTTTCATAGTTTCCTCCTCGATCGCCAAAGCTGGCTTTTCTCAATTTTCTTTTCATAAATCGCTAAAGTTCGCATCACCGAACGAGGCACCCTTTACCTTCCTGTCACCGAACGAGGCACCCTTTACCTTTCAGTCGCCGAACAAGGCACCATTTCCTTTTCAGTCGCCGAACAAGGCACCCTTTACTTTCCAGTCGCCGAACAAGGCACCCTTTACTTTCCAGTCGCCGAACAAGGCACCCTTTACCTTCCTGTCGCCGAACAAGGCACCCTTTACCTTCCAGTCGCCAAACAAGGCACCATTTCCTTTTCAGTCACCGAACAAGGCACCTTTTACTTTCCAGTCGCCGAACAAGGCACCCTTTACTTTCCAGTCGCCAAACAAGGCACCCTTTACTTTCCAATCACCGAACAAGGCACCCTTTACCTTCCTGTCACCGAACGAGGCACCCTTTACCTTTCAGTCACCGAATAAGGCACCCTTTCCTTTCCAGTCGCCGAACAAGGCACCCTTTACTTTTCAGTCACCGAACGAGGCATCCTTTACTTTCCAGTCACCAAACAAGGCACCATTTACTTTCCAGTCAACCGAGGGTCAATCCCCGATCCTTTTATTTCCTGTCAACCGAGGGGCAACACCCCTAATCCTTTCATTTCTTGTTAACCAAAGGTCAACCCCCAACCCTTTTATTTCTAGTTAACTGAGGGGCAACACCCCCAATCCTTTCATTTCTTGTTAACCGAGGGTCAACCCCCAATCCTTTTATTCTCAGTCAACTGAGGGACAACACCCCCAATCCTTTCATTCCCTGTTAACCGAGGGTCAACCCCCAATCCTTTTATTTCCAGTCAACCGAGGGGCAACACCCCTAATCCTTTTATTTCCTATTAACCGAGGGTCAACCCCCAATCCTTTTATTTCCAGTCAACCGAGGGGCAACACCCTCAATCCTTTCATTTCCTGTTAACCGAGGGTCAACCCCCAATCCTTTTATTTCCAGTCAACGGAGGGGCAACACCCCCAATCCTTTTATTTCTTGTTAACCAATGGTCAACCCCCAATCCTTTTATTTCCATTCAACCAAGGGGCAACACCCCTAATCTTTTCATTTCTTGTTAACTGAGGGTCAACCCCCAATCCTTTTATTTCCAGTCAACTGAGGGGCAACACCCCCAATCTTTTCATTCCCTGTTAACTGAGGGTCAACCCTCAATCCTTGTATTTCCAATCAACTGAGGGGTAACACCCCCAATCCTTGCATTCTCAGTGAGCCGAGGGTCAACCCCCAATCCTGTTACTTCCTGTCAACTAAGGGACAGCACCCTCAATCCTTTCATTTCCTGTTGAACTAGGGGCATCGTTCCAAGTCTTTTATTTCCCAGTCAAAGCCTCAAAAATCATCGCCCTAAGTCTTTTATTTCCCTATTTGAACCAGAGGCATCACCCCAAGTCTTTCATTTCCTTCAGAGCGAGGGGCAGTACCCCCAAACCTTGTATTTTCCTGTCAAACCAGGGGCATCACTCCCGAGTCTTTTATTTCATGTCAAACCAGGGGCATCACCCCCAAGTCTTTATTTCCTATCAAACCTGGGGCATCACCCCCAAGTCTGTTATCTCCTTTAAACCAAGGGCATCACCCCCTGCCTAAGCTATCCCATTTCTCAATTTGAGCCAGGGGCATCCCCCAAGTCATTTATTTTCTGTCAAAAAAGCCTCAGGAACCCACTTCAGATAGGGCTATCCGATTTCTCAATTTGAGTCAAGGGCATACCCCAAGTCATTTAGTTTGAGATAGGGGCATCCCCCTAAGTCATTTATTTTATATCAAAAAGCCTTAGGGGTCCTTCCCTAGGCTGTTTTAATCAAAACCAATCAGGGGCATCCCCCCAAATCATTTGTTTTCAGTCAAAGGCCTCTAGAACCCACTCCTAGGTTATTCCATTTCTCAGTTTGAGCCAGGGACATCCCCCTAGTCATTTTGTTTTATATCAAAAAAGCTTCACGTACCCATTTCTAGGTTTATCCTTTGATCCAAACATGTTGGGACAATCCCCTGTGTCATTCATTTTTCTTCGAAGCTTTAAGTATCCCATTTTAGACAACCCCATGTTCAATATCAAGGAAATATCCTCTGATTTGTTTATTTTTCAGAACAAAGCTCTAACTTCAGTTGTCAAACTTGGAACCATGTTCATCTTCCCCAATTGTCAAAGTTGGCAACTCTTCAAGCTTCTCTAGCACTTTCAGGTTCTCGGTGCCGAAGTTGGTTTTTCTTTAAGTTTCCATAACACATTTCAGGTTTTCTTATTCCCAAAATTGACACCACTTCAAGTCTTCATCGCACCTCTTACGCTTTCTATTTGTTGAAGTTGGCTATTCTTTAAGTCATCATCGCCAAAGTTGGTACTTTTAAGTCTCTCTTATTGCCAATGCTGGCATTATTTGATTATTTTATTAGTCAAAATCGTTACCTCTTTGAGGTTGTTGGTTTCAAGATGGTGTTCACGTCTTTACTTCCTTTTCATGATATGAATGAATCATATTATCGCGAAAAGAAAGTAAAGAGGGGCAACTGTGAACACCATATTTTTTTTAAATAATAAAAATTAAATAATAATAAGTTTTCCTACACCATTCCGAAAATTCCGTTCAGAATCCGGAATTGGTTCCCCAACTTTCCATTGGCTTCATCTTCTCCCTTCATCTCCTCATCACATACCACCTTCTCCATCCTCAGGAGCAAATCGAAAAACCCATCTCTTCAGGATCTTTATTCCACAATAGCAACCAAGAGAATAAAAAACACAAAAAAAAATAACCACAGAATTAGGGAACCAATTTTTATATAGAGAGTGAATATTCATCTCATCCCCAACAATCTTCACCATCTTCATCATCCTTATTCACCATTAATAACAACAACATCTTCACCAATAAAAAAAACCCATCATCACCATAGCCCATCTTCAGTATCTTCACCATTGGCATTCAACAAAAAACAATAGCAACCAACAAAGCCATCCCAAAATAACAATTAGCAAATATTACAAAAATAAGAAAAAAGCAAAGAAGAAAAAAAACAGAGAGGTGAAGAGCTATCACCGGTCATCTCAGACAAAACCTTCTGGTGCCGACGCCGATGACGCGACTCCGACCCCCTCCGCGCGGCACTATCCCAACCAGGCCCTTCTTCTCCGACGAACAGGGCCAGGCCCGCGACAGCTCCCCTCCACGCGGCCTCTGACCTCCTGATCCGGCCCAGACCGCGTGGCCGTGGCCTTCCCCGCCGGCTTCCAGGATCCCACCGCCGTCCACGCTAGCCGCCGGTCTCCTTCCTCTCTCACTTCCCATTTTTCTTTTCCCTCTCCCTGTTACGTTATATTTTCTATTGCCTTCCCCCTCTCTTTCTCTTACTTGCTATTTCCTTTCTTTAGATAATTAGGTTTTATTTAGTTTTTGGGCCTTTAGCCCATTTTAATCCTTTTTCTTTCAAAAACTGAACATCTAAAGGCCAAACAAATTAATAACCTCCAAAGCACACTATTTATTTTTAAGCTAAGTTTGAAACTAAAGATTTTAACACCTAAGTATTTCTTTTAAAATAGTAGGTTTTATATTAAGTATACAAAATAAAAATTATTAAAATATAATTTTTTTATAAAAAAGGGTAAATAGTTTTATGTTTTGCTCTAAAACTAAGATGAATATTTGAATGTGATTATCCTACCTTTTTTTCTTTTCTAAAAGATATAATAACAAAATAAATAACTTTCCGTACTTATGCTAAAATATATTAAATTTTAAATGCTTTTTAAAAGAAAAATACAAAAAAATAAGTAATTTTATTTATGCTTTATTAAAAACTAAATATTTAAAGTTTAAATACCTTTTCTTAATTTTTTTTAGAAAAAGAGGAAATTGTTTCCATAATAAATTTGAATTAGAAAATATTATGATCTAATATCCTTTTTAGAACAACATTAACCGTTTTATATTAAAGATATATATATTTTCTTTCAATGTCACAAGCTCTCATAAGCGATGTCGTGCGAAAATGCTTTTGCCTACATACGCGTTATGAGATTTTGAAGGTTTATGCACATACGAAATCTTTCATCTTGTATTTTTCCTTCTTGAAAAATATTCCTCTTGCTGCTAAGATTAATTAAAACAAGAATACCTCTTCAATATTTCTAAAATTAATTTTCATCATAGAACTACGTAACCCCGATTTCTCAATACATTTGAGAATACGTAGGAGCGGAAATCAATTCCTGTCGGGCCCATTTCTCGTTATTAATTTTTATGTCTCTGCTTTATTTTGATTAAATTTATATAGTCAATATTTTAAATTTTATTGTCGCAAGGAGGTTAATTTAGACGCGACGTCTTGTTAATCTCATATTTTTATTTAAAATAATATTTTCTTTAAAATGAGGTTAATTTAGACGCGACGTCCTGTTAATCTCATGTTTTAATATTTTTACTTAAAATAATATTTTCTTTAAAATGAGGTTAATTTAGACGAAACGTCTTGTTAATCTCATGTTTTTTAATATTTTTATTAGAATATTATTTCTTTAAAATGAGATTAATTTAGACGCGACGTCTTGTTAATCTCATGTTTTTAATACTTTTATTAAAAAAATAATATTTTTTAATTAACTTTATTTTTTTTATTTCATTAATTTTATTTTAATCTTTAAATTCATGTACAAATTAAGGTTAATTTGGATGAGACGTCCTGTTAACCTTTACTTTCACTCTGTTTTACTTTTTTCTTATAGTTGTTGTTTTGTCGAGTTTCTTACTGACATTGCTTTGTCATTTCTTACTGTTACTGTTTTAATCTTCTACTATCATTATTTGTTTTCTTACTGTCATTATTTAGTCTTCTATCGTTACTATTTTTTTTCTTTCTATCACTGTTTGGTCAAATTTCTTACTGTCACTACTCGGTCTGTTTGTGTCTGCTTTGTCGTTTCGTATGTTTCTTTTCATAAAAGAAGTTAAAATAATTTCTAGACTATTTTGAAATAAGCGCTATCAATTTGAGGTAACCGTTTTATAATGGACAGTAGTGAGGTGCTAATACCTTCCTCACCTGTAATTCGACTCCCGAACTTAGAATTTCATTTTCATAACTAGTGTTTTAAAAAAGGTTTTTCCTGATATTTTTATCCTAAAAAAATATTGGTGGCGACTCCTTGTTTTCTTTTCGAAAGGATTTCGAAACGTCATTTTATTTTTAAGGGTCGGCCACCCTATCACGATCCCGGTCGCGACAGTGTGAAAGATCTCCAGGATAGCAAGACCGGTCTTTTCCCACTAAGACACTGGATCATAATACCGGATACCCATTATACCGGTGTATAAAACTTATCATCCATTGACTTTTGTGTCTGGTCCCATACCGGATCCTTGACCCCGGTTCAGACCAGATCAATTGTCTTACCGGGTGTTTCATGGCCAAACCATGACAGAATGAGGGTATCTGAAAGATATTGATATTGATCTTGGATATTGAACATAGAGGTCTCCTGGCCAAACCAGGGTACTCCATGACCAAACAGACGTATAAGAAAGAGGTTGATCTTGAATGATAACATACTCAACGGAGAGGTCTCCTGATCAAACCAAGGTACTTCATAACCAAACACGAGTATCAAAAAGAGCTTGATCTTGAATTAGAACATTGAACAGAGAAATCTCTTGACAAAACTATGGTACTTCATAATCAAATAGGGGTAGCAGAAAGAGTCTAATAAGATAACGTGTAAAGTAATTCAAAGTGCATTAAGTTGGTCGGGCTACCAAACCTAGGTTATACTAATCAATTGGATGAGGTACCAATATGCGTTAGGACCAAATTCAATATATACTTGAACCCAATGTTGAGATCAAATCCAGAGTATACTAAGTTAAACGGGGTCATTAATTCTATGTTAAGGTTAAATATGAAGTACACTGAGTTGGAAAAGACCACTAATCTAAGTTAAAATTAAATATAGAATAAATTAAACTAAATTTTATACGTACTTATATATAATATCATCATGAATAACATAGTTAAAATACCTGTTAATATCTATTTAAAATCCAGAAGTATATCCAAATTTTGATCCTCTATGATCTGCCCAATAATGAAATTTACTTGATAAAGTTAGGTAGGGACGTGGGAGAAGATAAACATCATGACGTTCCAAAAATAAAAGAGTGACGATAGCTGAGAACAAGATGCCGCGTAAGCTTTATATGCATGCAGAGAAATCTAATTCTTCAGATACGAGCTAAATATTATATGCTATTCATTAACAAATCATGCAACTAATATTACATAAAATAATTTAATTTAAAATACTACTGATAGTAAAATAATTTTATCTATTTTAAAGTAGTAATAGAATAAATTAATTAATAAAATATATACTTTTAAGGGGTCGCTCTACGAAAAAGTTACCTAATTTTCACTTACATAAGATAAACTACATAAATCACTTAAGATTACTCTCCTTAAAGTCTTAAAAAAACATATATGTAACTTCTTAGGAATAGTTTGATACGAGTTATCTTGTTTTTTATTTAATGAAAATAAAAGTTAAAAAATACCAATATTTAATAAAAAGTATTTTCCAATAGATAAAATTACTAATAATCTTTAAAGCGTGTAGGATGTGCATTTAGGATTACCTACTTATTTAGGAGGGCAGGTAAAATTTACCCAGCAATTAAAAAGATTGAAGAGAAAATTATCTATAGCTTATATATAACTTACAAAATTTTCTTTATACTAAAAATAAGAATAGGAAAAGGGTATAAATTCCTAGAAAAACACCTCAGCTGACAAAGAAATATAGAAATCAATTTACTCATCCATCACTTACCTATAAAAGACATTATTTCATTTGTGTAACATTTTCTTTTTATAAAAACGAAAGAAATATAATATTTTTATATAATTTAATACTCCTCTGCAAAGATTTTGAGGGGTATGACTGTAAGTTACTAATATTTTTAGGAAACTCCCTCCCACTACAAAGATGACCCGTCATCACATATTAGAATTTTATATTCTTGACATTAAAAAGTTGGTCTACTTAATTTAAGATAAAATTTGTGGTATAAAAATTCAGCACCAAATCTTACCAATATAAAAATTTTGTTGATAAATAATTTATATATAATTTTACAAACACTCCTCAAATTTTGAGAAATAACATGGTAATGTTAGGAAATTAGATCAATTTCCATCAGAGAATTTTTTTAAAAACAGAGAAATAAGGTTAGGAAAGAACACAATCAACACATAAGAATTTAACGTGGAAAACTCCAAAACCTGAAAAAAAACCACAGCCGTTGTCAAAACCGACAACCAGAGAATAATATTATGTGAACAATTTATACATCACATAAACATCACTCTCATACACCTTAACAACCCCAAATGCACTCACACTCTCAAAACTCACTTCTCACAGCACTCTAAGACAAGAGCATTACAACAGAAAAAAAAGACTTAAAGTGTTTCAGGGTATTTCCCACTGGTGTTTAAGACCCCAGTACACCCATTTATAGTTATGGATATTTGAACACTTGGTGCATTTATTACAGAGGACCTTAAGGCCTATATATAACATAAGCCTTCATCCCCCTTTCCAAAACCAAGTAATGTGGGACTTTTTTCAATCACCAAGTTTAACAATCTCCACTATGATTAAAAAAGTACAACATCTGCTTCAATTTCCTACACCGACAGTCATTTGCTTTCATTGTCTATACCGATAATCATTTCATTGTCTAAACCGACAATCATTGTCTTTACCAATAAACATTGTTCAAATAGAACAAACATACTCCATCATAAAGAGTACAATCACTTAGAACTAGGATATCCCAAGAATTTCTTTTCTGACACATGTTGAAACCTTGCTAACAATTTATGGTGCAACTTCCATGTTGGCTTCCTCCGGAAGTTCTTCAGCCATCGACAAAACTCCACCACACACCTTGCATCAATACTGCCAACCAATGCCTATGTGTAATTGTGGATCCGCAAGCAATAACTTATCCTTTTCCATGGCAACACAGACATGCCACAAGGATACACATTTCATCTTTATAGAATATCACTTTCCCTAAAAACAATGGAAACATTGCTAGCACCTGACTCAGAGCCCTTTTCCGTTGTTGATCCTCTTGGACAATTTTTCTTTACATGTCCAGTCCTTCCACATTTCTAGCATACCAAATTCTTTTTCTTCACGTAAGGCCCATTACTAGCCACTAATGCCGAGTTTGACGAAAAGCTATGTTCATTCTTTATTCTTCTTTCTTCAGAGATAATCTTACCAGCAACTTCTTCAAAACTCAAAGTTTCCTTCCCATACATCAAAACAGGTTTGATGTATTCATAGGAAGACGAAAAAAACCATATGAGTCTTAAAGCCTTATCTTCATCATCAACTTTGACCCCAATAGCCTCTAATTCAGAGACAATACCATTGAGGGCACTTAAATGATCTGAAATTTTCATATCATCTTCCATTCGTAAATTATGGAATTGTTCCTTTAACAACAATCGAGTTGAGATGCCCTTGGCCTGATATAACCCTTCGAGTTTCTCCCAGAGATCTTTGGCTGTTGAAATATTCTGCACATTTGCAAGAGCATTCTTAGCCAAACACAGGCGGATCGTACTTGCAGCTCTCAAATCTAATTCCTCCCATTTCTCATCTTCCATACCGGAAGATCTTTCTTTCAATGCCTTGTGTAATACTGATTATATCAACACATCCTTGACTTGTCGTTACCACAAGCCAAAATTAATTCTTCCATCAAATTTGTCCACATCAAACTTCACAGCACTTGAATAGTTTGACATTGTGACCGTGTGTTCAACACTGCAACCGTGCACAGGATTAGTTCCCAGAAAAGAGAGTTGGGTCATAACGGACACGCTTAAATACCAAGTCTTTCCTTAACCAGAACCTTTCCAAACTAGCACTTACAGTACCACACTTTCAATAACCAAGGAAGTTCTCAACCACACAAGGAATAAATCTTTTCTGATGTGGAAGATCAAACAAAGCTGCGACCATAGAGCATACTAAGTATTTATATCCCTTCGAACCATGAAGCTCTGATACCACTATTAGGAAATTAGATCCATTTTCATCAGAGAATTTCCTTAAAAACAGAGAAATAAGGTTAGGAAAGAACACAATCAACACACAGAAAACTCTAAAACCCAGAGAAAAACCACGGCATTTGTCAAAACTGACAACCAGAGAATAATATTATGTGAACAATTTATACATCACATAAACCTCACTCTCATATGTAACATCCCGATTTTTATGATTTTTATAAAAATAACTTAAAAAGGATTAGAGAAGAATTTTTGAATGAAATTCTGAGTGGGAAATGAATGAAACAAGATTTTCCGAGTGAAAAGAATCAGATTCCGAGTGAAATGAATCTGACTCCGAGTGAAATAAGACAGAAGATTAATTCTAAGTGAAGTTAAGATGTTTCTGAGTGAAACATCATTAAGAGAATCATTTCCGAATGAAGTGACGTTGTGTCCGATTGAGACACGTTTGAGTAAAGCAAATCCGAGTGAAACGTCTCCGAGAGGAACGTTTCCGATTAAGTTACCGAGTAAAGTGTTTCTGTGACACTTCCAAGTAATACATTCCGAGTAAGTCTTTCCAGAAAGAGTGCTTCTGGACAAAGACTTCAACTCTAATTAAGTTTTCTGCGTAAGTAATCCCGAGGAAATTTCTGAGTAACCTTACAAAGGAGAAATTCCCGAATAATGAAATAAATAAGACTCTGACTCAGAAAGAGGCATAACCAAGCGAGATGAGTCGGTTTTGATTGAACTGCCGAGTGAAAACCCGAGTGCTGGGAAGCCTTGCCGAGCGGGCGAGTGCAGAATCGAAGGACAGCCTCTGGTCGGATTTCGCCTAAGCGAGTAAGTGCCTCCTCAAGCGAATGCCAGTGGAATTCGTTACTGGACAATTCTCACTCGAACGAGTAGCTAGTAGGAGGGAGTCTCGCTCGAGCAAAAGTATGGGAAATTGGTTACTGGGTAATTCTCGCTCAAGCGAGGATCAGGTCTGATGCTTTCCACGTCATTGTGTTCTTCTATCTTCTAGTAGTTTCACTTTCAGATATTTTCTCAGAATGGGACCCTTTTGATGTGCTATCCCTTTTCATTAAATATCTTAACCTTTCATTCATTATTAAAGAAACGTGTGGCAGAGTACTTCAAGTTATTCACGTCTCTTTCATGTGGAAGGTATATAAATACTTTTGCTATTGGATTAATAGAGGAATTGTTGAGAGTGAAATCATCTTTATATTTCCAATCCTTACTAGAATTAGTAAACGAAGAACACCAATCTCCATTCTCTTCTCTTTACGAAGGAAAGCTTGGAGTAGAACAACACTGCAGTTCCAGTCTGAATTCTGGAGCAGTGACTGGATTATAGCTTTTAAAGCTGCTGGAACACCTTATTTCCAGGTAGGGGGAGCGTACATCTCAAATAGATAGTTTATGAATGGAGTTGGGGTATTAATATGTTATATGTGTGTTAGGTGCATAAATTGAAACCCCAATTGAATAACATACTTTATGTTTCCTTATTTTCCATTCATATTGAGTTTATGTATGTTGTTATTATGTCGAGTGGAATGATATGAGTTGATGATGTATGGATGATGATTCATGAACTTTTCATGATATTTATGTATATGCATGAAATGCCTGTGTGATGTGATTTTTCATAAAAGACCTTGGGTGGGACTCAAGGCAACCTCTTGAGCGGGGCTCGGGGTTTGGCCCGTAGCACTGAGTAGAGGACCGCTATCACTCTGGGAGTGGTACTCAGTGTTACATTAGGGGCGTAGAGCGGTTTGGTACCTGTAAAACGGCCGAATCAGTGAGGAGCTGAGTTATGGCTCGGGGAGCCAGTGTTGCAACACAAAATTGATAATGACCCCATTTTGGTTGGTCAACTGAGAATGAAAGATATGGATCCATTTGGTTGAACATGTGCATACACTATTTTGTGTGTTATTGAGAGAACATGTTGTTATGATGAGTATATGTATATGTTTCGGTTTTGAGAATGATTAATTTGTTATTTGCCGAGTGAATTGTTGTTTGCCGAGTGCAGTTTGCTTGAATTGCCGAGTGCAGTTTACTATGCTTACCGAGTGATGTTATATTTACCGAGTGGTAAAATGGCTATAATTGCCGAATGGAAATTTAAATTTTTGCCGAGTGATTTGATGTAATTGCCGAGTGAGTTAGAATTGCCGAGTGTGATCAGTATTGGTTTTATAGTTATTAATTGCACTTTTATTCCAATTCAATAACTGTTATTTGATATGTTATGCTAACCCTCTACATTTATTTTTCAGTGAATGAAGGGTTCGACCATGATATATGAAGACACTCAGCTCGGAGTTTATTTTAGTGAAAGCCTTGGCCGGCTCATGAATACCGAGTGCTTTTATATAATTAATTGTACTTATTTTTGTTTTAAAAGAGCCGGTCGGCTTTGTAAAATGAATATTGTAAATTATTTAATTCAAATTCTATTTTGGAAATTTGAATTATTTATGAAATTTTATTTGATTTATTGGAAATTATTTTAAAAATTAAGGATGTTATATCATACACCTTAACAACCCCAAGTGCACCCACACTCTCAAAGCTCACTTCTCACAATACTCTAAGACAAGAGCATTACAACAGAAAAAAAAGATTTAAAGTGTTTCAGGGTATTTTCTACTGGTGTTTAAGACCCCAGTACACCCATTTATAATTATGGGTATTTGAACACTTGGTGCATTTATTACAAAGGACCTTAAGGCCTATATATAACATAAGCCTTCATCCCCCTTTCCAAAACTAAGCAATGTGAGACTTTTTTCAATCACCAAGTTTAACGGGCAAGTCATCCAAACCCCACTTCCCAAAACTTTTGTTTTAAAAAGGTTTCATATGTTCTATTAACTACAAAATGTACCACAATATTATTCGTTTAAATAACTTAATCTTAGGGTTTAGGGTTTAGGGTTTAGGGTTTAGGGTTTAGGGTTTATTCTCTTACAAATATTATTTTTAGTTTATTCTCTTACAAATATTATTCTCAGTTTTCTGATAACAATATTATTTAATTTCCAAAACTTTTAACCAAAAAAAATCATATATATATATAATATTCTCTATATGTAGGGGGAAAGTATATATGTAGTACCACAGGAGTACCAACATTTTTCTAAAATTAAATTTAATAACTCAACAAAATGATAACTAATAAAAGATAAATATATCTATTATTATTTTTCTATTACGACATAATAGTTAAATTCTTTCTAACAAAATAAAAGCTATCATTTAAATTTGGAGCTGAAAAAGCGCATAAACTCGCCAATAGGTCTATTTGTTAATTTTTTTTTATTGTTTTTAAAAAAATATTTTTTTATAATTTTTTTATAAGTAGATCAGAGTTGCTTTTTAAAATAAGTAGAAATCTACTTATTTTTTTGCTTTCACTTATTTTTAAAACTTTAAACAAACACGTAAAAATCTAAAAATAAATATTTTTTAATTAAAAAATATTTATCTCTTAAAATAAGTTTAAACGAACAGCCTAATGTGAGAAAAAACATTTTTTTATTAGCCATTGTTCAGGAAATCGACAGTATGGATCGGTTTAATTGGAAAACCCATTAAATGATTATATGGAATAATTATACAATTGATTAAGCATAGAATTGGTAAAAATCAACCAGAAGCAGTAAAACTAATGAAAATTGGTGGTGTACTTTTCAGACCGATTAGTATCAATTTTTTAAAAAAGTTATAAAATGTAGTAATACATAACATTACTGCGTCATGATTTTTTTATGTAACTTTAAATATAAAAGTAAATTTTAATGGAATTTTTTGGTTTTTTAATATAAGTAAAATTAGATTTTTTTAATATCATTAAATACTTAGTTACTAAATATGTCTTTATTATATATATTTCCAAGGCTACTAATTTTTTATATAATAAATAATAGTAAGGGTATTTTAAAAAATTAAATCAAATATGTGATAACATTAATGCAAATAACTACCTCCAATCACTATTTTTAATATGTGTAAAATTAGATTCATTTGTTTATATTTATATAAGGAGATAGTATTTTAATATATCATAAAATTTAACTTATTAGTTGAATTATATGTGTCTGGTTGTATGTTCACTACATTAGTGTAGTAGGGGTGAGCAAAAACTGTCCACCCGATCAGAAACCGTGTAAAAACCAGAAGAAAAAAAATGAGTTTGGTCAATTCCGGGCGGGTAAGGAGGTAAAAGAAACGGTTAAGTTTGGTTAAGTTTAAACGGATACGGTTATAGATGTTTATCAACCGAATTAACCGTTCCCGACCGAACCCATTATAAACCTACATGTTTATTTTAATTAAGTCTAAATTGATGTAAATTTATACATTGATGTTATGTAAAAACCTATATGTTTATTTTAACTAAATCCTTTATTAGATGATTAGAAATATACAATATATACTGTATACATTAAATCATTTTTTTATAAAATTAATAGGAAAAATGTGTAAAAAAAATTTTAAAAATAGATTTTGGCCAAAAAAATAAACCGAAATTATACGTTTAAACCAAAATTATCCATTCAAACTTAACCCAAATCATTCACCTAAAACCCGATGAAAACGTAAGATTATTCAATCAGTTTTAATTAAAAATAAATTACATTAATTAATATTAATTGAGTTATTCATCACTCATACACGCCTAAACCCAACCGCGGATCAGCAAGTGATACACAGGAACTAGGACCTTTTTTCTTCTTTTCCGTAAGACTTGAGTCGTACAGGGCCCACCACCTACGTCGAAATCCTTTCAACCCCTCATTAAATTTTTTCACTGTTTCCATCACTCACTTCACTAACCCCATAGTTCCGCAGCCGTTTTTTTCAAAATCACCTCTCTCTCACCACCGTCCATTTCCTTCCTTTTACTCGTATAAATGCCATGCCATGCAAGATGCATCTAAATACACACTGCACCCAAGTTATATATCCCAATCACACAACCTGCAAACCAAACAAGGCAAAGTGTCTCTATATGTCTAATGAGTTATGAGGCTCACTATAAAAGTAGCAATAACCCAACCACACATTGCCCCTTCTATCTCCAAACCCAATCCAACTTTCTCATCACATCCACCCACCCCTACTTTACCCTTCAACAAATCCCAACTCGCTTGGCACCGTCTCAACCATCCCTCACTGCAATTCAACTCTCCCAAACTCGGTCAAAGGTGGACACAATATCAAGGAATCAATCATTGGGATGGCTTGTTAGACCCTCTCGATGACAACCTACGTTCGGAAATCCTTAGGTACGGCCAATTTGTTGAAGCAGCATATCAATCCTTCGACTTTGACACTTCCTCTCCCACATATGCCACGTCTCATTATCCCAAATCAACCCTCTTAACCCGATCCGGAATAAGAAGATCAGGCTATAGAGTAACGAAACATTTACGTGCCACATGTGGGATACAAATGCCAAAGTGGATTAATTCCTTATCTGGAGTACCATGTGTACGATCTAGCTGGATCGGATACGTGGCGGTTTCTCAAGATAAGGAAGAAATTGCACGCCTGGGAAGACGTGATGTGGTGATTGCTCTCAGGGGAACAGCCACGTGTACGGAGTGGTTGGAAAATCTCCGTGCAACCTTGACAAAATTGCCGAGTGAAATGGGTGGTGATAACAACGGTTGCATGGTGGAAAATGGGTTCTTGAGTCTCTATGTGTCCAAAAATGGCACATGTCCGAGTTTGCAAAACATGGTACGAGAAGAGGTTGCAAGAGTGATTAGATCTTTTGGCGATGAGCCACTTAGCTTAACTATAACCGGCCATAGTCTTGGAGCCGCACTCGCGATTCTCAGCGCGTACGATATAACCACCACGTTTAAAAATGCGCCAATGGTCACTGTGGTGTCCTTCGGTGGGCCTCGCGTGGGTAACGATAAGTTCAGGGGTCAATTGGAGAAAAGTGGGACCAGAATATTAAGAATTGTCAATTCCGATGATGTCATCACAAAAGTGCCTGGGCTCGTGGTTCACGATGATGACGTGTCGTGCAACGAGAGTGTCCACGTGTCGGGTTTACAGAGCTGGTTCCGTAGAATCGTCGAGGACATGCAATTGGTGTACGCTGATGTTGGGCAAGAGTTGAGACTGAGTAGCAGGGAATCGCCGTTTCTGAGGAAAGGGGATGTCGCCACGTGTCATGATCTTAAGACGTATCTCCACTTGGTGAATGGTTTTGTAAGCTCGTCCACTCCCTACATGAGCAAAACGACACAGTATCAAGCCAACGCTTGGCTTTGATTTTTGGCCTTTTTTTTACTAATCGTCAAGACATGTGTATTAATATTCACTAGATCAACCAAATTTAACTGTTCATATGACTAATGGATTTTTTTTCCTCACAAGAGCATGAAAACTTCATTTCAAAATCACTTAACGTAATTCTTTACCTTTCAATTTGTTTAGATAAAGTGGATTGAAACAGAATAATTGAGAGGATATATATCTTAAAGTTTTAAAATAATTTTTGATAAACCTAAAATTTTAGAATATGAAAAGATAATTTGAATACTTTTTTTAAAAGTACCATGAAAGTACTAAAATTTGAATTTATAATTTTTTACTTTTTGTTTCTTTTATTTATCCACTTGTTTTATTTATTTCTAAATATTTATTTAGTTAATATTAAATTATTTTATAATTATAAAATTATTTTTATTTGATTATAATTTGATAGTATTACTAATAATAACATAGGAGGAGAAATATTAAAAAAATAGAAGAATAAAACTTATTAAATATATTTCTTAATTTATATATCTAAACCAAATTGGACAGATAAAAAAAATTAAGTACAAATTACTCATAGCTCAAATCATTGGAGAAACCATATATAGGACGCTAAACTTATGTTTCTTGGTATACAAGAATTAAATAGAAATGAATTTCATTTATAAATTCTAATTCATTGGAATTAAATCAGGTTGTTCTTTGTATTTATATATGTGTATGTATAAAGTTACATTTTTAACCTTTTTAAATGTGACTTTTAAAGTAAACAGCATGCATTTTCCTTGATTCCTTGCTTCCAGAATCTATTTCCATCCGCATTTGTCATTCTCAAACTCCACTACCGTATCTATGATCTATCATTACCACATCATGCTCTTATAATTTGCTGCAAACTTATCCAATTACCATTCAATCCATTATCATCTAACTTATCCACTTCTATATTCACTTATTTATGAAATTAAAATGGGATGAATTCAATTGAATTATTCTTTTTTAATCATTATTCATTCATCCAATATACTTTATAATAATCAAATGGATTCTTTTCTAATATTTTTAGGATGTGAATCTTCCTTCGATGACCAATCTTTCCAATGTAATATAATTAATTATGGGTTCGTTTAGTTTTTTTCTTTAATAGGATGATGGTTTTGTAATTAAAACTGAAATAAAAATTAAAAATATAAATCAAACGCAATAATAATATGGTGCTATATACAATTTCTACAACACTATCCTAAAATTACTCGACTTAATTATTGAAATAAATAAATTGAATAACTTCTGTTTTATTGTCTGTATTTTTACAGAACCATAAAAAAGTTTACTCTAGGTATGATTTCATCACACATAATCAAGTAAATTAAAATGATCATGTCCATGTAATTATCATAAAGAATGTCGAAATTTCTCTTTAAATATACTTTTTGCTAACTGTGATATTAACACTGTCACTTGCGTGAATAAAAAAGTTCAATATTTGTCGTAACCATCGAGAATTATCGTGAATGTATGACTTATATCTTTTCCACTTATTAGAATCAGGGTTTTCATCATCTTATCCAGGTGGATTAAATCTTTCAACTAACTTAAAATAATTAAAAATTTATTAGACCAAAATTTGATTAAATTAAAATTGCATTATATATGTGATTCAAATCAAATTTTAAATCTACTTTTAAAATAAAATCAAATTTAATCCAACTGTAACTTATAATATTAATATATTTATATTATCTTATTAAATTATATTCATGACTTAAATTTTAAAAGACGCTTAATATGTTGTAAGTAGTTATTCGTGATTTTTTAATTATGCTAAATTTTTCTATAATGATGTTTCTATTTTTAAAATAGAGTGAAACAAACTAATCCAATTAGTATTCGGATCGAATAAAAACTTAATAATATAATCAAATGAAATTATATTTTATTTAAAAATTAAAACGATGGAAACCGTGAAAACTTTAACGTGAAACGCCCATATGAACTCTTAATTATCCATAATTATAATGAGGAATACGAGGTGGGTTTTGGTGATGTGACCAATTTGGTTGTTTGTTATGATGGCTATAGTAATGGGAGTGACCTATGAACGATTGTGACCAAAGTGAGAAGGTAATGATGATAATGCTGAAACCTGAAAGAGGAAACACCCAGTTGATTCATCAACAATAAAAAAAGATTTAACGATAATTATATTCAAAATTTACACTTAAATTATATTATATACCATTTTATAAATATATAAATCATATATTACGGGTTATTAAAATAAGGGTGGGGATTAACTTGTTGAGAGAAAGTGACTTGAAATTTCCTATTATGTGAAGTTAACCCACCTAAAAAGTAAATAAATAAACCCTAGCTTGTATCATTCCACATTTGACACATTAGAATTGTTATACTAATTATGGGTCCGTTTGGTATGTAGTTAAAAAAATAGAGTTTAAAAAAAAGAAATCTAAAGGTTAATATTAATTTTTCATACTGTTCAAAACAATCAAAACTCTATTTGACCGTAGGATATAATTTCACTCCTTTGCAAACCTCCGTTTACAAATTTAAACGGGGATACAAACAAGCTTTATGTTGGTGAGACATAGATTACGGGTTAGAGATACTTAACTCATCCTATTATTTTTAGCAAACTTCAACAATATATTAAGGGTTCGTTTGGTTTCCAGTTGGAGAAACAAAGTTATAAAAATGAAAAAAATCTAAAGATTAATATTAATCTTTTACATCGTTCAAAATAGTTAAAAATCTGTTTGACAATACGTATCTATAGTACAAAGTCTTGATTCATGTTGAAAAGAAGGTTATTAATTGTATTTATAAGATTCCAAATTTAAATTTTACTTATATTAAAATTTTATTAATAAGTGATTTATAAATATCTTTTCATCTAAACTTTTTTTTAGCAAATGTAAAGATCATATGAAAATAGAAATGATGAATATGTACTTGAAAAAACTATCGATTTGACTTTTGGACTTGCCAATAATATATCATATGCAAAAAGGAGATCAGAGGATGTGCATGGAGCGTGTCGTATCTATAGAAAAATCTGCACGCTAAAGAATCCATGAACTAAAGTAAAGGTAAAATGCTAATAATTAAAGCAAATTCCAATTCCAACTTTAATTTGTGAGCAGGGATATATGTAAGTTAATTATGCCCTACTTTAAGCACAAAATTAACTCACAAGATAAAATTTGTGAAAGAATTAAGGTGTTAATATATTTCTTTGTAAAATTTTTAAAAATCGGTATTTATCCATTAAGATTTTTTGTTCACTTTATTTTCAATCTTCCAACTTCCATCTTTTTCATGTACAATATGTGCTCTTTGCGTCATAAAATATTTTTTATTTCATTTTTCATACATAATACAATCAGCAATAGTGTCAAGCCAAAATATTTTTTAACAGTACTCTAAGTACAATAAAAATCCCAACAACTATATATATCTTCCACACCGGTTCTGTTTTTGGGTATGATCAGAAATATAAATACGTGAATTTCTTTCCTTGAAATAGAATATGTTTATGCTGGTTTCCATTTATAGTTTCCTTAATTTGTTTAAATTTTTATGAGTTAAATAGTTTAGCTATTGCAAAGCTAAAAAAAAGGAAGCAATTTTTCTTTCTCTTTGGCCCAAATGGGAAAGTTTTAATATGTACAACAACACTTTTGTTTTGGCCCATCTAAGGTAAAAGGAACAATCCAAAGCAATACAACGAACATTGCACATGAAAGAATTATTACAAAGAAATCAATATACATTCATGAGTACTTGTATTCCTTTTGGAAAGATCTATGGGTTCGAGAAGACTTCTATGAGTACAATAAAATATCTTTTTGTTCCTCTAACAATCTTGGGTCCTTAATTTATAAAGAACTTCACTAACACATTTTAGTGTGAAACTAAAAATGATATTCCCCATAAAAGAGATTCTAGTTTCCAACAAAAGAGAGAGTGTGGTGAATGTAAGTGATGAACGCATTCAAAACGCGGATGGTTGAAACTTGAAACGACTTGGGTGCGTGTGTGTTGCACCATAGAAGGACAACATTCATAGGAGGAATAATTCACACAGTGATATTCAAGGAATACAGAACATGCCATTATTGATAGATAAGATGGGTTTGAAAACGAAGTGGCTTAAATTTTGAAGCACACAACACAAAATATAGTTTTAGTGACTTTAGTCGTACAATATTCCACTCTGCATATTCTTCTCTATAATCATTGTCACGGACGGTACCATGCCACCATATTACCGGCCAGTTTAACTATAATTTCTTCTTCTATTTTTTCACAAAAATATATGTTTCAGATTTTAAGTTCATTGTCTAATTTTGATTTCTTTCAGTTTTTGAAATATATGTTTAACCCTCTCACTATTATTTCATTCAATTCTGTCATATAAAATTTATAAGATTTTACATGCAAAAGGATATGTTCGTAGTGAGAACCAAAAACACAAAAACCCCTGAGAATTATCTTAGCGGGATTAGGTTTGTATTAATCAAAATGTGCCATTTGAATTACAAGAAGTGTTTCTACAATCAATAGAAAAGAAAAAAAGTGAATGTAACTGTCTCTGTCCAGGATCAAAGAAAATTGAAATTCTCTTTATTATTGCCTAAAAAAAAGGAAGAAAGAGGATATCATAGCATGTCCTCAATCTAAGGGGAACAGGATCAAATTTAAAAAACCAAATTAAATCAAATAAAAATTGACCAACTTAAAAGACCAAACAATCATTTTTACCTTTCTTCTTTCTTCACGTATGCAACACGTTTGTTGAAATTTGAATTAAGTTTTACATAGTTTTTAGTAGCAACGCTTTTCTTGTTTTCAAAGTTTTATAATTTTTCTTCAATATATGAGTGTTTAATAAAATTTCAAAGAATAATACTTACAAAAAAATGACCATATCAAGTGGTTGAATTTTTGCATAATTTTTTACAGCCATGCTTAGAAAGACATTATGAGATTGTTCCCAAAGTTTCATCAGTTTTATTCAAAGGAAAGAACAAATATTTCCTAAAAAATTATTCAATGTAAAATCTCAATAAATAAAAAATGGTACCCAGAGTCGAATTTTTGCATGATTTTTTGCAACAATTCTTAAAAACATATTATCTTCTTGTTCCAAAAGTTTATAATTTTTCTCCAACGGATGAATTTTTCATAAAATTTTGAAGGCATTAACCCACAAAAAAGATGATCATACTGAGCGGTTGAATTTTTACATGATTTTTTTACGGTCATGCTTAGGAAGACATTCAAAGGTTGTTCCCAAAGTTTCATCAGTTTTCTCTAAGGGAAGCGAAATGGTACCTAGAGCTTAAATTTTCACATGATTTTTTACAGTAATGCTTAGGAACATACTATGTTATTGGTCCCAAAGTTCCGTAATTTTTCTCCAACAGATGAATTTTAAATAAAATTTTGAAGGCTAATACCCACGAAAAAGATGAACATACCAAGCGGTAGAATTTTTGTATAATTTTTTACGGTTATGCTTAGAAGGACATTTTAAGGTTGTTCCCAAAGTTTTGTTAGTTATCTCCATGGAAAGAGACAGATTTTTTTAGAAAAATATTCAGTGTCAGATTTTTTTAGAAAAATATTCAGTGTAAAATACAAATAAAATAGAAAATGGTAACCAGGACTTGAATTTTTGTATAGTTTTTTGCAACAATGCTCAGAAACACACTAAAGTTTCATAATTTTTCTCCAATGGATGAATTTTTAATAAAATTTTGAAGGTTGCCCATGAAAAAATGACCATACTGAGCGCTTGAATTTTTACATGATTGTTTACGGTCACACTTAGAAAGACATTGTAAGGTTGTCCCCAAAGGTTTATCAGTTTTCTCCAAGGGAAGGGAAAGATTTGTTTTGAAAAATATTCAGTGTAAAATCCTAATAAATGGAAAATGGTACCGAGGGCTCGTATTTTTACATGTTTTTTACAGCAATGTTTAGAAATACACTATTTTCTTGTTCCTAGAGTTTCATAATTTTTCTATTGCGGATGAATTTTTAATAAAATTTTGAAGGCTAATACCCACGAAAAGGATGATCATACCAAGCGATTGAATTTTTATATGTTTTTTGCGCTTATGTTAGAAAGATATTGTAAGGTTATCCCAGAGTTTCATCAGTTTTCCCCAAGGGCGGGGACAATTTTTTTAAAAAAATATTCAGTATAAAATCCAAATAAATAGAAAATAGTATCGATAGCTTAAATTTTTGAATAGTTTTTTTTTTGCAACAATGCTTAGAAACATACCATCTTCTTTTTTCCAAAGTTTTATAATTTTTCTACAACGGATATTTTTTAATGAAATTTTAAAGGCTAATGACCACGAAAAATATGAATTTTTCGCTTAGAAAGGCATATTGTCCCTAAAGGTTTATCAATTTTCTTGAAGGGAAAGGAAAGTTTTTAAAAAAAAATATTCAGTGTAAAATCCCAATAAATGAAAAATGGTACCTAGAGTTTGAATTTTTACATAGTTTTTTGTAGCAACGTTTAAAAACACATTATTTTTTTGTTCCCAAAGTTTCATAATTTTTCTCCAATAGATGCATTTTTAATAAAAGATCTAGTCAATCTTTGACTCTCTCCTTCGTCTAACCTTCTAAACCCTCTCACGATTATTTCATTCAATTCTGTCAAATAAAATTTATAAGATTTTACATGCAGAAGGATCTCTTCAGAATGTAAAACACAAAAACCTTAGAAATTATCCTAGGAGAATTAAGTTTGTATTACTCAACATGTGTCACTTAAATTATAAGAGAGACTTCGAGACCATTTACACAATCAGTAGAAAAACAAAATGGATGTAACTGTATCTGTTTAGGATATGAGAAATCGAAATTCTTTTTATTCTTACCTAAAAAAGG
Source organism: Clitoria ternatea (assembly GCA_037962975.1). Classification (NCBI taxonomy): domain Eukaryota; kingdom Viridiplantae; phylum Streptophyta; class Magnoliopsida; order Fabales; family Fabaceae; genus Clitoria; species Clitoria ternatea. The sequence goes on from CM075672.1 coordinate 267,505,464, forward strand.
AAAGAGAAGGTAGCATGCCAGCAATCTAATGGGAACAGGATCAAATTTAAAAAATTAAATTAAATTAAATCAAATCAAAATTAAGACATGAACTTAAAAGCTCAAACAAACATTTTTACCTTTCTTTTTTTCACACGTTTGTTGAAATTTGAATTAATGTTAGGCTCTTAGGTTTCCTTTTTTATACGAGGTAAAGAGATTTATATGTAGGCGATACGGGAATTACATTAACCAATTATACATATATGATGTAATGTATTGCAGAACGATTTTTCTAACATGTTACATACAAGTCGTTGTTTTGAAAATTATGTTGGACCTATGGTATTGGGTTAATGGTTGAATAGATTGAATCATTGATTGAATTAATTAATTTAATTTATTTAAAAATAAAAATAAATAAAAATACCGTCTAAATAATTCATATATATTTTACACTCCAAAATTTTAAAATTAAACAATGAAACACATAATAATAAGTACATAATGAAAAAACAAAATGAGACCATTTTAAAGGAGAAATTTTTTTAAAAAGAATTACTAGTTTTGAGCAAAACTGGTCGACTTAACCAGTTTTGTACTGGGTCACTTGCTTAACCGGTTCAATAACCTAAACGGACTGGTTAAGTCATCGATTACTAGTTTGAATCGATTTTTATAACATTGTGAAAGACTGTGCTTATTTTAATTTTAAATAAAAAATGTTGACTTTTGATTTCTTATTTAGCGTAAGATTTGACATGTTAAAAGATATAAAAATATAAAAACCAACTATACATTAAATAATTTTATCATCAATTAGAAATGAAAAAGAAAAAAAATAAAATAATTATCTCAACCAAATTCGTAAGGCGAGTCCATACCCTAAATTATTCTATTAATAACAATAAGAGATTATCCAATCTGTATAACCTTGTATAGGTTAAAAAATAAAAAAAAAAATGAAAATTTTTATTTAAAAATATTATTAGTAATACCCACTTATATAAATTTTTTAACAATCTCTACATAAATTTTAATGTTATGTAAACCAACCAAGTAACACCATCTCGATGATGATACCAAATTTTGTGGCAGCAATAAGCCTTATCTATCAATATAGACACCTTATCTATCAACATAGATATTCAGCATCACAATTCATATGCTATCCTTGTGTTAATAACAATCTCTTTTATTCTTGTAAGGGGCTAACTTTTCACTTTTAGACTAATTATGCAGTTTTACATAAAATTTCTTATAAGCTTTCTCCCTCTCCATGTGTTTCTTTTATTTCACATTTACGTGTTTCAGAACCACAAAGTCATTCTAGTAAAATAATATCCTTTGGCTAGATATTCATTTGAAAAAATTTAATAGTTAAGAGTAAATATTTACATAGAATGTAAATTTTATAATTAATACTTATAAATTATGTGAAGAGTGCAGCTCCTCTAGCCTAAAGTATTTGGTAAGGTAACACTTATTACACTAATTATTTCAATAAATCAGTGCTAATACCACATACGATTTCTACCACAGATGATTTGCATCTATATGTGGTTTATTATTTATTCTTTGCTTCTTTTTTTATAAAAGAAAAGTTTGGATAAATTAGGTTTTGTGAGCTCATTAAGATATACCTCAAGGTTCAACGGGCACTTAGAAAAGTTTTGCGTAAGTAAGAATTAAATTTGTAAGTTTATAATTACAAATTAAATCTTTAACTATAAACAATCATTTATATGTTCTATTCTTTTGCCAAAAACTCTTTACCACTTGAGCTATATGGTGGGATCGCACTCACTTGTTCCCCTATCAGTCAGGCCCAACTACTCATACATATATAGTCGACCCAAGTGACATTAGAGAGGAAAGAAATTTGACCCAAAAGAAAAGGAAAGGAAATAAAGTAACACGTGTTCAAAATAGAAAGAGTCAAAGGTTAACAGTTGTAAGAAACAAGATTTCCTTATTTTTCATTTATTAAGTTCCATTTATTTTTCAAAAACTTATGAGTTTATTTATGACTTTTCAAAAATATATTATATGTTTCATCTCTAATTACTCTTTTCTTATTTTCTATCTTTCTAGTTTCACCCCAGACAAACAGAGCCTTAGTACATAATATTGAATGAGGGTGAAACTTTGGATGAGAGGTGGATTCATTTCATTTCATAGCTACTAACCCTAAACTCTAATTACTCTTTTCTTATTTTCTATCTTTCTAGTTTCACCCCAGACAAACAGAGCCTTAGTACATAATATTGAATGAGGGTGAAACTTTGGATGAGAGGTGGATTCATTTCATTTCATAGCTACTAAAAGTAATTTCCACATTCAATAAGCATTTTTAGTTCATCCCAACACCAATTCAAACACATTTAGTACTGTATATTAAGTTTTGGAGTCTTAATAGATACCAAAATAATTATTTTCAATTCTTTAGACAATGATCTTAATTCTTAACGTACTAGTAAACAGAACACTTGTTAACAAAAAAAAAAAAAAAACCGGAACACTCAAAAATAATAGAATCTGAAATTCAAAATTTCTGGAATGCAACCGCATTAAAAAATATGCAATAGACATGAGCACGAATTTTGAAACCCCACAGGTACTAACAACGTATTTGGATTGATGATGAAAGGGGAAAAAAAGGCTATGGATTTCCTCTAAGGACTTGGTAAACGTGGACACTATCATCAAGCCATGCGTTGTCACAATTCATTATTGTCATTATCGACCACGTTCACCATGTAACTCATGACATTGTCAACCTCGTTTATGTCATGACCATGTATTATAGTGTAGAAGAAAATTTTACACCGGCCATACTCAAAAATCTAAGCATTCACAAAATGCTCTAGGATACTTTTTTTTGCTAACCCTCTAGGATACTAAATAAGAAAAGTTTACACTTTATTGGTTGAACAGGCCGGATTGTCTAGTTATCGGTTTGATCAGTTAAACCAATGGCCCGATCCAGTTTTTATAACATTAGAAATAACATAACAAAATGACATCGGCATTACCTGATAAAGTGATTAAAATAGAAAACTTTCCAAAAAAATGGAAGAGGAATTAATATCTTAAATGAGAAATATTTAGATTCTGTATTGAGACAGTAGATCATGGATTATCTATATCCATAGTTCTTGTATTAGACAAGGGGATCCAATCCTACCCTGAGTAAAGAGGTATCATTTGCACGTAAAATGGAATTCTGCTAAGTGTGACTAAACTGAAATAACATGATAATGCAGTGGATCTCTTGTAAAATTAACTAATGATAGAACATACAATACAAAGTAGATTTTGAGGAATCCAAACTAAAAGAACTCAAAGTCTAGATATTTACCCCCTGCAGACTTCATGTCATTACCTACCATTCTCTTACTATTATTATTGTTACCAATTCCAACAGGATCAACTGCTTCAAACTTTGCTGGTAGCTCAGGTTCAATTGGTCTCGGAACTTCTGGTGGTGTGCTGCACCTAATCAATGCCCAGTTCACACCTTCAAAGAAGGGGTGCTGTTTGATCTCAGTTGCACCTCTCTTTACCCCAAGACGGTGCTGTGGCTCCTTCACCAGTAACCCGCGGATAAGGTCACGGCTGGCATAACTGGTGGCCGGTGATTCGGGGAATCTGAGCTGCTGCCCTACCACATTGAACAGTGTGGCACGGTTTCCTGATCCTTTGAAAGGAGTTTTACCATACAAAAGCTCGTGCAAGAAAATTCCAAATGTCCACCAATCAACTGCACTTCCATGACCCTCTCCTTTGATGATTTCTGGGGCAAGGTATTCATGAGTTCCAACAAAAGACATCGATCGCGCCGTTGTTGGTTCAGCAACAAGCTCTGGAAGTGTGTTGGATGGCAAGCCGGTTTCGGCTTTAGGCTTTCGTGACTTCTTATTTTTCTGAGCAAAGATCCGTGGCATAAAACATGAAGGCTGGATGCATACTGATGAAGGCTCAATGCAAGCAGGCTGAACACAGAATGCACCACCACCAGCCCGTTTTGAGGGGTCACCATCAGAAGTTCTAATAAGGGTAGGCGAAACAGCACATCTGAGAGAGAGATCAAAGTCTGAAAGCATAATGTGCCCATCATCCCGGACCAGTACATTTTCAGGTTTAAGGTCTCGATACACGACTCCAAGCATGTGAAGATATTCAAGTGCCAACAGGACCTCAGCAGCATAAAAGCTACATAAAGAGGATGACAGGTATTTCATTAGTCCACCACAATGGAAAGGATAAGTACAAATTTCCATAATAAACCATCTGTATGAATGAGTACATATAGGTCAATTAAATTAAGTAAAAAATCAGGATTGTTTTGACATCTTCATGTTGTTTCAGAATTCAAAGAGGCAACATTCCATGTTATTGAACAACCAGGCTTTTCATATAAAACCACCAACATAAAAATTTGTTACAACCCCAACAAATTCTTGTAACAGAACAAGGATTTTAGTCTACACACCTTACATAAGTCCACAATCCACAAAACCAAATCATCAGGAAAATAAAATTTCTGTGCACAATCTACCTATTTACGCACCTTAAATATGTTAATCCAATACCTATCTCCATTACACTGGGTTTTGTTTGTATAATTCAACCCGATCTTGACCTGGAGAACCGGTCCAACTTGCCTTCTTTTATTTGGTTTGAGTTGAGTTGGTCAGGTTGGTCCAACCAGTGAACAGCCATACCCAATAGCCTCAGCAAACATGTAGATGTTATTTCATGGATGTATCTACTCTCAACTGATCAATTAATTTTGACCTTAAATAATGCAGTGGTAGTTCACCATTCACCATGCACAATTTGAGCATGCATTTAATGTCAGTCTGCATTTGGTGCATAAAATTCCTTCAGGCATTATGATTGCCAAGCTAAATCCATCATGGCATTTACAAAATTATGGTCACTTTTATTTTACCAGTTGCACTTTTGGCTGATAGTTGCTTTAGCATCTGATCAAACTAACCAGTTATCGACTTATTCTCTCTTCTAGAACTGACAATTTCAACCCAAACAAGTCTCTAGCGGGAGTGGTTGTTGAACCCAAATCCGTGAATTTTAGATAGCTTGAATTTTTTAAAGAAATTTGGAAAAGTGAACTCTGTTATCAAGGCCAATAGGGACAAATTTATGTTCCTATTATAGGCAAAACAACGCAACCATAACAGCATAACCCTTGATGATTCCATCTGGCTAATTGAATAAATATCAGCTAGCGATGCTTCTCACAGTAATTACATTTTACTAGGCATTAAATATAAAAAATGCAATCCTTTGAAGAACTAAATGCAATACAAAAACGAACCTAGATACTAACTTTAAGTGAAACACTTACTCAGTAAAGAAATCAGGTATGTTAAGAATGAAGTACATAAAAACCTCCTGTATATCACATAAAACGTTTATGATAAATGAATATGAAAGAATAAAATCAATTTTCTGTCATCTTATTTTTTAATAAAAGATGTGTATGGATGGCCATAACTGGGCAACTTCAATGCAGTTCAGGAGCATGGAAGAAAGAAGAAAAACAGAAAAATAAGTATGTATTACTAAGTTAAAAAAATCAGTAAACGTAAATGCAATGCATCTGAAGCCTAGGCTCAAAGTTTAAGTTTGGTACTTCTTGAAAGTAGAAATTAAGTTAAAATTATCTAGGCCAGACCAACTAAAAATATTCCTACTTTTGGAAACCCTTCCGAACCTATGGCTTCAAAATACTTGTATGCACACCATATTACTACACATTTTCATGGCACCTCAACAGCCTGAATTATCTCAGCCTTGCCTACCATATTTTGTTTACAAAGTGAAAACTAGCCCGCAGAAGACCAGGAACAGACCTTCAATGCATCAAATTTGTCTGCGTTCTACCAATTGTTATTGCCAATCTGCTCTAGGTCAATTTACACACTTGACTGCAGGACAACCATATGCTTGACAATAACAACATCATGTAGAGCACCAAAACCAACAGAAAAATATGAAAGAAATCAACAATGTTTCTCTACTTCATAACAAGTAAGCAAAATAACCCATACTAGCAAACTTTGTCTGTCTCCTTTTAGTGTCACAGATTAACAAATATTCCATAAGCAAGAAGACACAGAAGCAGCTCAACTAAACATCCATACTACTCACTTTCTTTCAAATTTTTAAACACCTCAAAAAATTTGAACACCTAAGAAATATGAAAAACATTGTCATGAACACCTAAGAGAAGAGTATTCGCAATTTGTATGATACTTGAATATGTTAATATAATCACACATGAACACATAAAGATCACTTACTAGAGACCGGAGATCTTTGTATTGTAATAGAAAGCCATCAAGTATCAACAAATAGTTTCGGTAAGCGAATGTAAGTACAAAACATACCGAGCAGCGTACTCAGAGAAATGTTTCCCAGGTTGTCGTTGCCTTAAAGTGTGCAGATCTCCCCCAGGACAGTACTCCATTACCAGACATGAGAACCTGTCAGTCTCAAAATGAGTATACAAAGTAGGCAGAAATGGATGGTCCAGCAACTGCAATATCTCTCTTTCTGTCTGCGCCCTGGTCAGCTTATTTCTGCTGGCTAGGGATGCCTTGTCCATAACCTTCATTGCAAAAAAACACCGAGTTGCACTTAGCTCTGAGAGATATACACTTCCAATATCACCACAACCAAGTCGTTTGAGTAACCTAAAATGACTCATGCCCAAAATTCCATCCCTGGCTCGGACGGCAAGGATAGCTTTCCACCTAGGATCATTTCCTTTGTGGGGCTTGTTGGCACTACCAGTAATGTTACTCCAATTGCTGTCATCGCTAAGGCCACTGCTATCACTAGCTCGACTAGCACTAGTTTTTGCACTCTCAAGTGAATCACCCTTTACACTTCCTTTAGTGCTATCACAATTCCTGTCTAAACTAAGCATGCCATCACTAGTGACTGCATCGCTCCGATAGGTACTCGCACAACTATTAACAATACTCATTGTTCTGACAACACTAGTACTATCGATACTACTATGAGGACTGACATTGCCACTGGGAGGTAAAGAAGCATCCCAAACACACTCTTTCTCCTCGGAATCTGGGGCAAGGGGAGAGTTCACAGTGTTCTGTGATGCACGAGCACCAGAAAACGGAGAGGATAAGTTGCCCGTGTCATTTGATTCTTCAACAAGACTTTCTGCAGGAGAAACAACAGATAGAGTTGGTTTCTTAGCAGGAACATGAATCGAAAGATCTTCTAAGAAAGGACCCTTCAAGGACACACTCTTCATTAAGCATCCAGCAGCCTCAGATTTTCTTTGACCAATTGGTACATAAACTGTTCTCATAAGATCAGTATCAACAGGCTCTGGGGGATGACTAGCACCAGCAAATGAACCGGTTTCTTGCATAGAATCATTGCTTCCCTTCGATGTCTCAATATCAGGCATAGGCTCTTTGGTTTCTGGCAAAGAATCTTTTCCTTTCCATGTTCTTGTAGGTGCAGGGGAGACAGGCTCTTGTGATGATCGTGTATCGAATCCCATGTCTTCTCTTACCAATACTATCCGCGCATTTGATAATTGGGCCACTTCTCTGATCGAAGCCAGGCGTGTCATAGGGCCATCCCGTGATTTTGTGAGCTGATTCACTTCTCTTGTTGAAATTCCACGCACACTTGAAACATCCTGCCCAGTTAGTCTCTGACCACCATCCCTTATTACAGGTGTGTGTGCATTAGATACCTCAACCAGAACAGGTAAGGACCTAGGAAGTACCTTTGGCTCAGCAACCCTCTCCATATACAAATATCACATACCCTCAAACATAGACTTCTAGTCAAGAAAACCCTGCAAATAGAGCAATGAACTACTTAATTAGGAGCTTCTCTTAGTTTAAATTAAGTGAGATTTTAACAAATAATAACCAGTTATCTATACAGAAGTGAAATAACTAGCTAACAGAAGAAGAATACGGAATGAAAGAATAATGATTTTTAGATTGGTCATACTCATACACATTTCTATTACATGACTTGCCTGAAGGAAGCAAAAACAGCATTATAAAATAGATAAAAATACACAGGACAAATGTATAAAGCTCAACTAGAAGCTTAAAGAATGAGATATCAAAACTCACCAACAGCATCCACAACAAAGCCTATTGTAAAAATCTATTTCCCAATACTGAACAACATAGCACTGGCTACTAGGATGTGTTTTTTTTTTGGGAAAGGCTACTAGGATGTTAAATCATTCAAATTTGAAAATTGATTTTAAATGTAAAACAATCATACAAAGCCTCGTCGACCCATCAACCAGACAACCTCAAAATACAACCTTTGAGCGGAAAACCTCAACTTGTGAGGAAATAAGAAACATACATGAGCAAGAAAAGAACCCCAAAAGAAGGTAACAAAATGTCAAGAAATGTCAAAATGTAAAAAATTCCCTACATTTTTTTCATATTGAAAAACCATCACGGAAAATACTTCTCACTAAAAAAATAAAACAAAAAAGAAAAAATGGTGAAACAAAGAGAGATCTAGGCACCCAAAAGGAGAACAAGAAGGAGAAAAAAACCAATTTAAGCATAATAGCCTAGTAGGCATAAGGGATAGATACCCACCATTGAAATAGGAAGAAAAACAAAAGGGTGCCCCCTTGTTTCCCTTCTTCCTCCTTATATTGCCTGCTTCGAAAAACTCACCAAGGAGCTTCTTCAGTGATCTCTTCACTCCACAGAACACCAACACACACTCTCCCGCTTCACACTAAACTTAGAAAGTGTGAAACAACAATGGCCAAAGAAGAGAAGAGAAGATGGGGCAAGAGAACAAAAAGAAAAGCCTGAGGAGGAGCAGTGCTTTTGTTTCTCCCACTAGAAGTGAGATGAGTTTCTCTGTCTAGAGGAACTAAAGTGTTGTTGGAGATGGTTATGGTTTGCTTTTCTTCTGCTTTCTCTTTTTTGATTTTTGGTATTTTGAATGAATGAGAAGAAGTTAATGATAGCATAGCAAGGTACTAGTAGAGAGAGTAGTGTGATTGAGGTACACTTTGTTGAGCAGAGGAGAGAGAAAGTGGGGCCATGTGTGTTCCTTCTTTGAGGTACACTGCTTTTCAAAGGTGGGACTGAATATGAAAGAAAGAAAGTGAACGGGCAACTCCAACCCATTTTAATGTTTTTTCATTGTAAAGTAATGCCACCTATGAATCACTCACCTCAATGTCCAATTTTTTCTTTAGGACTCAATGAAAGTATTGAAACATGGGGGAATTTTGTAGTAGATTTTGTTCATTTGTAACTATGGTACCTTTATATAATGACCTGTTGCGGCAGGTTAAATTGTTTTTTTTAATATTTACACAGTATATCCATATCATCTTTACTAAATCACAAATCTGAGTTATTTTTAGAATATGGAAAAACTACTTTAAACATATTTAAACTAATCCATTTTAAAAAAAATTAATCCTAATTATTCATCATGTACATTGTTCTTCTCTTTAATGTTTGCATAAGGCGTCATCTTCATCCCTTTTAACCTTCACTCATCATCATCGTTAAAAGAGAACATTCAAACAAATTTGAATCCAACCCCAACCCCAAATCTCAATTCAAACAAAATCAAATTTGGGTTCAAGTTTCACAAAATCATGGCAAATATGTCAACAGAGAATAGAAGAAGTGATATGGTGTTTTTTGTGCTTGTGGTGTTAAGGCCAACAAATGCGTCATCCCCTCGCCGCCACCCCCACCGTCATCGACCACCAACCCTTTCTCCTACGTTAACTTCACCATTTTCTTCAATTTTTTTGCATTCCCTCTCCTTCACACGAATGACCACAGTCGCAGTCAATCCCCTCTATCCTCACTGACCCATCCCCTCTGTTTAACAACCCAACTATTGTACAATGGTTCCAAGCTAAACCTTTTTCATGCCACTACACAATGATATAAAATAGTACCAAGAGCCGGCTAAGGCTATACATAACACAAAAGTTGTATAAACATATACAATTATATGCACAATCCTTCTAAAGGATTTTTAGCCAAACTTCACAAGTTGTTCACCAATTTTCTCAATCTAGGTTCACTGTAATATTAAAAATTGGTGTTAGGGTGAATATATATATATGTTAAATGACAAATATAGGACCAGATTTGCCACAATATACAAATATATATCTAGTTCAAGTACAATTCAATCCATCATCATCATAATCATCATATTTTTTTCATTTATCTATTCATCACAATTCATCATCATAAGCATTGCCATTTAACATATATTCATACATATACATCAATCTAGATGTATATCACACAATGTCAAACACCCATTGCTACCTCGCAACACTCAATTCATCATTAATAGTTGTCCCACAACTTTTAATCTCAATAACGGTTGGCTCGCAACACTGATGCACATGCATGCGGATCTGACTCTAATGATGGGATTAATACTGCATTATATAAAAATTTTCTCAACTTATTTGATCATTTTATAGATATCTAATCATTCACCCATATTGTAACACCAGTTACTCTCGGTGACAGCGGTAAATTAATAACGATGTTGCGAGCTGGTCTTGAGTCCCACTCAAAGGCATCCATGAAATTCGAAAAAACCACCACAGGGTCTGTGTCTATCCAAAGGACGCCTCCCTCCCATTTGGATTGGCATCATAGGCTCCTGTAATTCTGTATATGTCTTTATGCAAATGTTATGCACAACCATTCATTATAATTAATTCTCATTATTAATTAAGTTATCACAAGCTTATCAACAACACCAATACCATGATTCAACACAATTTCTCAATTCAATCAATTCCATCATCAACCACAATACATATACCAATCCAATGGTAATTCACATGTATTTATCATCATTAATCATCAAAAACAATCATTCAAATACATAAATAGAAATTCCAATTCTATAGTCATCAATCAAATAAACAATAATCACCAAAAGGGGATATACTGCCAAGTCAATTATATAATCATCATTCATTAATTCATCATCCATATCAATCAAATAATCATCATAAATAAATACAAGAGTATCATCTATCCGTTCATAACTCATACATTTAAAATATATAATACTCCTTCTACCTAAAATCCAAGATTCCAAAGCTTAAAAATACAACTCGGCTCGATTCTGGCAATAATCCTACAGTGAACACAACTTGATAGTTTTCTGATTAATTAACCGATAGCTAAACTCATATTTTAACTATTTCCTAACTTACAAAAACCTAAAACGTTGCTAATATCATCAATTTACCAAATGTCATCGACGAGTTCTAAAATCAAGATTTTGATGCTTTTGAAGCTGCCTATTAATTTGAATTGGTTCTAAAACACCCAATGGCTATTAAAAACAAGAAATAGAACCTTGAATTCTTGAATTTGAACCAAAGTCGAACAATAGGTCTTTATATAGCTTACCAATCAATGGAGAAATTGACACCCAAGGTCCACAAAGCTACCCATGTAACACCCTTGGTTACATCTTAATTACTTCTAATCTTAAAGGGTTCGTAAATTTTCAAAGTTTTTTAAAATAAAGATAGTCTTCTAGACTATAAATATGGTCGTTGAAAATTTTATATTAAGAAAAAGGAACACTATCAGAATAAATTACTTATTATAACTTAAAACTTTCTAAAATATCTCATAAATATTATTATGTTATTAAACAAATTTATAGAGTTATATATCATTACATTCATCCATAATAAAAGAGATAAAAATTAAACATTATTAGAAAGAGAGAAAACTCCAAGGCCCAACAATAGTTATTCAATAGTTTTGTTTATTCATTGGACCATGGTATTCATATCGAGCTCTCTTCAATCCTTCATTTTGTATGAACCATCAATTAAAAACATATGAAACAAATACAAGGAAAGGAGTGAGAAACAAAATATAGTATATATGAAAGAAATAGACATAAGCAATGAAAGGTTTTCATAAATATAATAATTATATAATAAATCACAATAACGCACACAAACAAAATTATTTTGCAGTTTAATGTTCTCAACCTATGATTCATTTTATTAATGTATGCGATCCCTTAAATTTTATTTTACACTGAGTCAATCAGGAGTTGACTTTGTTCTTCAAAATCCAAATAATATAATTGCCCATAAGGTAAAAGAACAACTCTACTAACACGGAAACACTTAGAGACTAGTCAAAGTGAGACAATTTATTATGAAAGTACCTAACACTAGGGAGCAACCTCAAGTCCCCTAAAGCACTTTTTCACACTATCTTATCCCAAATCCTCAGTTTTTGTAATCTGTCACCAGGCAACACCATGTCTTTTTTCTTTAAATTATTCATGCTGCATGAACTACTTATGTATTAAGTTAGTTAAGACTTTTAGAAACTTGATTAAAAGTTATATTTTTAAGGCCCACGAATTACGATATAGCTACCCATGAAAACTATACATTTTGAAATTCTCAAATAAGTTCTACCACACGCATAAAATTTTCAATACAGTCCTTTATAAAATCCCATCATAATTTAAGTTTCAAAGCCTTAAATATATTTCAAATCTCCCTTAGAGAATTTATAGGTAAATTCAAAATTAATTTACTTTAAACTCAAATTTAAGTAATAAATCTTTTTATATCTTAAATCATAATACTTAAAATTTGTATAATATTTCTATATACTTTTAAAATTAAAACTCTTATTTTCAAGAGTTTAAAATAAAGTTTTAATGAAAGATCCTTTTTTATTTGAGAATCAAATGTCTATATATATATTAAAAATATTTTTTATAAAATAATTTCTCTTTTTAGTTCTTTCTAATAAATTAATTAGAAAATCACTATTTTAATACATAAATATATATTTTTTGAAAGATAAAAAAGTTATAAAAATTATGTAGTTTCATTAAAAACTAAGAATATTTTCTTCAAAGTAATCTAGATAAACATTAAGAAGAAAACTAAATTAAAGAGTAAGAGATAAGTAAATTCTTAATGAGTTTTAGCTTTCTGTCACGCTTGTTACATACCCACTCTCCATAACAACACAAAATTAGCATTGCAAATCAGTCAAATAACACAATCATAATACATAACTATCAAAATTTCTTTTGAAGTGTCTTAGTTATTAAAGTCCATATTAAGTCTTAGTGGTCTACTCATGATGTTATTTGGTCCACATTAAGTCTAAAAATAGTCCAATAGTCATATGGGTCCATCATAGTCAAATCTTCGCATAGGTTTACCTCGGTTCATGTGAGGTCATAATAGTCCAATTCTTAAATGATACGGTATATATTAAGTCAATCAGTGTAAATCATTTAGATATTTTAAAATTTGAATAAATTTTATTTGTTTATTTACTTAAGATAATAATAAATATTACTTTAAATTATATTAGTAGTTCACAAGTTTAAAAGGAGTAGGAGACTCCTCCTATTATTGTCATGTTTCCTCGTATTATATTCTTATCTCACTCTCACTTACCTCTTGGAACTTGATTCATTATGGAAAGTCCGTGTATACTTCGTATTCGAGTTCTAAAACATACCAATTTTATTTTAGTATAATTACAAGATATATATAAAATCTTCAAAACATTTATAACGAAATTATTTTAAATGAAACTTTTTACATAAAAATTTTACCTCTCATTTTTTTTATAGAATACAAAAATAAATACATCATAATTATTATAAAATTAAGATTTAAAATTTTTTTGCTACAAAATAATTATTAGTAAATTTTATTTTATAAGAATTACCAAAAATAGTAACAGGTAAATAATAATTAGTAAATAATAAATAGTAAATTTTTAAATAGTAACCAGTAAATAGTAAATAGTGACCAATAAATGGTAAATAGTGAATAGTGATTGGTGAATAGTAAATAATAACTAGTAAATAATAATTTACTATTTGAAGTAGTACTTTACTATTTAGAATAGTAACTTACAGTAATATTTAATTTGGTACAATGATAGATTTTAAGTTATATAAAAACAACTTTCATAATCATAAAAAAAGTATAAAAGAAAATTATTATTACCTCAGAATTTTTACAAAACCTCTTTTCTCTAGAAAATATTCTCGTTCATACACCCAATATTTTTCCTTAACACTATTATATTTCTGAACTTTTGTGAATTCCTTCATACCTCGCTACACTATTTATAGGAAAAAATTTTACTATGTATTCTATTATTTTAATATTTTAATTATTGTGTAAGAATAAAAAACCTGACACTTGTTATTGTGTCAATTTTCAAAATTTCATGTTTGCACAATTAAGTGAAAAGATTTTTTTGTTTTTTTGTTTTTTTGTTTTTTTAATAAATTCTCAAATAATATAATGATCAAGAAGTTATGAATGACTATTGTCAAATTCTATCAAGATTCCAATATAAAATTTTTTGTAATAAAGTAATAATGATGAAAACAGGGTATTACAGCCCACAACTTGATAATGGTTCTAAAGCTCACTAAAAACATGAAATTGAAGAAATCAAGGCTTGAATTTAAAGAATGAAAGCCAAAACCAACAATGGGGTATGAAACTTTACCTTAACAAATGCTAAACTAAGAAACCCTAAAGTTGTCTGCATAATTAAGAAAGAAAATAGGGTCCTAGCTTGCCTTAGCTTTTATGAGCATGAAGAAAAGAAGATGATTATGGAGTGGTGAAGTCGTAGGTAAGGAAATGAAGGAGAATAAGTTTTTGATCATTTCTTCTTCTTGGTTGCATATGCATGAGTGAATTAGGAAGGGAGATTGAATTTGATTTGTTTTAGTTTTAGTGGAAAAATAGTAATTTTAGGCTTCTGGTTAATTTCTAAAAATAATCTGGTAACTTTTAGTTACCTAAAAATTACCCAGATCATTTCAAAAATTAACATGCCTGCTTTGAATTTAATGCAACAATCTTAATTAATTATCAATTAATCTATTATTAACTAATAATTAAGAATTGGGATGTTACAAGTAATATATCGGATCTCATGTTTCACAATTAAGTACCAGATCAAACCCTAACTCCTAAACCCTACATTGTATTCCTTATTTATATCACAATTACCCGGCATAATTATTGATATAAAATTAGAATTAACAATATTTTTTTGGTGGAATTAGACTCAGCTTGTGGTAAATTTCATCAACAAAATATGTAGAAATAAGCATCATTGTTATAATATGATTAGAGAAATTCAAGAGCTTCTCCATAATAGTTTAGTTTAATTTGTCATACATATAAGGAGCACAATGAGAATGTTGATCATCTTGTCGATTTAAGCTTCGTACTCAACAATTAGAGAGATACCAACATTTTTTCCCGTTAATAAACAAAACCTCACTCACTTTTTTATTGCAGATCCTAAAAGGGAAAGTGATTTTGGTTTTTAATTTTTTTAAAAAGCATAAACAATCTCTGGTTCAAAATTTTACTAAGGTTTCCCCAACTTATTTAGGACTTTAATTAGGTTAAGGCTGTGGTGGACTTAGTTTTTTGGGTCTACCATAGACCCATTAATCTTTACCTGCTATAGCAAGTATGCCCAAATATCTTAGCTTCGGTTAACGGGTGGGTTTCATTTTAGGTTCCGGGGTCTGAGAAGGTGGGGTAGTGGTAATCTGCAGGGGAGGTGGTTGCGAAGGAGATTACAGTGGAGGCGGTTGCGGCGGAGAATATGGTGGGGGAGTACCCAGAGAGAAGTTATGGGAAGGGTTGGGATCGGGTTTAATGACGATGACTTTTTGGTTGGTGATAGTTTCTTCTGTATATTATAATACATGTAGGTGTTTTTTTGTCTTTGTAGGATTCATATGTTTGATGCAGCCTCGAAAGGTTTAATTTTAATTGCTTTGCATGCGTTATTTGGCTTGTGGTTGGGTATTGGCATAGCCAAAAGCGTTCTTGTTAGTGTAGGTATGGTTTTTTCACCCCATGGGTATATTTGATAGGGATGTCTTTGGCTATGTTCTAGAGATAGGGAATTGTGAACAGGGGTTTGTTGTATTTGTTCAATCCAACTTTACGGGGTTTGAGTGTTGCTGGGTTGAATCAGGTTTGAGGTATTAAGATTCTGTTAAGCACTGTAAGCAGCGATTCACTTCATTCTGTTGTCTGAAAAAGATGAAGAAGATGAAGATGAAGAAGATGAAGAACCAATCAAACCTATTTTTTTGGGATTTCTCTAATTTTTTAATTTAATAAAATTAATAAAGTTTGTTAATAAAATTAATAGGGCATTTCATTAATTACATAATGTTAATTAATTATATTAAAATTTGACACATTTAGAATTTATTAGATTTTAGGGGGAAATGAAAATTTTACAAATTTTATATGGTGACCTGTTAGACAGGTTACTATCAATGAATCTCAACCCTTGATTAACATCCAATGGTTGATATGCTTTAGTCTACCGTACATCCACCAGGTTAAAGTCCACCATAAAATTCACCCTTTAATTATCAATGTTTTGTTAACATTTTCATATTCCATCACGACAACCAAAATTATCTCCTTCTATGAATTGCGATAAAGTCATAATTGATCTCTCTCAATCAAAATCGCCACCAAAAACAATGGCCATATGCACCTCTAACACAATGACCACACCCTCTCTATCTTCGGATTAAAACCATGCCTTACCATTAACCACCTTGTGCACCACCTATTTCAATTATAAACCATTGGTGGTCACGCTAGCTCTAGGCAACCTCGAATCACTGTCACTCCAAATGCTCAAACAAACCCTTTTCCAACTTTTATTCCAATAGTGACAACTCTACCCCCGCCACTGCCATGAAAGTCATGTTGTCAATGTTGGACTTCGATTCTAATCACATCATCAAAGATTCAAAAATGTTTATCACTGTGGATCCTATTTTGGAGATTTGTGAAGATGCGTTGAAACAAGAACATGAGACTTTATTTTGGAGACTAGTGATGATGTTTTGTAAGGATTACCTTAAAGGTTCATAAATCCATCCATCAAGCTTATTGGTTATTAAAATAACATGTTGAAGAAAAGTCTAGAAAATGTCAAATCATTTTAACCATAACTCATGAGATTTATTGATAACTAACATTAGGAATTCTAACTTAAATGAAGATGTGTGTTATCATTTGATATGGGTATTTAAGTGTTTTAGGAAAAGGCCTAAGCTACAAAAGAAAGGGGGAGCCTACGTATAGAAAGCTCACACATCAAAAGTCTGGAAGACTTAATTGTAACATGAACTTTTCAATCCAAGACAAAAAAAGAATTTAAAGGTTTAGCATTACGCTTCAAAAGAAATTCTCTCGCATCAGAATAACTTACTATACTCAGACTTGAAAGTACCATCTCAAGCTTCAGAAAATATGAAAGCACTAAACTCTATCTTCTCATCTTGAATCATCTCAGAAATGGTCTGGTACATAAAGCATCAACAGTCACAAATCATCTCCATCAAAAGCTTATTGAAAAGATTCACAAAAAGGAAGATTGACTAAACAATGTGGATTTTAATCTAGTCTGAAAAGCAACTAAGTTTCACCTCTATTTAGAGATTCTCTAAATCTAAGCTTTCCTTCTTAGTGAAACTAGAGCTATGTCTGCTCCACCTACGACTGCACACTCTTCAAAGCTCGCATATATATGTTGCGTGTACAAAACGTCTCTTAAAAGAAAAAGCGTTCAGAATGAACCTATAACAGACTCAGACTAGTCAAGACATACAGCAAGCATCAAGAACATGGAAGACTCATCTCCTCTAATTGACCTACTTTAATCAGACTCTACCCTCACAATCTGTCGAGATAAAAGCTACTTCAAACCCTCTTTGGAATTGCATAAGAAGAACTAGAATATCTTTTGAAGATTTGAGTTTCATCATTAATACTTTATGATTCACCAGACCTCAGTCTAGCTTCAAATGTTACCTTTGAATAGATTAAGTCTGGACCTATATATGATGACTCAACAAAATACCTTTCTGTCTCAACAAAAATTTATCACAATAAGAAAGGTACCTAAGCAAGACAAATCTCGAGATGATCTTAGAACATCCATCTTTCACCAACTTTCTAAGATGTCAGAATTTCTTTAATCAAGGAATATCTCATTTGGTGAAAAGTGTACAATCCATGTTTGTCTTTATCATGAAAGCTCTCCATTCCATACAAAATGTGTAGAATGTCTCTCTAATAAATCAGAAATATTACTTTCTCATGAGATATAATAAATTTCAAATGGTCATCCAACGGATCCATCTCCATGAAACAAGTATTTATATGTTGCACAACCTCCAGGCAAAAGCGAGAAAGAAGATATACAATGTTAAGAATCAAAGAGTTACATAAGGATATGTGCGTGTGTAATAGACATAGATGTCCCTAAAAAAAGACCAGGAAAGAAGAATAGAGAGACATGAAGAAAAATAATAGAAGAAGAAAAGAAAAAGAGAGAGAGCTTGTGAGACTGTATCAAAAGAGAAAGATGGGCAGGTCTTACAAAGTTTGAAGAACACACACATGCCCAAATGTTTATGTATCAATATTTTCAATCTTTAGAAAATACCAGTTTGAATGTGCTATTGGGAAACACTTTGGCCTGAAGAGGCTTTGGAAAAAATACTTGGGTTCGAGTCAGGAGTGGCTCATGAAAGAATACGTGGGTCTGCCCCAGGAGTGGGTGCATGCAAAAGAATACTCAGAAGCACAGGGTGTGCTTAAGCTAGGAGTGGTAGGATTCAAGAATACTCAAAAGCATTGGGTGTGCTTAAGCCAGGAGTGACTGGAGTCAATAATACTTGTAAGCTCGGTTTGGGCTGTTTATGTAAAAGTTTTTACATAGTGGAAATCCTTCAGATTTGAAGGAACTAGATGTAGTCTCCAAGTTGGAGGTGAACCAATATAAATCACTTGTGTATTGTCTCCTTCTCTCTCACTCTTTACTATTAAAAGTCTGATGCATAATTATTGTTATCTATGATAGTAGAAGTCTGGCAAAATTACTTTCGCTAGATCAAAGAATCACATTCTTCGTCTCTTGAAAATCTGGTCCGCTGTGCATAATGTAATAACTTTTAAATATCATTCTTTGGAAAGTGAATAGACTTATTCAACCCTCCCTTCTAAGTCTGTTCTCCGAACCATCATAACATATAGAGGGTTGGAACAAGGGGGAACAAAAGAGAAATTAAATTTGTCAAAGGCATATATTTTATTGAGTTGCAAATCATATGTTTATACAGAAATAAGGAAGATAAAAAAGCATAAAATCTATTATTGATCAACAACATATCAAATGCCTAAAATCAGGAAATCAAATATTCTGATTCTAACAAATATTTAACTCTTTATTGCCTAAAAATTAGGAAAATTAAAAAACTGATTTGACAGCTTTATAGGTCATTCCAATCAACACTCATCCTTGACACTAGAGTTGCATACTCTAAGTATCTTCCTCAAGAACTCAAATCTAGTTTTAGGAAGTGTCTCTGTTAGAATGTCAGCATTTTGATATTCAGTTTTACAATAGAGAAAGGGCCTCTTTGTTTAAACTTATTTTTAAATGCTTTTTAAAAAAATATTTTTTATAATCACTTATTTAATAAGTAGATCAGAGTTATTTCTTAAAATAAATAGAAATTAGCTTATTTTTAGCTTCTGCTTATTTTTAAAATTTTAAACAAACATATCAACATTTAAAATAAGTGGTTTTTATTTAATATAACACTTATCTCTTAAAATAAGCTTAACCAAACGAGCCCAAATTGCACTTCTCCATCTTTTTAAACTTCTCTTAAAAAGAAAAACTTGATCTTGAAGTGTTTTGTTTTGCCATGAAACACTAGATCATTAGCAATTGAAATGGAAACTTAGTTGTCCACAAATATCTATGTGCTTTCTGTTTATTCCATATGCAAGTCTGTCATGAGCTTTCTGATCCAAAGAGTGTGGTTCACAGCAACAACAGTAGCTACATATTCTGCTTCTGTTGTTGATTGGGTTATAACCTCTTTCCTTTTAGAACACCATGAAAACACTCTAGAACCCAACATAAAACAATAACCTAAGGTGCTTCTCATGTCATCAACACATCTTACGCAATCACTATCAGAATAACCAAGGAGACTAAAACTTTTAACTTGACAAAATCTTATTCCATAATCAATTGTTCGTTTAACATATCTAAGAATTCTTTTTGCTGCTTAAAAGTGAATTT
This sequence comes from Clitoria ternatea, assembly GCA_037962975.1. Classification (NCBI taxonomy): domain Eukaryota; kingdom Viridiplantae; phylum Streptophyta; class Magnoliopsida; order Fabales; family Fabaceae; genus Clitoria; species Clitoria ternatea. Next base: position 267,525,695 of record CM075672.1, read on the forward strand.
CACTAGCACAGTGCATGTACCTTGATAGTAAACTCACAACATATATAATATCTAGTCTAGTTGCTGTCAAATACATCAAGCACCCTATTAAGCTTCTGTACACTTTTTCATTAACCCTTGCAGCTTCATATTTTTTACAAAACTTATCCTTTTGATTCATTAGGGTTACAATTGATTTACAACCCTCCATGTTGAATTTCCTGAGAACTTCTTTTGCATATTTTTCTTGGCACACAAATATCTCATTTTGCTTTTGTTGCACCTGCATACCAAGGAAGAATGACGTCTTTCCAAGGTTTGTCATTTCAAAATAATCTTTCATTTCTTCTTTGAACTTGTAAATTAGCACCTTATGACTTCCTGTAACAAACGGATCATCAACATAAAGAGACACCGCAAGTATTTCATTATCAACCTTTTTGACATATAAGGTAAATTCACTTGAACTTTTTACAAAGCCTAAGTTCCCTAGTTATGCATCAATTCTGCTATACCATGATCTTGGTGTTTGTTTAAGCCCATATAGGGCCTTATTCAGTCTATACATATTTTCCTCTTGTCCTTGAACAACAAAACCCTCTGGTTGTTCAACAAAAATTTCCTCCTGTAAGTATTCATTCAAAAAGATTGACTTAACATCCATTTGATGTATGACCCAACCATTTTGTGTAGCAAGTACTAACAACAACCTTATAGCATCTGTCCTCTCCATTGGAGCAAAAGTTTTAGAAAAATCTACCCCAAAAATTTGGGCATATCCCTTAGCAACAAGCCTTGCCTTATGCTTGTTTATAGAACCATCAGGATTGAGCTTGATCCTATAAACCCATTTGACTTCAATAACTTTCTTATGATTGGGTCTGTCCACCAAACCCTATGTCTGATTTTTTCAATCATCTTAAGCTCTTCCATCATTACATTTATCCATTTTTGATCAGTTGCAGCCTCTTCTTATGCAGCAGGTTCCATGATGGCAACATTGAACCTTTGATAGATGTCAGAAAGTGATCTTATACCCCTGGCTAGTTCTTTATCTACATCTTTATTCTTCCTGTGAATTTCAATCTTATTGTCTTTTTCCCAGCTCCAGCTATCTAACTCTAACAATTTGACATCCCTGCTGGCAATTACTTTGTTATGGTGTGGTAGATAAATCATGTGGGCCTTCAAAATCAAGTTATAGCCTACAAAAATTCCAAGTTCTACTTTCTTGTCTAGTTTGTCTCTTTTAACCTTAGGAACGTAAGAGAACACAAGCAACCAAATATCTTCAGATTGAGCAACTCAGGTTTGTAACCATACCATGCTTCAAATGGTGTCCTTCTTTACAATGCTTTTGTCCGTAACTTGTTCAGCAAAAAAACTATTGTACTTATAGCTTCCGCCCAAAATTTCTACGACAATTCTTTATCATGAAGCAAACACCTAGCCATATCCATAATTGTTTTGTTCTTTCTTTTTGCAATGCCATTTTACTGAGGTGAGTAAGGTGCTATGAACTGGTGTTCTATGTGTGCATCTTCACAAAACTTATTAAATTTTTTAGAGATATGTCCAGTTCCATTGTCGGACTTAATCACTTGCAATTTACACTTGCTTTGAGTTTCCACCCAAGCTTTGAACTTCCGAAAAATCTCAACAACTTCAGATTTAAACTTCATAAAATAAACTCAGCACATTCTTGTGTTATCGTCAATGAAAACAATATAATACTTACTCCCATTCAATGATGGTATGCTCATGGGCCCTCAAACATCTGTATATATTAATTGCAATTTTTTTGAAGCCCTCCAAGCATTATTTTGTGGAAAAGAGAGCTTGTTTGCTTTCATATTGACAAGTAGCACATGCAGGAACTTCTTCTAATTCGGGTAAGCTTTTCTTCATAAAGATTAAAGCACTATGATGGTTTTTTTCTAGTACCATTACAAGAATATTTTGAATAATTCTAGAGTCAAGAAATTCAGTGCCTAGCAATCTAATCTTGTTAGCAATGTTAAGCTGTCTGTCTGAATACTTTTTGATTGTCTCAAATTCTTTTATTCTCTGTAACTCAAATTCCCTTATTAAATTTAGCACCTACATACTTTGTATCCTTTGATCTTCTGCATATTCTTCTTTCAGGTAATCCCAAATCGTTTTTGCTGTTTTGAGGGTTTTTGAGACACAAGCAAATAGACATGCCTTTGACTTCTTTGTTTTTCTTCCTTTCTGATTTTTAATTTGGGCCATGGTGGGATTGTCTGGCAACAACGCAACATCATAATCTTCTTCCATGACTTCCCAGAGATCTAAAGCCTCCATGTGGGATTCCATTCTCTTAGCTTTCTCCATCAAAGATAAGAGGAGCAATTTATGAAAAAATAGCTTCAACATCCATTTCACAGATTACGTAAGAAGACAGCTTTACTTAACAATTTGTTGGTTATTAAAATAACACATAGAGGGTTGGAAAAAAGGGAACAAAAGAGAATTTAAATTTGTCAAAGGCATGTATTTTATTGAGTTACAAATTATATATTTATACATAAACAAGCAAGATAAAAAAGGCACAAAATCTATTACTGATAAACATATCAAATACCTAAAAGTTAGGAAATCAAATATTCCGATCCTAACAATTATTTAATTCTTTATTACCTAAAAATTTAGAAAGTTAAAAAACTGATTTGATAACTTCATGGGTGATTCCAATGCACATTTTTTCCTCCATAACCAAGCCCTCTTTATTTTTTTTTTCTTACACTTTATTTTTTTTTCCGTTTTAATCTTGTAATGCAATTGTATTCAAATTAAAGAATATTTTAGCGTATTTGAACAAAGCTACTCTATCCAACATACGAAAGACTATACACCACTTAACTGTCATAGGAAGTCAAATTGGTAGGTTCATTAACGGTCAAAAAATAATTGGGAATGTTATAGCAAATAACAATGAGAAAATTAAGATGCAGCGCATTGAAACCCCACCATGTGAGTTACGTTGCACCCGTCGTTTTTGTTGTACTTCCACACTGAAAATTGGTTTGTCTCATAAACTATTATTTTAAAATTCATTAATCATTGAATTAATATCGATACAAGTTTAAATGAATCGTAACTAAATCAAGATTAAATCATAATTGAATCTACAACAATAAAGAATTGACTAGGATAAGAATTTTTTTTGGTTAAAAAGTATTAAAGTCATAAAAACTAGATTCCAAAATCCAAGAATATATAAACAAAAGACTTGTTATTTTTATAAACAAAAGACAACAAATTATATATTAAGGTCACAAGGGGTGAAGTGCAATTCATCTAAGATGCAATGTTTGGTATATTATCATTATGATATACATCACAATTCTGCTTTCTATCAGGTAAACATTACCATTGCAAACAAATCAACAACTCCTTTTCCCAGAATACCCACCTCATTTTGTTTTCACCTAATTTTCTCCCAAGATTGCACTTTCTCATCAGACTTCTGACAATTTTTAAAACTCATAAGTGACCTTTTAAAATGAATTACGTCTACCATTAATTTTTATTACTATTTTTTTTTGTTTACCATTGTTTGGTTAATCCAAAAATTATAATAAGAATATTCAAAATTATATGGAATTCGTGTTTATATAAATTATTATTTTAAATCAAAATTGTAAGTGAAATTCTACTGCACTAAAACCGCTACTACTCAACTATTCATATGATAAAACATCACAATGATAAATGTTACCAAAAACAAGTTTTAAATGTTACCAAAGTGTATGAATCTTTTAACATGTGTTCGTTTTCTACTAAAATAGAAAAAATATACAAATTTTTAAGTGTTTAGCAATTAAAAAAACACAAGTTTTTAAGTAATAAATCATTCAAAATCCTATCTTAAAACATAAAAAGCCCTAACTTGGGATTTGGGGGTTCATGAAGTTCTTGGCTAAACAGATAAATTCCACAAGTAACATATGCATAAGTAGCTTAATAGTCTAATTATTTGGCAAAATCAATTTTCCTAATACTTTTCACCGATTTTTTTTTTTAAAAAGGTTAGGTACAGGAAATGGGAAAAAAACGAAAGAAAAAATCTCAATGAATATCACTTGCATGCCCTTTATTTCCGTTTTAGTATCGAGTAAAAAGATGTATCATATGAGGAAAACTCTCTTATGTAAGCGTGAGAGAAGCGAATTTGGACCGTACAATCATACAATAGATGATTGAAATTAATCATGTGAATTTTAAAAAAAGTTATGTGATATTTTAAGTGATTATGTGACTTTGAAAATTTTTTAATCCCAACCATCTATTGTATAGTTATACAGTCTAAATTTATTTCTTTTACTCTCACGTAAGAGAACTTTTCTCTTAGGATAAATCCCCACGAATCAAAATATGATGAGAGTTTCCTATTTTGTAGCCCTTAATTTCTTTAATTTTATTCTTACTTGAGAAAAGCAAATTGAAGCAGAAAACAATAAGTAGAATCCTTGATTAGAATAATTGATGTACTAATAAAGGTAATAATTTGGAGGGTAAACAAATGATGAGTGGCAGAGTACATAGCATGATGTTTACACAAAAGATGCGATGTGGAGTCCACCAAAGGGCCTTAGCTTAAATTTTAATTTCATATCCCTTTCGGCCACCTTTGAGTTCCCTAGGACATTTTTGGTTAAACCTCGAAATCTTTTTTTTAATAAACAAGTATTAGATGGTTATAATTTCCCACTTAAAAAAGTTATTTTTTATTATCTATATTTTTAACACAGCGATTTCTTTTTAAAATATTGTTTAAAATATTATTGTTTTATTTTTTTCTAAAAAGGTTATATTATCATTGCAAACTTTTTTAAGGGGTCTCTTCATCCTTAAAAATCTTAGTTTTTAATGGTTGAAAAATTGTGAGAAGTCTTTTCATCTTCAACCTCATGAATTTTTAATGATATGTAAATTTCAAACTTTTTACTAATTTTTACTTTTTCTTAAACCATTCCAAAATGAACTACTTTTCTTTGTGATTTCAGAGAAAGAAATGTTTTTCAAGTTTAACAGATGAATGGTGCATTATTAATTTATTCGTTAATGCAATAGTTTTTTTTTTTTCAAAATGCTATTTAAATCGGTAGATTCTTCTTCTTTTAGTGTAAGTTGATTATTATATTTAACATCTTCAAGTGGTTATTAAAAAAGACTCTTTTTTATTCCATTTTCATAACTGATATATTTTGTTTCATTTTCATGATAACTGCATTTTTATCGAATGTTGTTTTTAGTAGGCATTAATGCTTTGGGCTTAGGCATGGTAGATATGGATCTGGTTGTAGCATAATATGCCTGCGAGCCCACAAGCTTCCTCTTTCTTGGTCAACGGTGGTCCTCTTCATCCACAGATGACAATTAGGTAAATATCTTCTGCTTAATGAGAATAAAGACGGAGAATGGGTACAAAGATAACAAAAAATTATTTGTAAAAACTTGTGGGGATTACAAATCTTCATAAATTCTTCTAATTCTAAAATTGATTTTAAAAAAATTAACATCTAAATAAATTGAATACTACAAAAATTATTTTTTATTGGATTAGATTTCAAGTCTAGTTTGAAATCAATCCAATCTAATCTAAATTAATTTTTTATTATTTTTATATATAACTTTATTTATAAAATAAACTTTTCAAAATCTTTCAACAATTTTCTTCAAATACCCTTGCTGAGATAAGAAGAGTTCCCTTTTATTTTTGTTCCTAATGATGTCCATTCCCAATATTTTCTTAGTTGGTCATAAATCCTTCATTTTAAACTCTACTTTCAAAGTTGGTTTGAAAAACTCTATGTCCTTTATGCTCGAGCTTGCTAGCAAAATATCATCCACATAAAGGAATAAGTGTAAGACACAAATGTTGTCCCTTCCGAGAGTGTACACATAGCTGTCATAGCTACACCTGCAGAACCTATACTTTAGCAAAAAATCATCAAATCTTTTATACCACATCCTTGGACTTTACTTCAAATCATAAATAGACTTCTTGAGCAAACAAACTTTGCTCTTATCTTCTGAAAACCCCTCCAGTTGTTGCATGAAGATAGTTTCCTCCAAATCACCATGAAGAAATGTTATTTTTACATTCATTTGTTCCATTTCCAAGTCCAACTAATTCACCAGACTTAGCAGAATTCTAATAGAATAATGTTTGACTACAAGTGAGAAAATTTCATTGTAATCAACACCATAAACTGGGTAAAACCCATTGCAACAAGTCTAGTTTTAGATCTTGGTGCTTCCACTCCTAGTATGCTATCTTTTCTCTTGAAGATCCAATTGTTTCCAATAACTTTTTGCCCCTTAGGCAAATCCACAAGTTTCCAGGTTTGGTTCTTCTTTAGAGACTTCATTTCTTCATGTATGACCTTTATCCAATTATGTGCTTCAGAGCTTTCCGTAGCTTCCTTAAAATATCTTGGTTCAATACTCTAAATTTCTCATGCCACATTTAAGGCATAACAGATAAGGTTTGCATACCCATATATGTTTGGTAGCTTAGGAAATCTTTTGCTTGTGTTTCTAACTAACTAATAATCGGGGACATTGTGAAAGTCTATAACTCCACCCGGGCTATTAATTTCTGGAAAATCAAGTTCTTTTGCAGTAGATCCTGGGTCTGGGTCTATAGTCTGTAAGAAGTGCTCCTCTATATTCTGAGTTGCCTTTACTTTTATGAGAGCTTCACCTCAATTTGAGTTTGGTCACCCTTTGAGGTGTTTTCCTATAGAGTTTGCTTTTTCTTTAACATCCCTATTTTTAATTCATAAAAAATGACATATTTGCTTATAATGCATTTTCCTCCATCTATTCCCAATCTCCATGGTTTGTAACCTTTTACACATTTTGGATATCCAAGAAAAATGCATTTGACAGCTCTTGGTTCTAGTTCCCCTTCCTTTGCAGAGAACCAAACACATATAGACCTGAATAGTTTACAGGCTTTACACTCCAAGCTTCCATAAGTGTCTTGAAATTTAAAGTTGAAGAAGGGCACCTATTTATTAGGTGTGCTACAATAGCAGCAGCTTCTCCCAGAAGCATTTAGGTATTCCTGCTCTCAGAAGCATGCATGAGGTGAATGAGGAACTGTCTTATGCCTCTTAATTCCCTGTTTCTTGTAAAATCATTAAAATGCTTTGAAAGAAATTCTAAGTCATTATCAGTCTTTAAAACTTTGAGTTTGGTGCCTAACTAATTCTGAATCAGTGCATGTCATTCCTTAAATTTTATGAACGTTTCAGACTTATCCTTTCGAACATACATGCAAACCCTCCTTGAAAAATCATTAACAATTGATAGAAAAGATGATCCTCCACCTAGAGTTTGAACTCTAGAAGGCCCCCACAAGTCAGAATTTCCATATTCAAAAGGCTTGGAAGAAACATGCATGCCAGACCCAAATTTCACCTTATGTGATTTACCAAGCACACAGTTTTCATGAAAATCTAACTTGTTCATTTTATCTTTATTTAACAGGTTCTATTTTTCCAATTCAAATAAACCTTTTTCACTAACATGCATAACTCTGAGATGCTATAGTTTTGTTTTATCAAGACAGTTTTTACTAACTACAGACACATGAACAATTACAGTACCATCTAAGATAAATAGACCATTGCATTATCTTTAATGCCTTTAGCAATGATTAAAGACCCATTAAAAATCTTAAGCACACCATGTTGAGTTCTAGTAGAATATCCTAGATTATTAAACATGCTTATAGAAACAAGATTTCTTTTAAGTTCAAAAACATACCTTACCTCCTTGAAAAGATATTCTCTGTCATCAAATATTTTTAATCTGATGGTTTCTATCCCTTACACCTTGCAGGAATGATTGTCTCCTAGTAAGACTGTTCCACCTTCTTTCAGGTCCAAGGTATCGAAATAATCCTTCTTGAGGCACATATGATAAGAGAAGCCTGAGTCCATGGCCCAGTCTTTTAAAGTCCATGAAGAAGAAGAAGAAACCAAAACTCCTACACTCTTATATGCATCTGATGCAGCTACAAAGTCTGCTACTTTAGCAGTCCCCGTTGGACCCTTAGAATTTTTAGGACAATTTTTCCTGAGGTGACTTGTCTTGTTACATGTATGACATCTGTACTAGAAAGTCTATTCACCAGACTTTGGCTTTTAAAAGGATTTCTTTCCCATCTTATCTTTCCATTTCTTCTCTTTCTTTCCCTTAAACATGTTCAAACTTTCACCATTTCCTTCTGACTTAGATTCTTGTTGCCTTTACAACTCTTTGGATCTAATTGAGGTCATAACCTCCTCCAGAGTTATGGTTTGTTCCTTGCCATATAGTATAGCATCTTTAAAGTGTTCATAACTTTTAGGGAGAGAATTTACAAGCAAATTGACTTTATCTTTAGCGTCCAGTTTTACTTCAATATTTTCAAGATCGTCCTGGATTTTGTTAAAGTATGCATTTTGCTCAGACATTTCTTGCCTCATTCATCTTAAAGGAGTATAATTGTTGTTTTAGACATAGTTTATTCGCTAGGGACTTTGTCATGTACAATGACTCCAGTTTCACCCACATTGATGCGACTGTCTTCTCCCTCACAACATGCCTTAATGCCTCATCACTAAGGCATAGGATGATGACACTTCTTGCCTTTTCTATCATTTCTTCTTTCTCTCTTGGAGACAAATATATAGACATTTTATCAGCCCCTTTTATAGCTTCTAAGCAGCCTTGTTGTATCAAGATGACCTTTATCTTAATTTTCCACATACCAAAAGCATTTTCCCCTAAGAACTTCTTAATGTCAAATTTCATGGAACTCATTCTTTAATTTCTTGATGATCCAGACATCCCACAAACAACGCCACTTATTGATTCTTTAAAAAAGTCTGATCACAAGAAACACAAAAGAACACCATAAAACGTAAATGCAAAACAAAGAAAGAACTTGAACGAAAATAGGGTAAACAGAGCATAAACCAATGCACATAGACTTAAAGCAATTAAATATAAAAGAGAGATTGAGAGGAAGAAGAACACCAAAAAATTACGTGGTTCAGTCAAAGATAGCCTACATCCACAGAAAAACAACAAAACTAATTAAGATGATGTTACACGATTACAATCATTATCCAACACTTAGTCAATGATCTAACACTTTTTCAACTCTTTTTTTAGCCCTTTACACAAGCACCCAAGGGCCTATTTATAGAAAATAATGCCTAGCACCATCTATGAACCAAGAGTTACATAGAAATTGAAACTAGGCTAAGTTTGCTAACAAACTTAGGCAAACTCTACGAACAGACTTTGCAGCATGATGAGTCTGTTGTCATGGGACCAACAGACTTTGTAACATGCAACAGTCTGCAGCAACAGTGTTTATAATCATAGTTCTTCACAATATGTTTTAATATTTTCTTGTATTTACAAGTTTATTATTTATAACTTCAATTTAAACTTAATTTTATATCTTATTTCTTTCTTTACTATTTTAAGTTTTACATTTTGTATAACATTAATGATTACTAATGAAATATATTTTTTACCTTCTAATTAAATAAAAAATAAAAATTAAATAACAAATAAAAAATGTAAAAAACAAACTATCCAATCTAATACAAACCATATTTTATCATATATGATTTGAAAAATTATTCTAACTAATCCAATTCAAACTAAAGTGTAATTTTATGATTGAATTAAATGAGTTTTTGTTTTAAAATCAACCCAATCCAATCCAATCCAATCCAATCTGTGAATACCTCTAGCGAGGATGAGTATTATACTAGTGAGGATGAGTGCTATACACACCTTATTACATTAATATATAACTTTAACTTTTATCTTTTAAATCTAAAATTAAAAAAAATAAAATTAATATATTATTAATACTAATATGACAACATTTTTGTATTATAATAGGTTGTTGGACTCTTCATTCTATAATCTATCGACAAAGAGTAAATACTTAGTCATCTATATAATATTATAAAGTATGACTATTTTATATGTTACTATAAAACATAGCATCACTATAATAGACATTAAATTTTTACGTGTTCATTATCAATATAGATATTATTAAGTTTTAACAATATTGGACCATTCATTCACCGATTCACAACTTCATTTCTCTTCCATCAAGGCATTAATCTCTGTGATAAGAAATTATTTTACTTATAATACTTTACAATAATAATATAAAGTGATGATTTTATTTAATTAAAATATGGATAACAAATCTGAAAATGGGTACTTAAATACTTATAGGATACAAAAATGAAAATTAAAGTTATTAGAAGTATGAATAAGAAAACTGCTAGATTAATTTTTTAAAATATGAGTATGAAAAGAGTACTATAATACCTTACCTGAACTTGTAAGGATGTCATCCCTACGTTGTTACACATCAATTCATAATAAAAATTAATGTAAAAAAACGTATCAATTTATTGAAATAATCTGTATAATAACTCTTATCGCACCGTGTCTGCTGCAAATGATCTTCACTATGTGGTCTCCCTTATTGAGGAAGAAAATTATATATTTCCAAATTCTTAGTCATTTTCTTTCTTTCTTAATAAGATTATGTCATAGGTATTTTAACTAAAGAAAATTATCCCTTTCATATAAAGTGTACTACATCTTTGAAATGATGGTAACATAAACAGGGAATGGAACAAGTGGTTTCTATAGCTAAAGACATAACTAATTTGTCCTTGTTAAAATATTTTGCAACACAGTCTTCACAATTTTTAAAATTTATGAAAAGTCTTTAGGCTGAACCTTTTGAAACAAGAAAATATCCACCTCAACAAAATGAACCAAGTTGAGGTTGTAATTAATAAGTGGGTCTTCATGTTGGAATGCAGGGTCTTATGGAGTTTGTTGTGAATGACAACATCTAGTTACTGCAATTAAGAGGTTTAGCATCCAACTCATCACACTCAACACTCAAGGTTCTAGAAAGTAGAAACCATGCATTCATATCGACTGGAGTTGGAGGGTGTGACCACCCTAAACTATTGCTGTGTGTTGATTCCATAATGAGGTTGTTAGAGGGTGTGTTCAAGTGTTGCTCATTGAATCACTTATTTTATTTTATTTTTTTACTATTTTTAAATATAAATATAAGTAGTTTTAGTGAAAATTTTCTACTCTTTAATATAAATAAAATTATATTTTTTAATCTCATTAAATACTTATTTCTTAAATATGTTATCATTTTAATATATTTTTAATACAACTAATTTTTTTGTGTAATATAAATGATATTAAAAGTATTTTAAGAAACTAAATCAGATATTTGATAATATTAATACAAACAACTATTTTTAATATTTAAAACCGGAAATAATATTGTATTGGAAGGAAATAAGTGTTATAATTGAAGTTCCAATTTCATTTATAACACTTGTTCATATTAATTATCAATCAATTGTGCTACCTTTTCTAAACTATCATTTATGTGTTTGAAAATACATTTTGTGATTATTATTTATCCTATTATTTGTTAATAAGTTGAGTTGTGTGTGTTTACGACTTAGGGTATTATATAGAGGGTGTATCTAGTGAGAATAAAGTGATATAGTGATAAATAAGAATAATTAATTATGATTATTTAGATCAGATCAAAGAACATGATTAGTTTAAATTAAAAATAATAATATGTATTCTTTTCCATTTTAACTAAAACAATAATATTTTTGTTTCCTTAAAAAATTTGAAAAGTTGTTATATCATTATCTTTAATTGATGTTTTAATTTGTGATCATTTTTTTCCATTATGCTCTAGCCATTACCACTACTTTATAAAACTTTTTACTATTTTCTAAAGCATCAAATTGTTTATCAATATTTGACTTTAATTCTTCATCGTAAGGTGACACTAATTTATTTAAAGTACAAAAAATATATCTAGATGATATATATTTTATGTGTCTTTTGCTATTAAATTAAGGCCAATTACAAGGTAATTTATAAATACATAAAAAATAAACAATGAGTGAACACTTTGTTTTTTCATGTATATGCAGGGTATTCATTATCATATTTTATTTTATTATTTTTTTCATGTTTTAATATTTTCACATAAATGCTCTCAATACAATATTTTTTCATGTTTAGGGTATTCATTATCATATTTTATTTCTTTATTTTTTTCATGTTTTAATGTTTTTCATGTGAATGTTCTCAATTGTTTTAAGGTTTTGAATTTAATATTTTTCCCATAATCTTATATTATTTTGATATACTCAATTGAGAAGACATTGGAAAAGGCAATGAAGTTACCAAATTAAACATTAATTAGAGATAAAGACATAACAAATTTTCAATTTTTTTAAGAGACACGGTATCATTTTTTTAGTTAGAATGGAAAGGGCTACATGCTATTATTTTTAATTTAAACTAATGTTCTTAGTGTATGTGTGTGTGTGTGTGCGCGTGTGTATGTGTGAAAATGTTTAATTATACAGATAGACAAGATAAGAGAGTTAAGATTGAATAAAATAGTCTATTCTACTCTTAACGAACCAATATGATAGTATAGAAGTTATCATGTTATCTATCTTATCCTCCTGCTCCATTGTAATTTTTTTATCTTAAGAGGGTAACTAAGTTTAGAATGAATAGAATAGGATAAAGAGTCTTTACATGTTATTGTTATTATCATTATTATAATTGTTAGAATTATTATTGTTGTTGTTATAATAATTTTTATTATTATATTTTTTTAGTTTTTTTATTTTTATAATATTATTTAAATACATTTTAGTTATTACACACACATACACACATACATATATATATCCTTATACTTTATCTTGGTGTATACTCGATATGATAAAAGTTTATTATGTTATTATCATATATGCTCTTATAATATCTTATCAGGTTTGCGTATCATATCATGTATTTTCTTATTTTGTCTATCAAACGATCCCTAGATGTTTGATAGGGTGAAAAAAAGGGGTGGTTATTATAGTGGTAAAGATTAGACTTTTGACTTTTGTTACTCAACGAGTAAGGTCAACGAATTGACTATAAATAAACTTTTAAGGTCAACGAATTGACTATAAATAAACTTTGACTATGTGGGAAAAGTTATTGTAATAGTTATGGAACTATATGAGAAGGCAACATTTACAAGTACAATTTTCTAATTTTTTATCATTTTTTTAAATAAAATAGTAATTTACAAAGACTACTCTCCAGGTTTTCTCTAATCATAATCTAGTCCATTTTTTCAAAACCTTGCATTCCACCACTAAACACTAAATAGTACGAAATATTATATAAGTATATTCCTGTTGTGTGAAAGGGTATTTCAAAAGAAGTCTCACATTATTTGGTTTGAGAGAGTTAAAAGGATATATATTAAAACATGTGTGTTTAGATTTAAAGCAAGAAAAATATAGGTTCACATGCATATTTTGTCGAGTAAGTGGTGGGATGTGGAAACCTTACCATCACACACCTCAGCTTACATCCTTTTCTAACAATTCCTTGGATTTGACCATGGTTAGTAACATTTTTATTTTAGTCTAGCTCAAATGATATTGCCAATGAAAATTTTAATCGTTGAAGTTTAATAACTAGGGTTTCCCCCATGTCCCTCACGACTTTCATCTTCTTCTCAATTTGTTTGCATGCCTCATCTAAATCTATCTATGGGATGAGACATCGGGCTCAATGGCTTATTCACTTCCTATGTTTGGGAATCAGAGTCAACTCACCATAAACACTGACTTTATTATAACTACCAACAAAGGGCTTGTGACTTCTTCAAATGGGCTCGACCCATTGGTTTTGATGGAAGAGATCAGTGTGTGGTAGCAAAGCCCAATGATGGTAGCTCAATTGTTTGATTAGATGAAATGAAGAAAGAATTGGGGACTTCAGAAATAGGATTGCACATTTGCACCACAAGATTGACTTTTTGAAGTTTGTGATTGTCTTCACTAGGTTAGGGGTTTGGGTTGGAATGTTGGGTATGGGGATGAATTTTCACTGTAGGTTTTTAGGTTTTTTTACCACGGTTGTAATTTGGGTTTGTATGGTTATGGTTTGGTTTAGTGTTGTTGGGTTTACATTGTGAATTTGTTATGCTGCTTTGTATTTTGAGTTAACATGTGTTGATTGAAATTTTGGTTTATGTAGTGGTGTTTAACAATCATAAAGGTGTGATGTTTAATGTTGGGTAGCGTGTGCTTCTGCCTTTGGCATTTCTCCGTAAGAAGTTATTGATCAATGAAAATTATATGTTTACGATATGAGTTAATATTCTGGTTCATGATATGTGTATAATTTTCCTATTAAGCATTTGTTGAGGACACATCCAATATAGAATTAGTAACATTTAAGTTCAATACTTATCAATGATAGAAAACAATGATTTCCCATCTTTTTCTTTGCTTCGTTCAATTTCAATGTCTATACACGTACCCCACAACTCCTTTTGAAACTTGTAGAATTTTTCCATGTGTATAAATTTCTCTTCCATGTTTCTCTACATTTTTCAACTCGGGTTTAGAATGGAGTGTTTCATTATCTGCAAGGAGTTCTTTATGTTTTTGTGCTTCTATTGTTGAATCAAGTCACATCCAAAATTCTACCAAGCTGAGGTTTTTATTCAGGTAAGAATGAATTTTCACTCTCTGACCTTGAGGTAGTTCTTAAAACTCCAACAAACAATAAGTTAGTATCCACACATTTCGAGTGTCAAACATGTGAGAAAGCTAACTATTTTGTTCCAACTTAAAATCACAAATAACTTTTTTTCACCCTGATTCAAATTCTTATGACTTGGAACATTTATTAACAATAGTGTTAGCATTTAAGGAAGCACATACCTCTGATTTTTAAGAATACGCCATATACAAAATCTATGAGAAGAAGTATGAAACACTGTTTTTGTAGCAATCTTCATAGTTGAGTCTTGATCTGTCTCAAAAAATCACACAAATGACTCAACTTTTTCGTCAGCTAATAAACCAGTTCCAAAGGTCATACTCTGTCGATGGTGATTTACACTAATGAATGGTGCAAAAATCATGGAATACTTGTTCATGTTGTAAGTTGTGTCAAATGAAATTACATCTCCAAAGAAAAAGTAATCTTCCTGACTTAATCCATCAGCTCAAAACATATATGTTAACCTCCCTTTATGATCAATCTCATAATTAAAGTAAAACGAATGATTCATTTCATGTTTTCTTCTAAAATTATCAATAAATATGTGTGCATCAGGAGGAGGACTCAGGTGAGAAAGTTATCCTTATATAAGAGTGAAAGGAAGCATTCTCAACATTTAGATTAAAATAGATGACCAAGATTAAAATACCTATTTAGTGAGTCACTTGCTATTTCTCCTAAGTTGTTCATGTTATTCTGATTCACACTGCAAACCATAGACCCATTCACATTGGAAACGAAATGGTTACCTGACTCACGTTATTGATTCAATCATTAAATTATGAGCATCACTGAAAAAGGTACATATGGATCATTTTTATTGTTTGGATCATTAGTTTGGGATCTCTGTTTTTGTACTATGAAGTTGGTTGCATTGTGTTTGTAGTGAAAAAAACATTTCTGACAAAAAAAACATTTTAAACTGATTGAAATTTGAATTTTGTTCCCGTTTAGTAACTTTTTTGCTTCCCTTATTTAAGATACTTGTAAGAACTTTATGATAGATAATTTACATTGTTATATTTTTAAAAATGTTGATACTTGTTTGTATTGGTCTATGAAGTTACTTTGTTAGAATTAGATTTGACATGTTTGGGATTTTTAGGATAGATTATTTATGCTAAGTTCATTATAAATAAAATTTTTAGTGATTAGAAATTTAGAAATTTAATTTAAAAGTTAAAAAATAATTTATTTTAACATATTTAATTTTTAAAACTTAAAATATACTAATTAAAAATATGAAAATTTAGAAATACAAGGTTTTCTTTGCAAGTTTAAATAATACATGTGTTGTAACTTAGTAGTATGTTAGCAATGTAGATTTTGTGATGGAACGTTTGTGGATGTATGCTAGAGTGTAATTTGCACCCATGAGAGTCTAAAATATGATTTATTAAAGGGGCTAGTGAGTTTGTTAATAATGCTATAGAACATTCTTATTATTTCTTAGAAGGTGGTATAAGGTGCTTATGTATAAGATGTAAATGCATGAAGATTTTATGGTAATGTGATGTTAAATTTCACTTGTATAAGGTCAGTTTCAAACCTAACTATTGCGTTTGGATCTAGCATGAAAATGTGAAATTTAAAAGATTGGAACATGCTATGATTGGTGGAACACCTAGCATTGCCCCATCCCAAGTTGTAGATAACTTTAATCGATTTAAGGTCAATGCTGAGTAACAACCTACTAATGTTGTGGAACAAAATTCTAAGCAAAATAAAGCATGGGCAATCCCCAAAATTTATTTAGAATGATTTTTATGTATTTGATAATGTATTATGTATTTTTTATATGACCAATCGTGATTGCAATCATTGTGAGCACAAGTAGCAAAAGAATGAGAAGCTTTAAGTCACTTGGAAGGGTGACTCAAAGAGGGACCCAGTAAGTTTTAGGTTCTTGTCCCTATCGACGAGGACAGGTAAAAGTTTAATAAAAATATATTTATTTAGTGAATTTTTATTTCAAATGTCTTATGAATTGTGTAATTAATATGTGCTATAATTATTTTAAGTTCAATTCATCTATAATTATTTTGCAAGGCGATTTATTCCCACTTCTATAGCCTCTGTTATAAGTAGGGTAAGGTTCCTCTAGGGATCTTTGATTTTTTTTATGGGACAAATGGCTTATATGTATCTTCAATACAAATTTTAATTGTCTTATTGTCTTTGTAGAATGTGACCATTGATAAGACTCACATCGATAATATAAGGAAAGCCTTTTACAAGGTCAGATCACATCAACTAATGTTAGGTGTCAATTTGAGGTTATTTTCTATGTAAAAATTGCCTTTAAATTTGTGTTTAATTGTCCATTTAATTAGAATTTCTTAAATGATCATTGAACAAACATTTCTCGTCGATCTAATACGGCTCTTTGTAATCATATCTTGAAAGTACAAACGAAGCGAGCAAACGTTGAAGATCACACAAGTAATCAATTCGACAAACACGCATTATCCAGAATCGAACTAAAGTGATCTAAGACTGAATTAAAAATATTTAAGACGAAACTGAGAAGGTATAACTAAGGGTTCAAATTGGACTAAAATATGAAAATGATACCTCATCACTTTGCGGACTTGAAATTATAGATCAATCTAAGTAACTACTCCTTCATCATGGTTGAAAACACAAATGTGGTTGTAATTGCAGACGCCATGGAAAAGTATAAATGAAGATTGCAAGAAGAAAGAGAACTAGAATCTAAAATTAAACTTAAAGTATAAAGGAAAAGGTGGAATGTAAAGTTCATTCGAGATTTCTCCAACACCAACTATTTATATGAAGACTAGGAAGTCTAAACCTAAAATTGAACCTAAGCTAATGAATTCAGAAAGTAGAATGAGTTGTATAGCCTAATTATTCTTAAATGTTAATTACAAACCACTAATGGACATTTAATCCTCGTAATTATCATGACAACATTAGGAGACCAACTTCAAATGCCTGTAACATTTAGTTCAGAACTCCAAATCCAACAAATGAGGTTTCAAATTGAAAATCTTTGAGCTAGCTGTCTAATGCATCAAAACTTATTGAAAGACTCTGCTTGCATCATAAGTTATGACTCAAATAACAAATAGATGTCAAAAGTCTTAAAATGTAAGAATCATGTAGAATTACTAATTATGACTCAAATAGACTCAAACAAATAAAACTAACCTAAAACAGTGAAGTAATCACATAATTAGTGTCAAGACATTATGCCAAGAATAATGAAGTGTCAACATAACATGATTCATCAAATATATTTTTAATTCTTTTATTGTTCACCCAATATATGACCATGACTATGGCAGAAGAACGTGAGTTCGACACTTCTTTACTTAAAAAACTTACAATTAACTGCTAGTTTTAAGCTGTTAAAAACTACATGGCTAAAATGCAATGTCGACTTTAAATCAACTTTTTTTAAAAAAGTAATTAAATACTTTAAAAGTATTCAATGGTTAAAATATCAGTTAATTATGGCTCAGTTGACAACGCATACTGAGATTGTGGGAAGAACTCCAAGTTCGATCTCACTAAATGCACTTATCAAAAGAGGCTAAAAGTTTTAACTATAACTAAGTATCAAACAAGATTGTTTCCAAAGAAAGATATATGTAATTAATACCAAACGATAATTAAAATAGAATTTTATTAAGTTACTTATCATCAAGGATGGAGTGTATCATTCCATCTCTAGGTTGGTTGTATTATATTTATCTTTGGGGTTCTTTGTAATTTGGGCAAATTATAGGAGTAATGAATGTAATTCACATTAGATATTATCTCATTATAAAATAAAAAAATTTAATATATAAATATATTTAATAAAAAATAAATATTAATAACTATACAAGTATTAACAGATAATGTAATCCTCATATAAATGTGAATAAAGGGGTATCAATTGCGATATACCCACAATATTACTCACACCACCCTTGATCCCTTGAATATGTATAAAAAAATTACTTAAATGAATTTAAAATTTATAAATATGAAATGTACGTCTTGGTAACCAATTAATTTGTGATTTTTTGGTTTCCTGCGGATATTTTCTATAAGAAAATTGAAATGTTATGTTTCAGAATGATAATTAAATTTAAAACATAAAGGTTGAGAGCGATAATTTAATGCGGTGTATTAAAATTTAAATTAAGTTATTTTAAATTTACAAATGTGAAAAGTTTGATATTTGAGAAAATAAATAACAATACCCTAAAGAAATTGTAGTATCACATTAGATAAATTATAAGACTAAAAATATTTTTAAACCTAGACATAAAATATAATTTTTTTATTTAAAGAAAGGTGTGTCCTGTTTTTAACTAGTAATAATGTAACTTTTAATAATATTTAATCTTAACCACCTACATATAATTATACAAAATAAAATCTATTCCTTTCCCTCCTATGTAAAAAATATTTGTAAGATGTTACATCTCATGTGAAAATTATTTTCACCATGTTACATCTCATGTCAGTGTAGACAAGTTAATTTGCCATGAACGAATTAAACTTAATAAATATAGGCATGTAATAACCAATATATTTATTAAATGTCATCAATCGAGCTAAAAAAAAATTCAATCTCTAGAACAAAATATAAGCAAAAAAAGTTATGTTTAAAGAACTACAATATAAACGAATCTCATGAAGGGAAAAAAAAAGAACAAAACAATATAAATAAATCTTATCTTATCCCGCCATATTTAATGATAACATGTCAAATTGAAAAGAATAAATCCTCTAAACGAGTAAACCAGTTTTAATGAAAACGGAATGCAATTTTTCAATGATATATAAAAAAATAATAGTTAACTAATTTTTTTCAAAAATCGATGTGAATTAAATTTTTTTCCGTAGTAATGAAATATTATCCTTATAATATTGAAGAGTTTGTGGGTTTTGAGTTGGGATAAAATTTCCCATTTTTGCATATACCATGAGGATAATTGGGCATTGATGTTAAACAAATAAAAAATATGATAATAAACCGGATCTGAATCTGACAGGTAGGTAAGTGACAACAGTTTCCAAATGGAGAATAACTACGTGATAGAGGAACACATTTCCAATGGCACAAAAACTTCTAACATGAGATATGTAGTATAAAAATGCAATAATAGTAGGAAATATGAAAGTAGTGATTTTGATCAAGACTATGCATTTTGCATTCTTCCACTTGCCATGTGCTTTGTGGAACTTTCCACTTCTAATTGTGAGGCCCATTCATGTCCATATTAGCTGTCACCCTCAATTACCACCCCACCAACCTTTTTAGGGAAAGAAGATAAAGGAAAAATTGAGAGTGACATTCGAAGAAATAATAGACCAATGAAATACAATAATCTAATCAAGACATCAAATAATTTCTGTATAATATATAAGTGTACACCCTCTGTGAGGAAAAGAGTAAACTGATTCACAGAAAAGAGTCAACTGCAACTGATATAGTAACCAACTTGGATAAATTTGTATACTTGGATCCCGAGTTTTAAAATAGACACTTAAGTTCCTATCTTAAGTCTGTGTCATACACTTATATATCCATTTAACCTTAACATGCACTTACAAAGACTTGAATGCATGTCGAAGGGTTTTGAAAGAGACTTGACTTAAGGGACTCAAGTTGAATAGCAAAATGTACAAGCATTACTTCCTAGAGGGGGGAACTGATAATGGAACCTGAAAGTACAATGCGTATAATTTATTGATATATTAAAATTGCAATCCTCTGATACAATAAACCAAAGAAATTTCCCTGTACAATAAGAAAATTCCGTTTTTTTCCCCATCAAAATAGGTGGAACCCCCAAAATTCTTCATATTTACATTTGAAAATATAACTCAAAATAGTGAGAGGAATAAGAGCTTGCCGCCAAAAAATCCCAGCCCTTATGAAGAACTTAGATCCCATGCATAACAAATGAATTACCTTACCTACTTGATGGCATATGAACGAGTACAAACTGATTCAAGAGCCTCAGTGAACAAAGAAGAGAAACTGGTCAGTGCCTGAAACACTCCAGGCAAGCCTGTTTGCAAATTGTTTAGTGTCATTGCTCGTGTTCCCTCCACAGCTTTTGCATGCCTCACCATTTCATCTTCAACACGCCTTTGGCAGGTTGCCAGCTCCAGTTTCTTCTCAGCGAGTGGATCACGGGCATCCAAACCTTGTCCATTGTCAGGTGCAGAATCAGGAAGGCTAATGCCTACCATAGAATATGAGCTGTAAAACTTCCTCTCCAGGTTTCTCAGAGATGAAGCCTTTTTCTCCAGTTCCTTGGATGCAGTCTCGGTTCGTTTCTTGACCTTGAGTTCTTCAGATTGCTTGGATGATATCACGTGGACAACATTGACAAAGCTCTTGATGGCTTCAGATGCAACCGTGTCTGGGACACGGTCAAGCGCGAGCTTCCATTCATCGAAAAACATGAATGCCTCGGATGATTCCCTGCTGTTGACAATGTTGTCATTGTTGACTGGAATGAGGCTGAGCTTAAACCAGCCATGTAAGGACAGTATAAAGTCACGCTGAAATTTGATGAGGCGACAAAAGCTGGAGTGCCAAGCCGACACAGCCGATTCAAGGTCACGAGTTGCCTGCCTGTGCAGCTCGGAAGTAGAGTCACCTCTTGATGATCTGTTCACAAGGCCGCGTACTTGCTGCACTATGTTGCTTTGAACTTCATGGTATTGATGCATTGATCTCCACATGTACATGAATCTACATTAAACATGTCACAAATTTGCAAACATATTAAGACAACACTGCTAACATGTCACAAATTTTCAATTCAGATCAAAGATAAGAGATAAGCAATAGTTGAGATAAATTCTCAAGGTAAGATTCTGACACCTCTGCACTAGTTGTTGCAAGAGTGAACACAAGGAAAAAAAAACTCTCATGCCTGACATGCCATGCACCTACTTTTTCTACTACATTGAAGGTTTGCACAGAATGTGGAAACTTCATGCCATATGAACCTCATAAAATTTCAAATTAATCCAAGATCTTTCTTTTAAGCCATCAAAATGTTTTAAAATCAAGGTATAATTACACTTCAAATTTTTCTGGAATTTTACATGCAAGATCTCTTAGTTATATTTCAACAGTGTATTATCATAATCACTTTTTATGGAAGTATATTATCAACTGATCCTACCTTGGATAAAGTTAGATTACAACTACATGATTAAATATAATATACCTTCGGTATATTATGGCAAAAAATGCCCCTAATTAGTTATTTGGAACAATAAATTAAAGCAGACATATATCTGTAACCTTAATAATTTATTTACAACTGATAGCACCCTGTAGCCAGTCAATTAATTTAGAATCAGTTAACAAGGGTTAGACAATTATACAATAGTTGATTTAACTTACCTAACTCTATCAATAAATTATTTATGCTCAAATGGAGCCAAAAAGAGACAATAATTTTTGCCAGATGTAGTGGTGGGCCAAGGTTTGATTATAAGAGGTAGGCAGTAGTTGGACAGTTTGGTACAAAGAAGCACATGCAATTACGCAGAGCTGATAAAGCAAGTGGCATATCAGAGCAGTGAGCCATAATGTTTTCAACTACCACCCAAGATTTTCTTGATCCATACTAGCATATTCACATGAGATAAATGAGGGGGGAAATTTTGATTTAAAAAAAACAGGAAGTATTTCAATTGTGTTCAAATATAAGTTCTTTCAGAGAGATGGTATACTACTGGTTACTTGTTATTTTTACAGCTCAAAACCCTCACATTCCACCATCTATATTTGTTTCCTTTTACAGAAATTCGGGCATTAATATCCTAGAAGCAAGACACAACATGATCCTAAATTATGGAACCTCAACAAGCTAGTTGCACAGTTTTCAAAGTGCATTGGATCATGAAGTCTCAAATATCACATTTAATTCGTATTGGGTCACAATAAGACCAAAACACATGGGATTTCTGTTTTGTCCAAAACAGTTGACAATTTTGGGACCCAATGAATCTATCAAAGTTCATTTACTTATAGTTTAGTACCAACCGCAGTTCAGTGAGCTCATGTATCCCTGATTCATTGTCAAATTGGATAGTTTGTTGATCACCTCACAATAGTTCTCCACCTCTTTAATGATTAACTATTTAATGGTCTAATCTTATTGTACTACAATAACTTGATTATTTAACTATCCCTGTCATTTGGAGCTAACAAAAACAGTAAAGTAAGGTGGTCTAGTAGTGAAGAAGATGGGAATGAGGGGGAAGGTTGTGGTTTCGACTCCCTCTTCTAACAAGTAACAAATTAACTACTAACTTTGGCCCATTAAAAAAAAAACAGTAGAGCAATTGCAAAGAGACATACCCATGGCAGAGCTCCACAAGCTGAGGAACAAGATCAGAATCCCTAAGGCCAATAATGGCAGTTGAGGTGGTTGACACAGCTTGAGATGTAACAATTATTAGTGATTGCAGCCTATTTATGGAAGCCTTGGTTTTGAATATCTTAGCCTCATCCTCTCCTTTGTATTCCTGATTCTGCAGAGCTGACAACTTCTTTTCATGTTCAATCTTCACACCTTCTCTAGCCTAAAATTCAAGCAGAACATGTAGACTTTGTTAGCACATCTTGTTTCCAAAATCCAAAACCACATGCCTTTAGGCTTTTAGCTAAATAAATGCAACAGAACCACCAGACTTCAGTTAGGTAAAAAGGTAATAACCAAATTGGACACCATATTTATGGTGATCTGAAGCATCCATAACAATATCCTAGGCATTACTTTATTTTTCTTCTAGTGTCGTATGTCCAAAGAAACCTACCCTTTTGGGTAAGTAAACCTATACACACATATTTGTATATAACAGAACATGGTTTTGCCCTCCATTCATAACTTACAGACAAAAACACAAAAAATCGTAAGACAGACCAAATTCACTGTGAACAATAAATCATATATACGACAAAAATTTGAAGAGATAGGCAAGTGCTCAAGTAACTTAATAATTCTGTAAAAATTGCTTTGTGCTTCACTGCTTCATTGCTATTTTCCATCGTAGGACAATGCTACTGTGCTTACTCGATTCGTCTCACAGAAAGGGTGAGGGTATTTCAGTCATTTGGCACACAACAAAGATTAACACACAAAAAAAGTTATAATTTACACAATAAATCACACCAAAGACTATGAGAGATTCTTCCCACTTTACCCTATCACCTAACATACACTTGAATCATTATTCGCCATGTGTAAAAGGTATTTTCCAGGACAAGTATGTTTCTATCATGGTGCATTATTTTCCACAACAATAATAAAGGTTGGTCCCAACAACCAAGGTCATTGCGGTCAATTCACACGGTAACAAAAAAAAAAGGTCATTTTCACACTTAACAGTCAAATTCTGCGGTGACCTTACTCTACCAAAGTCCAACATAAACCACACTGCATAGTGCAAAATATCCTCACTCATCGCTACCTTTTCTCCTTCCCCTTTTTACTGTCTCGAAAAATATAAATATAAATTCAACTAATTTTCTGAATAAAAAGAAACCATGTTTCCTCTAATAACAAAAATTAAGCTAAAAAAATTACCTTAACTTCCTCGTATAGCTTCTTCTCCCAAGCCAAAAGCCGATCCAAAGAGGAACAAAGACTCTTCAGACCACCCGGTTCGTCCAGAGAACCGGCGTCGAGCCGGTACTTAACCGCAAGTGGGGGTTTCGAGGTCCAACTCGAACTCAAATTGCTCAATATGCTACTCGAGTGATACACAGTTTCTGCAATTAAAAATCGTCAAAATTCCAAACCTGCCCATAATTTCGAACATAGTTCACTACCAAGAGCTCCAATTTTTACCTCAATTAAAAAAATTATAAAAAAAACAAAAACAAAAACAAAAACTTCCCCATCATTTCTCAGTAACCAAACACAAAATCATAAACCCAGAAAAATCAGAACCCCCCAATTAACATTTTTCACTCCACACATCAAATTAAAACCAAAATTGTCCAATTTAAATCAATCAAAACCACCCCAGATTCTTTTATTTCCACATATTTTGCAAAAACCAATCCGAATTGTACTTGAGAAAGACATTTGTCATCTAATTTCTGAAACCTTAGGGATTTTCACGACACAGAAAAATAACAGAGCACACAAATAAAAAATGAAAAACTAAATTGAACATACTCCTCAATTGTCTGAAGCTGCGATCAAGCTGAGCCTTACTAATCTCGAGCATTTCGGAAACCTGATCCCCTGCAGCAGCAGCCTCATCAAAATTCTCCTTAATTGCTTCCACAATCTCCTTCAAGTCCTTGTGCCTCACCACCATCTTCATCTCCATCACCTCCGTCGCCTCCGTCCTCGACGCTGTCGCCGTCCTTGACGACGCTGCATCCTCCGATTTCCCCGAAACAGAGTACCCTTTCACAGGTACAGACTCCTCCCGAGGAGAGAAATTCGACCTGGTGCCCATCTCGGACCTGGATTCAACATCACCTTCAACCCCATCATCATCATCATCATCATCATCATCATCACCGGAAGAAGAAGAGCTTGTAGTACTGTAATGATCATCCCACTCACTACACTGAACTTCCTCTCTCTCAGTCTCAGTGTACTCTTCCGGAAGATGATGAGTGTGAGTGTGAATGTGTGTGTTGATGTTGGTGTTGTTTTTCTGAGGCTGAAAGGTTTCGAGTTTGTTATTGAAGTAATCGTATTCAGATCTCTCGAATGTGGTGGTTTGGTGAGGAATGGTGTTATGCGTGTTTTGGGATTTGAAAGAGAATTGGGAGTGAGTGTCTTCTTGTTCCGGTTCTTCTTCGGGGAAGTAATCGGAACCCGGTGGTGGTGGAGGAGGAGGGTAGAAGTTTTCCCAGTTCCAAACAGAGGAGGTTTGGGAAGGGGTAGAAGAGTATGTGGAATGTGCAGTGGGGAAGAAATTTGAAGGGAAATTGGAAGAGTGGCTTCGAGGGGTGGAAGAAGGGCTTGCATCGGAGAGAATGTGAGGGAGTTTCGGAGGCGGTGGTTTGCGGCGGCGATGGTGGTGGTGATGGTGGGTGGAGGTGGAGGAGGAGGAGGAGGAGAGGATATGGGGGAGCTTGGAGGAGGTTATGGTGGGGGAAGGGATGAAGTGTGGTGGTGGTTGTGGTTGTGGTGGTGGAGGGTAGTGGTGGGTGGTGGTGGGGGGTGTGGGGGTGGGGGGTTTGGTGTTGAGGAATACAGCGGGGGTGTTGTCGGAGACGGAGAGGGGTTCACCGGCGGCGAAGGTGAAGAGGGCGGAGCCGGTGAGGCGGAGGGAGCGGCAGTAATCGGAGTGAGCAGCGGCAAGGTGGTGACGCGCGTACACCGCCTCTTTCATAAGCCGCCGCCGCTCCTTGCACCGCCGTACCGTGTCCTCGTTTTCCAGCTTGGAGGCCGCGCAACCCATTTTCTAAAAAACAGCGCGTGGAGTTCAGCTGGTGGCGCGTGGGCGTTTCGTAAAATGTAAGGTATTGAGAAAGCGTTTTGGTCCCTTTTGAAGAGGAAAAAGAAGAAGAAGAAGGGTGATGGTTGGCCTTTGGAGATGGGGAAGTGAAAACTTTTACTCTACTTACTAACATTTTTCATACTTTTGTTTCATTCCAGCTCAACCATTAACCACATTACTATTATTAACACAAATTTTAACAACATTTAACATTTAAGAGTTTTATATTTTTTTTATTTGTCCTGTACCTTTTTAATATATTTATAGTTTTTATTTTTATTTATCTTATTATATTAATATATATTTTTAATTTCTAAAATTAAAACAATAAAATCAATATTATTATTTTATTATTTATTAATAATAATATGACAACAATTTTGTATTACAACAGATTATTGGTTTTCTATTTTATAATCTACATGCTTAAGAATTAATATTTTAATAATTTGTGTAATTCACTAAATTAATTCTAATATATATATATATATATATATATATATATATATATATATATATCACACAATATTACTGTAGTAGTTAGATATCAATCTTTTATTGGAATATTCATTTATGGATTAATGGTTTCACATGAATTTCTATTCCATTAAGCATGATGGAAAGTTATTTTATTTATTATACTTTACAATAGTAATATAAAATGATAATTTTATTTAATTAAAGTGTAAATAATAAGTTCAGATATAAATATCTGAATATTTAGAGGGTTGAGAGATGAAGATTAAAATTTGAATATGAATATTTTTTTCATTTTTAATAATAAAACTAGGAAATGATGATGGTTTAATAGTGTTATGTTGTAATCATTTTGGATTCGGTTTGTTTTTTAATTGAAATATTTAAACTGGTGATGTGGAAAGATTAGAGATTATTAGGACCCAATGCAGAGATTTGTGATTTGTTTTTGTTGTGTTCTTATTACATCTACGGTTAGAGTCAAAAGTGTACAGTTGGGTTTTGATCTAGTATGGTCTTTTTTCCTTAATTTTAGGCATCATGTATTGATTTAAGATTCTCTTAACCGCAAATCTTCATGGTAACATCATGCAGTAAAAATATAGTAATAATTCACATATAAAAATTAATTATGTTCAATTGTCTAAATTTCATTCTGTAGTTAATTCATTGCAGAAAGATTCACTCTAATATTTTACATTTAGATTATTTTGAATTTTTTTTTGCCTATTTTTATAAGATTTTTTTTTGGAAATTTTTACACAATTAATCAGTTCTTAAACACTCTTATATTATTCAATAACTTATAGTAAGACGCTTGAATTGGACGACACTTTGTAAAAATTTGATAACGTTATTAACGTTAATACTTTTCTTTTAAATTACTGAACGTGAACACTAGCATTGGATGACAGTTTGTAAAATTGTTATTAAAATATAATTAGTTATAGAAGAATTGATTGCCCTTAGTAATCAATTGAATTTCCTCAAGTGCAACTATAATTTTATAATGCAATTAAGATATTACTGAAATATTTTGTAATAAAAAAGATATGATTAACAGGTAAATATAATTAATTATAAGCAAAGAGTTGGATAAAATAAAACTAAGAAATTTTTGAGTGACATTGGCATCCTTGTGTCAGAGATGGCTCGTTACATCAGAAAGTCAACTATGTATTCAATATTTTTCAATCACATCTTGCAACACTTTTCATTTAAACTCTTACACAATTTGCTTCTTTATTTCCGAGTTCGGATCTTCCGTGGTATCAAATAATCTAATTTTTTTTAAAAAAAAAATCGGTTGATTTACAAACAATTTAAAAAATATAATTTATTATTATTTTTTCTTAGGCATTGGCTGTTGGGTCGGCTTATCCCACCAAAGTTTTGACCCGTTAAATTGACGAGTCAAACTGTGACAAGACAATAGGTTAAATATTTTATCCACCTTTTAATTTTGACGAGTCAAATCCATTTTATCATTCTTATCTTTTATTGTATATGGTGCTTGTTTGACTATATGAATTGGTAATCTTGTAACCAACATCCAATAGTCTTTACGAGAAACCCAGTTTGAATAAATTGGGTAGCCTTATTTCTTCTCATATGCATGCAATACTTCGTTAAAAGCAACCCAAAGCCAGACCCCACCATATAGCTCAAGTGGTAAAGAGCTTTTGGGGTCAATTTAAAAACCATCGTTCAATCCTCGCTCCCCCTCCCCCTGACCAAAAAAAAAAAACCAAAGCGAGTACCATTTTCCCCAAGTTTTATATGTTTGATCTCATGTTTGAGATAACCATAGAGATCAATATGTTGCACCCGACCATTCCATTAGACAAAGTGAAATGCATATGATTTTTTTGGTATTAGATACAATGAAAACACTGTCTCACTTTGTCTTCCCTCACTACCTTTATTCCGTTTGGCATATAGTTGAGGAAATGAGGTTTAGAAAAAATAAGAAATTTAATAATTGATATTTACGTTGTGTCGTTTGAGAAAATTAAAATTCGGTTTAACCATAAGATTAAAAAAATCTAATCTAGAAAACCTCGTTTAAAACTCTCAAACACACAAGAAATTAAGCGCTAACTAGGTCAAATTTAGAGGAATTGAACCATGTAGATTGGGGGAAACAAGGGAAACCAATGCTTGAAAGTAAAATAAAATGGGAAATGAAAAGAATAAGGAATGTTTTTTATCTTAAACAATGCGGTATTTTTTAAGTTTTTTAGATAAGTTTTATTTAGAATCAAGAAAAGAAAATTAACAGTACAACTATAAACAGTGAAATTCTCAAAACTTAAATTCGAGAACAGCCCTTACCATCTAATCCTCTCATTCGTGGTTATAATACCAAATTTTATAACATTATATTCGTTTTGTTTTGAAAAAACAAAAGTGATTTGAATCCTGGTATTATATTTACATCATTGTATTTTGTTTTTTCTCTTTTATTTTTAAAGGCTTTGGATGTTAACACATTGTCCTTGAATAGGCAGAATAATTTTTCCACGAAACCTAGTCTAACTATAACCACAGAAATAATTAAAAAGAAAGAGTCTTAATTTCTTTTTTTTTTTTCTCATGTTCACTAATTTAAGACAAAGCAATAAATAGTTATCAAAACGTGATATTCTGAAGGAGAAAAAACACTTTCGTTGCTCGGAATTTAAACCTATGAACTATGATACTTCTAAATGTATTTTAATATCACACGATTAATAGTTAATTTATTAAATGAGGAAATTGAACTCTAGACCTTCACTTTATTTCCGTTTCCTTTATTATTAGATGATCTTATTATTATTTATGCATAAAAGTGTTCGTTATTTTTTTATTATTAATTTCAAATTCCAGCTTTAAAATACCCATACTAATTATATTCAACTAGAATCAGGAAGAACATATAAACTATAAAGCCTATTTGTTTTAGAATAAAATCTCAATTGCACAATGTTACACGCAATTTAATAAAGGTTTCAACTACACCAAACCTACTCATAAAAAAGCGCACACACATTTCATTCAAAATAAAATGATGGAATCCACTCTTGTAAAAGGTGAGAAATTTTCTTTGATTATAAGACAAAATAGTTATAAGTAATGATTTAAAGCTAACAGTGAGAAATTATAAACTTGATTAAATTAAAATATATTTGATAAAATTATTCGTTAAATATAAAATAAAATAAAAGATATATTATCAAAAACGAATATGTTTAAAAATAAAATTAAGAGTTTATAAATTCAAAAACTATTTTAAGTAGTTTTTTAAAAAACACTATAAGCTATTAAAACAGATCTATTTAGCGAATATAAATATTTTATCTAATAAACCAATGTTTTCAGAATCGGACCGGTTATTGAACCAGGATCGAACCAATAGTGTTAAAAATTGATCTGAATTGGTTACCTAACTGATTCAGAGTTCAATCGGTCGGACTGACTAAACCGATTTGATTTTAATAACAATATAATAAACTTTTAAACCAGAAAAATAGATTACAAATTAACTTAAATGGTACTCATCAACTTACCTAATATAAACCATATATTGAGCCTTAAATTCCAACGTATAGGAAAGTAACTTGTATCACTATCATGATTGCTTGGCAAGCATATCCACAGAAACGAAAACACCTTTTAATGTTTGGAAATTGGTTCACACACACTAACAATACAACAAAAGATGCCTTGCTGTAGAGTCCCACATGTCTATGGCAATTTGGTTCTCTATAGGATGCTCAGGAATTTTCTGATCTCACACTTAGATATTATAGTTGTTCAATTTGAGAGGACATAATTATAAAACAAAATTACATTTTGCACCAAATCTTTTCTCGTGAAAGAAATTATTGTCTTTTCCAAATTTCCCTCTCTTTTGGGCCAATATTCTTTAATTTGGACAAATTTT
The DNA here is from genome assembly GCA_037962975.1 of Clitoria ternatea. Classification (NCBI taxonomy): domain Eukaryota; kingdom Viridiplantae; phylum Streptophyta; class Magnoliopsida; order Fabales; family Fabaceae; genus Clitoria; species Clitoria ternatea. Next base: position 267,556,260 of record CM075672.1, read on the forward strand.
AGGTCACCATGGTTCGGTGGTATCAAGGAAAATTACAAAGGGGTTATGAGTTATACTCATAACTATCATCAAACATTGTTTTAGTTCACTATTTCAAACAATAATCCGTGGTGCTAGCAGCTGTAATAATTAATAAACCTGTAATTAAATGTCAAATGTGGATTTGTTTTCCACTAGAAATCAACTCAAAATAATTCATTATTCAATCAACTTAGTTAATCCTTATTGATTAAATGTGTAGTTTTAGAAGTAAAATCACTAAGATTGTATTGCGAGATCTCATCTTAAATTCTAGTAATACGAGAATCATTTACAAAAATTGATATGTAATATTTTTTAATAAGTGAAACTTAATAACTAATTTGTTAATTTTTTTAATAAAAAGATGTCAAACTCATTACACAAATTAAAAAGCCTGATTAGTTTATATTTTATTAAAATGCATTACAAATACTCATTAAGATTGATATCGGTTTAATAGTGAAATTTTGGCTAATTTTGCAAGACGTCTTATATTTTAAGAAAAAATTGCATTGCATATTTAAAAGAATTCATGTAAATTTAGGTTAAGTTAAAAGCTAAAAGTAAAACCAATGTTTTTAAAATCCAATCAACTATTAAATTGTAAATATACTAATTTAAGTGAAATTATGATTGAATCGGTGACTGAGTTATGTTTAAACTAATTAAACTTAAAATTAACTCAAATCAATAATTTATTAATTTACAATTATGATTTAACCGGTTAAATCTCATTTTCACTTGTTAAAACAACCTCTTGACTACCATATTTCATGTTCATAACTTTCCCAAATTGTTTTGCGACCTTTATCATCTCAATTGTTATCAAAAGATGAAATTCTTGCACGACAAAGCATAGCAAGGTAGAAGATTGAAGTGTAATAGGCAGCATGCATGAATATTCCACCAATAAGTGGAACCTTTTGAAGTAAAGCAAAGGATAAAAGAAAGAAATTTCTAAAAATTAGTGAAGAAAGACCCTTTCTTTTCTTATCTATCCCCATCTTTCCTACTCACAAAATCTTGTTGCACCCTTCTCCACTTCAAGACACATCACATGCAAACCTTTTTTTTTTCTTTCATATATATTTAATGTTCCAAAAAATATTTAAAATCGAAGGGGAAAAAAAGTTAACTTTGTTTTGGCCTTCTACCGTTAATGTTAACGGTGTGAATTAAGGGACCTTTTCTTTCTTCTTGGACTTTCCAATTGGAATAAGCACTTTGGTCACTTGGAATAGTATCCAATTCTTCACAAAAGCACAGTGACGTTTCTATCAAAATATTCTTTTACCTTAACCTCTTTTTCTTCATTTTTTTTCTTTTTTGCTTTTTTACTATCTCATCATCTTTCGAATTTTCCCTCCCTTTTTGCTCGATTCGATTGTGTTAGCTTGAATATCAATAATCAATAAGATAAATTAAATGGTGTTACTCCCACTGTGGAAGAGCCTTTAACATGCATGCAGCTTTATTTTTTCATAGGTAACATATACTTTGAAATTCGTCTGGAAAAAGTCATTTAAAGTAGAATATTTAAGTTATTGATGAACTTCATAACCAAGAAAATTGATTAAAAAAAAAAGAAGAAGAAGAAGAAGAAAAGAACATAAAACGATATAGTTGAAAAAGGCTTGTGTGATGGAGGTCTGAAATGTCGCACACTATCATCTTATGGGAATTCATTTAAACATCTCAAAACATATAAATTATTTTGGGATTAGAAAAAATTTTGTTCTGTGTTATTAGGTTTTTCAATTTTCTACATAGAAAGTGACAAAATAGGTTAGATTTGTTAAATATTAACGGAATAAACTATTTTTAACCTACCACCTTGCACACCTCATTCAGATTAATTGTTAATACACATGGGTTAAAGATACCATAAGATAGAGATAAAGGTTAACCTTTTAAAAAAATATATTTAGATGAGTTAAGCTAGTCAACCTATTATATATAACTTATTATTATGAATATTTTAATAGGGTGGATGTCCCCCTTAGCCTTATAAAAGGGGACTTACTCCCTCCATGAAATGTGCCTAATTTTTGCTGAGTTTCCATCTTCTCTGCATTGCCTTCTCTATTGTGCATCTCTTCTTTATATTCATTCTTCTATCATTTTAAATTTCAGTTATTTTATAGCACGTTATCAGCACGAGGTTCTGACCAACTGAAATCTAAGGTAACATAGAATTTTAATTTCTTTTCATAATTTCTGATCTGTCCTGGACCGGGGTCAAGAGATCCGATCTCAAGCCAGTCACGAATAGTATGTCAATACCGTCTAGTAGACCGGATGTATGTGTATCCGATGTAGGTATCCGTTGTCCTTGAATGAGGAGAGCGGATTGGGCGTTCTGGAGATCCTTCACACCGACCTAACGCGTTGAAGTGGGCGAATGGTGGTGTCACCTGCAAAGATTCTCCGACGCTCAAGTCAGTGACTATATTCCAAGTAAGGAATGTATTCAGAGAGGAATCAGTCGTAAAGAGCTGAGGAAAAGGATCAAGATCCCTAACTTCAATCATGAAGTTAGTTCATATACCTGATTGGCTCGATTAACGAGGACTCGTTGGTGGGGATCCACCAACTCCCATTAGCATTATTATATTGCGCACTTACCTGCATGATTGGGTCAAGTGGCTATTTTATATTGAGCGTAGAGAATGTAGACTAGGATTAGGGAACAAGTTGACCATTCCCGTGAGCAGAATTTGGCTCGTAGTGCAGGGAATTATTGATCGATCCCTGTAGCAACAATCCTTGTCTTTTGCATAGTGACGTGTGTATTATCCGATGTCATGGTGTTATCCTGGATAACCGGTATAGGGAGAACGCCTGATACGGGATTACAGTCCGGATGTATACCGATGACACCGGTTACACGTAGATGTCTTATCAAAGACGTTGAAATATGTATAGCAGATCGGATACCGGTATTGAGAGCGGATCAATTTCATTTCAATTTATATTATATATATAAATTATAATAAGTTCCCGAAGAACTTATATTCTACACATCCCAGCAGGATGTATAAAATATTAATAAGTTCCTGAAGAACTTATATTTCGAACATCCCTATGGGATTTAAAAGAATTCCCGAAGAATTCTTGAAAAATATTTATTTTTTTAGTTCCTGAAGAACCATAATGACCTAAGAAAATTAAAAGAATAAAATTAAATTTGTAATTATTCAATATTATGTTTTTGATTCACTCGCTGTAGCCTCACGAGCTTGCTCTATAATAATTCCTTGCTACATACTGATCCATTAACTCGCGTGATTATTTGCCTCCCATTATGATTATTTTATATTATAACCCATTAACATTATTTTATATAATAATTCATTGTCTGATCCATTAACTATTTGTGTAAATCCATTGTCTAATCCATTAACTATTTGCGTGTATATTTTATTATTATTTTATATGCTACTGATTTATGCTACTGATCCTTTTGGCGCTCCACTATAATATGCTTCTAATTCAATTGCTGATTTATCAGATAGCATGTGATTATTTTATGTTGTAACTTATATTAAATTGTAATTGCTTCATTTGTGGGTCTAATCCAATTATCATTCTACGTAACTTTTATATTAAATTGTGCGGTTGATTACCATTAACTCCTCCATGATAATTACTAATGATTTATAAATTTATCATTATCAAATGATTAAATTCATAATAGATATGTATAATATATTTTATTATATAAAATAAATTAATGAATAATATACACACTAGTAGTTGAATAATATTTTATAAAAATTTTAAATTTTTATTACCGGATCATTTATATGAAATTTTATTTAAGTTGATTTATAAGTTTCTTTATCTATCTTTAAAAAAAACCAATATTACTCTTATAAGAAAATAAGATATAATATAAATATTTATAATCATTATTGACTTGTTATGATTATTGTTATTACTATCATAATAATAATTATAGTTAATATATTTATTGAAGTATTATCTAACTTATTATTTGTAATTTCTTGCATAGAAATAACTATGTCGAATATTACCAACCTTGAGTTCGTGACTCTTGACATATCTGAAAAAAATTATCTATCATGGACATTAGATGCTGAGATCCATTTAGATGCAAAAGGTCTTGGAGACACCATTAAAATTAGAAATCAGGCATCTAGTCAAGATAAAGTTAAAGCCATGATTTTCTTACATCACCATATCCATGAAGGGTTAAAAAATGAATACTTAACAGTAAAAGACCCTCTTGTTCTGTGGAATAATATAAAAGAGAGATACGACCATCAAAAGGATATAATTCTTCCAAAAGCCCGTTATGAATGGATGCATTTACGCTTTCAAGATTTTAAAACTGTAAATGAATATAATTCTGCGCTATTTAGAATTACTTCGAAATTGGAGTTATGTGGAGAAAAGATCACTGAAAATGATATGTTAGAGAAAACATTCTCCACTTTTCATGCATCCAGTATGCTCCTGCAGCAGCAATATCGCCAAAAGGGCTTTACAAAATATTCTGAATTAATTACTTGTCTCCTTGTGGCTGAGCAAAATAATGAATTGCTTATGCAAAATCATGAATCTCGTCCAACTGGAACTGCTCCATTCCCAGAAGTGAATGTAGCAACACACGATCATAATACACATGGTTGTGGTCGTGGTCGTAGCCGCGGTCGTGGACGAGGTAATGCTCGGGGACATGGTATTGGTCGTGGATATGGTTATGGCCGTGGTCATGGTCGAAATGATAAGAGATCATCATTCACATGAAAAAATAAAGAACATATGAAAAAAGGGACAGATGCTCAAAATAGCGAACAAAATAAAAATATCTGCTATCGTTGTGGTAGCAAGGGACACTGGTCTCGAGTTTGTCGCACACCAAAGCATCTTGTAGATCTATACCAAAAATCCCTTAAAAATAAAGGGAAAATAATAGAGACAAATTTTACTGGTATAGTTGATGATATCTCTGATTTTAGTGTTGATGATTTTCTTACTCTTCCTAAAGAAGAAATTGACCACTCAGTTGGAGAAGGGAGTGCCCCTAAATAAATTATTTTAATGTTTCATGTAATTTATTTTGTTGTAAATTTTGTCTTTATCAATAAAATTTTGTTAAATATTATTGTTAATTATATTTTTACTCATGATTTATTTTTATTTATTTAATGAAGAATGAATGCTCATGTGAATGACGAAGATATATGTCTCGCAGACAGTGCAACAACTCATACCATTCTCAAGAATGAGAAATATTTTTACCATATAGTAAAACAAGAAGCCAATGTTAATACTATATCTGGTAGTATAAATATAATTGAAGGCTCCGGTAGAGCCAGTATTTTGTTACCTGGAGGAACAAAATTGCACATTGAAAGTGCATTATATTCTAAGAAGTCTCAAAGAAATTTGTTGAGTTTTAAGGATATCCGCAGAAATGGATATCATATTGAGACCACAAATGAAGGAAAAGATGAATATCTTTACATCACAAAGTTAATTTCTGATAAGAAATGTATATTGGAAAAATTACCTTCATTTTCCTCTGGTTTGTACTATACTTATATTAGTACAGTTGAAACAAATGTTATTGTAAACCAGAAGTTTACAAATAAGAATGACTTTGTTATCTGGCATGAACGATTAGGTCATCCTGGATCAATTATGATGCGAAAAATAGTTGAGAATTCAAATGGTCATTGTTTGTCCAGCAGACAAATTATGCAAACTAAGAATTTCTCATGTGCTGCTTGTTCTCAAGGAAAATTAATCATTCGGCCATCACCAATGAAAATTGGGAATGAATCACTTATATTTTTAGAGCGTATACAAGGTGATATTTGTGGACCAATACACCCTTCATGTGGACCATTTAGATATTTCATGGTTTTGATTGATGCATCAACTAGATGGTCACATGTTTGCTTATTATCAACTCGCAACCAGGCGTTTGCGAGATTACTAGCTCAATTAATTCGTTTAAGAGCTCATTTTCCTGATTATCCAATTAAGAAAATACGCCTTGATAACGCCGGTGAATTCACATCTCAATCATTTAATGATTATTGTATGTCCATTGGAATTGATGTTGAACATCCTGTAGCACATGTTCATACACAAAATGGACTTGCTGAATCATTGATTAAACGTTTGAAATTGATAGCAAGACCATTGTTAATGAGATCAAAACTCCCAATTTCAACTTGGGGACATGCAATCTTGCATGCGGAAGTACTTATTCGCATCAGGCCTACAAGTAATCATGAATATTCCCCTTTACAATTGGTTCATGGTAAAGAACCAAATATTTCCCATCTAAGAATCTTTGGAAGTGCAGTATATGTTCCTATCTCTCCTCCACAACGCACTAAGATGAGACCTCAAAGAAGGTTGGCAATATATGTTGGATATGAAAGTCCATCAATAATAAAATATCTTGAACCTTTAACAGGTGATTTATTTACAGCTCGTTTTTCTGATTGTCATTTTGATGAATCTGTTTTCCCACCATTAGGGGGAGAAAATAAACAGTTGGACAAAAGGATTAGCTGGAATGAGATGTCTCTATCACATCTTGATCCTCGAACAAAGCAATCTGAACTAGAAGTTCAGAAAATAATTAGTTTGTAAAATTTAGCAAACCAATTGCCTAATGCATTTGCTGATCCAAAAAGAGTAACTAAGTCACATATACCAGCTGTTAATACTCCAATAAAGATTGATATCCCTGAAGGACAATCTAAATTTGCAAATGAGTCTGAAGCCAAAATAAAACGTGACAGACCTGTTGGTTCTAAAGATAAAAATCCTCGGAAAAGAAAAGTAAATAAAGAGGATGGTCGAATCGAGGATATAAAGACTCCAGTAGAGTCTCCTGACATAATCAAAGTTTTAAATCCAGAAGAAACTAAGGTACCTGAAATTGATACAAACAAAGAGATCTCGATAAATTATGTCATGGATGGTATACAATGGAATCGACCTGAAGTCGATGTTGATGAAATTTTTGCATTCAAAGTAGCTCTTGATATTATAAATGATGATGAAAATCATGAGCCAAAATCTGTTAAAGAATGTGCACAGAGAAATGATTGGCCAAAGTGGAAAGATGCAATGCAAGAAGAGTTAAACTCACTTGCAAAACGTAAAGTTTTTGGGCCTGTAGTCCAAACACCCAACGGTGTAAAACCAGTTGGGTATAAATGGGTTTTTACGAGAAAAAAAAACGAAAATGGTGAAATTGTGCGATATAAAGCAAGACTTGTTGCACAAGGTTTCTTATAAAGACCTGGTATTGATTTTGAAGAAACATATTCACCAGTGATGGATGCAACAACTTTTCGATACTTAATAAGTTTGGCGATTCGTGAAAAGCTTGATTTACGCCTCATGGATGTTGTTGCAGCATATTTATATGGCTCACTTGAAAATGACATATATATGAAACTCCCTGAAGGATTTAATTTGCCTGAAGCATACAAGACAAATCCTCGAGAAAATTATTCAATTAAATTGAATAAATCTCTTTACGGACTGAAACAATCTGGACGTATGTGGTATAATTGCCTCAGTGAATATCTGTTGAAAGAAGGGTACAAAAATGACCTGATTTGTCCATGTGTTTTTATGAAAAGATTGGGAAAAGAGTTTGTTATAATTGCAATTTATGTAGATGATTTAAACATCATTGGAACTCCTGAAGAGCTCTCAAAGGCTGTAAATTGCTTAAAAAAGGAATTCGAGATGAAAGACTTGGGAAAAACAAAGTTTTGTCTCGGATTACAATTAGAATATTTAAAGGAAGGAATCTTAATGCACCAGAAGACTTATACTGAAAAGGTGCTAAAGCAATTCTATATGGACAAATCACACCCATTGAGCAGTCCAATGGTTGTAAGGTCACTTGAAGTGAGCAAAGATCCTTTTCGACCTCAAGAGAAAAATGAAGAACTACTTGGTCCTGAAGTACCATATCTCAGTGCAATTGGTGCACTGATGTATCTTGCTAGTCATACACGACCTGATATATCATTTGCTGTCAATTTGTTAGTAAGACATAGTTCTTTGCCCACAAAAAGGCATTGGAATGGGATTAAACACATATTTCGATACCTTAGAGGTACAATGGACATGGGTTTATTTTTCTCATATGTATCTAAGGAAAACCTAATTGGTTATGCAGATGCAGGGTATTTGTCTGATCCTCATAATGGTCGATCACAAACAGGATATTTGTTCACATGTGGTGATACAGCAATTTCATGGAGATCCGTAAAACAAACGATCACAGCAACATCATCTAATCATGCTGAAATTTTAGCATTGCATGAAGCAAGTCGAGAATGTGTTTGTTTGAGATCTATGATTCAACATATTCAAGAAACTTGTGGCTTGCATACTGGAAAATTACCACCAACAATCTTATGTGAAGATAATGCAGCTTGTATCTCCCAGTTAAAGGAGGGTTATATTAAAGGAGATAGGACAAAGCATATTTCACCAAAATTTTTCTTTACTCATGATCTCATAAAGAATGGTGAAATAAATGTCCAGCAAGTCCGATCATGTGAAAATTTGGCAGATATATTTACAAAATCATTGCCAACCAAAGTCTTTGAGCAACTAGTACAGAAGATTGGTCTTCGACGCTTACATAAATGTTCAGATGAGGGGGAGAACTAAATATTGTTGTAAAGAATGTTGTACTCTTTTTCCTTCACTAGGGTTTTATCCCACTGGGTTTTTCCTAGTAAGATTTTAACGAGGCACATTCTAAAAATATGGACATCCAAGGGGGAGTATTATGAATATTTTAATAGGGTGGATGTCCCCCTTAGCCTTATAAAAGGGGACTTACTCCCTTCATGAAATGTGCCTAATTTTTGCTGAGTTTCCATCTTCTCTGCATTGCCTTCTCTATTGTGCATCTCTTCTTTATATTCATTCTTCCATCATTTTAAATTTCAGTTATTTTATAACACTTATTATTTTGTTCTTCTCTAAAAAAAAACATATTATCTTGGTTTTAAAACATTTCCCCTATGAGAACCTGTGGGTCAGCCCACCAACCCATGATAAAATCAGTTATTAATTTCAACTTACTTCTTTTTGATGGGCCAACTCGTATTAACCATTAATTTTTACGGGTTGTTGGTGTTATAGAAATTGATCCATTTTGTCACCCTTGCTCCTTTGAGATGAAAAGTTAGACATCATGAGATACTTTTTAATATAATAATTCAATAGTTAAAAAATATACTATATTTAAAAAATTCGGATAACTTTAATGTAAAAGATTTAAAGTTTGGGTAAAGTCGTTGTGAGTTTTAAACTTATTTATTTATTTATTTTAAAAAGTAATTTCAAAACAAAATAATGGTGTTAAAATTCATATTATATCACCATTATTTATTTTTGAATATCATTATTGTTATTATTTTTATTTTATTATCACAATTATTTATATTATTATTATTATTAATTACTATTACTATTAACATTCTTATTTTTTATTAGTGTTGTTAGTATTCTTCTTTGTTATTTAAGCATAACAATCATCTCGGCTTTAGGGCAAAGTTTACAAAAAAATTTCATTTAGTATGAAATCAGACACATGTTATAAGATTCACAACAACTCTTCAAAATAATAATATAAAAAACTTAAGCTAACAAAAAAGAGTTTTAATTTTTTGAAAATTTTTAAATTAAAACTAAACTAAAACAAGATTTTAAGGTCCATTTGAAATGGTTGAGTTTTTCTTTCTTTTTTTATTTTAAAAAGTAAATTTAAAAACAAAATATGTTTGATAAAAATGATACTAAGTTGAGTTTTAACTCACTTTTAAAATAATTTTTAGTTATGTTTAAAAATAATAAAAAATGACTTCTTTATTTTTATTTTTGGTTTTCAAACCTTCGACCCTAAATCCAAAACCACCATTATTACTCTCACCACTACCACCACCATGACACCATCACCACCTTAGTCACCATGACCACCACCACTATTGTCATTGTCGTTGTTGTCATCACCTCGTTATTATCATCACCACTGCTACTCCCACAGCAACCACCCCCGCCTTCACCCGCCTTCACCCCCATAACCATCACAATCACTACCACCAACACCTTAACTATCACCATTACCATCATCACCCCTAACTTAAAACTACCATCACCACTACCACTGTCATCACCATAACTATTGTCACCACTAAAGTCAAACACATCGCAGTGATCACCATCACCACCACCTTATCATTGCTACCATCGTCCCCCTGCCCCCTTGCGACCGTTACCATCACCTTCTCCATCGCCACGACCACCACCAAAGTCGTCATGGCTACCGTCATCACTGCCACCACCACCTCACCATCATCATTACCACCAATGCTATCACCATTACTATCACTGCGACAATCATTGCTACTGCCACCGCCAATGTCATAAGCATCACCTTCAAAATGATTTTTAGCCATATTTGAAAACAATAAAAAATAGTTTATTTAATTTTGTTTTGGTTTTTCTAACCTCTGACCCTAAATCCAAAACCACCATCATTGCTCTCATCATTACCACCATCACGACACCATCACCACCATCACATTAGTCGCCATGGCAATCATCGCTACCACCACCACCGTGGCTGCTGCCACCGTGGCCGCCTCCGCCTTGTTATCGTCATCACCATCACTACCCTCACAACAACCACCATCGGCCTTACCCATATAACCATTATTATCACCAACACCTTAACCATCAGCGTTGCCACCATAACCCCGAACTTGAAACCACCACCACCACCGTCATCTCCATTACCATCACCACTGGTATTACCACTATCACCACCACCCCAGCTATCGCCACCACCAAAGCCACCACATCACAGCCACCACCACCACTGCTAGTATCACCATCGCCACTGCACTGCCTCATCCGCCATTACCATCATCGTTGTTACCATTACTGCCGCCACCTTTTCACCATTGTCATCACCACTGCCACCATCACAACCACCACCCTCACCACGACAACCATTTCCATTGCTACCGCCACCGTTACCGTTACTGCCACCATCACCACCACCACCCTCACCATGACAAACATTGTCATTTCATTGCCACCACCGCCGCCGCCACCGCCTCACACCCTACCATTATCGTTGTCATCCTATTCGTCGCCGCCACCATCAACCTAAGCCCTAAACCACCACCGTCGTTGTTGCCACCGTCATTATTGCATCACTGCCACCATTTCCCCGTTGTAATTGGTACTGCCACTGCCACCGCTACCACCACCACGATCATATTGTTGTTGTTATTTATATGTAACATAATTAACATTAAATAAAAATTTTATAACAATTTTTTAAAATTAAAAATTGTAAAAACTAAAAAATAAAAAAAGTTTTATTTTTAAAATTTTCAAAACAAAAAAACTAACGGATAAGCAGCCTTAGTTAATACATTTTTAATTGGACTTCCATTCTTCGAATAAAAAGTAGTGGTATGTGTTTTTTTAATGAAAAAAATTTTGGTATGTTATTAGTCGATAATCAAAGTATATGTAGGAAAGGGATTTCAGTCATTAACGAATCAAACAATCAAATTAACAAAAGAAAGGACAAAAAGTTAAATTTTGTTGAAATGGTCTTTTCAAAATATGAAAATGATCCGGTCTTAATTAAAAAGAGATAGTTCCCATCCTCCAAAATGCAATACAAGAATCTCATAACTCTTTTCCTCAATTTTCTAAAACTCAAAACAAAATTTTTAGAATTAAAAAATCTTCTCCACCTTTCACCTTTCCCCTTCCTTCCTTATTCTAACTCTAAACAAAACCCAATTATACTGATTAAGAAATTAATTTAAATTATAAAATCGATCCAAATAAACTGATATTTAAATAAATCAAAAAATTATACTAACTAAAAACTAAAATATCAAAATTCTTTTACTGGATTCAAATGGATTTCAAATGTATATTGGAATCCATCAAATCTAATCAAAATTGAATTTTTAATTTTTACATATAATTTTATATATAAAATAATCTTATTACAGTTATATTTACATAATTATATATTGATAAGATTTCAGTACTGAATTATTTTTAAAATTTACTTTTAAAGTTATATTATTTAATTATTTTTCATAAGACATATTTTTAATATTTTAATGTATTTATAATTTTATTATTTTAAAATCAATTTAAACTTAATTTTATTTCTCACATTTTTTTACTATTTAAGTTTTATATTTTGCATTAACAATAAACTTTACTAATGAAATAAAATTTATTTATTATTTTTTAATTAAATAAAATATAAAAATATAAAAACCAAACTATCAAATCCAATCTAAGCTACATTTAATCAAATTGGATTGAATTTAAAAAATTATTTTAACCAATCCAAGCCAAGCTAAGCCACGGTGTAATTTTATGTTTAGATCGGATAAAATTTTTATTCCAAAATCAACCCAATCTCATCCGGTAACATATTTACTATTCGTGAGTGAGTTATTACGAACATCCTAAAAGCATGGGTAAAAATATGACTTTGAAATTAAGTTTGAAATTAGTGGATATTGTGAAAGGGAATGGTGATACCAAAAAGTGATGGAATGGCAGAGACAAATCTCTAATCCTTGCTTCTATGGTTATAAGGTTTTGTTAAAATTGAAATTTCCTGAGTTGTCTAATCCCATGAATGAAAAAGAAACCTAGTTTCCTAGGGAACAATTTCTCATTCAACGGGCAATGAGACGCTTACTACTTTTAGTACTACCTACCCTCACATAGTTACTCTGTTTCTCCATCATCCCATCCCATACACTTTCTTGTTTTTCCCATTTCCCTCATCTTACCCATAAAAGATTATCTTATCATATCACTAAACCCCTTCAATTCAGTTCAGTGATTTCAGCTTAAATATGGACATTAAAATATATTTAACCTAACTTCTTTCACCACTTAAGTATTTTAATTACATTCCTTAATACCACCCTTTTAGAATGATCTAACCCACATTTAGACACACCGTGGGCATGTATTAATTGACAGTGATTTACTTTAAATTTAGATTATAATTAATATAAAATTTTAATAATCCTACCTAAATAAGATACGGGCAAAATTTTATACTCTAATTATATAAGCTTAACTTTACTTTGATACTTCAACTATAATTTATCATATTTTGATCATTCAAGTTTTAAAAACGTCTTACTAATTTTTTGTGTGTGTTAAATCTCAATATTTTCAATTGTTAAAATATGTTTTTTTTTAACTCGGATTGTTTTGACTAAAAGTTGAAAACTAATCACTTCAAGATATATAAAACATCAAAGTGAGTCTTATTTTTCTAACAGTTTTTTCTATGCACATGGTATGTGATATGAAATAACCTTGTTATCTATTTATTAGGTCGGAAATATGTGTTTCTTTTCTAAAACTTACGTTTTATTTTCTTTCAAACAAAATAATTATTTTACTAAAATTTAACAAATAGTGAGATTCGGCAAAAAAAAAAAGTAATAGATCAAAATAAATTTAAAGGAGCAAAGTAAAACTGGAAGAGGAAAACACTAATTTTGGCTAAAATATATCAAACACAACAAAAATACATATTTGGGCCATAAAACTTACACCCCTTACAAGCTAGGCCATTTCAATTCAACCCTCCATTCCAAATATATATTAAAGTTGTAGGAGCAAAGAAATCATTGTAGAAGGAGCTTGAAAGAAATTAATTAAAAGCTGCACTAATAAACTAATCTCCATAAGTTTAGGTGTTACTGAGGCAGCAGGCAATGGCAGAGTATAAAAAGCTGATATGAAGTGGTGGGGGCAGCACAGCAATCCAGAGAAAATGATGCAGCTGTTCTCTTCTAAAAAGCTAGACAGGGGACCCCTTCTCTTCACAACCTCCAATTTTCTTAATACAACCATTAAAATTCCACACCAACTAATTTTTTCTTCTAGTGGGCCCAATATATCCACTTGTTCAGGTAGACACATACCTTTGTTATTACTATATTATAATAAGATATTCATTAGAATTGATTTTCGAGTTTGAATATAGTCATGCAAAATATCCATAATCTGACCTATTCATTGTAATAAGCCCTCCTTCCCAATGAGATTCAATACGAACCAAGCCTCTAAAAAATGAAGTTTTTGTCAAGTTAAATATTCTTTTTTCAAGCTCAAATTAAATCTAAATATGTTAACACAACTTGTTATGACTCACTATCCGCACCAGATTCAACACACATTCCTTAAAGCTTTTATTTGGGAGCTAGATCTGAGAGGAAGCCTTTTAGGAGATTAACTTCCAAAAAAGAGAAAATAATTTCCCTTCCACCCTTTAATCATTCTCTTCCCTCACCCTACTAAGCCTCAACTCTCAACCAAAGCCTAATGAATTGTAGGAAGATTGAGACATATAACCTACTCTTACAACAAAAATTAAAATAGATACCCGTTTATGTCAGAAAACATAGATCCAACTATGGACCAAATAGTAAAATCCAAACGCTATACTATTTTCTTTAACCATTGTAAAACTTGTGATGGAAACTAAGGGAGATTGAGGGACCAGATTGAACTGTAAGTCTGTTTGTACAGTTGAACAGTAAAACACACTGTCCACCATTGCTAATAACGGTTTTCATCCTCTTTCTTACAATGCAACTTACTATGTTGTCTTTCTATTATTAAGAAAATGTTACAAAATCTATGTTCATAAACAAAAACAAGGTTGGCAAAAAAAATCAACATTTCCCTATTTGCCATCTGCTTCATCAGACACATAGACTGAACCTCTGAATTGTCAAAAAATTTCATAGCTCTTTTTAAGTCACGTTTTGACCAACCCATGAAACGAGGTACCCTTTGCTCAGACAAAGTACAGTGCCATTGATCAGCCACATTGAATACACAAAACCACTAAACTATCCATTTATTTACCTTACCATCCCGATATATATATATATATATATATATATATATATATATATATATATATATATATATATATATATATATATATTAACAGTTAGTTAAAGCAGAGAAAGAGGAAACAAAAAGGGCATGCAAAAGAATGACAAAGCATGGTGTCTGTGTTAAAAAGCAAAAATCCAATGAATACATTGCACACTATTTTCATTTTTTCCCACATGGACATCCCCACATAGGCCTAGTAGTGTATCATGACTTATCTGTCGTGTGGGGGGCCACCACGTTTTCTTTTTTTGCCCAACAGCTAGCAGAAAAAAAGAAAGTATATGTGCTTTGTTACAAACAATGTTTTTAAAATCAATACGGTCCTTAACGATTAAAGATACAAATTAAAATGAACCATAGATAAACTAATTGACATGAATCAATCATCTAACAAGTTTACAGTTCGACCAATTGAATCAAACAAATAGGCCGATTCCGATAATAATGGTGACAAACAAACAATACCAAGGAGTCTATACAACCAAAAAAAGAAAAAAAAAAAAGAAAACTGATAATCCATATGGTTGAGTTTTTCTGATACAATACTAACAAGTTGCTGAGAGAACCTTTTTACGAGACAACATCCTCAGGGAGAGTGAGGTGCCACGTGTCAGTATCTAGTACTTCCTGTATTAACAGTTACAGTCTAATATGGCAATTGGCAAGAGGCATATATGATATAATATATAAATATATGTGGTGAGAGTGTATCCTCGTGTTTCATGAGAAAGAAGGAAGCACACTCTTGTCATTAGAAAAACCAAAATCCCCAAAAAGACCCTGCATTATGGAAGAAAAGAAAAACAAGGAGTAAATGCATATCCTCTATTGTCCCCCCAAAATCCATTACAGCAAGGAATAGGAGAAATGTAATGAGGGTGTGTTTAGGTACACTACTTATGAGTTTGTGCGATAAACACTTTTACATGAGGGCTTATTATATAAACGATTCTTTCTAATAATCTTGGACAGAATAAGAAATTAAAAAGTGGAAAACTTATACTGGAAATTAAGTTCCTGTGATTTTCATGGTACGTACAACACAATTTCCAATAAAAACTTTCCATCTTATGCTAGGTTGCATATGTTAAAAATTTTTTTCACCATGACAGTTATTGGAATAAAGCTAAATAGAGTTTATAGAAGTCATAAGTTTTTCATAAACTTCCAAACGCATACTAAATAAATATACTCCCACATATCACCATCATGATATATTTTCATCTTCGAAGTAATCTTCAGACACAGAATCCTACCCCCCTCCTTTTCCTAATTAATACCTGGTCATTGTTGATCACATTCTAATATAGATTGCAGAAGCGATGATACAGTAAATTAGTAAAAGTAATTTGGTCTCTAACTTCAATTTAAATCAGATGTTATAATCAATATGTGTCGTCAATTTATTTGTGGATTGATTTCAATGATGTGTTATCCTTCCCTTCCCATACAGTAAATGGAGATACTTTTACCAATTTGCAAGATATGATAGAACAAATATGATCAAGATCATACCATGGTATCATTGATTGCATAGGCCACACAGTAGTGCTCCTGAAAATCAATAGTGAGGAAAGAAAATTAAGGTGGTAGTGGTGGAATAAGCAAAAGAGAAACTCTTCACTATAGATGACAAAGCACATTTTTAAATTGTGGGTCATGGAACCGCCAATTGTTTGCATTCAAGTGGACCCATGGTTATATTATAGACTTCTTATTTACTCGGCATCTCTGACCAATCAATTCTTAAAAAGAAAAAATAAGGACATCTTCAATTCACATCCCCATTTTATGAGTGAGATGATTAACTCTGGCTAGACCCACCATTGAAAGGCCCAGCATAATGAATATAGCAGAGTTCAGGCACTTTCTATAGCAATTAATGGGACAAGAATAAAAAATGGACTCACTTGCATCATGTACCACTCTTCAAATTCATCAAACAATTCCAGCCGTTCAATCCTAAACAGTAAAATATCACCAATTAGTATCTTTTGACAAAATTGACAAACGAAAAAGGTCACCAACCACAATGCAGATAGAAAGAGCAAAAGGGGATGGAGAATCAGTGAAGAAAGAACTGTTATCATATGAAGATATATATAACAGAAATCATTTTCATCACATCCCAATCATAAGATACTGATAGAACATAGTAACTCGTACATGCTAGAATGTTGATAAGAATACAAAACCAGGCTAAAGGCTTTCTTAAAAGAGAAGCCAAGAAATCATAAAATCAGGGGGAAAACTACTACTGATGTTCACTTAAGCAGAGCTGTTTGGGAACCAATACCCTGCCCATCTTAAGAAATTTGGTTAATTCCACTGTTCCATTATATTTTTTACTGTGACTTATTTAGCTCATGTGCATGTTAGTGTTTTTTAAGTGTATGCTGATTTCTCAATTATTTCATTTTGTTTTATTTGTTACAATATGATTCACTATTTTTAGAGTGTGTTAAGTATAGCTCAAAACTTGTAAATCAAAGGAAGATCTTTCAAAGGCAAACATATTCTGTGAATACACTAATTGTTTTCACTTTTCCACTTCATTGTTCGTATTTGCTGTCCTAGCTCCTACTAGGGATGGCAAAACGGGCTGGCCCGCCGGGCCTTGGCCCGCCCCGCCAAAGCCCACCAAAAAACGGGCCACACCAAACTAAACGGACCAAAATTTAGGGCCCGCCCCGCCTAAGTAAAAGTATAATTTTTTTATAAAAAATATGTCAAATTAAGATTAAAAAATTAGAAAATTAATTTAAAAAAAATTAAAGAAAGATATTATTAAAAGAAATGTATAAATAGTAAGAGATGTTACTTTTTTTTTAATTTTAGAAAATCAAAGTATATATTTTAATAAAATAAAATATAAATTAGTAATATTTATAACTTTTTTCTTTTGGCGGGGGACGACGGGCCGGCCCGCCCTGCCAAGGTTTTGACCCGCCAAATTGGCGGGCCTGGCGGGGCGGGCTAAAATTTCTTGTCCGCCTCGCCAAATTTGGCGGGCCTGGCCTGTTTTGCCATCCCTAGCTCCTACCAACTATATAAGCAAAATAGTATATTACGAATAATGTTACAGTAACTGGACTGAAACATCAAATTGATGAAGCCTTTTAGCATTTAAACATCAGCAAAGATGCAAGAATTTGCAAATTTAACACCCAAGCTTTGAGGTCTGATTTGGCAAAATACCTGCGTCTTTCTTGAGCATCAATGAAGTCATTATAAACTCTCAGCATGTCCCAGGCAACAGACTTCTGATTCCCAGAGAAAAGGGTCATCATATGTTAGTGATAATAAACACACATTGAGACCACATGTACATAACAATTCATAAAAAAGAAATATTAACATAAAAAATAGGACATGAAAACAAGGGAAGTAAAATTTCATAAAATAGTAGTAGTGCTGAAAATGTTTTAAATCTGACTTGCTACTTTTAAAATTATGCAATCCATAACTTCAAGAGTATAGAAATGGAGCCCAATTGCCCTTGCTCAAGTAGGCACCAAATCCCTTTGGAAACTACTAGATCCTGGGATCATTTTTGCCAAGCTACTTAGCCCACACTTCAGCCTATTATCACCCTCCTCATATCATATCATAAACCTCACTAGCAAGGAAAAGAAATGGAACGGGAAAGGTATTCTTTAATAGAGTGGCCATAAAGATATACTACTATATTAGAGACATCCAAGATTTCTCCAGCTCAATAAAATCAAAATTTTTTTAATCCACTGGAGGTACAAATGCTCCTGGTCCTAGTGAATGATGTGTCAATTACCAAGAATTTTCAGCCATACATGTGCTTGACTAAGATACTGATAATAATTAAGCATGATAAGTGATAACAATAACAAAATGAAATTTGCTATCAATAATCACTAAGCAAGAATTTTCCAGCCTATTTTGAAGAGCTAAGAGTCGCAGATTGCAAACCATTTCTAGTTTAGACTATTACTTTGCCCTTGTCATTCATACCTAGATGACTGCTTCATGATTTAGAAGATTTTCCACAAATGGAAATTGAATAACATATCAGATGCACCATAAACAGTAACGGAAAAAAGGACTTATTTTCTACCAAAAGTTACATGATATACCTGCCATCCTTGGTCCAGAAATAACTTCTCCTTTGCAAGCAAACTTGGTGTAGCATAAATACTCAACAGAGCACAACCTCGACTCTGATGCAAAACAGGAATGTCAAATTGTGTCATGGTTCCATACACGTTAATGACTATATTATTTATGAATGTATCAATTCATGAACGTCTTTAGACATGTAACTTATATGTACATGACTAACAAGAGATAGATATCTTCCATTTGGATACAGTTATACTATACACTATACAGTTCATTTTTCCCTGCAGAAACCAGCTAGCAACTTTTTCCCACAACTGATGGATGCATGAATGCCAATCATAGGATAGCTCCAAGCAAAAATAAAATATGTTAAACTTAAAGCAAGAAAACAAACTAAATTGACACAGTCGCACAGGCACAAGTTCTCATTTTATATAGTGTGCAGCTAATGCAGTAAAATTGAACTTTTTTTTATTGAAATTTACCATATTAAATAATTGTGTCAAAAAGTAGACTGTTATATTTGTATCATTAAATAAATGGTGTTCATTGGAAAAAAATATATTAAATGCTTAACCCTGTATTATCCATTCATTAATCTCAAACTAAAAGGCTAAATACCACCAGGCGTGTAGATTAACTAACAGCGGGCTTCTATGATTTCGACCTTCATTGTACAAAATTGGATATCCAGTAACTTCATTGTGGGCTATGCCTAATGTTACACACACCTGTAACCCTCACACTCTGCATATATGGAGCCTAATTGCATAGATTACTGCTTCCAATACTTTTTCTTCCAATCTCCCTTTCTACCCTCCCTTTTCCCGTCTTTATAATACTCAGGTAATACCAAAAAGCATTGCAACTCTCCACTTCAATACTACTCAGATCTCTATGGAAATGAAAGTTCCAATTTAAAAAATGATCTGAGAGTAGAATAAAGGTAACTAATATACACATTATGCATAGTAAAGACCATAAAGATTAAAAACTCATGAATTGATATAAGTGCCAACATTCAGAGTTCAAACAGAGAGAAATCTGGGTGTAGAAGAGCATGCAAAGCACATGAGTTTGAGTGAAAAGAAATTTCACATTTCAGATTGGGCTTTTCTAATCTGAAATGAACAACTCTACTAAAAAAAAACCACTGTATAAAACAAAAGTTTGAAATCCATACCTCCAAATTCCGTATCATTTGTTGTCCAAAAGCATCATCTGGGTGGATCTGTTAACAAAGTACCATATAATGCAAAGAAAATCCTACTCTATTCTCATAAAAGTAGAATAAGAAACTATGAGGCTGTAACCTGCTCATAAAGAAAAAATATTGCTGTTGAAAATGTTTGAGAAGCCCAACCAACAATTGTACGAGCTGAATCAGCATCCAAGTAGATCAGAACGCATTCTGCAATTATAAAAGTTGGCAGACTGATAACAATATCAGAATGAATCAATATATCATGCGCTTATAAAAAAAGACAGGGAGTTTAATTTAAATTAAACCAAATGCACAATTATGCATTCACACACACACACACATCAATATATAAAATATAAATAGCAAAAGATTAACCAATAAGAAATTAGCACAAAATATTTAAATCCTCCAGTAAATGAATCTCTTCAATATATACAAGATAACAGTAGTGTTGTCAATTTCTTATAGCGGTCCATAGTGGACAGCCAAAAAACCATTATGCTATATAGCGCATAGCGTATTGGACAAATATCGGATGTAAAGCGGTTGAAAAAAATTTAGTTAAATATACACACAATAACTAATTAAAAGTTGTAGACAAGGCTATATTATATCAAAATAAAAACTTAAAAAGGTTTCATTCATTATCAAATCTCAACTTGACATACATAATAAACCTAAAAGTTCAAAATAAAACAAGGAAAACACTAAATAGAAGACAGAAATTTAAATGTCAAAAGTCTATTCATTCTTCTCCCCTTCCCCAATATAATCATCATTATCATTGTTGCCCTCTAAAAGTGAAGCATATCCTTCACCCTCCTCTTCTTCTGATTCCCCCAATATAATCATCATTATCATTGCTTACCGGAGAAAGGATAGTCGCCGGAGAAGGTGGACCTCGCCAGAGGAAGACAGTCTGTGGAGAAGGTGGCTAGAGTGTCTTTAAATGAGAGAGGAAAGGAAAAAGCTTAGTTTTGGAGAGTTTTGAAAAAAAAGAAAAGAGCAATTGATGGCAAAAACAGGACTGAAAATGTGTGCCTACCGAAGAAGGTGCTGCTGCCGAGAGAAGGCGGACCTCTCCGGAGGGAAACACAATGAGTGGAGGGGGTGGCTAGAGTGTCGTCTTTGAATGAGAGAGGAAAGAATAAACTATAGTTTCAGAAACTTTTTGAAAAACAAAGCAGGTGATGTCCAAAACAAAGACTGAAAACATGTGTTCACCGGAGAAGATCCTGCTACCCAGAGAAGGTGGTGCTGGCCAGAAGTACTCGCTCGTAGGGTAGGACAGTCAAAGGAGAAGGGTGGCTGGAGTGGGTCACCACGGTTGCTTGTGTAAGAGACGTAATTAGTAAAATAAAGCATGTGTTATATAGAAAGACACATTCTGTCTTTTCATTTACAGCTTCCAAAAGTTAAAATAATTCATATCTTTAAATATGAATCAATTAAATAGTATTAATTGAGTCTAACGGGGGAAATTGCATTAAAAAAAAAGGAATTTGATAAGTCAACATCGCTATGAACATGGCTCACCGCTTCACCGATATTACCGTATCACCCGCTATGCATCATATAGCGTTTTCCGCAACAATATGCATCGCGCATCACGGAAAACAGACTTCCCGATACGCGATCTCGCTATAGCTGATTCTTTATAACACTGGGTCACAGGACTCAATAACTATATATAGCAAGTTAGCACATGAAGCCACAAAAATAAAATGGAAATGAAGAATTCTTACACCCAAAAACATCATCTTTAAAGTCATTTTGAAATTTAATTCCAGTTTCATACTATATGAGCTTTTTCTTATTTATATTTATCACTTTTCCCAGGAGATTCTGACAACTTCAAACAAATTAACAATAATATGCCATGTAAAGAAACACAATATTACCACCCAATTGTTAAATTCAGAAGCTCTGCCTTTTACTGAAAATTATGAGACATGAAATTCATTAAAGAGAAAGAACAGATGAAGCACAGGATACGATGCCAGTATACTTCAAAACCTTTTTTGATTTAGAACTTTCTGACTTAATAGGATTTTAATTTATTTTCATATATTTTCCTATAAGGGGCCAGTGCCTTCAAACAAATTATCAACTATATCTGAATGGTAACACAATATCACAACTGTACACAAGAGGAGAGAGATAGAGAGAGGGAGCTGACTCCCAGTATATACCTAGGATCCATATCAGCAAGAGTTATAATATCATTTAATTGTTTAACATCACGCAAATCTGCAGGGACTAGTTTGTAATGAGTACTGAACACCTCCCCTTTTTCTGGAAAAGAAGGAAACATTACAAGCATCAGTTCAGAACAGCAGCAGTCATGCATGCTAATTTTCAGAATCGATGTCCAATAATCACAGTGAAAAATCACAATGATTTTATTATAAAGTAAAATGAGTTCTGAGATTAGGCTTAGTAGCAGGAATCAAAGTCTCTAATTCTCTGACATTGAGCTTTGATATTATCCAAGCAAAGCTTTTGATGTAGTTTCAATGTATAGATTTGGAGAAATACAGATTACAGTATCTTGAGATTCATTTTATCTATTTGAAACAAAAAGAGCACTACGGATAAGTAATTTAGCCATTTTCAAGTATGATAAGCAATCATTAAATAAAAAAAATAGAATTTGTAAATATTACATTCTACCTTTTGAGAAACTAGAATACCCTCTAAAGTAACACAATCGTATCCCTCTGCATTGTCTGCCACTACCACATCATCTAAGATGCCCAGAATAATGCTTTACAATTGCACACATGTTTAAATAGTGTAGAGATTATTAACGGACATATAGACCACCTCTTTTTTCTAACATTCCTTATGGTTAGAGTACAACTTTTAAAATTTGTAAGCAAAGCTTCCAATGTCATAAGTACACAGTACACACCACATGTAGGATTGGAGGAACAATGAGAGGTAAATTTTGGAAGATTTGGACAGGAAAAACTCATAGGGATTGTTGAGTAATAGAGTATATACATAGTATACGCGCATAAGCTTTAGTTGTTAGTGTTAGTTGTGTTCCTCCGCCTATATAATCTATGGTATCTCTCCTATTCAGCTCATTCTGTTA
This sequence comes from Clitoria ternatea, assembly GCA_037962975.1. Taxonomy (NCBI): domain Eukaryota; kingdom Viridiplantae; phylum Streptophyta; class Magnoliopsida; order Fabales; family Fabaceae; genus Clitoria; species Clitoria ternatea. Next base: position 267,579,692 of record CM075672.1, read on the forward strand.
GAACGCTTTCTCTCTCTAAATCTCTTCCTCTCTTTCTCACTATGTTTCTCTCAACTCTGATATAGTAATCAAAGCTTGACCAATCCTTTTTCCATGGCTAAACCAGTAATCCCTTTGGTTCTAGTGAATGCGCCGAATACCTTTTCTCAATCCATCATTGACAAACTCGATGACAAGAATTATCTCTTGTGGAAACAACGCCATCGGCTTCATCACTTCGTGGTGAACCCTAAGATTCCTCTTCGTTATCTCACCGAGTCCAATCGTGATGCAGATCGCATGAATGAGGCCTATGTTTCTCGGGAGCAACAAGACCAACTCTTGCTGGCTTGGCTTCAATCGTCTCTCTCTAGCTTGTTTTTGCCTCGGGTGATTGGCTACACCAATTGTTGGCAACTTTGGGAACGAATTCATTCACATTTTCATGCTCAGAGGAAGGCTACAGCATGCCAGTTTTGTCATGAACTCAGAAATACCAAGAAAGGTTCGTGCACCATCTCTGAATATTTGCTTCGCATCAAGGGTCAAGTGGATGCATTAATCTCAATCAGTGATCCTGTTACTTAGATCATCTTGATGTGATTCTTGATGGTTTTACCCAAAGACTACGATGCACTTGTTACTATCATGAATAGCATAACAGAATATTATGACATTGCTGAAATTGGGGCTCTCCTTCTCACACATGACGCTTGCCTTGAGAAGAATTGCGCCACCCTATCTGCTTTGCCATCTCATGGATATTCTACCAATGGTAAAGGATACAACTGTCTAGCATCCAATGGCATAATTTTCATTTCTAAGGATGTGCCATTTCATTAAGAAAGATTCCCTACTCTTCTCTTTTCTACTCAATCTCCAATAGAATTTGCCTCTCCTCATCCCTTGACTCTAGGAGTTTTGCCTTCTGCAGTTAATCCTCTTCCTCCATCTCTTGTCCCTTCTTCAACCTCTTCTCAATCTTCAGCTTCTTCACAACCTACAAACTAATTCCTCTTCTCTTTCTCCTATACCTTCACCTTCACAACCTCATCTCTCCATACACTCTGAACAATCTTCAGTTTCAGGTTCCTTACTTGTTTCTGCCTCCACTACTATTGAACTCTCCTCTTCCTCATCTTCTAATACCCCCATTCAACCTCCCCCTCCTACCTCTGTTCATCCTATGCAAACCTGCTCCAAATCAGGAATTATTAAACCTCAGCTCAATCCTACTCTTCTTCTAACCTCATCCACACCCAACACAGTTAAATAGGCTTTATCCTCTGAACATTGGTGCCCTTCAGTATGTTACTGTGACTAAACCTAAGATTGGCTTTGCTATCAATAAACTGTGTCAGTTTTTAGCTCAACCTATTACTGAGCATTGTCTACCGCTACCACATCATCTAAGATGCTCAGAATAATTCTTTATAATAGCACATGTGTTTAAATAGTGTAGAGATTATTAACAAACATATAGACCACCTCTTTTTCTAACATTCCTTATGGTTACAACTTTTAAAATTTGTAAGCAGAGATTCCGATGTCATAAGTACATAGTACACACCACATGTAGGATTGGAGGAACAATGTAAGGTAAATTTTTGGAAGATTTGGATGGGAAAAACTATAGAGATTGTTGAAAAAGGGAGGATCGAGAAATCATATTATGAATTCTGTGTGTTCAGACCATGATAGAGATATTGAATTTATAGGAGATTGTACATAATTACAAAATATACAATTACCAAAATCACATCTAATTACATAAAATAGAATCAATCAATCTAACCCCTTAAACTAGAGCATATAGGTCATAAGCACCAAGCTTATTACATATATAGTCAACCCAAAGACCTCTTAGTGATTTAGTGAATACATCCGCTAATTGGTCATTGGTGGAACTAACAAAACTAGATCTATTATTGGGTCATACCCATATTTGTCCACACTCCATTCCTAAACGGGGCCACCTGTATTTATTTGTCCCAGAGGAGGTGTGTTATAAGTCCCACGAGCCACTTGTGTTGGTCCACACTCCATTCCTGAGGGTGAAGGGTTGTGTTGAAAGTCTCACATTGTCTAGAGATATGACTAATTAAAAGTATATGAGGTGAGAATAATCATTATCCTACAAGCTAGCTTTTAGGATTGACTTAGGCTTGATATTCAAATTTAACAGGGATAAAAGATTTTCTTAGGGAAGGGATCGAAATGATTGCATAGTATGAGATGTGTGAGGATATACAGAGCTTCATGGTAGTTATGCCCTTGGTAAGTCAGATGATAGGGTGAAGTCCATTAGCGACTTTATGAATTATTTCAGAATAACTTAACAGTTCTTTTAGGAAGCTAAGGACCATCACTGACAATGTATTCCTTTTAGTAAGGATTAAGGAAAACACACAAAAGCATTTACATGAATTGCAAAGTAATACTGGTTCTTGGTTTGACAACCCAACCTTTAGTGTAAATTATACAACTTTTAATTTTTGAAATGATAAGTGGGACCTTTTCAGTAAGTAGAGGGGCCTAAAATAGGAGAGAAACAAATAAATAAGGGAAACCAATTAGATTTTCCAGTATCAGATGGAGAATCACAAAGTTGGTGAACCAGTATTAGATATAGGCACAAGAACCTAAAAATATCACTTGGCATCATAATGCATTTTCCTTTTACTGTTTGGTTAAGCAATTGATGAGAGGAAGTGGTTGCAAGCCTAGAGGAACTACATGTGTAGGGTGGTTTGAAGATGTTGGAGTTATTCTAGCATTGGAAATATACACAATGATTTTCTTTTTTCACTGTAAACTAGATTGGTTGTAGCCTAGGAGATCATAATGGATTGGTTATCCCAGTATTTTCTGTTCTAGTAAATAGTAAAACTCATTTATTAGGACTGTAACAAACTTGTATACAAGGGAAGTTTCTGTGTGAATCTCAAATAGAGGAACATTGTCACTCAAATTAATCTATGTTTCTTCTCCTGTTAATATTGTCCTCTGTCTCTTCTATTTTCTCAGAAAACTTTAAAGTGTGTGAATATTTTTACTCTTAATGTTAGCAAGCACAATGTGCCACCACAAAAGGACACCATCACAACAAGAAATTAAAAACCATTGAAGAATGTCCCTTTCAATTAAAGCATCATATTCCGTATCGGCTACCTCTTGATATGACTGCTGTTTCATCAACTTTATTCCTCAATGGACTGCAAGTCTCGATAAGTGCAGCCTTTTTACCAGTCACCTAGATTCAAAATACAATAGAATTTTAACTTTATCTACCAGTAATGGTAATAAAAATTTAAAAACTTTAAAATGTAAAACTATAAACAGCTCTTTCCCTCTATTTGAAATTAGATGTATATTTAGTTAAAGTAGGCCATATTCATCATAACAAAACATCTATATGATCAATTCAATTGAACCCATAAAGCTAAAATAGGCTGCATTGGCAACTAAAACCTTTGAAAAGTGTTTAAATTTCTACCTCCTTAAAATCCACCTCCACATATAAATGTGGTGCTTTCCCCTCATCCTGCCAGGAAAAGATTTTAAAACATTTAAGTTAAGATTGAATATCAGCACACATCATATATGAGTGAAGTTAAGCAAAAGATTACAAGTAAACTGAAACTAATGATAACAAAACAAAGTACAGATTTTCATACTTCATGTCCAGATTCATGATCCCATCTCAACAAGAGAATGGAGGCCATCAAAAAATGGCCTGGGATATCAAATATAAATTTGCATCTTTGATGCGCATGGATGAAACAAGGAGACATTTTTCATCAGCAACAGGAAACAACATCCCTATAAATAACATCATCCTAGAAAATAATAGGAAAAATTATGCATGGAAGTTTTAGGCTAGTTGTTAACTGATTCAGTTTAGGTGAAGTACAGATTCATTATATAATCTGTGCATTATTTACACCAGCACAATTGTAACAATGTCCAAACTATCTTCAGTGCCACCAGACAAACATAGGAAGAGCAAAGAGAACAAAAGCAGAAGCAGAGAGAAAGTAAATGTGCCAGTGATGAATAATTCACAAGGACCAAAAACTGGATAGAGTCTTACATATCTGTATTGGAATATTCCACCACTCGCTATTTCAAATTCACATTATAGGACAAGTCCAAAAACCTTAAAAAATTTTAACCAGTAATTAGTAATTTAACATAATTTTATTCATCAAGAGTCATACACGTCAACCACTGCCCATTCTTCATTTATAAGTAATACTTGCAGAACTTGAAGAGTATTGGGAGCTTAAGTTTCGGGCATAAAACACATTGTGGCATGAGAACTTAAGTTTCAAAATAATTTAATTTAATGTCCCAATTTCTTTGTCTTCTGTAGCACAGACTATGATATTCTGTCTCTTAATGATTAAGATTGTAAAACCAGCAGCCAGTTAGCAATCCCACCAGTACAAAATCAAAAATGTCCTCATTGCCTTTTAAGACACAAAATAGCAAAACTTCACCAAGTTTTAAATGCAAAACCCCTGGATCAATATTTGATTCAATCCAAACCTTCACCCCACCCACATGACTTCAAAATGATAAAAAAAACTATAGTTTTAATAACAGTAAACTACATCTTCCACAATACTTTATGACAACTCACAAGGAAACCCAGGCACCTGCAACTGAAAATATGTTGTGTCAAAGCCTGCTCCAAGTGATAATATCTGCTTCTTGATCGGTGCACCATCATCCGTCTTCTTCTCAGCATCAAGAAACTGATGGACAAGTTTCCGAATAGCAGCCCAACGAGCAAAGTAACCTTCATATACACAAAACAATCAAGAAAAAAGCATTAACAAATTACTAAGTTGAAGGGTAACATACATAGGTAAACTTCCTACCGCGATTAATAATCGGAGATCTCCTCACAGGTCTTCTCACAAACAAATGAACGTAATCATCTTTCATGTATCCCTTCTTTACACATGACCTGCAACCAGTTTATGGAGAGTAAATATTCATCGTATAATAATAAAAAGGTGGTTTTAAAAACCCCAACAACCCCTACAATGATATAGAATGAGCAAAATCCTAAAGAAGAAATTCAGAAAAACAAATCACGGGCAAGTAAAAATATAATATTTACATTAACATGAAAGGCCAAAAACCAATGTATAAGATTCATCTATTCTTATTTCATGTTAAGAAATAAGAACAACCCAGATGGACAATAATGTTCACAACCCATTACAGCAGCAACAACATTTTATTGCACGGTGAAGTTGGCTAATGATACGATGACAAATATATTGCACCCTATGATTCTCACAACCCATTGTAATACAAATAAAAATAAGCTTCACATGGAACAAATTGCATGATTCCAAATGCAACCCATGAATAAAAAAACAATTTTTTTGCATTGGTCTAAGGCAAACAATAAAAATAAAAAGGGGGGTGTGCGAACAATTTGCTGGCGGAGGCATCATCGTTGGTGGCTTGAACGGCTATAGTGTTGCTGTGGGAATCGGACATCCTTGTACACCGCAGACAAACGTTATGATCCCTCTTTCGTAAATGTTTAGGTTTTGGGATTGGCAATGAAATTGGGGAATATCACAAATTCACAACACAGCTTCTGCATACCCAGATAGAAAAAAGCCACGTAAGCTCTGCAATTAAGGTATTGCGGAGAAAAATATACTGGGATGACAAAGGTATTTAAATTTTAACATTCCCTATGTATAATTAAAATGACAGAATTATCAAAAAGAAAATGAAAAGAATGTTTATAAAATATTCTTAAGGATAAATTACACTTTTTTTAACAAAATGTCATTTTTGTCTTAATTATAACAAACAAAATCATACTCATATGTGTCTTTGGATTTATCATTAAAAAGAACAAGTTATTATAATTTATTACTGAGACATTTTTTAAAAATAATTATGAGACATCTATTTGATTTGATGTTTGGATTTAGTTATTGAAAAATGGTTTTTGATATAATTTCTCGTATTTGAATTGGTGTCTAGGGGCTCAAAGAATATTGAAAATGAAAGTTACTTTTAATAGTTTTTATCAGCAAATACATTCATTAAAATAGCACTAAGATATTACATTGGATTTGGATTGTTAGAATGTTACGAGGAAATGCAAATGGAAATGAAAGAAATAGAAAGAAAATAATAAAAAAGAGATGAGAAGGAAATTATATTGTTTAGATGAAAAGAAATAAAAAATAAAGCAATGAAAAAAAAAATCTTATTATATAGAAATAAATTTAATATAAATAAAATAATTGTTTGAGAATTAAATTAAATTTTATGTATACAAATTTAATTTTTTTATTGTAATAAATTTTAATATATAAAAAATTATTTTAGTTTATTTTATTTTTTAATAATATTTATAAATTTATTATTATTTATTAAACAAATATCTACTTGATTTCCTTCGATATGAGAAAAGAATTCATTTTCATTGAATCTCACTTACTTTTTTCTTTTTCCTATCATTTTTTCTTCCTTCCAAACAAAGGAAAACTTTCTTTTCCATCTCTCCCTCATTTTTTCTCGATCCAAACAAATCATAAAAGTATGTAGTATCTAAAGGTGGCAAAATGGGCTGACTCGTTGGACCTACCTGTTAAAAATAAACTAAAGGGTGGGCTAAGACAAGTCTTTAGCTCACTACTTAGCATGTTTACACAATTAATCAATCCAATGTAGTATGCATTTCATTAAACCAGATTTATGAGCAAATAGATCTTAGGTCTTTTGCTCAAATATGGATCCCTTGGCTATTTGACAAAAGTCCTTGCATTAAGCGTTGTTTTTTTAAAAAAAAATTAACTTTCTCCCTAAACAAAGAAATTAATAGGCATTATGTTCCTCGACCCGTTCAAAAACCATAAGCACAAACACGAAACATTCTCCTGTTGAAAACACACATTAGGTATATGAAACAAGACATTAATAATAATTAGAATGTATAAGTGATACAAGAGTATTCAATATGTAGCTAGAGTATGAATGGATTACAGCCAAACCCAACAAAAAAAGCGTTTAGCTACACATTTTCATGTGGATTATCCTAAAAACAAAGAAAATACAAAATGACCAATGGAGAATAAGAGAAAAGGAAGGGAACCCAAAAAAGATCTCTTGTTTTCAAGCTTCCGCGTAGTGTTCCTAACTTTCCACATACCAAAAGATCCTTAAAATTTATGTTTTACGGCTTTCAAGTAAGTCATGTTATGAAGAATCCACTCAAGCGGTAGGTGTACCACTTGAGCAGTCGAGTAAAGATATGCACCATTTGCTCGAGCTATAGAATAGTTGCTCAAGCGATCATTCTACATCTCGAGCGGATGGCCTTCAGGAGTTGATCATCAATTCTTCATTTGTAACTCTTTTTGATGCCTAGAATCTATCAAGACAAATTCAAATCATCAGTTAGTTATACATTTAACCGTTACTTCAAAATGATCAAAATGAGGATATTAAAATGCATAAATTAAGTGGTTTAGTGTCAAATTCAAGTGAAAATTATTGAGAAAATATACTAAAATTGACAACTAACATCAGGCACATGATGCATACTAACAAATTTCTAACAAGAAATGCACTTCTTAATGTACACCATCATGTCCTTTTTTATTGTGTGCCACCAGTACCCGTCCTAAGGTTTTTGCTACCAGTATGTTGTCCACATGTTCCTTTATGCACTTCGATCATCACTTATTCAGTTGTTCTTGTTAAGGCACTTCAAATACAAGATGAATGGGTCTCGCCAAAATAACTTTCCATCAATCAAAATGAAATTTGGCAAAGACTTCTTTGACTTTTTTCTTTTCAAAGGAGTTAATGGGTAGCTTCCCGTTCACCATATATCGGACAATTGGTGCAATCTAGAAGTCTATGTTAAAGGCACGAAGCATGTTGACCTAAAAATGGACTATTTACTTGGCTCGACTATGGTGCTTTAGATCACCGTTGTGGTGGACTTTACCCTTTAGGTGCTTGCTAGCCTTGATAGGGTATCAACTCTATTTTCTCCCCTTGGGACATGTTTAAATCCAATTTCCTTGAATTTCTCCTCGTGTTCAACTCTCTGGCTTAGTATACCCTTCGAAATTTGAGAGATGACAAGTTGGAAATTGTTGCTTAGCATTATTTCTTTGCCACTGACATCCATCGCGATCCTTAATTCTGGCCAAAAAAGCTTCATACTCTGCTTGATTGTTTGAAGTTTTAAAGTCAAATCTCAAAGAAATCTTAATGTGCACCCTGTTGTGGCTCTCAACCACTATATATAACCTTTGCTATTGTAGGATCCATCCATGAACATAGTCTAATGTGAATGCTTGTTCTCTAGAATTTCTCCTATCATTTATGCAACAAACTTTGCTAAAACGCAAGCCTTAATAACAGTTATGGGCTTATATGAGATGTCAAACTCTAAACGCCTGATAACCCACCCAATCATTCTTATCGCAGAGTCTGGTTTGTATAACATTGTCCTTAAAGGCAGGGTCGTTATGGTCACTATTAGGTATGTAACACCCCTAATTTCGTTATTTTTTATTTAAAATAAAATTTCAAAGGAATTTGATTATAGTTCTTTAGAACTTTTTTATTGTTATATAATTTATAATTTTTTAGAATTTTCTTATTTTCTTATTTTTTTATAATTATTTTATTATTATTATTTATTTTTTTAAGAATGACAAAAATACCCTTAACCTTTCATCTAATAATCAAAATGCCATTACCGACATCATCGCTTACATCATCGCTTACATCATGAATAGTAAAATAAATAATTAAATAATCTTAAATAGTAAATTTTTTTTCCTATAAATAGATGGCTCATTTACAACATTTCCACACAAAAATTAGAGAGAGAATCTAAAGAGATAGTGCGTAAGAAATTAATAGAGAGTAAATTCTTTTGGTAAAAAGAAGTTCTGCCGGAGGTGTAAGGTAATAACTTTCTTCTATATTATTTTTATAATTTTAGTTTATTTTTTTAGCACTCTTAAACCATTGATATACTAGTACTATTATGAATAAGTTACTATAGTAAAAATAAGTTATCACTGTGTTATTTTTACTATTTACTATTACTATTCAAAATTTGCTATTTACTGTTACTATTCAAAATTTACTATTCACTGTTATTGTTCATGATTTACCATTTACCACTACTATTCAAAAAGTTACTATTCACAATTTACTATTTACTATTACTATTCAAAAATTACTATTTACCGTTACTATTAATGACTTACCATTTACCGTTACTATTTATTATTACTATGCACATTTACTATTTATCATTCTGATAGCAATCTTAATTTTCATCTTAAGTTTATACTGAAATAAGTTAGTATTAATATTTTGTTAGAACTTGGAGGCGCAGAGCGAATTCACTTTTGGTAGCAAATCAAGGTAAGGGGGGTGAGATTAAGGATATAATATGAAATTACATAAGAATATTGGGAGGAGTCCCCTACTCCTTTTAAACATAACAATATTATTATTTTAAAATAATAACTTTTAACTTAAAATTTATAATAATTGTTATTAATAAATTAAGCATCTTGTGTAACTTAATATCTAAAATATTTAAGAACTTGAACTATTATGACCTATGCGGACTAGATTGAACCTATGCAAGGACTTGAACTATTATGGACTTGACTGAATCTATGCAAGGATTTGGACTATTATGACATATATGGACTGAACTAGACCTATGTAAGGACTAGACTATCTTGGATTTACATAGACCTATACGAGGAATTGACCATAGGACTTAAAACAAACTTTATTAAATAACCATTGAATTTTAAAATTATCATATTTATAACTAATATTTAATTATTTGATTTGATTATGATTGTTAATATTTATTTATGCTTTATGATGTTTGATTGTGATTGACAATGTTTGATTATGATTGATAATCTTGTATTGTGGAGTTTGAGCATATAGCAAGCATGGCGGAAAGCTAAAATTCAGTAAGAATTTACTTATCTCCTACTTCTTTATTTACTTTTTCATATTTATTCAAATTACTTTTATGAAATTTCTTAGATTTCAATAAAACTACATAAGTTTTTAGAAATCTCTTTTTATCTTTAATTATATATGTATATATCTTTACTAAAATTTAGATTTTTAGTTAGTTTATCAGAAAGAAAAAGAAAGAGAATTTATTTTATAAAAATAAATTTTTTAATATATATATATACGTATTATTTAAATGTATAAAAATATTATACAAAATTTTCAAGTACTAAGATTTTAAATATTGATAATTCCAAATTTAAGTTTTTAGAAATTAATTTTGAACTGACAGGTTGTGAAATATATTTAAGGCTTTGAAACTCAAATTTATAAGGAGATTTGATTTGTGATTTGAAAAGGAACTGTACTAAAATTCTATGTGCGTATTTGAGAAGTTGAAAAAGTACAGTTTACTGGGGTGGCTATGTCGTGATCCATAGGCCCTGATAATATAATTGAGTTTCTAAAAGCCTTAACCAACTAAATACGTGAGTAGTTCATGCATCATGAATCATCAAAGAGAAACAAAATGATATTGTCTGGGGACGGATTATAGAAACCGAGGATACATTAGAGGAGGCTTAATTGTGAGCCTTAGGATGAGAGGGTGTGAAAGGGTGCTTCAGGGGACCTGGGGTAGCTCCCTAGTGTCGGGTACTTTCACAATAAAAACCTTTTCAATCTGACTAGTCTCTAAGTGTTTCCATACCAGTTGAGCTGTTCATGTTATTATTATCCGGAATTATGGAACAGTGTAAACTCCTGGTTGGCCCAGTGCAAATTAAAATTTAAGGGGCCCACATATATAGATAAGTTATGATGAAAATATGGCATATCATTCATACATTCATAAATTGATTGTGCTTGTGATTGTGATTGATATTATTACACTAGTTTGTGAAAACCCTTTATTGCTTATGTCCTATTTGGGAATATTATATTCTGTTTCTCACTCCTTTCTCTATGTTTTTGTTTCATATGTTTTAAATTAATGGTTCGTACAGAGGGAAGGATCGAAGAACATTGACAGTATATGTAGCACGTTCTAGAAAGGGAGCTCGGTATGAATACCGTAGTCCAATGAATAAATAATGTCTCTAGGCAACTGTTCTTGGGCCATGGAGTTTCCTCTCTTTCTTATAATGTTTAATGTTTATTTTCTTCGGATGAATGTACAAATACTTTATAAAGTTTTAATAATATTGAGGTATTTCAGATATAATGTATATAATTTATTCTGATAGTTTCTTTTTAACAAACATATCTTTAGTAAAAAAAAATTATTACAAATTTTTCTAGAATTTATTAAGGTGTAACAGAGGGTGTTACAAAGTGGTATCAGAGCAGTTAATCCAATAGGCCTGGGGAAAAAGTCTATCTTGCTTTGTCTGTAAACTTTGTATAGGTGATAGAGAATAGAATATCCGACTTGGTAGTAACTGTGATTGATGTGACAAATCTCAGTTACTGTGAAACAGGAAACTAATGGCTGGAAACGATCTTGCTGGAGTTGTAGAACGCTTAATCAATGCAATGGGAGCACGTGAAGGTCAAGGTAACGATGCCTTGAGAAGGCTGGACCTATTCGAAAAGCGCAATCCACCTCGTTTCAAGGGAGGATATAACCCTGATGGAGCACAAATCTGGATTCGAGAGATAGAGAAGATATTTCGAGCATTACAATGTAATGAAGCTGATAAGGTAGTCTTCGCTACTTATGCCTTATGTGAGGATGCCGAACATTGGTGGGATAGCACGCGTAGACAATTCGAAGTCAACGACGTGGAGATCACTTGGGATTATTTCAAGGATATGTTTTTGGAGAAATACTTTCCAGCTGATGTTAAAGAGAAAAGACAATTCGAATTCCTGTCGCTGACCCAAGGAAATATGACTGTTGGAGAGTACGCATCCAAGTTTGAAGAGCTATATCGTTTTCATTCTCATTATAATGATGCTACTAATGAAAGAGATCGGTGTGCAAAGTTTGTAAATGGATTGCGGCCAGAAATTAAGGAAGCTATACGAATGCAGGAAATCCGTGAATTTTCTGTATTGGTAAATCGCTGCAGGATCTTTGAAGAAGATCATAAGGATAGAATGACCAAAAGTCGTGAGCCCATTCACAAGGTAGGAGAAATGAGAAGTGGAGGACCTCACCATCACCAAAGAAAAGACTTCTGGAGAAATAAGCCTTACCAAACGCCATTTCACCGGTTTGGAGCAACATCTGTTCCTAACAGACCCCAAGCTTCAACTGGAAGCTATTACCCAACATCTGCCCCAAATTTTAAATGTTTTGTCTGTGGAGGACCCCATTTGAAAAGGGATTGTCCTAAAAACACTTATGTTTGTTTTAAGTGTAACAAACCAGGTCATCACATCAAGGATTGCCCAGAGATGAAGAGGGAAAACCCTGAAGGTGCAAGTACAAGCATAAATACTCAAGGAGGCGCGCACAGTGCAGTCGGAAGGCCGAAGGCAAAAGGAAAGGTTTTTGCAATCACTGGAGAAGAAGCATCTCATTCTGATTCCATGGTGGGAAGGTAAGTGTATCATTAATAAGATTCCTTTAACTGTTATGTATGACTCAGGTGCATTGTAACATCCTGCTTTAATAGTAGTTCAATTATGTAATTTATGAAGCATGGAAGGTCTGTAAGTGTTGATCAATGAATAAAACACTCTATGGATGGCTTTTAATGCTCCAAAAGTTTCATTTTTGGGTATAATTCTAGAATTTATATAGATCCTTATTGATAAGGCCTAAATTCCGAGTGAAAATGCCTTAGAAAGAACTGTCTGAGTGAGAAAGAGACTCTGTTCCGAGTGAAAACTGTAAATTCCGAGTGACCAAAAGGAATTCTGAGTGGAAAATGGAAATACCGAGTGAAAATTGTATTTTTCCAAGTGGAACATGGTCAAGAGGACTTATTCTGAGTGACATTTTGTCTCAGAGACTCACTGCTGAGTCAAACATCTCAGGAAGACTCAATTCCGAGTCAAGTACTTCAAATAACTCATTTCCGAGCTAATTATTCCTGAGTGACTAGTTTCCGAGTCAAACACCCCAGAAAGACTCATTCCTGAGTCAAGCTTCTTCCAAAGACTCGTTTCTGAGTCAATCATAATGCAATACCGAATGAAAGTTCTACCGAGCAAAAACCCAAGAATTGGGAATCGGTTTTAATAAATTTACCGAGTAAGCAGTTGAGTGGAATAACTCGGTTTGGAGATGAATTACCGAGCAACAACTGACCTAATGTTGAGTCCTCTTTGGCAATGAAAACTGAGTGAATGATGAGCAATAAGGATTACCTTGCCGAGTGGAAAACCTGAGTGTTGGAGTCGGACTCAGAGGAATACCTCTGAGTATAAAAAGAATAAGGTGTTTCTGAAAGAGGAATCAGAATTGTGTAACATACCGAGTGAAGCTTATGCATATTGTCCTTTTCCGAGTAGTGAAAACCTTAGAGGATTCCGAATGAAGAACAATTCAAGGGCTTCTGCGAAGTGGAAACCTGGGAGCATTGAGTCGGTCTGAGACGACTTGACCGAGTGAAAGGATGAAGGAAAAGGAGTCGGTTTTAATTAAATTACCGAGTGGATAATTGAGTGGAATGAGTCGTCTTATTAATGATTTGAAACAGCCAAGTGGAAAACAGAGAAGAACTGACTCGGTTTCAGGGAGAATATGCCGAGTGAGATATTTTATAAGTAAGTCCGAGTGAGGAAACTTCGACTGTCACCTCCAAGGAAGAGAAATCAGACTGAGAGTTTCAAATAGAACCAATTCCGAGTGAATAATAGGTGAAGACTCGGTTTCAGGAGTTTCTACCGAGTGGATTAAGATGTTGAAGTGAAAACCGAGTGAATGAAGAATCGGTTTTGGGGAGGGAGAGTGTCTGGCTCAAGCGAGTCGGATTCCGCTGGAGCAAGGGGACTCGGTTTCCCTTCTTCTTCACACGACTGGAGGAATTCCAGTCGGTTTATAGGCTAACCGAGTGGAATTCCAGTCGGTTTTCAGTGCCAGGAGTAACTTTTGACTCCTTTCTTGTCTCTTATGCAATTTTTAATGCAACCAAAACCATTATTACTCACCCTAGTGGGTGGACGGCCAGAAGTGGACCATTATAAGCCACTTTCTTATTTTTTATCCTCCATTATCTCCACTAACAGCACTAAACATCCACTAATGGAAAAGCTGTTTCCCACTTGTTTTGCATTATTAACTCAGCCTTTTGCTAAGACCTGAACGTGTGACATCCCGTGTAATTTTCTGAATAAATTTTTTGTGTTTTTGAAAGATCAATTTAAAATACATAAATTAAACTCAGAGTTCACATAAAATTCGATAATTGCGGAATATTAACATGCATACTAGTCGTGATTAATAAAATTCATGAAATATTTGCATAGCGGAAACGATTTAGAAGTAACAGTACATAGTACGTAATATTTATTACAACCCATTAAATTAAAGTAGAAATCAAAGTCCAAGCAATATATCATATAGTCATCAATCATGGCATCACTCTTCGTTCTGCGTGGCACTCACTGTAAAAATTGATGTAAGAGTGAGACAGAATATAGAATAAGTATAAAATAGATAAAATTGCACAAACACAATCAACAAATCATAATGATATGATGGATATGCCAGACGAGTTCATTTATATATAATGAGTCTTTAATTAGCCAATGATGTCATGCTAGATCCATTTGGTTTGGTGGGAGTACTGCAGTAAAAAGTCTCAAAAGACTCCAGTAGGAATTAGCATAACCATGAATCCCTACACTTTCATGGCTCCTGCGAAATTAAGTGCACAAGTAGGAATTAGCATAACCATGAATCCCTACACTTTCATGGCTCCTGCACAAATAAATATACCAGTAGGAATTTGCACAACCATGGATCCCTACACTTCCATGGTTCTTGTGAAAATAGAGCTTAAACTCATCATAGAGTAACCCCCCACCAGGGTAGGCAATCTTGGAACCCCTAATTCCATGGTGCGTCCAAATGCTTATGATGCATGAATGCCTTTAATTCTCTTTAACATTTAACATACCATGATATATTAATTTCCAAAACCACTTGGAAAACCACAAGTCCTCAAAGGATACATCACATATAATAATTTTTCAGAATCATGGATTTACTGTCTCAACCACATGTAACAATAACCGCAAGGCATTCATGTACATATAAATTAATTCCGTTATTCAATATTATTCACCACCACAATATACAAAACTGTATGACACTCAACAACATTCATAATAATTCATAATCACTCAAGAATTCAATAATAAATTATTACCCATAGAGAAAATATCATTTTTATCCATAATAACCATTATAAGTAAATTTCAGCATTTCCAAACAGCGACATACGTTAGTAAAACTGTCATAACATGAGCAAATCAAATCCTTTTTATGTGATTCCACTTTCTATAGCTCAATAACATAAACATCTACAACTTTCATGAAGACCATAACTTCAAATTCTAAACAGAATCATCACTTATTCACAGAATACAAAACTACCTCAAAAAGAATTTTTAAAACGTACATAGATTAGTATTTTTAACGTTTCTGGAGATACAAAAACAATTTTGGCATGAAACCAGTTCTAAATTTTTCTTAACACAAATATCTACAACTTTCATGAAGATCATAAATTCAAATTCTATGCAGAAATACCATTTATCCACAAAATACAACACTGCCTCCAGATGAGCTTTCAAAACGTACATATATAGTATTTTCAATGTTTCTGGAGTTAAAAAATTAGTTTTGACATGAGACGAGTCCTAAATTACTCTTAATATAATTATATACAACTTTAATGAAGACACCAACCACTAATTCACACCACAAAATTCCCATTTTTGAAAATAAGATTCGGATTTCATAGTTAACAGATTTACAGCTTGTACATACTTCAGTGTTTTAGGCATAACTCAAGCTACAAAATTATTTTGACTTGAAACCACTTTTTATAGATCCATAACATAAATACCTACAACTTTCATGAAGACCATAATTTCAAATTCTGATCCGGTCTCAATACCGGTATCCGATCTGCTATACATATTTCAACGTCTTTGATAAGACATCTACGTGTAACCGGTGTCATCGGTATACATCCGAACTGTAATTCCGTATCAGGCGTTCTCCCTATACCGGTTGTTCAGGATAACACCATGACATCGGACAATACACACGTCACTGTGCTAATGACAAGGATTGTTACTACAGGGATCGATCAATAATTCCCTACACTACGAGCCAAATTTTGCTCACGGGAATGGTCAACTTGTTCCCTAATCCTAGTCTACATTCTCTACGCTCAATATAAAATAGCCACTTGACCCAATCATGCAGGTAAGTGCGCAATATAATAATGCTAGTGGGAGTTGGTGGTTCCCCACCAACGAGTCCTCGTTAATCGAGCCAATCAGGTATATGAACTGACTTCAGGATTGAGGTCAGGGATCTTCTTCTTCAGCTCTTTTACGACTGATTCCTCTCTGAATACATTCCTTACTTGGAATATAATCACTGACTTGAGCGTCGGAGAATCTTTGCAGGTGACACCACCATTCGCCCACTTCAATGCGTTAGGTCGGTGTGAAGGATCTCCAGAACGCCCAATCCGCTCTCCTCATTCAAGGACAACGGATACATACATCGGATACACATACATCCGGACTACTAGACGGTATTGACATACTATTCGTGACTGGCTTGAGATCGGATCTATTGACCCCGGTCCAGGACAGATCATTGGCACGCCCGGTGGGACCCGATAAAGTTATTCCCATATCCTTTGACAGAGCAGGTAATCCACAATGGAAGGCGAAGCACAAGACTTCATGGAGAATCAAGCTGAAGGCAGAACCAATCCTAATGCCTTCAGAAAACTCAACTTCGATTCTCATGGGGGCAGCTCAAAGAAGATAGTAACTGTGTCTGATCCTGATCCTCGCGATGAGTTGATCAAACAACTTCAGAGGGAACTCGCTGAATTGCGAAGAGAAAAAAGGCAAAGCGAGGATAAAGAGTCATCTCGCACGCGAAACACTCCCCACACAACTGATGGTGAAAAGTCCACCACTCTTCAGTACTCAAAGATCCCAACGTTTGAGGAGGGAGAACAAACTCGCGATTCTGAGGATGCAGCTTCCCGAAGGAAGAGAGATTCAACAACAGCACCCCCATTGTCTTACAATCTTAAAGTTCCTTTTTCAAGGAGACTTATGGGCATCAGCATCCCCAAGCACCTTCAAACCACTCAACCACTTTCCATCGGAAAGTATAATGGTGAAACTGATCCAACTAAGCACCTGGATGCTTATGTGTTTGAAGCCATGTACTTGGGGGCTGATGAAGACGTGATGTGCCGAATGTTCCCTCGAACATTGTCTGAGGAAGCCCTCGGGTGGTTTAAAGGTTTGCCTTCTGGATCCATAGATTCTTGGACGGGAATGGCAGCTGCCTTTGAAACCCACTTTGTCATCTCCAGAGACGTACCCAAGACGTCTCATACCTTGGCTCAGATTAAGCAAAGTGAAACTGAGGGCTTAAAAGATTTTTTGAGGAGGTTTTATAAGGAAGCAGCCCTGGTTCCTAACCTCACAGAATCTATCAAGCTGCATATCGTAATTGAGGCATCGCAGCCAGGATCAGCTTTCGCTCTTTCATTAGCAAAGAGCCCCCCAACAACTTTTGAGGAGTTCAGGAAAAAAGCCTCAAAGTATGTGAGCATAGAGATGCACTTGAAGGCAATGGCTGCAAAGAAAAAGCCACCAACACCATCTCCCCAAACCCAGAAGGGTAAGGAAAAGACGAGGTCAGAACGCATGGAGAGGCCATTCACCAATCCTAAGGTGGATAACCACCCTCCTCGACCTCGAGAAAGGCATGTCAATTCTTTCAGCCATTATGCACAGTTATCTGCCAGACCATCTCAGATTTTGAGAGAGGTCGGATGGCCAGTTTTCAGCACATATGGCATCAGGAGACCAGCCCCTATGAAAAGACCAGGAAATTCACGAAAGTACTGTGATTTTCATGAACAAAATGGTCATTCCACTGATGAATGCCAAGCTCTAAAGAACGCGGTTGAGACGCTAATTAGAGAAGGCAAATTGAAGCAATACCTGTTCAAAGAAAAATCCTTTGACAGGGCAGAACGGAATGAGAAAAGAGAAAGAGATCCCGACGATGGGGATGACAACAACCCCAGTCCGGTTCGAAAGTTCTCTGCTGCAGAGAAGCAAAAAGGTGTAATGACCGATAATGCAGCACAGAAAGATAGCATGCCCCAGCAACAACGTCAGGGCCGACGTGAAGTCATTGACATGATTGCTGGAGGGTTCGCTGGAGGAGGAGCTTCAATTACAGCCCGTAAGAATCATCATAGAATGATTCTATCTGTACAAGGGAAAGTCAAGGACAATCGCCCTTACAGAGGAGGGAATGAGGCTCCCACAATCTCTTTCTCTGACGAGGATTTTGGCCCAACCGTTCCTGGTGGTGACGATGCTGTAGTCATCACTGCTGTGATCGCCAACAAGGACGTCCGAAGAATCCTTGTTGACCAGGGAAGTTCCTGCGATGTTATTTTCTATAATTGCTTTGAAAGAATGGGTTTTAAAGACTCAGACTTACAGCCTTACACGCAGGAACTAACAGCTTTCAATGGCGCAAAGCAATTAACTAGAGGGTATCTTGATACCCTTATCTCGTTTGAAGGCGAGCCAGGAGCCAGGACGGTTAGGTCTCGGGTGCTAGTGATTGATGTCAAATCACCATTTAATGGCATCATAGGCCGTCCTACTCTGAATGCAATGGAGGCAGTTGTATCAACCCCACATCTCCTTATCAAGTTCATTGACAAGGATAATGCTGTGTCATCTATCCGGGGTGATCAAGAGATGGCTAGGTACTGCTACAACCTTAGCCTCAACATGACAAAGCTGGACGCCTCCAATAAAAAGAGGAAACTTAATGATACTGGAACATCAGCTGGATCTGTAAGTCTTGTCGACCTGGATCCTAGGGCGGATTTGAACATTGATTCGTTCAACCCATCAAAGCCCACACCGGATGGAAGTTCCAGGGACATTGTCTTGGGAGATTCTCCAGAAAAGATCACCCATATCAATGACAAGCTAGATGCTGAAATAGAGCAGCGACTGCTGGCTCTCTTGCAAGAGTTTAAAGACCTCTTTGCATGGACTGCAGCCGATATGCCAGGCATAGACCCTGAATTCTGCTGTCATAAACTTTCTGTCTATCCAGAGACGAAACCTGTGGCCCAAAAGAAAAGACGATTGGGTCCAGAGAAACAGAAAGCAGCTTGTCAGCAAACTGAGGAGTTGCTGAAGGCCGGATTTATCAGGGAAATCCGATATTCCTCTTGGCTTTCGAATGTGGTGATGGTCCCTAAATCCAATGGTAAATGGAGAATGTGCATTGACTACGTGGACCTCAACCGCTGCTGTCCAAAAGATCCTTATCCTCTTCCTAATATAGATCGGATGGTGGATGATTCCTCTGGTTATCAATACCTGAGTTTCATGGACGCATACTCTGGTTACAACCAAATTCCGATGTGCGAAGAGGATCAAGAGAAGACAGCTTTCATAAATGATCGTGGTGTCTTTTGCTATACAGTCATGCCCTTTGGCCTGAAAAACGCCGGGGCGACATATCAGCGCATGGTCAACAAGGTTTTCGAAGGTATGCATACCAAACTTGTTGAAGTATACATTGACGACATAATAGCAAAGACACCGGTTGGTGGCGATCATATTGAGGACCTACGCCAAGTATTCACCCGTTTGAGACAATTTAACATGAGGCTGAACCCAATGAAGTGCGCATTTGCTGTCCCTGCTGGGAAATTTTTGGGTTTCATGTTAACTCAACGTGGTATTGAAGCCAATCCAGGGAAGTGCCAAACGATTCTAGACATGCAGAGTCCTAAGAATCTCAAAGAAGTCCAATCCCTGAATGGCAAGGTAGCAGCTTTGGCACGATTCATGCCGAAGATGGCTCACAGGTCGCTCCCCTTATACAAAATACTGAAAAAGTCCAAGAAATTCGAGTGGGGACAGGAACAAGAAAAAGCTTTCCAAGAGCTTAAGGAGGTGTTGTCCAAACCTCCCATTCTCACAAAGCCTGACCCCGAAGACACACTCATTCTGTACTTGGCTATTTCAGATGAAGCTTTGGGCGTTGCCTTGATAAAAGAAACTCCTGATGGACAAAGACCGGTTTATTTCACTAGCAAGACCTTGCAAGGTGCTGAGATCCGGTATTAGAAAATTGAAAAGGCCGCCCTCGCTGTTGTTTGGGCCTCACGACGATTGCGTCCGTACTTTCACGCCCATCCAATCATAGTGAGAACGGATTTACCACTCCGTTCTGTCTTAATCAAGCCCGATCTCGCTGGGAGGATGAGCAAATGGTCTATTGAACTCTCTGAGTTTGATATATCCTACGAACCCCGCAGCGCTATTAAAGCTCAAGTCCTGGCTGACTTTATTGTGGAAATGACAGGGACTGATCCAGACTACCCTCGAGTCCATTGGACCATTTACGTTGATGGTTCATCAAACCAAAGAGGCTCTGGAGCAGGTGTAGTTCTCGAAAGTGACGATGGAGTACACCTGGAAATCTCCCTCCGTTTCAATTTCAAAACATCTAACAACCAAGCTGAGTACGAAGCTTGCTTGGCCGGGCTAAGAGCTGCAATTGACATCGGAGCTTCTGAGGCGACACTCTGTAGCGATTCACAGCTGGTGATTTCACAGATCTTAGGAGATTATCAAGCTCGCGAACCTCAACTCCAATTATACTTGAACTGTGTCAAGGAGTTGACTGAGAAGTTCTCAAAGGTGGAGTTCAATCATGTTCCACGTGAAGAGAATACGAGAGCGGATATACTCTCCAGGTTAGCAAGCACTAAACGACCGGGTAGCACCACTACTCTGGTTCAAAGCACGCTAACGTCGCCCAGCATCCCTCTTTTCCCTTCTCTAAACGCCATAATGACTGACTCCCTTTACGGAGATACATGGATGGCTCCTTACATCCGTTATTTGGCCGATGGACAGCTACCAACAGATGAGAAGGAAAAGACGAGGTTAAGGAGAGAATTACCGTATTTCACTATGATTGATGGTAATCTCTACAGAAGGGCACTCTCTGTGCCCTATTTAATTTGTCTCAAAGAGAATGAGGTGCAAAGTGTAATGGAGGAAGTGCATGGAGGACAAAGTGGACACCATGCTGGAGGAAGAAGCTTAATGCGAAAAATCCTCAGAGCTGGATACTGGTGGCCCACAATGAAGCAAGACTCCATTGACTTCGTCAAAAAATGCGACGCTTGCCAAAAATTCTCTAACCTACACCACACACCGGCGGAAGAACTCTTCACATCCGCTGTTCCATGGCCCTTCTATCAATGGGGATTGGATATTCTGGGCCCCTTTCTAACTGCTCCTGGGGGCATCAAATATCTCATTGTAGGGGTCGATTATTTCACTAAGTGGATAGAAGCAGAGCCGGTGGTGCATATTACTTCAGCCCGAACCCGTCGTTTCATGTATGAAAACATCATAACACGGATCGGGGTCCCAGCACGGATTGTCACAGACAATGGCACCCAGTTCACGGATAGAAAATTCACAGATTTGCTTGAAGGGTTAGGAATAACCCAAATATTCTCATCCGTCGAACATCCCCAAACTAATGGTCAAGCTGAAGTGGCCAACAGGGAGGTGCTGAAGGGACTAAAGAAACGCCTTGGCGAAGCCAAGGGCGGATGGACAGACCAGCTGTGTCATGTCCTATGGGCATATCGGACAACGCCTCATTCATCCACCAATGAATCCCCATATCGCCTAACATACGGGGTCGAGGCAATGATACCTGTGGAACTGCAGATTGCTTCCACAAGGGTTAAGTACTTCTCTGAAGAAACCAACAATGCTAACTTGGCATCCGAAATAGATGTCATACAAGAACTCAGAGAAGACGCTTTCATCAGAGATCAAGCCATCAAAGCCAAAGTTGCTCTCCGGTACAACAAACGAGTCCAATCAAGGACTTTCAACGTTGGAGATTTGGTTTTGAGGAAAGCAAGTATAGGGAATAAATTCGCCCATCAAGGCAAATTAGCCCCAAACTAGGAAGGCCCATACAGGGTATCCGAGGTCACTGGCAAAGGCTCTTATCGCCTTGAAAACCTTGATGGCACTCCAATCCGAAACAAATGGAACACCCAAAACTTGCGCATCTACTATAGCTAGCTGTTTCTACACTCTCCTATCCTTATCTTGGATTGAATACTGGAGAATTTATTTTCACAGCTACGCTCTCCTTGTAATTCTTATTTTTGATTTAATAAGAATCTCTCATAACAATTTAACTCTTTCGAGTTTTTCTTATGCTGTGATTTTCAGTTTATCCGGTGTACAGAAGCATATTCAGGACGGTTGATCTCAGCTACTTATTCTGTAGTTGACGATGTAACTCTTCGAATATGTGCAACGCACAAGAACATACTCAGGACGGATGATCTCAATTACCCATTCTGTAATTGACGATGTAACTCCTCGAGTGTGTAAATATTGAAGGCCCAGATTGTAGGATGAAACCGAACTCTGGGTACGGTTAGTAAGTTTGGCTGAACACCGGTGAAGGCTCAGATTGTAGGATTAAACCGAACTCTGAGTACGACTAGTAGGATAAACCGAACGTCAGTGAAGACCTGAGTTGTAGGGTTAAACCGAACCTCAGGGCATGGGTTGTAGGGCTGGTCCTTCTTCAAAGGCCACAAACCGAACCCCATTCGAAGACTATATGGGTTGTAGGGCTGGTCCTTCTTCAAGGCCACAAACCGAACCCCATTCGAAGACTACATGGGTTGTAGGGCTGGTCCTTCTTCAAGGCCACAAACCGAACCCCATGCGAAGGCTTGGGCGCAGTAAGCTGGTTTTTCTTCAAGACCACGCTGAACCCCAAGTGACGGGCGCAGTAGGTTCAGGATTAGCCCTGATCTGAACCCCGTATTGAAGGCTCAGATTGTAGGATTAAACCGAACTCTGAGTACGACTAGTAGGATTAACCGAACGTCGGTGAAGAATTGTCATTGGATAAAACCAAAGACCAATTGAAGAACGGCTGGTAGGATTAAACCGAACGCCAAATATTACATGGACAGTAGGATCAAACCGAACTCCAAACACAACAAGTAAGTTATACTGAACTCCAAATTAATACTCTCGTGAAGTTCTTTATTTGGAAGTTTTATAGCTTATAGTTCTGAGTCATCAATTCTTCAATTGAGACCTGACTCGTAAACCCCGACACAAACAATTCACTCGGGTACGCCACAATCTAAGGCATATTCACCTGAAATCTCTCAGTCAGAAATATTTGAGGAGGAATGTCTATTTTAAATCCTCACTCTTAAAAAAACTCTCACGAGAAAATCTCACTCAGAGTTTATTCAAAGTGATAATCACCCAATGATACTGGGGGACAACATAAACGGTTTAACGAATATCTTGAGGAATGAACTTTCGTCTAAACGATCTCACAATCATTCCCCTTAAACCGTTCTTGTAACAATGATGTGTTCCCTCATCAGCGGTGACCTTATTATGAAATTCATCTTGCATGTATAAGTCCGGTATGGAGATTTTGTTTTACAATCCGATCTTCATTACCTAAATCCGGAATGATACAATACACATGCAATCCCTCTATTAAAGTTGTTTTTCACTAAACAAGTATGGAGGTAAAAAACTCTTTTATTGATTAAATGAGAATTACAATTCGTATAATAATCCGGAGCTGATCCCGGAACACAGCGAATTTGAATCAATAAAATGAAAAAGGAAACAGGGAAGGGCGCTACTTTCTCTGGCTTGAATCTCCTTCTTTCCCTTTGCCTTTGCCTCCGGCCTTGCCTTCTTCAGTGCGAGAGCTCGTTCCTGTGCTTATGGGCTTCAGGAATGAAGGTCCCATCGATTGGCCTGCAGGTAAAGGAGCGAACTTATAAGGAGTGCTAGGCGGACTTTCATGACGCTTATCAACTATGGCCACCAGTTTCCCTTGATGAAACTCATAGAACGGGTCAATACCATTCAGATTAAGTTTCACCTTGGGATTCCGGTATTGAATTTGACGAACAGCCAACCCAAAGGATTCCTTGACTGCCTGATCGCACATATCCATAGCCTCGTCAAATTCCGCTTTTGTGTCCGCCAACTTTGAGAGCAGCTCCTTCTCCTTACGCGACCAATCTTCGGTTCCTCGAGCATAAACAACTTTGACTTCCTTAAGCTCCTCTTCCAGCTTTGAAGAGCGTTCCTTCTCCGCACAAAAACCGGAGTGGAGGTCGGAATTGATTTTCTTTTGATCAGCTACTTGGGCCTTCAACTCCTTGGCAAGATGTTTTAGCCTGACAATTTCTTCATCCTTCTTATATCCTTCCTCTTTGGAAGCTTCTAATTTACTTTCTAAACGAAGGATGGTTGCCTTGTCCTTAGCAGCAGCAACGCTAAGGTCATTAACCTTGCCAACCAACGAGCTCAGCCTCTCATTCTCTTCTGGAAGCTTGCGAACCGATCTTAGGAGCCCGGATAATTCTGCCAGGTGCTTCTGTCCGGCATCGCAAGCTTTGGCTACTTCATCGCTCATCAATGAGGGCTTCAGCTTGTACGGAGTCTCAGGAACGGCCTCAGGAACAAAACCCTCGTATACCAGATATTGAGCAAGACCGGAGCTACTTTGAAGGGGGCGAGTAACTTTTGGTGCAAAGTAAGTCGTTATTGGCTTTGCACCATAGGTGATCCCGTCGCCAGGAGCATCCGGAGTGGACCCTGCATCCAGAGTGGATCTTTCCACTTTCTTTCCCTTTGAAGGCTCCGGATCAGCACTCTCACTTGAAATTTTTTGTTTTTTCGGAGAAGGTTGACGATCCGAGGTCCTTGAGGAACCGCGTTTTATAGTTTTCTTCTTTTCTCCGACCTTCTCAGCCGCAACCTTCTCAGATCCGCCCTCCAGTAAGGGAATATCGTCACCAGCAGATGAGGTTAAAATGATGGTCTCCGCTGTGGCTTTCTTCGAATTCCGTTTCGCCTGAATATCATTTTCAGCTGCCACGGAATTCGCTCCAGCTTTGAGCCCTTTCAGTTTTTCCATCTCTGGAGATGCAGCTTCAATTTCAACTGCAAAACCAAGCAACACGGTTAGAAATCAACTACTTCAAGGCATGATGCGATAAAATATGAATATTAGCAAGAAAATTACGCAGATATTCCTCGCGGGTAGACCACGATCCTAACAAACGCCTGCAAGAGAAAAATTGATGCGAGGCGGTGTAGGATTGAAGGGCGGAAAGAACGGAAACTGAAGACGGGCTTAGTTCATCCTCCTCAGTGTAGTACGCCTGGGAGGTCAGCAAAAAGTGTTCATGCGTCCAAGCCACTGGGAACTTCGGAAGCCCATCTTCAGTTAACCAAAAAACTGACTCGTCAGGGTGAACGCTAATCTTCGTGAAATAAGATTTGAATGAATGACCATCAACTTTGGCGGAATCAGTGTACGCCTCGAAGTTGATGATCTTGGAGATAGTCCGGAGGGATATCAAGCTCACTCCTCCCTTCTCCTTATTTGCACGGCGGACCACCTGAGAGAAATAGAAAAGCATGGCCACCGTTGGTTCAAAGTTGAAGTGCTCCCCAAGCACTTCAAGAGAACGGACTAACCCCCATCCGTTGGGGTGAAGCTGCGAAGGGGCGCAGTCTAAGAATCTCAGGACCCCCATCTGAAAATCTGTAAGGGGAAAGCGTACGCCGAGATTCAAAAACAAGAAGTCATACATGTACAAGGACCTTTCGTCCGGAGTATGACAAATCCGATCTGATGGGAGCGGAGCTAATACCTTGAAACACCATTTATATTTATGCTGCTTCCAAACCGTAAACCGCGGCTCCAGCTCCCCTTCATCCTCCCGAGCGTGGACGGACGGTGTTTCACGAAACTCCTCAGCCACCCAGCTGAATGGACGTTTCTGTTGGAACTTCACCCAGTCTATCCGGTGTGCAACCACATTGCAGAGGCCGGACTGGGTCTTCAAGATATATTTCTCGGAAGGAGATCCCCCTTCAGACGATTTCCTCCCAGTGGCTTTCTTTGTCACCATTGTAAAAGCTTTGATGCTGCGATAAAATTTCACATCATCAGAGAGATACAAATCCCCACTTTCGACACTCTCACTGGAGGAGGAAGACTCTGAAGAGGGTATAATCACCCTTCGCCTTTGATATTGCGACTCCTCCCTCTCTGTATACTGTGGCCTCGACTGGAAGATCACTGGGATCCTCCCACCACGAACACTAGGGTTTTGAGCCAAAGCCCTTCCTCCTCTTCCTCTAGGGCCAACGCCACTGAAGCTAACACCCTTCCTAGGCATTCTCAAATATTGAAAAGAGAAACTGAGAACGAAGGGAAAGTGGTTACCTTAGATAGTGAATTGAAATTCACAGAGGTGGATACGAAGAACTTCTTGGAACTTTCGCAGAGATTCGTCAAGGAAGCAAGAAGAAATGGTAACTGAGAATTGCCAAATATGCCTATATCAGGGCACCAAAATTTTTCAAATACCCATTAAACATAACCTGTCGTTTACCCCCAAACGACTCCCCGTTTAGTGGACCAAAATTGTCATTTAAGTACATCAAGGCGCGAAAATGCCATCATTTTGTCACAGAGCCATCGAAATGGGCCTATTAAAACTAAATATTAGGCCCAACAAAACTATGCGTGACAGTTACTAAGACATGCGCACTTAATGCAATAATGGCGCGCCCACATGAATTAAGGCATTAAATGTCCAATCATTAGAAACGTGGCCACCATTACCCGAATACCAAGGGTTGCGAAATTCGATAAACTTCTGATATTTCCATTGTCGAATCCGCCCTTAAAATTTCATCACTACGGAACATGGTTCCCAGAACGGATATTTACACTTCGGTGCAAATCTGAAATCCAGACGTACTATGATCAATATAGCTCATATGAGCAAGTCAACTGCTTCCTCACATCAGCTAGGGGGCTAGTAGAGGTAAGACTCGGATTTCGGATGGAGCGAAAATTGGCAATTGAATCCGCACTCCCTTGATTGGAAAAATTCACCAGGACGGATGATCTCAATCACTTATTCAGTGATTCGATGACGTAACTCCTGGTACGAAGAACTCCAATAATCATTCCAGGACGGATGATCTCAATCACTTATTCAGTGATTCGGTGATGTAACTCCTGGTATGAAGAACTCCAATAATCATTCCAGGACGGATGATCTCAATCACCTATTCAGTGATTCGACGATGTAACTCCTGGTATGAACAATTCTCATCATCATTCTGAAAGTATTCACTCAATCCGTATTCCTACGATTGAAAAATGTCTCCAGGATGGATTATCTAAATCACTTAATCTGTGATCTGACGATGTAACTCTTGACGATGTGTACTTTTCCAGAACGGATAACCTCAGTCACCCATTATGTGATATGATGATGTAACTCCTAACGCGGTGTACCTGCCCAGGACGGATGATCTCAATCACCCATGCTGTGATCTGACGATGTAACTCCTGGCGCCATACACACCCAAAGGACGGATGATCTCAATCACCTAATATGCGACCTGATGATGTAGTTCCTGGTATCGTACACATCCCCAAGACGGATGATCTCAATCACTTATGAAGTGATTTAATGATAAAACACCTGGCATGATCAATACTCATAATCATCTTTATGATGGAAAATTCCGAAAGTCAGTCCGCACTTTCGATTTCTAGTGGTATTCTCCCAGGACGGATACTCTTTATCACCTATTCTGTGATACAACGACGTAACTCCTGGTGTAGAAAAAACTCCCATCATCATCCTTATGATAAAGGACTCAAACACCACTTCCTTGCAGTTCCCTAAACTTGGAACAATATTATCATCTCCTGTAAGAATATTACGGATTAGAAGCAGTCATCCGTCCTGTTACACTACTTTGCTAAACAGCGGATCGACCCATCTTTCCCCAAAAGAATTAAGAATCACGCCCCAAAGACAGGCACCTTCTTCTTAATACACACTTGGGGACATGTATATATTTATCCGTTCTAAATTTTATTTGTTATTTAATCTTCCGAGGCTATTATTTCAATCCGGCCTTAAGATTAATTATACAGAACGGATTAGAAACGATTTAAATATACATGAAACGACGAAGACAAATTTCTTCAATCAAAACTCATTCATTGAAATGAAATTACATACAATAGTTCAAAATCCGGAGTTGATCCCGGTACACAACTATACATGTAAATGAAAACAAAACTACTGAGGAGGAATCTGTTCTTCAGTTTTTTGTGCCTCTTCAGCACTGGGCTCTTGTGCTCCTTCCTTTAGAACCTCCGCACGAGTCTCGCCTCCAGGAGCCTCAGCCCTTTCTTCAGAAGAGGGAACCTCGGACGCAGGAAAGACGTAGCCAGGTCCCATGGATTGACCCTCAGGAAGAGGAGCCAAACCATATAAGGACGTCGGTGGATCTTCGTGACGACCATCCACCACTGCGACTAACTTTCCCTCATGGAATTCATAGTACGGATCCATCCCATAAAGGTTAAGTTTCGCAGTGGGGTTGCGGTAGAAGACTTGGCGTATGGCTAGGCCGAAGGACTCTTCAACAGCCCAGCTGCATATGTCAACAGCTTCTTCTCTCTCAGCTTTCGCTATAGCCAATTCTCCCCGCAACTTGGACAGCTCCTCACTAGATATCTCGGGCTCCACTTTCCTAGCCTTTAGTCCCTCTATCTCAAGAAGGAGCTTCTTCTCCCTTTGAGACCACTCCTCAGCATCAGCCTTATTTTTATCTTGGCTGCTGCGGAGTTCTTCCTCCTTCTCTGCCACCTTGCCTTCCAAGTTTTTAAGATCGCCTTTGAGCTTGAGATTCTCTTTAGTTACAAGATCCCCAAACTCCTTAGACTTGTTAAGACGATCTTCCATTAACTTCATGGCGGCTTTGTCCTTGTCTGAGGAAAGGTTGAGCTCTTCTAATTTGTCACTTAGCTCCTCAACCTTGTCGACGTTCTTAGCCAACTCGCTGACGGAAGATAGCAATCCAGCAAGTTCGGCTAGCTGCCACCTTCCGGCCTCACACGCTCCTTCAATTTCTTTAACACTAAGCGTAGGCCGGAGTTTATACATCAGTGGTGGAAGAGTGGCAGGAGTAGAACCTTCATAGGAGAGGAAGGGGGTGAGAAACGAGGTCGTTGGGAAGGAGGTCGGCCCTGATCCAGAAACCCCAGCAGCAGTGCCTTTATTGAGACCGGAGGAAGCACCAATCCCTTCCGAGGTTTCAACGGCTTTATCCTCCGAAGTCCTTTGCTTCTTGGACTGACGCTTCGAAGGATCATTCTGGATCTTTCTTCTCCTCTCAGTAACAGGAGGTTGACCCGAGGCTGTTCCAACATCGGATGAACCGCCCTCAACCAGTGGGATGTCCCCTTCAGCATCCGAGGTCAGGATGATTAACTCAGGACGATCCTTGGTTGAGGGCCTGGGCTTCACTTCATTCTCACGGGTGACGGATTTACCAGCCGCCTTGAATTTCTTTAATTTGTCCATCTCCGGAGTTTGCTGTTCTATTTCACCTACATGAACAAACACAAGATGTCAGCAACTACAAATATTCTATACATATTTGATAAAGGAGAAAAGATAGAATAAAACGAGAAGTACGCAAATATTCCTCCCGGACTCCGCTTGAGCTACTTAGCAGACGCCTACACGAAAAGACGTGACGACCTGTAGTGTGCGATTCAAGTGCGAACAACACTCTCGACGTCTCACGAGACAGATCGGATTGATCAGTGTAGTATGCGTGCAAACTCAAGAGGAAATGCTTGTGTGTCCAACTCAGGGGAAATTTGTCAACGTCCTCTTCATCCTTCCAAAATTTTGGTTTGCCCTTCTTAATGAAGATGCGAGTGAAGTAAGTCTTGAAGGACTTCCCATCAACCTTGGCAGAATCCGTATAAGACTCAAAGTTCACAAAGGAACAAAGAGTCTGGAGAGTCACCAGACCAACTCCGCCCTGCTTGTTTGCCCTTCGAACTACCTGAGTGTAGTAGAACAGCATCGCTACAGTTGGCGTGAAATTGAAGTGCTCCCCAAGCACTTCGAGAGCTCGGATGAGGCCCCAACCGTTGGGATGAAGTTGGGAGGGTGCACAGTTCAGAAACTTTAAGACACCCATTTGGAGTTCGGTTAGAGGGAAACGAACTCCCAGATAATGGAAAATAAAGTCATACATATATACTGAGCGGTCATTAGGGACGAGATGGCATATCCGCTCTGTCGGAAGTGGTGCGTAAACCCTGTACCACTTTTTCGTCTCTTCATCCGAACTCAGCGTGAACCTCGGTTGAATCCGAGATCCCTCCTCATCCGCATGACGAGAGGCAAGATCCTTAAACTCGCTGGACACCCAACAGAAAGGCCATTTAGCCTGAACCTCCTCCCAATTTAGCCTCAAAGCAACTACGCTGTAGAGACCTTCTGCTGTCTTCGAAATGGCGCTATCTCCAGAAGATCCTTCTCCAGTTGCCATTGGAAATATCTAGACCGAACTCCTTAATCTACGATAAGGAATAAAATGTCGTCAGAAAGTTGCAATCATTACTCACTGCATTTTTAAAGCAATTACAATCAGAGGGCGACTCTGAGAAGGGAAAGGTCACTTCCCGCAGTGAATAAGATCCCCTTTCTGAGCGACGCGGTTCAGTCTTAGGAAGAATCACAAGGATTCTTCCCCAACTGATTTCCCCCCCTTTTTGATGAAGCCTACTTTCTATAACTACGAGTAGCAAATCAAAGCGAAACTAAAGCGACAAGGAAGAGATAGTTACCTCAGATAACAGTGATGAATTTGAGGAAAGAAGAAACCCTCGCAATGTAGGCGATAAACTTCCTTGCAAAATTTCTGCAGAGTTTCGTTGAGAAAGCAAAAGCAAGTGGAACCCAGAATCCACTAAGTATTCCTTTTATAGGAAGCAAAAAGGATCGGTTACCTCCTCTTGAAGTTGTGTCGTTCTCGATAAAACGCACCTGTTCACAAGCGAAACGACACAACCGTTCCAAATTCTTGGGCGCCAAAACGATAGCGACTCAGCAAAGGGCTATCCACTAGGCCCAAAAGTTTTGAAAACTTCAGGCCCATTAAGCCTAAAACGACGGTTAAATGAGATTTTCATCTCAGACGCAATAATTGCTTGCCCACGTGATTAAAAGCATTAATGTCTAATCATGCAACGCAATTTACGCTTTACAGCCGTTACACGAACTTCAAGAGCTTTCAATTCCAATAAACTCTTGAAATTCTCACACAACGAATCTTTGTCTGAATCCGTTGTGACAGTACCGAAAGGTCTTTTCTATTAAATTCAGAGCGGTTCTTTATGAATGACAACAGATGCTAAGGAACTGTTACACACGTAAGCTTACCGATATTAAGACCTCTCGCAGGTTGAGTAGCTTATGTGAACAACTATTCAGTCCCTCACACAAGCTAGGGGACATATGATCCGGTCTCAATACCGGTATCCGATCTGCTATACATATTTCAACGTCTTTGATAAGACATCTACGTGTAACCGGTGTCATCGGTATACATCCGAACTGTAATTCCGTATCAGGCGTTCTCCCTATACCGGTTGTTCAGGATAACACCATGACATCGGACAATACACACGTCACTGTGCTAATGACAAGGATTGTTACTACAGGGATCGATCAATAATTCCCTACACTACGAGCCAAATTTTGCTCACGGGAATGGTCAACTTGTTCCCTAATCCTAGTCTACATTCTCTACGCTCAATATAAAATAGCCACTTGACCCAATCATGCAGGTAAGTGCGCAATATAATAATGCTAGTGGGAGTTGGTGGTTCCCCACCAACGAGTCCTCGTTAATCGAGCCAATCAGGTATATGAACTGACTTCAGGATTGAGGTCAGGGATCTTCTTCTTCAGCTCTTTTACGACTGATTCCTCTCTGAATACATTCCTTACTTGGAATATAATCACTGACTTGAGCGTCGGAGAATCTTTGC
Organism: Clitoria ternatea; assembly: GCA_037962975.1. NCBI lineage: Eukaryota > Viridiplantae > Streptophyta > Magnoliopsida > Fabales > Fabaceae > Clitoria > Clitoria ternatea. Next base: position 267,611,949 of record CM075672.1, read on the forward strand.
AGGTGACACCACCATTCGCCCACTTCAATGCGTTAGGTCGGTGTGAAGGATCTCCAGAACGCCCAATCCGCTCTCCTCATTCAAGGACAACGGATACATACATCGGATACACATACATCCGGACTACTAGACGGTATTGACATACTATTCGTGACTGGCTTGAGATCGGATCTATTGACCCCGGTCCAGGACAGATCAAATTCCAAACAGAAACATCACATAATCACATAATAGTCAATAGGTTATCATTTTTCATTATCACCAATTGCTGGAAAATTTACTGGTTTGACAATATTTAGTAAATTAGCTATAACTCATGGTATAAAAATAATTTTTGAATGAGGCCAAGTTCTATGTTTCAATAATTCCATTATCTATAATTTTTATGCAGACCAAAAATTCCAAATCCAAACAGAAATATCACAAATTCATAGTATACTAAACTATCTCAAAGAAAGTAACAAAACGTACATATGTTAGTAAATTCAATGTTTCTGGAGCTACAAAAAATAATTTTGACATGAGACTAGTTCTAAATTACTCATAACACAAATATCTAAAACTTTTATGAAGATACTAAACACTAATTCTCATCACAAAATTCCCAGTTTTAAAAATACAAACAGTGATTCACGTCAGCAGATTTTTAGCATGAACATACTTCTGTATTTTAGGTATAACTAGAGCTAAAAATATCCTTTTAACTTGAAACCACTTTCTATAGATCCATAACATAAATATCTATAACTTTTATGAAGACATTAAAGTTTAAATATGTACGTATAATTCCCAGAATATTAATATTTACACAAAACATAAGGTACATATTCCAGAACAGACATACTGTAGTATTTTGGCTATAACTTTTGCTATACATATACAAATAAGTTGATTCAGGTCTCAAAATTCACAAAACAAAAATATCTACAACTTTCATGAAGAAGTTAGAATCAAATTCACACGTTTTCAGCTTCAAAAATTGAGCAACAAGATACGAATTTAATTCTGGAAAATACTGGACAGCATACAATTCTACCCATTCCATAATTATTCACAACCCTATCCCCTCTTACCTTAATGGAGGTTCCTAAAGTAGTTGAAAGTGTTGTATTATTGTCTTAGCTTCAGATCAAGAGTGAACTTGATGGAGAAAGTGAAAGAAATAAGAGAGAGACTTCACTAACTTTAGCTTATTCTAAGAATTCAGACTTGGGAACAAGATGTAGTGTTGATTTAATGATGCAAATGACAAGTGGGGGACAAGATTTTCATAATGGGATTGTAGTGGGATGTTAGGTGCATGAATTATGGTGATAATGGAGGTTTTAGGTGAGAAAAATGAGCTGGATTGTTGACCATTTCCGCAGCCTACATAATGTAGCTTGTATGATTGAAGTAAATATCAACTTTGACACTGTTTCGGTATCTTAGGCATATCTCTCTCTCATATCTTAATGGATTTTAACAAATTTGGTTATGTTGGAAAGCTAAGACAACGAGGAACAACTTTGTAGTTTACCACTTTTTCAAATTCGGACTCTAACAACGTATTAAAATATGTACAAGATGATATGATTGAAGTAAAATATCAATTCTGACACTGTTTTGGTATTTTGGGTATATCTCTCTCATATCTTAATGGATTTTAACAAATTTGGTCTTGTTGGAAAGATAAGAAAAAGAGGAACAACTTTGTAGTTGACCACATTTCCAAATTCGGACTCTAACTAACTATTAAAATGTGTACAAGATGATGAATTTTGAGTGGAGTATGTGACAATTTGATGAGAGTAATTGGAAAAGCCAAGGAAATTAATAACTAAGGAAATAGGTAATAAATTATTTGATTAACTTTTACCGAAGGTATAAAGTTAAAATTATTTACCATGGTGAACTGTTCTTTACAAGGGGTGTAGAAGTATGCTTGTAGAACAACTCAAAATATACATATAAATATGTTTTGATACAAAGCAATGTATGTATAAATGTAAATACAAAGAGTCTTCGTATGCTGAGGCGGAGTGTAATGTACTGCGGGGCGGTGTCACATTCCGCCTGACGGGATCTGACTTGCCTTGACCCAATTGGGGGTGGTACCTGCAATCGTTCTCCGACGCTCAAGTCAGTATCTCAGAATACTTAGAGACTTAGAAAGACAATCAGAGAGGATTATGCAAGTAATAGAGTGTAAGGTTCAGAGAATGGGAAGAGGATCCCTTATACCTTTTCAAGAGAGGTTTATATACCTGTCACTGGTGCTGCATTATTGGTAGGACCCGCTCCTTGTCTCCAGGCATAATGCTGAAAAGGTATTGGGTCCCTGCGCCGTTTACTAGCACCATTATTGTAGTAGGTATCACAACTTGTCTGGAAAGCGTTAGTGCTTTGATATTTTATTGTTATTTCCCTTTATGCGTGACAGCGTGATTCCCATTATTAACCTCTCAAGACAGAGTCAATCTCGTGCCGGGGTTGTGAGTATGGGCTCGCTACGCAGTGTGGGAAATTCAGTATTCCGCCTGAGTTGAGCCTATGGCTTGGCGGAGTAACAACTTTGGCGAGGTTACATTCCTTGACGGAATAACATGCCTGGACGGAGTTACGTTCCTTGGCGGGGTAACGTGCCTGGGCGGAGTTATGAACCTTGGCGGCGTTACTTGCCCTGGCGGTATGCACTCCGTATAGTATTTGTAGTGTATTTGAAGAGTACTTCTCTTTATTCCAAATGCTGATCTGGCAAGGCATTGAAGCCATGCTCTTGGGGGCCGGTGTTAGGACCGGATCACATGGTAAAAGGTTAAATTGAAGATGTTGTCCTAACTAAAAATTTATGTAGAAAGTTGAGATAAAATGGATAATATCATTGATGGTCTAAATCAAAATGATTATACATGAGAATAAAATTTTTAGGATGTTACAATTCTCCCACCCTAATAAAAATTTCGTCCTCGAAATTTCAAAGCTGAAATCATTCCGCACCATCATTCGGAACACAATCTTATCACAACTATACATATTCATGCTATTATTATACCATCATAAGACATCATCCCCCAAAACTCATTATCAAGTCTTAAACTTGTCTATATTCAATTTACATGTCCATGTTAGGCTTCGGGAATTCCTTTCCCAAGACCTAGATTCTTTAAATCTTAAAAGCTAATCCATCTAATAATAATAATACTATAACCCTTAGCCTTAAGACTTCTAAATCATCACAAGAATCGTTCAACCATTACTAATTCAACTACTTCATAGTGACTCTAGTATTTATCCCCTTAATTCATTATTAAGGGTTTGTAACTATTTTTAACATCATCTTAAACATCAACAATCTAATTTAACTCCTCTAATCACTCAAATACTCATATACACTTCCCTCCTAATTCTCAATAATCGTCACCAATGATTCAAACAGTCAATTCCTCATATATAATCATCCTAGAGTATTAAAAGTCATCAGAATCATCAACTTAACAAAAAAAAAATCTTTAACTCATTATACTTTTCATCAAAACCTAATGATTATTTCTAATAACCACTAATCTCCATTATTTATAACACCTACACACACATTATCATGGTTTTCCATAAAAATCACTTTCCATAATATCATTACTCATTTCCCCCAAAGCCTAGAGTTAGGGTTTTACTAAAATCAAACAGTCACCCTTAACAGCCATTATCTTCCATCTCAAATCTTAAAATCTTCGTATACCATTTCACACCTATCTAAAGATACTTAAGACATATTCCACTTTTGGGTTTCACATGAAAATGGTTTATATTCTTAACCCATTCATAATGCACTCTCCTATTAGCATAGAAACCAAAACCTAAAACAACAAAAGAGTATAAGAATTTCACCTTAAGCTCCACGCTATCCCTAGCCTTAGTATGTCCACGAAAATGAAGAGAGAATACGGAGTTTCCAATCATTGAACCATCTTCATATTGATGAATAAGAAAGCATGGGTGGTTGGTATGGAAGGAGACTCATAAAATGATTATCCGAAATAGGATTTTCTTCTAATGAAAATATCATGGTTTCGTTATGATAGTCTACTAAAACTTGATTCACCGATAACCAATTCATTCCAGATTCTTTAAAAGTAAACAAACAAGATTGACAAGGAAGTTCCTACCTTCTAATGAGCTCAGATCAATCGTCACACACCTTAGTAATCCTAAGTTATATACCGGTGGAAATGGAATCAATCAGGTCATATATTATAGGCCCCATAGGTAATTGAAGACGTCTAACTTACTTCTCAGAAATAGAAGAATGTGTAGCATTAGAATCAGACATCACAGATAATATGGTATCATTGATCTCACACTTACTTTGCATAAGGTCGCCTGCTTGGTCCGTCTCTGACCCGCTGATGTCAAAGATTCTTCCTGTATGTGATCTCTCATCTATTGGTTCTCTATTCTGTCTTAGAGGTTGAATATCACGAGTGTCTCCTCTACGAACTTCTTGATAACCAGAACCTCTTGGATTATTAATGGTGTTATTGTTGTTTTGACGGTTTTGTGGACAATTTGGGCTGATGTGGCCTTTCTAATTACAGCTAAAGCAAGTGACATCTCCTAAGGGTCTGTTGCAATCACGTACATGGTGATTACCTCCGCACTTAAAACACTTTATATTCACGTGATTGTTACGTTTTTCAGAAGAAGATGATGATCCTCCCTCGAAACGATTTGGATAAAACGATCCTCTCCTTTTGAAGGTAATTGACTGTGTAATACCCTCGGTTAGATAAGACAAATCCTTCTGTAGGTTCATCCTATTTAACTGAGAGTGTTAACAGTTTTTAGAAAAAGTGAATATATATATTTTATTTATTTATTTATTTATTTATTTTAAATAAGTAAATGGCAGATCAGTGGAAGCAATAATATATAGATCACATAGTCATTCACAAACTGTAAGTAATTGTACTCTTAATAGAATGGGGCACGCAGGCACCCTTAAATATTATACAGTCATCCGGTGTCCGATTATTAATAATAAATATTCTATCTTTAATGATTGTTCTCAGTGGGTTCAGCGTATTGCTGTTCTTCACACTCGGGTTCTTGATTTTCTAATTCCTCTGAAAAATGGTCAACAGTAAGGGTGAGTATAACCCAAGACCCTGATTGGTTAATCCGGTGCGGACATAATCCAGTTAACATACAATATCACATAATTCGTACATTTAGCATATTCACAATTATAACAATCAAGCATGTTGTCATCACATAATTCGTATTTTTAGCATATTCACAATTATAACAATCAAACATATTGTCATCACATAAATCGTACATTTAGCATATTCACAATTATAACAATCAAGCATATTGTCATGAAATGCATGAGTTTGGATTTATTATGATTTATCTTTGATTAAGTCTCATGATGCATGTGGGCCCAATAAATCGTTTCATCTTCTTCTCATTCTTTGGAATATCACCATTCCAATCATCTAGAGCGATCAGGGTCCGCCCAAATTCCATATGGTACAAATGAACTCATTGGTTCTCATCATTGATTTAAATATTTTTGGAACTTGGATCTCTACGATCATAGTTACACTCTGTCATTTAGTCAAAGTACACTAGAATTGCATCGTCTCACCCGGCTATCAGGCGCGACTCTGATGCCATTGGGTTGTCGTTCCAGTTGTACTCCCAAGATTCTTCATGGAGATCGAACGTGAGTGTCCTCCACTGTACCAAGTGTATGCTCTAGAGGTTTTTCTTCTTCAAAAATATTTTCATGATGCGAAATGCATTTATTTTATCAATTGATTCCTTGGGTATCTTATGTATTTCCAGTCTCATCATATCATTCCCAAGTTCTTTGAATTCCATCAACTATTTAAACATTGTAAGATATTCGTTTATTATTTTAGAAATATATCTATTATATCTTGGTTAAAAATTATAATTTCCATAAAGAGTAAAATAATATATTCTTTATGTAATTACGCATAATTAAGACGTTAACAATGTTAATAACAATAAAACTAATAATAATAATAACAATATTAAGATTGATAATAATTAGAATAATAATAATAATAGAATAAGAATGATAATAATAATTATAACTTCCCAATAATTTAAAAAGTATTAAAGAATAGTTTCTAAATGAAAATCCAAGCGAAAAACACTAAAAACAGAGTTTTCCGAGTGAAACATGGGTAAATCCGAGTGAAATATGTATGATTCCGAGTGGAATCATACTGAGAAGGGTTCTCCAAGCGATCTGGCTAAAAATCCGAGTGAAATGACACTGGAAAGCTGTTTTTCGACTGAAATAAGTTTGAGTCCGAGTGAAAATGAACTGGAATGCTGTTTTCCGACTAGAACAGCTTGAATCCGAGTGAAAAATGATTTTTCCGCATGAGATAGCTATGAATCTGAGTGAATTGAGACTGAGCAGAGTTTTCTAAATGAATTTAATATGTTTTCCGAGTGAAACAGAAACTGAAAAGTATTTTCTTAATGTAATAACTTAAATTCTGAGTGAAATAAATTTTTGAGTGGATTAAAATATAATTTCCAAGTGGAATCAGTAAGAAAGAGTTTCATGAGTGAAAATGTTGATGAAACCGAGTAAAAATGAATTTCTGAGTGTAATAAAATACGATTCCGAGTGACATCAGTCTCAAAGGAGTTTTCTGAGTGAATTCAATATAAGTTCTGAGTGAAACATGAGTTTACCGAGTGAAATTAGTTGAAAAGGGTTCTGTCTGAATAAGACACATGCGAGTAAAATAAATCCGAGTAAGATAATCCTGATTCCGAGTGGAATCAGGTTGGGAAAGGTCTTCTGGGTGAATTGACTTTATATACCGAGTTACATCAAACTGAAAGGAGTTCTTTTAGTGAAAATAACTGTTTACTGAGTAAAATAAATTGTTTTCCGAGTGAAATTACTGAAAGGTGTTGTCTGGGTAAAACTAACTGTTTTCTGAGTGAAATATGATGTTTTCCGAGTGAAATCAACTGGGAAGATGTTGACCGTGTGAAAGTAAACTAGGAAAAGTTATCCGAGTGCAATAAGGTTGTTTACCGAGTGAAAATTTATTCTATCAGAATGAAATACATTCAGTTAAGGTTGAATCCGATTGAAACTAAGCAAAACCGAGTTGTTATAGATGTAAAACCGGTCGGATTAACATAAAACAGAACCTGTTATCATTAAATCCATCTTCTATTCATAATTTTTCACTGGAAATCACACGGTACCCATGATGCTTAGTATTTTCAGTCCAATACAGTTCATATCATTTCACAATTCATCACTGATTATATGCATTTAATAACAAATATATATATATATATATAAATACAAATAATAACAATTAAGGAATTTAATTCACACAACACTGAATCTGTCCTGGAAAGGTGAGGAACAAGTTCCTTAACCCTTTCCTTCACTCGGTCTTCCCACAGAGCACCCAAGAATATACCCCCTTACCTTTATGGAGCTACTGGAGGAGAAGAAGAAGTTCCCTTACTGTCCTGCACGAATTCCGAGTGGAACAGAATAGAAAAGAGAGAGAAAGAAGCTTGTTGGAAAGGAAAATGATGAAGGGTGTTTGTGTCGTGTGTGTGGGTTCTTCAGAGTCCTTCAGCTGGTTTAAATAGGGAGAGAGTGAGTGGAAAACCAAGTGGGGGACAGCTTTTCTGAGTGGGCTGCTAGTGGAGTGTCAGTGGAAATTAAATAAGGTGATATGCTGAGTCAGTGCCCATTTTTGGCCGTCCACTATCTATAATGCGCATTATTGAATTAAAATAATCATTACAGACAAAATTGAAGTCAATACGCACTTCTGATACTGAATACCGAGTGAAATTACCACTCAGTTAACCACTATACCGACTGAAATTCTCACTTCCGAGTCAACAATGCAAGGCTCGCTTGAGCGTGGCTTGCTCGCTTGAGCGAAGTATGCATCAGGGTCCTTCTCGCTCAAGCGGAATCCGACTAGCTTGAGCGAGGCTTCAATTCTTCGCTCGGAATTCCTTTGAAACCGACTCATGTACTCAGTTTTTCACTCGATTTCTCCCTTTCTCAGAGTTTTCACTCGGAAATCCGAGTCTTCATTCACTTGGTTCACTCGGTTTAGGCCAACTTCTTCAACTATATTTCCAATTAATGTTTATTTAAGCCATTACCTCTCGGAACAGGACCTACACGTACGAGTCTCACTCGATTTTGGTCCAGTAGGGTATATCTCACTCGGAATTGGCTCCCTCTTCCATTTTCCACTCGGTTTCCTAAGCAAATACATACGAAACCATTCGGAATCCTTCCCAATTGATTCCACAACACACTCCAGTCGGAAGGAAGCATCAAATCAACATAAACATGAGTATTTAAGCATTCTTTCACTCGGAATGCCTCAATCAGAGTAATTTCCTTCAGAAAATGAAGTATTTGACTCGGAACTGAGCATTTCTAGGGTGTTTTGACTTGGATTTTCACTCAGGAGTGGTTCTTTTGAACACACTTCACTCAGAATTGCCTCTCAGGTCAGGACTCCACTCGGTGGTAGCCTTCTCAGTCATGTTTTACTCGGAAAACATGATACTGACTCAGAATTCTCTCCTTCACTCGGAATTTCTAATCATTCACTCAGAATTCTTCTCTGTCACTCGGAACAGAGCCCTTTTCACTCGGTTTTTGCATAATTACACTAATGGTCCATATAAATTCTATTATTATGCGCAAAAATGGCATTTTTGAGATACTATAGACCATTAACAGGGTATATATTGGCTTATTCTTACTCACAACCTTTCATAATTCAAATTTTACAAGAGTAAAACTATTCTTAAAAGAAAAGGGATGTTACAGACTGAGGTTTCAGTTGTCTGTTAATCTCTTCTCGTGCCAATCTGTCTTGGTGATTTTCTTCGAAAATTCTTAGTTGATTTTGCCTTTCTATAGCTTCAGCCAAACGGTTGATAGCAGCTGCCATAGCGTCGTTCTCTTTCCTTGCCATCCTATATTCATGGTTTGATTTATACTAATCCTATGGGAAAATATATTATGTATATAAATACTACCTAACTATGAATGTTCTATAGTTTATCATATAAATCATATAACATTTATCATATTATCAAGTAGTAATCAAACAAATTATTTTTGTAATTTATCAATCAGGCACAAGTCATATAGTACACACTTAACATATTATCAAGCAATGAATCAAATATCTCACATAGTATATCAAGAATTAATACATGTTATAGCATTTGGTCTTGAATTTTGAAAATGCTCTGATACCACCAATGTGATGTCCCGTGTAATTTTCCGAATAAATTTTTCGTGTTTTTGAAAGATCAATTTAAAATACATAAATTAAACTCAGAGTTCACATAAAATTCGATAATTGCGGAATATTAACATGCATACTAGTCGTGATTAATAAAATTCATGAAATATTTGCATAGCGGAAACGATTTAGAAGTAACAGTACATAGTACGTAATATTTATTACAACCCATTAAATTAAAGTAGAAATCAAAGTCCAAGCAATATATCATATAGTCATCAATCATGGTATCACTCTTCGTTCTGTGTGGCACTCACTGTAAAAATTGATGTAAGAGTGAGACAGAATATAGAATAAGTATAAAATAGATAAAATTGCACAAACACAATCAATAAATCATAATGATATGATGGATATGCCAGACGAGTTCATTTATATATAATGAGTCTTTAATTAGCCAATGATGTCATGCTGGATCCATTTGGTTTGGTGGGAATACTGCAGTAAAAAGTCTCAAAAGACTTCAGTAGGAATTAGCATAACCATGAATCCCTACACTTTCATGGCTCCTGCGAAATTAAGTGCACAAGTAGGAATTAGCATAACCATGAATCCCTACACTTTCATGGCTCCTGCACAAATAAATATACCAGTAGGAATTTGCACAACCATGGATCCCTACACTTCCATGGTTCTTGTGAAAATAGAGCTTAAACTCATCATAGAGTAACCCCCACCAGGGTAGGCAATCATGGAACCCCTAATTCCATGGTGCGTCCAAATGCTTATGATGCATGAATGCCTTTAATTCTCTTTAACATTTAACATACCATGATATATTAATTTCTAAAACCACTTGGAAAACCACAAGTCCTTAAAGGACACATCACATATAATAATTTTTCAGAATCATGGATTTACTGTCTCAACCACATGTAACAATAACCGCAAGGCATTCATGTACATATAAATTAATTTCGTTATTCAATATTATTCACCACCACAATATACAAAACTGTATGATACTCAACAACATTCATAATAATTCATAATCACTCAAGAATTCAATAATAAATTATTACCCATAGAGAAAATATCATTTTTATCCATAATAACCATTATAAGTAAATTTCAGCATTTCCAAACAGCGACATACGTTAGTAAAACTGTCATAACATGAGAAAATCAAATCCTTTTTATGTGATTCCACTTTCTATAGCTCAATAACATAAATATCTATAACTTTCATGAAGACCATAACTTCAAATTCTAAACAGAATCATCACTTATTCACAGAATACAAAACTACCTCAAAGAGGATTTTTAAAACGTACACAGATTAGTATTTTTAACGTTTCTGGAGATACAAAAACAATTTTGGCATGAAACCAATTCTAAATTATTCTTAACACAAATATCTACAACTTTCATGAAGATCATAAATTCAAATTCTATGCAGAAATACCATTTATCCACAAAATACAACACTGCCTCCAGATGAGCTTTCAAAACGTACATATATAGTATTTTCAACGTTTCTGGAGTTAAAAAATTAGTTTTGACATGAGACCAGTCCTAAATTACTCTTAATATAATTATATACAACTTTAATGAAGACACCAACCACTAATTCACACCACAAAATTCCCATTTTTGAAAATAAGATTCAGATTTCATAGTTAACAGATTTACAGCTTGTACATACTTCCGTATTTTAGGCATAACTCAAGATACAAAAATTATTTTGACTTGAAACCACTTTCTATAGATCAATAACATAAATACCTACAACTTTCATGAAGACCATAATTTCAAATTCCAAACATAAACATCACATAATCACATAATAGTCAATAGGTTATCATTTTTCATTATCACCAATTGCTGGAAAATTTACTGGTTTGACAATATTTAGTAAATTAGCTATAACTCATGGTATAAAAATAATTTTTGAATGAGGCCAAGTTCTATGTTTCAATAATTCCATTATCTATAATTTTTATGAAGACCAAAAATTCCAAATCCAAACAGAAATATCACAAATTCATAGTATACTAAACTATCTCAAAGAAAGTAACAAAACGTACATATGTTAGTAAATTCAATGTTTCTGGAGCTAGAAAAATAATTTTGGCATGAGACTAGTTCTAAATTACTCATAACACAAATATCTAAAACTTTTATGAAGATACTAAACACTAATTCTCATCACAAAATTCCCAGTTTTAAAAATACAAACAGTGATTCACGTCAGCAGATTTTTAGCATGAACATACTTCTGTATTTTAGGTATAACTAGAGCTAAAAATATCCTTTTAACTTGAAACCACTTTCTATAGATCCATAACATAAATATATATAACTTTTATGAAGACATTAAAGTTTAAATATGTATGTATAATTCCCAGAATATTAATATTTACACAAAACATAAGGTACATATTTTAGAACAGACATACTGTAGTATTTTGGCTATAACTTTTGCTATACATATCCAAATAAGTTGATTCAGGTCTCAAAATTCACAAAACAAAAAGATCTACAACTTTCATGAAGAAGTTAGAATCAAATTCACACGTTTTCAGCTTCAAAAATTGAGCAACAAGATACAAATTTAATTCTGGAAAATACTGGACAGCATACAATTCTACCCATTCCATAATTATTCACAACCCTATCCCCTCTTACCTTAATGGAGGTTCCTAAAGTAGTTGAAAGTGTTGTATTATTGTCCTAGCTTCAGATCAAGAGTGAACTTGATGGAGAAAGTGAAAGAAATAAGAGAGAGACTTCACTAACTTTAGCTTATTCTAAGAATTCAGACTTGGGAACAAGATGTAGTGTTGATTTAATGATGCAAATGACAAGTGGGGGACAAGATTTTCATAATGGGATTGTAGTGGGATGTTAGGTGCATGAATTATGGTGATAATGGAGGTTTTAGGTGAGAAAAATGAGCTGGATTGTTGACCATTTCCGCAGCCTACATAATGTAGCTTGTATGATTGAAGTAAATATCAACTTTGATACTGTTTCGGTATTTTAGGCATATCTCTCTCATATCTTAATGGATTTTAACAAATTTGGTCTTGTTGGAAAGCTAATACAACAAGGAACAACTTTGTAGTTTACCATGTTTTCAAATTCGGACTCTAACAAGGTATTAAAATATGTACAAGATGATATGATTGAAGTAAAATATCAATTCTGACACTGTTTTGGTATTTTGGGTATATCTCTCTTATATCTTAATGGATTTTAACAAATTTGGTCTTGTTGGAAAGATAAGAAAAAGAGGAACAACTTTGTAGTTGACCATATTTCCAAATTCGGACTCTAACTAACTATTAAAATGTGTACAAGATGATGAATTTTGAGTGGAGTATGTGGCAATTTGATGAGAGTAATTGGAAAAGCCAAGGAAATTAATAACTAAGGAAATAGGTAATAAATTATTTGATTAACTTTTACCGAAGGTATAAAGTTAAAATTATTTACCATGGTAAAAGGTTAAATTGAAGATGTTGTCCTAACTAAAAATTTATGTAGAAAGTTGAGATAAAATGGATAATATCATTGATGGTCTAAATCAAAATGATTATACATGAGAATAAAATTTTTAGGATGTTACAGAACGCATTAGAACAATGCTAGTGAACTATGCTTGTCTTGATTTCCCTCCTTCCTCAATACTCCTTCGAACAGAAGCCAGGACAGCAAGAGGCCATTTTCAGTCAGCAAACGAAGTAAGAGGTGACAGGGTTGTGAATGATTATGAAATGGGTAGAATTGTATGCTGTCCTAGGATTCCAGTTTTATTTTCGTATCTTTTTGCTCAGTTTTGAGATTGAAAACATGTGATTTTGACTCTGACTTCTTCATGAAAGTTGTATATCTTTTTGTTATCTAAATTTTGAGACCTGAATCAATTAATTTGAATATGTATAGCAAAAGTTATAGCCAAAATACTACAGCATGTCCGAGTGGAATAATTGTTCTATGATCTGTGTATATATTGATATTCTGGGAATTTTACAAGCATAATCAGCCTTTTATGTCTTCACGAAAGTTGTAGATAATTGTGTTATGGATCTATAGAAAGTGGTTTCAAGTTAAAATGATTTTTGTAGCTTGATTTATACCTAAAATACGAAAGTATGTACAAGCTGTAAATCTGTTAACTATGAAATCTGAATCTTATTTTCAAAACTGGGAATTTTGTGGTGTGAATTAGTGGTTGGTGTCTTCATGAAAGTTGTAGATAATTATATTAAGAGTAATTTAGGACTGGTATCATGTCAAAACTAATTTTGTAACTCCAGAAACGTTGAAAATACTATATATGTACGTTTTGAAAGCTCATCTAGAGGCAGTGTTGTATTTTGTGGATAAATGGTATTTCTGCTTAGAATTTGAATTTATGATCTTCATGAAAGTTGTAGATATTTGTGTTAAGAATAATTTAGAACTGGTTTTATGCCAAAATTGTTTTGTAGCTCTAGAAACGTTAAAAATACTAATCTGTGTACGTTTTAAAAATCCTCTTTGAGGCAGTTTGTATTCTGTGAATAAGTGATGGTTCTGTTTAGAATTTGAATTTATGGTCTTCATGAAAGTTGTAGATATTTATGTTATTGAGCTATAGAAAGTGGAATCACATAAAAAAGATTTGATTTTCTCATGTTATGACTGTTTTCCTAACGTATGTCGCTGTTTGGAAATGCTGAAATTTGCTTATAATGGTTATTATGGATAAAAATGATATTTTCTCTATGGGTAATGATTTATTATTGGATTCTTGAGTGATTATGAATTATTATGAATGTTGTTGAGTATTATACAGTTTGTATATTGTGGTGGTGAATAATTATGAATAACAAAATTAATTTATATGTACATGAATGCCTTGTGGTTATTGACATATGTGGTTGAAACAGTAAATCCATGATTTTGTGAATTATTATGTGTATTGTGTCCCTTGAGGACTTGTATTATCCAAGAGGTTTTGGAAATGTGAATATCATGGTATGTTAAATGGTAATAAGAATTAAAGGCATTCATGCATCATAAGCATTTGGACGCACCATGGAATTTAGGGGTTCCATGATTGTCTACCCTGGTGGGGGTTACTCTATGATGAGTTTAAGCCCTATTTTCACAAGAACCATGGAAGTGTAGGGATCCATGGTTGTGCAAATTCCTACTGGTATATTTATTTGTGCAGGAGCCATGAAAGTGTAGGGATTCATGGTTATGCTAAATTCCTACTGAAGTCTTTTTGAGACTTTTTACTGCAGTATTCCCACTAAACCAAATGGATCCAGCATGACATCATTGGCTAATTAAAGACTCATTATATATAAATGAACTCGTCTGACATATCCATCATATCATTATGATTTGTTAATTGTGTTTATGCAATTTTATCTATTTTATACTTATTCTATATTCTGTCTCACTCTTACATCAATTTTTACAGTGAATGCCACGCAGAACGAAGAGTGATGCCATGATTGATAACTATATGATATACTGCTTGGACTTTGATTTCTACTTTAATTTAATGGGTTGTAATAAATATTACGTACTATGTACTGTTACTTCTAAATCGTTTCCGCTATGCAAATATTTTATGAATTTTATTAATCACGACTAGTATGCATGATAATATTCCGCAATTATTGAATTTTATGTGAACTCTGAGTTTAATTTACGAATTTTAAATTGATCTTTCAAAAAGTGAAAAATTTATTCGGAAAATTACACGGGACGTCACATGCATCACATTCCTTTATTGCCAATGACTGTGTAGAAAAACTAAAATTACCTGTGATAGAACTGCCATTTGACTTATCTGTACATACTCCTGGAAACAATCCCATTGTCACTTCTAAAGCCTGTTGGAAATGCCCTATTGTCATAAATGGTAGGGACTTTAAGGCTAATCTTTTCTGTTTACCCATTTCTGGCTTAGAAGTTATTATTGGGCTAGATTGGTTGTCTGACAATCATGTTCTAATAGATTGTCATAATAAAACCATAATGTTTAAAGAACCAGTAAATTTGAATCCTGAAGATTCGAGATTTCTAACCGCCAACCAAGTGAGTGCCTCTTTAAAAGGAGGGGCTCAAGGATTCATGCTATTGCTTTCAACGAAAGGAGAACAAGAATCAAAAATCAAAAATCATCCGGTTGTGTATGAATTTCCTGACGTTTTTCCTGAAGATATCCCTGGTTTACCCCCAGAAAGAGATGTGGAATTTGCCATTGATCTAGTACCTGGAGTTGGACCCATTTCAATTGCACCATACCGAATGTCACCTCTAGAATTAGCAGAGTTGAAGAAACAACTTGAAGGGATGATAGAGAAACAATTTATACGACCCAGTGTATCCCCCTGGGGTGCACCAGTGTTGTTGGTTAAGAAAAAGGATGGTAGCATGAGGTTGTGTGTAGATTATCGACAACTGAACAAGGTGACGATCAAGAACAAATATCCTCTGCCAAGAATTGATGACTTGATGGATCAGCTGCGTGGTGCCACAGTGTTCTCCAAGATTGATTTGAGGTCTGGATACCATCAAATAAGGGTGAAGAAAGAAGATGTACCAAAAACTGCTTTTAGAACACGCTATGGCCATTACGAATATCTAATAATGCCTTTTGGTGTAACTAATGCACCAGCCGTATTCATGGATTACATGAATAGGATTTTTCATCTATATCTAGATAAATTTGTAGTGGTGTTCATTGATGATATATTAATGTACTCTAAAAGCAAAGAAGAACATGTTGAACACTTAAAGGTTGTGTTGGAAATCCTGAAAAAGAAACAATTGTATGCAAAGCTGTCAAAGTGTGAATTCTGGTTGGAAGAAGTGAACTTTTTAGGACATGTAATTAGTCAAGGAGGAATAGTTGTAGACCCTTCCAAGGTGGAGGCAGTTTTAAAATGGGAGAGACCAACCACAATCACTGAGATCAGAAGTTTCTTGGGCTTGGCTGGATACTATAGGAGATTCATCGAAGGATTTTCAAAGTTAGCATACCCACTGACCAAGCTAACACGGAAAGGACAACCTTTTGTGTGGACGACACAATGTGAGAATAGTTTCCAAGAGCTGAAAGATCGACTTACTTCTTCGCCGGTGTTAGTACTACCTGACCCACATCGAAGTTTTGAAGTTTACTGTGATGCGTCTAAACAAGGACTAGGAAGTGTACTCATGCAAGACAAGAAGGTTGTAGCCTATGCGTCGCGCCAATTAAGGCAACATGAGATTAACTACCTTACCCATGACTTAGAATTAGCCGTTGTAGTTTTTGCCTTAAAGATTTGGAGGCATTATCTATACGGTGCAACATTCGATGTGTTTAGCGATCATAAGAGTCTCAAGTATTTATTCGACCAAAAGGAGTTAAACATGAGGCAACGGAGATGGATGGAGTTCTTAAAGGATTACGACTTTGAGTTATAGTACCATCCTGGAAAAACGAACGTAGTAGCTGATGCTTTAAGTCGAAAGTCTCTGCATGCGTCCACAATGATGATTAAAGAGCTGGAATTGATAGAAAACTTCAGAAATCTTAACCTAGCAGTAAAGGTTAATGCTAATAGCTATAGATTAGGAGCGTTACAAGTGACAAGTGAATTCCTGAGGCAAGTTTTAGAGGCTCAAAGAGATGATGAATTCCTACAAGAAAAGAAAGAACTCTTGAAACAAGGAAAAGAAGTCGAGTTCAATGTAAGAAGTGACCAATTGCTGAGGTATAAGGATCGAGTGTGTATCCCTAATCAAGAGGAGTTGAGGAAAGCAATTCTGGAAGAAGGCCATAAAAGTTATATGAGCATTCATCCCGGAGCTACTAAAATGTATCAAGATTTGAAGAAGTTATTTTGATGGCCTGGAATGAAAAAAGCAGTGGCAGAGTACGTAGCTGCATGTCTAATTTGCCAGAAGGTTAAAGCGGAACATCAAAAACCCCCTGGAATGCTACAGTCAATGGAAATACCAAAATGGAAATGGGATAGCATTACCATGGACTTTGTGACTTCTCTACCTAAAACTCCATTAGGACATGATTCAATATGGGTAATAGTTGATAGATTAACCAAATCTGCCCACTTTATTCCCATCAATATTCGTTACTCTATGGAGAAGCTGACAAAATTATACATCGAGGAGATTGTGAGATTGCATGGAATTCCTTCAAGTATCATTTCTGATCGGGACCCTCGTTTTACATCGCAATTCTGGAAGAGCTTACACAAGGCTTTGGGAACAAGACTACGTCTGAGTTCAGCATATCATCCTCAGACGGATGAACAGTCAGAAAGAACAATTCAATCTCTAGAGGACTTGTTACGAGCTTGTGTGTTAGAGCATAAAGGAAGTTGGAATCAATTCTTACCATATATGGAGTTCACCTACAACAACAGTTTCCATGCTAGCATTAACATGGCACCTTTTGAAGCATTATATGGAAGAAAATGTAGGACTCCGCTATGTTGGTTTGAGACTAGTGAAAACTTGATGCTAGGACCAGAGTTGGTACAACAAACCACGGATAAAATCAAAATAGTTCAGGAAAAGATGAAGGCAACACAGAGCAGGCAGAAAAGTTACTATGACAAAAGAAGAAAGCCGCTCGAATTTCAAGAAGGTGATCATGTATTCTTGAAAGTCACACCTACGACTGGGGTCGGTCGGGCAATGAAATCTCGAAAACTAACTCCTAGATTTATTGGTCCATATCAAATAATTCATAAAGTTAGTCCTCTTGCCTACCAAATAGCATTACCACCTTTTCTTTCTAATATCCATAATGTTTTTCATGTGTCAAACTTACGAAAGTATATATTTGATCCTACACATGTTATTGAACCTGATGTCATACAAGTTAAAGATAATCTTACATATGATGCACCACCTATCAGAATAGCTGACAGAAGAATAAAGAAGCTAAGAGATAAGGAAATTCCACTCGTGAAGGTCATTTGGAGTGAAACGAGAGGGGAAGATGCTACATGGGAACTAGAAAATGAGATGAAAGAGTCTCATCCCCAATTGTTTTACTAAAAATAAAAAAATAAAAAAAAATGTAAATTTTGAGGACGAAATATTTTTTAGGGGAGTAGAGTTGTAACACCCCTAATTTCGTTATTTCTTATTTAAAATAAAATTTCAAAGGAATTTGATTATAGTTCTTTAGAACTTTTTGATTGTTATATAATTTATAATTTTTTAGAATTTTCTTATTTTCTTATTTTTTTATTATTATTTTATTATTATTATTTATTTTTTTAAGAATGACAAAAATACCCTTAACCTTTCATCTAATAATTAAAATGCCATTACCGACATCATCGCTTACATCATCATCGCTTACATCATCGCTTACATCATGAATAGTAAAATAAATAATTAAATAATCTTAAATAGTAAAATTTTCTTCCTATAAATAGATGGCTCATTTACAACATTTCCACACAAAAATTAGAGAGAGAATCTAGAGAGATAGTGCGTAAGAAATTAATGGAGAGTAAATTCTTTTGGTAAAAAGAAGTTCTGTCGGAGGTGTAAGGTAATAACTTTCTTCTATATTATTTTTATAATTTTAGTTTATTTTTTTTAGCACTCTTAAACCATTGATATACTAGTACTATTATGAATAAGTTACTATAGTAAAAATAAATTATCACTGTGTTATTTTTACTATTTACTATTACTATTAAAAATTTGCTATTTACCGTTACTATTCAAAATTTACTATATTATTGTTCATGATTTACCATTTACCACTACTATTCAAAAAGTTACTATTCATAATTTACTATTTACTATTACTATTCAAAAATTACTATTTACCATTACTATTAATGACTTACCATTTACTGTTATTATTTATTATTACTATGCACATTTACTATTTATCATTCTGATAGCAATCTTAATTTTCATCTTAAGCTTATACTGAAATAAGTTAGTATTAATATTTTGTTAGAACTTGGAGGCGCAGAGCGAATTCACTTTTGGTAGCAAATCAAGGTAAGAGGGGGTGAGATTAAGGATATAATATGAAATTACATAAGAATATTGGGAGGAGTCCCCTACTCCTTTTAAACATAACAATATTATTATTTTAAAATAATAACTTTTAACTTAAAATTTATAATAATTGTTATTAATAAATTAAGCATCTTGTGTAACTTAATATCTAAAATATTTAAGAACCTGAACTATTATGACTTATGCGGACTGGATTGAACCTATGCAAGGACTTGAACTATTATGAACTTGACTGAACCTATGCAAGGATTTGGACTATTATGACATATATGGACTGAACTAGACCTATGTAAGGACTGGACTATCTTGGATTTACATAGACCTATGCGAGGAATTGACCATAGAACTTAAAACAAACTTTATTAAATAACCATTGAATTTTAAAATTATCATATTTATAACTAATATTTAATTATTTGATTTGATTATGATTATTAATATTTATTTATGCTTTATGATGTTTGATTGTGATTGACAATGTTTGATTATGATTGATAATCTTGTATTGTGGAGTTTGAGCATATAGCAAGCATGGCGGAAAGCTAAAATTCAGTAAGAATTTACTTATCTCCTACTTCTTTATTTACTTTTTCATATTTATTCAAATTACTTTTAAGAAATTTCTCAGATTTCAATAAAACTACATAAGTTTTTAGAAATCTCTTTTTATCTTTAATTATATATGTATATATCTTTACTAAAATTTAGATTTTTAGTTAGTTTATCAGAAAGAAAAAGAAAGAGAATTTATTTTATAAAAATAAATTTTTTAATATATATATATATACGTATTATTTAAATGTATAAAAATATTATACAAAATTTTCAAGTACTAAGATTTTAAATATTGATAATTCCAAATTTAAGTTTTTAGAAATTAATTTTGAACTGACAGGTTGTGAAATATATTTAAGGCTTTGAAACTCAAATTTATAAGGAGATTTGATTTGTGATTTGAAAAGGAACTGTACTAAAATTCTATGTGCGTATTTGAGAAGTTGAAAAAGTACAGTTTACTGGGGTGGCTATGTCGTGATCCATAGGCCCTGATAATATAATTGAGTTTTTAAAAGCCTTAACCAACTAAATACGCAAGTAGTTCATGCATCATGAATCATCGAAGAGAAACAAAATGATATTGTCTGGGGACGGATTATAGAAACCGAGGATACATTAGAGGAGGCTTAATTGTGAGCCTTGGGATGAAAGGGTGTGAAAGGGTGCTTCAGGGGACCTGGGGTAGCTCCCTAGTGTCGGGTACTTTCACAATAAAAACCTTTTTAATCTGACTAGTCTCTAAGTATTTCCATACCAGTTGAGCTGTTCATGTTATTATTATCCGGAATTATGGAACAGTGTAAACTCCTGGTTGGCCCAGTGCAAATTAAAATTTAAGGGGCCCACATATATAGATAAGTTATGATGAAAATATGGCATATCATTCATACATTCATAAATTGATTGTGCTTGTGATTGTGATTGATATTATTATACTAGTTTGTGAAAACCCTTTATTGCTTATGTCCCATCTGGGAATATTATATTCTGTTTCTCACTCCTTTCTCTATGTTTTTGTTTCATATGTTTTAAATTAATGGTTCGTACAGAGGGAAGGATCGAAGAACATTGACAGTATATGTAGCACGTTCTAGAAAGGGAGCTCGGTATGAATACCGTGGTCCAATGAATAAATAATGTCACTAGGTAACTGCTCTTGGGCCATGGAGTTTCCTCTCTTTCTTATAATGTTTAATGTTTATTTTCTTCGGATGAATGTACAAATACTTTATAAAGTTTTAATAATATTGAGGTATTTCAGATATAATGTATATAATTTATTCCGATAGTTTCTTTTTAACAAACATATCTTTAGTAAAAAAAAAATTATTACGAATTTTTTTAGAATTTATTAAGGTGTAACAGAGGGTGTTACAAGGTAAGCATAAAAGTATTGTCTTAATCTCTAGAATTCCTAGATTACTGTTAAAGCAACCCTTTTGATGTCGGAGTTCCACATCTGGGAGGGTTTTGTAGTAAAGAATATTGGCCTTTGCCTTCTAAAGTTTCATAGACCTGCACAAGACATGAATATGTACGATTTTTTTTTTTCATTAGGGTCAAGCTTGACTAATATTGGTGGTTGATCCAATACGTCTTTTATACTTCGGAAAGCTTTCTCCCGCTACTCTCCTCATTCATACTTTTTGTTTTTCTTCAAAATTTTATATAATGATAATAATCGATGTACCACATCGGGCATGAATCAGGATAAGATTGTTATTTCACTATTTAGGGACTGCACCTCATTCAAGTTCTTTGGGTTTTGTAATTGCTTAATAATTTTTCACATATAAAGGTTGACCTCAATACCTCTTTGAGTGAGCATAAACCCAGGAAACCATATAGTTGGTACTGTAAAAATGCACTTGGGGGGATTTAGCATCATATCATACATTTTCAATCTCTCAAAGACTTTCTTAAGGTCAGCAATGTGATCTCTTATAGACAAGGTTATAGCAATGATTTCATCCACGTATACTTCCACCAACTTGGCATGCATGCATTCAAAAACTTTGTTGATCATACGTGGGTAAGTAGCTATGGTATTCTTTAAACCGAAATGTAGTTTTCTCATCATTCTCCTCCCACGTCAGATGTGATTATAACCGGAATATGCATTCATGAGTGAAGGAAATTAGTATCTAAATGAGTCATCAACCATTCTATCAATGCTAGGAAGAAGGTATGAGTCTTTTGGACAACATCTTTACGTACTCTATGTACATTCTCCACTTCATAATAACTTTCTTAGTCATAATAATGTTTGAGACCCAAGAGGAATATCGTATCTCATGAATGAATGCAGCCTTCGTTAAGCTCATATATTTGCTTACATGTCGCCATGTGCTCTTCATAACCTAAGAGTCTTTTCTTTTAGGTAACAAGTCTAGTTTCTAGATACATTGTTAACTTGTCACAGTAGAAGTTCATGTTAGTGCCCGACATATCAGCTACAGTCCATGCAAACAATTGTTCGTACTCTTGGAGAAGTACCACCAATGTCTTCTTTGCATCAGTCGTAGGCACATCATTGATATTCGTCACCTTCTTAACAGTATCTTTAAGTATAATGGTTTTTGCTCCTCCCTCTAATGTAGGTTTAGATGGGTTCAAGTGATCAATCCTGAGCTCTAGGGTCCAAGTCTATCATACTTAGAGAGCCAGCCGATATATGCCCCCATCATTCAACTTTCTTTTTTCATGGTGGTTTCATCCTTCACCATTTGTAAACTTAGGTTGTAGCAGAATCGAGTCATCTTCTAATCACCTTGGATCGAAGAAACATGATTTCCCTTATCAATGAACTTAATCAAGGCTATCATATTCATTACATTCACGTCGGTCTCCCAGGATTCCATTGAAAGGTGATTCCAAATCAACAAAATCCTTGTCTTCACAATTTTGGCCCAAAGGTAGCCCTCAAAAGTGATCCTCGTGTCGAGGTAACCCTTGGTAAGCCATTTTGCTTCATTAAACATTGTTAAATCCTATGTATATGAGTGTAGATCCATATCGGTCAGCCCTATATTCTTAAAGCACTCATAGAAAATCACATCATAGGAGTTCATTTTTATCTACCAAGAGCCTTCGCACCCTCTTGTTCGCTATAACAGCCTCAATTACTATTGCGTCATAACTATCTGGAATAATAAAGCCATAATAACCATCAGAGAAGGTGATAAGGGGGAGTTTGAACTACATTCTGGAAGGGTTTACTAATAAGCCTTACTTGTAAGAACATAATCATCCTGTAATGATTTTTCTTGGCAGTACTAGAACCCTTACTTTAGCGGATCCTCCAACTATCATGTCTATGACTTCTTTTTTTTGCTTGGGAGGTAGGTTGTTAATAATTTATTTTAGGTTACTTTCCCTAGGGATTTAGCCTTTATTTGTGTCTTATTCCATTTGTTTCTTGTGTTAAAATGTTCTCAAATTTTGGAAAATACAAACATCGCTTCCTTTCCTTGGGTTTTGATGAATTAACTTTGTTTTGCTAGGTAAATGATCAAAGAATTAAAGGTAAAAAGCAATCATGAATGAAAGTTCTAGGAACAGCTTGCACCAGCAAGCAAGCCTTGCACCTACGAGCCAACCATTTGAAGTCGCACCTGTGATATTAGGTTGTAGATATAAGGTATGTGAATTAGAACTCACTTAAGAGTTCTAAAAGACATTTTTTAGAAATTATCATATTTTATGAAATGAGAGATTAAAGGAGTGCTAGATCTTAGGAGATTGAAGGCTTTTTGGGCTTGCTTCTAGCGCTTAGTTTCTTTTCCAATTTTTGATTCTTGATGTATGTGTTTTGCTACCATAATTATGTGTGGCCAAACCCCCTTTTGCCGGAAATAGACACAACTCACTATTTATTATGATGTTGTGGTGAATCTTTGTGAATATTTATGCATTTATATCGGTGACAACATCTTCTATGTTTACCTAATGTGTTTTCATATGGAAGAATGATTATGCATGCTTCAGGGTTCTAAACAAGTGTTATAGTTGAAATGCGATGTCAAAGTCTCTTCTTAATGCAAACTTTAGTATTAAGTACTCAAGGAATTGATATTTGATGTTAAAATTTAGATATTAATATCCAAGGAAATAGGTTTAATGAACTTTATGTCACATTACCATTGTTTAATGAATTTCATTAATTATTATTAAATATTTTAATCTCAGTAATAATTATTAGTTTGTATTTTAACACTGAAATTATTTTAAAAAACATATATAACATTTCTGTAATTTCAGATAAAAATATATATTCTTTTCAATAAAAGAGAAAGTTTTATTAAATGTATTCTACTTTATTTTTTTTTATTAATCATTACTTTATTTTAGCATCAAATCATTATTATTATTTTGATAAAAGCTTGAAATTATTATGTTACTACTATATAAGGGGTTTACATAGACTAAACACACCACTCTCGTGAGAGCTTTCTCCGGTCGAAAACAAACCCTCTTTCCCAACATCCACAGCATACACTAATTATAAACTCTCCCAATTTCTCAATATTCAAATCTGATACGAAACCCTAACCCTAACCCTTTGATTTTTCCCCCTCAATTGAATCGATTTCGTTGCAATTGATTGGGGAAGATGGATATTGAGCAGAAGCAATCGGAACTGATTGAGCAATTCGTGAAGCAAGCCTCTTCTGCTCCCAACGCTCCTGCACTCGCCTCTGCACTTGTCGATGCCACTTCTCACCCTTCGCTCTTTGCTTTCTCTGAGATTCTCGCTCTCCCCAATCTTCAACAGGTTTCTCGTTACTCTCTCTCATCACTGTTATATTATTTTATTTTTTCAAACTTTCCTTCTTTTTTTGTTGTTGCAATTTCATCTTTATTATAATTATATATTATAATATAATTACAATTATTGTTACTTGGTAATTTAAAATATTTTGTAGGTTTTATTTAGTTTATGTTTAAGAGCGGTTAATTGTTGATTTGGGAAGGGGAATGGAAGAGCGAAAAATGTGTTTTTTTTTTTGTTTATTGCTTTATGGTATTTGTGCGCGTTAATATTATGGATGGTTCTGTTGTATTTTGGTTGCTTCAGAATTTTTTTACGGTGACCATTTAAAGATGTATTAGTCTTGTTGTTTTTGTTATTTATAGATGCGTGGTTTGTTAGGACCATTTCTACTGGTTTTTGCCAACTCATTTTGTGATTGTGACCTAGATGCTGTTGTATGTGTGTTGCACTTTTTTGACTCGAGGTTTCTTGCAGCTCGAAGGAACTGAGAATGCAGTGTATCTTGATATGCTTCGGTTGTTTGCACATGGAACATGGAGTGATTACAAGAGTAAGCCCTCAGATTCACTCTTCTGTTTTGTTTTTATTTTCTCCGTGTATATTTATGTTCAGTGGATTGTTTCTTGCCTTTGTTGATTGTTTTTCTTCTCCAGTAGTTTGTTGGTGATATATTGGATCAATATTGTAGCTGCCATCTGTTACTATGTGATGGCATGTGCTTGATGATTTATGAATTTTAAATTTATTCCTAATATGATTGCTGGATGTTGGTGTCATGAGATTGAAATTTCTGTATGTAATGATGGCTATATGAAGCAGGATGATTTAAACTTTGAAGATGAGGAGAGCCAACAGGCTAACCCTTTTTATTGTTTTGGATTTTTGTTGTTATTTGCTATTCTATAGTTAGACTATTGGTTTTAGATTTTTATTTGATTGCTTAGTATTTCTGTTGTCTGTGTTTTTCTTTTATTATGTATTACTATTACTATTTATTTTTATATTTATATTTATGCATATGTTTGTGCATCATTTGCTGAGTTTTATTTACTGGAAAATATTTATTTTGTGTTTATTATCTTTGATTTTTTATATTACTCAGTGTTTTTTTCCCTTTAAAAATTTTAGGATTTTTTAGTTTTTGATGTATATGTATATTATTAATATTAATAATATTAATATTAAAGTTGTTATCATTATCACCTTTATTTTGCATGAGGCCGCAGAACAATCTGCCATATGAATATGGTGGATTTTTGGCTTGCTTTGAACTACCCTTTGTCATTGACATCATTAGTGTCTTAATACTACTCATACAGTTAAATATTGATATTAATGGCTTACATTTCCATGTCCATTAAGATATGCATACTGGGATAGAAGCATGTTTAACATTTTTGTGCCCTGCTAGGTGTCTCATATGATATATGAAGCCTTTAGATGTCTCACACTATTTTCTATTTCACAAACAATATCATTAGGAAATTCATACATTTGTTCTGTCACAGTTTGTTACTTATTATTTCTTTTTATTGTAACTGTTTATTTAAGCGCATGTAAATAAAAATAACATATGATGCATACTAAAAAGTGTATGCTGCTTGCAGGTAATGCCGATCGTCTTCCTCAATTAATACCTGATCAGGTCCTCAAGCTCAAGCAACTTACAGTTCTTACACTGGCCGAGACGTACAAGGTACTACTCATGAAACTCACTGTTTTTGGCTATATTGTGTTACCGTTTGCTTAACTTAGGTTTTTTGGGATTGATTACTGAACCACTATAATCTGAGGCGTATTACTCCAGTCCAGATGACTTGCTTGACTTTTATTGGTATAAATTATTATGTTCTAAATGCAAGTTCATTTCTATATATATTTTAGCTGCATCTTAACTTTCTTTTGTTTTAGTTTTGGTAAAATGGATTCTTTCTTCTGTGGCTCCATTCTTTGTCTAGTGATCCTCCACATCACCCCCAAAGGGTAGTGCAAGGTCCTGAGTATAGTTGTGTTTGCTGTGATACTAATTGTTAGATAGCAATAATGTTCAAAAAGGATGAATTACCCAACTTCTATATGGGATAAGATTATGTTCTTGCTATTTTGGGTTTCCACTGTTCACCCATGATTGTGTCAAGAAATCTTGAATGTGCTGAGATTGGGTAGAGCATTGAAGCATCTTATTTTTCTTCATGTTCCTTTGTTGTTTAGAGCTTGTGTCATCTTCTCCTTTTATGTAACATTCCTTCATTTCCCTTAAACGTTTTTTCTATTTTGAGGGTTGGGGGGGTAGTTCTGTTATGAGTTGCGCCCATCAGGTCACAAACTGTCAAAGTCTCCTTGGTTTTGATATATTTGTGTGTGATGCCATCATGATCATAGTTAAATAAATGCATCCAGTTAGTATTTGTTACCAATTGTCTGCCTCTTTTTACATTCGTTACTCGTTTACTTGATTATTTACAATGTGCATACAGTTGTTACTTGTATAATGTCAAAATTAATTCAGAATAGGGTAAAATTCAGTTGCAGAGTGGTGCTTTTAAATTTGATGCATGTTACAAGGCTGACATTAGTAGTGGTGCCTCTTTGCCCCTCTACCAACTATGGGATGAGCTAGTTTGTGGGTTTTTAATGATATTTTGCCCGGGGTTGTTTTGAGGGTTTAGGTCTCTCTTCAATCAAATTTCTTTTTTATCGAAACTGGTAAAGGAAACCAACTCTTCCCAAAATATCTCTCTTGATTTTGTACAGGATTTTGTTTCCTCCTAGTCATTATTTTAGATCATGTTTCTCTATGCATGGTAGTTAAAATTCCGATGTGGGTTGTAAAAATCCCGATTTTACGATTTTCTGCCGAGCTTCCAATTCGAATCCTAGAAAAAATCCTTTTTGTGTAGAATCCCATTTCAATCCCGATTTTATGGTCAAAATCCTTAAAATCCCGTTTTTAAGGATTCACTACGATTTAATGAAAAACTTGTTTTTAAAGCCAAACCTGTTTCAGACTTGGTTTCTTTCCAAAACCTAGACAAAATCGTGCACAGTTTTAGGTCCCCAAACACGACTTTAGTCTTTGGCGCAGCTTAGAGGATCAAACAGCCCCCACCGTCCCCACATGGTCTCCAAATCCGAGCAGCTCCGCTTCTGCAATTCGATGCTCTGTTTCTCACCACCGTCGTCCATCATCAAATTTTTCTCTTCAGTGGGGAGACCAATGGACTTAAGACTTTCAATTGTTATGTTTTATGAATGTTTATGTTTTATGGGTGTTTATGTTTATGGATGTTTATGTTTTATTATGGATGTTTATTGAAGTGTTTTTACAATATAAATTGTGAGTTTACATGCATTCATAGGAATTTTTATGTATATATAGGGATTTTTCAAATCTTATAATACGATTTACGATTTTCTGAACCCTCTATGATTCAATCTTGAATCTCGATTTTAACTACCTTGTCTCTATGTACCTCTGCGAAACAGAAACATGATTAACACAAGTTTCTATTTTGTTGTTGCTGCTGCTTGAGTCCTGTCTTATCTCTTGGCATTTGTTGTCAATTTGCATGGATTCATGTTTTATTATTTTTGTAGGTACTACCCTATGACCAATTGATGCAGGAGTTAGATGTGACAAATGTTCGTGAACTTGAAGATTTTCTAATTAATGAATGCATGTATGCGGTAGGCATCGTTCCCTTTATGAGAGTATATATCTGCTCAAATTTGGTAAAGTTAATGTAATGTGCATTTACTCAATCATTAGTATGATCAGTTTTATTTTTATTTTTATTGCAACTAAAAGAATTCATTAGAATAGACAGAGAGAGTGTGACAGAGGGATACATGAGTATAATTACTTCAAATATTTCTGAAGGAAATGAGAGAGCATACAATCATGGATTCTGGTACTCTTAAATTCTTTTGCATGACAGTATCAGCAAACTCTAAAGGAAATTCATAAATCGCACAAAATCTATTGAAATGTTCCCATTGGAAATGTTTGGGAGAAAGCACATAATTTTTGTTAATCCGAATCGGTGTCAAAATCCAAATATACCTACTTTGAAAGAGATTTGGGAAGTGGGAACAGTGCTGTAATTGTTATGGGATTAATCTGTATTTTAATCTGTTAATGTTACTGCTTATGCCCAATAGATATTGCATGAAATGGTGTTTTTGCAAATTTGAATTTAGATCTCTATAAAGTCATTTATTTTCTATAAATAAGAAAACAAATTTGACTATACTCGTAACATTAATTTATGGTACATTCTTTAATAATTTACATCTTTTATTGCTTTATGTTATTTTTTTGATAAAAAATTTTACATTTTGCACAATCTGTTAGATGGTGTAATTTAATGAATTGTTTTTCTAATTTTTCATGCTTTTGTTAGGGAATTGTCAGAGGCAAGCTAGATCAGCTGCGGCGATGCTTTGAGGTGACAGATTTTTGTCTGTCAATTTTTTTAGATCTCCACCTTTGATTCCTTTTTCACTGTTTCATTTAATTAGTGCTCTATCAGGAATTCAGTTGATCTTTGAGAGTCATTTCAGGTCCAATTTGCAGCAGGTAGGGACTTGAGGCCTGGCCAACTGGGGAGTATGATACAGACACTATCTAACTGGTAATGTAACTTTTTTCAAATAGACCTTGAATAGATTCATGCTTTGATAATTAGTTAATTAACTACCTGTATCTAGAAAAGCATGTTCATTTCCTTGTCTGATGGTAAACATGGTTAGTGAGTTTGGATAGGTGATATTGATGTTAATTTGCAATTTCTTGCTTCATGATTCAGAGATTTAGTTTTTGTACTATGGCCCATTATAAAAATAGCCTGTATTGTAGTTTGTCTTGCACCCCAGCTTGGTCGTAGTTGGTTTTGAACTTGCAAATGTCCAATTATTGGCTTTTCTCAAAATTTATTTGTATTTTTTAGATGCTTGTGATTTTTAGGTTTTTGTTTCCCAATTCTGTTTTGCCTTGTTTGTGGTTCAGACCTTGTCATTAAGGTATTTGTTTGTATTCTGCTAATTTTTGTGATATGATATATTCAGTTCCTCTGCAATATACTGTAATGTTTTATCTTGACTGGGAAACATAGGTTGTCTACATCTGAGAATCTGCTTATTTCAATTCAAGAGAAGATTAAATGGGCTGATGCTATGAGTGAAATTGATAAGAAGCATAGGAAGGATGTTGAAGAGAAGGTAGAAGAAGTAAAGAAGTCCCTTTTCAAGGTCGGTTGAATTTATTTATTTTACCTTTCCTTGAGCAATGTTTTTTCCTGTTTGATATGGATGAGAAATGTCCAATAAAAAATAGCTTGCATGTAATTTTGATCTTGTATGTAACTCATGGCTTTCTATGCCAGAACTGTATGTATCCTTTGCTTCTTTGCTCTTGCCTCAAGCAAGATGATTTTGTGTAAAGGGTTTGCACTGAATGTTATCTTCATTTATCCTATTGTGTATTTGTGTGATTGATGTTTGAGTATCGTCCGGATGTTTAATGCAAGCTGGGATTTTTATGCCGGCATTATTTACCTACTTAAAAATAAATGTTATGCAAATTGACAACTTAATACGATTAAGTTCCAAGGATTTTGAATATCTTCATATGAAAAGTTTAATTTTCTTCATTTAGTTTATGACTTTTTGGGTAGCTTATAGTCTTTAAAGTAGCTTATTGAAATAGAGCTGTCTAGCTTAAATTGTGTTAAGGGATTTTAAAGGATATTTATATATAATAGGTTTAACTAAGTGTTAAATGTGTTTAGTCCCTATCGTAAATTTACTAATTTAACTGCTTTGTTAATTGCACTATGTGCCCATAATATTTTGTATTGTTGACGTACTTATGCTTCAATCTTTTTTTTCATCATCAATTTTGTTGTTAGTTCAGTGGTTAACAGAGCACCACTAAAACTAACAAACAAGGAGTAAATCCGGACAATAAAATAAAGTTACGGATGAAATCCTTACATTTTTTTGCGCATAGGGATTAAATCTAAATCTTGAAAATTTTATGGGGACTAAACACCTAGTTAAGCTTAAATATTATAATCATGTGAGAGGTAAAAGTTTATTTTTAAAAAGTTTAAGGGTAAAAATGATAATTAAGCTATTCATGAGGGAGTTTATAATTTTTCAAAAGCCATAAGTTAGTTTAAGTTGTTTTTCAGAAGTTGGGAGTTTATAACTATTTAAAAGTTGAGTTTCTCTATTTTGTATTTACCAAACACCTCTAATACTTTTTGAAAAGCTACAAGTTAACTTCACCAAACAGACAACATATGCATAAACTTTTATTTAATTTATACTCAGATAATTGTTTGTTTATCTTTACTGTTGGGATATATTGGTCGACGTGTCTTACTTACTCCGTGGCAGAAGTTACACACTGTAAGCAGGCCGACATCGACTTCAGAGGCCATGAGGAGATCTGCTCTGAATCTGGTGGAGTGATGGATTATGAAGAAGATCGAAGCCGACCAAAGAGGTAATTTGAGACAACTTTGTATTAGATATGAGCAACTTACATCTCCAGACTCTGGCCTCTAGCATTGCAAATAAGAATGTAATCTGTAGCCATTTATTTTGTTACAATATGACTCAACTATGCATTTTATTTTAGATTGCTTGCAATCTATTACAAGATTCGTGATCTGGAAAATTTGCAGGAGGCGGCATCCAATATCTTGAAGATTGTAGTAGGTAAAGGCACTCAATGGATGGGTGTTTTAGTAGCTTGCCTGACTTTTATTCTAGGCATGCGTCAACTGAGAATATCAGCTTTTGAGACAAGCGTATCTCATCGATATTGAACTTGTCTGTCAAACCACAAAGTGAGATAAGAACAAGGGGAAAGGGGGAAAACATGTTATTGCCTCTAGGGTTGTATTTTGGAAATTGTTGGTAATTATTGAACCATTGTTTTTATTGAGTTGGAAGAACAAACTAGGATAGTGGGCGGCTCTTATTTATTTATTATTATTGCTAATGGTATACTTTCTCCCTTGTATTATGCCTCAATTGCATTGCTGAACTAATGCAAAATATATATTCCACAACTTAGATGTTCTAGCATAAACAGGTTGATGCCTTCAACTCATGCTAAAACAGAACAGTATAATCATTGCTGGTGTGTGTACATGAATTTGTGTCAGCAGTGTCACACGTAAATTATTAAAATCTAGATTATGCAATGCAAATTTATATGGAAGATTTGGGTTAAAAATGAATGGTTATATAATTACTTGTGAATATATCTTTTAATTTTGATCACTTAAGTAAAATCTAACTATTTATATTCATTGTGTTCGTTTTTCATAGCAACCAAATGTTTTTACTTGAGTAATTTTATATGTATATGCTTGAGTTAATTTTATATATTTAATTTGATCTCAACGTTTCCCTCAATTTTTTTCTTCCATCAGTTTTAATTGTAATGGCGTTGGATTGCATTAATTCGATGTAATTAGTTGGAAATAAGGTTATATCAGTAGACTGAGTTCAAACTTTCTTCATTTTCTTCTTATTTTAAGTCGTTCCCTTCAATCATACTGATATACCTTTTTGTTGCAGAGTCACATAGGGCAGAGGTTATTACATAATAGGAAATAAGAATACTATAATGAAACAAATAATATTAATGAAAAATCTTAAAACAGTTCAGATATGTTCACGAAAAACCCTAAACCAATCATCCTTCTTTTATGTGTTTAGTTTACATCTTGACATCCCAAATCTTGTGTGTTTAGGTGATTGAGAAAAAGGTGATAACTCTAAATTCATCTCGTATTGACCAAAACAAATAAACATCGCGTACAAATTAGTTTTTTTCTTCAATATATTTTGGTATGTTTTAGTCTTTTTCATCTTTCTCACGTTTTTACTCCACTGTCCTTTACTACTTCGTGTTAATTAATTCCCCAGCTATTTATAAGATCTTATTACATCATTTTATACATTAAGAAATCTACTTATGCTAGTTAAATATATTAAATGTATTAATTATTCTTGTCATATTTCAGAATTACCCTTCGTATCAATAAAAAAAGAGAAATGAATTTTTTAAAAAGAT
This sequence comes from Clitoria ternatea, assembly GCA_037962975.1. Classification (NCBI taxonomy): domain Eukaryota; kingdom Viridiplantae; phylum Streptophyta; class Magnoliopsida; order Fabales; family Fabaceae; genus Clitoria; species Clitoria ternatea. Next base: position 267,644,734 of record CM075672.1, read on the forward strand.
GTGCTTAATAAGAGTATATACTATAAAAAAAATATATTATAAAACTGAGAGAAATAAGGTATTATAAAAATGATTAGAAGGAGTATTAGTAAGATATTACAACAATATTTCAAGATTAATGGTCTTTGTTTTTCGGAAGGTCCTATCTGGCCATATAATGTGAAGATAGGGATAGTTAGGGATGGGAAAATGAGTTAGACCCAACAGGTTGACTTTGCCAAACCGATAAAAAATAATGGGACGAACAAAAGAGTCAACTTACTGTCCATTAGGATCTTGCTCGCATGGTTGCTAGCATGACAGACGCCCTACTTAAGAATTGCAATAATATAAATAATAATAAAAAATAATTTATACTTTATCTTATTTAAATTTATACTTGCATTTGCTAAAACTAAAAGAGAGTCTGATCTCTCACTATTTATACTCTTTAAAAAATATCACAAAACCAGAAGTGGTAAACAGTACATTGTGTTCTGCAGAAGGTCCTTGACACCTTTTGCATGTTGCTTCGGCTAATGCAATGCAAGTAGAAGAATAGTTTATTGGCAAGTTCTTGAAGGAATCAAAATTGGTTAGGGTCGTGGTTTTGGGAGACTTATATGTGAGTCTGGTTGATTCAATCAAAAGTTCTGTGGTCCTATGACATATATATGCTCCTCTTTTGCGCCAGATTCAACAAATGAAATCATACACTTCTTTTTGTTTTGTTTTCCACTAAACAAAAAAAGAAAAAACACCGATTAAAAATTTACTTGTTGAATATATTATCCATTCCGGGTACAATCTTACGTTAAAACAGTTAGGCAATCTTTTCTTTCACACTCCAAATTCTAGATTTTTAATGGGTAAATCTAGAAGATAATTTAATGTTTAGGTTGATTCTTTAATTTAATTTTAAATTGGTCCTTGTCATTTTTTAAAAGATTAATTTCAATTTGTTTGTTGTGTGTTAACACTGTTACTAATTATATGTCATTAAGAAAGCCTAAAACACATGACCGACAGGTTATTATGAAAATTAAAACATATCTTAGGTGAACTTGAACTCATAATCTTTCACCAAAAACTCAAGTCCTTTATTACTACCGAACCGAAATTTATCTTTAGAAAATTCATGCTGATGTCAATATATAATGGAGAACATCCCATTATATATTTTAAAAATATATTTTTTATAGATATATTTAATAATATATTAAAGATAATAAATACTATCAATATCAATAACGTGGGGCATTGAGAATTTTCCTGGTCTCAAGGATTCATCAAGTCCAAACATGCTTATAAAATTTGACGAATGTTTATAGAAGTACTTAGAGATTACGTCTTTACATCGGTAAGATTTGAGCTCATATTGTCGATGATACAAGTTCACTATTTAATGAATTGGATCAATCTTTGTTGGGAAACCAAAATTCACTTCGTCACTCGTTTTGAAGTGATTAGTCTTCAATTTCCAGAAGATACTCTTAGTGTTCATTTGATGCAATGAGCTTATAGTTTTTTGAGGAGTTTATGATTTTTAAAAGCTATTTGAGCTGTTTGGTGAACACAAAAAAATGAGCAACTTATAGTTTCTGAAAAGCTATAAGCTTCCAATATTTGGAAAACTACTTGAGGAAACTTATGATTTTTTAAAAACTATAATCCCTCTCATTAATTGGTTAATATCATTTTTATCATCTTTTTTAATGACAACTTTTATCTTTCACATAATTAAAATATTATGTCTTTTAAAGTCATTTAACAGAATTTAAACTAGTTTTTATCAAACAATTCTATTTAAGTAAGTTTCCTTAAAAATTATAAGTTATAAACTACTAAAAAACTATAAGTGATAAATTATAAATTTGTTTTGTTAAATAAATCTTTAATTTCATTTAAGAAAACCGTGGGTAAAAATAAAAAGAGAAAATTAAAATAAGTAGAGAAGCTAGGGGAAATATGCAATAATATTGAGAAGCTATGGGGGGTGTCAGTAATTAATTAGATTATCAGGGGAACACATCGATACTTTTCACTAAATACAAAATTTGCATCAAGTCAAGATTTTTCATTACATGTTGTAACGACAACTTAACTATCAACTTAGAATTGAGTCAAAAAAATAAAATAAATTATTGGCTCAACAAAAGCTTAAATTAATCATTTATCTTTTTCAAAAAGTTTTAATTTAGTCTAATTTTATTTAAAGATTAAAATTAATTCTCAATCATTTTAAAAATTTTAATTTGGTTATTCTGCTAATTGGATGGTAATAACATTACTTATGTAATGGAGAACATCTCAAATATATAAGGATAAAATTATATATTTAAAGATATATTTCTTATAAGTATATTTAATAATATATTTATAGATACTATTAAGAAAAAAATCTCATCGACGTATCATTGAGAATGTTGGTTTAAATCTTACTGTAATAAAGATATAATCTCTAAGTACTTATTTCTTAGATCCTTCAAAATAGGCATCTCATTCTTTCCATACGTAAATTAAATACTAGCTTTCATTTTAAACTTTAAACATGTTGGTAGTTTTTATAATATAATAGATCACTTAAACCAATAAATCAAAAGATAAGAGATATTAATAGGTTGATTACTATTAAATGCACTAGTTAAATTTATAAGAATCAACTTTTTTTAAGAAACCAATAAAATAACTACCAATTAATTACTTTTAATAGCCTCAATCATTCAGGTAATTTTGTCTTATAAAATGAACTAGAAAGAGTAAAATTTATAAGGTTTAAAACATTCTTTTAAAAGGACTATAGTATGTATCAGATGAACTAAAAGTATATTTAAAACAAATCTAGAATTACTATTCCCAGCAATATTTTTAATAGTTTAAATTTTATTACAATATCATTATATATTTTAAATTTAACAATAATATTGATATATATGGTTATAACATGTCACATATATACTATTATATATGGAAAGTATTCAAATAAAACTTAAGATGATATTATATAAAAAAAACTTGATATATGAGTCATCCTTTAAAAAATAAAACATGTTATGACCCATGCCAACCTAATGCACAAATGTTGATGGAGCTGTTCCCAGTTTTTAATTTGAATTATTATGGGTCCGTTTGTTTAAGCTTATTAAAAAAGTGATTGTAAAAAAGTGATTATTTTATAATCACTTTTTTAATAAGCAGATCAGAGTTGCTTCTTAAAATAAGCTGAAATCAACTTATTTTCAGCTTCTGCTTATTTTTGAAACTTTAAACAAATACGTTAAAATTTAAAATAAGTACTTTTTTTAATTAAAAAAACATTTACCTCTTAAAATAAGTTTAAACAAATGAGCCTTATATTTGTTCTTATATAGTTTTATCTCTTTTAGAAACGTTGATGACGTAGGAATTCATTTAAATTCTTTTTGTAGATGTATCTTAAAAGGTCATCTTCTAGTTTTTTCAACCTTCAACAACTTCAAACTTAAATCTTCTTTATAAGAGTGGTCTTTGGCAGTGGCAATGATGGGTTGTTTACAGGTAAATTTATAAGCAAAACTAAGAAAAAAAAACACTTAAAAATGGGAGAGATTGAGAGAAGAAGATTGGCCTATACTTTAAAGGTGTTTTAAAAATAAGATCATATTTAGAACTCTAAAAGACTTTTTAGTTGACAGAGTAACATTTCTTATTAAAATTAAAAATTTCATTTAAATGATCAAAAGTAATTTAGAGAGGGAAACTATATCAATAAGGTAGATTAAACTAATTCATCTTCTTACCCTAGGTTATTAATTTTCACTCAAATTAAAGCAAGTCTTAAAATATGATCCCAAACTGGTCTGAACATAAAAACAAAACTATGTTAGATCCAAAACTCTAGACATCATATGAGACATAGCTAAAAATACAATTAAAAATAATTTTTAGACCTAAAAGTAACTTTCAAATCTTAACATAAAAATTCTAAGAATTAAAAAAATCTAACAAAACTTTTAAATCCCAATTTGGTGGATCCACTTAATCATTTTTTAGTATCCATCATCATGTACTTTATAAAGCTAATGATATAATATGTTGAAGGTTGATAATTACTAGGTATCAGACAAATTTTAGGTAGTTCTACCTTCTACGAAAGTGGTTGCCAAGTGAGGGCCCAAGTCCTTCTGGTCACATGTTCGAAAATTCTTATTCCCTTCATTTTTTATTTGTCAAATTAACTTATATAAAATATGATTACTTTGTCACACAAAAAGTTTATATACAATAATGAATTAATAATCACGCCCCTAAATTTTTCATCATATAATATGAGGGAATTGCAAAGTTTAATATGAAGCACGCTCCAGCCTTTATTTGAAGAACTTTAAAAGAGTTGGTATAAATTGACTAATATTTTAAATAAATAAATATCATCAACAGTTTTCCAATACTACATGATCATAACTCACAAGGAACCAAAAGTATGAGTTTAAATTGAAAAAAGAGTCATTATATTAAAAACACAAAGTATTTAGTAATGCTTACAAAAGCTAATTAAGATACACTAATAGATAAAGTTTTTTACACTCCCATCATGAATTGTATTATGTTAAAAGTTATATTTAAAGTGGTTTCTATTTGATATAATTTCGTTCAAACTAAAAACATTTATATTAAGATAAGGTTAGTTTTCACTGTAATTTCTTTTTCCATCCAAAATATTTAAACACAAGATCTTTTTTGGGTTTTCTGGTTTATGATGGTGTCTTCAACTAGTCTTAACTTTGTTGATGCTCACTGAAGAGACGATCTTTCATAAACATCATTGAGCAAATGGATCGAGTACCAGTTTCGTTGGCTGTTGTGTTAATCAAGGTCAACCAAATTGGGGTTGGGCCAATGAAAAAAATATCTGTTGGCTCAACAAGAATTTGACTTATCGAACAACGTGTAAAATTAATATGAACTATTAAATTTGTTCATTTTCTTACTCCATGTTCATATAGCTGATTACCAGATGGGCATTGTATCATTAAGTTGATTAAGCGAAGGGTGTTTTGATGTAGGAGTACAGAACTGAAGGAAAATAGGCTAAGAAAACAACATAAACGACATGGAATAGAAGAAACATTGAATAAATAATAAGAAGAAGGAAAAAAGGACTTGACTTTAATAGTCTAATAAATTTGTGATCATTCATGGTTATTGTATCCTTTTTGAAATCTCGTTCGTTCAGATTGAAATTAAAGTATACCACATCTATACAGTGTTCCTTAATTGAAAAAACAATCTTTATCTTAGTTCCAAATCAACGAATCATGCATGGTTTCCCCTCTTTGTTAATATAATGATTTAAAACCTAGTAGAGACTATTCTTTCAATTAAGAGACACTCTGGTGTTGTAGTATATTTTAATTTCAATTTGAATGAGCGGGTATCAATCAACATATAATGACCATGAATGATCACAAATATAATGGACAATTAAAGCCTAATCTCCCAAAAAAAGTAGTATAATTCTCCTAAAAATGGATGCTTGATACCAGTAGAGACATTGATTCACAGTTTATTAGTTCAATCGTAATTGAACGGGTGATAATAAAATATATATTTTTAATATAATATAATTTATGATATATTAATAATAAGTTATATAAAATTAAATTAACTAAGAATTATATTACATGTTTTATAAGATAAAAATTTATAATAAATAAAAATAATATATAAGTATTATATGAGTCTTTTTTATTTAAAAATTTTAGAATAGACTTTTTTAAAAAATAAAAAAATAGAAGATTTTTTTTAAAAAAATTTAGCTACTTTAACCCCAAATTTTAATACCGGTTCTTAACTAGTTTTAACAGACCAATATCTAAACTGGTTTCTAATCCAACCGACCGATCTGATCCAATCTTCATAATCATAAACAATCCAAATATCAAAGACAAGGATAAAAAAAGAGAAGGGGTAATTACTAATTAAGAAACGTAACAGGGACAATTTTTCCTCTGGGAATATTTGAATTTGGAGATTTGAAAACTGAAATTTTTAGTTGAATCTATACCCATAGAGAGTTGCTTTTTGTTACATCTCCTCCGTCAAGAACAAGAAGATGGTGCCAATTTACAGGATAACTTCAACTTGTCCAAACTCCACTCATTCAATTTTCTTCCACAAAGATTTAGGGTTTTGAATATCCACCGTTAGATTAATCTATAAAGATTAAATTTTAAAGTGTAAAATAAGAAAAAAGAAGTGATGAATGAGCTTATAATAAGAATTTGTTTAATTTTAGAATTTATAATATGAAAGAAAAGAAGTAATTAACAATATACAGGAGAATGTAGCCATGAGAGTAAATTAGTTAACTCCAAGAATAATTTTTTGAAGTGGAAAACTTTCTCTTAAGTATCCTCTAGACCTCAAAAACTGTTAACTCCAAAGATAATTAGGGAATATATGATTGCCCTTAAATTTATCCCATACTTATCTAATGATATACAAATTTTCTATTGACATTGTCAGAGAATGTACTAACATTCTTATTTTCATTGCCTTTATAAATTAATTAAGCCCACAGCCAATTATGATTACCTATCATATCACATGCAAACCTGATAGAGATAAGTATTGAGGAATCAATTTATGTATTGGCATCATATAAATGATATCAGCAACAGAAAAGACATACATTTTAAATTACAATATTCAGTTGATATGTGTTGGGAATATCATGTAGAGAAAAGGTTCAGATGGATAATCAATTTTATTTCCAAAGCAATAGAGCTGATCTGGTAAAAGACATTTGAAAATAGAGAAACATAAAAATCGTTAGTTCTGATGGTTAAATAAAATGTAGGAGTTATTTTTAACCTCTCTATCCCATGTTTGAGTTCTAGTAAAAACAATAAAAGAAGAAGAAATACAAGCATAATGGCATTAATGTTTACCTCGAAACAACTGTATATATGGTAATGAGATTCAACTCTGCTGTAATATTATTTGGATAAACCCAATTTACTTTTATTTTTATTTTTATTATAGGGTAAATTAAACTCACATTCCTAGAAATTTGATGAAATTACGTTAACTAATCCTCCTCTTTTCTAATACTACACTCAGAAAAAGGAAGATTAGTACCATAAATAATAAGTTTTCCTCGGATTCAAAGGGTCCCACAGGATCCCTTTCTCCCTTTATTTTTTTAAAGAACATAATGCATATTTTGATTCCTTATGATCTTAGTAGAGCATAGTTATCTTTTCGTCAGTTGGGCTGTGATATTTTTGAGTATTCACCTTAATTTTATAAGGTTTTGTTTCTTAGGTATTTAGAGTGAAAAATAAAGATTTCCAAATGTTATGTTTTTATATAAATTAGGGAATTAAAAAATAAAAAAATAAAATATAATTTCATCAAACTTTATGTGCAGTTTACTTTTTGTTAAAAAGCAAATTAATTTAGTGAACTAAAATCATCTGTCCCTAAATCTTATTCCTTTTCTGATTTCTTAAGCAAATCATTTCATCATACTATTTTTTGAAAATGCATACTTTAAACAGAAGATATAATTTTAACTTAAAATATACACATCAGAATGTGGCCTGATTAGAGAGACTCGTAAGAGAATATGATTTGAAAAGATGCAAATCTCATCCCAAATCTACCTAAAACTATTTTAAAGAAGCTGGGTATGTCACATAATATTATACAATATTTGTTGTCAAAAGTTTATCCCGTAATAATAATATGTCAGATCAGAAAATTTATCTTTTCCCACAACCCCTAGCAAAAGTTTGCTGCTACGGTTCATTAATAAGTAATTAATTTCAATTTATAAAAAATAATTAATACAATTAAATTTATTTATAAATTATATTAGTTTTTTAAAAGTATCTTGCACAATTATTAGAGCTCAGATCAATGATCTAGATCATCTCAAATCACCCCCATTCTATCATATCATTGTTTGGCATAATTGAAGTGTTGATGTTAATATGGGTTTATAAAATATATCCTTTTTACTATCCAGAGAACAGAGGTAACAAAGAAGAAGCAGAAATTTTTAGGATTCAAAATTACTTCCCAAATTGCTGAAATAATTCATGCTAATAAATGTTGGATTTTTTTTTGTTGTATTTTGAGAATAAAATTTTAAATGATTTTCTAAAACTTGATTTGACTTGATGTAATATTTTAAAACAGTTGTTTAAAGGTTAATTATTTTTTATGTTGTCTATTAATAATTTTTTATTCTATAGGGATCAAATTTAATTGTTTTTAATTAATTTTATTATTTTTCTCTAATATTTTTTTCTTTTACGAGGTTAGATTGATTTACCTTTTTGTAACTTTCTCTCTATATATACGAGTTTTGAAACTATATGAGAAATATATTTGCTAATTTTGATTTCTGTAGGGAGTTGTTGAATCCTTAAAGGTCACATCATAGATAAATAAATCCTTAAAAATAATGTGAGTTACACCTCTCTGCCTTCTAACAAATTCAATCCAAAATTTTTAACATACTTTTTTAGATTCATATAAAATGTTTTAGAGTTACTATGGACTATATGGTGTTGTGATGATTATATAATGATATTATGGATTTTGGTAGTTCATATTGGGTTTCCATTATGTTATAATGTGTTATGGATATGAGAATACAATTAAAAAATAAGGCACATGAGATGAAATAGACGGTTAGAAACGCACATGAGATGGGCGTTGGGACTAGTGGACACGTGGCTGGAGCTGAGGAAATTAAAGGAATCCGCAGGAGTGAGAGAAGGAAAATAACTAACTCTGCATTGAACGATTACGAGTGGGGCACTAAGTGAATAAAAGGGAATGAGGTGAAAGGAAAAGGGGGTGAAATACGTGATCAGTACCCTTCTCTCTCTGGCCCATTTTGGGATATTCTCCTTCTTTATTTGAATTAATTTGCGTACTTTTCTGTTTCTGTATCAGCTGATAGCTTATTGCTTCAGCTTTACCTCAGTGTATGAAACCCATTTTTCCATAATACGATACAGGATTTTTATTTCAAGTGTGCATGTACTGTTCTATTGCATTATTTTGAGGTTCCTTACAAATTGGTGCTTTCATTGACCATCATGGCTGAAAACACAAGACTCAAAGAGCTGGATACTAATGTAAAGAAGATTCTGGAGATTCTAGACAAACGTGATCAAGATTATAAGGAACGTTTTCGGAAGATTGAATCAGCTCTCAACGATATTCCGCTTAAACGTCCAGATGGTGGTTCGAGCTCAAATGGGAATGGGGATAAACCTCCACACCCACCATTTCAAGTAAGGAACGTTAAGCTTGATTTTCCCAAGTTTGATGGTACCGATGTCTTGCAGTGGATTTTCAAGGCTGAACAGTTTTTTGAGTATTATGTAACCCCTGATTTACAAAGGTTTACTATAGCTACTGTTCATTTAGAAAAAGATGTAATCCCTTGGTTTCAAATGATGCAAAAGAATAACCCATTCCAGTCCTGGGTAGCTTTTACGAAGGCATTAGAACTTGATTTTGGTCCTTCTCCTTTTGAGTGTCCACGTTCCACTTTGTTTAAACTCTCACAAGTCGGTTCTGTGAATGATTATTATTTGGAATTTACTGCTCTAGCTAATAGAGTTACAAGGGTCAGCGTAGATGCCTTACTGGATTGTTTCCTGAGTGGTCTCAAATCTGATATTCGTAGAGAGGTACTCGCCCAATGTCCGAACTCCCTCCTCAAAGCTGTGTCATTAGCCAAGTTATTTGAGGAAAAATATACCAATGTCCCTAAGCCGTATTTTGCCTCCACTTACCCTAAACACCAATACACAAACTTAAACACAAGCCAAACCCAAAAAAATAGCAACCTACCAGCCATCCTTCCCACCCCAAACCAGAAACCCTTCTCCTACCCACCCAAATTTCCCAATGTCAAAAGAATTACTCCTGCTGAAATGCAAGTCGAGAGAAAGGACTTTGCTATACATGTGATGAAAAATTTACACCAAATCATCGTTGCCCAAATAAACAGTATTTGTGGCTGCAATGTGAGGAACTTGAGGACCCTTTTATTGACAGAGAACCTTCGAATCCCGTCCAAAATCCCATAACTGATCCTACCTTAGACCACCACCTATCGTACAATGCTTTAAAAGGTTCTTCAGCATTGGGCACTATGAGATTCCAAGGCTCAATTCAGGGGGTGACTATTCAAATTTTACTGGACAGCGGTAGCTCGGATAATTTCCTCCAACCAAGGTTAGCAAATTATCTTAAATTACCCGTTGAACCTATTACCAGTTTCCAAGTGCTTGTAGGAAATGGTGGTACTTTAAAGGTTGAAGGTCTAGTACAAGAAATTAAGGTGGTTGTACAAGGACATACTCTGACACTTCCAGTCTATTTGTTACCGGTCTCTGGAGCTGATCTTGTACTAGGAGCTGCTTGGCTAGCTACGTTGGGTCCCCATATTTCCGATTACAGTGCCTTGACATTGAAATTTTATTTGAATGGTGAATTCATTACTTTACATGGGGACCAATCTAAATTACCAACTCCAGCACAATACCATCACCTTAGAAGGATGTCTCATACACATGCTATTGCAGAATGATATGCTCTACAGTTTCAGTGGCCTGATATACCTCAGGATCAATGGTTAGAATTGCCCACAGATATCCACCTAGATTTGGCCTCTCTTTTATACACTTATAGAGGAGTTTTTGACAAACCCTATGGCCTACCTCCTAACAGATCCCACAGCCATAATATCCCTCTAATGCCAGGCAGCAATCCTGTTAAAGTTCGTCCATACAGGTACCCCCATAGTCAAAAGGAGCAAATTGAAAAAATGGTTGCAGAAATGTTAAATGAAGGCATTATAGCTCCTAGCACAAGCCCTTTTTCCTCACTGATCCTTTTAGTTAAAAAGAAGGATGGTACATAGAGGTTTTGTACCGATTATAGAGCTTTAAACGCTATCACAGTAAAGGATAGTTTCCCAATTCCAACTGTAGATGAGCTGTTAGATGAGTTGTTTGAAGCTCAATACTTCTCCAAATTAGATCTTCGTTCCGGGTACCATCAGATTTTGGTTACACCTGAGGACAGATTCAAGACAGCTTTTAGAACTCATCAAGGGCATTATGAATGGCTTGTTATGCCATTTGGTCTGACAAATGCCCCGGCCACATTTCAAAGCTTAATGAATTCAGTTTTTCAAGGCTTGCTCAGAAAATCAGTCCTGGTTTTTTTTGATGACATTTTGGTATATAGTGCCTCGTGGTCATTGCATTTACAACACTTGGAGGTTGTCCTTAAAATTCTACAACACCATCGCCTATTTTCTAAGTTGTCTAAATGTCATTTTGGTTTACAAGAGGTTGACTACCTCGGCCATATTGTGTCAGGTACTGGTGTGGCTATGGACCAAGACAAAATCAAAGTTGTACTAGAGTGGGAATTACCAACAACAGTCAAGCAACTTCGTGGGTTCCTGGGGTTGACAGGTTATTATAGAAGATTTATCAAAGGGTATGCTACTATAGCAGCCCCTCTGACTAATCTATTAAAAAAGGCTAATTTTCATTGGGATTCAGAAGCCACTACAGCTTTCGCCAATTTAAAAATGGCTATAACTGAGGCACCTGTTCTAGCATTACCAGACTTCTCTAAACCATTCATCCTGGAAACTGATGCATCAGGTACTAGTATTGGAGCAGTCATTAGTCAATCTCAGCATCCTATTGCCTTTTTTTCTAAGAAATTATCTCTTAAAATGCAGAAACAATCGGCATACACCTGAGAGTTTCATGCCATAACTGAGGCAATCGCTAAATTTAGACACTATTTATTGGGCCACAAATTTATCATTAGAACAGATCAAAGGAGCTTAAAGTGTCTCATGGATCAAACTATCCATACACCAGAGCAGCAGGCTTGGTTACACAAATTTCTTGGATATGATTTCACTATTGAGTACAAACCGGGCAAGGAGAATTTAGCTGCAGATGCCCTCTCTAGATCCTTTTTCACTGCCTTGTCTCAACCTAAGTGGGACATAATTAGTTTGATTCGACATGCTATTGCTTCAGATCCAAAGCTGTCAGAAATATTTCAATTATGTAGCCAAGGAATAGCTCCAAGTCCACATTACACTGTCCATGATCACCTCCTGTTTTGGAAACAAAGGTTGGTTGTTCCTTCTCATCATCCTTTGATCCAACAGATTTTGAATGAGTTTCATTATTCTCCAATTGGTGGCCATTCTGGTTTTGCTCGTACTTTAGCTCGAGTTTCAGCACAGTTTTATTGGCAAGGCATGAAGAAGGATGTAAAAAATTTTGTCCAACAATGTTTGATATGTCAACAAGCTAAAACCTCTACTACACTACCTGCTGGTCTCTTACAGCCTCTCCCTATTCCTGACCAAATTTGGGAGGATCTAGCCATGGACTTCATAGTAGGATTGCCTCCATCCTATGGTTTCACAGTAATTCTGGTTGTCATAGACAGATTATCAAAATATGCCCATTTTTCTGCGCTTAAAGCTGATTACTCAAGCAAACACGTAGCTGACATTTTCATGAAGACAATTGTGAAGTTACATGGTATATTGAAATCAATTGTTTCGGATCGTGACAGAGTTTTCACCAGTAATTTTTGGCAGCAGCTTTTTAAATTAAGTGGAACAACATTGGCTATGAGCACTGCATACCACCCTCAGTCCGATGGCCAATCAGAGGCACTTAACAGATGTTTGGAGATGTACTTGCGATGCTTCACTGTTGAAACTCCAAAGGAATGGAGCAAGTTGTTACCATGGGCCGAATATTGGTATAACACTTCCTTTCAAACCAGTATTGGAATGACCCCATTCAGAGCAGTTTATGGGCGGGATCCCCCTACACTCCCTAAGTATGTTCTTGATTCTTTTGACCCTTCTTCCTTGCAAGAGATATTACAACAGCGTGATCAAGTTCTCAATCAACTTAAGCTCAATTTGCAAAAGGCCCAAAATTAGATGAAGAAGTATGCGGATACAAAACGTGTTCCATTGGAATTCAAAGAGGGAGAGCTTGTCTTAGTGAAGCTCCAACCATATAGACAACATTCACTTGCTCTCCGCAAAAATCAAAAGCTGGGACTTCGTTATTTCGGGCCCTTTCCAGTACTGTAAAGGATTGGCCCTGTTGCTTACAAATTGTCACTACCTCATACTGCGAAAATACACCCGGTATTTCATGTTTCATTGTTGAAACCTTGCAAGGGAAATCATCAGCAACAATATATTCCACTGCCACTTCTCACTGATGTGCACGGTCCCATTATACAACCGTTCAAGATTTTACAGACTCGAGTTATTTTACGTGGGATTCAGCATGTTCCTCAAGCACTTGTTCAATGGGAGGGATTGGATGCCACTGAAGCTACTTGGGAAGATATCACTGTCATTCAAACAAACTATCCAAATTTCAACCTTGAGGACAAGGTTAATTTTCATGGAGGGGGAAATGTTATGGATATGGGAATACAATTAAAAAATAAGGCACATGAGATGAAAGAGACGGTTAGAAACGCACATGAGATGGGCGTTGGGACTAGTGGACACGTGGCTGGAGCTGAGGAAATTAAAGGAATCCGCAGGAGTGAGAGAAGGAAAATAACTAACTCTGCATTGAACGATTACGAGTGGGGCACTAAGTGAATAAAAGAGAATGAGGTGAAAGGAAAAGGGGGTGAAATACGTGATCAGTACCCTTCTCTCTCTGGCCCATTTTGGGATATTCTCCTTCTTCATTTGAATTAATTTACGTACTTTTCTGTTTCTGTATCAGCTGATAGCTTATTGCTTCAGCTTTACCTCAGTGTATGAAACCCATTTTTCCATAATACGATACAGGATTTTTATTTTAAGTGTGCATGTACTGTTCTATTGCATTATTTTGAGGTTCCTTACATAATGATATAGTGATGTTAGCTAATTTATGAGAATAAATTCTTAATATAATTATTTTACCTTAAAAAAAAGAGAATTAGTCACTTAGAATTCACTTGACTAGACCAGAGTAATCTAAATTAAAAATGGAGGCCAAATTTATTGTTTTACTTGATAAAATTTCAAGATTAAATGGCTATGAAAATTTCTTAGCATGTATTTTATGGCAGATAGATATGTCTTAAATTATATTTTGTAATTAACAACTGACATAATGTAGAATTTATAATGAGAATTTGAGACATGCACATGTGTATGTGTGTGTGTGTATATATATATATATATATATATATATATATATATATAAAGTAGCTACATATGTATCAAAACTAATTTGACCTTGTGGTTCACAAAACAAAATGCTAGTGAGTTAAACTGAGATCGATAAGCCATTTGTAATTAATGATGACGAGAATCAAATCTTTGTGATTCCTATGAATGTTCATACGAGAGTAATGATAAATCACTTTGATAGTCATGCTAGAATAACTATCTTTTTTGGTCTCTTCCTATACTGTGTAAGTGTTAGATTACACTCAATGATGGTTAAACTTAAAGTTTTTAATGATTTCATATCCCTCATGGGTAATGTATAAAATGCAATATATATCTAATGAAACACTTATATAAGTGTGGAGTGAAACTGCTCCTATGAAATTATATGGTGAAATTTTTAGAGCACTCATGAAATACCATACGCATAGACTATTCGCACAAAATGACGAAAAGGGATCGTAAAAACGTAATGTGATAGATAAACTGTTAGCTTACATCAAAGTGGTTCGTAGAAACTTTGCTTTACCAACTTCCTGCAGGTTAAATAGATCTATTTAGGATCTAGTTTAAAAGTACCAAAAACGCTAAATTTGATGTATTTGCATTAATCATGAAAACCCCATAAATTATACTCTATTTGAATGTTTTAATTTTTTAAAAATATGTAGAGATTGTTAGATACTTTGTTATATTTTAAATATTAAACTTTTTAATTCACTATTTTAAATTGATTTGACTTGACCTAATATTTTAAAACAATTATTTAAAGGTTTATTATTTCTTATGTTATCTGTTAATGATTCTTTATTTTATAATGGGTCATATTTAATTTCCTTTAATTATTTTCATTAATTCCCGTTATTATTTTTCTCTCCTTGTAAAGTCAAATTGATTTACCTTTTTGTATATTTATCTTTATATATATAAGTTTCAAAACTGGGTTATATGTGAAATATAATTGCTAGCTCTAAATATATTCTTGCTTACAAAAATAGAGGACTATCCTAGACGAACAATTTGAGTCACACTTCAATAATTTTATCCAAATTTTGTAACAATATAAATCTCCATCCAAGATGAAACGATGTCACATATAGCTAGAGGGAATTTTACATACATGTCACTTAAAGGTGACATATCCTCATTTTTAATGTCTTATTATGATATGAAAAAAGAGAAAGAGACCAAAATGTGTATAGGAGGCATTCATAATAAAAAATGATTACAAAAGTTAATTGTAAAATACTAATTAATAAACTAACTAGCTCCAAGCAAACACTAATCTCTAACAGGTTTACTATATTCAATTTGGTTCAGGATTGGAAATTTTATATTACAATCGAAAGTTGCATTCTAGCTGGCTGTTGTTACGTACAAATACTAGTGGGGACCATATGCATATGCTCATCACATTTTAGTGTGGTCACTCTTTATTTAATTCAATTCCAAAAACACAACCATGGAAATTAAAATATAAATTTCACAAGGGATTTATGTCACTACCAAAAAATTAAAAGTTTATAGAATAAAAAACTATCTTTTCGGACTATAGTGAAACTTGCATTGCAGCTGGTGAGAGTGCAATCTTTATAGTGTGTTCTAATTTTACCATTAAAACAATTTAATATCTACACTTCTAATGTTAGTCAAGTGAAAAATTTATATGGTTAACGGATCAGAATTTATTTTAGGTATGATCATTAAAATAGTTATTATAAAAATTAAGGATGATTACTTATATAATAATTAAAAAAAATTTACTAGTGCTGCTCCAAAATTCTTGAAGTTTCACAGAAATAACCTTTAAAATTAACAAATTAAAGAAAATAGCACGTGGTTCATTGACAACGTTCCTATAAATACTACTACAAGTATACTGCGCATATCATAGTTGAAGACTCTCACTTCTTTTCCCAAAGAGAAACACCATTTATCCCCCACCATGGATTCAGAGTTTGCATACTTGCAACAAATTCAACAATACCTGCTTGACAATGATGATTCAAGCATTCTAACATCAAACAGTGATACAAATTCGCTCCGTTTGGAGCATTCTAATACCATGGAAGCGCGTGAAGTGCACGCGCCTCCAGAATGGAAGCGTTACCGAGGTGTAAGGCGGAGGCCATGGGGGAAGTTCGCCGCCGAGATAAGAGACCCGAAGAAGAACGGTGCTAGGGTTTGGCTTGGAACTTATGCTACCGAAGAAGAAGCAGCTTTGGCTTACGACAAAGCTGCTTTCAAGATGCGAAACCAAAAAGCTAAGCTGAATTTTCCTCATCTTATTGGTACAGATGTGACGGCTCCGACACCGAGCTTAAGGAAGCTTTCTTCGCCGTCATCATCCAATGACAGTTGTGAGTCACCAAGACCAAAGAGGAGGAGGAACTTGGTTGATCTATTGAATAACCTGGCCAAGCGTAGAAGCCAAGCTAAGGTGGTTGAGCAATGGGTGAATGATTCCAACGATTGCAGCATAATTTGGTGCTCATAGTGAAAGTTGTGTGTGTTTTTTCAATTTGTGTGTTATGCAGTTACTTTTTTTCTTCCATCTTTTTGCTGCGTCAATGCAGTTCCTCCTACATTGATTGGAAATGCTTTTTTTCACCACATTTTGAATAATATTATTTTCTTGGTAAGTGTTGTCTTCTTTTATATTATATATATACCAACAAATAACACTTTCTTTAGAAAGAAAATAAGTCATTAACTAAAACAAAAATTTCACGATCAGGTGATAAAAAAGGGTTAGATTAAAAATCCGTTTGGTTTCCAGTTGGGGAAACGGAGTTGGGGAAATGAAGAAATTTAAGGGTTGATATTGATCCTTTACGCCGTTCGAGATAGTCAAAACTCCGTTTGACCGTAGGATTGACCAACCAAACCAAATAACCAAACAGGCTCTAAATAGCTCTTTAGCTAACAAAGTTTTTTCATTCCCCCAACCTTTTAAACGGGTTTGGTTTACTTTGTTGAGGTTTTTCATGTTGTCTTTTATTGATTTTATTTTTACCAATTATTGATTTAAATAATAATGGTTTGTCTTATAATAAGTATAAAAATATTTTTTATATTAATTTTAAAAAATAATACCGAAAAGAGACAACACATAAAACCGCAACAAAC
Source organism: Clitoria ternatea (assembly GCA_037962975.1). Lineage (NCBI taxonomy): Eukaryota > Viridiplantae > Streptophyta > Magnoliopsida > Fabales > Fabaceae > Clitoria > Clitoria ternatea. The sequence continues at coordinate 267,662,102 of CM075672.1, forward strand.
AAGCTATATCCATTTCAAACATATTCAGACACTTAAATTTTAAACTTTTCCAATAATGGTAAAAAGACCTGTATTGACCACATCAACTACTTCAGGTTTATTAATTTTGGTAGTAGACACATTTTGACTATAAAACAGCTATGAATTTTCCACAATTATTTTTAGCCTTCTACTTCGTTGCTCCAGAAAAAATATAAGTGCTAATGATGCTACTTTAATAACATGAAGAGATTTTCTTCCACAACATTAGAAATCAGAGTTCAGAAAAGAATATATAAATGTGGGAACAGAGGATCACTTAGTCTTAAACCCTTATCAGGCAATGTTGACGCAATTGAAACAATATCCATTCTAAGGTTCAAATGCTAAAGACTGCCCATGCTTTTGATTCAAACCTCAACGCAGTAGATATGACAATTGCAATCAATATTAAAATTAGAGAGAACTTTGAATTTGAAAATGAAACATGAAAAGGGTAATGCAACAAGTTTAGTAAACGCCATGAAACATCAATTATAAAGGGCTTACATTCATAAGAACAAGACACAAAACCAATTCTTAACAACCCATAATTTCAAATTGGAAGCAAAAAGAAACAACAACAAACATACGCAATACTGATACTCAAAAACAAAAACAGAACCACCCAAAAACTATCTTCTTCAACCTCACCATCTTAAAACCTTCACTACCCACCTCCACCTCCATCACCAACAACAATAACCACTACACTACCCACCACCGTTACCTCTTCCAAATTGTCCATCACCATCCGCCGCCACCACTACAAAACACCCTCCAACCTAAACCATCACCATAACAACATAAAAAATAACGAAAAAGAAAGGGAAGAACAAAGCTTTCCTGCATGTGTTTGTTCCTAGTTCTCCTAGCAAGCAGGCTGGTGTAATTGTCTACTGTGTTCGGCCCAGTGTATTGCTTTCATTGGGCTTAAGGCCCAGTTATGGTTATTGCAATCATACTGTTCCCCCTCCAAAAAAAAAACAAATGTTTTCATTTCGTACATTACAAACAAATGCATGATTAGCTTAACGGCAAGGCAAGAGTATTTATGATTAAGGGTGACTAGGGTTAAATCCCCTCTCTACCTCATTCATGTTGTTATTGCCTTTATTATGTCTATTGTGAGTTAATAATGTTTCTATGTGTATGTCTTTGTATCTTTATTAACATAAAGTTGTTATTGTCTTAGTGGTAGCTTGCTGTATTTTCTTTATAAAGGTGTAGGTTCAAGTCCCATTTTCTTTATATATAAATATTTTACCTTTCTTTTAATCATTTATTTCTTTACTTAGGTTATTTATTTATTTCTTTTTCTTTAACTATGTATTGCATGTTGTTTTGTTTTGGGTTAAAATTTTATTTCTTTTTTAAAATATTCAAAACATATATTTAAACTCCTTTTCAAAAATAAAATCCCTTTTCAAATAAAAAATGGAAATCCAGAAAATATTTTTTCTTCAAACAAGATTAAACAATTACAAAAAAATAAAAATCATTTCAAAAACAAAAAAAAAATCAATTTCCAAATTCCTACCAAGAACTACGTAACCCTAATTTCCCAACGTGCCCGGGAATACGTAGGAGTAAGAATAATTCCTGCCGGGACCATTTTCCTTTTAGTAATTTTAATTTATCGTTGTTTATTTTGATAAATTTGAAATTGTTACTATTTAATTTGGAAATACCATTTTATTGCGATGAAGTTAATTTAGACAAGACGTCTTATTCATTTTTTCGTATTTTCAACCTCCTTTTCATATGTCAAAAATAGCAAATTTTCTTACGAAAAGGTTAATTTAGAGGAGACGTCTCGTTAATTTGTTATATTTACAACACCGCTTCCATTTGTCTAAGAAAATAAAAGTTTTTCATGATGAGATTAATTTGAATGAAATGTCCTATTAATTTTGTTTTTCTTAAACATGCTCAATTTAAGATTAATATAGACGAGATGTCTTATTAACCTTATTTCAAAAAAAAATTCCTTGTTTATGTTATTTAATTCTTTTTTTGGAAGTTAAATCAATTTCTGAGCTATTCAAAATGTGTAACATCCCTATGTTTTATATTTATAAGTTTGGATATTTAATAAAGTAAGATTATTATAAGATGAAAAATTAAAATAAAAAGGAAATTTTTGATTTGGGACCTGACGCGTAACGTCAGGGTAAAACTAGACGTGTAGCGTCAGTGGGACGCGTAGCTTCAATATAAAAATTTAGACTTGACGCGTAGCGTCAGAGTCGCGGACAGAATAAAGACCCAAGATGATAGCCAGCAGAGCAGAAGCTAAAAATATAGCTTTGGGGTTCTTCTTCTTCTCTCTTTTCCCTGCGACAATTAAGGGCCAACAAGAGGTTAGAATCTGAAATTAATTGTGGATTAGAGGTAAGAAACTTAAGATTAACGCATGGGATCTTTCAATTTTGAATTCCATGGAGATTTTCTATCTTTATCCATTTTTTGGGAAAACAAGGGAACTTTGAATTTTAAGATTCTAAACCAATTAAAAGTTTCCTTATGGTGTTCAAAAGAAGGATTGAGTGACGAATTTGAATTCCACTTTATTTAGGTTGCGAATGAGCCGTTGAAAGATTAGTGGAAAAGGAGTTTCTTGGAGAACTTGTGGTTTTAGTTGTGGTAAGCTTCTAAAGCTTTAGAAAGTAATTTCTAAGCATATTCCTAAGTTGGATTAAGGTTTGAATGGTTAAAACCTTAAACCTTTTTGAAATTCTATCTTTTAGTGGTTACGACGTATTGATCTTGGTGATTGAGTTTAGAGCGTCGACAGTGAGGTAAGGGGAGTATTATAGTATATATTTGATTACAGATTTGTGATAATTATGTTTGAAAATAAATCTATGAAAGTATGAGATTAATATATATATATATATATATATATATGGGAGAATATATGACTAGCTTAGGTATGTGGTCATATGTTGTATTTGACAATTATGGAAAATAGAATGGTAATAAATGAGATGTGAATTGTGAATAAGATGGGAAATAATGTATAAAGTATGCCTAGAATGTGCATAATAGAGTGATGAAATATTGAATTATCGTGATATAGAAGATATAAAGTTATGTTTGATTATGTGAATATTATGAATGTTAAATATGATTATGATATTTAAAGGTTGTGGCTTTTATGCCGAGATGTGGCTTTTATGCCGAGAGATGTGGCTTTTATGCTGAGATATGGCTTTTATGTCGAGATGTAGTTCTTATGTTATGAGTTGGCTTGTATGCCAAAATCATTTAATGATTGTATAATGTATATTCATGATTTAAAATGAATAATGTGTATATGATGAGATATATTGTTATATGTTGTATATGCATGATATGTGTTATGGACAACCATTCGATATAGATTACCCCTCGCTTTTGGCTCCCGTGGTCCATGTAGAGACCCAGTTGAGCTACCTAGTGATCCAGGAAGTGATCCAGTGGTTGAGGTGGGGAGACGATTTATGATACCGGGCTCGGTGAACCAGGATGTGTTCACGGGATGTCGGTGGACTCCCAGCTGGTGGCTGATTCGTTAGTATCCGGATACTAGGTGTCTAATGTATATAAGAGTCAGTTGTGAATTACACTCCTTGACTGATATACAGATTATTACATTGATATGATAATGATATGATTGAAATATTGAATTGTAAAATGATTCGGTTAAGCATGGATGCTTATAATTAATTCATCTCAATGTTATGAGATATTTGTTATGATGTGAACAGAATGAATTTATGATGATTATGATGGACTATTATATGTTTGGTTTATATAAGGAAAGTTTAGTGGATCAATAACCCAGGTAGGAGAATGAGATTCTCCAGGTGATATCAACTCTGATTATGTAGTTGTATCATTTTTATGATAGATACTCACCGTTACTTTATGTTCACAGTGAATGAACCCAAGGATGTTGCGGATGCTACGGAAACGAGTACAAAATGAGCAAGGAGTAATGCCAGAGGAGTTTGGGATGTATATTTTGTATATATTCATATGTGAATATGTTATCTTGTAGACTTGCAGTAGTATGTGTTGTTGTTATTTGCTTGTAATGACTAATGGCACTGAGCCATTGATGTATATATGTAGATATATGTGTAAATCTGTGGGAGTACGATCTTATGCATGGTATGATATGTTTGTGGTTTGGGTGATGTGATTATGAAATGACATTGAGCCATTAGATATTGTGCAGATGTGATAACCAGGTATTGTTGAATGATTATAGATATGGCACTCAGCCACACTGTAGTAAAACATGCATTATAGGCAGGTTTTGTGGATGTATGTGTGCTAAAATGGCTGCTTGAAATGATTAAATATTATATTGATGAATCAAATAGATTTAAAGATTTGAACTAGTGGCCATCCCTATGACTTTGAGAAACTGGATAGGTGAATTTGAGTTTCGATGAGTTTCAACACCTTTGCAAGGTATCAATAGGTTCATAAGAATATTTAAAAGTGGTATACATTGGTTTTGGATCATTTAAGAATCATTTAGGGTGTTTGGTGCAAGAGTGTTGCACATAAAGTGGTTAAGTTGTATTTCATGCATAACCTGAGCATATGTTAGAATCTTGGCGAACAAACATCGTCAATAGTTTCAGAATGGGGAAAACATATGGACCATGAAGTTTCGTGGCAATTGGACCTGAAATAAGCTAATTGGATAAGTTAGTAATTGGTCAAAAGGCCTAAAATGTGTGACAGCATCAGGAGATGTCACTGATAAGCCCATGCGTAGCGTCATCCTGGTGCTCAGCGCCAGGGCTGTGAATGCACGCTCACGCCTAGCGTGGGGCTGGCGCGTAGCGTCAGACCCCTGTTTCAGGTTTTGAGTTTTATTCAATTTAAATGATTTTGAGGATTAGAAATTGTTTATTTAAATTATAATTTGGGTAATTCTTATAAGATACATTTTTTTATTATTATGATGTAATTTAATTATTAGAAACAGAAAAAAATTATTGTGAAAATCAATAAATTGGGTAAAAATAAATATTATTTAAGGAGGGATATCACAAAATACGTTCGATCAATTTAAGATAACCGTTTTATAACGAAAAATATGAGATGTACATATCTTCCCCACCCTGTAATTCGACTCCCAAAATTAAAATCTTATTTTTTGGCCACTATCTTAATAAAGGTTTTTTTGATATTTTATATTTAAGTAAATATTAATGGTGACTCATGTTTTCTCGAAAGGATTTCCAAACTTTCTTTTTTATGGTCGACCTCCCATCGTAGTTTCGGCCGTGACATGCATCATCTAATCAGACATAATAAAATTATAAGAAACATTATACTTTAAAACACTATAAGTAAATAAAAAAAAAGCTCATTCGGTTCTATCATATCTGGTTTGAGATCCATAGTTGACCTTTTGCGTTTTCTTCATCTAATGAATGACTCACATTCAAGCATAATTATCATTGATTAACTTTCCTAATACAAAAACACTGTGTATCTTCTATAATCTCAGACAACACTATCATTAATTTATCTGCTAGAGTCTTTGTGATAATTTTAAAAACTACTCTACAAGAATTTATAGGATGAAACAAATCGATACTTTCCAAGAATAGGGATTTAGTTAAAACACGACATGCATACACTAGTGGAAAAAAGGCTTTTTACACTGATCTTTTTTAGCTTTTTACACCGGTTGTAGGACCAGTGTGGATAAAGCTGATGAGAAAAATAGAGACTTTTTACACCGATTCTGGGACCGGTGAGAAAAATGTTTTTTACACCGGGCCTTTGGAATACAACCGGTGTAAAATGTAATACTGACACCGGTCCTATTCATTACAACCGGTGTAAATATTATATTTCACACTGGTCCTATTTGTAATAACCGGTACAAAAAATAGACTTTTAACACTAGTTAATTAGTATAACCGGTGTAAAAACTTTTTTTTTATTTTTCTTTTTTCTTTATTTTTTACAATTTTCCTTTTTTCTACTACTAAATCTTGATGCTACAATAAATGTCCCTGTTTGTTCACTATCCACATAGAATAAAAAGGACTACACTAATATCAAAGCATATTCAAATAGAAATAACTCTAATCATATAACTTTCAGTAAAAATTGTCAAGTTACAAAATAATATTAAAAAAAATTACAAAGGAAAATACATAATTTTCATAAGTCAAACATTTAGTACACATTGTCATTGTCATGACTTAGATCCAGACCTTGATCTACCTCCAATTGAGCATTGTAACAGAAACTCTACCAGAGAGGGGATCCACACCCTAATCAATCTCCAATTGAGCTTTGGAACAAACTGTGAAGTTGTAGGAAGTTTGAATGGGAACTTTCACCATCCAAGACTATGAAGTTGTAGGAAAGGAATTTCCATATCTGTGATCTATATTCCTCATCATGGTAAACCTTATCTGCTGCTTCCACCTGTATCACATAGTTAATGTGAATTCACAGAAAGAACCAACATAAACCATCAATGTCTAAGCTGAGTAAAAGAAGTTAAGAAATAAAATAAGAAAAAATTAAGAGGTAAAATTGAAATAAATTATGAAAATTTTTTGTGATTAAATATTATACCCATGTAATGTATTAAACCTTTTAATACTATATCAAAGTTGTTTAAACGATAAGCAAAAGAAATAATATCAATAAGTCCATACACATTCTAACCTATAAATGATAAATAAAGGTGAAGTGTCAATATGAAGTTCAACCTTACTTAATTATATAACAACAATATACTAGAAATTATCCCATTATAATATTACACCTTTTATCCCATCAATTTCGAATAATACAACAAAGTCTTAAGTTATTGAAATTGAAAATTCATTAATTTTTTTTAACTTCATGTATTTCAAGTTTTTAACGACATATTGTTAATACTTTTCCTTTGTCCAAAAATTATATTTATTGTTAATAAGAATAATTAAGTAAATGTTTTAACGCCATTTAAGATCTGGTTAGTAATGCTAATTATATTTATTGGTGTTGAAATTTTAACAAGTACTCTTGTAAATTATTACTCATTAGTCGTAACCATGCTTCATAACTAATGGGCCAGAAACTACATTAATAATCTGTTCAACTAAATAGACTAGATCACAAGAAAGAAGTTGTCATGCTAATTTCTTCTAATTTGACAACTAATGAAGATGAAGAAAACAAATGAGTGTGTCCAAAGCTGAGAAAAGAATAATTCAACACCTAAATATTATTAATACTATCATAAGAAATCTTATCATGTAACTCAACATGTGAAATTTGAAATTGGTTAACTTAACAAAAGAAACTAACCAACTAACTATACCTGTGAGATAATGTAAAGTAGCGATTGCATATGGTTGCGAGAGATGGAATCACCAATAAAGGCCCATGATCCCTTATAATGTCAAGAAATTTGGTAGGACTAAACTTAGCCAGTTCACAACCCCTTGGGTTCCACCTCCAGTAAAGGTACCCTGAATCAGGCGTCTATTCTCATACAGTTTTGATGATTTTCAATCACATGGCAGCTCTTATTAGTGTACATTGGACCAAATAGGTCCGACACCCAATCTCCCACAAATAGATCATACTTTTCTACATGTAAATATCCCAAAAAATAAAATAAAATCAATTTTGCATAAATATATTATATGTACCTGAACCATTTATTATCCTATAATTATTATTGTGAGTTAAACTTAAAGTACCCTATTCTATCTTATAAAATATGACAAAGCAATGCCATGATCCATCATCCATGTGCCTAAATCATGCCACACTATTGTTCTGATCAGTAATTTGATAGATGGAAGGGAAATTAATACTCATTCAAAGACTCACACAACACAGAATAAAAGAAAACTAGCTCTCAAAATCCAGAAACTAGTAAGTTCCAGACTTGGCACCTTTAGCGGCACCCTAAGAGCTGAAACAAAAAACATGGCATGTAGAAACCCAAAAAAAGCATCAGAAGGAAGAAGTAAAAATAGGGTTGTCATTTTTTTATAGCATTTTTTCATGAAATATCTAATTTTTTTTAAGTTTTGACAAGGTATCAACTCATAACAAACTGCTCAAGCAACCAAGCTAATCTCCTTACACGTGCCACTAGATGAAATATATATGCAAATAATGGTACTCAAGACAAGGGTAGTGCAACTAACTTATCTTCTTAATCATTCTTCACAGAGAAAACTTATCATAGCATTAGAGCACAATTTATACAATTAATTTAACATCCCTGGTAATTTAATATTGAGAAAGGTAAATTAAATATTTAATTGAGTTAAAACTAAAGGAAATAGGATTCTTAAGTGAATATATGATTTTAAATGGCATTCTAGAGGGTTAAGGTACATTAAAATGAATATTTTAAGGAATGGGTATCAGGGACCCTGACGCGTAGCGTGGCTGTGGCGCGTAGCGTCAGGTGTGAATTAGTGAGCTGACGCGTAGCGTAAGTGTGACGCGTAGCGTCAACATCACGAGTCAGAATTAAAAGCTGAAATAGAGACAGACCGAGACATGCATAACCCTTTTTCTTCTTCTTTTCCCTTTTCTCTTAAACCCTAGGAGCTCAATTGAAGCTAATTGATGATGGATTTTTGGACAAAAATACATTTATGGCGTCGAGGCAGTGGGGTAAGCATCCTAGAACCTTTAATTTCATGGTTCTCTTTCTCCCATTCTTATTTTCTCTCCCTACCTGAGACTAGTATGTGTTAGGAGAGCTAAGTCCTTGGATGGAACAAGTGTTTGAGGTGTAAATGAGAACCTTAAAGCGATAGGTATTCAAAAGATGTTGTTAAATCAAGGATCGAAGTCGTTCGAAGTTAGGGAGCTTGGAAACGGAGACCAGAAATGAAAACGGTAAGCTTTGATAATTTAAGATTGGGGTTCAGAGTTACTTTATGGTTATGGATTATAGTTTTAGTAATTATAATATTTAATGGGAATTTTCTTAAATGAATTCCTAGAGTTTTGATGGACTTCGGAGGAACCCGACAATTGGTTGGAGGCTTTAGAAAGCTCAGAATCAAGGTAAAGGGGGTGTGCTGGTTAAGGTTAATTTAGAAATTTGTTTGCATCGTTGGCGACTAGAAAAATGATATATTATAGCTATTGTAAATATGTTAATTGAGTTTAGAAAATACCTATATGAAAGGTTGGAGAACAAAAAGATAAGGACGCATATTATAATCATTGTGAGTGGAGAATAAGTGGATAAGTGAACATATAAAGTGAATGTGTCGATGCGAAATGATTAAGGGAGTTTTAGAATATACTAACTTACATGGAATAAGAAAGTGAATGAAATGAAATAATATGATATGATATAAGATGTATGTATATGTGGGGTAAGTATGTGAGAATTAAATAATATGAAATATGACAAATGGGGAATTGAGAATTGATGTTGAGAGCTATGATAGGAATGGTGATTAAATAAAAGAAATTGGTAATGGTGATAAACAGTAAGATTGTATAGATATGACATATTGAATGAAATGGGATTCTATAATGCCCGTGAGTTAAGATGTCTGCTGTGAATGGTATAACATTTATGTTGATTGTATCATTGTTATATTTGCCGGTTGGGAATTATGACTATTTTATGATGAATTATGGATAAGATGAGTATATAGGTATTAACGTGATTTAGGAAGGTTCGATTGGGTGACCGCCCCGTGAGGTGAGTATATATCAACTTTTGATATTATACCTGAGATTAAAGATGTTTAACTGTATTGAGATATGTTATGTTAGTATGTTGATCATGTGATATGTATTGTATTGAGGGGTTTGGCAAGCAGGCTGCCCGAGTAGTGAACACATGTCAGTTTCTGACATTTGTGTATGTGATTGATGATAATGGTTTATATTTAGCTACATATTAAGGATGAGGTACCCTAGACACTGTTGAGGGCGGGGAGTGATCGCCGGTGCATGGGCACGGACAAGGAGCGGCTCCTGACAGGCTTCCAGTAAAGGGATTGTATGTTTATACTATATGATTGATTATACGAGGTGGCATTATATTGATGGGCTTGATAAATCGGTCGCCCTATGTCGTGAGCATATGTTAGTTTCTGACAGTTGCATATGATGCTTGTAATAGTATGCCATGATGTATGATATATGATATGTGATTATGTGGTAGAGGACGACCGACGATATGTGTTACCCTCGTTTTTGGCTTTTGTGGTCAAGTCGGACCCAGTTGAGCTACCCAGAGGTCTATGACCCAGTGGTTGAGGGGGAGCCAAGTCGGGCTTAGTGAACCAAGTCGGGTTCACGGGATGTCAAGTCGAACTCCCAGCTGAAGGTCGATCCTTTTAGTATCCGGATACTAGGAGTCTGCTTATATGAGAGTCAGTTGTGTTTTACACTCCTTGGCCTATATGTGTGTATTTACGATGAAGCTTGTATAACATAATATAAGATGCTAGTTTGAGTTGGTGATGGTAAGTTCATGGTCTTGAACATTGGTTAATGTGTTGCGTTTGTGTGTAATGTACTTGGATAACGAATTGCAAGATAAATAATGGAGTAGGTGAAAGACAAATCATAATAATTGACCTACTTATATACATCTATCTATATATATGTATATATATATATATATGTAATTGGAGTGTAACTAGAGTACTCTTTCCATTCTTGCTGGTTATTTTTATACTAACGTTTAATTCCAGTCACTCACCCCCTGTATTTGTGGTTTTAGTGACTGCTTGCAGATATGGGTTCACACCACGGAGACGAGAGCTAAATGAGGCCAGGGCGATGTGGAATTTAGAAGAGATGTATATATATATATATATATAATTGCTTGTTGATTTATAAAATGTAGGATTATGTTACTTGTTGGTGTGAAAATATATATTGATGTAGTACGATAATACTTTATTGCGTCTGTGTGTTATGTGGCACAGAGCCAATGATGTGTGAATGATGAATGCAATGGGCAGGTGTCGTATTGATGCATGATTGATATGTGTGCTGTGTGATTGATGCTTAATTGATAGTTAAGATTGATTTAGCAAATCATGCATATAGTTGGTTTTATGAATTTAAAGGAATTGGATAGGTGAATTAGAAATCCGGTGGATTTTGGGACCCTTGGAATGCATGAATAGGTTCCTTAGAATATTTAGAAGTTGTGTGTATTGGTCTTAGGTCATTTGGAACCCATTTAGGGTGTTTGGTGTCAAGGTGTTGCACCTATTTGAATTAAACTATGTTTTGTGCATAACTTGCACATATGTTGGAATATTGGCGAACGGACATTGCCAACAGTTCCGAAATAGGGAAAACAGGTGGCCCGTAAAGTTTCGTGGCAATCGGATCTAAAACGGGCCAATTGGGTAGATTAGAAGTTAGTAAAATGGTTTAAATGTGTAACAGCATTAGGTGTTGTCACTGTCATGCCCACGCTACGCGTGAGGCTGGCGCGTAGCGTGAGGTGCGCAGCAGAGGGCTGACGCTACGCGTGGGACTGGCGCGCAGCGTCAGGCCCCTGTTTCATATTTTTTTGGTTCTTTTCTAAATTAATGGAACTTTAAGGTTTTTATCAAGTTATATAATTATTATTTTGAGTATGTTTAGTGAAAATAAATATTATTTTGAAATAAAGAATAATTAAATTTTATTAAATGCAAAAAAAATTATTGTAAAAATTAATTAAACAGATATAAATAAAGGTAAATTGACGTAGGACGTCACAATTAAGTAGTAGAATAAGAGAATGCAAATCACTCATAAAAGGACATTTGTAACATCCCTGGTAATTTAATATTGAGAAAGGTAAATTAAATATTTAATTGAGTTAAAACTAAAGGAAATAGGATTCTTAAGTGAATATATGATTTTAAATGGCATTCTAGAGGGTTAAGGTACATTAAAATGAATATTTTAAGGAATGGGTATCAGGGACCCTGACGCGTAGCGTGGCTGTGGCGTGTAGCGTCAGGTGCGAATTAGTGAGCTAACGCGTAGCGTAGGTGTGACGCGTAGCGTCAACATCGCGAGTCAGAATTAAAAGCTGAAATAGAGACAGACCCAAGACATGCATAACCCTTCTTCTTCTTCCTTTCCCTTTTCTCTTAAACCCTAGGAGCTCAATTGAAGCTAATTGATGATGGATTCTTCGAAGAAAATACATTTATGGCGTTGAGGCAGTGGGGTAAGCATCCTAGAACCTTTAATTTCATGGTTCTCTTTCTCCCATTCTTATTTTCTCTCCCTACCTGAGACTAGTATGTGTTAGGAGAGCTAAGTCCTTGGATGGAACAGGTGTTTGAAGAGAACCTTAAAGCGATGGGTATTTAAAAGATGTTGTTAAATCAAGGATCGAAGTCATTCGAAGTTATGGAGCTTGGAAACGGTAAGCTTTGATAATTTAAGATTGGGGTTCAGAGTTAATTTATGGTTATGGATTATAGTTTTAGTAATTATAATATTTAATGGGAATTTTCTTAAATGAAATCCTAGAGTTTTGATGGACTTCGGAGGAACCCAACAATTAGTTGGAGGCTTTAGAAAGCTCAGAATCAAGGTAAGGGGGTGTGCTGGTTAAGGTTAATTTAGAAATTTGCCTGCATCATTGGTGACTAGAAAAATGATATATTATAGCTATTGTAAATATGTTAATTGAATTTAGAAAATACCTATATGAAAGGTTAGAGAACAAAAAGATAAGGACGTCTATTATAATTATTGTAAGTGGAGAATAAGTGGATAAGTGAACATATAAAGTGAATGTGTCGATACGTAATGATTAAGGGAGTTTTAGAATATACTAGCTTACATGGAATAAGAAAGTGAATGAAATGAAATAATATGATATAAGATGTATGTATATGTGGGGGTAAGTATGTGAGAATTACATAATATGAAATATGACAAATGGGGAATTGAGAATTGATGTTGAAAGCTATGATAGGGATGATGATTAAATAAAAGAAATTGGTAATGGTGATAAACAGTAAGATTGTATAGATATAATATGTTGAATGAAATTGAATTCTATTATGCTCGTGAGTTAGGATGTCTGCTGTGAGTGGTATAATATTTATGTTGATTGTATCATTGTTATATTTGCCGGTTGGGAATTATGACTATTTTATGATGAATTATGGACAAGATGAGTATATAGGTATTAACGTGATTTAGGAAGGTTCGATTGTGTAACCGCCCCGTGAGGTGAGTATATGTCAACTTTTGATATTATACCTGAGATTAAAGATGTTTAACTGTATTGAGATAAGTTATGTTAGTATGTTGATCATGTGATATGTATTGTATTGAGGGGGTTTGGCAAGCAGGCCGCCCGAGTAGTGAACACATGTCAGTTTCTGACATTTGTGTATGTGATTGATGATAATGGTTTATATTTAGTTACATATTAAGGATGAGGTACCCTAGACACTGTTGAGGGCGGGGAGTGATCGCCGGTGCATGGACACGGACAAGGAGCGGCTCCTGACAGGCTTCCAGTAAAGGGATTGTATGTTTATACTATATGATTGATTATGCGAGGTGGCATTATATTGATGGGCTTGACAAGTCGGTCACCCTATGTCGTGAGCACATGTTAGTTTCTGACAGTTGCATATGATGCTTGTAATAGTATGCCATGATGTATGATGTATGATATGTGATTATGTGGTAGAGGACGACCGACGGTATGTGTTACCCTCGTTTTTGGCTTCCGTGGTCAAGTCGGACCCAGATGAGCTACACAGAGGTCTATGACCCAGTGGTTGAGGGGGAGCCAAGTCGGGCTCAGTGAACCAAGTCGGGTTCACAGGATGTCAAGTCGGACTCCCAGCTGAAGGTCGATCCTTTTAGTATCCAGATACTAGGAGTCTGCTTATATAAGAGTCAGTTGTGTTTTACACTCCTTGGCCTATATGTGTGTATTTACGATGAAGCTTGTATAAAATAATATAAGATGCTAGTTTGAGTTGGTGATGGTAAGTTCATGGTCTTGAACATTGATTAATATGTTGCGTTTGTGTGTAATGTACTTGGATAACGAATTGCAAGATAAATAATGGAGTAGGTGAAAGGAAAATCATAATAATTGACCTACTTATATACATCTATATATATATATATATGTAATTGGAGTGTAACTAGAGTACTCTTTCCATTCTTGTTGGTTATTTTTATATTAACGTTTAATTCCAGTCACTCACCCCCTGTATTTGTGGTTTAATGACTGCTTGTAGATATGGGTGCTCACCGCCGAGACGAGAGCTAAATGAGGCCAGGGCGATGTGGAATTTAGAAGAGATGTATATATATATATATATATATATATATATATATATATATATATAATTGCTTGTTGATTTATAAAATGTAGGATTATGTTATTTGTTGGTGTGAAAATATATTGATGTAGTACGATAGTACTTTATTGCGTCTGTGTGTTATGTGGCACAGAGCCAATGATGTGTGAATGATGAATGCAATGGGTAGGTGTCGTATTGATGCATGATTGATATGTGTGTTGTGTGATTGATTCTTAATTGATAGTTAGGATTGATTTAGCAAATCATGCATATAGTTGGTTTTATAGATGTAAGGAGCTGGATAGGTGAATTATAAATCTGATGGGTTTTAGGACCCTTAGAATGCATTAATAGGTTCTTTAGAATATTTAGAAGTTGTGTGTATTGGCCTTAGGTCATTTAGAACCCATTTAGGGTGTTTGGTGCCAGGGTATTGCACCTATTTGAATTAAACTATGTTTTGTGTATAACTTGCACATATGTTGGAATTTTGGCGAACGGATAGCGCCAATAGTTCCGAAATGGGGAAAACATGTGGCCCGTGAAGTTTCGTGGCAATCGGATCTAAAACGGGCCAATTAGGTAGATTAGAAGTTGGTAAAATTGTTTAAATGTGTAACAGCATCAGGTGCTGTCACTGTCATGCCCACGCTACGCGTGAGGCTGGCACGTAGCGTGAGGTGCGCAGCAGAGGGCTGACGCTACGCGTGGGGCTGGCGCGCAGCGTCAGGCCCCTGTTTCATATTTTTGGTTCCTTTTTGTCAAACTATATAATTATTATTTTAAGTATGTTTAGTGAGAATAAATATTACTTCGAAATGAGAACTAATTATACTTAATTAAATGAGAAAAATTTATTGTAAAAATTAATTAAACAGATATAAATAAAGATAAATTGACGTAGGACGTCACAACATTAGCATCATTAAAGTCACTAAATACATTCCTCAAAATCACATTTCAATTCCTTTGGGCAAGGTTTCACCATAAGAAAGCTCTGTAAAAGGATAAACCAAGAAGATTAGATATTTCTAAATCAACAGGGATGAAAACAATGCAAAACACTGATTCGCAAACAATTTTCAGAGAAACTCATGGCCAACGGAAGTACGTTTATGCTATCTCAAATACAAAGCAATAGAACAAGAAAACATAAATAGAAATTCTCACAAGATATACACCTTACCTGCCTGAAGGGTTTTTATTGACTCCTCCCAAAAGCCTAACAGCACAAAGAAGAAATAAAACCTGAATTGACAAATCTTTAAACCAGATATAAAAGAATAACTAGAAAGAAGAAACTCATAGTGATATAGTGGGAGAGTAATTGCTCACCTGCTTAAAATACAAAACATTGGAACCATCAACAAGCTCTACAGTTGGGCAAGTAAGCATTCTGCGAAAATGAAATTTCAGAATTTGGGAATTGGGATAGAGAAAGTAAATTAAATAAAAGAAAAGAAGAAACCTAATATTGAAAAAGTTATCGGGGTTTCTGGAAGCTTGTTCCTTGGAATACTTTTGGCCGGTGAGTGATTTAGAGACAAAGCGAGTATGGTCCCAGCGAGTGAGTTAGAGACGCTTAATGAGAAGAGCACACCGATTAGTAGCAGAGTTTTAAAAAACTTTTATATTCATTAACAATGAAATTGACATTGGAAAAAGAAATCAAAACCTGTCCAATACAATAGCCACCTGTGTTGCTCAATTTTCTCGCGCATTTCGTCGAACACTTTGTAAGAATCCGCGATGGATCCTGATCCTCTAGTGGAGTACATACCAATCAATGTGATCCTCACAAACGTGTTCGACTTAAAACCGTGTTTGGCAACCACGCAATGAACTTGTTCTCCTTCGGTTATCGCGTTCGTCTTGGCACAAGACTTCACAAGCAGGGCGAATATGAAGCGATTCAGTTATCGCGTTCGTCTTGGAGTCCATGGGTTACTATCGAGCTTCGACAAATGTAGATGGTAGGGATTTTGAGAGGTAGGGCTACGTAGATAGAGAACTTTCGAGAGGGAAAGCTTCGTGAGAGGTAGGGATTTGAGGGGGAGAGCTTTGTAAGATAAGACCTGAATCGAAAAAATGTTAAAGGTTTCTCACCGTTCCAAAAAGTAAGTCCGGTACAAAATTTTATATTTCTCACCGGTTGAAACAGAGATCGGTACAAACTTAAGCCTTTCTCACCGGTCCAATACTAAGACCGGTACAAAATTGACTATTTCTCACCGGTTCAAAAAATTGACCGGTGTAAAGTTTTATATTATTTACAAAATTACCACCACCTAAATATTTATACCGGTCAAATTACAACCGGTGTAAAAACCCCGGTGTAAAAAACCTTTTTTCCACTAGTGATATAGAATTATAAATTAATTGATAAAAGGTTGTTTCAAATTAACATACTGTGTTAAGTTTTAACATTACTAGAAATAAAATTATATTAAAATTCAGCTAAATTTTCTTACTACATATAATTATCGATGATGATATCTGATTTTAACCAAAAATATATTGGCATTTTGTTCTCAAACGGGCAAACCCCGACATGCTTGATGCTCAATCTACTTAATCATCATCTTATACATTAATTAGTCAGCTAAGTGATGTTTGTAAGAATTATACTATTTCGATCGCTACCCTTCCAACCTAGATGTCATCAATTAGAAGATTATAATAGTATAACACGTGAAAATACTCTCTTTGTTTTTTTATTGAATGTTGAAGTTCAGTTGACTGGCTCCAATACTCTATTCCAATATTTTATGAATTTCTCAACACCAAAATCTGCCCTTAGAGATTTGATTCCTTTGTTAATTGAGGAAATGACTGCATCGTGCACAGCAATTATTGGTTTAAGTAAAGCCGAAATAGATAATTACGATTTAAGATTTCTTATCTTTTCTACTGAATAAAAAAAAGAGGGGGAATTTTTTTATCCTTTATGTTTGTCAATTTATTTTCAAATTTTCATTGCATTTCCTCGAATACATGACATACATATATATAAAAGGGTGCTAAGGTGTAAGTTTAACTTGGTGTATCCACCGTGATAATTAATTATTTTATTAACTTGTAGACACATTGATACGTGAGACAATTAACTCATATTCTTCATCCTCAAGGTAATAATTAAACCCATGAATGATAACCCAGCACTCCAAATCAATCATACTGTTGAGTTAGATATTTTGGCATAGTTCATCAAAGAACATGTTACTTCAGCCTTTGAAGCTAGATACAAATGTTCCATGGATGTGTTTCTTAACTTTATTTTGAGCCCAACATATTGAAAAAGAAAAGAGTGGTAGCCCTCTATATATATATATATATATATATATATATATAATCCAACAGGTTTTTTCTTTTTCTGTGTCTTAGGAGAATAGTGTGTTGCTCAGTTGTTTTTCTTGCCTTTTTTTTCTCGTTCTGTCCTTGTTTTTTTTCCTCGTCTTTGTGTTTGAGTTAGTCTTCTCTTTGTTCTGTTGGTGTTTTTTCTTGTGTCCCTTTTGTCTGCTTCTTCTTCTTCCTATCTTCTGTTTCTTGGGTTCACCGTGTCTTTTTTGCGTCTTTGTGTTCTGCTCTTGGCTCTATCTACTATCTGCTCTTCCTGTGTCTTGGATGAAGCAAGAGAAAACATTATTAGAAATAGCAATAAAACAAATATATGGGATGAAAATATAGTCAAGTTGGAATCTAATAAAATCTTAGAGTTCCACATGATAACATTTTGTAAGAGGGTTACGGAAAATCAAAGTTTGAAGAAGGTAGATTTGAGTTTGGACCTCATCTTTCCATACCTCATACAAACACCTTGGTGATTATTGCTGCAGGGTGGGGAACCACTGTATCAAAACAGGACTCAAGTAAGATAAAGTATCTTGTAGTTTCAGAAGCAGGGGTAGGTGTAATGTACAATTCTGTCAGTCTGTTTGGTGGGCTACTCTCTGAGGAGAAAACTAATAATGAAGGAGCTGATCAATTCCTTATGGAAAAAGTTACCTTCATCCACCAAAACCAAAGCCTAGAAGACCCTAATTCTTACCCTAGGGAACCATTAGTCACCATCCTAACACTTAAAAATTTTGACCCTTCTAATCATCATTCTACCCCACTTAACCTCCAACCAGATGTACCGTCCACCAAAATTGTCCCTAATCAAATAGTCACCCCATCCCAGCCTCCTCAAAAAGCAAATTATTTGATCTCTTAGAAAACCCCGACCCATAACCTATTCCCAATCTAATATCAACTTAATCCCTCCACTCTGCCCCATGTTGAGCCGAACCATATACTGTCCTCCCTAGTGTTCTTTATGGAATTACCTGAAGTCTAGCCTCCTGCCAAGTATGTTCAGATCCCCTTACCCAAACATGAAACTTCTAAGCTGGAACTATCGTGGGAGGAGCTGTCATGGGATTACTTCTCCCATGACAGTTAAGGAGCTGAAATCCCTTAAGAAGCGCCTTAAGTTATCTCTTTTATTTATCATGGAGACGAAGGCTAATTCTGCTAGAGTAGAGTCCTTAAGTAAGAAGCTGGGTTTTAAATTCTGGTATGTTGTAAGTGCAGTGAGATTATCTGGAGGTTTAGCCCTTCTTTGGGATACTTTTCTTGATATTGATGTTTTGTTGGCTGATCAAAATTTAATTCACACTGCTGTGACTTTTACATATACTAATATTAAAATGTATTTATCTTTTGTGTACGCTCCGCCCTAGTTTAGTAATAGAAAATATTTTTAGAAAAATCTTAGAAGGAACCCTGTTACTACTGAAAAAGGATGGTTTATGATAGGGGACTTTAATGAGTGCCTGTATCCCCATGATAAAGCTAGCCATATTCTCCTTTCTGAGGGAAGAATGACTTTATTTAAGGAGGTCATTGACCATCTTCAACTCTTAAATTTACCAGTTAAAGGATGCAGATTTACATGGTGTAGTAATATAAGAAACGACAGGATAACGAAGGAGAGCATAGATAAAGTCTTTGCCAATAGCAAGGTTGTTCAGACCTTCCCAAATAATATTGTTACTGCTTTTCCACCTATTTCTTCAGATCATTCTCCTATTTTCATAGATTTAACCCCAGAAAGTCACCACAATAGGTATTTCAGATTTGAATCTTTTTAGGCTGAAAATCCAGAGTACAGCAATGTGGTTCAAGATGGCTGGCAGAAGGTGGCTCCCAACAATGATCCTTGGGAATAACTTTTGGAATATAGCAAACATTGTAAACAGAGCCTATTGAAGTGGCCCAAGGAAACTTCTAAGAGAAATGATACTGAGGTCATTAATCTCCAAAACTAGCTGTAAAAACTTGTTAATAGGGGCTACTCAGATAGTGATAAATTTAGATGGATGCTATTCAATTACAGATAGACAAAGGCTAGAGAGAGAGGAGATGTATTGGCACCAAAGATCAAGGATTTAATGGTTAAAATATGGGGATGCCAACACCAGATTCTTCCATGCCTCTACCATTCAGAGAAGGGCTAGGAATAGGATCACAAGGCTACAAGATGAATCTAATAGATGGATTAAGGGTCAGTCAGGGGTCATGGATATGGTTATAAACTATTTCCAGAATATGTTTAAGGCTAAACCAAGTTCTAATTTTCAAGAATGCCTTTCCTCTATTCCTAAATTAGTGACTCGCCGAATGAATGAGGCTCTTTTAGCTCCAGTTGTTGATGAGGAGATTGAGAGAGCTATATAGACCCTTTCCTCATTAAAAGAGGATTGCAGGGGCTTGAAGCCCGCTGCTCTAAATAACCCCCAAATGTTTTTAACCACTTGAGCTACAAGGGAGGTCATGTGGAAGTGGATTTGTTGCTGTTCTATTCTAGATTGGGCCTTAATCTGTGTCACTTGTTTAGCTATGTTGTTTTTATATACTGTTTGGGCCTTGTACTCGTTTCTGGTATAAAAAAAACAGGTTCATTATGTGATTCAAAATTAAGGTTTAGTTGATGATATAAAAAGAAAAGATATCATATTTTTAATTCGAAAGAGTGAATGCTAATTTGGATTGGTGGTCTAGGCAGCATGGTAAACAATATTAAAAGGGTGAGTGCTAATTTGGATCCTTGGGGCCATGATATAGATATGATTAATCTAAAAATGATCACGGGTTGCTTTTAAGGAAGAGGAGGATATTTGAAGAGTTCTAAAAGATTTGTACAATTCTATTTTTGTCATGCAACCCTTCAAATATGATGGAGACTACAAAATGTGACACATATTTAAAAATAGTTTCATATTTTTTGGTTTTCAACTCTTAAAAAGGTTTTATACATGTTCTGTGGTGGTAAACAATTAGAGAAGAAATGTGCCTGCACACAAATGTGTATGAGTTGAAATAGTTCAAATATATTGATTTGCACCCCTTGTGTGCATGGTAACAATGACCCGATCTGTTGTCATATAAGCAATGATGTTGCAAAATTTGTATTAAGTATTTTGAATGATTATATGCATCTGGGTTTTACTAATCAAACTGTAGCTGTCGTTATTTTGAAGGTTAAGAAATCATATCATCCAAACCAGTTTTGACTTATAAGTCTTTGTAATGTGTTCTTCAAATTGGTGACAAAACCTATTGCAAATATAATTCCATACGAGGGATCTGATCACTCTATATTTATGTAAGTGTTTTCATCAAATGTACATTACATCTTATACACCATTTTAAGGAATACAAAAATCATTAAAAATTAGCTTTAAGTTCAACAATTTCTTAATGCAGTCCAAGACAAAAAGTTAATAGTCTTAGTATTCTTATCAGTTGCTAATAGCAACGTACGTAATTACTGCATCCCTATAACCATCAAAGTTATCCCTGACACTAATTAGTGACTGAATAATGAGGATGCTAGCAACAACACGATAAACCACATGTCACTTCATGGCTAAACCCGTAACTAAAAGTGACGACATTAAGCGACCAATATAAGTTCTGTTGCTATTGTTTTTCAGTAACACAATCTCTAGACATGTTGCAAATGTTTGACCTTCAATGAAGGTTAACACTTCTCTCAAGACACAAAAACTTAATAGTGCTAATAGAAAAGCTTGATTTAGCTTTCAACAATTTAGTCATCCACTGTTATTAGTAGTCGTTAATAGCAACATCTTGAAATTTTGTAGGTTTTAGGTGACAAAGATGAATGCCTTTAATATTTTTATTATTATTATTAAAGAAGAAACTTTATTAAATAAGTAAACTAATATTATCAAAGTCATTGTAAATTCAAGACATATAAATAGGATATTTTGTCCTGGTACAAAGCATAATAATAAGCTAGAAAATAATGAATAGTACTTCAATGTTTTTCTTCAAACATAATATGAAAAATAAAAAGAATTAAACAATTAACCATGACCATAAAAAATTAAAAATTAAGACCTTATAAACATAAAAATTAACAAAATATTAATATCAATATTAATAAAGTTAACAAAGACTTGAAATGAAAATAATAAATTGTTATAAAATAATCTCTATAGCAAAAATTAAGGAACAAGTGATTTTTCAATATAATTGTGGCGTAGTTGAGAGTGAGTCAAAATGAAGAAAATTATAGAAACAATAAAAAAAATGGAACAAAAAATATCATGTGGTGTAGTTCTCTTCCAATTTTTATCCTTTTATATAGATCTTTTTTTTTATATCGGTTAGATAATTTTTAATTAAATTACATTAAAATTATTTTAATATTCTATTTCTATATCCTTTTACATAGATTTGTTTTATATTGGCTAGATATTTTTTTAATTAAGTTGTATTAAAATTATCCTAATATCCTATTCCTATATGTTACTGTTATGATTTATCAATTGTCTATTTTTTTTAATAATGTCCAGCAGTGAATATAAATATGTAATGCATATTATTATAGAATAAAATTGTGTTAAGGTGTCAAACCCTCGATAATTAACTTAAAACACAAGTTATTTTATTTAAAGTTATTAATTTTTTATTTACATGCTCCAACCAATAATAAACCCTAAACAATTATCCTTATTTTTAAAATCCAGGACCACCCAAACCCAATAATAAGCAAAGTTATCCGTGACATTAATTAGGGATTGAATAATGAGAAGAACATGTCACTTTGTCGCTATTCCCGTAATTAAAAAGAAAGAAAATATAAAGTAAGGACATTATTAAACTTGTCCCTAATGTACGACCTTCAAAATATTATAGAACTTAGCAACGGACACGTGTTGCTATATTATATGACAGTTTTATGTTGGTCATCATCTCTACCCAAAATTATATATTTTGTTTAAGTTTTTTTTAAAAATATTTTTATAATTATTTTTTAATAAATAGACTAGAGTTGTTTCTTAAAATAAATAAAAATTTATTTATTTTTAGTTTTTGTTTATTTTTTAAAATCTTAAATAAACTTATTAAAATTTAAAATAAATACTTTTTCAATTAAAAAATATTTATTTCTTAAAATAAACTTAAACAAGAATAACAGGTACTAGGTTCATTGCAAATAGAGGGAATTAAAAACATAGATACAACAAAAGTATTGGTCTTAAATGTCAAGTAAGAGGGATATGCACATGTCCCTATTGGGGGTGGGATACCCTTTAATTTTGTATGCATTTCTGTGTGTTTGTTTGCTGTGTACATGTGCGCGCTTCAATTTTTTAAAAATTCTCTCACTCTTTAATCACATGTAATAATGTACTTACAAAATTAGTTTATTTTGTCTCGTAAACACACCACTAGGTTGCATGCCAAGTGACAATGATGCAAACAAAATCTTAAATATTAAAACCTATCATAAAATTATTGTGTTATATATACTTCTATTGCTTAGATTCTTTCTTTTTTATCCATTTAGATGTTCCATCATTCTCGAACACATAAATGATGGGAGAAGAGATTGGTAGATTCAACTCTATAAAAAATATTTTTTTTAAATGAGAATAATAACAATAAATTTTAACTATTAAATCTTATCATAAATGATTAGTATTAGAATATATTAGTTATGTGATTTTAAGAAATTGTTAATCATAACTATCTATATATGTTTATATAATCTAAATTTGTTGTTCTTACTCTTACATACACACGCAAACACGTACATTAATAATGTTGGGAAGTAAGATTAATTGCATTCATTGATACTATGCTTTTTAATCTTTACATGAATTGGTGTCAACAAGTCCATATTAACATGTATTAAGAGCTTGTTTGGTAACTGCTTTCCAACGGAGATTTCTCCATTAAGTGGGGGGAACTTTTACAACGGGGTTTTGATTATCTCGAACGGTGTGAAGAATTAATATCAACTCAACTCTGTTTCCCCAACTGCAAACCAAACACCCTTTAAGTAAGATCTAGTGTTATAATACTATCCCAAGATTTAAGGCTAAGTGTAACCCACTATATTCAATGTGAAGTCTATACTGGGTATACTTATTATACCTGATCCGGTCTGGATACCGGTCCCTAAAGTTGTGACGTCAGAGTGATCTCTTAAAGGGGCAACCGGTATTACAAGAGGATAGTGCCACATCGGTTATCCGTTGTCACTTCATCCGTTCTCACTTCATTGAATAATTCATCCGTCCTCGCACGATGGATGTTCCATCCATCCTTATTTTTACGTCGTGTATAACCATTTGTTTCAGAGTCACTATGAGATAAGAGTTCATTATAACTTATCAGCGAAGATACCCTGCATAGCGGAATGTGTCTATGTCAATTATCTCAGAGAGTAAGTACAATCATCAGCGAAATATACAGAAAGGTGATTATCCTCCATCCCTGTATCAGAATCGTACTCTGATAATTGACTTACCCCCCTGACACACTCTGAGTACTGAGTCATCTTGATTGACACACTCTACACGCTATCAGAACCAATGGGCCCACTTGCATCCAACGATTCATTTCCTACGTTCAACTATAAATAGCATATTCTAATACACATGCAAGGTTACGTTATTCTATCTTACACTTTTACTATTACATTGCTTGAATATTCACTGAGTTCATACACTCTTCTAATTTGAGCGTCAGAGAATCTTCGCAGGTGGCACCACCTTTCGCCTCCCATCAACGCGGAGCTCTGGTGTGTAGGATCTCCAGGACAACAAGACCGTTCTCTCCCACTGAGAGGTCGGATTACAATACCGGATACCCACTGTACCGATGTACAAACCCTAAAACATTAATACTTTTGTGGCTAGTCCCATACCGGATTCTAGACCCCGGTTCAGACCAGTTCAATACCCATATTCAAGATTTAAGGCCAATACCACATTTCATTAGAATGGGTATCAAAAATTATTATACCCATATCAATTTTACCCACATTTAAAAAAAAATAAATACTGATATATATATATAATCATGATTAAAAGGAAACTATCCTTGAATTCCATAAATACCCATCGATCATACTGACTTGAGCGTTAAAATGTTTTTACATATGACATCCAACTTCACTCCACAATATGAAAAATATTCAAATGGACAACAGATATTAAAACCTCTTGTTCTGCAATATACTTGAGGAGATAATACTTAATCCACATATTATATATATATATATATATATATATATATATATATATATATATATATATATATATATATAAACTTGATAACCCTTATCCCAGACAGATTAATTTGCTTTCTTAATTTTTGGGTATATAATTTTTACGTGATGATAAAAATTTGAATAGAACTGCGATAAAAACATCTAATCAAGATTGCTGCGGTGAATTGTTATAACAGCTAAACCATTATTTTAAACTTGTTCCTATGATATTGTTCCTTGATCAATATTAGATTTTTAGCTATCTATGCAGTGGCGACATCCCTATATTGGTTTTTATCTCATAATTGAGTTTTTGATTGACCCTTCAACCACTGAAAGAAAGAAAAGAATGGACAGTGAAAGGAAGAAACTGATTTGGATTTGTTATTTTTATATTATTTATTTTAAATGACAATTTAAAAAATGGAACACCAACCTTAAATATTGTCAACGTCAGCCGGCAGGTAGGTCACATTTGTTAAGT
The DNA here is from genome assembly GCA_037962975.1 of Clitoria ternatea. NCBI lineage: Eukaryota > Viridiplantae > Streptophyta > Magnoliopsida > Fabales > Fabaceae > Clitoria > Clitoria ternatea. The sequence goes on from CM075672.1 coordinate 267,687,495, forward strand.
TAGTTAATAAATTAGGAAAAGCATAACTAATTAAATTAAATTAACTTATAAAACATTAGGGGTCTTTTGAATAAAATAAAATTAAAGGAGCAACTTGGATTAAAGAAAGAGTATAATTTTAGTATTTATTAAGTATACAGTTTAATTAATCACCCTCAAGGGTCATACTCGTATACTTATCCAGAATTTCGATGATGTACAGATTTTTAAAATAAAATATGCTGTGGAATTTTTTTTTTATACCAAGAAAACAACACAATATTATGAAGGAAGTGGTCTCATCCAATATATAATATCATTGTTATCAAAACTGAATCGATTCAGCTAGTCCGACCGGTTGATTCGTGAACCGTTTAAGTGACTAGTCCGTGTCAATTCTTTAATACTATCGGTTCAACCACGATTAAACCCCGATTTTAATACGATTTTCATAAACCGGTGCCTTCACCGGTTTAATGACCAGTCCGGTTCTAAAAACATTGTATAATATATTAGTATCAGCTCATTGCTAGAACGCTCCACGTGCAAATTAATTAATCACCGCCAATTATTTATGTCAAAAATTTTGTACTTAGAAATTAGTATCGATATCGACCGGTGTTTTTGGTTCAGGATTGCAAATTTTATATTAGTACCTAAACTTGCATCCAAGCTACTTGTTATCAGCTTCAAATATTAATATGGGAAAGAGTGTTCCAAAATGAGTTGGATCGGTTTCGAAGAAGAACTATTTAATTTGATAATAAAATTATATTATGGGTTGTAACTTATATTAGATCAATTCAAATTATTTTTTAAATTTAAAAATTTGATCCGATTTTATTAAATGTAGATTAGATGATTACATAATTCAGTTTTTATATTTTTACATTTTATTTAGTTAGAAAATAGTAAATAAATTTTTACATTATCAAACATTAATGTTAATATATATAAAATACAAAAATTAAATATTAAATTTAAGTTAATGTTAAAAGTAATACATTATTCTCTCATTCTAACTTTTTTATTCATATCATTTATAATTTTAATTTTTTCTATATACTTTTAACTTATGTAATTATTATCAAATTAATTTTTTTGACTCATATTATCTGATAAGCATTATGTATTTTTATGTTTGATTTTTAAATTTTGTAAATCATACAAAAATTATATTTTTAAATTCTTAATATACTTTTATTGTTCTGTTTTGATTATTTTCACCCTCATAACAAATATAATAGTTAAAGTAAAATACAACATAGAATGCTGGGTTATTTGCATGACCCATTTAAAAATCATAAATAGTAAGATAGAGTTTCTTGAATTTAAAAAAAACAAAAATACATGATGTGTATACATATATGAGACCCTATAAGAACCATGAATAGTAAAAAAAATAAATTAGATGCTGCGTTGGAGATGTTCTAAAGGGGATTTTTGTATCGATCCTATGCGAAGGTGGAAAAGTCTAGTGTTCATTGTCCAACATGTTTTTTCTATAAATATATTTTACCCGTTCTTATAAATAATCTTTTAATTATCTAATATAATGAGTGGTTTCTTTTGTGTTTCTCTCTAATTTTAGGAGTGCTATAATAAATGGGAAAAGTCTCCAAAGAACTTTAAGTGATACATGATACATCGTAACTTTAAGTACCTTTAGTACTTAAAATAATGTATGTGAGAGTGAATAATCTAATGTATTATTAAAGATTAGAGAAAAATAAACTTTTTTGTATTTACGAGAGCTATATTTATAGATAATAGTATGTAATTAAGGTGATGATTGATTGTCATTAACTTTTTCGAATTTATAGGAACTTATGAGGTTGTTTCTCTTATGTGGGTGTACATACGTTAATTTATATTTCTTGTCGCTAGGGACATGTGATTTGTGTATCTGGTGTATTGTAGTTATTTTTTTGGTTTACTATGGTTCCGACCGTAGTTATAAAAGTGTTGTAATACTTATTACCATAGTTCTAATGACTTATTACTTTCCCTTTATTACTTTAGTTCTTCATGTATTATTGTGTTTTTTCTTAAAAAGAATAACATATATTATAATAACATTATTTTGTTGTAGTTTTCGATTGACAATGTCTAGATTAATGTACAAATTTAAACAATTAAAAAAACACTATCTTTTGAGACTAATTATGAAACTTTGTTTTATTTAGTCTCTATTATGAATTTGACTTCGTTAATTATTGACATGACTAACTAAATTACATATCAGTTTGTCCGAATGATTCGGATATATCAAACTACTAAATATGGATATGTGACTTTGACGGTTAATGTAACACCCTAGAGTCAACTTGTAAATCCCAAGATAATTACCATCACCATATAAAATTTCTTAGATAACTTATTTTTCGCCCAGTAATTATCAAGAGATTCACAACCTGATTCCAGAGGTTATTGATACAATATCAAAGTACGCAACCTTTACATAATTAACTTCTTATTATTATACATGACATTAGAGTTTCATACATATTATATTTTACAACAAGCACCTAGATCTTATAAAATATAAAGATGTAAAGTACCAAAACATAACGTATACATAATACAGCAATAGTAGTCATGCAAGCAAGCATCATCATCAAAAGCCTTTATAATTCATCCATATTCAGCAACATCCACTTTGTCACATGTCTTTCTGGTTAACCACTAAAGGGTTGCCACAAGTAACAGAAAGAGTGAGATAAAATATCAAATAAATAGAAATTAAATCAGAACAAACACAATCACAAGTAGGATGCTATGCGATGCAGATGCCAAACAAGTATTTTGTATTATTCTGATATTATTATATTTCGTTCTTTTATATAAATGAAAATGCAGTGATTTTCAACAATAACATTTTACGGATATCCAACCGATACCGTGCCCCATAATGCAACACCACATCGGATAACAATATCATAATATCAATAACAAGTGTTGCGGGACCCCCTTAAGGACACACTGCTTAGTCCTTAAGACAACCGTGGTATAAAACCACCGCAGAGGTCTGTTGCTCAACAGAGCGCGTTCCCCCACCGGGAACCCCCTCAAAGAACCCCTCTGCGGATTCTTTGAATGGCCAATGCATATGATGCATGAATGCATTAAATTATCAAATTCCTTTATAATTAATTTTAACAATAAAATTATTATAACAATCAATTAAGCATACTTTATTTGTAATTCAAAGAATATGGAAACACATTTTGCATATTATTTATATCATAATTCAATCATATGGAAACACATTTTTCCATAATTTTTATATCATATTTCAAACATATGACACATATTTTCCATAACATTTAATAATTCAAAGAATATGGAAACACATTTTTCATGTTATAGTAATTGTTTAATATCATATTCCAAACCATTTGTATCAATTTCACAATTTAATTCAAATTAAATTAAAATCTAACTATATGAGTTTCTAAACAATTAAGCAAATAATTTTAACTTAATTTCTATGTATTTAATATCCTATCCCCTCTTTCTTACCTCAAGTGAAGATCGTTAAACTTTCCTTATGCTAAACTTCCTTGTATTTCTTCAAATCTTCAAGTTTGCGTAATTTCTTCTTATGCAAAAATTAAAGAATGAAGGTTTTGAGAGCTTGAAGAGGGAGATGAAAGGTTATAGGATCAGTAAGGTTTTTGGTCTGAGGAAATATGAGAGGTTGAGGCTCTATTTATAGACTTTCAATGGCGGTACTGTAGCAAATTACTGTAGCAAATAGTTTGGAATATGATATTAAACAAATTACTGTAGTAAATTACTGAAGCAAATCACTGTAGCAAATTACTATAGCATTTTACTGTAGAAAATTTTTATTTTAGGGTTATTATTCTATTCTACGTTCCATTCTCGTTTAATTCTATTTTAAGCCAGACTAAAAATATCCTTGTATTCATAATTAAATTTTTTATTTTTTATGATTCGTTTCTTATTTCTCTGAGAAACTTTAATTTTTCACTGTTTAATTACCACTTAAAAATTAGGCTGTTACAGTTAAAATATAGTTTTAACTATTAAAGTTTCTTTGAAAATTGATAAAAAAATAAAATAAAAAGTTAAAGATTTTAACTACCTAAAAATTATATTTTAACCATTAGATCCATATGTCAATAGTAAATGAAAAATTTTAAAATCATCATAATAAGCGTATATATAATTTTGCCATCAACACTTAACATAGGTATAGGATAGAGAAAATATATTAAATAAAAATTAGATATAAAAGAAAAAATATTTTACAAAGAACAAATAACTAAAAGAAAACTCATATTTTATAGGGACAAAATATTTAACCAGCCTGTATGTTTTTATAGTTTTTGTTAATATCACCCTAGGATTAAGTTTAAGCCAGATAAAAATAAAATAGTAGCAAGTTTTTCTTGAAATACATATACAGTAATTTGATTAAAATAAATTAATATGCAATGAATAATGTGTTCAAGACAATATGTCAAGGACATCAATTTATTGCCCCTTTATTTGTTTTTATCTAATTTTTCCTCCTTCAATATAAACAAAAATAATTTATTTCACGTGTATTAAGAATGTTTTTTAAAAATAGTTATTTATACTAATATTATTAAATATTTAATTTAATTTTTTAAAATATCCTTAATATTATCGTAATCTAAAAAAAATAGTTATTTTAGAAATACATAGATAAAAAATATATTTAGTATGCAAACATTTACCAACAATGCACACGTATAACATTACTTATACTTTAATCATTCGTTAAAATTTGTTTATTTACACAAATAAGGTCAGGCACAAATTTTTGCACCTTTACGTTAACAAAACCTTTTTTCATTAACAAAATTTTGAATGATGCAACTTCGTAAAGACAAGGTTGATATCTATAAATACTAGGCTGAGTTCTTTTGACAAACACTAGCTGGATCCCAAAAAGAAACACCATGGATTCAGAGTTTTCATGCTTATTGGAACAAATTCAACAATACCTACTTGAGGATGATTCAAGCATTCAAGCATTAAGCCCTAGCAATGAAAACAGTTCTGATACCATGGCAGAGCCTCGCCATGGGGGAAGTTCGCAGCGGAGATAAGAGATAGAAGGAAAAATAGTGCAAATAATATGAATTAGCTGTAGGATTTTAAAAACATTGGTTTTTTATTACCAAGAAAACAAGTAAAGCAACATAATAATATGAAACAGTTGGTCTCGTCCAAAGCTAGCCTATATATAATACTACCTCCGGTTCCAAATATAAGCAAATCTTAGTGGAATTTTTTGGTCCCTTAATATAAGCAAAATTAGACTTTTTCAATGTCATTAAATGTTTGTTTACCAAATATGTCCTCATCATATATAAGGCCACTAATTCTTTATGTAATAAATGATACTAAGGGTATTTTAGAAAATTAAATCAAATATGTGGTAACATTAATGCAAATAACTACCTCCAACTACTATTCTTAATATGTGTGAAGTTAGGTATATTTGCTTATATTTGGAACCGGAGGTAGTATATTAGTATCAGCCATTGCAAGAACTCTCCACGTGCAAATTAATTAATCACCGCCAATAATTTATGTCAAAAATTTTGTACTAAACATGCTAATCACTATCCTATAGAAAATGTTATTGGTTAAGAAATTAGTATCGATATTGACAGGTATCAGGATTTCAAATTTTATGTTAGTATCCAAGCTAGTTGTTATGTGGGACAAATATTATCTAGAAAAGAGTGTTCGAAAATTGGGTTGAATAGATTTTGAAGAAAAAAATATTTGATCTAATAATAAAATTATATTATAACTTGGATTAGATTGATTGATATAATTTTTAAAATTTTAAAAATTTAATCTGATCAATTTGATTAAATGTAGATTGGATGGAATTAGATAGTTCAGTTTTTATATTTTTATATTTTTTTAATTAAAAAAATAATTTTTTACATTAGTAAATATTAATGTTAATGTAAAATACAAAACTTAAATAGCATTAAAAGATATAAGATATAAAATTAAATTTAAGTTGATGTTAAAAGTAATACATTGTTCTCTCATTCTAACTTTTTTTTATCAATATCATCTATAATTTTATTTTTTTCTATTTTCATTAAATAGTATACTTTTAACTTACGTAATTATTATCAAATCAAAAAATTTTGGCTCATATTATCTATTAGTATTATGTATTTTTATGTTTGATTTTTAAATTTGGTAAATATACAAAAATTATATTTTTAAATTCTTAATATAATTTTATGGTTCTATTTTGATTAATTTTAACCTCATAACAAATATCATATAGTTAAAGTAAAATACAACATCAAATGTTGAGTTATTTGTATGGGCCATTTAAAAATCATGAATAGTAAAAAATAAAGCTACTAAATTGAAGAGAAGAATTGCTTGAATTTAAAAAAAAAAATACATAATGTGTATACATATGTGAGACCTGTGTAAGAAACATAAATAGTAAAAAGATAGATGATGCTGCATTGAAGATGACCTAAAGGGGATTTATGTATCGATCCCATGCGAAGGTGGAAAAGTCTGGTGTTCATTGTCCAACATGTGTGATTCCATACAAGACTTTGATAATTAAAATATAGGTTTTAACTATTAAAGTTACTTTCAAAACCAATAAAAATTAAAATAAAAAGTTAAAGTTGTTAACTACCAAAACTTATATTTTTAACCATTAGATCCATGTGTCAATAGTAAATCAAACATTTAAGAATCATCTGAAAAAGATTATATGTAATTTTGCCATCAACACTTAACATATATATTCAGGTGTACAACAGAAAAAAATTACAAAAACCAAATAACTAAAAAAACTCATTTTATAAAGACAAAAATATTTAACCAGCCTGTATTTTTTTTTATAGTTTTTGTTAATATCACCCCTAGAATTAAGTTTAAGCCAAATAAAAATAAAATAGTAGCACGTATTTATTGAAATACATATACAATAATTTGATTAAAATAAATTAACATGCAATGAATAATGTGTTCAAGACAATATGTTATGGACATCAATTTATTGCACCTTCATTTGTTTTTATCAAAATTTTCCTCCTTAAATATAAACAAAAATAACTCATTTCCACTGTATTAAAAATATAGTTTGGAAGCAGTTATTTACACTAATATTATTAAATATTTAATTTAAATTTTTAAAATATTTTTAATATCATCCATAATTTAAAGAATCACACATAAAAAATATATTTAATATATAAGCATTTTACAAACAATGCATATGTATAACTTTACTTATACTTTAATAAGAAAACACATTCATTAAAATTTGTTTATATTGGATAATTATTTATTTACCAAGAAAACCTTATTACCACAAATAACCTCAGGCACAAATTTTTGCACCACCTTTTTTTATTAACAAAATTTTGAATAATATAACTCCGTAAACACAAGGTTGATATCTATAAATACTGGGCTGAGTTATTTTCACAAACACTAGCTCGATCCCAAAACATGTCATCCACTCCCATGGATTCAGAGTTTTCATGCTTATTGGAACAAATTCAACAATACCTATTTGAGGATGAATCAAGCATTCAAGCATTAAGCCCTAGCAATGAAAACAGTTCTGATGCCATGGCAGAGCGTGAATCGCACGAGCCTCCAGTGTGGAAGCGTCGCTACCGAGGTGTGATGCGGAGGCCATGGGGGAAGTTCGCAGCTGAGATAAGAGATAGAAGGAAAAATAGTGCTAGGGTTTGGCTTGGAACTTATCACACCGAAGAAGAAGCAGCTTTAGCTTACGATAAAGCTGCTTTCAAGATGCGGGGCCGAAAAGCTAAGTTGAATTTTCCTTTTCTTATTGGTTCAGATGAGTCGATGATTGCTCCTAATCGGAGTTTGGTGGAGCTTTCTCCACTACCATCATCAAATGATAGTTGTGACTCACAAGAACCAAAGAGGAGGAAGAACTTAGTTGATCTCTTGAATAACCTAGCTAAGAGTAGAAGCCATGCTAAGCACGTGGTTGAAATGGCTTTAGAGACAACAGAGGTTGAGCAATGGTTGAATGATCTTTAATTTGTTTTGTGCAGTTTTCCTTTTCTTCCCTGTTTTTTTTATCAATAATGCAGTTCCTAAATTGGTTGGAAATCATCTTTTTCAGCACTGGAAAAAGAAAAAAACAAACAAGTGCTGATCGATGTTTGTTGATCAACAATATGAAGATGAGCATATATGACAGTGTTGAAATATTTCCAATTAATCCATGAACAGCTATTTGGATGTGATGTTGGCCAAAATTTCCTTTATTTCTTTTGTTACAATTGTTTATTTTTTTATACTTTATTTATCTCCAACGAGACATTAATGAATCTATTTATTTTTATTTATTAATTCTTAAATATTAATGTTTACTCTAAGCAGTAAAACATAAAACCCTAAAGAATTAAAATTAGAGTTTTATCGCTTAAAATGTCACTTGAATATACGAAGCCAAAATATTTATTCTGATTATATAAATAAAACCCTAAAAAATTACACTAGGAAAATTAGAGTTTTATTATTCAAAATGTTACTTAAATTATAAAAAGAGCTCTGAAACTATATTTATACATCAAAGAAAATGGTTATTATTTTAATTAATATCTAATAGATATGGATAATTTTTTACTAAAATAAGAGATAAAGATAACTTTTTAAAATTAAAAAAAATAAAGATAATCTCATAAAATAAAAGAATATTAAAACTTTAGCTAATACGAGGAAACAAGTAATGTACATTATTTCCTAATTCATTTCTTATCCTTTTTAAAATGTATAAGTGAAAAAAAAAGGAATACTAACATTTGTGAAATTTATTGACTATTTTTTTAATGGTACTTATTAAACAATCTCGTAAGTTTAGTTAGGCAGGTAAGAGTAATTTTGTTTTAAATTTTTCATATGAGTTTTCTTTACACATCAGTTTAGATGAGTAACTTAAATATACAAAGTCTTCTTATTTTAAGATTTCGATAATTGTATTTACTGGCAAAATATTTTTTATAACTTGTTGGGTTCAGATCTTGCCGAAACTTTCGCATCCCCTACAACTTTTCTATTCTGTAATCTTATGCTAAATTCGGAGTCTCGTTATTGCTATATATGTGTTCATCTTCCACAACACAACAACTTCTTTATAGGACATTTTCAATAATTCATTAATTAACATACTTCCATAACCTTATACTAAATTCGGACTCTAGTTATTGCTATCTATATATTAGGTACCCTGCAAATATTCAAAAGAGAGAAAATATTAATTAATTATATTATCAATATAATAGAAGTCCCACATTACGTGTTTCATAATATTTTATATGGTTTAAATACTTATTAGACCACTTTAATTATTGTCAATTAGTTTTAGAATGAAACCTTTAATATGCTAACAGAATTAAAACATTGTTACTAATTGATTTTAAAATAGAACATTTAACACCGTCATTTTTTTAATAGTATCGGATACAATTTTACTCAAACCGAAAAAATTCATATTATATAATAGACCTAATTTCCTAGACATAATATTTTTCACCTATAAGATTCGAGTTGATTTTTATATCATCATTTAATTTTGATTATATATATATATATATATATATATATATATATATATATATATATATATATATATTCTAATTTGTTAACCGTATAAAACTCTTTAAATTGATATGATCGATATTACAAGTTAATAAATTATGGAAATAAATTTTTCTTCTAAATTGAAATTAACTTATACATTTCAAATATTTATAACGAAGTTGCATGAAATTACTTTTGAAAAAAAGTAAACAAATACAAGATTAATTTTCGTAACCACCTAATTGACTATATATAATCCGGTGTTATAAGAAACTAGAGCCTGGAGGAGATCTCTAGAACTTTGAAATTCATGATATACGACTGCATTATTTTATTTTTTTAAAATAGAAAAAATATTTAATATTTTTTGTGTGTGGTAATTCATTATATTTAGAAATATTCTCATCACAAAACATTGAATTTATATTAATTAGGACGTGCATGGACGTTTAATCATTATACCAGAGTGGTTTGATCATCACCAAACGTGTAGCTGGATCTATAAGATGTTAATATTCTAGTTCAACTTGAAGTTCCAAAGCCTCACCATATGGTTGATACAACATAATATTATTTTAATATTATAGACTATAAATTAAGATTAAATATGTTATTCATCTTTATATTCTTATCAATTTTTAGTTTTGGTCATTGAGTTATTTTTTATTATTTTTGGTCTTTGTATTATTAAATATGATGAAATTAGTATCTAAACATGTTGAAGCAAAAAAATATAAAGTTCATTTTGAAGAATTAAAGAGTTAAATAAGTTGACCCTAGAAATTTTTAATATTCATATTTTAAATATGTGATTTGAAAAGAGTTAAGCTTCCCTCTGCCACCTAACGTTAACAAGAAGAACTTCATCCTAGAAATTATATATATAATACAATTTGTTTGTTTGTTGGATAACATTTATTTTCAAGTGATAAATATAATTTTAAATTAATAAATTTATACATATACCTAGATTTTATATAAATGAACACTTAATTGATAAACCTTAATTTGTAATATTAATAGGAAATGTCTTATTATGAATATCAACTTCCAAAGAAAACAAGACATTTACTTGTTTTTGATTTTTTTTACCCATTTCACCAGGTCTTAAGAGGAAGACATGCTTTTGGGAGGAAGACACATATTCTTTGAAGAAAAATAAATAAAATTGCAATAATAGGCGAATAAATAAATAGCAATTAATTCCTTTTGTCATGTTTGATTAATCAAATAAAAAGAACGATTCTCTTAAGAGTTACGTCATACTCTAAATATCTATTCCTTTAACTTAGTGCCACCATCAAGAGCTTTTAACATAGAGAAAAAAGAAAAAGAAAGAAATTAATATACAAAGGTGGGAGATAAATGACTTTCTATACTTTGGAAGAGTTATGAAGGGTTCGAGAGGATGAGTTGAAAAAGATAATATTTAATATAAAAATATAATAATTAATATAAAATAAATGTGAAAAAGGTTATTTTTTAGTATCAAAACCAAAAAATCAATCTAGGACAAGAATATATTTGAAGATGTTATTAATTATTAATTATTAATATAGGGGTCAACAATATTTTATTCTTTCAAGGCATAGGATAAGGGATCGAGCAAATGGTGATAATTATAAAAACATTGGATCTAACAAATTACATTAAGAACAAAAACGTGTATTTTGCATGCCCATGTGCTCTGCCAATTTTTAACCATAAAAAACACCTCGTACTCACGAGCACCGTTGTCTCATGTATTCGAATTTTGGACACAACCCACACACCAAAGCAAATCCAATACCTATATACTACACATTAATCCAACATTGCTTTAATTTAATAATTAGTAATTGTTAAAGGTTCCTCAATGATAACTTTTAACCTACAACAAAAAAACAACTTTTAACCTATAACAACCGAATGTTCTGGTGATACTATACTAAAAGTTTCATCTCAAAATCAATTGGTTATATTGAAGTTGCATCTTTCATTATATTTTAGACATACAGATATATTTTTATTAAATTTTACTAAATGAAGACGTACTTCATTAAATTCCAGTCTGTATCAGTACGTGTATGTCTATATATACATAGTATCTCCAAAAAAAGTACATATATATATATATATATAAAGATTAAAACTAAAATATATTTCTAATATTATTATATTAATTAAGTTTAATCCTAAAAATATTAACTTATTAACAGCTACAAAGAAAGAAAAGAAAAACTTAGAATTACCATCTAATTAGAAAGTTGACCTCGATCGACTATAGTCGAATTCATCAATAATTAATAATGCATTAAAAATATATAGTAACAATGTCATTTTAATTGTATAGATATTTTATACATAGGAAGCATATTGTTTGACATAAAAAAAGGAGCATGATGTATTACATATACATCTTTTTCTTCTAAATTAATAATTCACATTATAATTATATATTATATTATAATATTGCGACAAATGGATACTTAGACTTATTTTTTATGTATTGGTAGAGATGAACATGTGTTAATGTGTTTAACAATTTTCATACACAACTCAACAAATTTGATTTAGACCAAAAAAATTATATATTTAGACTTGTTTTGTGTTGCAGTATTTACAGTCTTTTCTTGAGGGAATCATTGTGACATGACTCCATAATCAAGAAATAAATAATAGATGGTATAGTTGACTCCTATCTATAAATTATTTTATTAGTAGTAGTCATTGTGAAAAATATTGTCAATAATATTTTATTATAAGCAATGTGCACAAAAAATAAATTTTAATTCCTCAATAACAACAACAGAAGGCAATACAGAAGACAAGATGAATCAACTAAAAAAAATTAATTAGAGCAAACTAAATTATGTAACCTATGGCAATAACTTTTAATGACCTATTCATTTCCACGGCCCGTCTAAGATATTTTTTTAAAAGAAATCAAGTTTTAAGTATTCCTAAATTATGTCTCTCTGAAATTTTTGTTTGATTTACTCCACTAAATTAACCAACTAATTCATCTGTCATTCGATCTATCTAATACCTGATCAACCCAAAGCAAAATACGAATGGAAATGAATGAATATTTTCATATGATCAGTTTGGTCAGATTGGCAGTTTCATTTCAAACCTGAAATATCCATTAAATATTTTTACTCGATCTTATCTTTTTTATTATACTAAATTACTCTTTTGGTCTGTTAGTTTGATGTAAGTTTTGTAACATTTTAATTATTGGTTAATTTTATTAACTAAATAATTAAATTGAAAATATCAAATTAATTAATGGTAGGTACGATAATTTTTAGAATTTATATAGGTGAGTTTCGAGTAACTTGAAATTACTTAATTCGTTTTAAAAATTAACTAAACTTGTAAAAGGACAATTTTGACCCTAATTACATTAATTTTCATTTCACTCTTTTTCCTCATTCCTTTTCCACACTCTCGTGCATGTTGGCAAAAGAAAAGGGCACTCCTTCTTCATATTTTATCCTCATCGGGACTGCACTTCCACTCTACCATCTTCTTCTTCAATTCCTTTAAGCCATGGCAAGCATCTAGAGCTCCATCTTCCTTCCCCTCTTCATGTGACAACATTGGCAAGGGTTTGGGTTCTTCGTTTCCATTATAGGTGTGATAGAACTATTTTGACATTGTGGGCATCATCGGAGCTTCAAAAATTTGGTTTTGGAACTCGTCGGCAACGCTCGGTAAGTCGTAATCCTCCGAGCCTTTGCCGCTTTGTTAAATCGTGGGTATTAGCCATGTTTCGGGTTCCTAATTTGTTAGAAATTAATTAAATGCAAAGGGTTTAGTGATTGACTAACTAATCGGGGGATTTTGATAATTATTTCGGTGTAGGTTTAATTTAGAAAGGTGATCGGAAAGCGTAGACTAACATTTGGGATCTCAGATTCCAAGTAGATGGAGCATTATATTTTAAATGTATGAATTATGAACGGATAGAGATAGGAATAAGTTTATGTTTGTTCATGGTGATTTGGTTGATATGTGTGATAAAAATAATGATTTTGTGCTTGTGTTAAAAACCATCCCCTCGTGTTGCTTATTGCAAGAAAATTGATTATAGAATATAGATTTCGTTCATATATGGCTATTTGATAAATTAATGATATGGTGAATATTGCATTGGATTGCAATGGTTGATGATGCTATGTGAATGATGATGAATATATTGATATTTGTGAATTAATTGTAATGAATATTGGCATGTTATGCTTGAAATGAAATGAAATGAAATACGAACCCTTGGTGATGGTAATTAGGTGGTTTATAGATGATTGATATTTATTTGACATAGCATTTGCATTTCCAAAGAAATTCACCCATCTTCAAATTTGGGCTTTCCATCACCATCGACAGGAGCCTCATAGTCACCATTAATTATAACTGACTATAACTATACTGGGTGAATTTTATGAACATTTCCATTCTATCATTCTGATATGGGTAGTCTTCTCCAAAGAAGGCAGGAGGCCTGTTGATTGAAGATTTTTCTGCAATCAGTTGATTACTCTGAGAGACTGCCATAGATCTTTATCCTTTTCACTCGAGGGTGTAATCAACCCAAAGAGCAAGCTCTGATACCAATTGATGGTTTGGAGTTTGACTTAGAAATGGTGTTGAATAAGTTAGGGACTCTTTTCATGGAATAATGAACCAATGAAAAATAAATAACTAATCTTTGCACAATAGACTTTTAAAGAGTAAGATAAAGAAATCAACACAGAGAATTTATATTGGTTCACTTCCAACATAAAAGCTACGTCTAGGCCTTATAACTTGAAGGATTTTCACTATTATAAATTCTCCTTTACAACCACAGCATCAGACCTGTGCTACAAGTATTCTTGACTCCAACCACTCCTAGCTTAAACCAAAATATTCCTTCAACAATTTACTTCTGGCTCAACTCAAGTATTCCTTCTAAAACCTCTTTAGACTACAAAGTGTTTCCTACACTCACAAATGCTGACAACACACCAGACTTTACAAGTTGTTTGTAAGAAAAGGATAGTAACTCACAGAACTTAGTGTATAACCGATATACAATTGAGAAATTGAACACTAAGTTATAAATGACACGAGACCAAGGTTTTCTAGAGGCAGAACGAGTGAGAAAGGCCTCTATCTGAGAAAGATTGAATGAACTACAGAAAAGGATTTTTGACTTAAGAGATTTCTCAATAATTTCTTTTCTTTCTATCCTCACTTGCATTGTAATTCAAGCATCTATAGTATAAATAGGTGCTGGAATATGACCGTTGTTGTTCCTTGAAAGGAGATATAGACGTTAAAAATCCTGTGAAGGTGTTTTCCCAGAGCTTTCATTACCAAACCTTTGATAATTAGACAGGGGTTCAAAAGTCTGGTAGCAGGGTTTGAAAGTGCTTGCATGAAAATGGTCTTTTTTTATTCTTAAACAAATAAAGTTATTTATTTGCTTCATTTGATTGATACAGAGAGCAAAAGTCAATGTTGTAATCTTATGAATTTAAGCTGACACACATGCTGACTTTGGTTCAAATTTTTCTATTCATGTGCAGAGTTATATTTGCTGACTTTGGCTGGTGAGCTTTGTTTATCTCTTGCCTACTTTGATGATAAGCACGCATATTTGATAAGTGCATAGAACCCAATGCAATACGCAAATAGAATTAAGAATGTTGCAATTGAATCCTTATAGACAATTTTTTCTTTTGATGCTCTATAAGTTTGATTGGTAAAATAAGTTTCTTCTATTAGACTTTTGGACATCATCCAAAGCTGGAATTTGGATTTTGAGCACAAGGGTTCCCTTTTTGTTTTATAGCCTATGCAATATCTATCTTGAAACACTTCAAATACACAGATTAGTTTCTTAATATACATACTTCATTTTCCAATGAATTCTTGATAAATGTTATTAACAAATCCGAGGTCAGAAGATGAAATGGAATTTGAGGTCTAGTTCCATACTTCCTTTTTCAACCAGAATTTTCTTCAATATATTGCATATGAGATGGTCATGTAGCACAAGAATTGATTAATGACATGTGAGTTATAGTAAATTATGTCGAGTTAAGGAACTGGATAGGCTAGATTAGGATATATGAGATTTTGAAACCTCCAGATAGGTTTAATAATTTATATATGGCATTTAGAGTTTGAAAAAATTGGAATGGTCCAATTTGAAAAAGAATTAATAGGTCAAATTGCTTGAGAATGATTTAGATTAGCCTAAATGTATTTTTACGCATAACTTCCTCATTTGTAGGAATTTTGAGGTGTAGCTGATGGCTACGAGTCATAAATAGGCTGTTTTAGGTAGGAATGACAATTTGGGTTTGGCCCGTGGGCTAGCCCTTTAACCCGTTAAAAATGGGCAGACCGGGCCAAGGATTTAAACCTATTTTTCCAAATAAGCCCAACCCATTTTAGCTTATAAAAAAGGCCCTATGCGAGCTAGCCTGGCTCGTTGGGTATAACGTTCTTAATTTTAAAATAAAATTTCAATAATCAAATAAATTTTTCACAAATAAATTTAAATATCAACATAGAATTTGAATTAAATAATAACACAGTCAGTTTTACAACAGCCGACCGGCCCATTTAAATATACAAATAAATATAACCACTCGGTATACCCAGGAGCCAGCCAAGGCTTCTACGAAATAACTATGTGCACTATGTACAATAAACATAAATACATAATGCTCCAAATGGCTGAGTGACTTCATCTATCATTGCTGTGAACAGTAGGGGTGGGCATAAACATATCAAATAATAGTTATTGAATCGGATTAAAAGTCTAATTCATAACTATATATAAAACATAACCGAGTCATACAAACTCATCATAAAGCAACATGTTATTCTTAATAACATATATATATCAGTGCATACACATGCTCAATCAAATGGATCCATTATTAAGTCTTTTAAATTATGTTGCAAGACTGGCTCCCCGAGCCATAACTCAGCTCTCAGTTGATCCAGCCATTTTAAAGGTACCAAACTGTTTGCACCCTCATGTGACACCATCACTCTCAGTGACAACGGTAGTGCCACAGGCTAAAACCCCGAGCCCCGCTCAAGAGGTTGCCTTGAGTCCCACCCAAGGTCTTTTGTCTTTTGCCTTGAGTCCCACCCAAGGTCTTTTGTGGAATCCATGAAATCACATCATATTTCATATTCAATCATCATACATGCATCTTATGCATATATATATATATATATATATATATCATGAAAAATTCATGAATCATCATCAGTCACATATATTCTATAGCATCTCATGCATAGAATTTATTATAACACACACATCTCATATGAATTTAATATTATTAATATGAATGAAAGATATGTAAATGTAAAATATCATTCAGTCGGGGTTTCAATAATAATTCATACACATATCATATATATATCAATAACAATAACACCCCAAATCCATTCATAAACCATTTATTTGAAATGTAACGCTCCCCCTACCTGGAAATAAGAGTTCCAGTAACTTTTCAAGCTCTATTCAATCTTAGCTTCATGAATTCCGATTGGAATTATAGTACTGAATCAGTTCAAGCTTTCTCTCTTAATTCAAGCTTTCACATAAAAGGGAAGAAAGGAAGATTAATTTCTTCTTCATTTGGTGGTTTCCAGCAAGGGTTGGAAGAAAAAGATTATAGATGATATTTTCACTTTCAAAAGTTTCTAAACTCATTCAACAGTAGAAGTTGGTATATATATCGTTCATGTAAAAGAGAGACGTGAACGATAGGAAATGGTCTGCTACACGTATCTTCAAATGATAAGGAAGGAATAAGCATTTAATGAAAAGGGACAACACATCAGAGAGGGTCCCATACTTAGAAAAATATATCAGAAAAAGAATTTACTGGAAGGTAGAAGAACAGAGTGACGTGAAAAGCTTCAATAATTAAAATAATTATTAATTCCGACTCGGTTTCGTTCTGGTACATTTTTCTGAGAAAGCCTCTGTTTGCTCAGAATTCCTTCATTCGGAGGAAATTCATTCGGAAAAGTTCCATCCATGAAACACCCAGCTTTCCTTCTTCGGAAATAACCCACACGGAAATATCTCATTCAGACATCTCACTCAGTTATATTTCTGCCTGAGTCAAACCTTCACTTGCGTCACTCGGAAGTCTTCCATCAAAAAAATCACTCGGAGTTGAAGGCTATTTCAAAGACGAACCTGAGTATAAACTCAGCAACTCTAACCGAACACGAATTGAATGAATTTACCACTCGGTCATTTACTTCCTTTGGAATTACTCACCCAGAATATACTCATTCGGAGTTGGAGTCTTTCTCTGTCCAGAAGTACGCTTCCTGGAAAAGACTCATTCGGTTCATTCCAATCGGTGCCATCTCTCTCAAAAATATCACACTCAGTGACACTTCACTCGAAAAGTCACACGACTCGGAGATACTCCACTCGGTCTTTATTCAAAAATTTCTCAGCCTGAGAAGTATTTATTCAAATTCAATCTTCTCTTTATTTGGAAGTACTTCTCTGGAACAACCCATTCAGAAACATTTCACTCTGAGACATTTCACTCGGATTTACCTTATTCAAAAGTGTCTCATTCGGACACCGTTTTCTTAGCTCGGAAATAATTCTCTTAATGATGTTTCACTCAGAAACATCTTAACTTTACTTAAAAAATAGTTTTCTCGGTCTTATTTCACTCGGAATGACTTATTTCAAACAGTATTCACTCGGAATTTCATTCAGAAATCCTCCATTAATCCTTAAATAAATTATTTTTCTAAGAATCATAAATTTTGGGATGTTACATTGGGTCAACATTAAAATATTAAAAAAATAAATTTATATTAATATATAATTTATATATGTTAAAGAGGCCATGTTTCTATTTTCTTTCCCTACATTGGCCCTAAAGTATTTCCTTTCACATACATTGTATGTTTCCTACTTTTCTAATTTATATATGTTATTAAAAATGTAATAATATAATATTATAAAATATAAATAATAAAATTTTGTTTTCATTAATGCAAATGTAATTTATTTAAACTTTTAATGAAATAAATTGAGTTAATTATAAAAAACTAGTTTTAAAAAAGGTAAAATTTGGTTTTTATATCTAACATTTTTTTAAAAAAAGGCTTAAAAAGTATAAATTTAAAATAAAAAATAACATGCATAATTTGAAAAAATGGGTTAGGAAATTAGCCCGCGGGCCACATAAAATACGAGTTTGGTCAATGTTTTTGGCCCGTTTTATAGTTTTGGCTTGGCCTGACCTATATTATGACGGGCTTACACGGGTCTTGGCCCGGCCTTGCCCATATATGCTTATTGCCACCCTAGTTTTAGGTAGTGTCAAAGTTGGATGGTGATTGAAGTCATTTGGAAAAGTTAGGGTGTGCAGAAGTTAGCCGAAAGGTTAAAATTATGCAGACTGGGTATCGATTCGATTACCGGAGGACCTTATCTGAAATCTTACACAGGCCGTTGCGGGTAATCGATTACACAGATTGTGTAATTGATGACATACTTGTGAGACACCCTAAATCCTTTATTTTAACTATGCAATTGTGAGGTTTTGGTCTCCGTAAGCCTAGACTATATCCTTAGAGGCCTGTAATGTCCTATGAGGTCATCCCGGGTTGGATAAAAAAAATTAAAAAAAATTTCCTCACAATTTTATTGGTATGAGAATTTTATTAGTATTAGAGCTCTGAGGTCACAAGTTCCAATTTGATCATGTAAGTTTAAAATATTTAATTTTAACCCATCTTATTTTAAAAATGTTTTATTTTTCAATAAGTTTAAAAAATCTCACGTAAGCCAAAAAAATGCAATCCATATATGTAAATTTTGTTTGATTAAAGACTTTTATAGGATTTTTCTCCATATAAAATAAGATTTTTTTAAGGATGTAAACAAAATATGACAAATACGGATAATATACTACTTATATATATACTTGTACTTATAACTATTAAAATTTATAGGCATCTCTATACCCTTTATATCCATTAATATTTTAAAAATATAATAAAAATAAGACACAAATGTATTAAATATCATATTATTCTAATTTAAAATAATATAAATTAGTATAGTATAATACAATTACAACTTTATAATTAAAATATATTATCATAAATTAATAATAAATAAAATTTTATCTCATTATAAAATAATAAAAAATATTGATATTTAAATATATTTAATAAAATATAAATATTTATAACTATGCAAGTATCCCTAAGGTAATGTCGTACCAATACATACCCATTTAACAAATTTATAAGTACTCATTGTGATATACCTATAAATATCTGTGCATAGGAGTATTTTTTGAGAAGCCTAATATTTTGGTTTTAGTTCCTATTATAATGTTTTTCTTCATCTAAATCTTTAAAGTTTGTTAATTAATGATACTAAAACTTATATGTTAGTTTAACATATCCCATAGAGCTATATGTTAGCATTAAGATAGACATTATATATATTATAATCATCTTAACAAATTAACATTATACTTGTCTTCAGAACAAAATCATACTAAAACATAAATGTTTGAATTGAACAGCACCCAACGGAGGGCGTAGATGATCTACTAGAAATTGTGTAATCTCATATATTTGGGTTTTTTGCCCCTTTGGGGTGTTTTATTAAAAAAAGTTAGTGTTTGGTGTGCATAAAAAAGAATTTTGTTGTCTAGGGTGACTTTTGTCACATCACAATTGAAAACCGCAAGCAAACAGGGCGTCTTATAAAACGCTACTTCATGTAACATTTTTGACCCAGAAAAACGCTAGATTGACCAGCGTTTTTTACAGGAAAACGTAATATCCTTTAGCGTTTTTAACACAAAAACATTATTTCCTTTAACGTTTTTAAGGCTTAAACGCAATCTCACCCTACGTTTTTGCCTCTTTATATACCCACAAACTCGGTTAGTCTCAGATGCAAATTGGTGCGAATTGATAATGTAGTTTCTCTCAATTTTGAATAATCAGAGGTAAGTTTCATTGTTTTTGATTATAAGTTTATATTGTTTGTATTTTAAGTGTTCAGTATGTTTAGGTAGTTGATATTTTATTTTTGTTCAACTTTGGCTTTGCAAGAATGAATTCGTCAATATCTGTTATGCTGTATACAAATGGTGAAAGTTTGAAGGACCGGATGGGTACACATTCGAGGGTGAAACTAAATTGATGAAAGTGAATCGGGACATAACATTTACGCAATTGAAGGAAAGAATATCCACAAAGTTGGCGCTAGGAGGGAGCCTGTGATAACACAGTTAACTACTAGATTGATTTTTGATAAAAGAAAAAATAAATTTGAGAGACTTCTAGTAACTGACGATGAGGAGATTGAATTATTGTTAAGTGTGTTTGAGTTACAATCTGATGGTTGGATTTGAGATTTATGTTGATTCTGATGTTCATGAAAGTAAGTAGCAAAGCTTGATATCTTAATTTGATTGCTTGAAAATAATTTATAATTGTTACTAATGTTTGGATTTTGTATGTTGTGTTAGCTAATAACAATGTTGGTTTATCAGACGACGATTATCAAAACCTGAATGTTGGTGAAGATTGCAATAGTAGTTCGGATGGTGATGAAGGAAATATTCCGAATTATAGTGATATGGACACAGATATAGAAGGTGACACAGATGTAGTTGGTGGGGTTTCGTCGACTGCAATCGTGACAGGTTAGCGAAAACTACCTAAGAGAATATGACATTGCCATTGTTTATTACTTTCGTGATAGATGTGAAATTTTATTTTGATCTACAGGGGGGTGGTAAGCCATATTAGACCTTATCACCATATTATAGCAGCATTAACTGGAACCATCCGACTGATGAAAACAATTTGATCAGACTGGATAACGACGCGGAATGGCGTGTAGGTGATGATTTATTTGTTGGTTTAAAATTTACGACAAAGGCTGCAGTGCAGTCAGCACTGAAATAGTACTCTATGAAGAAACACCAAACATTTATTGTGGTTGAGTCGAAACCAACATATTTGGTGGTTAGATGTCCAAATCAAATTGATGGTTGTCCTTGGAGGATGATGGTAATGTTATCAAAGAAAACTGACACGTGGGTGGTGACTAAGTGGGGAGGCAGTCATACATGCATAAACGTTGGACTATCTCAAGATCACTCAAAATTGGATTCTGAGTTTATATGTTGTTGTATTCTTGGTTGGTCAATATTTTATGTTTTCGATATCATATGATTTTGATGGCTTATTTAGGTGATGTAGTCGTTGTTAATTTATATTTGTTGGTGTCTATATTTTGCAGGGATGGTAAACCAAGATCCATCGATTTCTATTTTGTTGATTCAAGAAAGGATATGTGGTGAGTATGGCTTTAAAGCAAAGCTTGGAAGGCCAAACAGAAGGAAATTGTGTGTGTATTTGGTGATTGGGATGAATCATATGCCTTTCTGCCTCATTGGCTTCGGCACATGCGTCAGATTGCACCAGGTTCATCTTATGACATTATCACTGATGAGTTTGTCGTGGGTACTGAAGTGGACAACAGGTTTCATACCTTTAAACGTATTTTTTGGTCATTTAGACAGTGCGCGGTTGCGTTTGAGTTTTGCAAACCAATATTACAAGTGGATGGGACATTCCTATATGGAAAATATCGCCACACATTGTTGATTGTGACAATACAGGATGGTAACGATTGTGTCTTACCAGTTGCTTTTGCGATTGTTGAAGGGGAAACCTTACAGGCTTGGTCATGATTTCTTTCCCAAATAAGGAATCACGTGACCAACAAAACTGGTTTATGTCTTATCTCTGATCGACATCAGAGTATAAAATTTGTTGTGTCAAACCCACAGATACGTTGACAACCACCTCATGCACAACACGTGTTTTGCGTACGACATATCGCTAGTAACTTCAACCATAAGTTTAAAAACGTCGCTCTGAAACAAGAATTATTAAAGCTTGGTAAAATGGTTATCTTTGTACTATTCCTTTAAAATGTTTGGTTTTTTGGATAATATAAACACAAAATGTTGTCTGTGATTTTCAGGGTACACCGTTTGTCGGAGCGTCTTCGACAGGAATTTGGCTAAATTTCGTGAGTCAAAACCTGAGGTCGCTGCCTGGATTGATGGTATACCGAAAGAGCAAAGGAGTTTGGCGTATGATGAGGGTGGTCATAGATTTGGTCATATGACCACCAATCTGTCGAAGTGCGTCAACAAGGTTCTAAAGGGTGCACGAAATATGCCAATCACAACACTGGTGAAGTGCACATATGCCAGGATGGTTGAGTACTTTGTGAGGCGTGGTGCACAAGCTAGATCCGAGTTTGGTCAAGGTTTGAGGTTTACTAAGAAGTTGATAGAACATGTTAGTGGAAACCAAGCACGTGCTTGTACTCACCAGGTTAGACGCTTCGATGTTCAAGGACACCGCTTTGAGGTAGAAGAAAGTTTTGACCCTGTAACACAGCGTGGAGGCAGAAAATATTCTATTACATTATCGACAGACCCTAGTTGTGATTGTGGTAGATTCCAGACATTCAATTTTCCATGCTCCCACGTCATCGCTGCTTGCCAGGTTGTTAGTGTTGACTACTTTCAGTTCATCCATCCGATATACACACAGGAGTATATACTCAATGCGTATTCTAGTCAATGGTATCCCATCGGTAACGATGATGATATTCCTGTGATCGATGAGGGTTGGAAGCTTGCTCCTGATCCCATAAAGTTACGACCAAAGGGCCGCCCTAAGGCATCACGCATTCGTAATGAGATGGATTGGATAGATCAACAACCTAACAAGTCCAAATGTCAATTATGCAGACAAGAAGGTCACAATCGTCGCAAATGTCAACATGGTACGAATGGTCAAAGCTCAAGAATTAATTCTAGTTGATTTTAAAAGCTATTATGGAAATATTTAGGTTATCATTAAACTTTCTTTATTAAATATCAGGAAGTATGAGTTTAGTCGATGTCCAAATCAAATAGCATGCTAAAGTCCAAGTAATCTAATTCATTTCATACAAACTTAATCGACGTTACACATTACATAGATCTTAACCACATTCAACATTACAGAAAAGTTTAGCACATGCAACATTATATAAAATTTTAGCACATGTAACATTACATAAATGTTAAGCACATTGCACATTAAACATATCAACTTAATGTTGAGGTGGGGAAGGGGGGTGTGGGGACAAAATTCATCGTCTAGGGACGTCTCTGACATGGCGATGAGGGTTCATCTTATATCCAAATGAGGGGAGTTATGATCCTCTTCTACATCATCACCCAAGTTTATAGAATCGACAGCTGAAAACAGGCGCATGTTTAGATCCACACCTTCTCCTAAATCATAAGAGGTACCATCACCTTTATTCATGACAAGTAGCGTGTTGGGCGTCTGTAACAGATTTTGGAAAAACCTTGTTGGTGAGTCACGAGGATATGGAACATATGAACTTGTCTGCCCAACTGTGTATCCACCAACATCTGGAAACATTGTGTCAACATTTGTGGTATAATAAAATGGTTGTTCATTATTATCTTGAGACCCCTGTGATGGGTACCGATAAGTAGGCCAAGGTGAAATGGGGTCAACCTGTGTAGGCACAAAATATTGACCGTGTTCTCGTGGCGGTAACTGAGGTAGAGACCACACGTGTTGTTCTTCTTGCGTCCTTCCCCTCACGATCCCCTGTCGCTCATTCTTGTTCCCAGACATGTTAATGTCATACTGGTCATTGGGTGCTTCATGTACACCATGGTATGCAGGTTGAATAGATTGCATTACCTGACCCTCTGCACCCCATAGTTGCATGACATTAACTGATTGTTGCCGCATCTGTTCAAACAAATAAGCTGGAGTCTGGGTTGGAGTTAAGGCGTCCTCCGTTGCCATGTAATGAATGCTTTCCATAACGTCAACCTACAACGAAGAATCAATGGTTTGTTAGGCATATCAAAATGTTGTAAAGATGGATCCACAACAGTATAAACTTAATAAACCATACCGAGCCCCCTGGGACATAATATTTACGCGTTACCCATTTACGTGTATGCATATTGTACCGACCTACTTGGGGTGGATTAGTATACACGTACTGAAGGCAGTTTCCCCATATAGTGACCAAAGGCACGTACATCTGTGACCAATTTTCACCTGCCTTCCCTCTTTGTGTAATTCCATGTAAATTGTCTGGTTGCCGAGGGGCCGACGGGATATGTTATTGCATCCCGAATTGTCTCATTACTCGGTCTGGCTGGTGCCATTCAACTATGTTAGTGCACAAAAGTGGAACTACAGCTCTCCAACACTCAGACCCTTCAAGACAATGTGCGGGTAATGTCTGCAATATGTCGTCACCATATGGAGTCCAAACAATCTACAAACACATTAACAAACAAGGTTATTACAGCAACTGTCAATTGTCTATATAAGTTGACACCCTTAATTTATACCGCATCAAACTTCATTTGGTCAAAGGCACGACAGTAGTAATCAATATCCTGTCTGACAGCTTTAAAGGTTTCAGAACCCAACCACCTACAAAGACAAATCAACATCAAACAAGTTACAATGACAATCCAATTGGTCAACAAACGTATGAAACAATAGTGTATACTAACCGTGCAGCATACGGAGTGCCTATGGCCCTATTACTTGTTTGGACATTAGGAGCAATAGGTAGGAATCTGTCCTAGGCCCACACCTGGATTAGCAGCTGAAGACCACAAATTGACACTCGTTCATAATCGGTAGATTTACACAATTCACGATATAAATAGCTAAGGGTTGCAGATCCCCAACTATACTCCCCACACGTATCAAGATCCTCAAGCAACAATAGATACTTCAACGAAACCCTAGCACTTGAATGATCGGGTAACACCACACCCCTTATCAAACGTAGTATATAAGCCCGTGTAAACCTCACCAACTGTAGTTCGTCCTCAACGTGATCTTCAATGTTTGCAAAAATGTCTGACAACCATTTCATCTTTATACACCCAACCTGTATAGCATCTTCAGGGGGGTATACTCCTAACAAATTTTGGACTACAGCCCTCCAATCTCGGGCCGTGGTATCAGTTATCACAGGGCGACCATCCACTCAAAGTCCAACTTGGATAGCCACGTCCTGCAATGTAATGGTGCATTCTCTGACTGGCATATGAAAAGTATGAGTTTCTGGTCGCCATCGCTCCACAAGAGCAGATAACAATGTAGGTTCAACCTGAAAAAAATGTAGCTGTGCTATCCCCAAGAAACCAGCTCTCTGCAAAAGTGGCACTATTTGCTCTGAAACTGACCATCCTCTACCTCGGGGGGCCAATGCACGCCTGCATTTTAATATACGGTCAGGTTTTCCATTCCACACCGCCTCTGACACATGAACGTTCTGAAAATTGTAACAGTGACAGATTTTGGGGCCTAGGGTTGACATCTCGCATTGAAGACGAAGATGATGCCTCCATCCTGTTAATCTTGCAAATCATTCAAACAGATATTTTTAGTCATACATGATACTAAACATATTTAAAACTCACAAGCCTAACTTATGAAATTAAAAATTTAATTAACTACATTTTCACACTATTTTTACCTTTCTTAACTCATAATGAAAAAAAGTTTTTAATATATTACATATTTATTTATGCATTATTTTCCTTACTAATTACTCTATAACTCACTATATTTTTAGTATAATAATAGTAATAATCTAATTTTAGTATATTTTTAGTATATGATAATAATATATTTTTCAATATTTTTCCATACTTAAATTTATGCATCAATGGTCATATTCACTACATTTTTAAAAAATCTTCAAATATCAAACTTATCTAATTTAACATTTTTATACACACATTTAAAAATAAAAAGTAGTACATGCTTCTAAGAAACTTATAAGAGAAACAACATATTTTAACAAAATGTTCTTAAAAAAATTACTTACCTTTACTTTCACTTTCTTGAACCCAAGCAGTTGCACCCTTTGAAGCAACAAGATCCACCAATTTGCCCAGAAGAAGCACACTGGAAGAAGAAGGAGAAGCAATGTGCATGAAAGGGAGGGAGGGACCACGGCTTTTAACAAGAAGGGGGGACACCCGTGACTGCCACGTGTCACGACGATGCAGAAAACGTCACTTGCCCTAGCGTTTTTGGTTCTGAAAACGTGAGTTGAGGTAGCCTTTTGTCAGACGGTCAAAACGCAGGTCCACCATGCGTTTTCATGGTGTCCGAGACTGGCCCTCTACTGCATGCGTGACAAAACGTTACTTGACCCTACATGTTTAAACCAGAAAACGTAACTTGAAATAGCGTTTTATGAAACGTCCTGCCCTCTTATGTTTTGCAAAAACGATTTGACATTATTCGCCCTAGACAAAAAATTTGTTTTTAATCTACCACAAACATTCAATTTTAAAAAAAAAACACTCTACATCTGCCAAAAAAAAACCCATATATTTGTTGTGAGGGGTAAGAAATGTAATTCTGTGTCTTGTCTCTTCGAATCCAAAAGTGTATATAAAAAATAAAAAATCGTGTTTGAACTCTTTTTTGTTGTTTTTGAGGGTGCCAAAGCGCCAGCAAACCCGACCAGAGATAGAAACGCAGCATGAGAATCAGATAATTTTAAGAAAATTGAACTCTTTCTCTTTGTTGAAATTTCATGCTTTGCTCTCTGAGAATTTCGGGCTTTCAGTTTTGTTGGTAATTTGGTTCTATCTTTGATTCCGTTTGCCTCGTGTTTTTATGTGGTTCGCTTCATCAAATAGCTTATTATTATTATTTTTTTTATGTTAATCCGTCGTCTATAATACTTTTTTTTTGGGTACAACAATGCTTTTTTTTCCCCTCACTTCCTGTGAATACTATCAATCAACCTCAACCGTTTGGAAGTGTTTGTCCTATGTTGTGTTTGATAAATTGTCTGAGAAGATATGTGAGTGACTGAGTGTGTGTGCGGAGTTCATTCTTGTACACTAAAATTTCAACTGCAATAGCCCTTATTTCATTGGTTGGTGTTTTTTCATTTTTAATATATCATATTCGGATCTGAGTTCGATAGAACCACTATGGACAATAAAACTCTCCTAACAAAGTTTTAAAATAGCTGCATTCTTAGTCGGGCGTTTGGTTTGATGAATAAATAGTGAAAAAAAAAACATCAGTTTAATAATGTCCTTCAGCTATGGGAATTGAAAGCAACATGAGTATGTCGTAATTTTAAAATTATTGTTAATTTCTTCTAAAGTTGTTGCTGCTTGGCAAAATTCTTATTTAATATAAGGTACTGTATGCATATGTCATCAATTTTGAAATATCCATCCATTAGTAATCCTTTCTTTGAATATTTTGGAGAGCATACAGTTTGTTTAACATGGATCAACCCTGTTTCTGGCATTGAAGTTCATGGTCACTATGATTTTGGAAGAATATGATGATTTTTGTATGATACTAAAGAATGGAAAACAAAAACGTTTATAGACATCCAAGATGAATTTCTCATGTTGCCAATTGGACACTTGGACTTGTTAGTTGAATGCCATTAAGCAATGTTCACATTCACTGTGCTCAATGCCAAACATTCTGTGCAGATCTGTAAATGGACCGTTGGAGTGGAGTTTTGAGAGTCCCATTGCATCATAACAGCAGGACATACCATAGAGTTGGCGCATCTCTCTGCCTTTCTCCTGAAACCAGAACTCTGAGTGTAAGTTAGTTCTTTCAAGTTGAACCACAACCACCAAAGCTTATAGATAACAGTAGAGATTTCACTCACTTCATTTGAAATTGGGTCAATTTTCTTACTATAACTAGCAGACTTTTAATTTTGTGTTATTGCTTTTAGTATCTAACTTATCTTTGCCGTTTTTGCAAAAGTAGAAAATCATGCAATGGACTCAACATAACTTATTTGAATGTCTTATACCTGTAAAGTCTAAACCATAATCATCTTTTTCTTGGTAATGGACATAATGAAAATGGAAACTTATCACGGTTTAATAAGGATTTCTATGCGAGCATGAGAAGAAATCAGTTAATCATTTGCCTGTTCCTCATTGTAAGCAATCGATGCTTGATCATTTCTTTCTTATTTTGGTTGTTCCCTGAACTTCGGTTTAAATTATAATTTTGTGAAGGATACATAAAGGCTCCCACTACTTGATGTTGGCTTCATGGATCACCTGATGCCATTGGACTCTGTCTTTTGCATACTAAGCATTATTACTTCCAATTCATCTGATTTGTTACAGGTACCTGTAGCAAATGCCATCTTTTTCTGTGGTGATCGAGTTGAAGGAACTGGTAACCCAGTTATTGAGAGGCTATCAAATTTGCAGAAACTATCTGAAATTGTTGTTTCCAAATTTGGTCCTTCCGTGAATGCTTGGGTTATTGAAGCTTCTGTTTTTAATGGACCTTTTGCTGTCTATAAGGACTTCATTCCATCTCTTAATCAATATGGAGAGCCAAGATCATACCATCCAACTGGATTCCCAGCATCTACATCAACTGTCTCACTCTTATCTAATTGCCTTGAAGATGTACGCCCTGTTCTTACCCTTCTTATATGCTTACAAATTCCTTCCTTTTTCTATGACTACAACTATTATACTTATGGCAGTTGTTGGGTCCAAGTAATACTTTGGCTCTTGATCCATAGCTCAAGGATCTTAGCAGAAAACTATGTTTGTTTTCATTGTTTAAAATCTAAATCAGTATTGACGTTCATTTTGTAAGCCTTTTATTGCTATGTTTAGATATTATATATGCTATGCCTTAAGGTTACTTTTCTGGCTTTTTTTTTGGTCAATTGGATCATGGAACACCCCCTGATCCCTGAAAAAGAAAAAAATTGTTTTGCATCTGATTCCATTACTCCCTGCATTTTCCATTTTAACAGATATTAACTGATAGATACTGGTATTCATAGATAGAAAGTGGAGCCAGGCTTCTCACAACCAGCATGGAAGAAAACAAATAAAATAAAGAAATAATAGGAATATGGACTCTCAAAAAGAGAATGCCAGCCTTAGGAATGGCCAACCCCAGTGTACACATCTCTTTCTCACCTTCTCTTCCTCCATTCTTTTAACTGTTTCTAGAAACATTCAGTCTTCAAACCTTCCTCACTCCTTCCTGCTCTGTGTGTGTGCAGGTTGCTGACTACTTAAATTCCTAATTTCCTATCTCGATATTCACATCATCTAATCCTAGTAAATGTGTGAGGCTAAATAGATTCTTTAGCAAGTGTATTCCATATCCAAACCAGGTTCTAGCTCTTTAGCTTCTTTAAATTGATCCTACATAAGGACATGACACCAATATGCTACATAGCATGAGAGAATGAGAGATCACTTTCATGAGTCTTCAATAGTAAAAAGCAGTCCCAGTTTATGCTCGCTTGCAACTTAACTAGTTGCATTGAATGCTTTCATATTTTGAATTTCTTGTAATGCAGGTAAAAAATGCTACTTTAGGAAGGCAAGTAGATAAACAACCAGACTTTACTTTTTCCTCCTGTTTTAATCAACCCAAGACAATCATCCTTGGATTTAGCAAGGGTGGAACTGTGCTTAACCAGATACTTACTGAGCTCGGCTTCTCAGATATTGGATCCAATGTGAAGTCACCGGATGTGGCACAGCCTGAGGACAGAAAATTCAGCAGGTCTGAGGAGATTTGTTGGACAGTACCTAAAACAAAGGAAGGCTTGCTGAACAGCATCAGTGAAATTCATTATGTTGATGTTGGTTTGAACTCTACTGGGGCATATTTAACAAACCCTGATGTTTTTGAGAGAATCTCCAAAAGGCTCATACAAGGAGCCTCTCCACTTCGTTTTATCCTTCATGGAACTCCAAGACAATGGAGTGACAGATGGCGAGACTGGATACGGAATGAAAAGGACAAAATGCTGCATTTGCTTGAATCTGAGGCCCACAAGAGTAGGGGGAAATTAGAAGTTTGTACAAGGTATTATTTTGCGGATAAGCCTCCGAATATGCAGATGCACTTTGAAATAATTGAAAGTTTAGATGTAAGTTAATACTTCATACTTAATAGGTCCACTGAAGAATATCTTATATTAGAATAATTGTAACTATAGAGTGTTCTGCTAGAGTGTTACAGAACATATTGAGAGGGAATGTAACTTTTTTGGATGTTATAGATAGAGTTAAATTTTGATGTGTTTTTTTGTATCTTTCACATATTTTTAGTGAAACAAAAAATATCTATTAGGCAAAGACTAATTCCTTTGAAGAGTAGAGATAGCTAGAGTAAGTTTTACTTTTCCCATAAAAGTGTATAAAGTCTTTTTTATACACATGTTTTGAACTCTTAACAACATGTTTAAAGAATCTAACTATCATCTAATTGTATCAGAGTTTACTGGTTTTCTATGATCTATTTGAAAGGATTGTTCTCAAGTCTTCTCATTTTAAATAATAGTGTGTTTTATTTTAAAATGAAAACAAATAATTAAAGCATATAATGCCAGAAGCAACCTACAATCAATGTGTGTGTGTGTGATGGTTCTGAACTCTAAACTCATAGTTGTCCAGTATACAGGAAATAATTTTGGATTCGTAAGTGCAACAAATCAGTGAGAATGCACATAGAATAATATAAGCCGCATGAATTGCAACTTATCCTGCTTTAAGTAATAACTCAATCGCAAGCTATCCCATGCCAAGAATCAGACCCATAAACAGTAAAAGAATTGATAATATATTGTTTGATTTGAAATGTAATGAGAAAGTCATCCTTTTCTTTAACGGCAAAATTAGAGATACCTATTAACCCCGCTTTCTTATCATCACCTCCCCACCTAATGTTCTGAATATCTGTTGAACTATTTGCCTTTGTGTTCAAGTATTTACAACAAAAGAATTATGGCCATGAACACATTTTTCAAGGAAGGAAAAGGTCATTCATTCATTAATTTATTTCCTTTCATATATCATAAATATTTATCTTATATACAACGGCTATATCATTTTGATTTTGATTGCATCTCAGGACTATCGACGACCCAAATGTTGAATTTAGTGATGAATAGACTGTATGAAGGATTTCTTGAGAAAGATACAAAGGAATTTGATGGATTCAATGTTGCCATTCTTGACACCTTCAAGTAAGTTATAATTCAATTCAAATGAAAATTCAACCTATCATCATTTATTTAGTGGCTTAGTGCCTTGGAATGATAAGTAAACTCTGTTTTATGCACCAACCAGGTTTGGGTCAGATCAAACTTTAAATCAACCAGCTTAAGTTTTTTGAAAATAGTTTGATTAAAAAGGTTATATTTCACACTGTTTAAAATTAAAGTCTTTTGAGATTTTATTTATAAAAAATGAGTCTTTTGAGATAAACATATCAATCTCAGGCTGTGCTTTGAAAACCAGATTAGACTCCAATTCTAACCTAGTTCCATCCTTATTCAAAAGTAGGAGTTCATAGGATAGTAATGATAAAAAAAACTCCTGATAATTTATTATTAAGTTCACAATATCCAAAAATCAAAATAATGCAGAATGTATTACGATCTTGTATATGATTGTATTAAATATGTCTTAAATTTGACAATCACAGATGATTGTATTTGTATTAATTTTAAATAAAAAATTCATTTTTTATTTCTTATCATGTTAAAGGTTATAAAGTTTAGATAAACTTGTTAAATTTTAACGGAGAAAAGAAGATATTATTTGGAATGTACTCTTAAGAGGCCATACACACGGCATCGTTTATAAAACATTTCTTGTTGTCCACTCTTTGCAGAAGGTGGTTAATCTTTGTCACTACTCATATTCTTACTAATAAATTTGATGCAGCACTATCAACATGGCCTTACCCGGCAAGCGTTATGTTGCACCATCACATAAGGATGTAAAGGTTAGCTATCTTTTGGGTTAAGGATAACAAATACTTCATTTGCATGTATATATATATATATATATATATATATATATATATATATATATATATATATATATATATATATATATATATATATATATATATATATATGTTATTTCCACAAAACTTTGTTTGGAAGATCTTAATGTTCTTTTCTTGCAAGGACTCTATATAGAGTTTCAGGGAACACTCGTTTATCATTTTATCGTATTTAACATAATTTTAAAATTTTTCTATGATTAATATAATAGAAAATTTTGACTTTAAATAAAACTAAATTTGAAATGTCAATAAGTTTACTAAAAACTAATTTATTAAATAATTACTTTTAAGTTCTTTTCTTAATTTCATTGAATGCAACTTTGGAGAAGAAAAATAAAAAGCATAAAACAATCAGATTTAATTTTCATTTGGGATATACTGGCTTCTTTAGGAAAACATATATGTTGCTTTACCTTTTAAGGAAATTTGATACATGAGATGTTTTTAAACCATTGGGAATCGTGTTTTTGAAATCTAGTTTCCTACTGATCATAATTCCTTGAAATATTGAAGTATTACGTTTGAAAGTTTTTTAAGATTATTTTAATATAACTAAAATTTTTTGCCTATTTAGGAAACTAAGATTTTTAGGAAAAATTTTCAAAAATTTTGTAAAATATAACAAAAAGATTGTGAAAATCTTAATTTCCTAATGATATTTTAAAAAATATAACAAATATAGAAACATATAAATCTTAAGTTAAAGTCAAAATTAAACTTATGATTATTTACGCTTAAACATTGATCACTTATGTTATGTTTACTCAAACAAGTTTATAACATTTTAAGAGTTAGCTCAATTAAGTCTATACTGTGAATTTTTTTAAAGTAATTAACAAGTATATAACAGTTAAAAATGGTGACATGAAGCTTAACTAATAATGATAACAAATAAATGATTAACATCTAGATTATTTTAACAAGTAGGATTAAATTTTTTTTTAAAAATGACTATTCTTTTCCAAACTTTCCCCTAAACTCGCTTAAATCCTTGGAACCAAAGTCTTCCACATGGCCTTTCTCCCAAACCTTCTCTTCCCTTTCAATAAACCCCTCTATCTTTCCCCCATCACATGGAGGACAAAAATTACACAAAATATTCATTATACACAAAGATAGCATAAAAAAAACATAATTAGAAAACCCTAAACCCTCACCATTATTCAATGGGTTTTGATAGTTATTGAGATTATTTGTGGGGTTAAATAACATTATAAACTTTAACTTTAATTGATAAATAATTATATATTTGTAATGTCACATTAATAATGACATAACGTTATTCATTGTTACGTGTACATCACACACACATACATATATAATTGTTAATTAGGTTAATAACTTAATAGAAAAAATCTAAATGAATTAATTTAAAAACTTCAAGAAACTTTTTAAGTAAAAAAAAATAAAACTTAAAAAACCTACTCAAATCTAACTACAAATATAAACTACCGGAGGTCTAATTTTATCCAAGTTAAATCCTTCAATCAAATACTCCATTCATTCAGACTTTTGCATTAATCAATAGTAAGATTTTGAGCTATATGTATATACACTCACAAATTAACTTCCCTATCATTCAGGACTGGTTCATACAATGGGAAAAAGCCAAGTGTGAAGACGAAAAGAAGATCGTCTTCACTAGGTTCATTGAAGAGAACGTGAATATAAACAAAGCAGATGAATCTATGCTAATTACAGCAATAGTGGCACCCTCAGCAGCCATGGTGGCCAAAAAATCTGGACAAAAAGTGCCTCAATTAACATTTATGAATGCCATCCCTGATGTTTTGTTTGTGCCTTCAGCTACAATTTTGGCTCTCATTGCTACTAAGATCCTAAGATTAATGTTCATGAGAAAGACAAGTACAACATCCAATGGTACAACCAGGCAAACTCCATCTGTTGAAGAACAACCTGCACCTAAAGAACCACCTCAACAACACACTGATCAGAAGGGCAAATTTTGTGCCTTATGTAATAAACACCACTGAATAACATATTCAAATTTCTTTATATACCTCATCATGTAGAATATTATATATATATATATATGTATATATATATATATGTTACTTATTGTTAATTATAGTTTTAATGTTAATTGTAAGACAAATAAATTGTTTTATCTTTTTCTATTTATTATTATATCTAATGGACATGTAGATAAATAATTAGGTACTAGACATCAATTACCATTTGACTAGCTAGTTAGCAATTATGTCAGTGTATGGTCTTACTCTGTAGTTAGAGTCGTGATTTACAAAGACTCACTTTGTTCCATTCATTCAACACCTGCTTTCTATTTCTCTATGGTTTATTCATTATATACTTTATCACATCTTTCAACTATTTTTCTTTCATGTTTTCTTTTGATGCCTATTTGACACTCCAAACTACTAGTATTTTTGTGGACCTTTTTCCTGATTGTTACAAAAAAGGTTTTAATTTTTTAAGTCCATGCACAAGCACTTTCCCCCCATATCATGGCTTGAACTAGCACTTCTTTTATTACTTAGAAATGTTGGTAATTTTTGGGACAAAGTAAAGTTAACTTTTCAGAATTAATAGTTTGTTTTTGTCCTAATATATATAGCAAAAGTGTTTGTATGCAATCTTTAAAGTTCTGGGTCCTGGGTATTTTGGGTTAGCACATTTTATCAATAGTTAATGTTGTGAAAATTTATTAATGTTTTTTGGTTGTTTAGGTGATGAGCTAATCACTAAGGAGGAGGAAGGAAGCATGGTGTAATGGTGTAGCACTGAAAATCAAGCTTAGAACTTTCTTGAATACCAAAAGCCATGACTCTAGAAACCAAGAGCCAAATTTTGCTCTCTCTAAAATAGCTCTATGGAATTGCAATGGCATAGTAATAGGTTTGCGAAATTACTAACATAGAAGGGTGAAAGAGTACTCATCACTCATTTTTTCTTCAATAGATATCTCAGGAAATGAAAAGAAAACTGATGAAGATTGTTCTTCCCTTCCCTTTTATTTTTCTATGAATCTAAATCCCTCTAATAAGGATATTTTATAACTTGGATCATTATTTGCTGTGTCTTGGTTTTAAATTTCTATTAATGACTTCCGAAGTTTGTCTTTTGTTTTTAATGGTTACTGTTCTTTAATTGATCCTATGGTTTACATATATTCCGGTTTTTTCTTGTCTCAGAGCACATGTTAAAAACTACAAAATTAGAAAGTTTTCATAGAAAAAATGTTATATTTATCCTGAAAATAACTAAATAAATTGTATTAATATTAAATTTTGAATAAAATTTTTCACCTTTTACCTTTTTAATATATATAAGGACATAAGGTTGATTCGAGGCTAATGTTAGGTAAAGATAAAAGAAAAAAAAGAAAGAGAAAGTAACTAATGTGGATTTGAACCTTTGTTAACTTTTCTAATAAAAATTAACAAATTAATATTTATCAATAAAAAAAGTGATTGTATGGAAATATAAGATTAATTCACCTTGTGGTTAGAGAAGGTGAAGGGAGAACGGAGAACGGAGGGGAAGAGGTTATAGGTTTAAATTTCTCTAGTAACACTTCTAAAAAAAATAAATTAATTAATATTTGTCAATAAAAAATGTATAATGACAAAATAGGCTTTAAAAAAAACATTAAGTTTAATGTAGTCACATCCAATATATTTAGTACATTCTCACTTATTAGATCAATTGTTTCTTATAATTAATATAAAAGATTTAAATGCTTTTTATATTGGTTGTTGAAATAATTGATTTAATAAGTATGGATGTATCAAATTGATCTAATATGTTGAACTCAAATCCAAATACTTTAAAAAGTCTAAACATACTTTAATTGTCAACTTAGTATGTTTTAACTTGAGTTTGTCATATGCTAGATCATAGACCCCTATTAAGTAGTCTAACTTATTCTCACTCTTATTTATAGTTTTAAAATACTACTCTCATCTTGAATGTAAGAGATAAACTATATTGTTTGATCTTAAATACAAAATACAATTACATGTTTCTAGGTAGTTAATAATGAATTTTCATTCATGTCCCTCAGTATAAGATAGTGCAAAAGGTACTTGATCATGTCTCCCTATTTTAATCATTTAATGTATTATTGAAAAAAATTAACTTTCTCACATAATTATTATAAATATTATTCGGTATGTTTTTGTCTTTTATATCTTATATTCAGAGAGCTTTTTTAAGGGATCTAATTCAAATGGTTGAACATGTAGCATGAATTGTTGTAAACTCTATGACGTGTGTGTTATTAATAAATTAATTAGACAATTACATACACTATAAGAAGCTATTTTTTCCCTTTGCATATTTAAATGGGTTGGTTATAACACACATTAAGATTTTATTGGTGTTTAAAAAGTAATCTCTTTAGTTTAGGTTATAAGTAAATTTTGAATTTGTAGTCTTAAATATAAGTAAAAGTATTTTTTTTAATGTCATTAAATGATTATATACATCATATGTTTTTTTAATACATTTTCAAAAAACAAACTAAATTCTTTATGTAATAAATGAGATTAAAAATAATTTAAATAAATACATAAAATATTAAATAACATTAATACAAATATTAATTGTTAATAAATTTTCTTAACCTGTATATTTAATTACCTGTTAAACGTAAATAAGATCATTAGGAGCTGGGATTTGAATTTAAGATGCTATTTACTATGTAGTCTAGTCTAGTAATATAGTTTCTGGTTTTTTACACTTGTTAATATGGTTTCTGGTTTCTTACAGATGAATATTAGTTGATAACCAACGATAATTCAAAGCCACACTCGATTAACTAATCTGCATTGCATGGAGGAGTTGAAGTTGAAGAAGACGAAGTAACAACAAAATGAGAGAGGAGTCACCACCACCATCACAACAACAAGGAACTCTGTTCAGTGCTTTAGAAAGAAAATGCTTACACCTCCTTCAACGTAAGACCAAAAACACCAACACCCTTCTCCAAATCCACGCCTTCATTCTCCGAAACTCTCTCCACAACAACCTCAACCTCCTCGCCACTTTCATCACAGCCTGCGCCTCCCTCGCTCTCTCCTCTCCCAACGCTGCCCCCATCGTCCGACACGCTCGTCGCTTCTTCGACCTCGTGCCCGCCCGCGACACCTTCCTCTGTAACTCCATGATCAACACCCACTTCGCCGTTCGCCAGTTTTCTGAGCCTTTCACTCTCTTCAGAGACCTTTGCAGAGGAAAAACCTCGCCTTTCGCCCCCAATGGTCACTCCTTCACCGCGCTTGTAAAGGGTTGTTCTGTATGTGGGGCCACCAGAGAAGGGCTGGAGGTTCATGGGGTCGTTGTAAAAAATGGGTTTTGCTTGGATTTGTACGTGGCTACTGCGTTGGTTGATATGTACGTGAAGTTTGGGGTTTTGGGTAGTGCGAGGAGGGTGTTTGATGAAATGTCTGTGAGAAGCAGGGTTTCTTGGACCGCGGTTATTGTTGGGTATGCGAGGTGTGGGGATATGTGTGAGGCTAGGAAGCTTTTTGATGAGATGGATGATAAGGATGTTGCTGCTTTTAATGTCATGATTGATGGGTATGTGAAGTTGGGGTGCATGGATTTGGCTAGGGGTTTGTTTGATAAGATGAGGGATAAAAATGTGATTTCTTGGACTAGTATGGTTTCTGGGTATTGTTATAATGCTGATGTTGAATCTGCTAGGTTCATGTTTGATAGCATGCCCGAGAAGAATTTGTGTAGTTGGAATGCCATGATTGCTGGGTATTGTCAGAATAGGCGACCCCATGGGGCATTGGAGTTGTTTCGTGAGATGCTATTGGGTGAGTCTGTGGAACCGAATGAAGTTACTGTTATAAGTGTTCTTCCTGCTGTTGCTGATTTGGGTGCTTTGGATTTGGGTGGTTGGATTCATAGGTTTGCCCAAAGGAAGAAACTTGATAGGTTTGGTCGTGTCTGCACTGCCCTGATTGATATGTATGCAAAATGTGGTGAGATTAGAACAGCAAAGCTGCTCTTTGAGGAGATGCCTGAGAAGGAAACGGCTTCCTGGAATGCTTTGATAAATGGTTTTGCAGTCAATGGATGTGCAAGGGAAGCGTTGGAGTTATTTGCAATGATGACATGTGAGGGGTTTGAACCGAATGAGATAACTATGATCGGTGTATTGTCTGCTTGCAACCATTGTGGACTGGTTGATGAAGGAAGAAGATGCTTCAAAGCAATGGAGAAATTTGGAATTGCGCCTCGGATTGAGCATTTCGGTTGTATGGTTGACCTTTTGGGAAGGGCTGGATGCTTGGATGAGGCTGAAAAATTGATTCAGAGCATGCCTTACAGTGCTAATGGGATAATATTAAGTTCATTTTTATTTGCTTGTAGTTACTTCAAAGATGTTTCCCGGGCGGAAAGAGTGCTAAATGAGGTGATGAAAATGGAGGAAGAGGTTGCTGGTAACTATGTGATGTTGAGAAATCTGTATGCCACAGAGCAAAGGTGGACAGATGTGGAGGATGTTAAACAAATGATGAAGAGAAGAGGGTCAAATAAAGAGGTTGCTTGCAGTGTTATTGAGGTTGATGGTAGCTTTAGCGAGTTTGTGGCTGGTGGTTACTTGCAGTCATATCCTGAGGTTATTCAGTTAACCTTGGACCAGTTATGTAAGAACATGAATGTTGTTGATATAATATGTTGAAATGGGGATAGCGTTTGCAAGCAGTGGTCCTTGTTTGTTGCATTTTTCTTGTGGATGAAGGTATTACAATTACAGGTAAAATCTGACTTGTATACTCTTTTCTGAATTGTGGGACTATAAAGTTTCGAGTTTATATGGTAACGACAGTTGGGTATATATGTGTAGGCATGGGATTCTCTGTTGTTTTTAACCATATGATGATAAAATTTCATACAAGGCGATAAGAGACTCATGCATTCTACAGGTTTACCCTATGCAAATCTTTTTTGTCTTATTTAACTGTCAAACTCTTGCTCTAATTTAACTGTGAACCTCTTCCTCTTATTAGAACTTGACAAACATGTTAAGAAACTTTGAATTGAATGTTGCATCTTAATCCTCCTTGTTACTTGGACGTGTGAAATTTTAATATTTGACAATTTCTCATGCTGTCAAAGGTAACATTTGTTGGACTTGTCACATGCACAATGTTCACACAAATAAGATTCCATTCTAAGAAAGGAGGGTAAAATCCAATTGTTATCAGCTCCTATTTTCACTATAATAGTACTTAATCATTAACTAAACACATGGTGCTCAGGAGAGAAAACCAAAACAACCACAGATAATCTTCTAGTCCCAGAATTTGCACAGAACCAGACAATTCCACAATTGATGGCAATTGGAACAGATGATTCATGTGAAGAACTTATGGGTAAATCATCTATACTTATCCTGTTTGAATCATATGGAACCTAAAATTAATCTCAATATTCTATGGTGTAACAGATACAGGCAAAGAAATCAATGCAAATAACTCAACCTGGGAAGGTAGGGGAACTCAAACAAGGCAAGGTTTTCCAAAAAGATGAAGTTGACAAACTAGTGTTAATGACTATACCTGACATGTAAAAACAAGGAACCTAAACAAATTTACTCATTTTTTCTTCTTTAACAGAGAGAGGCATTAAATTTTATTCAAGTGATCACAAGGAATGGAGCCCTACACAAGGAATTGCAATGACACCTTCATCCGGAACAATAGGACAGGACCTGCACAAGGAGATCCAATACAACATACACACTCGAATGAACAAGGGTCTGCACATGGAGCAAAAAATGGTTCTGTTGTACATGATGGATATGAAAAAAGAAACAACAAATTGAGTGGTAGATCTAAGTGGAGGTTGAGTCATAGATTGGCTGGGATAGTAATGGTTCTGTTTTACTTCTTAGAGCTTATTGTTTGGGATTTAGGTGCAATTTGTATGAATCAGACCATGGATGTTTTGGTTTTTATTGTTTTCTTTTCGTTAACACAACTTTTGGAATTGTAGTCTTTGGACACCACGCAATAGGCTGTTCTGGTTACGTCTTAGGATATTTCAATAGGTTGGATCACTTGTCACTCCTGCATGGAGCAAAAAGAAAACTGATTCATTCAATTCCTGACGCAATAACCCCCAAGCAAATCAAGAAACAGTGTTTCCCTGTATAAGAACTATCCAATAATTCACCTCATGTACAATTGTACTCATTTCTTGATGCAAGAAAAAATATGTATGACATAACCAGAATTTACACATTACGATGTTGCAACAGTTTTGATAAATACTAGGCTCCTCGAGTTATCTCAAGAAACAATCATTGCATAACCAAATTATCTCCGCCTCCATCTCTTTTGGCCAGACTTCTTTCTTCCCCTCTTTATGTTCCTATGAGAATTTGACTTTGATGTAGAACATGCTTTCAAAGTAGAAACAGCATTCTCAGCATCCATATCAGTTTCCAAAGCTTGAGCTGGGGAAACGGATTTATGCACTTCAACTAATTCCCTGGTTTTCTCCACAAGCTGAATTCCAATATTTTCATAATCAAGCAATTCTTCCTTATCTGCCTGATTTTGTATAAGAACTTCATCCTTGATCTGCACACAAGAAAGGGACAACTTACAAATTTTAAGGGTCGATTATGATAACATGTAACACGGGTATGAAGTAAAGTTCCCTCCCAAGATGGATGGTTAGGCCCATGGCTACTAAAATTCTTATTATCATATCAAAATTCCAAATGATAGTAGAGATCAAAGAACATAGCCTAACAATTTTCCTCCTGCCACGGGAAATGAGGACAGCAATTTTGTACCACTGAGTACTCACAAGAAGCACTAAGAAAACAAGTGATAATATAGGTATACATGACATGACAATTGGTACAACTTGGAGTAGGATATGCCAAAATTTAAAAACATAAATACATGGCAGATCCAGAGTAATTACATTAAATACAAACACTGTATACATACATATGCATAAGAAAATTTTTAAATCAAGCCCCAAGGACATTTATTTGAAAAATAAAACAAAAGGCTGTGCATCTCAATTTTCTACCATAAACTGGATATTAAGAAATTGAAACAATCATAAACTGAATTACTACAGAAGTTCAATGGCATCTTAATTCTTGTGAACAACTTTATCCATGGATAGATGGCATCTTAATTACTAACAGAAAGTAGGATGTGGCTCCTCTAAAATGAGGTGATGTGT
This sequence comes from Clitoria ternatea, assembly GCA_037962975.1. Taxonomy (NCBI): domain Eukaryota; kingdom Viridiplantae; phylum Streptophyta; class Magnoliopsida; order Fabales; family Fabaceae; genus Clitoria; species Clitoria ternatea. The sequence goes on from CM075672.1 coordinate 267,729,315, forward strand.
ATAGTGAGAATTAATTTAACTTTACATCATTGGTGGATGACCCCTCACTTTCTCAATGTAAACATCCCTCACTTTAGAAGAGCAAAATTCCAGAAACTAAACAAAACAAACAGCATAGTGCAAGCATTCGAAAAATCCTTGTTGCAATGGTAGCCAATAACAAGCACCACCACATAAACTTGATCAAAGCTCTAACAAATTTATGCCAGCAAAAAAATATTATAACATACAGGTTGAAATCACTTTTGTATGAAAAGGCTTACATTTTTCTGTGGAACCTCAAGCAGAGGCCTGCTGGTTGTTTCAATAAAGGGAGTCATCCCTTCCGGAGTTGATAATGTGTTTTCAGTCAAAAGTAGATCTTCTGTGTTCAGTTCACATTTATGTTGCGATGAAGCCCGGATGAAACTAACTGGAAATATGTTATCATTACCAGCAAAAGTTGAATTATGGCCAGAATGATTAAATCCATCAGAAGGCTCAACCATGCTCAATTGAGTTACAGAACAGAACTTTCTTGGATTATCACTAACCACATTATCAATCCGAGTTTTCAATTTCTCAACTTGTGACTGTAGTTCTTCAATCCTTTGAATGATGTCAATGATGGATTTATCATCATATACATGATCTACAGAAGACCACACATCATTGAACTTGAACTCCTCAATAGTATCCACATTACCTCCTGATATCAATGAAACAGAACGTAGAACTAAAATTTTAGAATCTCATGGAAAGTGAAAACATACAACAATTGATTAAAACGTGTTCTGCAAAAATTGGTCATGCTCATATAAATAAAGCACACAGTAATAAGTATGAAAACCTGTGTATGTAATTCTTTCAAGCGGCATGATTCATAATTTAATGATGAGATAAATTCTAATAGTTAAATAAACAACAAAAACAGTATTGTCATTGCATATATTACTGCTACTCACTCAAGGCTTCACCACGGAAATCTTCCAAACATGCATCATGACTATGGTTTTTGTTCTCTGGACAAGGACAGAAACAGAGTATGGTGATTACAGGGGTGAAATACATTAGCAAAAACATACTACAACCAACACAGAAATGTCATACCATAGTAAGAGAATATACAATGATTAGACATATATGATGATGAATCACATTCTTCAGCTTTGCTCCTTTTCCTTCTCTTCATAACTTTATTCCTACGATAGCCATCAGATATTGGTACTGACTTGACATTGAAATCATCCACAGAGAACTTTGAAAACTCAAGCTGCTTTTTGTAATCATATGCCTCAAGCTCTTTATTATATTCCCGTGCTAGAGAGTTAAGTTGATTCAGTTGCAGTTCTATCCACTTACAGCGCCACCTAATAGGATGAATGAACCTCCTCCAATGCATTGTTGTTGTCTTCTTAATTCTGAATGGTTAATGGTGCAAATTGCCCAGTTGTAAAACACAACAGCAAAATCGATATTCTAATCAAAGCATAGACGCCAAGACAAAGTAATGATGTGGAGTGTAGAAATAACACATGACAAATTTAGTCAGTAACGAAATAATATATACAGTTAAATTTTTAACTATTGAGCAGACTGTACTACTATTACATAATACTTATCAAAATAATGAGAAGAAAGCTGGACAAATCTTCTGTAACATATACCTAGAAAGTAACCCTAGAAAGAGTCGAGTCGCCATTCATTAGGGAAAAAGGACAGAAATTGATTGTAAAAAATGACGGGTTGATAACTGTAATGCACATGCCTTCTTGCAAGGTGTTAGCTGTTGTTTTACCCCTTTCTTGTCTTCATTTATGTTCATTTATCTTGTCTTCCCTTGTGCATACAAGACAAAAAGAATTGAAACTGAGCCTGAAACATTAACATACCTAGATAGATCATCACTCATTGGTGATTCTTCTTCAAATTCTGAGGTAGGGTCTACGTCTGATCCTGTATCACCAAAAGAACTGGAACTTGAACACTCAGTGTCAGTTACATCATCACCACAAGCATCTTCCGCTGCCTTGCCGCTACCGCCGCCACCAGAAACTATGCATCCACTTCCAATAATATTAACTTGCACATCCTCCACCTTAATTCCACCACACAAAGGATTCTGCTGAACTCCCTTCAACTTCAAATTAGTTCCAGGCTGAAGAACCACCTTCTGCTCTTTTGGTTCTGAATTTGCAGCAGCAGGGGCAGGAACAGTTACATTCCCCTTTTCTAGGGCACCTTCTTCTGAGTTCACGTTGACACCACTCATTTTTTCCAAACCATCCAACCTTCCCTATTCAGATATACACCAAATACCATACCTCACTGTCATGATTGATTGCGATTGAAGCATGTAAATTCCCCCCACACTCAATTTACTGAAAAATCAACATGCGCACAAACCCTTACGAACAAGTAGAACATTGCATGCCACAAGTTATGAAATTGTTTGAAATTTTGAAAGAAAACGGGTCTAACATGAATAAAAATGGTGAAATCCAACCTTTATGGAACAAGTTGCGGATCATAGATAATAATAATATCAAATAACGTTAAAAATTATATATGTGAAAAAAAACAGAGGAAATTGAAGAGGAGGGAACAAATAAAGGACCTTGCAGAACAGAGAGATTGAGGGTTCCTCTGATTTGAGAGAGAGGAAAGTTAAGGTCTTCAATGGTGATGCTCTTGTTCCAAAAAAGACACCAACATATACAGCATCTGAGTGGAGTGGAAGAAAATAGGAGTGAGAGAGTGAAAGAAACAAAAGAAAATAAAAAAAAAATAAGAAAAACTACAAAATAAGCCGAGGCATATATATGAGTTGTTGTTACATGTAAAATTGAACCAAACCCAACAGAAAAATTAGTGAACCGTCTTAAGTGTTTGTTTGTGGTTGGAGGATGTTTTTTAACCCAAAATAAGATTTGACGGCCCGCCAAATTTACATGACGTTTGAGCTAAGTTACAGATGTTGTAAAGTTAATGGACATAACTTGTCTTTACTCAACCTAGTTGCCATAACGTAATTCAGAACTAAACACTTTTTAAATGATCTAAAATATTGAGGTCAAGAAATAATCAAACTAGTCCTGAACATGTTAAAATTTGATAAAAAATCAATCCTAAAAAGATTAGGTTGAACCCTTATGTTAAAAATATATTTTTTCTTTTAAATTTTAAATTTAGAAATATTTTATAATAAATAAAATTCATATATAAAATTTATGTGTAAATTACTATTATTTAATTACTTTTTATAAATTATTTTCTCGTAATATGATTCATTTATGTTAACTTAAAATTATTGTTACTCCAACAACGAGGGTTGATATAAGTGGTAAGTGGTTTGGTATCATTTAAGTAGGGTTTTGAATTCGAGACCTTGTGTATATAAGAAATCCTTGTTGCGAGTCTCATTTATCATATTCAAGTATATGATGTGGAATGAGTAGTCTATAGGCCCATATCGATAGCTACACACGGCGTCTAGTATCAATGTGAGCAATAGAGTATCACTCCCTCGTAGAACTCTTAATAACCAATATCATTAATGAGTTGATATTAGGTAGAGGTTGAGGGGCACACCGATCGACACCTGCAATTGTCTGCACTTGTGTCGATTTTTCTTGAATTTTACGGGAAAATAATGACACGTGAACCAAGGCATTCGATACCACTCATTTACTATGCATATGAGATACGTTCAGCCAACCCTAATACTTATCGAATCTACATTACACAAATATAAGATATTGAGCATATAAACTTGGTATCTATACCAAAATCTGCCCCATACATCTAACAGATCATTAGCGCGCTTGGTGAGACTCGCTAAAGTTATTCCCAATAAATCATAATGTATTCATAGACGCGAGTAGTCCCAAAGGAACTCCCAGCGGTCATCTACATGATGCAGCTCATAATGAGAATGTGGCTCTTGACTGTAATTTGGGTTATGGTAACACTCCAGCATCAATTCCTCCTGAGAGGAGAGATGAAGTGGTAGCTCAGCCAGACCCAAAAGACGAGATCATCTACCAACTTTGAGCAGAGTTGCAAGATATTAGGCAGGGCCTATAACATCCTTAATTTTTTTAAAAATAATTTCCAATAAATCAAGTAAATTTTTCATAAATAATTTAAATTTACCAAACAGGAATCGGATTCAGCATTAAAATACCGGTTATATATATATATCAATCCGACCGACCCATTTGAAATACAAATAAATACAAATAAACTTTTCATAAATAATTCCAAGATTAAAACGAAATCTGAATTAAATAAGATTATTATCTCTTTACAAAAGCCGACCGGCCACTTTATAATACAAATAAAATACAACACTCGGTAATCATAAGAGCCGGCCAAGGCTTCTACTCAAATAACTATGTACACTATGTATTGTGCCTACTAATACATAATGCTCCAGTCGGTTGAGTGACTTCAAGTGCCATCACCGTGTCTTCTATCCACTGTAAAATGATAAGTAGGGGGTGAGCATAAACATATCAAATTATAGTTACTGAATTGGATTAAAAGTCCAATCCATAACTATGTAAATAACACAACATGAATAGCAGTTTCTATCAATAATACATAGATCAGTGCGTACACACAAAAATTAGTGCATACACATGCTCAAACAAAAGGATCCGTTAAGTCTTTTAATTTTGTGTTGCAACACTGGCTCCCCGAGCTATAATTCAGCACTCGGCTGATTCGGCTATTTTACAGGTACCAAACTGCTCTACGCCCCTAATGTAACACTGAGTACCACTCCCAGAGTGATAGCGATCCTCTACTCAGTGCTACGGGCCAAACCCCGAGCCCCGCTCAAGAGGTTACCTTGAGTCTCACCTAAGATCTTTTGTAAAAATCACAACATATCTCATACTCATGCATCTCAAGCATATACATAGATATCATGAAAAATTCATATACTCATCATCAATCTCATATCACTGTCGATATCAACATCAGAAATATGAATGGAATATATATGAAAACATAAAGCGTCATACAAATGGGGTCTCAATAACAATTATGCACATAACACAGATACAACATAATAATATCACCCCGCATCCATTCATAAACTATCTATTTGAAATGTAACGCTCCCCCTACCTGGAATAAAGAGTTCTTGCAGCTCTTAAAGCTATATTCCAATTCACAGCTTGTAAATTCCGACTGGAATTTCAGCTTCGTGTCAGTTCAGAGATTTCTTCGTAAAGAGAAGAAATGGAGTTTTATTTCTTCTTCGTTAATGGCTTTTAGCAAGAGTTTGAAGAGAAAGATTGTGGATGATGTTTTTCACTTTTCAAAAGTCTTTAATTGATCTAACAGTAGTTGATATTTATATTGTTCATGCAAAAGAGACGTGAACAATAAAAAGATCTCTGTTGTACGTTTTCTTCAGATGATGAATAAGGAATAAGCATTTAATGAAAAGGGACAACACATAAGAAAGGGTCCCATACTTAGAAAATATCTTGAAAAGTGAAGCTGCTAGAAGGTAGAAGAACAGATTGACGTGTAAAGCTTCAGTAACTAAAATAATCATTAATTCTGACTCGGTTTTTAGTATATTCCGACTCGGTTTTAGCCTTCTGGGCATATCTTTTCGAGAAGGTTTATCACAGCCTCTGTCCGCTCGGAATTCCTTCATTCGGAGGAAAGGTTCCATCCCATGGAACACTCGGCTTTCTTTCCTCTGAAGTATTCCACACGATACTATCGCATTCAAACATACTCGGGTATATTTATATCCGAGTCAATCTTTTGCTTACATTACTCGGGAATCTTCCATCTAAAAATTACTCGGAATTTGAAGTCAACTCTCCCTCCCAGAAGTCTTTTCATTCGAACGAATCACTCGGGGTCAAAGACAATTCCGAAGACAAACCCGAGCACAAGCTTTTGGTCATTATTAAATATTGACCCGAGCATAAATTTAACTAAGTTCACCACTCGGTAACTCACCACTCGGATATTTACTTTCCTCGGGAATTGTTCACTCAGAACTATCCATTGGAAACATACTCACTCAGAACCGTTTCACTCGGATTTTCCTTATTCGAAAGTGTCTCATTCGGACACTATTTTCTTAGAAATAATTCGCTTAATGATGTTTCACTCGGAAACATCTTAACTTCTTTTGGAAATGGCTTCCTCGGTCTTACTTCACCCGGTATCGTACCATATTCACTCGGAATATCATATTTCAAACAACATTCACTCAGAATTTCATTCAGAATTTCTTCATTAATCCTTAATGAATGAATTTTCTAAAAATTACAAAATTTGGGATGTTACAGGGCCAGAGTCAATCTTAAGATAACCGGGTTGTCATACATTAAAAGACTTCACCCTCCAAGCCATATTCCTCTCATTCCCATCGTGAGATGTCTCATCATAAGAGTCACCGCCAAAATACTCTAAGATTTTGACGTATAATAGAGATTATCAAAAGTTTATATATCGAACTAAGTGTCATTCTTCCCGATATCAATCTTTACAAGCCTTTGATGGTTCTTTAGGTTATAAGTTTAACATTTTCTTTACCCGAAGGCTAATGCAAGATCATATATCTAAAAACCTACACAGCCTACATCTGTTCTTTATAGACGGGTATACTGGAGAAGCAAATCCAAGTAAGCACTTGGATACTTATACCAACGAGTTGATATATTTAGGAGCATATGACATGATGTGTAGGATGTTCCCTAGAACCTTTAAGGGAGAAACTTTAAGTTAGTTCAAGGGTTATCCTTCAAAGTCAATCGATTGTTGGTTCGACCTTGTCGAAGCATTTGGATAACATTTTGTAATTACGAGGGAATGTTGAAAACTTTTCTTACTTTGCCTCATATCAAATAAGGGGATACAAAATCGTTAAAGGATTTTTTGAAGAGGTTATATAAAGAGGCATTAATGTTGTTGGGGGTGAATTAAGTTCATCCAACTTCATATTGCCATTGAGGGTCTACAACCGAAGTCAGTGTTTATTCTTTCACTGGCCAGAGGTTCGCCCTATACCTTGGAAGAATTTAGGAAGAAGACTGTTAAGTACGTAGGGCAGGAGATGCATCTCGCTACCATAGGCTCAACCCCAACACCTAAAGGAGAAGCCTAAGCAAGAAAAAACCTCTTAAAAGGACTGAGATAAAGATTAACCACCTGTTTGAAGGAGAAATAAGTGTTTGACTTCTATTATTATGCCTCATTTCAATTACATTAAGGTTTTTCCCATTAGGTTTTCTCTAAGGAGGCTTTATCGATGCATACTCTGATATAGCCCAATGTATATTCAATTAATTAAAAAGGGTTTGGCCATATATCTTTATATTTTATAATTTATTTATAGGACAACATCAACTACAAGATTACCATTTGCATATAGCCCCATTAGGGCAGCATGAACCAAATGAAATAGTTGAAACCCATTAAGTTAGTTGAAGCTCTATTGAGTGGCACAACTATATGAAGCTAATCACCTTATATGAGTGTGATTAATACCTTAACACCAATAAATGGTGAAACTAGTTACCGGATGTGAGCGTAATTAGTTAAAACCCAACAAGGGGCAAAACTAATTGTTAGAACCAAGTTTGCTTATAAAAAAACCTTGGAGAAACCTTAGATTTGTTGATAACTAACAATACGGACTTTAATTTAAATTAAGTCATATTTTGTTTGAATCTAAAATTTGTCTAAGTGTTTCAGGAACCAAAATTATGGTACGAAAGACTCGTGATCATAAACAGCAGCAACGTAAAAACTTACAATAAAATCCAAAAATCAAGGTCTCTCAAATCAAGGAAAGAATAACATCAATTGGCTTGAAGAAACAAAGTCTGGGAACACGCTCTAAACAGAAGTACATCACATTTAGTTCTTATCAGACCCAAACCTGTCAAATCATACTTCATGTAACAATCAGTGCAAGAGCTCCTCTCCTTAAAGCAAAGCTTTCTAGCAACCAGACCTTACCTTCATACATCATCAAGCTATGACTGCTCCAGAATTTATGAAGAATCTTAAACAAAAGCCTGAATGGGTTTTTAGTTTTTTTTGAGTCTCATCATCAACACCTTATAGATCACCAGACTCGTAATTATTTTAGAAGCCTGTTTTACAAGTCTTGTCCTAAGAGCGTGGTTTAAAGGCATATTTCATCAAAAGTCTAAAGGTGATATTCATGTGAAGAGAGCATCCAAATAAGGTAGATCGAGATCCATCTTAAAGCATCCAATTTCTCTTCCAGAAAGCCTCTGAATAGGAATTTTCCTTCTTGGAGAAACTTACGCTATTCCTACTATGCCTCTGTATACATAAGTCTCGAAGCTCTCTACCCTATGCTCCATGTGCAGAACAACTTTCTCTGACCAAGAACATTTATCTGTTGTGCAAAACAGCTATCAACAGTTGTATTCTCTTTCAACGGTCATCTATAAAATATCTCCTCCCTCTGAGAGACAGTTCAAAGAAATCATATATATATATATATATATATAACAACTTTCTCTCAAAAAAAAATAGAGAGAGCGCTTAAAAAAAGATAGAAAAAAAGAGAGTGGGAGACACACTAAGAAGTGTGAACGAGAGAAAGAAAAATATGGACATAATCTAAATGATAGAATACCTAAAGCCTAGGAAAATTAAAAATGGCAATAGCTCATAGAAAAGAAGAGAGATCCTAAGATTGCCAAAAAGAAGAAGAAAGCTCGCTATGTGCATACTCAATTCATCTCACAGAAGCCATAACAACCTGAATCAGAAACATGCCTTCAAATCACAATACACTGCCTATGGCATTCAACAATCTCTGATCAGCTTTTAGACTTAGTATGTATTTAATTTCAATCATATATTTCTATGTACATCGATACTAAGTCATTTCGTAAGCTAAGCCTTTTCTCTTATTGTATAAAGCCTATAGTACAGACAAACCTCTTAGCTTAGATAAGTTAAAGGCTAGCTTATTCTCACATAGTCACTATCTTTGTCAATCCTTTTTAGCTCAAGTTTATAAGATCTATTGTAATTTGTTAGGAAACAGTATTGGCCTAAAGAGACTTTTGAAAGAATACTTGGGTTTAATCCAAGAATGGCTTATAAAAGAGTACTTGGGTCTGCTCTAGGAGTGGGTGCTACAAAAGAATACTCATTCTGAGCCAGGAGTGGTTGATGCCAAGAATACTCAGCAGCTTGTGTTTATGCTTAAGCCAGGAGTGGTTGGAGTCAATAATAATCAAAGACACGGTCTGTGCAGGATATGTAAAAGGACAATTTTACATAGTGAAAAACCCTTCAAGTCTGAAGGTACTAGATGTAGCTTTTACATTAGAAGTGAACTAGTATAAATCTCTTGTGTGCTTTCTCTCTATCCTTATCCTTACAAGAGTCTGATGTATTTGTAGCCTTTTCCATGCGTAGGAAAGTCTGCTGCCAAATCAGGTATGAAAAAGGCTCACTCTCGCAAAAGAAGAAATTGGTATCAAAGAGTGAACAGACTTATTTAACCCTCCTTTTAAGTCTGTTCTTTGAACCATCACTAATCACCTGATATGAGTGTGATTAGTACCTATCCCAATAAGTGGCGAGACTAGTTATTTGATATGAGTATAACCAGTTTAACCTTGGCGAGCGGTGAAACTAATCACAAGGTATAAGTGTGACTAGTACCTTAGTCCTAACAAGTGGTGAGACTAGTCATTCGATATGAGCGTAACTAGTTAAACCTCGACAAACAACAAAACAAATAACTCAGTATGAGTATGATTAGTACCTTAGCCCTAACAAATGGTTAAACTAATTATCTGATATGAGCACAACTAGTTCAACCCCAACAAGCGACAAAACTAATCACCTAGTATGAGTATGCTTAGTACCTTAGCCCTAACGAGAGGTGAGACTAGTTATTTGATACAAGCATAATTGGTTCAACCTTGATAAGAGATAAACCTAATCACCGATATGAGTGTGATTAGTAGCCTAGCACCAATAAGTGATGAAACTAGTTACCTGATATAAGCGTAATTAGTTAAACCTCAATGAAAGGTAAAACTAATTACTTGGTATAAACGTGATTAGTAACTTAACCTCAATGAGTGGTGAGACTAGTTTTCCAATATCAGTATAACTAGTTTAGCCTCATGAGTGACGAAATTAATCGCCTAGTATGAACATGATTAGTAATTAGCCCTGGTAAGTGATGAAACTAGTTACTCGATATAAGTGTAACTAGTTAAACCTTGATGAGCGGGAAAATTATTCATTTGGTATAAGTATGATTAGCACCTTGTCATCAATGAGTTGTGAAACTGGTTACCCCATAAGAGCGTAACTAGTTAAACCCATGTGAGCGGCAAAGATAAATCACTTGGTATGAGTATTGCTAAAATCATCTGATATGAGTACGGTTAGCAAAAATTTACCATTTGAGTTTGGCCCAAAAACGGTAGCAATTAAATGAGATAGTTAATTTTAGCCCAAGAGAGGTGACAATTAATTATATTATCTAAATCAATCGATATGAGTACAATTAACAAAAAAATTAAGGATTTATTAGGTCTAGGATGAACCCCTTTTAAGGATGAGCCTTGGGGAGCAAAAAAGCGCCCAACAATAAATGATATCATGAGGGCACACATGCGTGACCCTTCACATACCAAACGATGACAACATATATCAAAGTATTGTAACCAATCATGGAATGTCACGTGTAACTCTCAAATTCATACCAAAAAAGAGGATTTTATCTTGGAACAGTAAAAAAGTTATATTGATTGGAAATTTTTAGAAGCAAAAATTACAATATCAATGTCCTATGAATATATACAAAGCCTGTGTATATCAGCATATTGAAGCAACTTCAATAAGCATGAGGAAAATGATATGGGCTTGATACTGATGTCATTATCCGTAGGCCCATACCTATTGCTACACATGGCATTGAGTATCAACATTTGCACCATAATATTGCTCCCCTACAAAATCTTTGATAATCGATATTGTTAATGAGCCAGTATCAAATAGAGGTTAAGAAGCATACTGGGACATATCGATAGCACAATATACAACATCCAATATCAATGTGAGCATCACAGTATCACTTAATTATGAAACTCTTGATAACCGATATTGCTAATAGACCGGTGTTATATAAAGGTTGAATGACACACTAAAGACATACCAGTCAACACCTGTAACTGTTTGCGCTGCCTTTAGGAAGAGCATATACCAACCAATATCTCCTATGACTATCTAATCTTTTTGAAAGCTTCATTCTCCCTTATTGCTTGTGAAACCATGTAGATGATAATCTTGTAAACCCTAAGTCAAGAAAGTTATAATCATTGATAACATCCAGAAATTTAGTGACCTGCCTAGATAAATCACCCCTTTTGACTTTAGCCATGTAACATACTAATTTTAATTATTGGGTTAATTTATTAATCAATAATTAAATTAGGAATGTTTAATAAAATTATTGGCGGTTAAGTTAATTTATAGAATTTATCAAGGTACGTTTCAGGTAACCAAAAGTTACCTGATTGGTTTTAAGAATTAACCGAATGCTTGAAAGTACAATTTTGCCCCTAAACACATTAATCTTAATTCACTATACCTCACTTCTCTCTCTCGTGTATGCGTAAAGGAAAAAGAAAAGAGTGTCATTGCCTTTCTCCCTCATCACCCACATGCATACCTATCTTCTTCTCCATTATTTTCCTTCAAATTTCTTCAAGTGTAAGTAAGGACTAGGCTCCATCTTCTTTTTCCTCCCTCTCATTCTTGTGGCAACCATGGAAGGCTAAGGAGAAACTCCAATTTCTTGGTGTTAAAGATATGGTTTACAACTCCACTTCAGTTTTGGCTTATCTCTTCTACCTTGCTTCTTGATTCCCTCGATTCCATGAAATTTAGGGTGTTTGGGACCTATTTTGCAAGAGGGCGGCTTTGGGCATTTGAGGTTTTTGGATTTTGCTATTGTGGGTAAGCGTCAAAATGACCCATTTGTGTCATTGATTCCATTTTGCGGAGTTGAACTTTAATCTTGCTATTTCCATGATTTAGGGACCATTTCGGAGCCATCTTGAACCTAGGGAAACTTTGTAACTCCTGGGGTTTGATTATTCGATTGTTTGAAAGATGAGTTCAATGATCGATTGATTTGGTGTGGTTCTGTTTTGTGAATTTGGGGCTAAAACCCTTTGATTTCCATGGCTAGGTGTTATTCCAAAAACCATTTCCAATTGTGGGCGGCATTGAGACTTTGTAGAAGTAGGTATTGGGACTCGTCAGTGAAGCTATGTAAGTCGAAAACTCTTTAAATTAGCATCGTTTAGTTAAATGGTTGATTGCCACAGTGTGTCGGATTGCCGTTAAGGTGAAATTTAATTAAATTAAGTAATTTTAATGATTAGTGAAATAATCAACAATTATTGGTATTATTCCTGTGTAGGATTGAATTAAGAGAGTGTTCAGGAAGTGTTTGGTGTAACATCCTGTTTTTAATAATAGTCCCATTTTGTAAATTATGAGGTATAGAAGGTCTGTAAGTAATAATCAATGAATAAAACATCCAATGGATGGCTTGTATTACTTTAAAAATTCCATTTTGGAGTATAAATATGGAATTTATATAGATCTTTGATGATAATATCCATTTTCCGAGTGAAACATGCCTTAGAAAGGACTGTCCGAGTAAGGAAGAGGCTCTCTTCCGAGTGACTAAGATAATTCCGAGTGAAATATAGAAATTCCGAGTGAAGGTTGTGTTTTCCGAGTGGAACATGGCCGAGAGGATCTCTTCCGAGTGGAATCCCTGTCTCATGGACATTTCTGAGTGAAGAGGGTTTGATAGAACCTCTTCTGGGTGAAAGGATCCGAGTGATTCACCTTGGGGTGACTCACTACAGAGTCAAATTGCTTAGAAAGACTCGTTTCCGAGTCAAATGCCTTCAAATGACTCATTTCTGAGTTAATTATTTCTGAATGACTCGTTTCCGAGTCAAACACCCCAGAAAGACTTATTCCCGAGTCAAGTATTTTCCAAAGACTCGTTTCCGAGTCAATCATGGTCAGACGTTGCAATTCTGAATGAAAGATTCACTGAGTGCCTTCATTTTCGAGTGAAGTACAGAGGAAAATGTATTTTCGAGTGGCAGGGTTCCGACTGGGGACACACGGTGTATGATTGCCTAGATGTGTCAATCCTGGAATGTGATTCCGAGTGAGTGGACAACTATGAGGGAGAATCGGTTTCTGAAAAGTCTTACCGAGTGGAACCGTGTGTGTGTGGAGACTTGGATTTGGAATGGATTTACCGAGTGGAAGTCTGAGTGAGAGAGGACTCGAACTGGATTATTATACTAGGTGGACCACTGATTGAGTGGTGTGTTAATTACTAAGTGAATGACTACAAGAAAGAAGAGTCAGTTTTAAGGTAATTCACCGAGTGAGAACTGATTAAGAGTTGAGTCGGTTTAAGAAGTTTCTGCCGAGTGGGAACTTGAGAGCTTTGAGTCGGTCTGGAATGAGTTAACCGAGTGAAAAACTGATTGAGATGACTCGGACTTGAGTGATGATGCTAAGTAGACAGATTGAGAGTTGACTCAGTTTTGATATATATTGCTGAGTGAAAAACTGAGTGAAGAATGACTCGGTTGGGAATAAATTGTGCCGAGTGAAAGCCGAGTAAGAGGAGTCGGTTTGGGGAATGACTACCTCTGGTCGGATTTCGCTTAAGCGAATGAATTCCTCACTTAAGTGAGTGAAGAGTGGAATAAGTGAGGCTTGTGTGTCTCGCTCAAGCGAGTCAAAATTCGCTTGAGCGAAACTCCCTTCTGCCAGTGCAATGTATGGCACTCGCTCAAGCGAGAGAGGATTTCGCTTGAGCGAGAAGGACTCAGATTTCCTTCTCTTCACGATACTGACAATTTCCAGTCAGCATAGGTAGAATTCCAATCGGTTTAGAGGCTGACCGAGTGGAATTCCAGTTGGTATTCGGTGTCAGATTAACGTTTTGACTCCAATCTTGTCCTTTTATGCATATTTTAATATACTTTTCTTCAATTATTCACCCTAGTGTGTGGATGGCCAGAAGTGGACATTATAGAGCTCACTTTCTTATCTCAACCTCCATTATTTTTCCACAATCAATCCACTAACAGCTCACTAAAAATCCACTCACAAGGATGATGTTCCCCACTTGTCCTTGCATTATTAACATTGCCTCTTGTTGAAGACTAGAACTCCTTAGAACTAGTAAGTGAGTGAATTCTCTGTCTTAATTCTTTTTTCTTCATCAAGTTCACCTGCGAGCTGAAGCTAGGATGGAAGAGACTCTTTTCCAATCAGCCAAAAGTCTTCAATCCAAGTAAGAGGGGGCAGGGTTGTGAATAATTATGAAATGGGTAGAATTGTATGCTGTCCTAGGATTCCAGTTTTATTTTCATATTTTGTTGCTTAATTTTGAAGCTGAAAACGTATGAATTTGATTCTGACTTCTTCATCAAAGTTGTATATCTTTTTGTTATGTGAATTCTGAGACTTGAATCAATTGATTAGGATATGTCTAGCAAAAGTTATAGCCAAAATACTACAGCATGTCCGAGTGGAATATTTATCCCATGTTTTGTGTATATATTAATATTCTAGGAATTATACATGTATAATCAGCCTTTTATGTCTTCATAAAAGTTGTATATATTTATGTTAGGAATCCATAAAAAGTGGTTTCAAGTTAAAAAGATGCTTGTAGCTCTAGATATGTCCAAAATACAGAAGTATGTTCATGCTGAAAATCTGTTAACAATGAAATACGAATCTTATTTTTAAAACTGGGAATTTTGTGGTGAGAATTAGTGATCAGTGTCTTCATGAAAGTTGTAGATATTTGTGTTAGGAGTAATTTAGAACTAGTCCCATGCCAAAATTATTTTTGTAGCTCCAGAAACGTTGAAATTACTAACATATATACGTTTTGAAAACTCTCTTTGAGGCAGTTCTGTATTCTGTGAATAAGAGGTGTTTCTGTTTGGAATATAAAATTATGGTCTTCATGCAAGTTGTAGATATTTGTGTTAGGAGTAATTTAGAACTGATCCCAATGCCAAAATCATTTTTGTAGCTCCAGAAACGTTGAAAATACTAACATATGTACGTTTTTGAAAACTCTCTTTGAGGCAGTTTTGTATTCTATAGATAAGTGGTGTTTCTGTTTGGAATTTGAAATTATAGTCTTCATGAAAGTTGTGGATAATTCTATTATGGAACTATAGAAAGTGGAATCACTGAAAAAGGATTTGATTTGCTCATGTTATGGCTGTTTTACTAACGTATGTTGCTATTGGAAATGCTGAAACTTACTTATAATGGTTATTATGGATGAAAATGATATTTTCCCTATGGGTAACAATTTATTATTGAATTCTTGAGTGACTATGAATTGTTATGGATGATGTTGAGTGCCTAATGAGTATCATACAGTTTGTATACTTTGGTGGCGAATAATTACGAATGACTAAATTGATATATATATATATATATATATATATATATATATATACATAAATGCCTTGCGGATATTGATACATGTGGTTGAAACAGTAAATACATGATTCTGAAAATTATTATATGTGATGTGTCCTTTGAGGACTTGTGATTTTCTAAGTGGTTTTGGAAATATTGATATCATGGTATGTTAAATGATAAAGAGAATTAAAGGCATTCATGCATCATAAGCATTTGGACGCACCATGGAATTTAGGGGTTCCATGATTGCCTACCCTGGTGGGGGGTTACTCTATGATGAGTTTAAGCCCTATTTTTGCAGGAGCCATGGAGTGTAGGGATTCATGGTTATGCTAAGTCCTACTTGTGTACTTCGGTACTGCAGGAGCCATGAAAGTGTAGGGATTCATGGTTATGCTAATTCCTACTTGTGTACTTATTTTCGCATGAGCCATGAAGGTGTAGGGATTCATGGTTATGCTAATTCCTACTGAAGTCTTTATGAGACTTTTTACTGCAGTATTCCCATCAAACCAAATGGATCCAGCATGACATCATGTGACTAATTAAAGATTTATAAATGAACTTGTTTGACATATTCACCATATCATTATGCCTTGTTGGTTGTGTTTGTGCAATTTTATTTATTTTATATTTATTCTATATTCTGTCTCACTCTTACATTAATTTTTACAGTGAATGCTACACAGAATGAAGAGTGATGCCATGAATGGAGTTTACGTGAATTATTGCTTGGAATTTGACTTTATTTTATTTTGATGGGTTGTAATAATATAATGTTTTATGTACTGTATTTTTCTAAATCGTTTCCACTATATATAAATATTTCATGACTTTGATTATCCACGACTAGTATGTATGATAATAATCCGTGTTTATCAACTTTTACATGACTTATTACAAATTTCAAAAATGATTTTTAAAACGTGAAAAATTTATTCGGGAAATTATTAAGGATGTCACATTTGGACATTTCGAATCGAGGATTCCAGGTAGGGAAAATATTATATGTCTTAAATGTACGAGTTAGGAACGAATTAATGGATAATTGATGTTTAAATTGAATGAATGTATATGCATGTTTATTTTTCTGATATTGTGATAATGAATGGGATGGTGTAGATATATGATGATGATTTGAGTGTGGTCACCGCTCCTATGTGATTGATAGCACGATGTATTGATGATGACGAATGAATTGGCCTGCTTGCTATGCATTAGTGAATTGAGAAAATTGTGATATATCATGTAATGATATTGTTGACAAGTTAGGGTATCTTAATTGATGATGATAGTGGAATATGATTGGTGTTTATGCATAGCATCTGCATATGAGGACTTACAGGACTGTAGGGGGCCTGTAATGTTGGCCTAGATGGGAGGGCTGCCTTTGGGTAGGCACAGACCCTGTGGTGGTCTCTTTAGATTCCACATAGACCTTTGAGTGTGACTCAAGGCTAGCCCGTAACACTACCTCTATCGTTGGGAATGATTGTGTTGCATGTGTGGGCAAACGGTTTGTTACTTGTAGAATAACCAAATTAGTTGAGAGCTGAGATATATTATTGTAGATTGATATCCCATCATTAGAGACGGATTCACATGCATTATATTATATTGTGGGATAACTATTGATATGCACTCAAAGTTATGGGGCAATCATTATGATTATGAGAAGTTGTGAGACAACTATTGAGGATGATTGATATTATATGATGATATTGTGATAGTATGAATACGTGTTTATATGTTAGATTAAATGGTAATAATAATGTAATGAACTGGATTGATTGAATCTGATGTGGGATGTCGAATCTGCATCTGTATTTGTTATTTAATATATATATATATATATATATGTGCTCACCCTACACCAATTTTTATCTTGTAGTGAACTTAGATCGCGAGGATAATTACTGAAAGTTTGAGAAGCTAGTGGTGGATGAATCCAGTGTGGATTCATTTGTATATATGATCATTATATAGCCTTTTGTTGTTATAGCCTTGACCGACTCATTTTGGATACTGTAAATGCATGTACATAGTTGATCTAGGTAGTTGATGCCCTAAGTGGAGACTAGAATTGATTTTGATGCTTGAATTGAGGATTGTGATAGTGATGTTGATATTGATGACTATGACTTAGACGAAATACAATGGATAAATCCGTAACAATTATACTGAAATGTGTTATGCCCAGGAACTGGTATTGATCGTATATCATATTGTATTTGACATTATGGGCTGGTATTGTGATTATTATAGTGCATATAGATCGTTGAATGTGATGGAAATGGCTTAGCACCATTGGATTTAATGAATGACATATAGTTATGTTGTAAATTGATGCGTAATTAAAAACTAGATAGGTCAAAATGAGATCCATGAGGTTCTAGAACCTTCGTATAGTCTTAATAGCTTGTATTTAATGTTTTGAACTTGTGAGAATTGGAATGGTCCAATTGGGATAGGATTTGGTGTGTCAAGTTGCTTGGTAATGACCTAAGTTAGCCAAATTGTATTTTCGCACATAATTTATGCATTTTTGGGAATTTGGAACATGCCCGGTTGCCACAAGTCATAAACGATGTGATTTAGGTGGTGTTTAAAGGTCATTTAGAGAAGTTAAGGTATGCAAAAGTTGGCCAGGAGGCTAATTTTCTGCATAATTTTACATTCTGTCATGCTGATAATCAATTTCAGGGATGCTGTAATCGATTACCTAAGAGCATAAGTGCAAAATATGAGAAAGATTGAACCATAACCTTGATGGATTTGGTAGATGAGAGTCAATCTTATTAAACTCGTTAAGCTAGCATAAGAAAACTTATTAAATATGGAATATTTGATCACAATTCTCCAAAAAGAAAGAATGGGAGAACCTACAAAGGCCTTAAACTTCACAGCTTCCATGTGGTACCTACAAAGGCCTTAAATTTTATTAACCTTTCAATACTTTTAAATAATTTATATTATTATTTTATATACACTGGTTCAAAAGGAGTTCAACCATTTACCCATGGTCCAACCAATAATTTATTGGATTAATACATTGACTGAGTCAATCACAATTCGAGTTTGATGACACTGTAAAAAAGTCTTGAAAATATAGTCTTAACTTTTATACGTTACATTCTATTTAATTGTACAAATAGATAAAAATTACATATAAATCAAGAAATATAATTATTTTATTTTAATTATATACCTAAAATCTTGAGATTTTGGCCAAAATAAGGTTTTTTTTAAAAATATTTGGGCTTTTGGGGTAGTAAAAAAAATATTTAGTGGTCTGTGGTAGAATTCATCTTTTAAGGAGACGTCAAATTTGCATATCAAAAAGGCGAATTCTCCACGTGTCAGGAGAAAATAATTAATAAAATCACTCATGCCAGAAGTTGAACCTATCAACTATGAATCACAATCAACTATGAATCACAATATGATATCACAACCATTAGGACAAGTAATTCTTAAATGTAAATAAGAAATACTATTAAATATAATACTTTTTATTCTCATATATATATATATATATACATAAAATAAAATAAAAACTTATATAGAATATATATATATATATATATAACATATTAAATATTATTATATATTATAAAATATACTAAAGTTTAGTATATATTCTATTAACGTTAATATATTATAATAGAATATATATTAATATATTAACGTTAATAGAACATATATTAATAGAATATATAAAGTATTTTAATATACATATTTAATAATATATTAAATATATATTATTTATATATTAAAATATTAAATATAAATATATATTTTATATTAAAATATTTTAATATATATAATTTATATACATTAATGTTAATATAAATACGATATATATTAACGTTAATTTATATATTAATGTTAATGTATATAAACTATTTATATTAATATATAAATATATATATATTAAAATATTATAAATATTTATTTAATTTATAAATTATATATTATAATATTTTAATGCATGTTATATATATTATATAAGCTTTTATTTTATGTATATATATATATATGTAAGAATAGAAAATATTATATTTAATAATATTCCTTATTTGCACAAAGAATTAGTTGTTCTAGTGGTTGTGGTATCACATTATGATTTATAAGTGACAAGTTTGACTTCTAGTGTAGGTGATTTTATTAATTATCAGATTCTACCCCAAACCACCAAATATATTTTTTACTACCCTAAAAGGCCAAATATTTTTAAAAAGGGCCACATTTGGCCAAAATCTCCAAAATCTCTTATCCATTATTCATTTATTAAAATACATTATCTCTCTAGTTTCCTTCTCTTTACCTAATTAAAAAGGGGAGATGTAAAACTTTGTGGGTACACATATTCATTTGCACCCGCGAATAGTTGTAGTGAGTATATGTGAGTATTTATTAATATTTAAAAGCTATATAATCAAAAAAAATATATGTAGTGTATTAAATATAATATTATTATAGTATGAAATAATATAAATTAGTATTATATAATACAATCATAAGTTAATACATTAAAAATATTATTATGAATCAATATCAAATAATTTTATCTCATTATAAAATAACAATAAATCTTAATTTTTAATATATTTAATAAAAAATAAATGTTTATACACATACGCCTTTAGAGCAAATATGCAGGACCTGCAGACACAAGTATTTTGTCAAGTCTGTTAAAGAGAAAAAAAAACATAAGAAAGGCTAAAATATATAAAAACACATGTAATATTTAGGCTTAGAAAAAAAATAGTATAAGAAAAATGATCAATTTTAATCTTTCCAAGGTGACTAAGAAACATCTTACTATTAAAAAAATTTGTTATTACTTTAACGTTTAGATCGTGTCACATAATTAACTGAGAATGACAGAATATTTTTTCTCCTTCATATAAGTATTATGAAAAAGAAATATTTTTAATTTTTCAAAATTCTAAATAGAGAGTTCGTATACGTTAAAACATAAAGGGGAGAAATATTAGGAAAAGAAAGTTCGAAAATGAGGGAAGCGGGACCACCAGCGTTGAGAAACGTTGGAGTTGAAACGCTACACGAGAATCACAGGATGGTGTTTGTTCTGTCACAAGTAAAACGCCACTAATCCCACTCATTTCATCCATCTCCGTTTTCCATATATACCAGCTTAGTTGCCTTCGCTTCCTTGCTGTTATTGCTGTGCGACAATGCTTCCCATCGTGCTCTTCGTGGCGTTACTAGCAGGAGCACAAGGTGTTCCTTTCATTGTTCTTCACGGTATATTTTTTCCTTAATCCTCGTCGCTAATTGTTGTTTATTTGCGCTTATCTTAATCATCGGTTTGCTGCTTCAGTTCTTTATCTTGCAATTACATCACTCACCATTCACTTCGATCAACTCAATTTTATTTGTTTTATTTTGTAATGGAAAGAATTTCGTATTTATTTATTTTTTATCGTTTGGAACCGGGGTTCTAATCCGGTCATTGAACCGGTATTGGTTTAAATAAATCGTGATAAAAATTAAGAATCAAACAATGATTGAACTAAAAATAATAAAAAAATTAATCTACATTGGTCACCTATTTATGGTTTAACTGATCACAGCTAGCAAGTGTTTTTGATAACAATGATTTTATGTGGATGTTTATAAATAGGTTTATCTTACCTCTCTTTTTTGCTGCGTTGTCGATCTAAGTAACCCTTTCACAATCCACCCTCTGAGCTCCTCCTCATGTGTTAGATTTTGGTGCCTGGTGGCCAGATTGTTTGTTCGGGGATGAAACTCACAATAATTTTGTTCCAAGTTTTGAAATTCATACCACTGTGTTACATAACTGCATCCACATTGAGATTAATGGTAGGTGCTTATGCTTTACGTAAAGCTTTGAGTGTGTGATTGAATCAAAACAAAATTTTCGGATATGGTTATCCATGTTGTGAGTAGAGGAATAGAGGAAATCAGGAAACAAAACTAAGAGCAATTAATAAATGATGTTTTCTGTACAAGAGTGATAAATGCTTACTGGCAATTTGTCTTAAGAGAATGTGACATAAGCTGAAGATCCAAGACTGATGTGAAATGGCAATGCTTCATTTTATACATTTGAAAGTGTTGTAGCAAGAAAATCCATGTACACAAAATTGTTGGATGCTTAAACATAAGATACTGATTTTCTTATTGAACTTTGCATCAGGGATTGGGGATGAATGCAAGAATTATGGAATGAGAAACTTTGTTAAGCACCTTAGTGATTGGTCTGGTTCACAAGGATACTGCTTGTAAGCTATTACTAAACTTCTTGATATTTATTACTTTCATTGAGCATTATTTACTGTTTAGTCCTGACTCCTTAGCAATGCTAAGTATCCAGGGGCCAGGTAATCTTGGTTCCTATCTGTAGGTGGAGATGGTTGTTCAAAATATTTTGGAATATTTCTAATGAGATGGAGATGATCTTCTTCTTTTTTGCCTAATACTTGGCAGATTTCATAACCTTAAAAATAGGCACTTTACTTATGGCACATTTGATATGTGGAATGTTTTTTAATTCTTGAGAATCATGTTTCCTACAAATCATAATAAATAGGAATGCTTAAAATGTGTTTGGAATGTTTTGATAGGAAACCTAGTTTTTTTTAAGAAAGATATATTACTGGGAAACCTTTTTAAAAAATTAATACCAAACATGGTAATCTAAAATTTCCAAGTTAGGATTATTCGGAAACCTAAAAGAATTCAATTACCAAATGCCCTTTAAGGAAGTTTTACCCAGAAAAATCCTTTCATTAAGAATGTAATAAATTCATATTTAGTAATATGTACTTGATCTATGTGTAGAGAAATTGGAAACGGACCATGGGATTCTTGGACTAAGCCTCTATTAAAACAGGTGATTCTTGAATGAAGTACTTCCAATTTGCCAATGTTTGGTGTTTGACAATTTAATAACCATTTGTTTATTCTTATCCATGCAGACAGCTATTGCCTGTGAGCAGGTGGTGAAGTTATTTGGTAATATTTTGTTCAGTTGTTCAATCATAATTTGTTTTCTGATAAGTGTGTGTGTGTCTTCTATCTAATCTAATTCTATAGGTAAAGAAGATGAGTGATCTAAGTCAGGGTTACAACATTGTTGGACTTTCTCAGGTAAATTAGTACTATACAATAATATATTTATTTTAGGCATTTTCTTGCAATCATTGTTGTGACTGTGTTGATTTCCCCTCTGGGATCCCTGAAATTTATCCCATTTTGTCTGAGAACTTTGTAAGGAACAACATTTTGTAGATGCTATATTACATATACCCTTTTCTATTTTGGCTCATATGTTTGATGAACATAGAAAGCTTGCAGTAACATAATATTTAGAGATTAAATACACAAATCTATGTATATATTTATGTTTCTTTATGTAGACATAACAGATTTTTAAACGGCATTGTTTTTATAAATAATTACTGGTTGGAATATATTCCATGGGTGTAATGGAAGATGAGCCATGGAAACCTCTTGTGATCCAGTAGGCCTAGTTATTAAACCTTGACAGTCCTTTTGATTTGACTGCTAATTAGTGAGTCAAACCTTTGATTGACCACCAGTTGACCTTGCGCAATTTGGAACTCCTGATAGTGAAAGGTGTGATGGCCATACCTTCCGTATAATCTTCCCCAAATTGGGTATAAAATAAGGAATATTTGATACAGAATAATAAGGGATATAAAAATAAAAGATAAAAAAACGCACAAAAGTGTTGCTGGCTTCTCAGGATTTTCCTTATGATAGTCTCCATGGGAATTTAACATGCCCTTTTGAGTTGTATTATTTTCTGCATTCCCATTTCCCTTTCTATTTTGGATTTCTTGGGAATATATCTTGTCCTCCCATCTTGTTATCATTAACTTTCTAATGATTTGTTCTAAGAAACCAAAAATATTGACAGTGAACAAGCTGAAAAAGCTATTAACTGTCACCTTACAAAATGTTATTAATTTTCCTGGAAAGTGGAAACAATCATTGATTAGGCTTCTTGCCTATGTTTTGTATTCAAAATGAAGATGAAAATTAAAGAGTTTGGGTGTGATTCAAAAGCTAAAGAATAAGAAAATGCAGCAGGAAACCTGGGACAATAAAGAAAAGCATCTGAGTTTCAACATGATTTCTTTGTGTATCCCTGTTTTTCTGGATATAAACAAAATTTATTGGAGAAAGGAAGTTAAATTCAACCAACTACTCTGAAACTCGAAAGACCAATAAGCAAAAGAGAGATGGAGAAAACTACGGTAGTAAGAATGCTCAATCTTGCTACAAACTTGATTAGAAACTCCCTTGAAGCAGCCATTAGCTCTATCCCTTATCAAGTTTGGGGGACAAGAAACCCTTATAGCCACACATGTCGATGGATTAGAAAGACTGAAGGAAGGTAGCCATTTTCCAGAGCAAGAATAGGTCAGCAAACACATATTAAAATAATATTGGTTCTATTCTATCACTTCCATGAATCTGCATCTGGTTGCTGGTAGTTATCCTGCTAAGAGTCTGAACTTTAGGTAGTTTTGTACAAGAGTAAGAGCAAGAGATAGCTTTGAATGACTGTCAAATACTAGTCTATGATTGTTAGGGTGAAGAATGAGGATAAATGGTGTTTCCCAGGGGAGCACTTCTCAGGTCGGGCTGGAATATTGTTGGAGGATTCCATAGAGAACGGACACTACTTGCAGTCGATAATGCTGCTTTGATATGATGTTGTTGCATATGTATTTTGGATATATAGCTCTTGCATGAAGTAAAAGAGCTAATGACTTACTAATTGTAGACAATAATTTAAACCTATTAACTACAGTAAAAACTATAGTTGACTAATATTCTTACACTTCCTATGCTATTGAATCTAGTCTGCTTTGCTAATGAATCTGGACTAGCATTCTAACATAACTGAAAGCTATATTAAAAATATCATGTAAGATATTAACAACAAACTTGATTCAGATAAATTATTGAAAAAATATTTTCATACAAGGAAGATGAGCATGAGAGCAATAATGGCCTCTCTCTTCCTAAAAACCAATTCCTTTGGAATCAACTTTTGAAATTAAAGTCAAGTTGAAGACTAAAATCCTTTCATGAGTTCTATTTTTAAAATGGATTCTGGTCATAGTAGAAAGAATCTCTCCAATCAGATGCTTACTAGCTAGGGCTGCCTGTCCTTACACCTTACTATTGTCAGAACTTTATGCACTGAGCTGCCCTTTCTTTTAGGTGTACCTTTAAGTGGACTTTTATCAGTTGCCCTTGCTTGTATAGGACTAGTGAGTAGTGGCAACCCTAACCGGGTCACTGCAGAATCTGCTTGAGCCCATTAAGTCTAGCAGCAATGTTTTATTGGGGTTTTATCCTGCATGTAGTGCGGCAGTCAACAAGCACAAGCCATGTAACTTTTGACATGTTTTACATAATTAGGATTCCAAATATAGAAAGTCAATTTAGGAAATAGGAAATAGAGGAAATCTACATTATTCTCTGTAAATGAGGAAAGTTTCCCAAAATTGATTCTGTACAGTATTTATTCATTTGAAATAAATACAAGATTCTGTTGAGGCAATTTGATATCCATGGCCTCATAAAATGATTTTCCTATCATTTTGCTATTGCTCAGTTTTGTGGAGTTTGCCTCAACTTCTGCACTATCTTTATTTAAAAGCATAAGCTGCTTGTTTCTGAACATCAATGACATGTTACTTTGACGCATGTTACTTGATTTTCCGACCATAGTTTCTGCTGTATTTTTTCATCAGAACTTTCTGTTATAATAGTGGACATAAGTGGCTTTAGAGACAGAAACAAATCAACTTAAATATTGTGCTGATGTTTATGTATTAATTCTTATTCTAAATTGGGATTTCGATATAAATGTTTTTGATCTCAATATTTCTCCTGAATATTTAATATTTTTCTTATGTTAGCCATACTGTTGTTTTAGTGAACTTTCGATTTTGACTTCATTGTCCCCATATTAACACCATATAGTTGTTTTGGTGATCAGGGCAACTTGATTGGTAGAGGAATAATTGAATTTTGTGATGGAGCACCTCCTGTAAGAACTAACTACATGATCTATGATATTTCACACTTTTGTTAGTTCTAAAGGAAAAAGAAATCCTGACATTTCATTTCAGTGTTTGAATCTTTGAGAGCACTCTATTTCCTTGAACATCTTTAGGTTTTGGTAGTTCTTGTTATTCATTTGATTTGTACCAACGACCAATATATTAATTTAATGCAATGTATTATACATTTATTCTTTGTGCATGATACAGGTTAAGAATTTTATATCACTGGGAGGTCCACATGCGGGTACTGCTTCTGTTCCATTATGTGGAGTAAGTACTTGCCCCTACTACTACACTTAGAAGTCTTTGTTAATTCTCTATATATTCTATCTGTCAGTCTTTTCTAATGATAAACACAGACAAACTTCACAGATGAACTTCATCCTCTGGATATAGGCCTTTTGTATAGGATAGTAGGCATACTGCTGATACAGATGAAACATTGTTTGAGCATAATGTTTTATTTATTTATTTGTTTTGTTTGTTAGAGCGAAGTGTTTTTATTAATGTGTAGTAAACAAATTTGCCTGATTTGACAAATAAATAGCAATGCTATTTGCTATGAATCAGGAAATTATAATTTTGGACTAGGTGTCAATGACTATGCATGCAACAATGTATAGAATGGTAGGAGATACTTGTTTTGAATCTGCTCACTCTCTAGCACCTCTTTTACTGTCCAAAGCAGTCCCATGTTGATTCCTTATAATCTTATTGAACCCACAGTCCATCCCATGCACCTTACTGCCTTTCTTTAATTAGGTAATAAAATGCTTCCCGTCTTTGATTGATAATAGGAAACTGGAAATCTGAGCAATTTGTATATTAACACATTCGTTGGAATCTCTTGTACAGATTTTATGGTGATATTATGGAAGAGGGAGATGGGGGAGATTTGTAATTAATGAAAAAACTCACAAAATCAGGAAAGAAAATAGAAATATGGAAAACACGTTGAGGGGTCTGCATACTCCCTTTCTTCCTTTCCTCTCAATCAACACATTCTTCCCCCTTTCTCATCCCTGATCCTCTCCACTCATTCCTTTCATTTCAGCTGATTCAGTTTCCTATACTTAGGGGTTGGATTAAAGTGAAATGTTCCCACCGTTGCCAATATTTCTTCTTTTTGCCACACTTTCTTTATGGCTGCCGAACCATCAACTTGATATAAAAAACTCCTTTCTTCGTAGGGAGCTAAGGAGAGCTTGCTAACAAAGTTTATATGGGTTATGGAGCAACTATTGCTCAGTTGGAATCTGGCCTGATGCTATGGATTTTCAATATTCTATAAAACTGAAATAATGTGCAAAGCTTTTTTGGCTTAATATCGTGTATTATAATCTGTACGGGATAACCATGATCATTTTATTTTACTAGGACAGTAAATTAGAAACATATTGATGCAATCTGTAATTTATACCCCTAGCCACTGGTTGTCAGTCCACTCCCATTTTCAAAATTATTTGATTTGATTTATAATTCTTTACTACATGTGGTAGACCATGAAATATTGATCCTTGTTATTTCTCGTATTTGTGGTATTCGAGTATCTTGAACCTAAGGTCCTTACTTAGCTCATAAGGTCGTTTCGCACGTCATCATGTATTCTTTTGTATCTTGACACCTAGGTATCTTTCCATTTCATTTTAAGACCTATTCTGATCCCAAAACCATGATTCATACGCTGTATTGGCTTTTATTTAAATCTACTAGATTTTGCCCATGAAATATTGATCCTTGTTATTTCTCATATCTATGGTGTGGATTGTGTAAAAACATGTAAATATTTAAGCTGTTAAATGTTAATTCTCTTTAATTTTGTCAAAGTAATTGAGAGTTGTCTTCATGTGGTCTTATCAGTTTGAGGTAGTATGCACCTTAATCGATTCCATACTCCAATTAGGGATCTACAGCCAGCTTGTTCAGGTTTTTACTTCAAATTTTTACTCACTCTTATTATTGTATTGACTATTGAGGAATGATAATTATGGTATTTGGCAAAATGGATGTTTGGATGTCTATATGTATGTTTTAATTTCTTTTTAAAAATATTTTCTTCTTGAATCTATTCCTAAAACAGATAGCGTACTTCCCTAATTTCTTTGCACTTTGATGCAGAAAATTGTGGCTCCCAGCGGCTATGTTAAAATACCAACAGTGAGTATGATCTTGGTTTAGTTTTTTCAAGTACCTTTGTTTTAGATTGTATTTATTGTTAAAGTTGTGTTTTTCAGTCTTAAAACATTTCATCCATGCATACATAAAGATTGGGTTCCATTTTTTATTTTCATCATACTGTGTAAGAAAACTTTGGTTGATAGAATTGTGAGAGAAGACAGAATTGGGAGAAAAGTGTAATCTTGATTATATTATGAACTTGGGCAGAGAGGTAGATCATTGGTTGCAAATGCATCAGGTGCTTCTATTACTAACAAATTAGGTGAAAGAAACATAATCTGTTCTTTTATCCTTTTCCAGGCTATGTCTGCCTACATGAGGGGTTGTACATTCCTTCCAAAGCTGAACAATGAGATTCTTAAGCAGAGGAATTCAATCTACAGGCAGCGATTTGCTAGCCTACAAAATCTGGTTCTAATTATGGTGCGTTAGTAAAACTATGTAATCTTCCTTTCATGTCTTGTTAATTTGGATTTGTCCAATTTACAACTATTGTATCAGTATGGCTGATTCATCTGACTGTGTCTTTGTGTGAAAACTAGTTTGAACAGGATAAAATTTTGATACCAAAAGAAACAGCGTGGTTTGGTTATTATCCAGATGGGGCCTTCCACCCTGTAATACCCGCTCAGCAGGTAATTTAAGCATTCCATATCTGTAGTTTATGATCGTTGCAAGTGTTGCATACCCAACTTCTTGGCAGCTTTGACATACTACAAAGGACATTATTACAAAGGTTATATTGACATAAATACAAATAAAGGAAATTAATACAAAAATGTTGGCATAAATTGAAGGAACAACGGCACAAGATAAGAATAAATGAAAACCAAATTAACTGGGAACCCTTAAAATACTTGGAAAAATAAGAGATGTATACTTGACCACAGTCCTTCCTATTATGAAGGAAGAAAATGGTAGAGGAAAGTAAGGAGTTGGTCTGTTAGTTTTGGATAGGAAAGTGTAGGCTCTCGAATCCCTGGAGACTTCTATTGTAAGATATTCTTGCTCTTCCCTCTACTTTCCAATGATCTGTAGGAAGATGATATTTAATAAAATTTATTTCAGTTGTCATCAATCCATTATCCTTGTTTAGTCTGATGTGTATTGATTTTGTTCCTAGTCATATTATTGAAAAAGAAGTTGTCTGGACCTGGGGTGAGAAATGACCTAGTTGTCATCCATTGCACTGTCTTGCAAATCTTTATTCTTTCTGAGAAATTGTTCTTTTTTTAAAAGAAAGGTAATCAAAGGACCAAGGTAGTGTAGATGAGGACAGAAAATTTTAACTTTTCTATCACAAACAACATTTACTACTTGAGCACTGATTTGGTCACTGACTATAGAGAGAAATTAAAAAATGTTCAGATTGTAATTGGTTCTTTTCAAGGAATATGCTGCTGGTAAAATTCTTATTTATATGTTTTCAGAGAACATTGTTTAATTAGACGTAGTATGTCTATTATTGGTATTGGTTGTTCATCAATCCCAATTAAAAATTTCTATAGAAGTTGTTGCTAAGATTTTGAAAAGCATAGATATAGAACAAACCTAAATTTTTGGATTATAATACATAGAATTCAATCCTTTAGGACAAGCTCGCTCCAGCTTTAAATGATTGAAATGAAAAAGTAGACCGGTGAAGTGGGGACTGAATTTATTTATGACTTTCATTCGATGGTTTTTTAAATTAGTCTCTGCATCTTTTGTGGCATCAGTTCCTTAAGACAATTTTCTTTTTACTGGAACAAGAGTCTTGTTGGGTGAAAACACATTGAGAAGGGAAGATCCTGGAGATACAATGTCCAAAAAGTTTTTACACTGATTACAACAACACAAATGTTTTGGCAGTTTATTGCCATCAGTGGTATGGTTTCCATAGCATTGCCTGTGCTACGCATCTGGTA
Organism: Clitoria ternatea; assembly: GCA_037962975.1. Classification (NCBI taxonomy): domain Eukaryota; kingdom Viridiplantae; phylum Streptophyta; class Magnoliopsida; order Fabales; family Fabaceae; genus Clitoria; species Clitoria ternatea. The sequence goes on from CM075672.1 coordinate 267,759,034, forward strand.
TTGATAAGCTAGATTAACAAGTTTATTGAAATAAATTAAAAACAACAACTCATAAGAATAAGAGTCATAATTTATTTTTATAAACTCCTCATAAGCTCTTCCAAAGATATCATTGGTATGATTTCACCTCAAAATTGGGATAATGGTACGTATTTCGCCAGAATGTAAGTAACAGTAGCTGTTCACATGAGCAGTATCTTACCAAATATTATTTCGTCACTTTGTCATCTATTTGCCACGGTACGTTGTGGCATTTAACTATTTTCTGTCAACGCATGTTTTACTTGCTTATTTTTATTCTCTGATATGTCTTATTCAGATATTTAATATGAAAAACATGGTTTGTTTTTGTGCAGACTAAGCTTTACACTGAAGATTGGGTGGGACTAAGAACGCTAGACCAAGCTGGGAAAGTTAAATTCGTTAACATTTCTGGAAATCATCTGCAGTTCTCCAATAGTGACGTGAAAACTTATATACTTCCCTATTTAGTGGACGAGGAGGCATCTTTAACTATAGGTAGAAGGCCAAAAAATACAACATACTTCTAATGGTTGTTTCTTCCGAGTAAAGCATCATTGTCTTGGAAATTTTTGGACTCAATGAAGATTTGCCATTTCTTTCTAATGGAAGAAAAAAAAAAGGGTGTAAAATTAATGAAATATTTTTTTGTGGGTATGAAACTCTTGATAAACTCTTGATATCTAAAGGTTGTATTAGACCCTTGCTATGTAGAATCAAACGAGTTGATCCATTTAATGAAGCAAGGCTCTTCCAATAACATTTTTTTCATCCATAAAAGTCAAATTATAAAGAGTTAAAGGGAAAATTAATCTCCTTATTGCATGATTGGCTAATGGGGGTTAATAAATAATAATAATAATAATGAATGAAATTGGAACAGTAAATCAATTTCTGATTCTATTCTTAATGTATTTGAGGAGCTTTGCATTTCCCTGTTTTTGAAACTAGATTCTTTTCTCTCTTTTTATGTTCCATGGCTAGATTCTTTTCCTCATTCGATATAATTTGAGTATTTCTTGCTTCGGCCTCAAAATACTTCGATAATGGCTCTTGGATTGCATTCGGCTAGACTTTATTTTTGGCATTTAAAGGAGAAATTTGGTTAAATATAGTTTTAGTGATATTTCAAGGAATAAAAGCTTTTACGAAAAGCTAACAGAACTTATGTTCCTTTATTTTGAAGACGTGCTAGCTTGTTTTGAATATATCTTGGCTTATTTTGAGTGTATCTTTAACATACAATCTCAAACTCGCATTATTATACCATTTACATTTGGTCATTTGCTATTAGAAGCCAAATGTGACCAATTAAAGATGACTCGTTTTAACTAAATTTCGAATAAAATTGACTCCAGTTATATATATAAAAAGGTGACCTATTCTTTTATCTCGGGTCTTTGTAGTGTATGATAAATATTTTAGATGAGTTTTAGGAATGTAGACAGTGGAAAAAAGTAGCTTCTAACCTAAAATAAAATCATACAATTGCCAACAATTTGATTTTCAACTGAAAGTAGTTTTTAAAATTTGAAAACAATGTTAAGCTGAACATTACCTTAACTATTTGTTATTCTTAACTTTTATTCCAATACTTTAAAACAATCTTTATATATTTTTATTTTATATTTTGTTTTAACAATGATTTTTAATATGTCCTAAGTGGTGTATTGTTAATGTAACTAATTTTATGACGGGGGTTCATAGGTTCAAACCTTAAAGTTTTACAACTTTATTTATACACCAAAAAATATGACAAATTATACACAGCCAACTAATCAGTTAACATCATAAGTGTGACTTTTAAGATATGCATTAACCCAGTTAAGGGTTTTTAATGGCATAACAATCTATGAGTAGTGTATATATATATATACGGACAATCTGAGGGGTTGATATTATAAGAAGATCTCTCTAGATTGCCCACATAACATATGTAATATATAACCATTTTTACTTTACATTATAGTAGTGCTTCTAATAGTTATCAATACTGGTAGAAGAATCTGTAGTTCCACATACGGTTGGAAATTTTGGAGAGATTTCCTCAAGATTTAAGAATGGTTGTTTTCTCTTTTGGTGAATGATTTAAGGATTTTTTTCTTCTTTTTCTAACCAATGATGGTTGTTGAATGAATCAAAGAGATAGATACCGTTGCATAAAAAAGGTGAAACCTATGAGATTTTTATTATATATATATATATATATATATATATATATATATATATATAAAAGAAGCCTAAAATTAGATTTGACTGTGATGGTTACAAATGTTTGTGATTACTCATAGATATTTTATCTTATTTGAGATTTTATCCGTTTATTCTAAAATTAAAATACATTATACTTATGTTCATCAATTGAAAAAACAATCTTCATCTAATCTCCAATCAACGATTTTATAAAATTAAGAAATAATGGTTAGTTCACTTCAACCAAAATTATAAATTGATTTTTTAATCAAAAAATAATGTAAAATACAATAAGCATAGTCACAAACATTTCTCACCATCACAGCCAAATCCTAAAACCTGACCAAGAAATAGGAAATGAATGGGTTAGGATTAGAGGAATTTAAGGAGAAAAAATGTTAGCGATATACTAATTCATGAAATGAATCACATGGAAAGTCATTGTATTTGTCTGTACATATTTAATTATATTGACATTTAAAGTACTACTACTATATGCATCTTTAAAAAATTACAATAAAAAAGATATATAGATCATCACTAATTTAGACCATTTTTTTCTATTTGTTTCTCAACAACTTCAAATAATAACTAGTGATGTTTAATTTAAGTACTTTTTTAAAAAACTTAAAAAAATTATATAAATTCTTTTAATATTTGTTTCTTTATAATAAACCATTTTACAATTCAACCACACAAACTGCGCAGTATGACTTGGTAGATAACAAAATTATTCCCATTGCTTTCGGATAGTTACAATGAGAACAGTATAATCTCCATAAAATGACACACAAGTTCTTCGTCATTCATGTGATTTTGGAATAGTTTCCTTTTGTTCAGGTAAGAAAACAATGTTATGTTTCTTCATAATATTTTCTGATTTCATATACAAATGTTAAATGTGATGGATGAACTATCCAAGTTGAAGTTCACAATCATACCAATTACTTTGTTTTTATACAGTTTTAATGGATCCCCTTAAAGGACAAGGAGGCATTCAGATGCTTCTATCTGCTGAACAAGAAGCCCAACTTATTGTTTCTAATGCAAGAAATTGTAAGAACTCATAATTTTTTTTCCATGTGACAATACTATTTACACATCTATATGGCATAGTGTGTCATTTGTATATCTATCATGATTTATTAAAGTGCATAGATTAAGCTAACAGAAGTTGTTTTATTTTAATATGTTTTGTCTATGTATATACACAGGGTAATGTAATTTATAGATTTTACTTCATGAAATGTTGTTACAGTCTCGTTTTGTTCTATTTTAATATGTTTTGTGTATGTATATACATAGGATAATGTAATTTATAGATTTAACTTCATGAAATGTTGTTATAGTCTTGTTATATGTAAATTTATCATCAATGATATTGAATTATGCATTGCAATGTGTTAGATGCAGGGTGTAGTATGATTTGTAGGTCCAACTTCATAAAATGTTGTTATCATCTTGTATATCAAAAAAAGAAAATGTATCAGCATTCATCATTGTTAATGAATGAATGAGTGAATGTTGTGTTAAACATGGTAGTGAGGAGCCAAAGGTTGAAGCAGGCAAAGGAAGAGGCAGAAAGGGAAGCTGCTCAATATAGAGCTCACATGGAAGATGAGTATCAAAAGTCAATTTCAGAGGTATGAAATGATACTTCAAATTTTAAATTGTGACATTTTTATTTGATTGACAATATTTTTCTGCTTTGCCATTTGGTTGATTGATTTTACTTAGACCACTGGGAGCTCTGGCTCTAATGTAAAAAGGCTTGATGAGGAGACAGAGGCTAAGATTACAAATCTGAAGGAATCATCATCAAAGGTCTCAACAGAAGTTGTTGACCTGCTACTCAAATATGTTACAAATATTAAACTATAATTTTGGCCAAAGGTTAGTATGCTATTTCCTTTTTTCATGTATTCAATTTCTCAGAGCTCAGTGAGGAGTTGTTCATTTAATCTGCTTCTTGTTTATCATATAGCATTCTTTTGATATGTTTAACCAATCCTTTTGTAATTAGAAAAAAAGAAATTTTGTGAACTTTTCCTGTCATTTATTTATTTTATTGATTGCAATTTCTGTTAATAAATTAAGTGTTTATCTGTTGGTTGTTGTGTCAACTAAATTGAGGTTGAGACAACAAAAATGTTATCTAAAAAATACAATAATGTACAATTATTTCATGTGGACGTGTTGAGAAACATTATCAAAGTAGGAAAAAAATTAAGTGTTTCTACTAATGGTTTGATTTATTTATTTATTTCTGTACAAGTCACAATTCAAGCATTAGAGTTCATGTATGATTTGTGGATGTGAACTTCATAGACTTATAGATAAAACTACAATATCCATTCTCAATGATATAATGATCACATAATATTATTTAGGGATGTCTTATCTTTGAAATTAGTTTCTGTTTTCATTAATTATATTTATATTTGTGTGTTCTTATGATTCAGTAATTGCTGAGAATGCCACATAAGGAGCCATCATTTACAATAAATTAATGGGAAAAGCTAGGAAGATTCATCTGAAGATTATTTGCAATGCCATTGCATAAAGTCTTTACTACAAAATCATCGCTTCTCAAAATAAAAAATTGTCACAAAGTGAATAAAAGCATTTTTGTTGCTCCCATTCAATAAAATTCAATATATGCTTAAGGAAATATGAAATTGTTTCCCTTGCTGTGAGATACATCAAGTGGCAATTATCTGGGCCATAGGTCTTGCTTGTTTTTGTGATGCCAAGGATAAGAGTGATGAGACAAATTTTATTTGATCTCTTATGACAATGAAGAAAATGCTTCACACTGTATGAATGAAAAACTAATTAATATATGATTTGTGTGAATAAAAATATCATTTAATATATTATTTTATGTGTTATGTATTATAAGAAAACTATTAACATTTAAATATTTTTTATAACATCAACATTATAATAAATATTTTTATTTAATTAAATAGAATATAAAAAATAAAAATGATGAATAAAATATTTTATTTTTTATTTTCTTTCCATTTCAATTTTAATTTTTTTCTATTATATATATTTTCATACAAACAAAAATAAAAAAACACTCAATCAAATTGAAATAAAAAAATTTAAAGTTATTGATCGATGTTAAATTTAGTAAATAGATATATAAAATAAATATTAATGTATAAATAGTTTAATATATATATTTTGTTAAAAAAGATAAACAAACAATTAGTATCATAATATTATATACATGCAAACTGTAATTAGAAGGGTTTTAAGTTTGAGACAGTGGTTGCAAAAGGAGTTATAAGGAGAAGAAGAAAATAGAGGTTGTGTTAAAAGTGTTTTTGGCTCCTATAAGTATGCGTGTAGTGTATTTTTAAATTGGTTTGTATATTCTTTTTAGATGTAAGTATAATTTAGAGTAGTCACTAATCACTTTATACTTGTAGACGCTTCAATGGATGAAACAACTTTGCATGTTTGAAAAAAAAATTGTAACCTAAACATATCAACACTAAAATTTACACAATTAACCCTGATATCTTCTTGTTGATGGACTAACTTTTTTCATAAAAAAAAATTGCCCATATATATGTCACGTACATTTTAATTTGAACCTATACATAATTTTTAATTTAATTCTTAATTACGAAAAATGTTTTTAAAATAATCTTTATTGCAGAAATATTTAAAAAAACTTTTTTTATTATATTCTTAATTATGAAAATGATTTATTATATTCTTAATTATGAAAAATGTTTTGATTTTTAATTCAATTCTTAATTATAAAAATGGTTTAATTTTTAATTATGAAAAAATATTTTAAAATAATCTTTAAGGTCCAACATGGAAACCAAATTAATCCTTGAAAGATTTATTTAGGCTTTATCATCTTTGAATAGTATAATAGAGGAGAAGTCCACTTTGAAGAACCAATTTAAACATTTTCTTTAAAATCTAATGATTTTTTTACTTCAACATAAAAAGAGTATCTGTTTATTGTGTATAATAGATATAATTTGTAAGAAAGGTTTTATTATATAAAAACAAGATGGGTAAATTTATAATCCCTCCTTTTTTCTTTTAACATTCTTACACATCCATTAAGAAAATATAATTAATATGTCTTTTTACTCATCTTCTTTATTAATATTTTATTTTTCTCTCTATATCTAATATCTTCCTTAATTAATGTATTCTTGATTAAAAAAAAATCAAAGTATAATTGATAAATGAACATTTAATTTTGCCTTAAAATTTCTAAAAGACATACATTTAAAAACAAATTTAACCTCCTAAAAAAATAAAAAGATCAAAGGAGTAACAACAACTATTCATGAATGATTATAATTAAAGAAAACTCATAAAGTCAAGTAATCTCTTTAAAAAGTTAGATAACTTAAAATAAACACTTATCTATTTTAATCCCAACCATTAATATAGTAGGATATAATTGTAAATGTTTTTAATAAAAAATTAAAATAACACAAACTCTAAAGAAAAAACTTAGGTTCTAACAAATAAAACAGTGTTATTTAATATAGAAAGACCAAAAATAAGTTAATTTAAACATAGAAAATCAAAGTGAAACCCACTTAGATGAGAAAAAATATGACAACTTTTTTTTATCGTGAATTTGTTGTTTGAATTCATAATTCCTTATACATTTTTTATTCTTAACTTTTGAATTCATAATTCTTATTCTAACTACTATTTTAAGCTCATTCAAATTAAATGCATGTCAATTCTATTATGTTGGGAAAGAAAAACAAACACCAAATCATGACAATTAGGGTAGGGGCAGGCATTGTTAGAGTTACATTCAAATAACTAAATCTCTTGACATATAATTAGGATCTTCAACTGCAATAAGTTTTGGATGCATTTAAAAAGTCAAACAAAATATTTGAATATTTAAAATTTTAAAAGAAATATTGATAGTAAAATCATCAAAATAAAATTTATGAAAATTTATAATGAAAAACTGATTTTTTTTTTATCTCATGTCATCACCACAATCTTCAATAAAATAAGACAAAAATAAAATGTTGATCCTTTATGTGTATTTAAATTTTACATATGATTATTTTAGCTTTTTTATCAATTTAATTCTTTATGTTCAATTTTTTATAATATTTGTCTTTTCCAATAAATAGTTTTAAAAAATACTCCTCTTTTTCTTTCATGACTACTTTCAATGAACAAAACAAATCTCAAAGGTAGTAATACACGTACTCATTAAATTATAAAAAATAATATAGATGGTTCATTTGATATGTAATTAGGAAAATACAGTTATAAAAATGAAAAAATAAAAAAATTAATATTGATCATTCACGTTATTTGAGACTTTTCATTGATCATTCACGTTATTTGAGACAGTCAAAACTCTGTTTGACCGTAAAATCTTTTAAGGTTGGTAGAACTCGAAATCAACACCTGAAGATTCTATTAACACGGCGCAGCATGATATCAATGATGATGGTTACATTTTGATTCTTGATTAAATTCTCACATTTTGATTTAGTCATATTAGAGTTAATTTTTATTTTTACTCATACTTTCTTCATTCTTCTCACCACAAAACGATTTGCAATTTTTTTTTTCTAACCACAAGTAAAGGTGACACTAAATTGTTTATCGGAAGATTATATTCTAGTCAAAGACTTCGTTTAAATATTTTAAAAATCTATTAAATTAAAGAGGAAGAACTTGGACCTTTTTTTAAAAAAAAAAAATTAACCTGTCAAGCTCACCTATTTAAGCAATTACCAGAAACTTTGGATTCATCCTGATCATACAATTAAAAAATAATATATCTAGCGGTTCTCTTTGAAAAAGACCATGGTGGTCTCCATTGTAACAAAGTCCACCTTAAACTCTTCCTATTTTCTTAACTTTGCCTAATTGTTTATTTAAAAACAGTAACTTCTCAGTATCATTCTCTTGAGACCGTCTTCAAATAAAAACTTTTAAGTGATGCTAATATTAAATAACCAGTTTGCCAAAACAAATAATATCTTGAAAAAACTTAATAATCGTGTCTTTCATTTTAATTATTTATAATTTAATGATCCAAATCATCCCTCATTAACTATTATTCTGAGGACTTCCCTTCCTACTTGAACTAAATCATGTCCTGTAATAGGTTACTTCATCAATAATAAAAGTAATTACTATTATATATTAAATGTATTATTTTATTTACACTACACTTGTTAACTAAAGACAAAAAAATATCAGATATATTCACTTCAAATGTATGCCAAAATTTAGATAGCAGTGAAATAATTTTATGTTTACTAATTAGGTGAAAAGATTAAAAATTCAAAAAGGTGGAAAGTTAATTGAAGTAAATGAGAAAAGTAATGGAATAATAAATTAAAGTAATTTTTAAAAGTAGAAAAATAGAAAATGCCGTCTGGCACTTTAGTGGGAAGATGCTTAGTACTCCCCCGTCCCAAATATCTCAAATATATATAAAAAAAAAACTAATTTCACACATTCAAAATGCTAATTGAACATAATTATTAACATTAATAATGTCAATAGTTTCTTAAAAATTCTTAATATTATTTATTACATAAACTAGTTGTTTTAAAAATATATACAAGAAAGATACATTTGACAAACAAAAATTTAATGACATTAAAAAGGTATACTTTTATGGGGGGAAAATTGTATAAAATTTGCTTATATTTGGGTATAATACAAATTAATAACAACCGATTAGGAATTGAAAAAGCCAAAGCAAAGAATTGATATCATAAATGCATTCCAGTGATATTCTATTCCTAGGATAATTGAAGTGAACCGAAACTTTAAAAAAAAATCCCTTTAAATTAACTCTAAACTTATAATTATACAGAACACTTTAGAATAATACAAAGAAAAAAAATATCAAGACAATAAAATTTATACCAATCTGCCTATCTGCTGAGCCTGGACAAGAAAAGATTGATACAAGGGGTAGAAATACATCTCAAAATAAGAACTGTTTACCAAGCAGTTCCAAAGGATGAAAAATAAGAACCTGTCACTTTTATAACATGGTGAACTTACATCATGGTCAGCCAGCAAGCAGTGTTCTTATGGCATGTTGAACCCTTGTGTACAGCTGAAATATCACAACTCCAATATGATTTCAGAAAGGGGACACTAAACAACACATGAACTGAACTGATCTACACTGTATGCTCTATTTGGTGATACTCAAGGTTGCGAAGAACAATTCTGGCAAAGATTTTTGCTTCAAGTGGGGCAGTTGCCGCTGCAGCTGCGCCACGCAGAACTCTTGCAGCCCCTGCATTCTGCATGAGGCTAGCATGGTGCATGGCATGTCGTCCACCAGGAATTGTAAACTGAGACCGAAAGATCAATGCAAAGGAATGTCAGAATTCAAACTGAATTCAGATGAAAATTGTGTTTTTCTACAGTTACCTGGAGAAGGGCAAATGCTGCACAAGCCTTGAGTATAGATGATGGATTTCTTAGCATAGAAACAAATCTTCCAATTTCAGCACCACTGAGGAACAACCAAAATAAAATAAGGTAGTGAATAAACACACGTGGGCCATAGGAAAAAAAATTTGAGTAATGAAAGTTGACATTATGGATTTGAGATATCCAACTAAACAGTGCATGAAAGATGTCAATATCATTTATAGCAAACATACATAAGTTAATTCATCATATAATAAGTGTCTGAATACGCATTTTAGAACTTCTTCCGGTCTTGACAGTGCATGAACTAGATATGCAGGAGATTTATCAGTCAAGCATTTTTCACTGAGTGAATAATTCATTTTGGGGGGAAAAGGCATATTTACAACCGTCTTCTTGGTTAAAGTTCACTTTCTGGTCCAAGTTTTCATGAGGCGAAGATTCAACAAATATAATTGGTCAGAATTATCGATAATACTGCTGCCCTAAATATATAAGTAGAATAAATGAAGAGCAGAGTTAAAAATTTTATTCTGTACTGCATTAAAAATAAATACAAATAAATAACAAATAAAACTTTGATGATCCAACCATGAATACCAAAGTGTAGCGGGAGACAATAGTTCTGTATCATCAGAAAGTATAACTGAAGTATGAGGTAGAAATGCAGCAACTGAATGAGAAAGAGCCACTTTTACTAGTATCAGAAGAGTAACCTGCATCTCAGATGCCCTGCTTCATGAATTCGAGCACCTTCAGTAACTTGTGCTAAAGCTGCAGGTGCCGATGATGCAGCAGCTGCTGCAAAAGCTTGTGGATCAGAGAACATAAGGACAAAAGCTTCAATGTGTTTCAAAGCCATCCTTCTAGCTCCGTCCAAGCTCACACTCTTAGAAATACTTTCAGACGAGGTGCATAATAAGGCAAATTCATCCATTCTGCAAAACATGCATGATGTTCAAATAACGTGCATAAAGTGGTCTCTTGTATATGTTGAGAGTCTCATATTGACTAATGACCAATTAAAAGTATATAATTTGAGAATAATTTTCATCCTATGAACTAACTTTTAGGTTGAGTTAGACTTGTCATTTTCTAACATAGTATCAGAGAGGTACCACATCCGTGACTTGTTCCATCGCTATTCCGTTATCGAGTTCCCTCAACTATGGAATTATTTTATTGTCCCAATTCATCCTTTTAATCTATTGTCTTTTCTTGTTGTGTTTCTCTTACGCTGTCTTCTAATAATATCAAATTTAATTGGTTAAGCAATTTGTTTTACCCACCGAAGTCATTTTCATTTGCTTCACATATTCATTCTACTAATGGGAGCTGGGAGAAAAAAATAGTTACATCCAAATTCTCAGAACCGTGTTGATCCAACATTTCTGTAATTAAATAACTGGGGACAGAAAAATGAGTTAACAGTTGTTAAGGGAACTAAATAATCATCAATTTAAACCACGTTTTACCCTAAGGCATGATGTATAATAGAAGGTTTCTACAGCTTAATTAAAATTTTCCAGTCATAACTAGTGATCTACAAAAGAACTGACCTGATCATTCATATACTAGCATTCTGTCCATATAATTGGACAAACACTTTAACTTTGAGAATATGAGTAACTTAAACTAGCTGAAAAGAAAATTACAGATTTCCACCCCCATAAATGTCCTCAATCCTTACCCAATCTTCACTATTGGAAATAGAGAGCAGATCAAGATTATCATCAGTTCCAAAAGAACACAAGATGTGGAGACTAGGTTCGGGTTCAAAAATTATAACCCTTCAACAAAATGTATGATCATATGTCTTCAGTAGTGGATCTCAATTCCTGTAATATTCCTATCATCAATAAAACTCAATTTGAATTTTGTTCATCTTGTGTTCTTGACAAGGCTCACAAATTTCCTTCTAATCACTCTACACATTCTTATGTCTTGTTTGACTTAATTTACAGCGATTTGTGGGAATCCGCTCCTGTTACCTCTACTATGGGCTATTCCTATTATGGCACCTTCATTGACTCTTACTTGGATATATTTACTCAGATCTAAATCTGAAACCTTAACAGTTTTTCAGCAATTCAAAAAGCTAGTTGAAACACAATTTGGTACTCACATTAAAGCCATTCAAACTAGCTGGGGAGGGGGATATAGGCCTTTCACTAAGTTCCTAACAGACTGGTATTATTCAGAGAGTTATCTGTCCTCATAACACATTGCTGATCTTGGCCTAACCTTGTTAGCTCATGCTAATCTTCCTATAAAATTTTGGGATCATGCCTTTTTAAATGTTGTTTATCTCATCAATAGGTTACCTACAACATCTCTTCAAACTAAAAATCCCTTTTCAGCTGTTATTTCACCAAAATATTGACTATTCCTTTCTCAGGATTTTTGGTTGTGCCTGCTTTCCCTTACTCAATCCCCATAACAGATCCAAACTTCAATTTAGATCACAAGAGTGTATATTCCTGGGGCATTCCACCTCTCATAAGGGATACAAGTGTCTCTCAGCTGAAGGAAGAATATATATTTTAAAAGATGTTCTATTCAATGAAACCAAATTCCCATATACTTCTCTTTTCCCATCTCAGCCTGCTATTTCCTCTTCTGTTCCTGTCCCAGCTACCATTCCCTCTCCACTCCTTACCACACATGGTCTCCACCCAATGCTGTAAATCAGTCACCTAGTCCAAACAGCCAATTCACTAATCCTAATACAATTTCCCCTCAGTCCAGTTCTACTTCAAATCAACTCACCTCTGCCAGTCCTGAGTCTTCTGACCACATTTATACTTCTGTTCCTGTCCATTCTAGACCCCAAAATACACATCCTATGATAACCAGATCCAAGAGCAATCTCCTTCAACCTACTGCTCTTTTAACACATGTAGAACCAAGATCCAATAAGCAGGCATTGTCCAATCCCCTTTGGCTTGCAGCTACGCAGGAGCAAATTAGTGCTCTCTCCAAGAATAATACTTGGTCTTTAGTCAAGTTAGCCCCTGACCACCACTATTGGTTGCAAGTGGATTTTTAGGAGCAAAGAAAATTCGGATGGTTCAATAAATAAGTACAAAGTCCGGCTAGTTGCCAAGGGCTTTCACCACCAACATGGTTTTGACTTTACAAAATCCAAGTTTTGATACTGTTGAAAGTCTTACATTGACTAGAGATATGACCAACCAAAACTATAAGGTGGAGGGTAATTCTCATCCTATAAGCTAACTTTTAGGATTGAATTAGGCTCAATACCTAAATTTAATATGGTGTCAGAGTCGGAGCTAATTTCTCTCTAGTTGTTATGAGCCAAAAGTTGCTCTTTCGTTATGCGTCAAAGGTTACTCTTTGCCTGGTCCGACAGGTTTCGTTGGAAGGAGCATGTTGGAAGTCCCACATTGTCTACCTCATAATATTTTGCATGGTCTAAATACCTGTTGGGCCACTCCAACAGATACCATCTTAGATTCAAAGAATTTAGAGATAGAGAAAGAAACTGAAAAATTTGTTGTATTGAAAACTAAAGGAATACAAGGGGTCTCTATTTATACAAGGACTAAAAAGGTGTACTGGCAAACTAACTACAGCTGGCAGCCTAATTAGGCAAAAGTCTATTCCCTTCTACAATATGAAGCAATGATTAGGTACTAAATGCTTGGTTCTCATCGTAACCAAAAGTACAGTTCTCCTCATCAATTCATACCCTGCTAGCCCCACCCCAGTTCTCCAAAATGAAGATCAAACATGTCTATCTATCATTGCTAAAGTGGGGGGAAAAAACAAAGAAATAGACAGACAGGCAAACTACCACATTGTTTCTGTAACGTCTATTTGACTATTCATAAATTACAAACAAATTCTGACAACTGCAGTTCCGTAATACAACCCTGTTTTCTTGTCAAGACTTGGTATATGGACTTACCCCCAAAATGTTGTCAATTCAACTTGAAACTTAAACAAAACACAAAAATCAAAATATAATAAAACACACACACCCCCATACATACATGTATATGAGCATTCTAAGAAACAAAACAGAAAGGGTGATAGGGACACAGCAGACTTTAAACTATTTACCTCCCATCAAACATGTAAGCCAATGCCAATGCAGCCATGAATCTTGCCATTTTTGATACTGAAGAAGAACAGAGATCAACAAGTGCAGATACTCCACCTTCCTCCACTATTCGTAGAGCATTACCAGGGTTGAAAGCAAGATTCCATAGTGCTCCTGCAGCAGTTTCATGAACATCCTGAAAGTGGAAAGTGACTTGGATTTAATCAGGATTTTACATGTATACACAGTTAAATATGTTAAAAAGAAAATATATAAAAAATTGTTTCAGAGATAAGAAATACTTATTGTGAAAGTGTAACGTTGCCAATACACAAATTATCTTTCATAAGAGGCTAAAATATGAAAGCTTGTCCATAATGCATTAAAAATGCATCAGTCAACAAGGAGAGTGGAGATTTTGACATGATGGGTACACTTTTATAGTTATACTCATGTATGTAACTATATATGTATATGCAATTGAAGATGATCCATGACTTGATTGAGTGTTGTGCACAATGAATTAATATGAACTGTTAATACAGCCTTTAAAGAGAAAAAAGCTTGTAGCACACACCAATATAAGAGCAAACAGCTACTCCAAAACAACTTTAAAGTTTAAACAATGTAAATAACAATAGGGCAAGCAAGGACCTAATCGAATCAGCGAATCACCAAAATCAGATACGTTTCTGGCATTGTTATGCAGTTGTGTAGCATTGACTAACAAACAGACCCATCGACAAAGAACATCAATGGAATAAATTACCTCAGCTTCAGACCGTGCCAACGCAATCAGAGGTGCAACACCTCCTTCTCTTCCAATGGCAATGCTAAGGAAACAAGAACCAATATTAATGAATATAACTATATAAGTATGATATAGTATAGAAAGATGATGAAATACCACTTTGTGTGACCAAATTGAAATCCAAATATTAGTCTAGGAGAAGAAAAACAAAAGTGTTACAAATCTTTCATTAACAAGAACATTTTAGAAGATATCAACAAGGATTACCAACTACAGTAGGGCACACTGAGCTAGAATCATTTACCTTGTTAGAGAAACTGAGAACTATAGACCAGAACAGGTCCTCTAATCCTTTTTCAGTTTTTGGCAAAGTCATTTAGTTGGATACTATCTATGATGCTGCTAAGATTGTGAAAAGAAAAGTATATGCTTAAAACCGCATGTAAATTCACACCACAGACAACTGCCTATATGTTATTTTAATAATGAATAGATACGTCTTAAACCTTTCCACTAAATCAAGCACCAAATCTAATTGCATCCATCACTCCCCCTAAAGCAGGCCAGAGCATAAGGAACTTATCTGAGAACTGAGAGAATCTCGGGGATTTGATGTAGACATCATAGTTGATCATTAGGTTGAGAGATAACGGTGATATGATATCTCCAGATAGGATACTTTCCCAAATGAAATGATAGTCTAAATCAATGTGTTTAGTCATCAAATAAACATTAGATTCTAAGTGATAATGAAGCTGCTTTGTTGTCACATATAAGTGTCACTTGCATAATCTACCCAGATCAGAATTTTTTTCATCAGTTGTGTAAGCCAAATGAGTTTGCTAGTAGTTGAGGCAATGGCTTGATATTTCTCCATTTAGTTGTTAGCACTAAAATTTCATTATAGGTTTACCAATATCTTTGGTCTGAAATGATAACAAAGAAGTTTCACTTCAAGTATACAACGGTAGAATCATTAACTATGCCTATAATAACAGTATCCTTCACATACACAATGAGGTATGGGTCATATGGTGATAGAATCTTTGCTCCTAGTCATGTCAAATTGATGGCAACAAAACTACATCATCCAAACCAAGCCCAAGGAAATTGTTCAAGTCCATACAAAGACTAATCACATATCCAATGCCTGCCCTGAACAGTTGACTCAACTGAGTTCAGTACTCAAAAGAAAATGTACTAATTTCAATAGTACAAGAGCCCAACATTCTCCAACAACCCAGATAGAAAAAATCACTCTCCCCTCCTAAAAGATTAACCATATAAAGACATATTTACCAGGTACAGATCTCCATCTGTACAGTTGTGCCAAGCAGTGCAACAAAGGAACAACTATCACTACTAGAAAGTCTTGAAACACACAGCAACTGAGCTTCTCCACTGCATATATACCACATTTAAGTTGTCAAGATGATCAATGACACTTGACCATCCAGTGGAACTCCAACAGATTCGAACTTGACCATCACCACTATCAAGATGATCAATGCATTGAAACTTGATTGAATCAGTGAAAGCCTTCATACCTTGCACTCGGAATGTTCATGCCATCATTTTTCATTCAATTAATGAAATGATTCAGCTAGATTTTGGGTCCTGGTCTATATTAGTTATGGCTAATGCTCAATTAGTAGTGAGGGTCTGAGGGATAAAGAAAAAATTGCAGGATAAGTTGAGCCTGTAGCAGTCAGAACTGTAAAATAATATACAAATGCAAATACCTAATTCCTTGCATTACCACTTAAATAACAAAATTCCAGCAGAAAAGGGATATTAATTATTAAACCTTCATCCCATTTGGAATTAGATAAAGGGAATGGTAGAGAGGGATTTGGAATTAGATACTTATAGAAGATATGGCATTCGCCCTTAAATTAAAATATTAGACCTAACCCAATCCTAAAAGTTGGCTCATAGAATGAAGATTACTCTCACCTTGTACACTATTAATTGGTATTATCTCCAGTAAATGTGGGACTACAACAGCCCAAAAAGGTCTAAAAAGTCTTTAAAGTAAAATTAAAAGAAAAAAGTGGTAAACAGCCTATTTTAAGATTTCTAAACTTTTGTGGCTTGTCTGTCATAAAAATTTCAATTCAAAATATGAATTGAGATAGGATTACAATAAATTAATGAAAGCAGCTTAAAAATTTCCAAAACCCTCAAAGATCATTTTGAAAAAAAAATTGAAAGAAAAATAGATTCATCAAAAAGGTTGCAAAAAAAATATAAGTGCCCACACATAATCCGTCAAAAACAAAAGCTGAACATTACAAATTACAATAAACTCACTAGATCCAAAGATTGACAAAAACTACACTCCAAAATAACATAATCAATCAGTCATAATTCATAAAGAGACATCATTTTTTCAAGTTGACAACTGGTCTACCCAAACACTCTGCTACATATGCCAAGAGTTCTAAACATTTCTTAAGAATCAAGATTCAGAAAATAAATGATAGTATCATTGGGATAAAATATAAAAGGAACTCATAAAAGTACCTATTAGCTTCAGAGACTGACAATCCCCAGAGAGCACCGGCAGCCCTCTCTTGAAGTCCTGGGGAGGCATTAGAGCAAGATTGGGCAAGAACAACCTGTATAAACCACAAGGTCAAGGCATTAAATAAACTGAACATTTCAGTTTCCAATAAAACCAATGCTTAAATTTACATGGTCCATGAAGAACATTGTTTTTCTTCAAAAAAGGGAAAATGATGTTATTCATCTCAATAGCCCACTACTCATGAATAGTAAAAAAAGGGACTGAGTTTCAACAAAGAAAATGTAAACATAGTTGGTAAAGTGATCCAAATTGCAGTTAATTATTCTACAAGTTTCCAAATAAAGGAATGTAAATATAAGTTAAAACACAATTATAGTTGACTAAAACTCTAAAAGTATACATTAGAAAATAGCAACATATTGATCTCATAGTTATCAATCCCAGATAGTGGTGCATAGCAGCTGACCTCAAAATGCTATTGCAGAATGGGCAGTGGTTTAAAAAATTTTATATATAAATATATAAATATAATATATACATAACAACATACTTATTTAATGCGAAAAAGAATGTTCATAAATTCATAATTCAAGGTGTAAGACACTGTTTGGAAAACTGGATTGGCCATTGAACTAATAAAGACACTCATTCACAATTTAATTTATTTAAATACACTGTCAGTGTAAAGCCTTTTTCTTTACCAACATCCAATAATAGATTGGCATGTAACCAATTATTCTTGATTTATATAATTGTTAGAATATTGTAAATATAGAAATATGTAATTAGGATTGATTGTATATGATTGTATTTTGATCCTGTATTTATTACATTGCTATTATAAAAAGGCTACTCCGATGTGTATTCAAACACACGGAATTCATCCAATGCCTCTCGGTTTCTTTGTTTTCAACATGGTATCCGGAGCCTAACGAGAGGCAACCCTAATCCGTGCTTTACCCAGTGGGCCCACTGCTCACCGGCGAAATTTTTTTTTTTGAAACCTGTGTCTCATCTCCAGGTTTCTCTTCGGTCGTGTGCCTTTTTCCGACTGCTTCGGCTTTCTTCCGCTGTTTTCTCCCACGTGCACAGTACCCTGCCACTATCCCCACCTCCGTCTAGCGACTTTTCCGACCACCGACTCCCAGATCGGAACTGCCACCCCCAGATCGGCTGAACCCCGAAACCCGGTCCCCGCCGGCCGCCGTACACGCCCCCACACGCACCATCTTTGATCGTGTTTTTCTCTCTCCTGGCCACACCACCACCGGCACGTGGCGGCGCGTGGAAGCTCCGACCAGCCTCCGCCTTACATCGTCGTGCTCGCCTTGGCCTATAGATTCTGATTCTGCCCTTGCTTTTTTGGTTTGGACATCGTTTGACACTGCACACGTTGGGTCAGCGGTTGATTCCAATCTTCTTCATGCTCGGTTGGGTCACCCAAGTCTTCATAAATTGCAAATAATGGTGTCCACCCTTTCCAAGTTGTCTACATTATCTTGTGAGTCATGTCAATTAGGTAAACATAGTCGTACTTCTTTTAATAATCAAGTCTTAGGTCAAGCTACGTCTCCTTTTAGCTTAGTTCATTCTGATATTTGGGGTCCGGTCGTACAGTGTCTAATTTGGGCTATCAATATTTTGTTACTTTTATTGATGATTACTCTAAGTGTACCTGGTTATTTTTAATGAAAAATCGTTCTGAGTTATTTTCAATCTTTCAAAATTTTTGCAATGAAATCAAAACTCAGTTTGGTGTTCCTATCCGTATCTTGCGTAGTGATAATGCCCGTGAATATTTTTCTAATGCATTTCAAACTTTTATGGCATCCCATGGGATTTTACATCAAACATCTTGTGCCCATACTCCTCAACAGAATGGTATTGCCGAAAGGAAAAATCGACATCTTGTCGAAACCACCCATACACTTCTTTTACATAGTAATGTTCCTCATCGGTTTTGGGGGATGTTGTTCTTACAGCTTGTTATTAAATTAATCGCATGCCCCCCTCCGTCCTTGATAATCAGGTACCTCACTCCATCTTGTTTCCTCATCAGTCTTTATATTCTTTACCTCCTCGTGTTTTTGGTTCTACTTGTTTTGTCCACAACCTTGGCACGGGCAATGATAAACTCTCTGCCCGAGCTACTAAGTGTGTGTTTCTTGGTTATGCCAGATCTCAAAAAGGTTACCAATGTTACTCCCATAGTCTTCATCGTTACTTTGTTTCGGCTGATGTTACCTTTTTTGAGTCTACTCCATACTTTTCGCCTAATGTTGAGAACCGTGTGTCTTGTCCTATTTCTTCTGGTCCTGTTTCTCTTTCTCCCATGCAGGTTATATATCAATCTTCAGTGGTCGCCGATATCCCAACCAATCGACCTCGTCCTCTTCAGGTATATCAATGCCGGCCCCGTCCTGCTCTGGAGGTTCCAGCTGATGAAGTCCCATCTAACTCACCTTTGGATCCAACTCCTCCGGCTCCGCCCACTGATAGTAATTTCCCTATTGCTATCCGTAAAGGTATTCGTTCCACTCGTAATCCTTATCCTCATTATGTTGCCTTGTCTTATCATCATCTGTCACCTTCCCATTATATTGGTGTGTCTTCTTTGTCTTCTATTGCCATTCCTAAAAATGCAGGTGAAGCTTTGTCCCATCCTGGATGGCGACAAGCCATGGTTGACGAAATGAGTGCACTACAAAGCAGTGGAACTTGGGATCTTGTTCCTCTTCCCTCCGGTAAGACAGTGGTCGGATGTAGGTGGGTCTACACAGTCAAAATTGGTCAAGATGGTTCTATTGATCGTTTGAAAGCTCGTTTGGTGGCCAAAGACTATACTCAGATTTTTGGCCTTGATTATGGTGATACCTTCTCCCCGGTGGCTAAGATGGCTTCTGTACGCTTATTCTTCTCCATTGCTGCTATTAGTCATTGGCCTCTTTTTCAGTTGGACATCAAGAATGCCTTCCTCCATGGTGATCTTACAGAAGAAGTATATATGGAGCAACCACCTGGTTTTGTTGCTCAGGAGTGTTCAAGATTGGTTTGTCGGCTTCGGAAGTCCCTATATGGTCTTAAACAATCCCCAAGAGCATGGTTTGGCAAATTCAGTACTGTCGTAAAAGAATTCGGCATGACTCGAAGTGAGGCGGATCATTCTGTTTTCTATTGCCATTCTACCTCCGGGTGTATTTACTTGGTTGTGTATGTTGATGACATTGTCATCACAGGGAGTGATCACACTGGCATTGTTCTCTTAAAACAACACTTACATCATCACTTCCAGACAAAAGATCTTGGAAGACTTCGCTACTTCTTAGAAATAGAGGTGGCACAATCTAGTTCAGGTGTTGTGATTTCTCAAATAAAGTATGCGTTAGATATTTTAGAAGAAACCGGCTTGATGGGGACCAAACCGGTAGATACTCCCATGGACCTTAATACTAAGCTTATGCCAGAACAGGAGAAGCCTCTCTCAAATCCAGAAAGATATAGAAGACTAGTTGGAAAGTTGAATTATCTTACTGTCACACGTCCTGACATTTCCTTTGCAGTCAGTGTAGTACGTCAATTTTTCAACTCTCCTTGTGAAGGTCATTGGGATGCAGTCATCCGCATCTTAAAATATATCAAAGGCGCACCAGGTAAAGGACTCTTGTATGAAGACAAGGGTCATACTCGAATAACTGGATACTCAGATGCCGACTGGGCAGGATCTCTTATTAATAGGAGGTCTACAACGGGGTATTGTGTTTTCCTTGGGGATAACTTGGTTTCTTGGAAGAGTAAAAAGCAAAGTGTTGAAGCCCAGTCAAGTGAATGAGCGGAGTACCGAGCCATGGCTTTGGCCACATGTGAGCTCATATGGCTCAAACACTTGCTTGAAGAACTAAAATTTGGGGAAACTACATCTATGACTCTCATTTGTGACAATCAAGCTGCGTTGCACATTTCTTCTAATACGGTGTCTCATGAAAGGACCAAACACATTAAAGTCGACTGCAACTTCATAAGAGAGAAGATTGTATCAGGGGAAATTGTTACAAAATTTGTAAATTCCAATGACCAATTGGCAAATGTTCTCACAAAGTCTCTTAGGGGTCCTCGCATTAAATACATGTGACAAGCTTGGTGTATAGGATTTATATGCTCCAGCTTGAGGGTGAGTGTTAGAATATTGTAAATATAGAAATATGTAATTAGGATTGATTTTATATGATTGTATTTTGATCCTGTATTTATTACATTGCTATTATAAAAAGGCTACTCTGATGTGTATTCAAACACACGGAATTCATCCAATGCCTCTCGGTTTCCTTGTTTTCAACAATAATAATTACTTCAAAAGTAATATTTATGATGAATTCTAATTGGTTGATCTATCTATTCTAATTGGTTGATCTATTTTCCACCTATAATAATGATGATGATGATAATCATAATGATAATGATTTATAGTCTATAAACACTGAATCATATTATGTTATTGAAATGGATGATTTTCTCATCCATGAATAACATTGTCCTATGATAATAAATTAAAAAAGAAAGAACTCAAAACCACATCCGTCCAATCCAATACTTTATTGGTGTTCTTTAATTTGCTCACAAAGAATGCTTGATGAAACACTTAGAGAAGCCCAATTAGGTTTGCACATAGTCCCTAAATTAGGTTTCTTATTCGATTCCATGCACCGCTCTTCTCCTTTTCTTGTGTGACTGCAAGACAACCATCCCACAAGGTGCAGCAATCTTTGAGTGCCAGTCGCATTTGGGGGTACACCATAATCATCAAAGATGGTTTAACAAGCAATTTTTCCCAATTGATAGTAAGATGTGAGCAAATCCAATCTCGTTATAGAACTTTGGCAGCTTCTCTCGTCTCCATTGGCACCGGCAACTAGAAGCTAATTGTCTTCGGTGAAAACATGAGTCAGAAAAATGAATCACAAGTGATAAACCAATCTTTGGTTTTTCAAATAAACCGTTGATTGGCCATTTTACTGGTTTCAGCGGTTTTGTTTCGGTTGTATGGGTTTTCACCACTTTTTTAATGCTCTAATTTTGTGGATCATTTGGACTGGATCACTAGTTTTCCTGTCAAATCTGTCGGTCCAGTCAGGTTTTCTTAACATTGGCATATGCAAAATTATCAATAAAATATAATAGGTCTTAAGCAACAACAGAAGAGTCATTGCTTGCTGTCTACTGTTACCGTGAATCAATAATAGATAACAGAACAGAGGCAGCAACACATCATTGCAAAAAAGATAAAAAAAAATGATGGATTTGTCGGAAAAGTGACCGGAGATGGTGGCTCCAATGACAGTTGCACAGCAGAACAGGGGAGACTGAAGAGGGGGGCAAGGCAAACAGAGACTTCCATTAAGAGAAAACGTGGGGAAGAAAAGAGATGTTATGGATTTTTGAGGACATCTTGAAATGGGAACAAAAAGACCATTGTACCATTAAAAAATTTTCATAATCAACTGTTTTCAAGGGCAAGAAAAGAATTTTGGTCCTTTTCTCTGTGGCGCCACTATTGCGACACAGACCCCACTTTTGTAGCCATGAAACAAGGTGTGATGCCCACAAAGGAAAAACACTCCGTTATGTCAAGATATGATATTAATAATTATGATCAATCCTATTTTTCTATTAAATAAAAGTAACCTCAATATGCTACAAAACATACCAAGGCCTGAACTCCACCCGCTGCTGCAATGGCCTCCCGATTTCTATCATCAAATGACAAATTCCAGAGTGCACCGGCCGCTTCTTGCCTGTAAAAATATGATAATTATTAAGTTATATCAACAAAGGAATGAATTTAACATTTTTGCAAATACAAAATCACAGGTCAACAAGAAGAGCATAAAGGGTAAACCTATCATGAACCAACCCTCCCAAAAGTTCAAGCCGTCAAATGAAGGCATATATGGGTGGCTTTAAACTTTTAAAGCATCACACCCCCACATACAAGAACCACCTATCTTGTGATTAACTTAAATTTTTTTACCTTGTGCTTGGATGAAGAACTTTATAATTCTACATATTGTTAAACTAATAATGAGTGATGATTAAAAAAAAGTCAATTACAAAAGTAAATGTAAATGGTAATCTAAGATGAGTTCAACAAAAAAGGAGGAATTTTAAAATTCTCTTTTAAAATGTGTCATTTGAAATTCCTCTTACACGCACTAAAATTATTTGCGTTAGAATTTTGTAGTATTACTAAAACTCTTCTTTATCATTCAAGCATATTGTCAATTTCAAAATTCTCCACCCAAACATAAGGTTAATGTATGGACTAGTGCAAATGCGACTCTAGGCCACTTGGTCATAATCATTAAAAAAAAGCTTACAGGCCCACCAGACAGCCATTATAGGACAAAAATAAATAGGTTAAGTGGGCAGGATAGAACTTGGAAAGAATATAAATTTGATGAGTACTTCTCCTATCTAATAGTTGATGTATCATGTATCCACCAAATAATCAGACAAATTGTAATATAAATTGGATAAATATAACAAAATTACCCTCATTAAATTACAAATAATCAGGTTGGATTGGGTGTTTGGGTTGGGTTGGGTAGAAATTCCTCATACCCAAATAGTCCAGGTTTGGGTCAAGTCAATAACATTTTAAACCTGCCCAACCCGAATCCTTAATTTTCTTTTGTTAACTTTTCGCTATTCTTTGATCTTTTAACGTTATTTTTTGAAATAATAAATATTATCTTTCACTCGATGACTTGACTTGAAACAACTCAAATTTGATCAGTCAGTTCAATTTGAGTTGAAGACAAAATTTGTCAAAAAAACTGATCCAACCACATCCAGAGGATTGATTGGAAATAGATTGTTTCTGGGAGATAATCGTTACTTTTTTTTTTTCAAAACCTCTCTTCAAAACTAGCAAAATAATTATTTCTCCAAATAAGTTGAACCAAGCATGCACATGATTGGTTCAGATCAAATCATCAAAATTTTCCCCAAACAAACCCATGGCCACCCCCCAAGGGCTGATGGGAGTTGTTATTGGTGGCGAAGTTTGGCAACTAGTGGAATAAATGAGAGGGTGACTTGTTTATCTAATCCTACTTCTTTTTAACATAACCCCTCCCACATGATAACTTTTAACTAATGAGCAGGGGAGAAGTTATTAATATGAGCCTATCCAAGGAAATTTTTAACAAAGCATAAAAGTAATATGTAAGTACAATAACACACACATGGAAAGAACCAATTAAAGATTACCTGACACCTTCATGGGGAGCACGTGTCAGTTGAACAAGAGCCTCAAGGGCACCTGCTTCTTGTCCAACTGCGGCATTATTACTGTTGCTATCTCCATGTGCAGCTAAATTGGCCAATGCACGAGCAGCCTGGTGGTTAACAAAACTTATGTTAACTATCCCATCAATTCAACTGCATTCCCTCAATGATGGAAAGGCAAGAATTGAAAAAAACATACAACTAAAGAATAAATATACAAGTTTAATATTAGCACATTTGCATCTTTACTTAATGTAACCAAGAAGATGTGATGATTCATGAGAACTGATTCAGCCAGATCAAAATTAGCAATTTAGCAATGTCTATATTTGCAGGATCACAACTAAAATGTGCAGGCTATCCCACATGCAGAACATGACCCTCAACCAGAATAAGCCACGAGGTAGAATACGTCCCCATCAAAAACGATATGACATTTTCAAACTATTTTTTCCTCTCAATATGTATAAAGAAGCTATATAACTTTGTGATGTGTGATGAATGGTCCTACAAATAAAATTAGCAGAAAGAAAAAATAAAATCCATACATTATATTGAAAACCACATGTACAAATAGTCAAACCATGATTCTTGTTCCACTTTGTCTACATCATTATCTATCCAGAACAGGAAAGACAGGATAGGAAATATAAGTCTGAAAATTCAATGAAGGAAGCAAGAATCAGACAGATAATAGATATGAAATTCTACATGCAAGTAAAACCACCTTGTATTGTGATAGCACCATCCATTTGGAAGGGATTTAGGCATTGCCAAGCCTTCCAACTTCCCAAGTTAAAGACTAGAAGGTAAAAAATGAACAATAAATGACACCACCATTCACCACCGCTTGGCACAAGGAAAAAGGAAAGAATAATTATCAATCATGAAACAATCATAAAAGCATTTTAAGACATTACCATGAGTTCAAATATTCAATTGGTGGCTATTAACTACCTAATAAAGTAGCTTCAAAGATTTTAAATTTTAATAATACCTATATAAGAATGTAGTAATACCTGCTCTTGCACTCCCTCAAATTTGCAGTTACGAGCAAGCATCACCAGAGCATGTACACCTCCTGCCATGGCAACCTCTATACTACATTTGTCATCAGCTGCCAAATTAGCCAATGCACCAGCTGCGCGTTCCTGAAAAATAAAAATCATTATAAGCATTGCATAACAGTAGCTTCAATTACCAGATAGAAGAAGAGAAGCAATATAATAGAAGGCACTTAACATAATCAATACCGTAAGATCAGAGTCAGTGAAACTTACTAAAACACCATCTCCACTAGAGGACCACTTGAATATAAGATCCACTAAAGCTTGTATGCCACCAGCTTCAGCAATGGCACCCTATGATGAAAGCCTCTTCAGTTTTTTACTTGTTGCATAAAATTTCAAAAGCTGAAAAATTAAGCAAGAAACAAAACCCAACCTTGTGCTCTTCTCCAACAGAGAGATTCCATAATCCTCCAGCAGCCTCTTCAGCTACCAGCTTGTTCATTGACCTTGCCAAACCAGCGAGAATTTCAATCCCACCCTCTTCTGCAACAGCTTTGGCAACATTGGCATTGACAGACAAATTGGCAATGGCCTGCAAATTTAGAAAGTTTGGAGGACAGATACATCATATATGTCAGATTTTCTTTGGTCAGATTTTCGAGTAAGACATTAAAAGGCATCGGATTGTCCATACGACTGTACAGTAGTTACACATTCAAAGGCATTGGATATTGGGAGTACCTCAAAATATAAATATCAATTTTTCTTTGCAAAACTACAAATAAAAAATACTAGAATGATCAGATGGACCATGACCATGTATGCACAAATGGGAAGAGAGAGTACCTTAGCTGCCTCAGACTGGAGCCCTTCCCTCCAAGATTTTGCCAAACCAAGTAGGAGGCGTATGCCACCATCTCGCATAACCGCTTCAGCCCTTCCGCAATCTATGCTAGCATTTTCGTCATCAATTACAACAAAAGTTGCAAGACCTGTGGCTGCCCTCTCTTGAACATCCTCTTGAGAACTCTGCATTAGACTTAGCAAAAGTGCTCCACCTTGTTCAACCCAAAAATTATCAAGACCCTGTTGGGCACTCTCGGCAGATCGCAAAAGTGTATGGGATAGCATCCACTCGAGCCAGGGTATAATTTCATTAAGTTCCTTATCATTATTCTTTGAAGTCCTCCAGTCCAAAAATACATTCTTTCCTCCATTTGTATTATCAAAAAATGAAGAAGCTAGTCCTTTAAAAATATCATTAAAAAGGGAAATTAATAACTTGTTTCTAAATTTATTTGCAGGGAAGCTGGTGTCTTCTTCAAGGATTGGACAATTCAAAGCAATTATAACCCTTAAATTCTGTGATAAGGATAACAATCTGGCAACAGCAGATGGACCGACATCAGTTCTTGAAACATCTAATCCGATCAGGTTCGGAAGCTTATACCAAAGATTGGAAACCACACCCCACTTCATACTTGACGTCCCCGCAACAGAAAGGAAACGAACTGATGACATATTTCCCAATGCATGCTCATCAACATTCAAACAGTCAATGAACCCAATATCAGTCAACTTTGGACAATGCTTAGCCAAGGCATTAATTGCATCAGCGTTAACATCCCTAATGCCTGAAAGTCTAAGTTTATTCAATCTAGGGCAGCAATGAGCTATTGCTTTAATAGCATCACTACTGATTCTCTCACAAAAATCCGGTCCAAGCTGAAGGCTCTCAAGCAACTCATGCCGAGCCGCAATCACCGAAAGAGTTGCATCAGTAATCTTCCTGCAATAATCACCACTCAATTCACGCAAGTTCCTAGCTCGAAGATGAATTATTGCATCGGCGGACTCTGCCCCGCGAAACCTAAGCTTCTGAAGATTCACACACCTAGGAGCAAGTGATGATGCCATGCTGGCATCAAACCTATGGGACCGAAGATCCAGAGAGTTCCATAAACACGGTGAGCTACCTAGAAGCCTCCATGTCTTGCAAGTTGACGATAAACTAGCTCGATCTCGATAACTCAAACATGACAAGAGCTGAATTACTGTGTCATCAGGTAGACTCCTCCAATCAACATCCCCTATCCGGCATTCCAAATCCAAAACCTCATCTTGGATTTCAGGGAAACTAGACACCACCACATTCCCTTTGCTTCTCCTTGCCACCTTCCTCCTCACTCTACGACTCATATCTCAGCACAAAAACCACAGCAACACCTTCAAACTTGAAAAACCCAAATCTCTAAATACCACTGAAGAAACAATTCACCAGCACAATATCCTCAAACACACAAATCCAAAAACCATTCAAAATAACAAGAAATAAAAACACACCACCCTCCAAAATCCAAACACTCCCTCACCCCAATACAATTAACAAAAAAACCCTAGTCCTCCATCAAAGTTAACAAATTATAAAACAATAAAAAAGAAGCAGAAAACTCACAAACAATCCAGCCCTAGATGCGAGAAAACAGATAAAACCCAGAATTCATATGAGAACAGGAACACAAAAATAAAATAAACATAAGAAAAAATTATTTTTTTCTTCAAACCTGTGAGCTCAGGGTATGTGGTCTTTGGTGGGAACACAAATCAGATACATTTAAGAGAATTTGCAAGAAACCCAATAAAGAAAAAAGAGTGAAGAATGAAGCTTGGTTGAATGGGGGTGTGAGAATTGAAAGGGGAACCCAGACCCTGAAAAGGGTTGGGTTATATATATAAGAGTTGAGAATGAAGGAGAGATAAATGGAAGAAGGGTAAGGGTTAGATAGAAGGAGAGAAAGAGAAAGAGAATTACAGCATTGGGAAATAAAACCAAGCCAAACCAAGGAAGAATGATGATGAGGATGGGAAGGAGAACAACAACGCTGTGAAACTACAGCTCATAAAATCAGCATCTTATATATATATATATGATTTTTTTCTTACACACATCTTGAGGGCTTGTACATACATGTATATCATATGTATATGTATAACCTTCATGTTGGAGCAAATATATATCTAACCTTGGTCAATAATGTGAGATTTTATATATACACACGATCAAAATACATGAACTTGTATAACTTTATAGTTCAAACATGAAATATTAGGTCAAAGACAAATGTTTCTTTGTGATTATTGTGTATTTGTTTTAATATGACGTAAAATAGTATGGACGTGTTTATTTTATTTTTTTTCTTTAACGTGACGAATCACATCTATTATAAAATAATATTTTAACTTATACATTAATGTGATCAATCATGTTGAATGTAATACGGCTTATAACATTTGTTATATGTGTATCAAACGTGATAATTTTGAGCGGGTATAAGATAAATTCAAATATACATGTGATATTAAAGTAATGGAGTTAGGGGTAATAAAAAGAAGAATATCGTGAAATAAAAATGAGAGAACCAGACTTACTAAAACACATGAAACTTGTAAATAAGACAAATCATATTTAGTTTTTTTGTTAGAAAAGATGTTTACATCCAGTGTTCCAATGTCTCACAAAGAATTGTATTTTGTAGATGATACCGTGAGAGAACGGATTTGACTAACAATTAAATCTATTGGACAATTAGGTCTAATGGAAGAGGTTAATTTCTCATCAAGCATCAAACCAAGTTTTCGACTACAAGTAAACATGTAAATTAGTCCATAGATAATGTTTTTATAATGTAACTATGTTAAAATTGGTATATAGAGTTATGTTGTTTATCTTATCTATTTTTTTAAAAATATATCATAAAGAATTTATAAAAACTCAAGCATTCAAACACAAATAAATTATTTTCATATTTATTTTTTCATAATCGATTATGACAACAACCAATTATAAAAATAGTTTCTAAAAATAATCTATACCAAACATGCCCTTATATATTTGTCTTACCCATGATATAGTTGGAACCATATTATCTAGAAAATAGTCTTTTCACGTGTTTTTTGTTTTTTTTTAATGTAAATTAAAAATACTATAAAATGAAATTTCAATCCTGAACATTTTAAACTAACACTTATAATTTAATTTTTATCCCGTTCATATGCTAATGAGTTGTGACTTAATTAGCATTATAAGTTGAGATTATAGAAAAAAATCACAATTCAATTCATATTAAATAAGCTTATTAGGAAAAAATAAAAAAGTTTTAATTATGAACAAATCTTAAATAAGACCATCTTTACCAACAGAGGTTGATCCAAATGATAAGCGGTTTTGTAATAGTTTAAGAAAAGGTTCTAAGTTTGAGACTTTGTATATATAATAATTCTTGCTACATGATCTAGACGGACACAATCACCTTTGAAAGATACAACTCTAGGAGAAAAAAGATTAATTTTAATTATAATATGTGACTAAAAATATATATAGGTGGATATATACACCTTATAAAAGCACCTTATTTTCTCGATTTTCACTTTCAATTGGTATATTACATTTATGTGGAAAATCATATAAGATGGAACAAATTAATTGTAATGATTTTTATTTAACTAGTTGGCTTCTTTTTCTTTTTGTCGATTGACTATTTGGCTTCTAGTTTAATAAGATTAAAAGGGACAAAATTTAACTGAACTGTTCTTTACAGGGGGTGTAGAGATACGCTTGTAGAACAACTCAAAATATATATGAATGTGTTTTTGATACAAAGCAATGTGTGTATAATTACAAATACGGAGAGTCTTTGTATGTTGAGGCGGAGTGTAATGTACTCTGTGGCGGTGTCACAGTCCGCCTGACGGGGTCTTCTTTGTCTTGACCCGATTGGGGGTGGTACCTACAATCGTTCTCCGACGCTCAAGTCAGTATTTCAGAATACTTAGAGACTTAGAAAGACAGTCAGAGAGAATTATGCAAGTAAGAGAGTGTAAGGTTTAGAAATGGGGGAGATCCCTTATACCTTTTTGAGTGAGGTTTATATACCTGTTACTGGTGCTCCATTATTGGTAGGACCCGCTCCTTGTCTTCAGGCATAATGCTGAAAAGGTAGTGGGTCCCTGCGCCGTTTACATGCACCATTATTGTAGTAGGTATCACCACTTGTCTGGAAAGCGTTAGTGCTTTAATATTTTATTGTTATTCCCTTTAATGCGTGACAGCGTGATTCCCATTATTAACCTCTCAAGACAGAGTCAATCTCGTGCCGGGGTTGTGAGTATGGGCTCGCTACGCAGTGTGGGAAATTCAATATTCCGCCAATATTGAGCCTATGGCTTGGCGGAGTAACAACCTTGGCAGGGTTACTTTCCTTGGTGGAGTAACATGCCTTGGCGGTGTGAGGTGCCTTGGTGGCGTAACATGCCTTGGCGGGGTTGCGTTCCTTGGCGGAGTAACATGCCTTGGCGGAGTTACTTGACCTGGCGGTATGCATTCCGTATAGAAGTATTCGTAGTGTATTTAAAGCATACTTCTCTTTATTCAAAATGCTGATCTGGCAAGGCATTAAAGCCATGCTCTTGGGGGCCAGTGTTAGGACCGGATCATATGCCCCCTAGCTTGTTATAGTGACTGGCGAAGTCACTTTAATGAGCTATAACACTTAAGTTTTAGCTTTTATAGGCATGGGTTTAGGCGGTGTTTGCTAGAGCAGGATTTTTCGGACAAGTGTTTTCGTGCATTTAATGCTTTCATTATTACTCGTCACGCCCGTCATTAATGCGCCTCAAGACCATGTTTTTGCCTCTTCAATCTCCCACTGCCACGTATGCCCTCGTAACGATTGCCATTCCAATGATGGGACATAAATACGTGGGATGGCAGTTGAGAAATGTTTTCGAGGTTACCACCGTGGGCCTTGGATTTTGAAAATGCGGCCCATGAAATATGTGCCCTTAGATATATCTATTGGTTTCAGCAAAAAAGGAACCGTCAGTGAGACTAATCCAACGGTTGTTAATGCATGTTTGAATTTTAGAACCGTTGATGAGATTTATCTAACGGCTGCAAACACATCTTCGAGATTTTTGAGGATTCGCTTATTTCCCCCCAAGCCATGCCTATAAATAGGTAAACTCTCAGGAGGGAAATGTTTTGCTTCATCTCTCACTTCGTATTTGTTTGCTGAAAGTGTTTTTGCTACTCTCTTGCGAGTTTATTGGTGTTGGAGTTCTTCTATACTTTCAGAAGCTTAAGGTACTCGCTTCTTCCTCTTCTTTGCTTCTTCATTTTCATTGGGTTGGTTTTATTTCTCCTTTTTGTGTGGTCGTAAAAAGGAAGATGAGAGGAAAGGGGTCAGAGTCTCGTTCTAGGGTTTCTGTTCGTCCCATGTTTTCTGACATTGAGAGTGAAGATGAGGCTTTTTATACTGGGAGGGACTCAACGTTTTACAGCAGCGTGGGGTACTTTAGTAATGCTGTACATTCGTTTGTGTCAGAAGGTGTTTCCCATACACAAGTGCTGACAATGGCAGAGTGTCAAAATATCGTGTTGCATGGACTGGACTGGGAGAAGACGCTTGAGATTGACCCCTACTGTTGGGTTGAGGAAGATGTTAAGGGTACTTCCTCTCGCCATGCAACAACTAGTGGCGGTGTAGTGGAGTTCTCTGTGCCTATCTGGAAAGATGAACGGTATGAAGATAGGTTCATTGTTCGCTCTCTTAAGACATTCGAAAGGATTTGCCATCGCCCTCAGAATAATCGTACAATATATATGTATGATATTCTGTTTACTCAACTGGGGGTACGCTTCCCATTGAACAAATTTCAGATGGGCGTTCTTAGGTTCTTGGACTGCGCCCCTTCTCAGCTGCACCCTAATGGTTGGGGGATAGTTCGTAGTTTTGAGGTGATGGCTGAGCATCTGGAGTTTACGCCCACTGTGGCGTTGTTCTTTTCTTTCTGCCGCATCATGAGGAGAGTGAACGTTAAAACGGGCGGCATGGGCTTTGTAACCCTTCGGACGAAGCCTAAGATTTTAAACTTCAAGGCGTTCGCCGACTCTGCCAAGGAAGGCGGACTTCACTTCAGGATGAGTTTTGTGAAGGTGTCCGTTAGGAAGGACAAGCCCGTCTTCTGGCGGAGTAAAGAGGGAGTTGACAAATTCCCAGTAGCTTGGACTCATGAGCACTTCCTCTTGACTAAGCGAGCGTATGAAGTCGAGGAGAGTGCTCTATCAGCTGTATCTGTGGAAGTGCTCCGGGCGTTGAAGGAGTACAACTCCGTCCACAAGCTGATTCTGTGTCGAAGGCTGCTTGGGCGGGATGCCCCGGGATACTTGAGTAATATGTTAAGACTTTTGGCTTGAATATTACTCTTGTTGTTTCCTGCAGTTTCTGATCAAATTTATGCATGTTGTTTTGCAGGAGAAATTGCTGCATTCCCTGGGATAGAACGTATTAAGAGGATCCGCATGAGCCGTAGGGAGATTGATGCGGAGAATAATGTGCAGCCCAGGAGGAGTCTGACTGCTGCTCTAACAAAGACCCTTCCTTTCCCTGCATCCACCAATATAGTGAATTTTGAAGGTGGTGCAGGGTCCTCAACAGCTGCTGTTGAGAGGCGTTCTAAGAAACGCCAAGAACCAGAAGCTGCTGAGGAGGAAGAAGAGGAAATAGACCTCCAGCCCTTGCAAAGAAGGAGGACCAAAAGCAAGAAGAGGGTTGAGGAAGGAGCATCAATTGATGCTGCCATTGACTTGGAGGAGACTCCGGAAGTACCTGTTGCGGGTACTTCTGCTGCTATGGGCGGAGTTGAGGGTGTCCTCGAAGAAGACGTTGTGGTGGAGGAAACGGAGGGAATTCAAACTCCAATCCGTGTTGTGGAGGATGAGGCAGAGAGGACTGAAGCCTCTTCAGGCCACCAAGTTGAGAACCCCGCCCTGGAATTGACTACCCAAAGGACACCAGTTTTCTTCATTGATGTTCCAGGGGAGTCATCCAGGCGATCCGTCTCTCTGCCTTTGGCGGGGTCTCGATTGAACCCCTTTTTGTACTTTGCAAATATAGGATCCCGCCAGTCGGAGAGGCGTGATCCAGAGTTCATCCTCCGCCCCGACCTCAACTTTGAGGAGATTCCGGACGCCGCTGCAGCTGCGAGGTGGCACCTTGCAGAAATAGATGCCTTCTTGGCCTCTGTACCCCGTATAGCTGATGTTGCTGCTGAGGCCAACATGTTTCAAGCGTCTTTTCATGAGTCCGCTGAAAAGATTCGTAGCTTGGAACATGATAATGAGCAGCTGTCGGAGGTGATTAAGGCCAAGGACAAACACCTTGACACCGCCGATGCTGATATCAAGAAGCTGGAGGATGAGCTGGCTCGGGTGAGAGCTGACAAAGCTTTGCTGGAAAAGCAAGTTTCCGGCTTAAGAGAGCAGAATACAAAGTTGGGCGAGGAGGTGAGTGGACTGTCCCAGGTGAAGGCTGACAATGATCTGCTGAAACAACAAGTTTTGGATCTGACTCAGCAGAAACATAAATTGGGCGAGGATGTGAGTGAGCTTCAGCTGAAGTTGGTTTCCCTTGAACTTAATAAAACCACTGCTGAAGACGCCTGGGTGGCGGAGTTGGACCAAGCAGCTACTGCATATAATAACCTTGAAAAACAGGTTGAAGGGTTGCGAGCTGAAAAAGCTACCTCAGATGCCGCCAGTGAAAGGCTTGACAAGGAGTTACAATCCGCGTTAGATGCAGCTGAGGCAGCGATTGATGATGCTTTCAGCATGGCTGTTCGCCAACTCCGTTATCGCAATCCAGGCGTTGCTCTCTCCACCACAGGCATTCATCCTTACTACGAATTCATCAATGGAGAATTGATGGTGCCTGTCCAGGGGGGTCACGCTCCTGCGCCCAATGTTGAATATATCCTGGCGGACTTGCCTCCCTCCCAAAGTTTAATCAAACCTGGCGAAGGTCAGGCCACCTCTGCCCAACAAGAAGGGATGCCATCCGACCCTTGAAGACCAGCTCCTGAAACCCTTTGCAAGCTTTTGTTTTTATTCGCATTTCAATGATATCGCCTTGTTCCAGGATAGGCTCTGGATTCTTATCAATATTGGCAATATTCAATAAAAAATATATTTTCTGCAAATGTATACTTGTTCATATAAGCAGTGTTTGAGTCCGTCGTATTTATGCCTTGTAAAATGATATTGAGAAGGCGGAATATTCATCTGAGGACTTAATGAAATATGACTAAGTATAACGAGGCGGAATAGCCTTTTTGCAATTCTGGTGAAGTAAAATTCAGTAAGGAGGCGAAGTAGCCTCTTAGGAATTTCAATGAAGTAAATTCAACAATGAGGCGGAGTAGCCTCTTAGGAACTTCAAAGAAGTAGGATTCCGTAAGGAGGCGGAGTAGCCTCTTAGGAATTTCATTGAAGTAAATTCTGTCCTCTTAGGAATTTCATTGAAGTAAATTCCGTAAGGAGGCGGAGTAGCCTCTTAGGAATTTCAATGAAGTAAATTTAACAATGAGGCGGAATAGCCTCTTAGGAACTTCAAAGAAGTAGGATTCCGTAAGGAGGCGGAGTACCCTCTTAGGAATTTCATTGAAGTAAATTCCGTAAGGAGGCGGAGTAGCCTCTTAGGAATTTCAATGAAGTAAATTCAACAATGAGGCGGAGTAGCCTCTTAGGAACTTCAAAGAAGTAGGATTCCGTAAGGAGGCGGAGTAGCCTCTTAGGAATTTCAATGAAGTAAATTCAACAATGAGGCGGAGTAGCCTCTTAGGAACTTCAATGAAGTAAATTCAACAATGAGGCGGAGTAGCCTCTTAGGAACTTCAAAGAAGTAGGATTCCGTAAGGAGGCGGAGTAGCCTCTTAGGAATTTCATTAAAGTAAATTCCGTAAGGAGGCGGAGTAGCCTCTTAGGAATTTCAATGAAGTTGGATTCCGTAAGGAGGCGGAGTAGCCTCTTAGGAATTTCAGAGAGGCTGGATTCCGTAAGGAGGCGGAGTAGCCTTTTAGGAATTTCATTGAGGTCGGATTCCGTAAGGAGGCGGAGTAGCCTCTTAGGAATTTAAAAGGAGTTAAATTCCGTAAGGAGGCAGAGTAGCCTCTTAGGAATTTCAATGAAGTAAATTCCGTAAGAAGGCGGAGTAGCCTCTTAGGAATTTCAAAGAAGCACAATTTTACAAGTGTTGAACTTACTTGAACTTGTTGATAGTGCTTGGGTTTGTTGATTATGTACTCCGTAAAACATTGGAAGTTAGGCGGAGTCAAGTTTTGGATGGAATGTTCAGGATTGCTATGGTGTAGCATATAGCTGTGACACCAATTTATCCTACAAGAAATTGGTTGAACCTCTGAGGCGGTATGGTGCAGCATATAGCTGTGACACCAATTCATCCTGCAAGAAATTGGTTGAACCTTTGAGGCGGTATGGTGCAGCATATAGCTGTGACACCAATTCATCCTGCAAGAAACTGGTTGAACCTTTGAGGCGGTATGGTGCAGCATATAGCTGTGACACCAATTCATCCTGCAAGAAATTGGTTGGATTTTGGGGTTAGCGTGGTGCAGCATATAGCTGTGACACCAGCTCATCCACAAGAAGCCTGCAGGACCTTGGGGGCGAATTAGTGCAGCATATAGCTGTGACACTAGTTCCTCCCATAGGCGGCCTGTAGGACCTTAGGGTCGGTATGGTGTAGCATATAGCTGAGACACCAATCCTTTCCCCCCAAGGAGTTTTCTGTACCTTAGGGTCGGTATGGTGCAGCATATAGCTGAGACACCAATCCTTTCCCCCCAAGGAGTTTTCTGTACCTTAGGGTCGGTATGGTGCAGCATATAGCTGGGACACCAATCCTTTCCCCCCAAGGAGTTTTCTGTACCTTAGGGTCAGTATGGTGCAGCATATAGCTGAGACACCAATTCCCCAAGGAGTTTTTATTGACTCCGTTTGTGAAGCGGCGTTGCATGTTGGTTGATCTTTATGGAATAAAGAGTTATGCGTTTGTGCTTCAGTTTTAGAGTCGTTGTTTTATCTGCATGGGAACAAATTCTGCCATGGATAATCAATTCAAAGTTAGAGTGAAGATTAAATGCAGGAAGACATTTCATTGAGAATGGAACTACATAAAGGATTGAGTTGGGATATATCTTTTCGAAACCCTTTCAAGGAAAGCATACATAGGAAGATCCTTGAGTTAGGAAGAAAAGATCATACCGTATTACCCAACTAACTGTAATATATGCGTAAATTTAAAATGTTCCATTTATTTCTGACCGGAGTGCCATCCAAGTTTTCCAGGCGGTATGTACCCTTGCCCAAAACCTCGATGACTCGGTATGGACCTTCCCAAGTTGGTGCCAATTTGCCTTGGTGCGCAAATTTGTTGCCAATGTTGGCCCTTCTCAAGACCAAATCTCCCTCTTTGAAACGGCGTTCAAAAATACGTGCATTATACCGTTTGGCGGCCTTTGCTTTGACAGCTTGGTCTCTCACAAAGGCTTCCTCTCTCAACTCTGCCAAAACCTCCAATTCGTGTGCGAGGTTCTGTTGATTGGCTTCCTCGTTGAAATGGAGGACTCGAGCTGAAGGGGCTGTCAATTCAATGGGAATGACAGCCTCGACTCCATATGTCAGCCGATACGGAGATTCATTCGTGGTGGAATGTGGGGTAGTTCTATATTCCCACAAAACGTGGCATAATTGATTTGCCCAATCTCCCTTCGCCTCACCGAGGCGTTTCTTGAGGCCCTTCAAGATTTCTCTGTTGGCGACCTCTGCTTGTCCATTGGTTTGAGGGTGTTCCACAGAAGAGAAAATCTGCGTGATGCTGAGATTTTCTAGGAGTTCAGTGAACTTGCGATCTGTGAATTGGGTGCCATTATCAGTGACTATGCGTCCAGGGACTCCGAAATGTGCAATGATATTCTCATAAACGAATCTTCGAGTCCTGGCCGACGTTATGTGCACCACTGCCTCTGCCTCAATCCATTTGGTGAAATAGTCAACACCAACTATCAAGTATTTGATACCGCCGGGCGCAGTTGGGAATGGACCTAGAATATCCATGCCCCATTGATAAAAAGGCCAGGGCGTTATTGATGATGACATTTCCTCGGCCGGAGTATGGTGAAGATTTGCGAATCGTTGACATTGATCGCATTTTTGAACATATGAGGCGGAGTCATGCTTCAGAGTGGGCCACCAATACCCCGCCCTGAGTATTTTTCTCATTAGACTCCGTGCCCCTGGATGATGTCCACACTGCCCTTCATGGACTTCTTCCAAAACAGCTTGCACCTCATTTTCATTTATACAAATTAAATAAGGAACAGAAATTCCTCGGCGGTATAGCTGTCCATCCAGGAGTGTGTAATAGGGTGCCTCTTTCTTTAGTTTCTTTCGCTCAAGATCATCCGTGGGTAATTGTCCATTAACCAGGTAACGAACTATTGGAGCTATCCAGGAGTTGTCATCAACGGGGCGGCTTTTAATCATATGTATTGAGGAGGGAATGGAAATACTTGGCTCCGCCAAAGTACTCTGTACAACTGTAGTTGTGCATCCCGCCTTCTTTGTGTTGGCTAACCTGGACAGGATATCAGCACGTGTATTTTCTTCGCGAGGTACATGTTTGAAAGTTACTTCATTGAAGCGCTGTTTTAACTCATTGACGCAGTCCAGATATTGTTGCAGCAGAGGTTCTTTAGCCTGATACTCACCAAGAATTTGTGAGATAACTAGTTAAGAATCACTGCATAGAGTAACAGTTTTGGCCCCAATATCTTGTGCTGCTCTGAGTCCGGCTAAGCAGGCTTCATACTCCGCCTGATTGTTAGACGTAGTGAAGGTGAAGTGCAATGAAATTTCAAGATGTACCCCGTCATCACTTTCTATAACGATTCCTGCCCCACATCCTTTGCTG
This sequence comes from Clitoria ternatea, assembly GCA_037962975.1. Lineage (NCBI taxonomy): Eukaryota > Viridiplantae > Streptophyta > Magnoliopsida > Fabales > Fabaceae > Clitoria > Clitoria ternatea. Next base: position 267,797,150 of record CM075672.1, read on the forward strand.
TTTGAAGACCCATCGACATATATTGTCCAGTGTGAATGATCTGCATCTGGGCTAGAGCCTGTTAATTCAACTACGAAATCTGCTAGGACTTGTGCCTTGATAGCAGTTCTTGGTTCGTAGGATATGTCAAATTCAGAGAGTTCTATGGCCCATTTGATCATCCTTCCTGCCAAGTCTGGCTTGAACAATATAGTACGGAGTGGCAAGTCTGTGCGAATCAGGATGGGATGTGCATAGAAATATGGTCTTAGGCGTCGTGAGGCCCAAACAACTGCAAGTGCTGCCTTTTTAATCTTCTGATAACGGCATTCCGCACCATGCAATGTTTTACCAGTGAAGTACACCGGTCGTTGGCCTTCAACTGTTTCCTTGACCAGGGCCACTGCCAGCGCTTCATCTGAAACAGACAAATAAACAATGAGTTGCTCACCTGGACTTGGTTTTACCAGGATTGGAGGGCTGGCTAAGACATTTTTCAAGCTTTAGAAGGCCGCCTCTTGCTCTGGGCCCCAATTGAATTTTTTATCCTTCTTCAACATCTTGTACAAGGGGAGAGAGTGATGAGCCATTTTTGGCATGAATCGTGCTAGAGCAGCGATTTTGCCATTGAGGGATTGTACCTCTTTTAATGTTTTGGGGCTCTGCAACTCTTGTATCACACGACACTTGTCAGGATTAGCTTCTATGCCTCTTTGTGTTAACATGAAACCCAAAAATCTCCCCCCAGGCACAGCAAACGTGCATTTTAGTGGGTTGAGTCTCATGTTGTATTGCCGCAGGCGTTGAAAAATTAGGCGTAGGTCTTCAACATGGTCTCCTCCCTCTGGAGTCTTGGCGATGATATCATCAATATAAACCTCCACCAGCTTTGTGTGCATGCCCTCAAAGACTTTGTTGATCATGCGCTGGTAGGTGGCCCCGGCGTTCTTCAGCCCAAATGGCATGACATTGTAGCAAAAGACCCCTTTGTCATTGATAAATGCTATTTTTTCCTGATCATCCTCACACATTGGAATTTGGTTGTATCCGGAGTAAGCATCCATGAAGGATAGATACTTGTATCCTGATGAGTCGTCAACCAGTCTGTCAATGTTGGGGAGAGGATAAGGATCTTTGGGACAACATTTATTCAGATCAACGTAGTCTATGCACATGCGCCATTTGCCATTGGCTTTCTGTACCATAACCTCGTTGGACAGCCAGGAAGAGTAACGGAGTTCCCTGATGAACCCCGCCTTAAGGAGTTCTTCAGTTTGTTCACAAGCAACCTTTTGCTTAGCAGGACCCATACGCCGTTTCTTTTGTGCCACTGGCTTGGTTTCAGGATACACCGCCAGGCGGTGGCAACAAAAGTTAGGATCCATACCAGGCATGTCTGCAGCTGTCCAGGCAAAAAATTCCTTGTACTCATGGAGGAGTGCAATCAGTCTTGCTTCCATGTTAGGCTCCAGTTTGTCATTGATGTTAGTAATTTGCTCCGGGGTGCTGCCCAAAACAATAGACTTGGAACCACCATCAGGAGTTGGTTTCAAAGGATTTAGTGGGTCTATAGAAGACTCCGCCCTGGGATCAAGATCCACCAAGTTGACGGATGCCGCCGCACTATTTCCTTCGTTCAATTTTCTTTTCTTAGACATGGTTTCAAGCTTCACCATGTTAAGACTTAAATTGTAACAATAACGAGCCATCTCCTGGTCACCCCTGACAGATGAGACTTGATTATCTTTATCGATGAACTTGATTAACAAGTGGGGGGTTGAAACGATGGCTTCCATGGCATTCAGAGTAGGCCGCCCAATGATGCCATTGTATGGGGATTTAACATCAATGACAAGAACCCTGGATTTCACAGTCCTTGCTCCAGGTTCACCATCGAAGGTAATCCTTGTGTCCAAGTAGCCTTTAGTAGGCTGTTTGGCGCCATTAAAAGCTGTAAGGTCCTGTGTGTAAGGCTGCAAATCAGCGTCAGTCATTCCCATGCGTTTAAAATAGTCATAAAAGATAATGTCGCAGGAACTTCCCTGATCAACTAGGATGCGTTTTACATCTATATTAGCGATCACCGCAATGATCACTACTGCGTCATCTCCCTCAGGAATGGTTGGGCCAAAATCATCATCTGTGAAGGTTATAGGTGGAGTCTGAACTCCGTCCCTGAATGGGCGATATCCTTTGTTCTTGCCCTGCACAGATAAGATCATACGATGATGATTTTTCCGGGCGGTGTTTGAGGGTCCGCCTCCTGCGAAGCCTCCAGCAATCATGTCCACCACTTGCCTTTTACTCCGTGATCTAGGTTCAGGGCTCGGTTCTCGTTGGGCGGACTCCAGAACAACGCCTTTTTGTTTCTCTGATACCGCCGTACATTTTGGTTCCCGAGTACTATCAGGATCCGGAGAATGATCATGATATCGCTTTTCAAACTTTTCAGGCTCATCATGAGATTTGCCTTTGAACAGGTAGTGTTTCAGTTTACCTTCACGAATGAGCACCTCAATGGTATTTTTGAGTTGCTTACATTCTTCTGTGGTGTGGCCAACTGACTCATGGAATTCACAATACTTCTTTGGGTTTCCACCGCGCCTGATTGGGGGTGGACGTTGAATTCCATAAACATTGAGGGTAGTCCATCCTATTTCACGCAAGATTTGCTCGTATGATGTGTTCAGTGGTGCATAGTGAGCAAAATTAAACACGCGTCTGTCTTGCTGTTTGAAAGGTTGGTTCCCTACTTTGTCCCTCTGGTGGGACTTGTCATTCTTCGATGACTTCTCTTTCCCTTTGTCATGAGGTGGAGTTGCAGGGGGTGGTTTACTGCGAGATGCAGTGGCTTCCAAATGCATCTCAATACCCACGTACTTGGACGCCTTCCTGCGAAATTCCTCCATCGTGGTTGGAGGTCCCTTTGCCAATGACAAAGCGAAAGGTGATTTTGGTTGCATAGCTTCTATGAGAATATGCAATTGGATCTCCTCTGTCAGATCAGGGACCATGGCTGCCTCCTTGTAAAATCTCTTAAGGAAATCCTTCAGAGATTCTTTGTCGCCTTGTTTGATCTGAGCCAAGGTATGAGAGGTTCTGGGTGCATCCCTGGAGATCACGAAGTGGCTTCCAAAAGCTGAGGCCAGCTCCTCCCACGAATCAATGGAACCTGAAGGTAAGCTCTTGAACCAACTAAGAGCTTCGCCTGTAAGGGTTCTGGGGAACATTCTACACATGACATCCTCCTCAGCTCCTAGAAACATGGCCTCGTAGATATAAGCATCTAAATGCTTAGAGGGATCTGTTTCCCCAGTGTATTTCCCTATAGAAATGGGCTGCATAGTTTGCAAATGTTTGGGTACATGTGCATTCATGAGCCTTTTAGAAAATGGGATACTCATCTTATATCCTGAGGGGGATGCGTTTGAGCCTGCTCTCCTTCTTTCTTGATGCTGAGCATTCACCAGTGGGAGGCTTCGTTGCTCCTCCATGTATGTAGGAATACGAGAGTAGTTAGGAGTACTTGATTCCTCCTGCATGTGTGGTTCATGATGTAGCTGTCTTGCGGGACCAGCTTTCTCATGCACTGGGTTCGCTTTTTCACGACGAAATTCTGCAAGTTCTTCTTTCAACATTTGAATCATGTCATCTCTTGGATCTGGAGAATCAGCTTGCGTTGCTTTTTTCTGAGCATCATTATCGAAGTTAAGACGTCTGGGATTGCGTGGAGGAGAATCCTCGTTCTGTACCTCTGGTCCTTGTCCCTCCATTAATGATGAAGATTGATCAAAGATTGTGGGATTACCAAATTTACAAGTCCCACTGGGCGTGCCAATGAACTGTTCTTTACAGGGGGTGTAGAGATACACTTGTAGAACAACTCAAAATATATATGAATGTGTTTTTGATACAAAGCAATGTGTGTATAATTACAAATACGGAGAGTCTTTGTATGTTGAGGCGGAGTGTAATGTACTCTGTGGCGGTGTCACAGTCTGCCTGACGGGGTCTTCTTTGTCTTGACCCGATTGGGGGTGGTACCTGCAATCGTTCTCCGACGCTCAAGTCAGTATTTCAGAATACTTAGAGACTTAGAAAGACAGTCAGAGAGAATTATGCAAGTAAGAGAGTGTAAGGTTTAGAAATGGGGGAGATCCCTTATACCTTTTTGAGTGAGGTTTATATACCTGTTACTGGTGCTCTATTATTGGTAGGACCCGCTCCTTGTCTTCAGGCATAATGCTGAAAAGGTAGTGAGTCCCTGCGCCGTTTACATGCACCATTATTGTAGTAGGTATCACCACTTGTCTGGAAAGCGTTAGTGCTTTAATATTTTATTGTTATTCCCTTTAATGCGTGACAGCGTGATTCCCATTATTAACCTCTCAAGACAGAGTCAATCTCGTGCCGGGGTTGTGAGTATGGGCTCGCTACGCAGTGTGGGAAATTCAATATTCCGCCAATATTGAGCCTATGGCTTAGCGGAGTAACAACCTTGGCAGGGTTACTTTCCTTGGCGGAGTAACATGCCTTGGCGGTGTGAGGTGCCTTGGTGGCGTAACATGCCTTGGCGGGGTTGCGTTCCTTGGCGGAGTAACATGCCTTGGCGGAGTTACTTGACCTGGCGGTATGCATTCCGTATAGAAGTATTCATAGTGTATTTAAAGCATACTTCTCTTTATTCAAAATGCTGATCTGGCAAGGCATTAAAGCCATGCTCTTGGGGGCCGGTGTTAGGACCGGATCATTAACTAAACTAAATTTTTTAGAGATAAATATATCATACAGTAAGTTAAAATAATCTTTTATCTAATCTAATAATATATAATGTTTGATAGTCATTACAAATTAATGATACACAGAAGGTAAACATTAATTTTAATTTGATTTAATATTAGCCATTTATGTTTGTTTAAACTTAAATAATTCAGATTAACTAACATTCCCTCAAATACTATCTAATCATATTTTATACAGGACAAAATAATAAATTTGATTATTAAATCATATTAAGAAAATAATACATATCAAAATTCAAATAATTTCTTATGAAAAAGAAATTTAAATAAATTGGATATTTATAAATACATAATATTTTATTCAAGAAAGATATATATATATATATATATAATGTAAATGGTCATCTTTTAAAATTATTGACAATAAGTTAAAATCAGAAAATTATATATAAATAGTTAAAAATAATAGTTACTTACCGGTTACATGACACTTAAAAGTGCATTATCATTTAATGTTAACTATTTGCATAAATTTATATTGATGTGATAGGTGATAACAATAACTTAATATCATTTAACTATACATATAATGGTCAATAACTCAATATTGAAAGTTAGTTACTAATCATATTATTACTTAAAAATGTCTCATACATTCATTATTTAATCTTGTCATTTTCAATAAAATCTAATAATTTATATTTTTATGTTTGACAAGCCAACAAATTTATTTAAAGTGATTATAGAGGGTACCTAAGGGCCCGTTTGTTTAAGCTTATTAAAAAAGTGATTATAAAAAAGTACTTTTTTTATAATCATTTTTTTAATAAGCAGATCAGAGTTGCTTCTTAAAATAAGCTGAAATCAGTTTATTTCAGCTTCTGCTTATTTTTGTAACTTTAAACAAACACGTCAAAATTTAAAATAAGTGCTTTTTAAAAAAGCACTTATCTCTTAAAATAAGTTTAAACAAACGAGCCCCAAATCCATATACGCAAGTCAAGCTAATTATGAAAACAAAAATAATGGATTGGTATGTCAATCCACAAAAGAACAAGTAACACTTTTCATTCTATTTACCAACTATTCCATCACCCTCAAAAGGGGCCACACACTTAATTTAACAGGTTCATATAACCCCTGAAAGGGTATCTCTAATCAGGACCTATGCAGGGTCTAACTGAGTGATTATAAACCCAGTCAATGACCCAACCCACTCAGTATTTGGCCCAATTAGGGTTAAAATTGGTTAATATCGGGTCAACTTTTCACACTCGATGAACCCGTTCCAGCATAAGAGTTCAATCTATTAAGATATGGATAGCTTTGTATAGGGAGAGTTTTTTCTTATATTTTATTATGATTATCGTTGTCTGTAATCAACAAAATAGGTTATTTATTATATTGTACTTATCTATAAAATCCTTATATAAGTGCTCCATGGGTGAAGGTTCAAATCAATGCACTCAAATTACTTGGTAGACATTCACTATGACTATTACTCTATGTGCAATGATGATTAAGTCTCGTCTAGAGAATAACAAGGTAACTAAAGAAGCCAGATTTTGCCTTAGAGTAATAACCTAGTGAATGTCTACCAAGCAATCTGAATGCGTTGATTTGAACCTTTACCTTAAAGCATTTAAGGCAACAACAACATTGATCAACTTTGGCAAATCGAGACTTCTAGAGATTGTGTGAGCGATCCTTTCTTGCTCACTTATCTTCCTCGACTCCTCTGTCTGAGTAGTTTAATCCTCCTCTTTGTCGCTTTTGGGTGCAGTATCTTTTCTCCATCTTGGCTCGGTGAAACTCGCAATATTAACTTCTTTCAGGTCCTTTTATCCACTGCCCTATAGGTGAAAAGGCTAATAAATTTGTGTGAATATTTTCTTCATAATTTGCTCACTTTTCTTGTTCAATGGTGTGAAATTCTTGTACTTGTTCTCCTTATTTGATCTCCTCTATGTTAATATACTTGCTCACTTTCTATCTTAATTCATCCAAATATGTTGGTTATCTCTTAGCAAGTGATCGACGAACCATCCTGGATGTAATCTTGACAAAATCGCATGGAGGGCCACTTATAAATTGAGATTACGGATTTGAATTCTTGTTTTTGTGGACCTTCGCATATACTACCTCAAAGGTTCTTTCTTTCCTTGTGTTAGGCTGACCAACCTAATGGAATCCCTGTTAACCGATTGACTGGTTGAGAATTGAGTAACAAATAATCGACCAACTCCTTATAACTCCACATTGATTATAGTGGTAGATTACTTGAACTGTCTTTAATGAAGGGACGAGATTTTAAGTTAAGTATCTAGTATTGGTTCCTCTTAATAGCTTAATGTTACATCGGTCCAGTGGGATTTGATATTGTATATCTCTAGTAGGAGCTTAGAGTCTTGAGTCTTGAAGTCGGATGTTCGTCGTTGTTCCACTTTGGTGGGCGAACTTGGGTGTTACCTGCAAGGGCACTCTAAATATCAAGTCAGCAATAAATTTAACATCGAAGTATTATGGTTCAAAAATCTTATCTTTTTTGTGTATTAATGCTAGTATTTATAGATATGTATTAAAAGGATAAACCCTAGTATAGAGTTTGTACCAACCTACTTGGTATAGAAAGGATGTCATGCTTAGTCTTTTTCTACCACATTGCCAGCTTTTTGATCTGATGTGTACTCATAATCTCAAGTTCCTCAAAACCGATCATAATAGACCCGAGTAGTGAAGGATTAGATTGCATAATTGTGGTTCTTTTGTTGTTGGTGTCATTTTATTATATTAGTACTAATGTATTATATTGGGGTCAAAATCGGTATCATGTCCAAATCACTATTAAACCATAAAATTTCATTTTTCGCAAAGTTGGTAGGAAAGCTCTACATATCAACATGTTAAACACTTTGTATAATACTATTGAACATGGTTAAATATTCTTCTAGAGCAATGTTTCTGTTGTCTTCTACCATGGATGGTGTCTTGAAATTCTGTGGGAATGAGAATTCCATCATTTCCTTTATGAATGAATAAAATGATATGATGGCTGATCATAACTGAGATTTTCGAGAGGTTTTACCATCCTCCATTTTTTTGCTTAGTAAGTTTCAAATATCTCAAATTTTCATTCTTTTTCTTTAGTCACTCCATCTCCTCCTCGGTAGGCGAATTTACTCATCTCGTTCATCCAACTTGTTATGGATGGTGAACCTTCGCCCAGTCTGATTACTGCCTTGCTCTGTGTTTTCACCATTGTGTCACCTAAAGAAAATGGGAAACGTTTTACCTATTCCCCTACCCGACGTGCTAAATGTTCAAACATTAGAGGTATCCCTAAAGTAATACACCTAGTGAATGCCTGCCAAGCAATCTAGTTGCATTGATTTGAACATTCACCCTCAAAGCATTTATATAGAGATTTTACAAATAAGTACGATACAATAAATAACCTAGTTTATTGATTACAAATAATGATAAGCATGATAAAATATGAGCAAAATCTCTTATAATATAACGTTATCCTTATCTTAATGGATTGAACTCTTATGCTAGAGTGGGCCAACCGAGCGTCAAAGGTTAACCCTGTATTAACCGACCCTGATTGGACAAAATGATAAGTGGGTCAACTCATAGGTTGGGTTGATCATTACTCGATTGGACCTTTTGGGGTTTATTGGGTCAATAGTTGAATAGGTAGACCAAGTAATTAAGTGTTTGATCCGCATATGTTCTAATTACAGATACCTTTTCAAGGGGTTATGCGAACATGTTAAATTAAGTTTCTAGGCTTCCTTTAGGAGTAGGGGAATACCAACCATGACTACTTTCTAACCCTAACTAGATCCAACACCTCCTAAAAATAAATAACGAAACTTCTAAAATTAATATTCTTCCTCAAACACTAAATAAACCAAGTAATTGAAAACCATAAACATGTCAAAACCCTTTTAGCTTTTTCCGCATTGTGTAAACCAATAAAATGGTTAAATGATCCTAGAAAGAGGGATACAAAATTGGTTAAACACCCAATCAATACAAACATCCACACCAAATGTGAGAAGAAATGGAGCACTCGAACATGAGATGTAATTCTAGCTCGTCATGTTGTTGACACATTAGACACGGAACATTATTTTGATCCATAACCATCCCCTAAATAATAAATTTATCGTAGTTTGCTATCTACCATGATACAACTTCCAGCCAAGCATAGAGACATTTGGTGGGACCATTAGAAACTAAAATCTTGTGAGAATATAGCTATAAAAAATAGTCTAGATGTTACGACAACACACCATACGATGACTAAACAAAAAAAGTCATGAGAAATATCCAGTTGCCAACACTAGAGAGCTAGTGTAACATCCTCTTATCGATTCCTAAAATTTACTCTGGGGTCTGGTAAAATCAAGGTAAATTTTTCACCTTTGAAACCTCCCCGGTAATAAATAATAGGAACATAACAACTACATCACTCAAAACCATCCAAAACCCTTAATTTCAGCTCTAGTAATCGATTAGAGGAAACCTATAATTGATTACACAAGGCCAGGTAGTCGATTACAAGTTAGCTAGTAATCGATTACCAGAAACTAACATGTATTAGAAAACAACATGATCCTCTAGTAATCGATTACCAGACACCTGTTCTGCATAATTATGTAGATATTGGCCTCTAAGCCAACTTCTACAATACCTAATATAACAACTTCTTATATACACGCGATATATATATTCTTATAGCTTTTAAAAACAAAAAATTTAGGAGAAGATACAAAATTTTATTCATCATTCCTTATCTCGCGTATACAAGAACGTATATGTACCTGATTTCCTTTAAATATTGAAAGTAAAAAAATGTTGTCTTTCAATATTTGTCCATAATGACAAAATAAATTTATAGAAATCATAAGTGATAAAAGATTACAGTATTATATCTGAATGATAAGGTTTATCAAAGTTTAACCTTTACCTTGTTACAATTATCCAACTTGATATTGTAATAAGGTAAACTAAAACTAAATTATACATCTACTACGACTACGACCCATCATTTCCTAATCCTCGAACCATAGGATTTTGGAATCCTACTCTTGCCATGTCTCTTCACCTATCCGTTTGAGGATGAAACCACTTTACCCTCTTGTAATTACATCCTTTCATCTTGAACTGCTAGCTATATATCAACATAGCATATATTTTAGACACAAATTCAAACAAGAAGAAGTGAGAAACAAAATATAATATCTTATAGATAAGACATAAGCATAAGGGTTTTCACAAACTAATATAATAATATCAGTCATAATCTCATACATAATCAATTATGAATGTAGGGTTTCCACAAACATAACAATTATATTTTCATTCACAACCACCCATATAGAATGTCACAATCATATGAATGTTATGTAATGCTTTTAATATTACTATCTCATTCAGTTTATGCATGTGGGCCCTTAAAGCTTTAATTTACACTGGGTCAACCAGGAGTTTACACTGTTCCATAATTTCGGATAATAATAACATAAATGCCTTCATGGCATATGAACAACTCAACTGGCATGCAAACACTTTGAGACTAGTCAGACTAAAAAGGTTTTTATTGTGAAAGTACCCGACACTAGGGAGCGACCCCAGGTCCCCTGAAGCACCCTTTCATATCCTCTCATCCCAAGGCTCGCAATTAAGCCTCCTCTAATGTATCCCCGGTTTCTATAATCCGTCCCCAGGCAATATCACATCTCATTTCTCTTTAATAATTTATGATGCATGACCTACTCGCGTATTGAGTTGGTTAAGACTTTTAGAAACTCAAGTTTAAACTTTATCTTCGGGGCCTACAAATCACAACATAGCCACCCCGATGAACTGCACATTTCCAAACTCTTAAATAAGTTCTACCACACGTAGAAGAATTTCAATACAATTTTTCTTTATCATTCACAAATGATTTGAGTTTCAAAGTCTTAACATATATTTCAAACCTTCTTTAGAGCATTTATAGGAAATTAATTTACTTTAGACTCAAATTTGAATTATTGATCTTTTTCCATCTTTAATTATAATACTAAAAAATGTATAATATTTATAAACACTTTTGAAATTAAAACTCTTATTTTCAAAAGTAAAATAAAATATTATTGAAGTATCTCATTTCCATTTGAGAATCAAATATATTTTCATATCTATACATATAAATATACATATATAAATATATTATTTTTATAAAATATTTTTTTACGAAATAACTAAAATTTAATTTAATTAAATAATTTATTTTGGAAGATAAAAGTGAGTTATAAAAATTATATAATTATATTGAAAGTTAAGAAATTTTTTTTAACAATAATCTGAATAAACATTGAGAAATAATTTCATTTAAATTAATACTTTAAAGAGTAAGAGATAAGTATATTCTTACTAAGTTTTAGCTTTCTGTCATGCTTGCGATATGCTCAAACTCCACATCACAAGATCATCAATCATTCATCAATCACAACCAAATATTGTCAATCATAATTAAATATCATCACTCACAATCAATTATCATAATCAAATCAAATCAAATAAAAATAACACAATTATTATACAAAATCTACATAATTTATTTCAAGGTGTCTTAATTATTAAAATCCATTTTAAGTCGTAGTTGTAACATCCCAAAAATTTCAATCCCATGGATAATCATTTTTTTTTCTAGATCATTAATGATATTACCAGTTATATTAACTTTCTACATAAGTTTGGCTGCGAATTGAAGCTTCCTTTGATTCGTTCAAGTAGTTTTCTATAGTATTAACCTCTGGTAGCACTCTGATTGGAACATTGCCGAGTAAAATGTTAGTGAGCAAGAAATTCCGAGTGAAACAGGTCAAAAATAAGACTTTTCGAGTGAATAAAAGATTTGTTTCCAAGTGAAGGTTAAAAATTCTGAGTGAAGATTGAGAATTCTGAATGAAGGTTGAAATTCCGAGTGACGGCTATGTTGTCCGAGTAAGACATGACCGAGGGAGCCACTACCGAGTGGAGTCCTGGCCTCGGAGACATTTGGAGTGAAGTGTGTTCGAGAGAACCACTTCTGGGAAAGTTCCGAGTGAATCACCTTCGAATGACTCGTTTCCGAGTCAAACGTCTTCAAATGACTCGTTTTCGAGTCAAACATCGTCAAGTGCCTCATTTCCGAATGAAACTTCTCCGAGTACAACATTTTCGAGAGAAGTACGTCCAACCGAAGGAAAACTTATGTCCGAGTAGTGAAATTCCGAGTGGGTTAGCTCAGAGTTGAATGTAACTTTCCTGGCGCCGAATGAAATATATACCGAGTGAGTCATTAGGTGAGGTACTTCTGGAACAGAGAAAGATTGACTCCGAATGACCTCAGTTATAACATTTCCGAGTGACAAATTCTGAATGATCATTTCAGTCATATGAATTCCAAGTTATGCACTTCCCGAGAGAAGTATTTTTGAGTGAAGAAAGATCTTTAAGTACTTTCGGGTGAAAGATGAGTCGGATTTGTAATAATGTTACCAAGTAGAAAACTGAAAGAGATGAGTCGGCTTTGTATTGATGTCGCTGAGTGGAAAACCGAGCGAGAGGAGTCAGGCTTAGATTGATTCTATAGAGTGGAAACCGAGCAGGATGAGTCAGTTTTAGAAACATTTAGCCGAGTGACAGACCGAGCGACTGTGGAGTCAGTCTGGGATGACTTAGCCGAGTGAAAGACAGAATGTGAGAGGAATTGGTACTAGAGCAGGTTCACCGAGTAAAAACCGAGTGTTGGGGAAAGACGACCTCTGGTCGGATTTCGCTTAAGCGAATAGATCCCTCGCTTAAGTGGGTAAGTGTGTATGGAATTCCTTACTGGACAATTCTCGCCCGAGCGAGTGGCTAGTTGAAGGGGGCCTCGCTCGAGCGAATGTATTTGGAAATGCTTACTGGAACGATGTCGCCCAAGCGAGCTGAGGCGCCCAAGCGAGATGGGCTGTCTCGCTCAAGCGTTTCAAGCAGAAAACACTTTCGGGTGAAATATTTTTCGAGTGGAGCAGTTTCAAACTGAAACTCTAATGAATTCTTCTCAGACTAGCCCGATAGTGGTCCAGTCGGCAAATATACCGACCGGTAGAGTTCCAGTCGGCAAATATACCAACCAGTAGAATTCTAATCGACATATATTATAACACCCTTGGTTAGATAAGACAAATCCTTCTGTAGGTTCATCCTATTTAACTGAGAGTGTTAACAGTTTTAAGAAAAAGTGAATATATATATATATATATTTTAAATACGTGGCAGATCAGTGGAAGCAATAATGTATATATCACATAGTCATTCACAAACTGTAAGTAATTGTACTCTTAACAGGATGGGGCACGCAGGCACCCTTAAATATCATACAGTCATCCATCAATATTCAACTACTTATATTCTATTTAAGGAACGTTCTTAATTGGTTCAGCATATTGCTGTTCTTCACACTCGGGTTCTTGAGTTTCTAATTCCTCTGAAAAATGGTCAACAGTAAGGGTGAGTATAACCCAAGACCCTGATTGGTTAATCCGGTGCGGACATAATCCAATTAACATACAATGTCACATAGATCATACATTTAGCATATTCACAATTATAACAATTAAGCATGTTGTCATCACATAATCGTATATTTAGCATATTCACAATTATAACAATCAAGCATATTGCCATGAAATAAATTATACATATAACATAGTCACAATTATAACAATCAAATATGCTGTATTGAAATGCATGAGTTTAGATTTATTATGATTTATCTTTGGTTAAGTCTCATGATGCATGTGGGCCCAATAAATCGTTTTATCTTCTTCTCATTCTTTGGAATATCACCATTCCAATCATCTAGAGCGATCAGGGTCCGCCCAAGTTCCATATGGTACAAATGAACTCATTGGTTCTCATCATTGATTTAAATATTTTTGGAACTTGGATCCCTACGATCATAGCCACACCCCGTCATTTAGTCGAAGTACACTAGAATTGCCTCGTCTCACCCGGCTACCAGGCGCGACTCTAATGCCATTGGGTTGCCGTTCCAGTTGTACTCCCAAGATTCTTTTACTGAGATCAAACGTGAGTGATCTCCACTGTACCAAGTGTATGCTCTAGAGGTATTTCTTCTTCAAAATATTTTCATGATGCGAAATGCATTTATCTTATCAATTGATTCCTTAAGTATCTTATGTATTTCCAGTCTCATCATATCATTCTCAAGTTCTTTGAATTCCATCAATTATTTAAACCTTGTAAAATATTCGTTTATTATTTTTAGAAATATATCTATTATATATATTCTTTCATAAAGAGTAAAATAATATATTCTTTATGTAATTACGCATAATTTAGATGTTAACAATGTATAATAATAATAAAACTAATAATAATGATAACAATATTAAGTTTGACAATAAATAAAGATAATAATAGAATAAGAATAATAATTATAATTTACCAATAACTTAAAAAAAATAGTGAAGATTAGTTTCCAATTGAAAATTCAAGTGAAAAACACTAAAAACAGAGTTTTCCGAGTGGAACAGAGGTAAATCCGAGTGAAATAGGTATGATTTCGAGTGGAATCATACAGAGAAGAGTTCTCCAAGCGATCTGGCTAAATATCCGAGTGAAATGACACTGGAAGCCGTTTTTCCGACTGAAATAAGTTTGGATTCGAGTGAAAATGAAGTGGAATGCTATTTTCCGACTGGAACAGCTTGAATCCGAGTGAAATAAAGCTGAGCAGAGTTTTCTAAATGAATTTAATAGGTTTTCCGAGTGGAACAGAAGCTAAAAAAATGATTTTCTTAATTAATTATCTTGAATTCTGAGTGAAACACATTTCTGAGTGAATTAAAATATAAATCCGTGTGAAGTCAGTAGGAAAATGGTTCCCTGAGTAGCATTGTCTGTAAATCTGAGTGAAAATGAGTCTCTAAGTGAAATAAAGTATAATTCCGAGTGGTATTCAGTCAAAAAGGAGTTTTCTGAGTGAAATTAATTATTTCTTGAGTAAATTCTGACTGAAAGGAGTTTGATACGTGAAATAATTATAAAACCGAGTAGAATCATTCTGATGAGTTTTTTTTTGAGTGAAATTAAGGTGTTTACCGAGTTAAAATCACTGGAAAAAGGTTTTCATGAGTGAAGCTACTTAAATTCTGAGTGAAAATGAGTTCCTGAGTGAAATCAAGTATGATTCCGAGTGGAATCAGTATGAGAAGAGTTCTGTCTGAATGCAATAAAACAAATCCGAGTAAAATAACTGCTTGCTGAGTAAAATAAAGTGTTTGCCGAGTGAAATAAGACTGGGAAGCTACTGTCCGAGAGCACTAGAGTGTTTCCGAGTGAATTTACTGAAAAAAGAAGTTCTGAGTAAAAGATAAATATATTTTCTGAGTGAAATTAAGACAAGTTCCGAGTGAGATAATTTAAGAAAGAGATTTCCAAGTAAAATAAAACTTAGAAGATGCTGTCCGAGAGAAATAAACTAGAAAAAGTTCTCTGAGTGAAATTAGGTTGTTTACCGAGTGAAAAATTGTTTTATCAGAATGAAATACATTCAGTTAAGGTTGAATCCGATTGAAACTAAGCAAAACCGAGTTGTTATAGATGTAAAACCGGTCAGATTAACATAAAACAGAACCTGTTATCATTAAATCCATCTTCTATTCATAATTTTTCACTTGAAATCACACGGTACCCATGATTCTTAGTATTTTCAGTCTAATAAGTTCATATCATTTCACAATTCAACAGAGTATATGCACTTAGTAACAATATATATATATATATATATATAAATAATAACAATTAAAGCATTTAATTCATACAACACTGAATCTGTCCTGGAAAGGGGAGGAAACAAATTCCTTAACCCTTTCCTTCACTCGGTTTTCCCACAGAGCACCCAAGAATATACCCCCTTACCTCAATGAAGTTCCTAGATGGAAAGAAAGAGGTTCCCTTCACTGTCCTCCTTCAAATCTGAGTGAGAGAGGAAAGAAATTGATAGAGAGAGAGCTTGCAGGAAGAGAAAATGATAACAGGAGTTTGTCTGTGGTTATGTTTCGTGTATGTGTGTTCTTAGAGACATAGGACTGGGCTAAATAATGAGAGTTAGTGGAAAGCTAAGTGGAAACATTGGTTGGAGAATTAGGTGGAATAATGGAGCCTTTTGACTCCTTTCACAGTCAACTTTGCATTTGATTGGAATAAAATATATAAAGTTATTATAATGGAGGCAACTTTCTCCTGTGATTGGTTCGTTGTGCCAATCATTCTTGGTTTTATATGATTAAGTGGGCTAATCACTAGCTGAAGTGGAAATTAAAAGGTGTTCGGTGTTGGAGGACTTAAAGAGGTCGGTATTGCATGCATGAGGGCGGTGTTGAGTGTGAGGGCGGTATTGAATAAAGGCGGTGTGGAATGTGAGGGCGGAGTGCAGTATGAGGGCGTACTAAGAGAGGGCGGTATGGAGTGGGCGGTATTGAGTGTGAAGTAGGGAAGGACGGTATGTGTGAAGGAGTTAAGGACACCGTCTGTGGAAAGAGGGCGGTGTTGTGATGAACACCGGCTCAGAGCTGTCCGATGTGAACTCCTAATGTAAGGACGGATCTAGTAGCCATCCGGTGTGCACATATGCTCATTCGGTGTGGTGTAAGTAAGCAAATCTTTTCTTACTTCAGCCATCCGATGTGACATAGAAGACATCGGATGGTTAATGACATCGGATCGCTTGAGCGAAACCCGATTCGCTTGAGCGAATCAGCCAATCTTCGCTCGGAATACTTCTTGCCTCATTTGGATTCTCTCCATCACTCGGAATTTCTAATCCTTCACTCGGAATTCTTCTCTGTCACTCGGAACAGAGCCCTTTTCACTCGGTTTTTGCATAATTTCACTAATGGTCCATATAAATTCTATTATTATGTGCAAAAAATGACATTTTTGAGATACTATAGACCATCAACAGGGTATATATTGACTTATTCTTGCTTACAAACCTTCCATAATTAAAATTTACAAGGGTAAAATCGCTTCTAAAAAGAGGGATGTTGTAACATCCTATTTTCATCACGAATAGGAAATAGATATTAATATATTTCTTGAGAAATACTTACTATAAGTTAGTTTATTATTATCATTTTTTTTGAAATTTTGGTATTTATATTTTTATTATTTGTTTTTTTAAAATAATAATAATAAAAAAATGAAAATATTTCTGAATGAGAATTTTAAAGTGACTTGATTAATATTCACTAATTAAGAAAATTATATTAAGAATTTTTAATATCCTTATTATTCACCATTTTTATTTTATGTTGTTATATTTTTGTTTTTTTACATATTTAAGATTTAACTCTTATTAGAATTTTAAAATAAAATTTTGAAGGAATTAGACTATGGTTCTTTTGAACTTTTTGATCTACATAGTATTTATGATTTTCTGGAATTTTTTGAAAATTTTGAATTATTTTAATAAAATAATATATTTTAAATAATTTTAAATTCATATAAAGTTGCTTAAAATTAAAAATATTTACAAGAATGTAAAGTTAAATTATAAGAAAATTTTCTAAAATCTATTTCAAGTAGACTTATCTAAAAATTATCGGTTTGAGAAAAATCTTGATTTTTTCTAATCGTTAAAAAATTAGAAACGTATCAATAAATTTTTATTAACAGAAAATTTTAGATTTTTAAAATTTCAGCTTTATATTACTTATTATAAAATTAGTGAGGACTGATATAATATCGCTAAATTTCAAAAAGGACTCATTTTGAATATTTAAAATATACCGAGTGAAGGATTACTATTTGACTTAATAATTTTGTCGACAATTACTATGCAAATCACTGTGCATGTATGAAATTTTCAAAAGATGCACAGTAACCTGGAATAAAAAATTCAAAAATGCATAGTACTTTTATAAATGCATAGTAAATTTTTTTCCTATAAATACCGAAGGATTTCTTCTTTAGAATTCACAATTTCAGATTAAGTTTTCTTAATATAGTAGTGCTAGTGAGATAGTGGTGGAAGTGAGAGAGAGAAGAAAAGTTTTTGGAGAGAAGGTTCTGCCAAAATCCTAAGGTAAGAATACTTCTCTTTTATATTTTTTGGGTTATTTTTATATCATTTTTAGAAATCTGTTATTATACTGAAAATAATATTATTTTAAGTTACTATTCTGCATAGTAAACATTATTTTAATAGTAAATTACTATTTCAATAGTAAATTACTATTCAAATAGTAAATTACTATTTACTGTTACTATTTACAATTACTATTCACGATTTACTATTTACTGTTACTATTCACGTTTTACTATTTACTGTTACTATTCACGTTTTACTATTTACTGTTACTATTCACGATTTACTATTCACTATTCACTATTCAAAATTTACCATTTTTTATTTTAAGTTGTAATCTTAATTTTCATCTTGTAATTATATTAAAATGAAATTGGTATGTTTTAGAACTCGGAGACGAGGCGCGCATGGATTTTTAATAATGAATCGGTATACAAGAGGTAAGGGAGAGTGAGATAAAAATATAATATGAAAGACATAAGAATAATGGGAGGAGTCCCCTACTCCTTTTAAATTTAATAATATTATTATTTTAAAGTAATAACTTCTCAACTTAAAATTTATAATAAATTTAATATATTGTGTAACTTATTCTGAAATATCTATACATAGATCTGAATTATTATAACTTATACGGACTGAACTAAACCTATGCAAGGACTTGGATTTTTATATCCTATATGGATCGAACTAAACCTATGCAAGGACTTGGACTATTATGACCTGTCTAGACTGAACTATACCTATGTGAAGACTGGATTATATATATAGACTACCTGTGCGAGGAATGGACTATAAGGACTCAAAATCTAATCTACTAATTTAAATAACCATTAAAATTTGAATTATATTTATGAGCGATATTTAGTTGATTTGACTTGATTATAATTAATTGTATTTAATTTCGATTAACGATATTGTATTAGACTGTGATTGATAATATGCAATTATGATTGATGATATTTGATTGTGATTGATAAGATTACTATACTTGATTGTGGTTGATGAATGATTGATGACCTTGTGATATGAAGTTTGAGCATATAGCAAGCATGACGGAAAGTTAAAACTCAGTAAGAATTTTCTTACCTTACTCTTTAAATTTTTATTCCAAGAGAAAGTATTTTATAATTATTTTAGTCTTTTATTTCTTCTTAGAAATAATTTTTATTAACTTTATTTTTAATCTCTATAATAAAATCTAGTATTAGAAAGAAGCTATTTTATGAAAATCAGAGGTTGAGATAATTAATTCTTGAATTAAAGAAAATTTTTATAGTTTTAAGTATTCTTAGTTAATGATTTTAAATTATTTTCTTTAGAAATTAGAAGTTTAAAGTAAATTATTTTGGTTTTCCCCAACGAAATAACTAAAGAATATTTTATGGAGATTTCAAAAACTCAATCTAGTTAATATTCAAATTGAGAAAGATTATGTAAATATGTGAGGATTTTTAAGAGAAAGCTTTTAGATATTTAAGGCTTGGAAACTCAATTTTGGTAAGATCTGAATTTGAATATTGTACTAAATTATGTCAGTATAACAGAAGTTCAAAGAAGAACTTATGGAAATGTACAGTTTATTGTGACGATTTTGTGAACCTTTATGGTATTTAATAATTGAGTTTCTAAAAGCCTTAACCAACTAAATATGCGAGTAGTTCATGCATCATGAATCATTAAAGAGAAATGAGATGTGATATTGTCTGGGGACGGATTATAGAAACCGAGGATACATTAGAGGAGGCTTAATTGCGAGCCTTGGGATGAGAGAGTGTGAAAGGGTGCTTCAGGTGACCTAGGGTCGCTCCCTAGTGTCGGATACTTTCACAATAAAAACTTTCTCAGTCTGACTAGTCTCTAAGTGTTTCCACGCCAGTTGAGCTGTTCATATGCTATGAAGGCATTTATGTTATTATTATCCAGAATTTATGAAACCGTGTAAACTCCTGGTTGGCCCAGTGCAAACTAAAACTTTAAGGGCCCACATGCATAAACTGAATGAGATAGTAGTATAAGCATTACATAACATTCATGTGATTGTGACATTCTATATGGATGGTTATGAATGAAAATATAAGTGTTATGTATGTAGAAACCCTATATTTATAATTATTTGTATATGAGATTATGACTGATATTACTATATTAGTTTGTGAAAACCCTTATGCTTATGTCTTATCTGTAATATATTATATTTTATTTCTCACTCCTTCTTGTTTGAATTTTTGTGTCCAAAAATATATGTTATATGATATATAGCTAGCAGTCCAAGATGGAAGGATATGTAATTACAAGAGGATAAAGGGGTCTCATCCTCAATCGATTAGATGAAGAGATATGACAAGAGTAGGATTCAAAAACTCGATGGTTTAAGGACTAGGAAATGTTTGTTCACATTTGTAGTAGAGGTATAGTTTAATTTTATTTTGCCTTATTACAATATCAAGTAGATAATTGTAACAAGGTAAAGGTTAAACTTTGATAAACTCTTTCATTCGGATATAATATTGTAATGATTTATCACTTATGATTTCTATAAATTATTTTGTCATTATGGACAAATATTGAAAGACAATTTTTTTTTACTTTCAATATTCAAAGGAAATCAGATGTATATACGTCCTTGTATACACGAGATAAAGAGTGATAAATATGTATATCTTTCTAAAAAGTTTTTTTTATCTCGTGTATATAAGGGGGTGTTACAGATGTTACATATATCCCCAGAATACCGAACCAGTGTCAGAATTTAATCTTTTACACCAATCTTGTCATTTTGTACATATTTTAATATATTTTTCATCAATCATACAAGGCTCCAATAGGTAGGCGGCGGTAATGGTCAAAATACAGCTCACTTCTTATCTAAAATCTCTATTATTTCCATAATTGATGCACCTAACCTCCAGTCACGAGAAAGCTTGTCCCCCACTTGTCTTGTACATTATTAAATCAATACCACACCTTTTCCAAGTCTGAATTTTCAGAACAAGCCAAAAATTAGTAAAGTCTCTCTTTCTCATTTCCTTCTCTACGTACAAGCCACTCTTGGTTGGAAGCTAGGATAGTAAGAAGGAAACGTTTTTCAACCAATCTAAGACCCTTCATCAAGGTAAGAGGGGATAGGGTTGTGAATAATTATGGAATGGGTAGAATTGTATGCTGTCCTAGGATTTTCCAGAATTATGTTCGTAACTTGTTGCTCAATTTTGAAGCTGAAAACGTGTGAATTTGATTCTGACTTCTTCAACAAAGTTGTAGATCTTTTTGTTATGTGAATTTTGAGACTTGAACCGACTGATTTGGATATGTATATCATGAGTTATAGCTAAAATACTACAGCATGTCCGTTTGGAATTCGTACCTTCTATTTTGTGCATATATTAATATTCTGGGAATTATACATACATTTTTAGACTTTGATGTCTCCACAAAAGTTGTAGATATTTATGTTATGGATCTATAAAAAGTGGTTTCAAGTTAAAAGGATATTGGTAGCTCTAGTTATGCCTAAAATACAGAAGTATGTTCATGCTGAAAATCTGCTGATTTGAATTTCGAACTGTATTTTTAAAACTGGAAAATTTGTAATGAGAATCAGTGTTTAGTCTCTTCATAAAAGTTTTAGATATTTGTGTTATGAGTAATTTAGAACTAGTCCCATGCCAAAATTATTTTTGTAGCTCCAAAAACGTTGAAAATACCAACATATGTACGTTTTGGTACTTTCTTTGAGATGGTTTAGTATACTATGATTATGTGATGTTTCTGTTTGGAATTTGAAATTATGGTCTTCATGAAAGTTGTAGATAATTTTGTTGTGGAACTATAGAAAGTGGAATTACTTAAAAAAGATTTGATTTGTTCATGTTATGGTCGTTTTACTAACGTATGTTGCTGTGGTAAAATTCTAAAATTTACCTATAATGGTTATTATGGATGAAAATGATATTTCCATATGGGCAATGATTTATTTTTGAATTATTGAGGTCCATGAAGGTGTAGGGATTCATGGTTATGCTAATTCCTACTTGTGTATTTTGATATTTGAAAGCGAGGGCCATGAAGGAGTAGGGATTCATGGTTATGCTAATTCCTACTTGTGTATTTTGGTATTTGAAAGCGAGGGCCATGGAGGAGTAGGGATTCATGGTTATGCTAATTCCTACTTGTGTACTTTGGTACTTGAGAGCGAGGGCTATGAAGGTGTAGGGATTCATGGTTATGCTAATTCCTACTTGTGTACTTTGGTACTTGAGGGCCATGAAGGTGTAGGGATTCATGGTTATACTAATTCCTACTTGTGTACTTATTTTTGCAAGGGACATGAAGGTGTAGGGATTCATGGTTATGCTAATTCCTACTTGTGTCTCTATGAGACTTTTTACTGTAGTATTCCCACCAAACCAAAATGGATCCAGCATGACATCATTTGACTAAGTTAAAGATTTATTAAATATATAAATGAACTTGTTTGGCATATTCATCATATCATATGGTTTGTTAATTGTGTTTGTGCAATTTTACTTATTTTATATTTATTCTATATTCTGTCTCACTCTTACATTAATTTTTACAGTGTATGCTACACAGAATGACAAGTGATGCTATTAATAGAGCTTTTATGATTTATTGCTTGGACTTTGGCTTCATTAAAATTTAATGGATTGTAATAATATTATGTACCATGTACTGTAATCTTCTCTATCGTTTCCGCTATATAAATGTTTTATGTTTTAATTGTTCACAACTAGTATGCATGATAATATTCTGCATTTATCAATTTTTACGTGACCTCAGAATTTAAATTACGAGTTTCAAAATGATTATTTAAAAACACGAAAAATTTATTCAGGAAAAATTACTTGGGCGTCACAGTAGTAGTCCAGTCCTAATGTTAGTTGGTCCATATCAAGTCCAAAATAGTCTAATGGTCATATGGGTCCGTCATAGTCCAATCAACACAAATGTATAATTCAGTCCATATCAGTCCATAACAGTTCATATAAGTCCATAACAGTCCATATAAATCTATAACAGTCCAAATCTCAATGATACGGTATGTTAGGATAATGAGTCATCTAAATATTTTAAACTTGATGTTAGGTTAATCAATATGATTCATCCAAATATTTTAAACTTTTGAATAAATTTTATTTATTTATTTACCTAAGATGATAATAAATATTACTTTAAAATATAATAATTATTCATAGTTAAAAGGAGTAGGGACTCCTCCCATTATTCTTATGTCTTTTTATATTATATTATTATCTCACTCCCCTTACCTTGATTTGCTACCAAATACAAGTTCGCTTTGTACCTCCGAGTTATAAAAATATTGATACCAATTTATTTTAGTTTAGGCATAAGATAAAAATTAAGATTACTATTTGAAACAGAAATGGTAAATGGTAATTATGCATAGTAACAGTAAATAGTAAATATTAAATAGTTTCCATGAATAGTAACAGTGAATAGTAAATTATGAATAGTTGTAACATCCCGGATTTTTTAAATAAAATAAATTTATTGAATGATGATAATTGATTATTTACGGTTAAATAATTATGGGAGATGTTGTTAGACATTAGAGGTGAATTATCGGTAAATTAAGACTAACCGGAACCGGAGGAATTAACTGGTGATGTAGGACCCACGTGATTTAATTAGATGTTTGACGGGTCTAGAATATTCAGAAAATTATCGTGGTTAAGATGGTATATTTAAAATGATTTTTGGTGTCAAGGAAATAATTAATTAGACTCGATGTATGATAATAACCGGGGAAAATACGAACCAATTGCAATTAAAAGAAAACCAAAAATCCCTTTTCTCCTCCCATTATCACCGTGGCCTCTTTCTCCTTATCATTTGGTTCTTTTACCCGTTGGATAATGGGGAATTATTAACCATTGGTAAAAGCAACTTGATACACTCTTTTGCCCATTGGGTAATACCCAATTTACACTAAAATTTCCTCTATCTTTCTCCTTATCACCGTGGGGTGCTTTCTCCCTCCATTCACTCTTCATTTCTTTTCTTCTTCATTTTCCCTTCGTTCCAAAACCGTCCCACACTCCTTCTTCTTCTACTTCTTACTAAAATCAAGAGTTGAGTTTGGGAATGTGAGGCATCTATGGAGCTTGGGAGCTTGTGGGATCATTTCCTCCCTCTTCCTCACTTCATTTTCGTTTGGTGGAGCTTAAGCTTGAGGTAAAGATTTCTTACCTCCACCTTGTTTTATTTATGGTTTTGGGGTTGTTGAGTTGAAGATGGTGATGTTAGAAACCTTGCATGTGGGTGGAAATGAAAACCCTAGGCTTAAATGTTTAGAAAGGGAACCCTAAGTATTAATAATTTAGGGATTTTGACCCACTTGATGATTTTGATGATTTTGGTACCTTGGAATGATGTTATACATAGAAATGAATATTTGAAGGATAGGAGTTGAATATTGATGTGATAAAATGGTGAACTAAGTCATGAGTTGCAAATGAAGATATATGCATGTATATGGGTATGTTGATTTGAGGGATTAATCTTAAGTGTTGATGTTGTTGGGTATAGTTAACCCTTTGAGACTTTGAAGATCTTAGCTTTGGGGAAAGGAATTCCCGAAGCCTAACATGGGTATATGGAATTGGAGCTTAGACAAGTCTAGGACTTGATCATAAGTTAAGAGAAGTGATGTTTTGTGATGATTTATTGATTACATGTGTATGTGTAATTGTGGATAGGATTGTATTCCGGACGATGATGCATAATGATCAAAGCAATCAGAGCGTTGGAATTTTGATTTCTTCTCTCGAGGTAGGAGAGGAGTTTGCATTTTAAATCGCATGAGTGAATTCATTGTTAATTATGTATATGTTGAACTCATGCAATGTCTTGCCATGAATGTCTTATATGATTAGTTTGATGAAGTGATGAATGATGACTTGGCTGATGTTGATTGTTATGAAAAATTGATGTACTTCTATGATGATAAAGATATATGTTTGATGGTCCCTTGGTTGGACACAAATTAGATTAGTATGAAAATCTGTAAATAAATGAACTACATGAATTGTAAAGAATTGTTTGAAGTGGTTATGTGGAAAGGTGAATGAGGGAGTGATGTGGGATATAGTTGAAACCTTCTCTCGTAAAATTTAAATAAGTAAGGGTGGTTGATAGGCTGGAATGAGGATTTCCGAGCATGAATGCTTAGAGCGAGTTTTAGATGTCCCATGTGGCGTGTATGAAGTATTGGTTGTAATTAAGTTGACTTAAAATGAGAATTTCATGTGTCAGGTTGTGAGAATTGTTAATTCTGCATAAGTCCTGATAGTCTCGCTCAAGCGAGATGGGATCTCGCTTAAGCGAGAGTCCCCTGCTTTAGAGAATTAGCTTCTGGACCAATCTCGCCCAAGTGAGCTAGCCTTCCGCTCAAGCGAGACGAGTGAGTGGTGAATGGGTGAGGTGCTGGATGAATTCTGTTCGAGTTGGAGTCTTAATAACTTCATGAGGTGGTGAATTTCCGAGTGAGAACCCGAGCGAGCTATGTCCGAGACGGGACCTCCCGGGTGGAATATTGTGTGAACCGTTCCGAGTGAGGCTATAGCCATTGGGCCTTTTCTGAGTGGTGAAGGCTTAGAAGGAATCCGAGAGAAATGTGTTCTTAGAGAAATCCATTTTAATAAACCTATTCCGAGTGGGATCTTAGCGAGAGGATTCCCTGAGTAATGATAGGTCTAATTATTCCCGAGTGGAAAATCCTAAATGAACCTCTCCCGAGGGGAGAGTGATTGTGATGGTTCTGATTGAGGTATTATAGGAGTCCTCTTCCGAGTGAATAAAGTTATATATTCTGAGTGGACAAGATTTAAATAGGTCCGAGTGAGACAACTTAGTGAATTCCTCTGAGTGATGAGAGGTCAGAGTAATTCCGAATGGAACTTGATGGTGGAGTCCGAGTGTGCAATTCCGAGTGGGATGGCACCTATGGGGGTATACGATGTGAGTTTATCCAGAAGTACTCTGGAATAACTTCACCTGTGTGTAATAGAAGGGGAGTCGATTTGGAATAAACTGCCGAGTGAAAGACTGATTGATGACTCAGATTTGGAATGAATTTACCGAGTGGAAGACTGAGTGAGAGAGGACTCGGTCTGGATTGATTTTGCCGAGTGGAGGACTGAGTGAGTGATGGATTGGTCTGGATTATCTTGCTGAGTGGAAAACCTGAGTGCTTTCAGCCGGTTTCAGGGAAATTCTGCCGAGTGGAAACCTGAATGTTGGGAGTCGGTTTTGATTGATTTTACCGAGTGGACAACCGAGTGAGATGAGTCAGTTTTGAATGAATTACAGAGTGAAAACCGAGTGTTGGTAAGGATGACCCCTGGTCGGATTTCGCTTAAGCGAGTAGGTGCCTCGCTCAAGCGAGTGTTAGAGGAATTGGTTACTGGATAATCCTCGCTTGAGCGAGTGACCGAGTGTGATGGTGCTTCGCTCGAGCGAGTGAGCGTGAAAACGCTACTGAATGTTTTTCGCTTACGTGAAAGGGAGTCGCCCAACCGAACCTGGCCTGTCTCGCTCAAGCGGATGCGAATCTCGCTTGAGCGAGTTTTCCCCAGAATTGAATTATTCTGTTTTATTTATGGTGGCAGGCTTAGTTTAGACCCTCCTTCTTGGAATTATGAGGTAAATTTGAGACAAATATAGGGATGTATGAGAGATAACGTGATGAAGGTAAAACATGGTGGTGATTAAGGTTGATTAGTACATGAGAATTAATTAATTAGGTATTTACCACCTGAACTAAATAATGAATTATGATGAATTTGCCACCTGAGATATGATGATGATTGATGATGATTGAGATGATAGTATTGGTGTTGATGAGATGAGAAATTAATATAATGAAAGACCACATAAAAGTAATAAATGATATGAATATATGAAATGATGTTGAATATGACGATATGTATGATATGGTCCAATGTAATGAAGGGCGTATTTGTTTATGATTGGAAATGATGATGTTAGCCCATGGTGGCTTGATGAAAGACCAGAATGGTCTATGTTGATGATGTTGGCCCATTATGGCGATATGATAGATACATGTTGGCCCATTGTGGCGGTGTTATAGATGTGTATATGCTTGCTTTGCTATGATTTGATGAATAAGCATGAAATGAATATATATTGTTGAATTAATAATCTATGATTATTGTTAATAGGTTTAGCAAAGCATACATGATGTTGATATGCATATGCATATAATTTCAATTGTATTCATATCGTCATTTGAAATGTATAACTCACTCTCCCATGTGGTCTACTTTATAGTATTGATGCAGGAACGCCATGGGAAGAGGATGTTTTTGAAAGTAAAGCTTTTGGAAAGGTAAATAGTTGTAACGGAATGCCTTGGCCGGCAGCATTGTAATGTAATGTGTTATGTATATAATGGATAGCATGATGTTGTAATTATTGATATTGATGGACGAATTGTGAATATAATTATACATTTGGATGATGTACTAATAATGGAGATATATGAATTGAGGTTGGACTGGTTATGGTCTATTATGAATATGAACATTGATGATGTATGACGTATGACCATATAGATGAGTATATACTTATATCTTAGGCATTGCATGCTTATACGATTATGTAAAATGATGATGGTTGTATATTAGGCTTACGATATGCCTTTTCTCATATCTTCATATATGGGACTAGGCGTGTGCCCGGTATACACATTCTTCTTCTGCTGTAAACTTTATTTTTTTGTATACCGAATGGGCAAACTATTTCTTGATCCAGTTACAGGTTTCTAAATCTCACTCTTTGGTTTTCTGTGATTCGGGTCTGGATGTGATCATGGTGGTCTCTTGGAAATATTTTCAGACGTGAAAAATCTATTCGCATTTTTATTAATTATGACGATTATATCAGGATTCGAATACAGAAAATCAGGGGTGTTATAATAGTAACAGTAAATAGTAAATCATGAATAGTAACAGTAAATAGTATATTGTGAATAGTAACAGTAAATAGTAAATCATAAATAATAAATAGTAAATCATAAATAGTAACGGTAAATAGTAACAATAAATAGTAATTTACTATTTGAATAGTAATTTACTATTTGTAATAGTAATTTACTATTCAGAATAGTAACTTAAAATAATATTATATCTAGTATAATAATAGATTTTAAAAACGATATGAAAATAAACATAAAAAATATAAAAGAGGGTTATTCTTACCTTATAATTTTGGCAGAATCTCATTTCATAAAAATTATTTTCCTCTCTTACTTCCATCACTATCTATATAACACTGCTATATTAAGAAAATTTTATCTAAAAATGTGAGTTTTTCCCTTCGGTGGTCCCCTCTATTTATAAGCAAAATTTGTAGTGTGTATTTTATTATTTTATTATAAAAGTACTGTACAATTTTAAAAATTTCGTTCCTGGTTACTTGCAACATTTGAATTTTTCATTCATGCATAGTGAATGTCGGCTGAATTATGAAGCCAAATAGTAACCATTCACTCGGTATATTTTAAATATTTAAAATCAGTCTTTTTTGAAATTTAGCAATATTATATCAGACTTCACTATTTTATAATAAGTAATACAAAGTTTAAATTTTAAAGATATAAAATTTTCTGTTAATAAAAATTTGTTAGTGCCTTTTCGGTCTCCTTACAATTGGTAAAAAATTAGGATTTTACTCAAACCGATCATTTTTAGATAAGTTTACTTGAAATGGATTTTTGAAAATTTTCTTATAATTTAACTTCACTTTCTTGTAAATATTTTTAATTTTAAGTAACTTTATATGAATTTAAAATTATTTAAAATATATTATTTTATTAAAATATTTCCAAATTTTCAAAAAAATTTCAGAAAATCATAAATAATACGTAGATTAAAAAGTTCTAAAGAACTATAATCTAATTCCTTTAAAATTTTATTTTAAAATTCTAATAAGAGTTAAACCATAAATATGTAAAAACATAAATATAAAAACATAAAATAAAAGTTATGAATAATAAAGATATTCAAAATTTTTAATATAATTTCCTTAATCAATGAATACTAATTAAGTCATTTTAAAATTTTCATTCAAAATACATATATATTTTTATTATTTTAACAAAATAATTAAATATAAGTACCAAAATTTTAGAAAAATATTAATTAGTTAATAATCAACTAACTAATAATAAGTGTTTTTTTCATTAAAGATATATTAATATCTATTTTCTATTTGAGTGGAAAATGGGATGTTACAACTAACTTGCTCGTTTTAACTCTAATCTCTATAAAACTTCATGGGCACTATATGCTACTTATCTCGGACATGCCGGACTAATATGCATAAAAATGTATTTGACTAAGCTATATGCAACTTTAGCCCCTAAAACACATCAAATGCAATGCCAACTCCAAACTCTTCACATACATATATCATGGATACATATAGGGTCTCATTAGTACCCTTCGGAGATTCTGGATCCCAACGAAACTCAATTTCACTATCTCACTTGGCTAAAAAAACACCATTTCACTCTAATTCAATCTATATTTGCATTGGCAATTATAGAATTACGGTATAATTGGCTTCATTCCGTTCAACCATAATATATATATATATATATATATATATATATATATATATCATACACGCAATTCCAACATTATCTTAATAACCTGCCCATCATCATCATCATCATCATCACACATTCACAATTAATGGCTTCATGCCAAAAACATAATTCCTGGACATCAATCAATATATCTATCATTAATCACATTGTTCCATCACGTACATACACACACACACACATATATATATATATATACATATATATGTATGTATATATATATCCTCATGACCATCACGTAGGTCCTTATCATCACAACCACATCATCAAAATCATCCTAATCATTATCCATGTAACACCACACTTCACAAAGCATCAAGCATGCACATAGTCACATAATATATCATCATAGCATTAACGACTCAAAATATAACACTTAAACACACACACACACACACACACACATATATATATATATATATATATGTTTATATAAACCCTCATTGTGGCATTAAAACTCAAACCATATACATATATTAACTACTAGTACAATTCCTTTTAGCTTGGCATTGACTTCACATTGGCCTCATTTAGTGTTTGCCTCCACAGTATCTATCAATCACCTGTCATTAATCACTTTAAACTACAACAAAGGGGTGAGTGACTAAAATTAAAGATTAATACATAAAATATATTACTGGAAAAAACATAATCTAGCTACCTTTCTAGTTAAATTTTATCTCATTAATCATGCTTATCATCCGCAAATATATATTTTGACCTACTTTTCATTTCTTATACTTACATAGACTACTCATCTTCTCATTCTTTTAAGGCACAACTACATATCATTACTAGGCTTCACATCTCTTTCTCATTATAGTCATTACCGGTAAAATTATGAATCATTCATTTAATTACTTCACATCTCACCATAATCAACATCAATGTATATTTAAATTCCAGTTATCATATTTAATTTCAATCACCACATCAAGTACAATCGTGGAATGCATAAATAACTCAAACAATATAATAAGATGTCATAATATCCGGATACTAAAAGGATTGACCTTCAATTGAGGGTCCTACTTGACACCCTGTAAACCCGAATTGATCTACCGAGCCCTGCTTGACTCTCCGCCTCGACCACTGAGTCCTACTTGACCATTGGGTAGCTCAATTGAATTATACTTGACCATAAAAGCAAAAACTGAGGGGCGAAATATATCGTCAGTCGTTCCCAATCATACAATCACATATATTCATTTCAAATTATGTTTCTTTCAACAATTAGCACAAAACCCCCATTTTAAATGAAATAAGCAACCATACAGACTTGACCCATATTTCAAACATAAAGGTGGTCACACAAACACGATTCATATTTCAACATAAGGGCAATCACACAGACCTAACCCAAACATATAACCTTATATCAACAAATAATTATTTAAAACATCAATATCAAACAAAATGGCGGCCACGCAGACCCGACACACATCATGCATTCTCAATTAAATTCTACATCGCCCCTAAGGCACATTAACATTATAGTCATCAATCTCTACACAAATTAATCACACACACATCACCTAATAATCATCATAAGTCATAGACTTTTAAAATCATAAATCTTCTTATTTCATCATCACATCCTCATTGCATCTCATTATTACATATACTTATGTTATCAATTTAATCCACATCAAAACTTTTTTCTTAAACTCAAATGTCATAATTTTAAACAACATCAATTCACATAATTTTATTCTTACATTGATATAATTCACATATTTACCATCACCACTTATCATACTTCATTTTATTTTTCTATCAGTCACACACACACATATGTGCATGTGTATGTATTCCAAACTTTTTGTTCATTATTCTCACACGTCAGCTTATACTTTCACCATTTATATTACAATCCATTATCCACCCACTTATACTTTTATAATTCATCATATTAACTTCCCAAATTAAGTTATCTGACACAGTTTACTTTATAGCTTCTCAAATTATCCATAGACTATTATGACTAATTATGTTTTAACTCATTAATTCATCTATCATTCACAATTCTTAATATTCGTAGCCACTTCTATTTCATATAAATCATACCCTACTATTATACACATTTTTTATTTACTTCTCCTATTATTATTTTAATTCATTATCATTCTTTAACCAATCATCGTAAAATTATTAAAATTAATCAGAGGTATCCTGAAAGTTTGTTGCTCCACCTGAACTAGGTGCTTCCCTTGGTTTTGCTTCTAGGTCCACTCCTTTAGAGTTTCCTTTTTCTAGTTCTAAAGTCTGGGAGGGACATTTCATCTCAAATTGAGTCTGCTTCTCATTTGAAGTACTTTCTTGTAGATCTTTGCTTACCATACCTATCTTTGTTTCATCAAAAGTAATGTCTCTGCTGATAATACACTTTCTTCTGCCTTTTCAAGTTCCAATAACTTGTAACCCATCACTCCTTTAGGATATCCAAGGAACACACTTCGCACCCCTTGGTTTTAGCTTCCCCTATTTGATGTGAGTATATGCTACAGACCCAAACACTCTTAGTCCTGAATAGTTTGTTGACTTTCCACTCCATTGATAGCCGTTCTGCAAGTATACGATTTATCGAAGTAATAAAAAAGTATTGTTCTCACAAGGATTGTGCCCAATTACTAGTTTTTACGATGGTTAGATTATCTAGACAATTCTTTAACAATGGAAGATTGCAGTTGTGACACCTAAATTACAAATTCTAATTAATTAACCCAAATTTTTGTAATAAATTTTTCGCGTTTAAAGAATCATTTTGAAATTCGTAATTTAAATTCTGAGGTCATGTAAAAATTGATAAATGCGGAATATTATCATGCATACTAGTCATGAACGAATAAAACATAATACATTTATATAGCGAAAATGATAGATAAGATTACAGTACAAGGTACATAATAATATTATTACAACACATTAAAAGTCAAATAAAGTCAAAGTCCAACAATAAAACATAAAGCTTCATCAATTTCACCACTCATCATTCTGTGAAGCATGCACTGTAAAAATAATGTAAGAGTGTGATAGAATATACAATAAATATAAAATAAGTAAAATTACATAAACACAATCAACAAACAATTATGATATGATGAATATGCCAAACAAGGTCATTTATATTTAATAATCTTTAATTTAGTCAAATGATGTCATGCTGGATCTATTTTGGTTTAATGGAAATACTATAGTAAAAGTCTCATAGAGACACAAGTAGGGCTTAACATAATGCCACGAATCCCTACCATTCGTAGCGCTCAAGTACCAAAGTACACAAGTAGGACTTAGCATATACCATGAATCTCTACCCTTCATGGCGTTCAAGTACCGAAGTACATAAGTAGGACTTAGCATAAACCATGAATCTCTACCCTTCATGGCGCTCAACGAAAATAAGGCTTTAACTCATCATAGAGTAACCCCCACCAGGGCCAGTAATCATGGAACCCTTAAATTCCATGGTACGTCCAAATGCTTATAATGCATGAATGCCTTTAATTCTCTTTATCAATTATTCATACCATGATATCAATAATTCCATAATCACTTAGAAAGCCACAAGTCCTTAAAGGATACATCACATATATCAATTCTCAAAATCATGGATTTATAGTTCAACAACATATCTCAATAAACCACAAGGCATTCATGTATACATTAATTTAGTCATTCATAATTATTTATCACAAAGATATACATATTGTATGACATTCATAGGACACTCAATAACATCCATAATAATCAATAATCCCCTAATAATTCATAAATAAATCATTACCCACATGGAAAATATCATTTTTATCCATAATAACCATCATAGGTAAATTTCAGAAATTTATAACAACAACATACATTAGTAAAAAGGCCATAACGTGAGCAAATCAAATCCTTTTTGAGTAATTCCACTTTCTATAGTTCCATAACAAAATTATCTACAACATTCATGAAGACCAAAAATTCTAATTCCTTATAGAATTTGCTCCACGTTACAAACAACACACTGACTTTTATAAATTTTTACTGCATGTGCACAGTTTGGTAAAATAGGCATATCTCATTGTAAAAAAAATATTTTAAACAGTTTGGTAAAAAATATCTCATTGCAAATTTTTACTGCATGTACACATTCAAAAATAGAATTATCTATAACTTTTATAAAGGTCATATGTCCCAATTCTATAAGTATAAAACGTAATTTTAAAATTACTTTCTGACTTTAAAAGAGTAATTTCAGTATTACAGATTCAGTTACAGCTTTGACAACCTTTGGTAAAAATTGTATATCTCTTAATAGAAAAATTATTTTTACATGGTACTAAATCTACATGTTCATAACTCAAATATCTAAAACTTTTATGAAGGGCTCAAAAATTAATTACTTATAAATTATTCTCAAACAGCTAGACAAGCACCGACCTATACATAGCTTCCAGAAACGTCATACTTTAATAAATAAATCATAACTCAAGTTTTACTTATCCTTTTTGGAAGATTTTGGTCTCTAAATTTATAGGACACAAAGATCTACAAATTTCATGAATATATCATTTTCAATTTTGAAATATATGAATTACCAAACTTTAATTAAAGACACCCATTTTCAGAAATAATTAAACAACATGAGCACATGGGAGTAGTTTAAGCATAAATTCCATATTACTTATTTGATATGAGAACAAATCTAACAAAATCATAACATCTATATATCTATAATTTTTATGAAGATAAAGATGACTAATCATACTCACAAAATCTACAATCTCAACATATATTCAAAACTAAGTCATGAAACATTCAAAAGAAACATACTTCAGTATTTTGACCATAACTAATACTATACATATCCAAATAAGTTGATTCAAGTCTCCAAATTCACATAACGAAAAGATCTACAACTTTGATAAAGAAGTAAAAGTCAAATGCACACAATCTCAGCTTTGAAATTAAGTAACAAGTTACAAAAATAATTCTGGAAATCCTAGAACAACATACAATTCTACCCATTCAGAATTTATTCACAACCCTATCCCTTCTTACCTTAATGGAGGATATTAAAGTGGTTGAAAGTGTTCTCTTATTGTCCTAGCTTCAGATCAAGAGTGACTTTGATGGAGAAAATGAAAGAAAATGAGAGATACATCTTCACTAACTTCAACTTGTTATAAGATTTCAGACTTGAGAACAAGATGTAATGTTGATTTAATCATGCAAATGACAAGTGAGGGACAAGCTTTTCTTAATAGAATTGTAGTAGGATGTTAGGTGCATTATGTGTGGTGATAATGGAGGTTTTAGGTAGGAAAAGTGGACTGCATTGTTGACCATTCCTGCAACCTAAATAATGTGGCTTCTATGATTGAAGTAAATATCAATTCTGATACAGTTTTGGTATTTTGAGTATATATCTCTCAAATCTTAATGGATTTTAATGAATTTAGTCTTGTTGGAAATCTAAGAAAAAGATAAACAACTTTGTAGTTGACCATATTTTTAAATTCAGACTTTAACTAAACATTAAAATATGTACAAGATGGCGCATTTTGAGTGGAGTATATGGTAATTTGATGGGAGTAAATGGAAAAGGCAAAGAAATTAATAACTAAGGAAATAAGTAATAAGTTATTTGGTTAACTTTTACCTAAGGTATAAAGTTAAAATTATTTACAATAGTAAAAGGTTAAAATAAAGATGTTATCCTAACCAAAATTTATGTAGAAAGTTGAGATAAAATGGATAATATCATTGATGGTCTTTATCGAAATAATTATACATGGGAATGAAATTTTTTTTGGGATGTTACAGTAGTAAAATTAAATGGTAGCAACAGTGTGACAAAAAACTTAATTCTTTCTGGATATCAAAGTTTGTGAGAGACTCTTGAGAGTTAAGGGGTTCTTATGTAACATACCTTAACTAAATTCAATCCTTTCTTAATTACAAAATTCTAATTATAAGGGGTATTTTCCTAAATTAATCATTAATTTCCTTTTAGAACCTTATTAACGCACCCGATTACCAAAGAGCGGCCTTCAATTTGTTAGTCGAGTTCATTAAGCATAGTGAAAATCTGTTAATTCCTCAAATGATTTCATTTAATTTCGTAACCTAAAATCATAGGTTTAGTTTCATGCATTTTCAATGATTGTCAATCTCTTAATTATCTGATACATTTAAACTCATCTAAGTTTATTTCTAAATCATCAAACGTATTAAGAACTCATGAAACCAAATAGAATGCAGAACACCATAATTAAGAAACTCACATTTAGGTTTGATACATTAAACACAAATTATAACACCCCAGATTTTCTGTACTCGAATCCCGATGTGATCGTCATAATTAATGAAAATACAAATAAATTTTTCATGTTTGAAAATATTTCCAAGACTTCACCATGATCACATCAAGACCCAAATCACAGAAAACCCAAGAGTGAGATTAAATAACCCTAAGCTGGATCGATAGATAAATTACCTATAACGGTATACGAAAATAATAGTGTTTACAGTGGAAGAATGTGTATACCGGGCACACGCCTAGTCCCATATATGACGATATGAGAAAAGGCTCGGCAAAACATGCAATGGCATATCGCAAACCTAATAGACAACCATCATCATTTTACATAATTACATAAGCATGCAATGCCTAAGATATAATTATATATATATACATATACATTCGAGAATCTTCTCCCGATTATCTCAATCATCAATGAACATCTTTCAATTTCAATCTTTCTAATATACAACAAATTATCTCTTACATTCTACATATATATTCACCATCCATAAATTCAAGAATTATCTTATACATACTCAAAATCTCTAAATCATCTTCATTCTCATAATCAATTCATTCATTACACAAGAACTCATAAATGATGCCGGCCAAGGCACTTCCTCTACCACTATTTACCTTCACCCAAGCTTTAATTAAAATCCGAACTCATCCCATGGCAACCTGCATCACAATGCTAAAAAGGAGACCACATGGGAGAGTGAGTTATACATTCAAAATGACGAATAATATATATATTGTGATCATGTGTATATGCATATAAACATTATGTGTGCTTTGCTATCTAAACATTAAATTATCATTCATTCATTATCTCATTATCACAATAGGCATACAAGCCTTATGAATCGCAATTCATATCATAAATAAGCATAACATATACACAATCACAAACACCATCACTTTGCCACTTATCAACAAAGGCATTCATAACCATTATCATCATTAATTCATTAAGGCTTCACTCAATACCTCCTCACAAGGGGTTTCTTAACACTCGTGGTCATCCCACTTCAAATGCCATGGTCTTAAAGCTAATGCATATGTCAACTGTTTAATGCATATGCAACGGATCCGATTTTTAAATTCAACAATAATCACAATCACTTAAATTATCATCATCACTCAGGGATACACCCTTCGTGGCACCCCGCAAGGTGATTCATTTCAACATTATTCAACAACACTAGGACAACGTCCTCTTCACTCTGGGATATACCCTTTGTGGCACCCCGCAAGGTGATATATTCAACATTATTCAATAACAATAGGACAACATCCTCTTCACTCAGGGATACTCCCTTCGTGGCACCCCGCAAGGTGATTTATTCAACAATAATATGATCAACATCATCTTCACTCCGGGATTTACCCATCGCGGCACCTCGCAAGGTGATATATTCAACATTATTCAATAACAATGGGACAACGTCCTCTTCACTCAAGGATACACCCTTCGTGGTACCCCGCAAGGTGATTTATTCAACAACAATATGATCAACATCATCTTTACTCCGGGATTTACCCATCGTGGCACCCAGCAAGGTGATATATTCAACAATAATAAGACAACATCCTCTTCATTCCGGGATATACCCATCGTGGCACCCCGCAAGGTGATTCATTTCGACAATAATGTATATCAATGCCATGTTATACCATGAATGCAACAATGCAATAATGCATGTGCCCAACAACCTCGCAAGGATATCTCACCCTATCAATTAAGGATAAATCGTATATTTAATCTTATTATCATTGGCATATAAGAAATCATAAGGCCCCTCAAGGCACAACATTCATAACCACATCAAACCACGCATGGTAATTAAAATCATATCAAGCATCATGGCATTTATCCACGCATGAAAAACAACAAGGTATTTCAAAAGTATATGTTTAGCAATCATCATTGCCACCATTTCAAATCCATTGATTTATACACTTGTGGCCATTCAATTTTCCCCCCATTGGTTTTATTATCACACAAGGTGTGTCATATAACCACATCATTTACTTTTTATTATGATTCATAATATATCAATAGTGGTGAGGCACACATGTATTCATAACATAGTATAGGCATACACGTACCTCTCCAAGGCCTTAAGCCATTCCTCAATCACCACTAAGACACACCACACATGGACCCCTAATGAAATCGCTTGTTGTTACATAATAAAAGGGGTTTTGGGCAACAATGAGCCCATGATAAATTTTAGTACTAAGGCATGAGGAAATCTTATTTTTAGTCTTAAAAATAGTGGGACATGTCACAAATATCACCTATTAGTCCCAATTTGGCCACCATAAAAGTTGGGTTCAAAACCCCCTTAAACTTGAATTTTTCAACGTAATAGGTTTGGTATTTTTTGCCTAATGAGAGTTAGAAAACTCCAATTAATGTGAGACCAATTCTCACACCTTATTGACACAATTATCTACAACTTTCATGAAGAAGTTGGAGGCTAAATATGTCATTAAGGTGCCCAAATGGGCCAAAAACAGCAAAGAAAACAGACCAATTGGAAAAACAGCACAACAACGGCCATAACAGGGCTCTGAATCGATTCAGGCTCATGCGAATTGATTCAAGTGTCCCAAAATCTCAAAATTTGACAAACAGAGGGCCTTGAATCAATTCAAACTCGTATGAATTGATTCAAACGCCCCTGGAGCCCAAAATAGTGAAAACAACACCTCTTGAATCGATTCAAAGGGTCTTGAATCGATTCAAGATAGCCCTGCTGCTGTTTTTATGTAGAACATCACCAAAATTTCAACTTCCAATCACCCAATCTCATTCAATTCAAATCCAATGACCTTCAAAATTTGTCACAAGCTAAAATATATTATTTGTGACGTGTGGCCACCGGCCTCACTCAGAAATTCTTAAAATTGAGGGACTTATGCGTATAAATGCATTTTACCCATTTTAAGTCATTTTAATGCAACTCAAGGGTCATTTCTCAATGGAATTGACCCGTTCCAATTTCTATAAGTTATAAACTACACATAGAAGCTATTAGGACTATCCCACGATATCAAAATCACGCGACACTCAATTTGACTCTATAAGTTCCTCAATTATGCATTATCTTTTAATCTTATCATTAATGTCACCACAATCGTTATCACATTCAATGCCAAACATCTACTTAATTTCTCAATTCACACAACATATACTTCATCCCCTCAAGGATAGTTTATCAACCACATCATTCCCACCAAAGGATAGCTAACCATTCATCATCATCACATATACATATATATATATATATATCATCATCAATAGCCAATAATTGCCATTGACATCATTCCACTATAAACATGGCAAGGCAAGCATGAGTGTCAAGACATACAATAATCATCAATTATATAACTCATGCAATTTGAATGTAAACTCCTCTCCTACCTCGAGGGAAGAGCCGAAATCCGAATGCATGCTCCGAAAGCTTCGCCACATAGTCCGGAATACAATCTACACAACATACATATGCATTCATACAATTAATAAGCCATCTCAAGGCATTCCTCTTAATTCTAAACATTTGCTAGCTTATCATAAAGCTTAACATCAAGTCCTAAACTTGCTAAACACCAATTCATACCATTGTGTTAGGCTTCAGGAATTCCTTTCCAAAAACCAAGGTTCTCTAGATCTCAAAGGGCCAACTACGTCCAATGACATCAATATCACTCTCATCATTCATAATGTGTTCCTTATTACTCAAACTATCTATTTCCCATTCAAGTTCATCATGAGCCACTTGGCTCCTATCAAACCATTATCCATCAACAATCCCATATGGCACACCAATGGTCTAAGACCCCATCAAGACACGTGCTCATTTCACTAACCCCTCACATTCACCATGGCTTTGGCGTTCATATTCATCATTTCATACTCATATTAACACCTACATTGGGTATTTTCTACCCACATTCAAGTCAACTTTCCTAACCATAATACATATATTCCCCCAAATTCTTAGGACAAGAGTTTTCATCAAAACTCAACCATCACCACAAATAATCAATCCCAATCTTTCCAAGACCCATTCTAAAGCATAAATCATTAATACCTATCAATTGGCCAAAAGCCCCAAATTCCTAAACCTAGGGTTTTCATCAATAACCCACAATCATCAATTCCAACAATTCATATGCATGATTTCCAACATTCTTAGGCTAACAACAATATATCCCATTCATTATTAACAACAATAACAATCCCCAATGGTTATCCTACCTAGGGTTTGGTTCCTCAAGCCATTTTTCACCAAAACAACACCCAATCTTCCATCACAATACATAAATAGACTCAAAACCATAAACAAGAGCCATTGGTGTTCAAGATCTTACCTCATTCTCCAAGCTTAAACCCCAAAACGAAAATGAGATGAAAAGGAGAAGAAATGAACCAAGCTTTGCTTCAAGTGCCTTCCTTGCCTCATGATTCCATTAGTTCCCAAGCCTTTGGATGAAAAATAATTCATGGAGGGAGAGAGAGAGAGAGTGAACGGTTTTTGGAGAAGAAGAATGGAGGAAGAGGAAGAAAAGAAAAGTGAATGAAAGAGGGGGAGAGAGGCCAATGAAAAAAGAAGGGAGAAGAAGGGTTTTTGTTTTAATTTTTAATCCCCTCATTAAAATCTTTCGTTTTACAACATACAGGATCTCAGTTCAGGCTTAATACTAACTCCAAAAATTATTCCGAATATAGATTCGAATTCCCAATAATATTCTTAATAGCCCTGACCAATGGCATCTCAATCGGAGATACTTGGTCCGACACCCATATCCTAATCGGGTAAAATTTTATCTCACATAAACTCAATAAATTATAAATATCCATAATAAATCCCAATTTCATTATTCCTATATTTTTGGGACACAAATCAACTCACCTACAATTATTTATTATTTATTCTCATCGATTATTCATTTTTATAAAATTCGGGATGTTACAATCCACCCCTCCTAAAAAGAATCTTCGTCCTCGAAGTTTAACATCGGCATACACCATAAGACCACACTTCGGCCACACACTAATAGAGTTCAATAATATCACGAAGTAACATCAGACTTCTCAAAGTCCATCAAAGCATGTTTACCATCATGTCATCATTCTTAGCATAAAACTGTCTATATCCAAGCGTGTCATATGTCATCGATCACGATTCGTCCAACAGAGCTCACATGTTCATACTCAGTACGACCAGATAGGCACAGTACATTCACCATAAGCAGTTATAATCTCTACACCTGCCCGGCCTATGTGTTGCTGCATCCGACATACAGGAAGGCGTCCCAATCCCGTAGTGATTACCACAAACACATAAGGTCGGCGCATAAGTGCATGTCGCCACAATGCCTATGGCATGTAAGGCCATATCGGGACCAGTACTTCGTATTCCCATTGCTCATATTGGTCATACATACACAAATATCCTCAATTCACATGAGACTTAGTGAAAATTCTCACAAGTCCATAATTAATATATTCATACCTTATCGTTATTATGTAATTAATTTGGCATACATCAAGCCATACCTATCATCAAATATCAGTTAACGTCACCATAAATTGGTGTACCAACCATAGATTTTTAATCATTGCGGGACAATTACCACATTATCGGGCCTCATCCATCCCGAGGTCATGATCAAATCACCTAATAATCCTTTACTTCATTCATACATCGCTGGCTATAGATTGATCCCAGCCTAAACAAGTCACTAAGTCGCAGAAAGTACGCAACTCTAAGGTTAACATAGGGTTTCCAATCATATACTGTGCTTTCATATTCGGAATTCTCTTCTCTATTCATAACCCAAGTCCATAATTTGGACGCACAACCTATATTGTGTCATATCATTACATGGCTTCTATCATCGATATAGCACTTTTCAATTAAAGTGGAGGGTAATGACATAATTAAATCTCTATTTACCGGCTCACAATCATGCATGTCATTTCTAAATCATATCATCATCCATAATTAATCCAACGATCATAATCTCTTGGGCACACAATTTAGCCCAAAGTCATACCATAAAGTCATGTACACCATGGCCAATACCAATCATACCCCAAATTCAACATTATTATTCATCAATCATCAGGGTTTACATTCATTTTTCACATTCCATTACATACCGGCTTTAGCTTCAACAACGTATTTCATAATTTATTTCGTTATGGCTCAACCATTGATAAGGTTGTTAACCAAGTGGCCTCAATTACTCAAAAGGGGGGGTGAATTGAGTATTACAAAATTTTACTTTGAATGCTTTTGAAGTTGATTCTTTAGTTACTATGTTTATTGAAGGTGATAAACTCAATGGCAAGTAGTAACAAATAGTACACAAGACAAGATAATAAGCGCTTAAGAGGTCTAAGTAATATTCAAGAAATGGAATCAAATTAACCACAAAGCAATTTATGAGATTTTTTAGAAAGATCAATAACGAGTGTTGCTAAAAGACAAGTACAACAATGTTAATCAAAATATTTTGCAACTTAGTATAGCATGCACTTAATCCAAGTTAATGAGCAATAAAATCAAGCAAGCAAGTTAAGTG
This sequence comes from Clitoria ternatea, assembly GCA_037962975.1. NCBI lineage: Eukaryota > Viridiplantae > Streptophyta > Magnoliopsida > Fabales > Fabaceae > Clitoria > Clitoria ternatea. The sequence goes on from CM075672.1 coordinate 267,839,578, forward strand.
CACAAATTTAAATGAGTTTAGGGAAGAGAGATTTACAAACCGATATATACGAGTTCCACCACACCGGTGTACGTCTCGCCTCTAAGCAACCCACTTAGAGGATTTCCACTATTGTAGATTAGAGATACAACTTTGAGTAACTGCGACTTCCTAGTGTCCCACACTCAAGAATCCAATTCTCACAAGTACAAGGGCGCTCCACCCAATCTCTCAATCTCACAATTACAAGGTTGAAACCCAACCCAAGGCTTTTGGTATGTTTGGTGTTTGAGTGTACAAGGAAACTCTCTTGATAGAGTGGATATACAAGTTAAAGTTTACACAAGATAATAACTCTCAAAGAGAGGATATGCAAATTAAGTACACAAATATAATTTCCCCACAAATTAACTCTTAAAAAATAACTTCAAGAAATATGCCAATCAAGAATAAAGAGAGCAAGAAGAATAGCAAGAGAATGGAGGGGGAAGAAAGCAAATGGAAATGCTTCAAATGCTTGGTGTACCTAATGCCTTCAGCTCTTCTCCTATTTAAAGTGTCAAGGCATAGCTTCTTTGTAATTAAAGAATTCCCTTCGATCCATAAATTACGTAATGGGACTTGCTTTTGTCTGCTTAATGGAGCATTATTCAAGAAATGCGATCTGAGGCTCCCAATTTGCTATTCCAGGTTGTAACGCATTTTAACTGAATGTTCCAGAACCATTTGAACTGAATGAATCAATTCATTTCACAAAAGAATCGATTCATTTAGTGTTTCTGTGCAATTTTTAGCGCATGAATCGATTCAAGGTAGGGAGGAATCGATTCAATCTTGTAAAATGAAATCCTGGGTGTAATTTCTTCGTGTGAATCGATTCATCCTCAGTGGGAATCGATTCATTGATTGAATTTTCACTTTGCTTCACCAAAATAACGTAGGAATCGATTCAGGGTTTATGGGAATCGATTCAAGTGTGAATTTTGCACATCCTGGGCCAATATAAACGCATGAATATTCATGCTTATGGCTGAATCGATTCATCAAGCTGTTCCTTTATTTTCCATGTGCTTTTTGTTCCTTTGCTAAATAAATATGTGTGGCTTTGTTCTTTTGGAACCTTAGGCACTTTGATGATTAATTCTCACTTGTTTTAAGCTTCTTAAATGTCTTAAATCATTTTCATCATCAAACATAATTAATTCGCTTGATAACATTCTTCATTTGTTGTGTCATTATCAAAACCTACATCAACATAAAAATACATTCTCCCCTTTTTGATGATGACAACAAATGCTTGTCTCTTGGGGTGTTAGTTCACAACAATTCAAATATATTGCAAGAAAGACTCCCCCTTTCACATACAATTTGATGCCACATGTTTATGAAATCACAGGCACAAGAAATCAAGAGAGTATTTAAGGTCAAGGATCATGTGAGAAGCAATATATTAAGGACTCCCCCTTTCTTCTAAAGGGTCTCTCTGTTACGCCCCGAGACGTTGATTAAAATTTTCAAGTAAATTTTTCGCTTTTTCGAAAGATCATTTTAAAATTTATAAATTTAATTCAGAGTTTATGTAACAATTAATAACAGCGGAAAAATTATCATACATACTAGTCGTGAATAATTAAATTCCAGAAAATATTTAAGTAGCGGAAACGATTGAGAAGATAATAATACATGACATATTATATTTATTACAACCCATAAAATCAAAGTTTAGGTAATAAATCAAATAGACATCCATCATGGAATCACTCTGCATTCTGCGTGTCATTCACTGTAAAAATTAATGTAAGAGTGAGACAGAATATAGAATAAATATAAAATAGATAAAATTGCACAAACACAATCAACAATTCATAATGATATGATGAATATGCCAAACAAGTCCATTAATAGATCTTAAATTAGTCAAATGATGTCATGCTGGATCCATTTGGTCTTGGTGGGAATACTGCAGTAAAAGTCTCATAGAGACCGCAAATAGGGCTTTAGCATATACCATGAATCCCTATACTTCATGGCGCTTAAGTACCGAAGTACACAATATCATAAGTAGGACTTTTGCATAAACCATGAATCCCTACACTCCATGGCACACAACAAAATAGGGCTTAACTCATCTTAGAGTAACCCCCCACCAGGGTAGGCAATCATGGAACCCCTAAATTCCATGGTGCGTCCGAATGCTTATGATGCATGAATGCCTTTAATTCTTTTAACATACCATGATATCCACATTTCCAAAACCTCTTGGATAATACAAGTCCTCAAGGGACACAATACACATAATAATTCACAAAATCATGGATTTACTGTTTCAACCACATATGTCAGTAACCACAAGGCATTCATGTACATATATATTAATTATGTCATTCATTCACCATCACAATATACAGACTGTGTAATACTCATAAACATTTATAAAAATTCATAATCACTCAATAATTTAATAAATAATTTCTATCCATAGAGAAAATATCATTTTCTTTCAAAATAGCCATTTTAAGTGACTTTTAGCATCCCCAACAGCAACATACATTAGCAAAACAGTCATAACATGGGCAAATCAACTCCTTTTTAGATGATTCCACTTTCTATAGCTCAATAATACAATTATCTACAACTTTCATGAAGAACACAGTTTCAAATTCCGAACAGAAATATTACTTATTCACGAAATACCACACTGCCTCAAGGTGAGTTTTTCAAAACGTACATATGTTAGTAATTTTAGTGTTTCTGGAGTTACAAAAATGATTTTTGCATGAAACCAGTTCTAAATTAATATTAACACAAATATCTACAATTTTCATGAAGATCATAAATTCAAATTCTAAGCATAAATACCATTCATCCACAAAATACAACACTGCCTCCAGGTGAGTTTTCAAAACGTACATATATTAGTATTTTCAACGTTTTTAGGGCTACACAAATGATTTTAACCTGAAACCAGTTCTAAAATACTCTTAACAAAATTATCTACAACTTTCATGAAGACACAAACAACTAATTCATACAAAAAAATTCCCAGTATTGAAAACAAGATTCGGATTTCCAAAATTCCAGAATTTCAGAATTTCAACTTGCACATACTTCAGTAATTTGAGCATAACTTGAGCTACAAAAAGTATTTTGATGTGAAACCACTTCCTAAAAATCCAAAACTTAATTATCTACAACTTTCATGAAGACATCCAAAGCTGATTATGCATGTATAATTCCCAGAATATCAAAATATGCACTAAACATGAAACAAATCTTTCACTCGGACATACAGTAGTATTTTGGCTATAACTTTTGCTACACATACTCAAATCAATCGGTTCAGGTCTCAAATTTCACATAACAAAAAGATTTACAACTTTCACGAAGACACTGATCACTAATTCTTACCACAAAATGCCCAGTTTTAACAATAAGATACGGATTTCAAGTTCACAGATTTATAGATTGTACATACTTCAGTATTATGAGCATAATTTGAGCTACAAAAATTATTTTAATGTGAAACCAATTTCTAAAGATCCACAACGTAATTATCTACAACTTTCATGAAGACATCCAAGGCTGATTATGCACGTACAGTTCCCAGTAAATCAATATATACACAAAACAAAGGATAAATCTTCCACACGAACATGTTGTAGTATATTGGCTATAACGTTTGCTATACATATTCAAATTACTTGATTCAGGTCTCAAAATTTAGATATCAAAAAGATCTACAACTTTTATGAAGAAGTTAGAGTCAAATTCACACGTTTTCAATTTCAAAAATGAGCAACAAGTTACGAATTTAATTCTGGAATCCTAGAACAGCATACACTTCTACCCATTTCACAAATATTCACAACCCTGTCCCCTCTTACTTGATTTGATGATTTTTGGCTGACTGGAAAAGAGTCCCCTGGCTGTCCTGATTCTATACGAAGGTGTGTTGATGGAGGAGAGTGATTAGGAGCTTCAGAATCAATGTGTGTGTTTAATAATGCAAGGTGGGAGACAACTTTCCGTAAGTGGGTTTCTAGTGGGCTTTTAGTGGGAATTAAGAGTGGTTTAGGTTGAAAGCAAGCTCCACTTCTATAGCCCACCCACTGGAGTGCGCATAATGGAGGATGATTTAAAAAAAAAATGCATGAAGGGACAAAACAGAAGTCAACGTCAATCTGGCAGTGAATTCCGAGTGAAATTTCACTCGGTCAGCCTCTTGGCCGACTGGAATTCCACTCGGTCCATGTATATACCGAGTGGTAGTGGTCGGTATTGTGAAGAGAGGGAAATCCGAGTCCCTCTCGCTCAAGCGAATACCGACTCGCTTGAGCGAGTTCCATACAATGCGCTGGCAGAGGGGTTTCGCTCAAGCGAAAACCGACTTTCATTCACTCGGTTTTCACTTAAACAGCTTAATCCACTTGGTAGAACATCCTGAAACCGAGTCCTCACTTATCACTCACTCGGAATTGATTCCTCATTAAGCAGTCGGTCTGATTTCTCTTTCTTGGAGGTGACTCAGTCGGTATATTCTCCTAAAACCGAGTCATCTCAATTAGTCTTTCACTCGGGTATATCTTTCCAATTCCAAGTCATCTCTTGCTAGCCTTCCACTCGGCAATTACACTAAAACCGACCCATCACTCTATTGATTTTCCACTCGGAGTTTCATCCCAGAGACTGACACATCTGAGTAATAATAAACCGTGTGTCTCCAGTCGGAATTTTGCCACTCAGAAATGCATTCTTCTATGTAATTGACTCAGAATGAAGGCACTCAGTGATTCTTCATTTGGAATTGCAATGTCTGATCAAGATCGACTCGGAAATGAGCCTCTGGAAGACACTTGACTCGGAAATGAGTCTTTCTGTGGTGTTTGACTCGGAAACGAGTCCTTCAGGAGTGATTGACTCGGAAATGAGTCATTCGATGGCATTTGACTCGGAAACGAGTCTTTCTAAGTAATTTAACTCGGCAGTGTGTCACCCCAAGGTGAGTCACTCGGATTCTCTCACCTAGAAGTGGTTCTATCAGTTCCACTTCACACATAAGTGTCTCGGGTGTAGGAGTTTCACTCGGAATAAGCTCACTCGGCCATATTCCACTCGGCAAACATAACTTTCACTCGGCATTTATAAGTCTTTCCTCTCGGAAGTGAAGTTTTTGGGCAAATTTTATTCATAGATAGAAATGCCTAGCAATTTATGACTCAGAATTGAGTCATTGGAAAATATTTAACTCAGAATTGAGTCTTTCTGACATGCTTGACTCAGCAGTGAGTCTCTGAAACAATATCTCACTCGAAATAAGTCCTCCTGACTATGTTCCACTCGGAAAACACCATTTGCACTCGGTATTTCCATTTTCCACTCGGAATTCCTCTTGGTCACTCAGAATTTTCATTCTTCACTCGGACAGAGCCCCTTTTTCACTCGGAAATTCATTTCTAAGGCATATTTTACCCGGAAAATGGATCTTATCAATACAGGTCTATGTAGTTTCTATAATTATACCCAAAAATGGAATTTTTGGAGTATTATAAACCATCCATAAAGTGTTTTATTCATTGATTAACACTTACAGACCTTCCATGCTTCATAAATTACATAATTGAACTATTATTAAAGCAGGATGTTACATTTCTCCCACCCTAATAAAAATTTCATCCTTAAAATTTAATCATTACGCACTCCTCAGTGAAACAATTCTGGATACTGTGTCCTCATAGCATCTTCACGCTCCCAAGTCAGAGTTACATCAGTTCCTTGTTTCCATGCAACTTTTACCAGTGGTACATTCTTGTTCCTCAAGCGTTTATTCGATCTTTCTAGGATCTGTGTAGGTTCTGTGGAGATGGTCAGATTTTCTCTAACTTCAATATCATCAGCAGCAATCACGTGGTTGGGTTCTTGTACGTACTTCCTCAGCTGTGATACATGAAATACATTATGCAGATTTGCCAGGTGAGGAGGAAGTGCAATCTGATATGCCACTGTACCAACCCTCTTTAGGATCTCATATGGTCCAATGAACCTCGGACTCAATTTCTTACTCTTCAAGGCTCGGCCAATCCCTTTGTGAGGTGAAACCTTCAAAAATACATGCTCACCGACTTGGAATTCAAGTGGTTTCCTCCTTTTATCATAATACTGCTTCTGTCTGTCTTGAGATGCCTTCATCTTTTCTCTGATTATTTCTATCTGTTCGGTAGTCTGCTGCACAATTTCAGGTCCTAACGCCAAACTTACACCAGTTTCTAACCAACAAAGTGGCGTTCGACACTTCCTACCATACAATGCTTCGAATGGAGCCATACCAATACTGCTGTGGTAGCTATTATTATACGTGAATTCAATCAATGGAAGAAACTGCTCCCAACTACCACCATGTTCAATCACACAAGATCGTAGTAAGTCTTCCAAACTTTGTATGGTACGCTCTGACTGTCCATCTGTTTGGGGATGATAAGCTGAACTCAATCGAAGCTTCGAACCCAATTCCTGATGCAAGCTTCCCCAGAATCGGGAAGTGAATCTTGGATCTCTATCTGACACAATACTTGATGGTACACCATGTAGTCTTACGATCTCCTTCACATATAACTGTGCCAACTTTTGTAAAGAGTTCTTCATATTCATTGGGAGGAAGTGAGCAGACTTTGTCAATCTGTCTACAATAACCCAGATTGCATCATTCCCTGAACGTGTTCTTGGTAACCCTGACACAAAGTCCATTGAGATGTCATTCCATTTCCAGACAGGAATCTCTAATTGTCGTAGTTCACCAGATGGCTTCTGGTGTTCTACCTTGGCTTTTTGACATACCAGACATGAAGATACATATTCAACTATCTCTTTCTTCATCCTTGGCCACCAAAAGCTTTTCCTCAGATCTTGATACATCTTAGTTGATCCAGGATGAATGCTCAACATACTTTTATGTGCTTCTTCTAGAATCGTCCTTCTTAGATCAACATCATCTGGTACACAAATTCTATTCCTGATCCTCCAAATTCCATCTGATCCTTCTTGTAGTCCCATATCTTTTCTATTCGCCTGTAATTCTCTCAACTCTTGTAATGGCAAATCTTCTTTCTGTCTTTCACCTAACAGTTTCAGGAAATCATTGGTTATTTTCAAAGTCCCCAAAGTCATACTCCTTGAGGATTTCATCTCTACACCCAAGTTTATGTCTCTGAACTGTTCTATCATCTCCAGTTCTTTTATCATCGAAGATGTCATATGAATGGACTTTTGGCTTAGTGCATCTGCCACCACATTTGCTTTTCCTGGATGGTACTTCAAATCAAAATCATAATCTTTAAGAAACTTCGTCCACCTTCGCTGCCTCATGTTCAATTCTTTTTGATCGAACAAATACTTCAAGCTCTTGTGGTCACTGAACACTTCAAACCTGACTCCATACAAATGGTGTCTCTAGATTTTCAGAGCAAATACCACTGCTGCCAATTCTAGATCATGCGTCAGATAGTTCATCTCATGTGGTCTCAACTGTCTAGAAGCATAGGCAACCACCTTTCGTTGCTGCATCAAAACACATCCTAAGCCCATTTTGGAAGCATCACAATAAACCACGAAATCTTCTTGTGGATTAGGTAAGGTTAAGACTGGAGCAGATGTAAGCTTCAACTTCAGTTCTTGGAAACTTTTCTCACATTCTGGCGTCCAAGAAAAAGGTTGATTCTTCTGGGTTAGCCAAGTCATTGGTAAGGAAATTTGAGAAAACCCTTCAATGAATCTCCGATAATAACCAGCTAATCCCAGGAAACTTCGTATCTCAGTGACTGAAGTAGGTCTCTCCCAGTTTACCACAGCTTCTATTTTAGAAGGATCCACAGATACTCCTTCGTTTGAGATTACATGGCCTAGGAATTTTACCTCTTTCAACCAGAATTCACATTTTGATAACTTTGCATACAACTGCTTCTCCTTTAAAATCTGCAATACCACTCGAAGATGCTTTTCATGTTCCTCAGCAGTTTTTGAATAGATCAGAATATCATCAATGAAAATGATGACAAACTGATCCAAGTAGGGATGAAATACTCGATTCATGTAATCCATGAATACGGCTGGAGCATTGGTCACTCCGAAGGGCATCACAAGGTACTCGTAATGACCATATCGTGTTCTAAAGGCTGTCTTTGGAATATCCTCAGACTTGACACGAATCTGATGATACCCCGATCGTAGATCAATCTTGGAAAACACTGCAGCGCCTCTCAATTGATCTATCAGATCATCAATTCTGGGCAGAGGGTATCTATTCTTCACCGTCAATTTGTTCAGCTGACGATAATCTACACATAACCTCATGCTTCCATCTTTCTTCTTGACGAGCAATACTGGCGCTCCCCATGGTGACACGCTAGGTCTGATGAAATGCTTCTCCAGTAACTCTTCAATTTGTTTCTTCAGTTCCACCAGTTCAATTGGTGCCATACGGTATGGAGCTTTAGACACTGGTCCTGCTCCTGGAATTAAATCAATGGAGAATTCTACCTCACGTTCTGGAGGTAAACTTGAGACATCCTCAGGAAATACTTCAGGAAATTCAGAAACAACCGGCATCTCGATTGCTTTAGGTTCACCATCTTCTTTGTAAAGAGTGAATAAAGCAAACAATTGACTTTCACCTTGTAATACATAGGTCTTGAGGTTGTCAGAATTTAGATTTTCTGATGGAATTATCACGGTTTTGTTGTGACAGTCCACCAAGACTCGATTTGCCGATAACCAGTCCATCCCTAGTATCACCTCCAGATCTTTCAAAGGTAAACAAACAAGATCAACTAGAAAGTGTCTACCTTCTATGAGTATAGAACATTCGTTACACACCTTAGCAGTCCTAAGTTGTGTACCGGTGGGAGTGGAAACAATCAGATCATATGTCATAGGCTTCACAGGTAATTGAAGGCGTCTAACACACTCATCAGAAATGAAAGAATGCGTAGCACCAGAATCAAATAACACAGATAGGATTGTACCATTTATGTCACACTTACTTTGTACGAGGTCATCAGCTTGGTCTGCCTCTGAACCGCTGATGGCAAAGACTCTCCCAGCTGTTTGTTACAACCTTTGATCTGTGGACTCCCTATTCTGTCTTGGAGGTTGGGTAGTACGTGTGTCTCCTCCACGGCCTCTCTGATAATTAGAGCCTCTTGGTTCACTCATAGTGTTTCTGTTGTTGTTTTGATTGTTCTGTGGACAATTTGGACTGATGTGTCCTTTTTGATTACATCGAAAGCAAGTGACCTCTTCAAGACGTCTGTTACAATCACGTATATGATGATTACCTCCATACTTAAGACACCTCATATTGTTGCATCTATCAAAAGATGACGATGATGATGATCCTCCTCTGGAGCGATTTGGATAGAATGATCCTCTTCTTTTGAAATCAACTGACTGAGGTTTTAGTTGTCTATTAGCCCTTTCATGTGCCAGTCTGGCTTGGTGATTCTCTTCAAAAATTCTGCATTTGTTGATCAGAATGGGAAAACTCTGAATTTCTTGGTACCCTATCGCTTCTTTGATTTCCAGATTCAGTCCGTTCTCAAATTTAACACATTTCGATTCTTCGGCACCAGCCTGTTGAAAAGGAGGGTAAAAGAGAGATAGTTCTTCAAACTTTGCAGCATATTTTCCAACAGACATCGAGCCTTGTTTCAACTCCATAAATTCTAGCTCCTTGCGACTTTTCATACTTGCTGGAAAATATTTCTCCAGGAAACAGTCTTTGAAGTTGGTCCAGATCAAGGGTCTGTCAGTCTCGATCATACGGATTCTAGCATGAATCCACCAGTTCTCTGCCTCTTCCACCAACATATAGGTGGCATACTCCACCTTTTTGTATTCTGTGCAGGGCAATGCTCGAAAGATGCGCTCCATTTCCTTGCCCAAAGATATGCTCCTTCTGGATTATAACCTCCTTTGAATTGTGAAGGCTTTCTCTTCAGGAAGTGGTCTAACCCATGGAGTCCTCCAGTGCTCCTTGGTTGGTTTTGTCGTTCTATGGCTTCAGCTAAACGGTTGAAAGCTGCTGCCATATCGTTGTTGTTGTTGTTGTTGTTTCTTGCCATCCTATATTCGTAGTTTGGTTTATACCAATTCTAAGGGATAATATATCATATATAAATACTACATATTTATCATTATTCTACAGTTTATCAATTAAGCAATAAATCATATAACACATTTATCATATTATCAAGCGGTAATCAAAACAAATCTTTTTGCAATTAATCAGTCAGGCACAAGTCATATAGTATACATTTAGCATGTTATCAAGCAAGAAATCAAACATTTCACATATTATGTCGAGAAACAGTACATGTCATAACAATTGGTCCTGAATTTTTTGAAAATGCTCTGATACCAACATGTTACGCCCTGAGACGTTGATTAAAATTTTCAAGTAAATTTTTCGCTTTTTCAAAAGATCATTTTAAAATTTATAAATCTAATTCAGAGTTTATGTAACAATTAATAACAGCGGAAAAATTATCATACATACTAGTCGTGAATAATTAAATTCCAGAAAATATTTAAGTAGCGGAAACGATTGAGAAGATAATAGTACATGACATATTATATTTATTACAACCCATAAAATCAAAGTTTAGGTAATAAATCAAATAGACATCCATCATGGCATCACTCTGCATTCTGCGTGTCATTCACTGTAAAAATTAATGTAAGAGTGAGACAGAATATAGAATAAATATAAAATAGATAAAATTGCACAAACACAATCAACAATTCATAATGATATGATGAATATGCCAAACAAGTCCATTAATAGATCTTAAATTAGTCAAATGATGTCATGCTGGATCCATTTGGTCTTGGTGGGAATACTGCAGTAAAAGTCTCATAGAGACGCAAATAGGGCTTTAGCATATACCATGAATCCCTATACTTCATGGCGCTTAAGTACCGAAGTACACAATATCATAAGTAGGACTTTTGCATAAACCATGAATCCCTACACTCCATGGCACACAACAAAAATAGGGCTTAACTCATCTTAGAGTAACCCCCCACCAGGGTAGGCAATCATGGAACCCCTAAATTCCATGGTGCGTCCGAATGCTTATGATGCATGAATGCCTTTAATTCTTTTAACATACCATGATATCCACATTTCCAAAACCTCTTGGATAATACAAGTCCTCAAGGGACACAATACACATAATAATTCACAAAATCATGGATTTACTGTTTCAACCACATATGTCAGTAACCACAAGGCATTCATGTACATATATATTAATTATGTCATTCATTCACCATCATAATATACAGACTGTGTAATACTCATAAACATTTATAAAAATTCATAATCACTCAATAATTTAATAAATAATTTCTATCCATAGAGAAAATATCATTTTCTTTCAAAATAGCCATTTTAAGTGACTTTTAGCATCCCCAACAGCAATATACATTAGCAAAACAGTCATAACATGGGCAAATCAACTCCTTTTTAGATGATTCCACTTTCTATAGCTCAATAATACAATTATCTACAACTTTCATGAAGAACACCGTTTCAAATTCCAAACAGAAATATTACTTATTCATGAAATACCACACTGCCTCAAGGTGAGTTTTTCAAAACATACATATGTTAGTAATTTTAGTGTTTCTGGAGTTACAAAAATGATTTTTGCATGAAACCAGTTCTAAATTAATCTTAACACAAATATTTACAATTTTCATGAAGATCATAAATTCAAATTCTAAGCATAAATACCATTCATCCACAAAATACAACACTGCCTCCAGGTGAGTTTTCAAAACGTACATATATTAGTATTTTCAACTTTTTTAGAGCTACACAAATGATTTTAACATGAAACCAGTTCTAAAATACTCTTAACATAATTATCTACAACTTTCATGAAGACACAAACAACTAATTCATACAAAAAAATTCCTAGTATTGAAAACAAGATTCAGATTTCCAAAATTCCAGAATTTCAGCTTGCACATACTTCAGTAATTTGAGCATAACTTGAGCTAAAAAAATTATTTTGATGTGAAACTACTTCCTAAAAATCCACAACTTAATTATCTACAACTTTCATGAAGACATCCAAAGCTGATTATGCACGTATAATTCCCAGAATATCAAAATATGCACTAAACATGAAGCAAATCTTTCACTCGGACATACAGTAGTATTTTGGCTATACCTTTTTCTACACATACTCAAATCAATCGGTTCAGGTCTAAAAATTCACATAACAAAAAGATTTACAACTTTCATGAAGACACTGATCACTAATTCTTACCACAAAATGCCCAGTTTTAACAATAAGATACGGATTTCAAGTTCACAGATTTACAGATTGTACATACTTCAGTATTATGAGCATAATTTGAGTTACAAAAATTATTTTAATGTGAAACCACTTTCTAAAGATCCACAACTTAATTATATACAACTTTCATGAAGATATCCAAGGCTGATTATGCATGTACAGTTTCCAGTAAATCAATATATACACAAAACAAAGGATAAATCTTCCACACGAACATGCTGTAGTATTTTGGCTATAACTTTTGCTATACTTATTCAAATTACTTGATTCAGGTCTCAAAATTTAGATATCAAAAAGATCTACAACTTTAATGAAGAAGTCAGAGTCAAATTCACACGTTTTCAATTTCAAAAATGAGCAACAATTTACGAAGTTAATTCTGGAATCCTAGAACAGCATACACTTCTACCCATTTCACAAATATTCACAACCCTGTCCCCTCTTACTTGATTTGATGATTTTTGGCTGACTGGAAAAGAGTCCCCTGGCTGTCCTGATTCTATACGAAGGTGTGTTGATGGAGGAGAGTGATTGGGAGCTTCAGAATCAATGTGTGTGTTTAATAATGCAAGGTGGGAGACAACTTTCCGTAAGTGGGTTTCTAGTGGGCTTTTAGTGGGAATTAAGAGTGGTTTAGGTTGAAAGCAAGCTCCACTTCTATAGCCCACCCACTAGAGTGCGCATAATGGAGGATGATTTAAAAAAAAAATGCATGAAGGGACAAAACAGAAGTCAACGTCAATCTGGCAGTGAATTCCGAGTGAAATTTCACTCGGTCAGCCTCTTGGCCGACTGGAATTCCACTCGGTCCATGTATATACCGAGTGGTAGTGGTCGGTATTGTGAAGAGAGGGAAATCCGAGTCCCTCTCGCTCAAGCGAATACTGACTCGCTTGAGCGAGTTCCATACAATGCGCTGGCAGAGGGGTTTCGCTCTAGCGAAAACCGACTTTCATTCACTCGGTTTTCACTTAAACAGCTTAATCCACTTGGTAGAACATCCTGAAACCGAGTCCTCACTTATCACTCACTCGGAATTGATTCCTCATTAAGCAGTCGGTCTGATTTCTCTTTCTTGGAGGTGACTCAGTCAGTATATTCTCCTAAAACCGAGTCATCTCAATTAGTCTTTCACTCGGGTATATCTTTCCAATTCCAAGTCATCTCTTGCTAGCCTTCCACTCGGCAATTACACTAAAACTGACCCATCACTCTATTGATTTCCACTCGGAGTTTCATCCCAGAGACTGACACATCTGAGTAATAATAAACCGTGTGTCTCCAGTCGGAATTTTGCCACTCAGAAATGCATTCTTCTATGTAATTGACTCAGAATGAAGGCACTCAGTGATTCTTCATTCGGAATTGCAATGTCTGATCAAGATCGACTCAGAAATGAGCCTCTGGAAGACACTTGACTCGGAAATAAGTCTTTCTGTGGTGTTTGACTCGGAAACGAGTCCTTCAGGAGTGATTGACTCGGAAATGAGTCATTCGATGGCATTTGACTCGGAAACGAGTCTTTCTAAGTAATTTAACTCGACAGTGTGTCACCCCAAGGTGAGTCACTCGGATTCTCTCACCCAGAAGTGGTTCTATCAGTTCCACTTCACACATAAGTGTCTCGGGTGTAGGAGTTTCACTCGGAATAAGCTCACTCGGCCATATTCCACTCGGCAAACACAACTTTCACTCGGCATTTATAAGTCTTTCCTCTCGGAAGTCAAGTTTTGGGGCAAATTTTATTCATAGATAGAAATGCCTAGCAATGTATGACTCATAATTGAGTCATTGGAAAATATTTAACTCAGAATTGAGTCTTTCTGACATGCTTGACTCAGCAGTGAGTCTCTGAGACAATATCTCACTCCGAATAAGTCCTCCTGACTATGTTCCACTCGGAAAACACCATTTGCACTCAGTATTTCCATTTTCCACTCGAAATTCCTCTTGGTCACTCGGAATTTTCATTCTTCACTCGGACAGAGCCCCTTTTTCACTCGGAAATTCATTTCTAAGGCATATTTTACCCGGAAAATGGATCTTATCAATACAGATCTATGTAGTTTCTATAATTATACCCAAAAATGGAATTTTTGGAGTATTATAAACCATCCATAAAGTGTTTTATTCATTGATTAACACTTACAGACCTTCCATGCTTCATAAATTACATAATTGAACTATTATTAAAGCAGGATGTTACACTCTCCCCCTTAATAAGGTCTCTCCCCCTTTAAATGTATGTATTTCTCTCCCTCTTTGGCATCATCAAAAAGACTTCCTTAGATATTATCAAATATAATTATATACCACTTAAAGGTAGATGCATACATTTTGAAGTAAGATGTCAATTATTCCTCCTAACGCATGCAACATATATCACGAAATCATTCAAAGCATATAGGTACACAAGGTTTCATGGGAATTGTTTCATCTAAGTATGAATTAATTCATCTAGCTCTTTTTACGTAAGTTTAAATAGTCATGTTGTTAGATGAGTGTTTTTGTGAGGGATTTATACAAAGATTTAAATTTTGCAAGTTGCCAATGATTTTGTTGCACAAGAGAGTCAAGAAAATCAAAGGTTGTTTGCCATTTATTTTTGAGATCCATGTGGTATATAGGAGATTATCTTTGTGTCAAAAATATGTTTACTTAAGTGGGGACTTCATGGGGTCTCAAATAAGATGAGTCATTTGTGGAGCATTGAGATGATCATTGAAAATGTGATTATAAATTTTCTTCAAATTGTATTTATATTACAAAGTAAGGCATTATGTTCAAGGAAATGAAAATTTTATGGAAAAGATGAGTTAAAGATTTGCAAAAATATGTTCAAAGAGTAAGAAAGTGTGATAAAATAAGTCAATTAGGAAATTTCCAGAATTCCTAATTCCCTTCTAATATTTATAAATTGGTCCTTTGGAAGGGGTTTTGTAAAAATGTCCGCCAATTGTTTTAAAGTTTCAACATATTCAAGTACACAATCTACTTTCAAGACATGGTCTCTTATAAAGTGATGTCTTATTTCAAAGTGTTTAGTCCTAGAATGCATGACCGGATTTTTAGAGATATTTATTGCGCTAGTGTTGTCACATTTAATAGGAACTTTGTTTAAAACAACACCAAAGTCAAGAAGTTGTTGTCTCATCCAAAGAATTTGAGCATAACAACTACCGGCTGCTACATATTCTGCCTCAGCCGTCGATAATGCAACACTTGCTTGCTTCTTGCTATGCCAAGAAACAAGGGAACTACCAAGTAAATGACATGTGCCACTAGTACTTTTTCTATCAAGTTTACAACCCGCAAAGTCAGAGTCAGAATATCCTAAAAGATTACATTCAACGCCTTTGGGATACCATAAACCTACGTTTTGAGTACCCACAAGATATTTCAAAATTCTTTTTACGGCAGTGAGATGTGATTCTTTAGGACATGCTTGATATCTAGCACACATGCATACCGCAAACATAATATCAGGCCTATTAGCTGTTAAATAAAGTAAAGAACCAATCATACTTCGATATTTAGTAATTTCAATGTCCTTACCCTTTTCATCTTTGTCTAAATAGCAAGATGTGCTCATGGGTGTAGCTATTTCGTTTGCCTTGTCCATTTCAAACCTTTTGAGTAGTTCTTTACAATACTTTGTTTGACTAATGAACGTTCCATTATTTGTTTGTTTTATTTGTAATCCAAGGAAGAAGGTGAGTTCTCCCATCAAGGACATTTCAAACTCATTTTGCATAATCTTGGCAAACTCTTGACAAAGATTTTCATTAGTAGCACCAAATACTATATCATCAACATAAATTTGTACCAAAAGAATGTCATTATTTTTGCGTTTTATAAACAGTGTAGTATCAACCTTTCCTCTTTCAAAATTATTTTCTAAAAGGAATTTACTAAGTCTTTCATACCAAGCTCTTGGAGCTTGTTTTAAACCGTATAAAGCTTTTCTCAATTTAAAGACATGGTTTGGAAATTTATGATTTTCAAAACTGGGAGGTTGATCTACATAAACTTTTTCTTGAATAAAGCCATTTAAAAAAGTGCTTTTGACATCCATTTGATAAAGTTTAAAATCCATACAACATGCAAAAGCTAACAATAATCTAATGGCTTCTAACCTAGCTACGGGATCATACGTTTCTTCATAATCTATTCCCTCTTCTTGATTATATCCCTTTACAACTAGTCTAGCTTTATTTCTTGTTATTATGCCATTTTCATCTAACTTATTTCTGAAAACCCATTTGGTGCCTATTATTAAATGGTCATTGGGTCTTGGCACAAGTTCCCAAACTTTATTTCTTTCAAATTGGTTTAATTCTTTTTGCATGGCCAACATCCAATGTTCATCAATAATGGCTTTATCAATATTTTTGGGTTCAATTTGAGATACAAAAGCTAAGTGATTGCATGCATTTCTAATGGCATTTCGAGTACTTACCCCTTTGGTTATTTCTCCAATGATTTTGTCCAACGGATGGTCCTTTAAGGTTACCCAATCTTGTTGTTTATCAAGTTGTGTTGTAGCTCCTTCATTGTTGGCTTCTTCTTTGTCTTCCAAGTTCATTTCTTGGAAGGTACCTACAAGATCATCATCTTCCTTTCTCGGAGGATTTTGGTTAAGTTCATCAAATTTAACATGTATGGATTCTTCAATTGTATAAGTTCGTTTGTTAAAGAGTCTATATGCTTTACTTGTAGATGAATAACCGAAGAATATTGCTTCATCAGATTTTGCATCAAATTTTCCAAGATTTTTCTTTCCATTGTTTAAGACAAAGCATTTGCATCCAAAAATGTGAAAGTAAGAAATATTTGGTTTTCGTCCTTTATAAAGTTCATAGGGGGTTTTCTTTAATATAGGCCTTATTAAGCAACGATTCATCACATGGCAAGCGGTATTTACCGCATCGGCCCAAAAGTGTTTTGAAATATTATTTTCATTCAACATAGTTCTTGCGAGCTCCGCTAAAGATCGATTTTTCCTTTCAACTACTCCATTTTGTTGTGGGGTTCTTGGAGCCGAAAAATTATGTTCAATGCCAAACTTTTCAAAAACTTTTCAAAAGATTGGTTTTCAAATTCTCCCCCATGATCCGTTCGAATGGATGCTATTTTCAAATTTTGTTCATTTTGGATGATCTTGGCAAGTTTCTTAAATGCATGATATGCTTCATGTTTATGAGTAAGAAATAATGTCCATGTATATCTAGAGTAATCATCTATAATCACAAGACCATAATAGTTTCCACCAAAACTTTTGATTTTTGAAGGTCCAAATAAATCCATATGTAAGAGTTGTAAAGGTCTAGTTGTTGAAACAATGTTCTTTGCTTGAAAAGAAGCCTTTACTTGTTTTCCTTTTTGACACGCGTCACAAAATTTATTTTCAAATTTCAATTTTGGTAAACCAATAACTAAATCTTTTGAAACAAGTTTATTTAAATGGTCTACATGAATGTGAGCAATTCTTCTATGCCATAGCCACGATTCATCCTCTTTAGTTATGAAGCATTGCACATCATTTGAAGCAAGACAATCTAGATTAATCATGTAAATGTTATCTACTCTTTGACCAACGAACTTTATCTCCTTGTTTAATTTGTTTTCAATTATGCAACCATTTGATTCAAAAACAATTTTGTAGCCCTTATCATATAATTGACTAATACTAAGCAAGTTGTGTTTTAGTCCTTCAACATATAATACATCATTTATGGAGGTGGAAGAATTTTTACCAACATTTCCGATTCCAAGTATTCTTCCCTTTGTGTTATCTCCATAAGTAACAAATCCTTTGTTTCGTGGAGTAAGTGATATAAACTTACTTTTATCTCCCGTCATATGTTTAGAACACCCACTATCCAAGTACCAATGGGTGTTACTTGCCTTAAAACACACCTACAAAACAATTCAAGTTAGAGAGCTTGGTACCCATTTTATGTTGGGTCCTTGTAGGTTAGTTTGTGAAAATGTTCCCTTAGGAACCCATACTTTTCTCACTACTTTTGGTCCTAATCTTCTAACATTGCAATTATAAGAGTTATGACCTTTAAGACCACAATGATTACATTTCACAAAAGGTGTAGATGATTTACTAGGTGGCACAAAGAAATTTTTGTAATGTTTATCCTTCTTGTGAGCATGTGATCCTAGATTGTAACCTAGTCCCGTTTTGTTAAACATGCAACGTTGGTTTCCAAGAAGTACATTTAAATTGTCTCTACCATTTGTAAATCTTTCTAGTGTTCTATTCAAGTCTAAGACCTTGGTTTCTAAATCAATGCATTTCTTAGCAAATTCACAAGGTTTATTCTTAGAGCATGCTTGGACATTTTCTAGTTCTTCTTTTAGACATTCATTTTCTTTGCAAATTTCCATGAGATGCATTTCTAGAGTATTACTTGTTTTTCTAGACAATTTAAGCTTATTGAAGACTTTTGTAAATTTATCATACAAATTTTCAAGGGCATCAAGTAATTCTTCCTTATCTAAGTTATGAAAATTTACCTCATCTTCTTTATCTTGGTGATTGGCCATGAGACAGAGGTTTGCTTCTTCATTCTCCGATTCATCCGAGCTACTTATCTCATTTTCATCCCAAGCTATATATGCTCTTCTCTTAGTTCTTTTGTCTTTGTTTTTCTTCTTTAGGTTTGGACAATCCATCTTGAAGTGTCCTTCCTTACCACATTCAAAGCAAGTAGGTGAAGTAGAATTTTCTTTAGGAATGAATTTCTTACCTTTAGAGGAGAAGCCCTTTTAGAATTTTTTGTTTCTCATGAGCCTTCCAAAACACTTCACAAATAGTCCTAGCTCTTCATCCTCATCAACTTCACTCTCGGAATCTTCTTCAATGATTGAGTTAGCTTTGAGAGCTAGCCCTTTCTTCTTTGAGACTTTTTCTTCTTCCTCCGCTTGTTTTAAGTCCTTCAACTCTTGTTCTTGTTCTTGTAGTTTCCCAAACAAAGTGGCAAAAGACATTTCATTTATGTTGGGAGATTGCTTAATGGCCTTAACAAGAGGTTGCCATTCCCTAGTAAGACTTTTTAGAACTTTATGGATAAGCTCCTTGTTAGTATAAGATTTTCCAAGAGTAATAAGATGATTAATAATCAAAGTAAATCTCTTTTGAAGTTCTAGAATAGATTCATTTAGATTCATTCTAAAACTTTCATATTGGCTAATTAAATTGCTAATTTTTGAGTCCTTAACATCATTAGTTCCTTCATGAGTTATTTGAAGGGTATCCCACATTTCCTTAGCAGAATCACATGTAATTATTCTAAAGAACTCATCGGGACCTAAGGCTGAAGTGATAAGATTTTTTGCTTTGTAATTATATTGTACTTTCTTTTCTTCTTCACTAGTCCACTCATCCATAGGTTTTTCAACTTGTTTATCATTAACAATATGCATAGGTATAAAAGGACCATTTTCAATAGCATTCCATACTCTCAAATCAATTGATTGCACAAAAATTTTCATTCTTGCTTTCCAAAAAGCGTAGCCTTCCCCATTGAAAGCGGGAGGTCTATTTATGGCACTACCCTCGGGAAAAAGTTTTGAGAACTTGAGGCCATTTAATCTCTTGAAGCTGTTAAGCTTGATTTACCAAGAGTCAAGCTCTGATACCACTTGTTAACCAAGTGGCCTCAATTACTCAAGAGGGGGGGTGAATTGAGTATTAAAAAATTTTACTTTGAATGCTTTTGAAGTTGATTCTTTAGTTACTATGTTTATTGAAGGTGATAAACTCAATGGCAAGTAGTAACAAATAGTACACAAGACAAGATAATAAGCGCTTAAGAGGTCTAAGTAATATTCAAGAAATGGAATCAAATTAACCACAAAGCAATTTATGAGATTTTTTAGAAAGATCAATAACGAGTGTTGCTAAAAGACAAGTACAACAATGTTAATCAAAATATTTTGCAACTTAGTATAGCATGCACTTAATCCAAGTTAATGAGCAATAAAATCAAGCAAGCAAGTTAAGTGTACAAATTTAAATGAGTTTAGGGAAGAGAGATTTGCAAACCGATATATACGAGTTCCACCACACCGGTGTACGTCTCGCCTCTAAGCAACCCACTTAGAGGATTTCCACTATTGTAGATTAGAGATACAACTTTGAGCAACTGCGACTTCCTAGTGTCCCACACTCAAGAATCCAATTCTCACAAGTACAAGGGCACTCCACCCAATCTCTCAATCTCACAATTACAAGGTTGAAACCCAACCCAAGGCTTTTGGTATGTTTGGTGTTTGAGTGTACAAGGAAACTCTCTTGATAGAGTGGATATACAAGTTAAAGTTTACACAAGATAATAACTCTCAAAGAGAGGATATGCAAATTAAGTACACAAATATAATTTCCCCACAAATTAACTCTCAAAAAATAACTTCAAGAAATATGCCAATCAAGAATAAAGAGAGCAAGAAGAATAGCAAGAGAATGGAGGGGGAAGAAAGCAAATGGAAATGCTTTAAATGCTTGGTGTACCTAATGGCTTCAGCTCTTCTCCTATTTATAGTGTCAAGGCATAGCTTCTTTGTAATTAAAGAATTCCCTTCGATCTATAAATTGCGTAATGGGACTTGCTTTTGTCTGCTTAATGGAGCATTATTCAAGAAATGCGATCTGAGGCTCCCAATTTGCTATTCCAGGTTGTAACGCATTTTAACTGAATGTTCCAGAACCATTTAAACTGAATGAATCAATTCATTTCACAAAAGAATCGATTCATTTAGTGTTTCTGTGCAATTTTTAGCGCATGAATCGATTCAAGGTAGGGAGGAATCGATTCAATCTTGTAAAATGAAATCCTGGGTGCAATTTCTTCGTGTGAATCGATTCATCCTCAGTGGGAATCGATTCATTGATTGAATTTTCACTTTGCTTCACCAAAATAACGTAGGAATCGATTCAGGGTTTATGGGAATCGATTCAAGTGTGAATTTTGCACATCCTGGGCCAATGTAAACGCATGAATCGATTCATGCTTATGGCTGAATCGATTCATCAAGCTGTTCCTTCATTTTCCATGTGCTTTTTGTTCCTTTGCTAATAGATACGTGTGGCTTTGTTCTTTTGGAACCTTAGGCACTTTGATGATTAATTCTCACTTATTTTAAGCTTCTTAAATGTCTTGAATCATTTTCATCATCAAACATAATTAATTCGCTTGATAACATTCTTCATTTGTTGTGTCATTATCAAAACCTACATCAACATAATCACTAGACTTAGGAAGTCTAAGGGTTACCTAGTACCCATTGTGGAATTCTTCCACAACAAATAAATCATTTAACATGGCTCATAGGAGCATCGTAGAGCCTAGACCACCATAGGGTCAAATTCCAAAAGGTTCGATCATACAAGATCGCATCAAGTCATCTGGGGTTACCACACCTAGTGGGTCAAAATCAATTCAATTATTCACTCAGTTTTCACACACCAAAAACCGAGACACAACCCCAATCTAACATGTATTCGATTTCACATTTAATTATTTATCACATATTCAAATTCCCAATCTAGGGGATACAACAAATCACTTGTATCATTTTATATATAAGGCTCTTGTGCCAAAGGATATAAAATCCATCCTTCACAAATGGCACAACCAATCATTTAGATTCAAACATACTCATACTAAGGAATTACTCAATATTATTCATTCATTCAACTCAAGCATGTGAGTTTCATTTCATTTAACAAGCATTCCTTGACTAGACACCACAGGCATAATGCATATAAGAGACCTAACCAACAATTTATATTCAAGGTGCGCATGCACATCAAGGTCTCAATAGGTATGGTCTACTACCATATCAATTTCTTTCTCAATAACTTCAATCCGTAATCAACACATGGCATAGGTCCATCATTAAATCAATGCATAACTAACATAGCATATACATGATCACACATGGTACAAATTCATCATCATATCGATTCATATCTCATATTTCATATTCATATCTCAATATTTCATTTCCATGATTAACATCCAGCATGGATCTATTGTCAAATCAATTTGCATGATATATATCAACATCAATGCACAATAATAATATATTCGTCATTTGAAGGTAATAGGGTAAGGAACTTGGCCGGTCTTACACAATAATTACATCCATCACATATTGAGAAAATACATTCACTCATATTCAATCTCATAATTCATTCATGATTATCAATGAGCAACTACGCTCCATAAGTGTATTATACAACCCCAGGGATAAAGGGTATACTCCTAATAGTCAACAACCACATCTTATGAATCACAATCTCATAAAAGTCCTCATTAAGCATCAATCCCGACTCAACTCTAATGATTCACAATAATTCCTCAATAAGCAATTATGCCCTCATAATCAATTCATAATCCTTAGACAACTAATCATTCATAAGTCCATATAGGGCAATCAATACTCAAACATATCATCATGCTCTAAATAATCATCATCCTTTAATCTATACAAAGCAACCATATGTCAATAATGAGCATCCCGCTCTAAAGATCACCATAAGTATCTCACCATTGAGCAATCATGCTCCAATCATCCATAATATCAAATCCCCACAGAGCAGCCATGCATTGATAATAATCAAGAATTCTAATTCAGAGCAAAATACGCTCTGATACCACCTTTATAACACCCTGGATTTTCTGTACTCGAATCCCGATGTGATCGTCATAATTAATAAAAATACGAATAAATTTTTCACGTTTGAAAATATTTCCAAGACTTCACCATGATCACATCAAGACCCAAATCACAGAAAACCCAAGAGTGAGATTAAATAACCCTAAGCTGGATCGATAGATAAATTACCTATAACGGTATACGAAAATAATAGTGTTTACAGCGGAAGAATGTGTATACCGGGTACACGCCTAGTCCCATATATGACGATATGAGAAAAGGCTCGGCAAAACATGCAATGGCATATCGCAAACCTAATAGACAACCATCATCATTTTACATAATTACATAAGCATGCAATGCCTAAGATATAATTATATATATATACATATACATTCGAGAATCTTCTCCCGATTATCTCAATCATCAATGAACATCTTTCAATTTCAATCTTTCTAATATACAACAAATTATCTCTTACATTCTACATATATATTCACCATCCATAAATTCAAGAATTATCTTATACATACTCAAAATCTCTAAATCATCTTCATTCTCATAATCAATTCATTCATTACACAAGAACTCATAAATGATGCCGGCCAAGGCACTTCCTCTACCACTATTTACCTTCACCCAAGCTTTAATTAAAATCCGAACTCATCCCATGGCAACCTGCATCACAATGCTAAAAAGGAGACCACATGGGAGAGTGAGTTATACATTCAAAATGACGAATAATATATATATTGTGATCATGTGTATATGCATATAAACATCATGTGTGCTTTGCTATCTAAACATCAAATTATCATTCATTCATTATCTCATTATCACAATAGGCATACAAGCCTCATGAATCACAATTCATATCATAAATAAGCATAACATATACACAATCATAAACACCATCACTTTGCCACTTATCAACAAAGGCATTCATAACCATTATCATCATTAATTCATTAAGGCTTCATTCAATACCTCCTCGCAAGGGGTTTCTCAACACTCGTGGTCATCTCATTTCAAATGCCATGGTCTTAAAGTTAATGCATATGTTAACTGTTTAATGCATATGCAACGGATCCAATTTTCAAATTCAACAATAATCACAATCACTTAAATTATCATCATCACTCAGGGATACACCCTTCGTGGCACCCCGCAAGGTGATTCATTTCAACATTATTCAACAATACTAGGACAACGTCCTCTTTACTCCGGGATATACCCTTTATGGCACCCCGCAAGGTGATATATTCAACATTATTCAATAACAATAGGACAACGTCCTCTTCACTCAGGGATACTCCCTTCGTGGCACCCCGCAAGGTGATTTATTCAACAATAATATGATTAACATCATCTTCACTCCGGGATTTACCCATCGCGGCACCTCGCAAGGTGATATATTCAACATTATTCAATAACAATAGGACAACGTCCTCTTCACTCAAGGATACACCCTTCGTGGCACCCCGCAAGGTGATTTATTCAACAACAATATGATCAACATCATCTTTACTCTGGGATTTACCCATCGTGGCACCCCGTAAGGTGATATATTCAACAATAATAAGACAACGTCCTCTTCATTCCGGGATATACCCATCGTGACACCCCGCAAGGTGATTCATTTCGACAATAATGCATATCAATGCCATGTTATGCCATGAATGCAACAATGCAATAATGCATGTGCCCAACAACCTCGCAAGGATATCTCACCCTCTCAATTAAGGATAAATCGTATATTTAATCTTATTATCATTGGCATATAAGAAATCATAAGGCCCTTTAAGGCACAACATTCATAACCACATCAAACCACGCATGGTAATTAAAATCATATCAAGCATCATGGCTTTTATCCACGCATGGAAAACAATAAGGTATTTCAAAAGTATATGTTTAGCAATCATCATTGCCACCATTTCAAATCCATTGATTTATACACTCGTGGCCATTCAATTTTCCCCCCATTGGTTTTATTATCACACAAGGTGTGTCATATAACCACATCATTTACTTTTTATTATGACTCATAATATATCAATAGTGGTGAGGCACACATGTATTCATAACATAGTATAGGCATACACGTACCTCTCCAAGGCCTTAAGCCATTCCTCAATCACCACTAAGACACACCACACATGGACCCCTAATGAAATCGCTTGTTGTTACATAATAAAAGGGGTTTTGGGCAACAATGAGCCCATGATAAATTTCAGTACTAAGGCATGAGGAAATCTTATTTTTAGTCTTAAAAATAGTGGGACATGTCACAAATATCACCTATTAGTCCCAATTTGGCCACCATAAAAGTTGGGTTTAAAACCCCCTTAAACTTGAATTTTTCAACGTAATAGGTTTGGTATTTTTTTCCTAATGAGAGTTAAAAAACTCCAATTAATGTGAGACCAATTCTCACACCTCATTGATACAATTATCTACAACTTTCATGAAGAAGTCGGAGGCTAAAAATGTCATTAAGGTGCCCAAATGGGCCAAAAACAGCAAAGAAAATAGACCAGTTAGAAAAACAACACAACAACGGCCATAACAAGGCTCTGAATCGATTCAGGCTCGTGTGAATCGATTCAAGCGTCCCAAAATATCAAAATTTAACAGAGGGACTTGAATCAATTCAAACTCGTATGAATCGATTCAAACGCCCCTGGAGCCCAAAATAGTGAAAACAACACCTCTTGAATCGATTCAAAGGGTCTTGAATCGATTCAAGACAGCCCTGCTGCTGTTTTTATGCAGAACATCACCAAAATTTCAACTTCCAATCACCCAATCTCATTCAATTCAAATCCAATGACCTTCAAAATTTGTCACAAGCTAAAATATATTATTTGTGACGTGTGGCCACCAGCCTCACTCAGAAATTCTTAAAATTGAGGGACTTATGCGTATAAATGCATTTTACCCATTTTAAGTCATTTTAATGCAACTCAAGGGTCATTTCTCAATGGAATTGACCCGTTCCAATTTCTACAAGTCATAAACTACACATAGAAGCTATTGGGACTATCCCACGATATCAAAATCACGCGACACTCAATTTGACTCTATAAGTTCCTCAATTATGCATTATCTTTTAATCTTATCATTAATGTCACCACAATCGTTATCACATTCAATGCCAAACATCTACTTAATTTCTCAATTCACACAACATATACTTCATCCCCTCAAGGATGGTTTATCAACCACATCATTCCCACCAAAGGATAGCTAACCATTCATCATCATCACATATACATATATATATATATATATATATATATATATATATCATCAATAGCCAATAATTTCCATTGACATCATTCCACTATAAACATGGCAAGGCAAGCATGAGTGTCAAGATATACAATAATCATCAATTATATAACTCATGCAATTTGAATGTAAACTCCTCTCCTACCTCGAGGGAAGAGCCGAAATCCGAATCCATGCTCCAAAAGCTCCGCCACATAGTCCAGAATACAATCTACATAACATACATATGCATTCATACAATTAATAAGCCATCTCAAGGCATTCCTCTTAATTATAAACATTTGCTAGCTTATCACCAATTCATACCATTGTGTTAGGCTTCAGGAATTCCTTTCCCAAAACCAAGGTTCTCTAGATCTCAAAGGGCCAACTACGTCCAACGACATCAATATCACTCTCATCATTCATAATGTGTTCCTTATTACTCAAACTATCCATTTCCCATTCAAGTTCATCATGAGCCACTTGGCTCCTATCAAACCATTATCCATCAACAATCCCATATGGCACACCAATGGTCTAAGACCCCATCAAGGCAGTGCTCATTTCACTAACCCCTCACATTCACCATGGCTTTGGCGTTCATATTCATCATTTCATACTCATATTAACACCTACATTGGGTATTTTCTACCCATATTCAAGTCAACCTTCCTAACCACAATACATATATTCCCCCAAATTCTTAGGACAAGAGTTTTCATCAAAACTCAACCATCACCACAAATAATCAATCCCAATCTTTCCAAGACCCATTCTAAAGCATAAATCATTAATACCTATCAATTGGCCAAAAGCCCCAAATTCCTAAACCTAGGGTTTTCATCAATAACCCACAATCATCAATTCCAACCATTCATATGCATGATTTCCAACATTCTTAGGCTAACAACAATATATCCCATTCATTATCAACAACAATAACAATCCCCAATGGTTATCCCACCTAGGGTTTGGTTCCTCAAGCCATTTTTCACCAAAATAACACTCAATCTTCCATCACAATACATAAATAGACTCAAAACCATAAACAAGAGCCATAGGTGTTCAAGATCTTACCTCATTCTCCAAGCTTAAACCCCAAAACGAAAATGAGATGAAAAGGAGAAGAAATGAACCAAGCTTTGCTCCAAGTTCCTTCCTTGCCTCATGATTCCATTAGTTCCCAAGCCTTTGGATGAAAAATAATTCATGGAGGGAGAGAAAGAGAGTGAACGGTTTTTGGAGAAGAAGAATGGAGGGAGAGGAAGAAAAGAAAAGTGAATGAAAGAGGGGGAGAGAGGCCAATGAAAAAGAGAAGGGAGAAGAAGGGTTTTTGTTTTAATTTTTAATCCCCTCATTAAAATCTTCCGTTTTACAACATACAGGATCTCGGTTCGGGCTTAATACTAACTCCAAAAATTATTCCGAATATAGATTCGGATTCCCAATAATATTCTTAATAGCCCTGACCAATGGCATCTCAATCGGAGATACTTGGTCCGACACCCATATCCTAATCGGGTAAAATTTTATCTCACATAAACTCAATAAATTATAAATATCCATAATAAATCCCAATTTCATTATTCCTATATTTTTGGGACACAAATCAACTCACCTACAATTATTTATTATTTATTCTTATCGATTATTCATTTTTATAAAATTCGGGATGTTACACAAATCCCCCTAATCCCAAGATTACAAGTTTAGTTACCCATCAACAAGATTGAAACACAAATTATACCATTCATCATGTACAACATGAGAAAATATCCCTAAAGTATAGAAAATGAAAGTACAAGAATAATAGAAAAGAGTTCTCACTCTAAATCCCTAGAAATCTTGTTCTTCTGGTGTTATTGATCCAAGATTCTTCATGTTTTTCTCTTGCCAAATCACTCTCTAAGTCTCTCTTTTCATTCTCTAGTTTTCTCCCTTCTCAAATCTGTCTAGAACTCCCTTGTAACTACCCACACATACCCCTTAAAAATCAGGATTTTGGGGTTCGTGGGGACAACCATGGCCAGTGGTATGAGGTCTGATGGTCTAGGATTCCAAAAAATGATTTTTTTCAAAGCACCTGATGCAAACCACTGCCAGTGGTTGTCATTGACTTGCTATTCCTTGAGCTACAATGCTAACCATGGCTAGTGGTTGTAAACCACAACCAGTGGTTGTCATTTCCACTTAGTTCCTTGCATTCCAATGCCAACCACTGCCAGTGGTTTGTTCCAAGTGTTAGAGTAAAATCTGAACTCATGATTGAGCAGTCTATATCCCAAGTGATTTGTTAATAATACACATCAACACTCTCATTTAAAATGAAGTATGTACTATTTTGTTATTTAATAATTATGCTCAAGTGTGCCAGGAGTCTGTAGAGCTCCACCTGCAAATGATAGGGGGAGACTGTGAAACTCAATAGTTTTAAATATGAAGAAGTTTGTACTTACTCAAAGCTTTGCTGGATCGAATCAAGTAAATCTATAAACCTTGGATCGACCCCACTCTTTGAAGTACTAGAGAAAGGATCTTTTATTTCCATAAAAGAGGTTGCGTGAACTTTCTCCTGTCATCTCTGTAGTTTGCACTAAAAAGGAAATCAACATAAAAGTTGATAAGCTTTCTCACACATCTCAAGAAGACTGTCTTACATATCTCAAGATGTTAGAAAAGCTGAATCTAATCAGTACAAAAAGCCTAAGTCAACTGCTATGATTTGTATGTGTCTCCTCAAAGTGGATAAGTAAAAGGGATCTTTTGCTAAAAGACTTTATAAGTTATCCTATTTAGGAAACTCTTCTAAAGCATGTCTCTACAATCACTGGTGGCATAACACTCGAAGAGACCAATGTCCTTCATGTTGAACTAACAAATCTTTTTGGAAGGACTATAAATACAAGAAGCCTCTGAATTTAAGAGTGCAATGTTGTTCATTCTTTTCCTGAACTCTCTCTTGTTTTTTATCTAGAAACCTAAGTCTATAAAGACTTTTCTTAAAAAGTTTCTAAGTTCTTGTATTCACTACATAAGTTCTTTTTATTGTTCTGTCCTGTGCAGACCGTGACTTATAGTAGTCCGTAGCTCAGTATGTTTGTACTCATTTCATATATTTGTACGTTGGGTTATTTGTTTGTGACTTAAAAACTCTTTACTACCATCACTTTGTACTTTCTGACGTGTTGTCAGAATTTGTTAGTGTTGGGAAACACTTAAGGCCTGAAGATGCTTTTGGAAGAATACTTGGGTTTTTAGCCAGGAGTGGCTACTGTCAAAAATACTTGGGTATAAACCAGAAGTAGCTAGAGTCAAGAATACTTGGTGATCTGTGTTGGTGCAGATTGTAAAGGTGTTTTTACAATCATAAAAATCCTTTGGACTGAAGAGACTGAACTAGCTTCTGTGTTAGAAGTGAACCAGGATAAATTTACGTTATGCATTTCTCCATTCCTTGTCTCTGGTCTGTAAAATTGATTTTTATCTCGAGTTATCTATTCGCAAAATATTTTGAAAAAGAATTTAAGATTTATTCAACCTCCATTTTAAGTCTAACTCTGTACCAACACCAACTTTGTTAAATTGCCATGCTAAGGTCCCAAGAAACCTCCACTTACATCCATGTTTCTAGTTATCATAAAAATAAGCCTTAATCATCATAAATCCTACAAAAACAGAGACAACCAATTAGAATATGCGAGATAGAAGTGAAAATCAAGGGAATTTGGAGGAAATGAAGACAAATAGACTTAAAACTAAACCTAAAAACACTCCAAAATAAGTCAACATGCACACTTATCATCCATGCCTCCATAGAAGTCTTAAAGTTTAGAGCTGATAAGTATAGTAGTTGCAGTTTCTCCCCAGAAACTCTTTGGCATTTCTGCTCCAAGAAGCATACATCTCACTTTTTCCAAAATAGTTCTTTTCATCCTCTCTACCAGACCATTTTGTTGAGGTGTATTAGGGACTCTTTTATGTCTTTTAATTCCTTGAGACCTGTAAAACTCAATAAGCTACTCTGAAAGAAACTCCAAGCCATTGTCAATTCTCAAAACCTTAAGTTTGTTACTTGTTTGGTTTTGAATCAGGGTATGTCATTCCTTAAATCTTTTAATAGTTTTAGTTTTATCCTTTAATATATACAACCAGACTATTTTAGAAAAGTCATCAATTATGGTAAGGAAATAAGAGCCTCCACTTAGAGATTTTACTCTTGAAGGTCCTCACAAATCAAAACACACTTGCTCAAAAGGTCAACTAGAAACATGCATGCCAGGCTGAAATTTAATCATTGTAAATTTTCCTAGCACATAATTATCATATAATTCTAACTTATTCAGTTTATCACCTTAAGCATATTCTATTTTTGTGGTTTAATTAATCCCTTTTCACTAACATGTCCATGTCAAAGATGCCTTAATTTTGATTTATCATTTAAGTAGTTACTAACAACAGAGGCATACACAATAACAATTGAGCCATCCAAGATAAACAAGCCATTACTTTTATCTTTATTACCTTTAGCAATTATTAAAGACTCATTTGAAATCTTAAGAACACCATGCTGAATTTTAGTTGAATATCCTAAAATATCAAACATGCTTAAAGATATAAGATTTCTTTTTAGTTGAGGAACATACCTAACAACTTTTAGAAGATATTCTCTATTATCAAACCTCTTCAGTCTGATGATTCCTAGACCTTGCACCTTGTAAGGGTGGTTGTCACCTAACAAGACCATTTCTTCTTCTTTCAGCTCTAAAGACTCAACATAATCTTTCTTGGGACATATATGAAAGAAGCAACCCGAGTCCATGACCTAGTCCTTTAAAGTCTGTGAAGTGGACATAACCAGAACTTCTGTACTTTCATAACCATCAACAACAACTGTTAAGTCTGTTGCATCAGTAGAGGTCTTTGTGTTCTTGTAGCCTTTTTTAAGATAGTATTTCTTGAAATGACCCATCTTGTGATAGTTGAAGCACTTGTATTTTGCTTTTCCACCATTCTTGGATTTGGATTGAGACTTCTTCCTCTTTCGACTTTGCATTTTCTTCTCATTCCTTCCCCTTGACACATTCAAGCCTTCCCCATTACCATCAGGCTTAGATTTTTGTTGCCTCTGTAACTCCTTAGTTCTGATGAAGGTCTGGACGTCTTCAGAGTAATGGTTTGCTCTTTGCCAAAAAGAATGATATCCTTGAAATGTTCATAATTCTTGGGTAGAGAATTTAGTAACAAAAGAGCCTTGTCTTCATCACCAAGCATTACTTCAATGTTCTCCAAGTCATCCAGAATTTTATTAAATTCTGTTAATTATTTAACAATCGATTTTGTTTCGTCCATCTTGAAAGAGTATAATTACTGCTTCAAACAAAGTCTATGAGCCAATGATTTGGTCATATACAAAGATTCAAGTTTTACCCATATAGCTACAACAACCTTTTCCCTTGTGACCTCTTTTAAAGCTTTGTCTCTAAGACATAAGATTATCGTACTTCTTACCTTCTCACTCATATCAGCCTAAGAACACCAAGCTTTTATGTGGTTCAGCCAATACAACCTACATTTATAGGAGAGAACAATAATTCACTATTAAGATCTCCAAGAATATATTATAAGAGAAACAAAGATCAGACTTTCATAACTGCCTGTACCAGACCTAGACTTTGCAACTCAACTAGACTTACAAATTTTGCACTTGTTTTTCTCTTCCTCACCTCTGTTTTCTCTCTTACTTTTGATCTTAACACTCAATCAAACAATCTCACATGCCATATAATTGTTACACATTAATTGATTATGATTACTAGAAAAAGATAAGCTAATGAGCTTATATAATACACGAAAACAAATAATAACAAAAAACTGTTATTTCTAACAGAATAATAGAATTCTGTTAAAATAGAATTTGTTAGAGAAACTAAAGTTAGTTTTGGAGTCAATCTTTATAATTTTAAAAAATAATATAAACATTAACAATTGATAAATAAAAGTAACTTACCAGCCACTTTCTCTACCATTGTTTGATCACATTCTTAGGAATGGGTGTCTACTCCTTCCAGAGTTCACCGAAGTATGATTGAATGACATTTCTTAACTTAATAGCACCTTCATTCTTCATTTTAAAGGTACTACTTTAAAACAAATAATTGTCACTATCAAAAGTAAAAAAATATTAATATTAAATTTAAAATACCTAATTTAAATATAAAGTACTTACCCTTTTACAAAGGTAAAAATGATCTTCATAGAGACATCCTTCATTATAAGAGGCCTACTCTGAACATGAATCCTTAAAATACCTAGAAGGTTTAAAGGACTAGCATCCGATTCCCAACAACCCTTTTCTCAGGAACACACGACTCCTGGAGGTAATCTTGCCACTACTCTTAGGAGTAATCACTATCTCATCTAGAGCTAGAGCTTTTAGCTGGGACATAATTGACGTCTTAAGTGCCCCTCAATCTAGGACTCCAAATCATGTGGATGATAGACTTACGCTTATCTATAATGATAATAGGTTAATTTACGTGCATAGGCAAATCACCTGGTCAAAACAGGTTCTCGATCTTCTTATTCAGGCAACCAATTATCGATGACTTCCTTAAACTCTTTCGACAACCATCTCCTTCATTGATAATCTAAAAATATGCTAAGCATTCAAAAAGAAATATAAATGATTATAAATTAATTTTGAGAATACCTTTGTCACATTTCACTTGTGACGTGGTTCCGTAGTATTAGTAGGTTGTTACTCAATATTGACATTAAACATGTCAAAGTTATCCACGATCTAGGAAATAATATTTCTCCTAAATTTGACTTTGTCATAGTAGTTTTGGGTTTGAAACCAAGGTTATACAAGTGAAATGTTACTCAATTTTGCTCAAAATCTTACACCTACATTTCACATATATGCACCTTATACCATTATCTAAATAGTAACAAGGTTGCCCTGAAAGCGTTATTAATAAACTCTCCAACCCTTCTAATAAACCTACTTTTTAAACCTTTTCTAAAGGGATACATTCTATTATACATCTCTAAATGGTTCATATCAAAATTTGCAAACATCACTAGCGTACAACACATGAATCATTCAAAATTGCAAAACCCTAAACTTTAATTAGGATTTTATAATCAAAAATCAAAAATTTTATGATTAACAAACCTAAACAAATTATGTAATAATTGAGTACATATTTAATTTGCAAGTTTCAAATGAAAATAATTTATAATTAGAATTTTTAATATTTTATTAAACTCTAAAATCTAACTAGGAATTCCTAATTTAATTATTTTTAATTTATAATTAGAAATTGATCATTTTATGATTAACAAACCTAAATTAATAATTGCCTACATGTTTAATTTGTAAAGTTCTAATTTTTTATTTTCAAATTTATAATTAGAAATTTCATATTTTATGTTTCCTATAGTGTAAATTTCTATCCAATTCAATATGTTATAATACATAAACTCAAAGCATGTCATCTATACAAAGGTTCAAATGCCAATATTTCATAAACCACGATAAACTTTAAACTAACCTAAAGAACCTTAAAGCAAACAAGTAAAGGACTCAATAAGTTATTAACCTCTAAGTTATTTCAAATTTCACTTTGATTAAAACATTCCTTTTCACTCCACAAACACAACAAAACTAATGGGAAACATAATGATTCCTATACAAGAAGAACCACTCAAAAGAAAATTTGGGATCTTGAGAGGATTTGAGAAAAGTTTTTAGGTGGGGAATAAATGTGGGAAGGGAAGCTGCCGCATGCATAAAAGCTCTAAAATGGGGAAGACATGTCCCATACTCCATCTAAGGTTAGAATTTTAAAATCCTAGTAACTTATGTGTCCAAATGAACATATCCCATAAGCACGCAAAATAGGTGTCAGATGTAGTCCTACGCCCAATTCAAATTTCAAAATGGCATGAGAGGCTTGTCCCATGCCCCAAACCAAGTCTATATGCCTTTTTGAATCTCAAAGTTAGCATGTGACTTGTCCCACGTGAAAGCCATTAAGTCTCACACCATATGACACATAGGAAAAGTCTTATACCATGCTCTCATGCTATAATTTCATTTTTTCCTAGTGTTTGCTTTCCATGTTTGATCATATCCTCACAAAGTTATTTTGTTTATATTGAACTAGGCTAAACTTTTTATTTCGAGGTTACCGAATTATCTCATCAAGATTACCCTCGTGGTTGTGAAGAATGCACAAGGAAGACATAATGGTGACTTCACATCAACTCTAGATAAGATTAAGAATGATTCTCTTGATTTCAATAAAAATATAGTGGGAATATTTTCAAGAATAAAAGATCATTTAAAAATAGACTCAGGCATTCATAAGGAGTACTCTCATTCTCTTTGGCGTCTTAAATACCACTTATAAAGGCAATATAATGCTCTTCTTTATCAGGAGAAGATGTTTTTGTTTCAAAAATCTTAGGAAATTAGGTCAAGCTTGGTTATCATAATAGCTCTTTTTTCCATGTAAGAACCATTATTTGAAGAAAGAGAATAAAATTTATGGTCTTCTTCAGTATCCTTGAGGTGTTTGGACTTCAAACTAAAATTTATTTTAAAAAATAAGGCCAATAGTTTTTTAGAATCCTTTCTATAATAAAGAAAATGTTGATTTAGGGGATTGTCTTCCTCGTTGCTTGATGCTTGGTAAAACTAGAAGAATAAATATTTACTTTTAAACCTTGTTACAAAAGAAGGAGATTTGACAAACACTTAAATCTATGAATTATTGAAATCTAGGCTATTTTTTATAAAAGGTTATAGGTAGATATTGGTGATGATGGTTGGTTGTTTGTTAAAATGTTATTAATAATGGATGTTTTAATCCAATTAATATTGGGCAAAAAAGAAAGTACTTTAACATCATTTGCATGTAGCTTACATCAAGAATTGATAAGTATTTAGGGTTTCTAATTTTCTTTGGAAGACCTAGACGTGTGGATAAAGTTAATGTAAGACTTGTTGATCAGAAGAGAAGATTACTAAACAAGGCTAAGAGGGCAACCCTAGCATAATCAACAAACTTTGTTAACAGTAATACTTTTAGAATCGAACTGGTCATAGAATCAGTGAAGACATCAGTTCAAAGGTCGTTGGTCAAACCGACGATTGAACCAGTAGTAATAAATTATTATTATTATTTTGTATATTAAATCATAAATTAATAAAGACAAAAATTTAAGACAACAACCATTAAAAGTGCAATTTACTAACAAAATAAATCATTTACTAGTTATATACCCCTCTATGAATATTATTTATCTATGTCCTCCACAATTATCAATGCAACAAACATTTCCTTCATAGTACACACCATATGGAAATGGAAGCTATAACAGTCAAGAAGTTTTCCCAATATATGCCATAACAACAAGATCAAATAACCTTTGGTAAAAAACTGCACAAACCAAGAACCGGTTTACAAAGCCATCCAGAAAGTGACCAATTCTTTTGAAAAGGGGCATCGGTTGAGAATAGGAAATGGTGATGCATCCTTTTTGGCATAGTAACTGATTGGCTTGGGGTGTTTTAGGTCCTAAGGTTCCTTACGTTCATGTTCATGACTGATGTTTGGGTTGATGGTGGGTGTGGAGAGACAGAAACAATCATGTTTTTCAGCAGTAGTGTCTACCTTTGCATCAAGTGGTTCGTGGGATAAATGATCTTGGTCTTCTCACGAAGGCGAATAATTTGCATGCTAATCTTCACAAGGGTGTCGTGGAAACCTCCTTTGCAAGGAGTTATTGCCTTTAACATTGATGACTTGATACATGATGAGCTTGCCAGTAAGTTGTGGGGTTTAGGAGTCATTGCCATAAACATTGATGGCCATTTGGGCATCTCAAATAATATTCACGCAGAGCTGCAGGCGATTAAACTTGGTCTTGAAGTGTTAAACTTGGTGATTGAAAAAAGTCCCACATTGCTTGGTTTTGGAAAGGGAGATGAAGGCTTATGCTATATATAGGCCTTAAGGTCCTTTGTAATAAATGCACCAAGTGTTTAAATACCCATAATTATAAATGGGTGTACTGGGGTCTTAAACACCAGTGGGAAATACCCTGAAACACTTTAAGTTTTTTTTTCTCTCTGTTGTAATGCTCTTGCCTTAGAGTGTTGTGAGCAATGAGCTTTGAGAGTGTGGGTGCACTTGGGGTTGTTAAGGTGTGTGAGAGTGAGGTTTATGTGATGTATAAATTGTTCACATAATATTATTCTCTGGTTGTCAGTTTTGACAACGGGCCGTGGTTTTTCTCCGGGTTTTGGAGTTTTCCACGTTAAATTCTTGTGTGTTGATTGTGTTCTTTCCTAACTTTATTTCTCTATTTTTAAGGAAATTCTCTGATGGAAATGGATCTAATTTCCTAACAGTGGTATCAGAGCTTCATGGTTCGGAGGGATATGAATTCTTAGTATGCTCTGTGGTTGTAGTTTTGTCTGATCTTCCACATCAGAAAAGATTTATTCCCTGTGTGGTTGAGAACTTCCTTGGTTATTAAAAGTGTGGTACTGTAAGTGCTAGTTTGGAAAGGTTCTGGCTAAGGAAAGACTTGGTATTTAAGCGTGTCCGTTGTGACCCACCTCTCTTTCCTGGGAACTAATCCTGTGCACGGTTGCAGTGTTGAACACACGGTCACAATGTCAAACTATTCAAGTGCAGTGAAGTTTGATGTGGAGAAATTTGATGGAAGAATTAATTTTAGCTTGTGGCAACGACAAGTCAAGGATGTGTTGATACAATCAGGATTACACAAGGCATTGAAAGAAAGACCTTCCGGTATGGAAGATGAGAAATGGGAGGAATTAGATTTGAGAGCTGCAAGTACAATCCGCCTGTGTTTAGCTAAGAATGTTCTTGCAAATGTGCAGAATATTTCAACAGCCAAAGATCTCTGGGAGAAACTCGAAGGGTTATATCAGGCCAAGGGCATCTCAAATCGATTGTTGTTGAAGGAACAATTCCATAATTTACGCATGGAAGATGATATGAAAATTTCAGATCATTTAAGTGCCCTCAATGGTATTGTCTCTGAATTGGAGGCTATTGGGGTCAAAGTTGATGATGAAGATAAGGCGTTAAGGCTCATATGGTCTCTTCCGTCTTCCTATGAACACATCAAACCTGTTTTGATGTATGGGAAGGAAACTTTGAGTTTTGAAGAAGTTGCTGGTAAGATTATCTCTGAAGAAAGAAGAATAAAGAATGAAAATAGCTCTTCATCAAACTCGGCATTGGTGGCTAGTAATGGGCCTTACGTGAAGAAAAGGAATTTGGTATGCTGGAAATGTGGAAGGACTGGGCATGTAAAGAAAAATTGTCCAAGAGGAACAACAACGGAAAGGGGCTCTGAGTCAGGTGCTAGCAATGTTTCCCTTGTTTTTGGGGAAAGTGATGTTCTATAAAGATGAAATGTGTATCCTTGTGGCATGTCCGCGTTGCCATAGAAAAGGATAAGTTATTGCTAGCGGATCCACAATTGCACATAGGTATTGGTTGGCAGTATTGATGCAAGGTGTGTGGTGGAGTTTTGTCGATGGCTGAAGAACTTCCGGAGAAAGCCAACATGGAAGTTGCACCATATTTTTCAGCAAGGTTTTCGACATGTGCCGGAAAAGAAATTCTTGGGATATCCCAGTTCCAAGTGGGTGTACTCTTTATGGTGGAGTATGTTTGTTCTATTTGAACAATGTTTGTTGGTAAAGACAATGATTGTCGGTTTAGACAATGAAATGATTGTCGGTATAGACAATGAAAGCAAGTGATTGTCGGTGTAGGCAATTGAAGCAGATGTTGTACTTCTTTAATCATGGTGGAGATTGTTAAACTTGGTGATTGAAAAAAGTCCCACATTGCTTGGTTTTGGAAAGGGAGATGAAGGCTTATGCTATATATAGGTCTTAAGGTCCTTTGTAATAAATGCACCTAGTGTTTAAATACCCATAATTATAAATGGGTGTACTGGGGTCTTAAACACCAGTGGGAAATACCCTGAAACACTTTAAGTTTTTTTTTTCTCTCTGTTGTAATGCTCTTGCCTTAGAGTGTTGTGAGAAGTGAGCTTTGAGAGTGTGGGTGCACTTGGGGTTGTTAAGGTGTGTGAGAGTGAGGTTTATGTGATGTATAAATTGTTCACATAATATTATTCTCTGGTTATCGGTTTTGACAACGGGCCGTGGTTTTTCTCCGGGTTTTGGAGTTTTCCACGTTAAATTCTTGTGTATTGATTGTGTTCTTTCCTAACTTTATTTCTCTATTTTTAAGGAAATTCTCTGATGGAAATGGATCTAATTTCCTAACATGAAGTTGCTTGGAACCATGGTTATCATGAGGTGAAATGCTTCTCAGATTGTATGCTTAGAAACCTGGTTTCCAAGCTCATAGCTCAAAAGGGTCAAAAAGTTTCATTCATTTCCACACCTAGAAACATCAAACACCTCCCAAAAGTACCTTGGATTTACAACACTTGGTGGAACTCATAGGAACCACCACTGCCCCCATGTAGTTTCCCTGAGAGTGCAGAAGCCACTATGGACATTCCAGGCCATATTGTTCAATATCTCAAAAAGGCTTTTGATGTTCTCCAAGACAGAAGTTGAATGATGGAATGAATAGCATAACATTTTATTTATTTACATTATTGAGTGTCAATGATGTACATTGCTTGCTTCTAGTTACAAACAAAATGCCTAAT
Organism: Clitoria ternatea; assembly: GCA_037962975.1. Classification (NCBI taxonomy): domain Eukaryota; kingdom Viridiplantae; phylum Streptophyta; class Magnoliopsida; order Fabales; family Fabaceae; genus Clitoria; species Clitoria ternatea. The sequence goes on from CM075672.1 coordinate 267,878,610, forward strand.
ACAATAATAGAGAAAAAAAAAGACTTCGCCATACTAATACAAAAATAAAAACAAAAAGTGATCCAAACATCTAAATGTAATGCCTATACTATATACTACACCAACTTGTAGTAGCACTTATTGTCCGAGAGGAGAAGCTCATAGCCCTTACCACACGGACACCTGAAAATAAGACTTAAAAGCTTTTCAGCCCACTCAACACTAATTGCTTCTTCTGTATGCTCTCTTTCCAATACATCCTACAAAACTCAAAAAATAAAATGGATTAAACATAAAGCAGAAATCAGCCTTAATTTCAACAAAACCATACATCCAAAATAGAACTGATTAGTCTTCTTAGTCCAATTGATGTTTGATATCAACATTTAAATGATCATAACAGAATTTGAATTATCGATTCCTCATCCTCCAAACCTGTCATTTCTTCTTAATCCCTATCATTAAAAAATTAAAACTGATTATTTCATAAACATAAATTACTCGTTTTTTACTGCCAACAGTGATCTTGAATTCTTGATCATTAATATTGATCGACTTGGACACCAAATAAAGTATATTAAGAAAAACATAATGTCTCAGTGCAATCAAGAAACCAAACATTTACCCCCCCAAAAAAAAACTTTACCTGAGATAGGATTTTGTCTTCTACAGCGGCAAGAGCACAATTTTCTCCCCCTTCTTCTGGTTCTTCTTCTGCTTTTTCTCCTTCTTCCTCGTCCTCTTTGATAACTTGATCCCACCAATCCCTCATTTCTATCAACCGATCCTTCATTCTTTTCAACCTCTGCGCCCACCACAAAAAAGAACAAACCCCATGATCCCAAATTCAAAAAAGATCAAAACTTTACAAATAATAAACAATGTCACAAACCATGGAATCAGGAGTGGTAGCTGTCACCGCCGTCGTCGTTGTTTCCTCGGAGCAGCACAAAGAACCAGAGAATCCCTTATTATCAGGAGTAACATCCGACACGGTTCTCCTGAGGCTCGGAGGCAGTGGCGGCAAGCTGGACCCTTTCACCGCCGGAGGCGTTGAACTCTCCGGCGGCGGAAGGTTGAGGGGTTCGGAGAGGGTGCGACGAAGAGCGGGGAAAGAGGAATTCCTGTTAACGAGGGAAGAAACGTCGAGAGGGAGGGAAATGGCGGAGAAGCCATGGTGGAGGGTGTTGTGGTCTTCTGGGTCACAGGAGAGTTTCTTGGCGCAGGGTTCCCCGGAAATAAACGGCGGTGAACGGCGTTTGTTGACGGCGGTGGAGGGTGGTTGGCGGTGGTTGTTGAGGTGCAAGGTTGAAAGGAGATCGTTGGGTTCCACCAGTGAAGGGTCGGTGATGGGGCTTTGGTGTTTGTTGGGCATTGTTTTTAGGGAACCCATTCTTCAAACTCTTTCTTTCTTCTTTCAAAACTCAGAAAGGGTTTTGGTTTGGTTGTGAGTGGAAAGGAAGAAGGGAAAAAATGGGTTTTTTTCCTTTCTTGTGAGTGGGGAGGGCGAAGGAATTGAAAGGGTTTGGTTTTTATATGTTTAGGTTTTGAAATTAACGGTTATTGGTGGAATCTTTCTAAGGTCAAGGACCATATATATAACCGTCGATGAAAATGGACGGGACGGATTATCTTGTGAAAGTGAAATTCTGTAATTGGATGTACTGGATCTGTTCTTAAAACGCTATATACTAAATACTAATTTGATTTTCTTTTTTAGTTTAACAAACGTGTTTCCAATAATAAGTCTCAATAAGAATGATTAATGACCACTGAAAAGTGAAAAGGGTACATTGGATTAAAGAAAATAATCAAACCAAAATGAATTTTATCAGCTAAATGTATGTATAAATAGAGTACTAAAAAATGATTTTTTAGACAGGTACAACAGAATAATTCGTATTTATGGGTATTTTTGAATATTTTTATTACGAATGTTGTATTATTTACCCTATAGGCATTACACAATTATTTATATTCATTTTATATTAAATATATTTAAATATAATGACTTTTTATTATTTAGGGATGAGATAAAAAATTAATATTCATTCCTAAAATTATAATTATACTGTATAATATTAATTTGTATTATGGAAATGATATTATATTTAGTATATTGTTATTGTTTTTTAATATTAAAAATAAATAAATATTTACACATACTTATTTTCCTTTTCGTTGATACTTTTACCTGTTTTTATACTTGTAGGTATGGATACTGGAATCTTACTAATCGCACCTGTCCCACCATGTTGATATCACTGTTCTTATGGAGTCTTTGGTAAAACTCACGGATAAGTTAATTTAAAGCTTAAAATTAATAGTTGGAAGTTGGGGATTGATTAAATTAAAATGTGTTTGGTAATATCTACTAATAAATATAAAATAATATAAATAAATATTTTTAAAATATGTATGAGTGATTTTTATAAAAAAATCGGTGAGGAAAAAAATATGAAAGATAAAATAGCTTGAAACTTATAAGTTTAAAAACTATTTCAATTAAATAAATAATTATTAAAATATTAACAAATAACTAAATAACTAAATAAATAAACAAACAAATAATTAAATAAAGGAACAGCTAAACTACTCGTGAAAGAAGTAAGAACAATGTAAGTGTGTGTATATTTACAAGCGAAAGAAAGCGATGGAAACAAGAAAGGAAAAAAAAAAAACAAGAGAATTTTTTTAAAAAAGCATTACCTCAAATTGGTGTATCGGAGGAAAAGAGTGAGAGAGAAAAGCAAGAGGGTTGAAAATTACGAGCTGATCACCCTTTATATAGGGAGAAAATATTTTTATTTATTATTATTATTTTCATAATTATCCATAACAATACTATTTTAAATTTAGGTATTTTTATGAGATAAATTTTATATTTAAAATTTTGTTATGAATCTTCAAAGTGTACTTAGTAAGATAAATGTAAGTTTTTAACGAATTTTTTTACTATAAATATCTCAATTACTAAATGTTAACTACCCATTTATGTAAGTTCATTGGTTTACTTTTCTAACTAAACGATCTCTAAAATTTACGAAATTTTAAACTTAAGCTCGCATGCACGAATTTAAACTCCCTTTCATAATTTTTTTATAACATTTCCTATACTGGTTTAGATCCCAACGACTCTATTTTGGATTATTTTCACTTATCTCTACAAAATATATAGAAAATATCATAAAATCCTATAATTTACAATGATTAATCAGTTCTAAAGAATCTTAAGCTAATTTTGTCAAAATTGTAAAATTATAATTTTCCTTACAATTTAATCTTTTTTTAAAACTATATGATGTTACAATAGGCATTTATACCTGGGATAACAGAAGAGTCATATTGCCCAAGAAGTTTCTCATACACTGTGTCAGTACGATTTTGATCCTCTGTAGAAAGCCAACAAATGAAAGGGACATTTCCAAACGGCTCTTCCTACCCGTCTGTTACTTTGCAGTTTACTTGTCCAACACACTGATGCATAAGTTAACTTTGGTTTTCTGGTATAGAGAGAATGAGTCGTACCAAAGTCAGCTCAAGAGCCTCATGTGTGATGCAGTTTGTGGTCAAGTTACTGTATTGCCCATGGGCCGATATTAGGACTAAATCAGTTGGTATTGTGAACATGTTGACGAATGATATATGATGTGAACTGTTGTTGATATTATGAATGGATTGGTAATTATGTTAGTTATGATGTTGATAAGTATGTTGATGATTATGTTATTTATGGTGTTCATGGCCCCATGAAATTGATTCGGAGTCTTTGAGGTGATGGTTGTTGAATTGATGAGTATTGAAGTTAATGGATATAATATAAGGTAGCGTTTCAGTTCACTTATATACATGTTGCATTAGTTCATGATATCATATGCATTTTGTTTAGGTATAAGAGTTACAAGGTCTCTTGTTGCTTGCCCTGGTGGGTTGCTATTGAGGATGAACTTTAAATCCCTGAGAACTAATTTGGTCCTTGACACTCAGTTTGCCTAGCACTTTGATTCTGTGACGCTCTCTTCTCAATTTCTAAAATTTATCCTAGGGTCTGATAAAATCAGAGTAATTTTTTTGTGTTGAAAATTTTCCTGACAATAAATAATAGGAATCTAAGGGATACACAACTAAAAACCATACAAAACTCTCAAATTTGGTTCTGGTAATCGATTACCCATTAAAAACTTATGCAGGATTTCAATTCTGCTCCCGCTCCCTAGTAATCAATTACATAATCAATTACTAGACAAACCGATCTACAGAATTGTACATTATTTAGCTTTTGAGCTAACTTTTGCGCTACCTAACTTATCTGTTTTAACCCGGATTGCTACGAAACTTTATAAGTACTACCTATAACTCGTTATGGACCTGTAGGTGTAGTCCGTTCTCAAAATTTTCTCCAGATTGTAAAGATATGCATTAAAATGTAGTTTGGCTCTTTTTTAAACAACTATATCACCTAAATCATCTTACATGTAAATCAATTATCAATCTCTTTGGACACTCAACTTTTAAATATGCTTAGGGTTGCATTGATGCTTTTCGAGGACTTTGGATCCTGCTAAGGCTCAATTTCACCTACCCAATTGGCTTAATTAGTTGTTTTCCTATTACAATCCAAGCTCTTCAGTTAGGATCTCAACAAATCCTCACTCAGACCCTTACCATCATTAATTCCTAATTAAACTTGGCTATATTTAGGCATAACATATGATCCATAAGCACTATCAAGCAATCCTATATTGGCCCTTTACTTTAACTATCTTTCACTTTCTAATCTCATCATAAACAATTACATATAGTTGATCAATACCATTTCTTCACAACATCCACACACATATATTATACTACTATAATTACCTGCCCATAAGATACAATCAATCAGATCGCTCTATGCCATATTACAATTCTCGGATATTAGTTATTCTCTTTATTATCAATATTATAACTCGATCATCTGAACCATATTTAGGCATAATCATCAACTATAATTGCAACATAATTCATCGACCAAATCATCTGGGAATGTATCAGATATCTATTCTACATATCAACATATATCAAATGACTACTCTTATCAACATTGTCCATTATAAACACAAGTCATATATATAATTACACCAAGCACATCACAAAATCGAATTCTCAAAACTTAACACACATATACACCAAAACTCAATCCTATTGGAATTGCTTCCAAACTCATCTAGTATTGGTCTTTGTGGCGTCAGTCATGTCCTCATCTTTAGTCACTAAAACAACAATAAGGGTGATTGATTGATAATACAAATCAATGCAAATAATTTAAAATGTGTAGGGGAAAAATGTAACATAGCCAAGGGTTCATTTGATCATATTTAATTAATTAATTCTCATTTCATTTCAATATAATTCATAATCTTCAATCTCTTTATTCACAGTATTATAATCAATCCAAACAACTTCACAATCGACTCTCAATCAATAATATAGGACTCTCTAGTAGTCAGATACTAAACTGGATTGACTGTCAGCTGAGAGTCCTACTTGACCACCCGTGAACCTTACCTAGTCCACCGAGCCCAACTTAGCTCCCCACCTCACCATTGGCTCTTACCTAACCACTGGATAGCTCAACTGGGCCACGCTCGACCATGAGAGCTAAAAATGAGGGGTAAAATATATCGATCAACCGTCCACACCATATAACGAAACATATATATCAAATTACATCTCAATATCATTTTATTCAACTCATAATACAATGTCCTGACACAACAACTATTACCCTAGGACCTCAATCAGACACTCAGGCATATTTCTCATTTCACATAATCTCTCAATCCCTTAAATCATCAACAATTCATCATTTTCATCTCATCATCTCACGGTAACATATCATTCACTATGATAATAACATTTCCATAAATTCAACATATAATTTCTCATTTACATCATGATCATCATCAAACAAACGCATCTATACAATCAAACTTCACATAATCAATTATCTTTGTCATCATGCATTTAAAATTTCAAATCATCTTCCACATAGTTCAAGACTGATGTTATTAAAGCATCAATACCATTCAACTAAGTAGGTTTATTATCATATTTCCATACATACATATTTTATATGGGATTTAACATTCTTAGATTGTCCTACCATTTTTCTACGCATCAAAAATTATCGCTAACCTTATTTTCATTAATTCATACATTGAGTATACCCCCTAACCCTACTTCTACACTTTCGAGGCTTACAATTCCACGTTGCAATCACTAAATTCACCAAAAATCATTTTCACTTTTAACCATCGTTTCCAAGCTCTACATTGTCTAACGACTTTCCAGCATCTGCTCCGCCACCTCGGTTCCCCAGCTCCAAAAACACGTTCAATTTTGGCTTTGACAGAGAATTGGTCTTCAATTTGAGCTTTCAAGGCACACAATGAGTGGAGGCACTCTCGGCTTCTCTCTCTATTTTTTTCTCTCATGCACAAAGAATAAGGGAAATGGGGATTGAAAATTAACTTTTAACCCTAAGGGCAATTTTATCATTTCACCTATTTCCTTTTTCATTTTTATTTTCTTTCATTTTTTCTAAACTCATTTCTCTTTTCTTTTCTTTCTTTTTAATAAAAACTTACTTTAAATAATTACTTATTTTACTTTTACCCTATAAGAATTAATATTCTACCACCAGAATTTAATTCAAATCTAATTTCCTAATTAATCACCCTTAAATTTTATTATTCTAATTTCTAACACCAATTAAAATTTCTTAATTAATTTAATTTAACTCTCAATAACACTCAAATAAATTATTTATCAATCCTATACAATGTGAATAATTAGTTTTAATAACTGGGATGTTGTAGATTCACTATAGGATATCCACTTTTATGACACTTTGATTCATCGTGGATATCGGGGTTGTCCGTTCTTTGGGCACTTTGGTTTGTTTAGCATTTTGGTTGCTAACGGATTCCTTTTTTGTTATGTTATGACCATTATCCTCATTAAGCATTTTGATTTGCCATCCACTGAGTTGGATCCGTTTTGCATGATTTATGCATTGAGAATAATGTGGTTTTTAAAAAGTCCATGACATGTGAGCAATTGCATTAAGAGTGTGATAATGTAATAGGTATTGAAAGTTTGGATGATAATTGGTGATGTATGACTTTGACTAATGACAAAGGCAAAATGACTCACTTATAAATGTATAATGTTTTAACACACACACATATATATGTATATTATGATATAATTTTGATAAATTGCACTTAATGTGTTATTACATTTACTATTTACTCCTTGGAGTGGTACTCACTTCTCCAACTATCATTTTTTAGTGAGTTTTTAGGGAAGTGGTGCTGCTTGGTGAGCTCAGAGGCGGGAACAATGTAGTGTTGAAGATGAATTTTGTAATTAATCACTTTATGATGTTGTTTGTCGTGGGTGTGTATAAATTATGGTCATTTAGTATAATTTTGTGATGTGTGGAGATTATGCCATAGCTCTTCGATTAACTTAAATTGGCGAACACCTATATATGATGCCAATTATAAGTTTTGATATATATATACATATATATATATATATATATATATATATACACACGTTGATGTATAAGATCTAAGGTATGACCCTTCGATTGGCCTAAGATGGCAAGTATTTATTTATGTGAGGTTTAATGCCATATTCTAATATGTGTGATGATTCATGAAATATAGTTATATGATTGTTAGTGGATGGGTAGTTGACACCTTACTAAAGGTTTAGTTTGAGTCTCCGTATGTCTAGGAATTAATTGGACTGATATGATTGTGAATTTAAAGTAGGACTGTGTCAAGTAAGTGATGCCTTGAGGTTGGTATTCCTCGGTTCTCTATTCATATATTCATATATGGAAAGGGAAGGATGCCTTGTTAGGGACCTGTAATTTAGGTAGGTTCATCCTTAAGTCTGTTTGGGCTTGTAGTTTTTTGTTTCTGTTGTGCAAACCAAGTGTCACTTAGGTTCTCAGGGTTAATCCATCGAGGTTGTTTTATTCACGAAAAATTTTCTATAATTTTAATTAAACCCTAAGGATTAATTCTAGGAATTTAGACGGGACACTATAATTACGATATTAATACTATTATTTCTATAAATTGTTAATTTCTATATAATAAAATAACCATAAATATTTATCAAAATAATAATATAAATATGATTAGGAAGAAGAAATATAGTTATATGAACCAAATAAATTGACAAATTGAATAATTCATAGATGAAAAACATGTAATCAAAAGTTAAAAGATCAGATATCAACAAATCAAATAATTAAGAGGAAAAATTGAATAATTAAAAATTGGGGCTTGACAAAATTAAGGAATCAAAAATATAAATTTTAAGAAATATTGTAAAATAGAAATATCACTAGTATGTTGTAATTGGACATAGGGTAAGATTCTAATGTTTATCAGTAATTGTAGGATTTTTTTCTAGTCAAGGAAAGTAAAAGAAAAGAGTAAGACTAGTCAAATGAGATAGGTAATTAATTAAAAAATAGTTTTATCCTTGCTGGAGCATCATGTGTTATAATTGCACTTTACTACGCTTCTCAATTTGCTATTGTTGTTGTTGGTAAGGGTGTTCATCAATTTATTAGACTCTTAAAAGTCGTTCAATCGATTTGAAAATAATCGAAACTGTTCAAATTGAAAACCTAAATCGCAAAAAAATCACTTTTTATGATCGGTTTGGTTTTTAGTTTCACAGGTGAAAACCGAATCAAACTAAACCAAACCACACCATGTTTTGTGCATTATTTTCTAACTTTGTACAAACTATATAGTAATACTTATTATTTTAAATCTGTCCAGGCCAGAGGAAGAACTAGAAACTAAAATCTTGGTGGAAACACTTAGTTTTTAATATTTATGTTGTATTTTACATTGAACCTTATTTAAGTAGTATTTTATATTTGAGTTTGAATTGTTGAAAACTTGATATGTTTTACTTATTAATGATTCTGTCATTGTTTAGAACTTAAGATTTTTTAAATTGTTATAATTATAATTTTACAAAAAATATAAATTGAAAAAAAAACCGAAATTCAATTTGAACCGCATTTGATCAGATAGATTAGATAATGTCATTCATTTTAACCGAACCAAACTTAATAAAGTGATCGAATCGGATTAGATAATGTTTTGTCTCAAAACTGAACCGATCCGGACCACAAACACCCTAGCTACGGTATATACGGCTTTTCTTGTTTTTGATCGGGGCAGCTAGTATAGCAAGAAGCTTAGCAAGTTATATAGTGAATATTCTAGAACTCTTCCCTGTTTTGAAAGACAACACTCCAAAATGGATTGGAAGTGTGCTATCCATCAATCTCTTAGCTCCAATCCTCCTCCTTCTCCTCACTTCAATTCTCTGCCAGGGTGTTGTGAATTCTTTTATGACAGTAACTAAGGTTCCTTTCCACCTACCAGTAACCGCAATCTACTATTAAGCACTGTGTTAGTGCTAGGGTTATCTGAGACAGAATCATGAGTTATTTTGCTGTTTGTTGCAGGTACTCATTGTTACTGTGCATTTTTGTGGAGCTTTTGAGGTTGACGTTTCCAACTGGTCTCCCTTTGCTCCAAATGGTTTACAATCCATATTTACAGGAGCCGCTGTAGTCTTTTTTGCCCATGTTGGATTTGATGCAGTTGCCAATCCTGCTGAAGAATCTAAAAGGCCTGTACACTTATTTGTGACTATAAGAGTACTATGCATATTGCCTTGAATTCAATTTTTCATAAGAGGACGAAACATATTTAAGTTCACTATCATTTTATAAAAAGTATGTCTTGTGAAATATTTATTAGTTTTGTTAGCTCTAATTATAAGTTAGCAGGTGTTTTTATTAAATCTCTAACAGGTTGATTACATATGTGACAAACTTGATGTATACGACCTATATGTTCTAATTTGAGATGGAGTGTTAGAGTTACGTAATTATATTCTATTTTTATGTAATTATTAAATTAAGAAATTGTATGTTCTATAATTATGTACACTTTTTTTATAAATGCAAAAGTGATGTGACTACAACGACATAATTCATAATATGTTCTCCCGCTTTCCTCTCTTTTAACATTTTCTACACAAATTATAAAGGAAAAAATAGTTTTGTAATTAAAAATAGAAATAAATAATAAAAACAAATTTTTTTTTTCCAAAACCAAATGATCCGGATTACTCCTTTCCAAGTTTTTGCATTCATGAAGCTACAAATATTTTTGTAAGGATACATTAATAGCATTAACGTGTATTCGAAGTGTGTTTGTGTAGCCTATTCAAATATCTAACAACAGAAATTGTAACTATACTGGAACTAGAATTCCATACAATTTTCTTTTCTAACAATAAACAGAAATAGGAAAAGAGATCGGTGTTTATTTACAGAAGACTTGGATCTAAATATGCACCTCTGAACAGAATATCAGAAAATAATATCTATAGATTAATAAATAGTTATCACAGCTATATAAGAATAATTGAGAACCAAATGAACACTTGGAACATGCTCAGAAGTAGGGAGGGCAAAAATATCCACACCCGCGGATACCCGTGGATAAAAACCCGTCACGGGTATAAAAACCCGCGGGTATGGGTACCCGTGGAGGAAGAAGGGCGGGTTTTGTACTACCCGTTAAGAAACGGGCACGGGTACGGATATAATGATATCCGTACCCGCGGGTACCCATATATAAAAATTTATATTAATACCCTTTATTATTATTAATATATAATTATATTTAGTGGGCTTTTTTGGTATTTCCTAAGGCTAGATATTTAATTTGTAATTTATTTTAATGTTTTTATATTTTTATTTTTGAATTTTTTATTTTAATTAGGTACCCGTGAATATCCGTAGATACCCGTGGGTAGTAACTACCCGCAAAAAACCCGTAAAACGGGTACACATGCGGGTAACGGACGGACACAGGTTTTATTTTTATCCGCGGGCACGGGTAGCGGGAAAGAGGTACCCGTACCCGCCCCGCCCCGTTGACATCCCTACTCATAAGAATATTGGACATGTTTCCAAACATACACTAACTATTGTCAAAATTCAACAATGCAAACTTTCTAACTACTTTAATGCTCATATGGTAATCATTAATGAAAAAAAATCTAATGCTTAACATTAATCTTACATGTCATTTAAAACGTCATTTAAAGTATTTAAAATTAAGTTGAACTATAAAATATTTTTTTCCTTTTACCGATCTCCATTCTGTAAACAGAACGGAAACCAAACATGACTTTAGTTACCTCCCAGCACACAGATTTAACAATCACATACATTTTATCAGCAAGTGACCTCCCAACCTCAAGGACAGATACTCTGATGTGTATCTTCAATTGTAGGACCTCAAGAAAACAGCCCTACTACTTTAGTGGATACTTTGTTAGGTCTATGCTTTACTCATGTAAAACTGAAACAGGTAGCTAAGAAATACCAAATTATCAATTGATTTATTTGTACAGGAGCGTGACAACTCATGAGTTTAAGCTCGATTGATCTGTTTGTGCAAAAGTAGCTGTACATTTGAAATTCATAACTCTTTTACTTGTATACCATTTAATTTGTTTCTAACCCAACAATGGGACTTCTCCATATATGTATGATACGTCCATACAAGTGCCATTTGGGAAACGTGTTTGTCCTATGTGACCCATTGGTCTATGTAGTCCATCGGTTGCCCACACACAAGTTAGTGCTAATTAGTATTTCATATTGATACGTACCTCAACACCCATATACATCCAGTTTCAGATTACATTCTAGAGCTTTCTATCTCTTCTATTTTGCATCCCATCACTATCACATCTTTCACTTTTTTCCCCTAGCATTCTCTTCCTTCCATCCCTTTAAAAAAAAAAAAAAGATATACAAGTAACATTATCCATATATTTACAACTTTAAAAGTGTAGTAGCTAGGTGTGTGTATGTAAAACTGAACAAATTTATATTAAGTTTCAAATTTCAATTATGCAAACTTTCTACTACCTGTGTTACCCAGTCTCACAGATATGATTAGCAAAATAGACTCAAGATCTCATATATATGAACAAAGTGTCGTTTAGGAAGGTAGCTTATGGTTTTTTTTAGAAGTTTATAGGTTTTTAAAAGCTACTAAAATTGTTTGGTGAATACAAAATAGGAGGAATTTAAAGCTTTTGAAAAGCTATAGATTCCCAACTTTTAAAAAGTTGTTTAAGGAAGCTTATAACTTTTTAAAATTTATAAACTCTCTTATTAATTGTTTAGTTATCATTTTTACCTTTATATTTTTTGAAAAGGATAATTTTATCTCTCTTATAATTATAGTAATTTATGTCCTTTAAAGTCATTAAACAGAATTGAAGTTTATTTTATCAAACAACTCTATTTTAATAAGCTACTTTAAATACTATAAGCCATACACTACCTAAAAAGTCATTAGTAATAAGTTATAAGCTGTTTTTGCTAACCACAGGGTGTAGCTAGCATCTCTGCCTCATGGACTACTGTTCCAACCCAAGGTAATTCTTCTCTCCTACTAAAGATCTTACAATAATATAGGACCCAATCCATATGCAATAAACATCACAAGTTTACAGATATAATGATTGTGAGGGTGGCTTTACTCATGCAAAACAGGTACCCATATACCAATCAGTTTGTTTCTGTCAAAATATAACTGTGTTACAAAGTCAATAGCTTAAACACCATAACTTACCACCATGGAAGATCAACCTACAAGGGTTCATACTGCTGTCTTTCCTTGGCTTGCTTTTGGTCACTTGAGCCCATTCTTTGAGGTTTCTAAGTTCATAGCTCAAAAGGGTCACAAAGTTTCCTTCATTTCCACGCATAGAAACATCAAACGCCTCTCAAAAGTACCTGCAGATTTACAACACTTGGTGGAATTCGTAGAACTACCACTGCCCCATGTAGACAAACTTCCTGAGAATGCAGAAGCCACTATGGACATTCCAGGACACATATTTCAATATCTCAAGAAGGCTTTTGATGGTCTCCAAGAACCTTTGGCTAAGTTCTTGGAGAAATCCACTCCTGATTGGATCATCTATGACTTCGCACCTCACTGGTTACCTCCAATATGTTCCAAGCTTGGCATCCCATGCATCCTTTTCCTGACTTTCAGTGCAAATAGTTTATGTCACTGTTTAAGTTTAGATCCACATGAGTCCTCCTTTGGTAAATCTCCCGAGACAATAGCCCTTCAACCTTTTGAGGACAAGATGGTAGATGAACATGCTGCACCAAATGCGTCGGGGGTTTCAGATATGTTCCGGGTTCATGGATCCATTTCTGGTGCTGATATTTTGGCCATAAGAAGTTGTAGGGAGATTGAAGGTGAGTCTTTCAGGTCCCTTGAAAATTACTTGAAGAAACCAGTGATTCCAACTGGTTTGTTGCCACCATCAACACAATTCAGTGATGACACCAAGGATGAGAATTGGCTTATGATCCTTAATTGGCTAGATAAACAGGAAAAAAGGTCAGTGGTCTATGTAGCATTTGGAAGTGAAGCAACAATAAGTAATGAAGATTTCACCGAGGTAGCTATGGAATTAGAACTATCCGGTATCCCTTATTTTTGGGTTCTGAAGGAGCAGATTAGCCTACAGAGAAGTGTTTCAGTTGAGTTAAAGGATTGGCTTGAGAACAAGTCAAATAAGCATGGATTGGTGTGGAGAACTTGGGCACCACAGTTAAGGATATTAGCACACAAGTCTATTGGAGGATTCTTGAGTCATTGTGGTTGGAGTTCAGTGATAGAGAGTTTGCAAGTTGGTTGCCCACTGATTATGTTGCCCTTGCACAATGATCAAGGTTTCGTTGCTAGACTTGTGGAGAATAAAAAGGCTGGGGTGAAGGTACCTAGAAGTGACCATGATGGAAAGTTCACTAGGGACTCGGTGGCCAAGGCATTGAGATCAATGATGCTAGAAGAGGATGGAGAGACTTACAGAAGTCAAGCAGAGGAAATGAGCAAGATATTCGGAGACAAGGAGCTGCATCAAAAATATTTGAATGATTTTTTTGGTTATATTGAAACCAATAGGCCTGCCACTAAGCATTAAGGTGTTATGTCATCATGTATCTGATGCACCATAATTAGGCTCCAGTGAGGGAGAATCATTAAGGATAACAAAAACTCTTTCTGTTGAGTTTTTTAAGATGGTTAAAACTCGTGATCATTAGTATATGTTTTATTAATCGCTTGTCAACTTGTCTCCCAGTTCCATAGTTGTGAGTTGTAATAAGAACATTAATGTTGAGTGTTGTAATTTACAAAAGGCATGGAGGTTCCATTGAACTTTCTTTCAGCATATTGACAAAGATGCTGCTACTCCAATGGTTTGGTTGTCGTCAGTACCTAGTTCCTTTCAATCTGCAATTTAAGTTTGACTACCGAATGTAATTTTGATTTGATTTGTTGTATGGGAGTTATATTCTATATTTTACTTTGTATGCTACTGTCACTTACTCCTGGAAAATAATATATGCAAATTATATGATCCGTGCATGTTTACATCTTCATACTCAAAAGTCAAAACTCAAAAGTTACTTATGGAGAACCATTTTGGAAGCGTTTATTACACTTTACACTCAAAGTGTTTTGTTCTCATATTTTCTTTTGTTTTTCTGGGACAATAAATTTTCTATTGGACATCTTTTATGCTTGTTTATCTATAAATTGTTCACGGATAAATGTTTTAAGTACAGAATCAATCCTTGCATTGCTGTCCTGCAAATTAAAATAAACTTGTTTTTTCTCAGCATAGATCTTTTCCCTTGATTTTAATTACCTGGGTACTTTTTCCTTTCTAGTTTATATATTTACTGGTTAAATATTTCAAGAATGCTAAAGGTCTACAATCTTCTGTAACCTTTTTGGTGTAGATAAATTTCTATTTAACTTAATTTTTAGGAAATGACATGATTTTGATTTATTTACTTACTCAGAAATGTTTTTTAAGTAAATTGATTCTTATGTTATTTTGTCATCGAGTTATTTTCACAATAAGTTATATCTTTTTTATTCTCATGTTTGGTACAAAGAAATTTGTGTTGGAAGTTTAGATTTAGATATAAATAAAGAGTAATTTTTTTTATTTCTTGTAATAAATTCCTCCTTGACATATATGGTTAGGAGAATAATTATTATTTTAATTTTATAAACAATAACAAGATATATGTATTAATTTTACAAATTTAAAAACATTAGATTTATGAGGGTAAAATAAAAAATATAATACATGATTTTATTTTTTTCCTAGGCGAAATACTATTCTCTAAAAACATATGATGAATCATTTACATCAATACAAACCAAAAAAAAAAACTTAATTAAGAAAATACTAAAAATTCATAGTTATTTGAATTTAACTGGAACCGTCATTCATTAAAAAATATATAATCTTTACAATCATAAAAATTATATTGAAAACAATTTTTTTTGGTAATTTTTAATTAGTTGATGTCATAAAATTTACAAACACATGACACATCTTATCAAATTTTTTATAGTAGTAGTGATTAATTATCAATTAAGTTTCCTCCATTTGAAGCTCTTTTAGTTTTTCAAGACCCATCTTCAACCTCAATCCATATACTATATATATATATATATATATTTTTGTTTTTTCCTTTTCTGGTGGCTACCACGCATTCATGGAGGTAGCAGAGTCTACACCTAATCCAAACTCTACAAATACATAGTGAATAGTGAATTTTTTGTTGGTCTTGTTTTGTTCCAATTTTGACCTCATTCCCTTGCTTCTTCACTCACCATGGCATTCCGTGGTGCTTCTTCGTCGTCTTCTGGTTGTTCACGTTTCTGGTCATCGGCGCTCCGATCGAAACGCCTCGTCTCGCCGGCGGAGAAGGCCGTGCACGACAACTCCGACAGAGGACTCTCCCGCCGCCTCGGAGTCATTGACCTCGTTCTCCTCGGGATCGGTGCCTCCATCGGCGCCGGCATCTTCGTCATCACCGGCACCGTCGCCCGCGACGCTGGTCCCGGTACACCTCAATTCTGTTTGAATAAGCGTTGTTGAAAAATATTATTATTGTCATTATTGTTCAATGATATATATCTAATGAGCACTTGAAGTTACTTTGTGTTTGGTTGAGATTATCTTTTAACGGATTTAATCACTTGTTTTAAAAGTTTTTTTTAGAAAATTTCTGAAATGTTACTTTAGTGTTTTGAATTATTAAATGCTGGTGATGTTAATTTCAGAATTGAAATGATTGTGACTCTGTTATTTAGTCAAGTTAGATGTTAAATTGGCATTTTTATAATTTCATTGTTAGAGTGATTAGTGTTCATAAGTTCTGGATTACTTTGGTGTATTACAATGTTGCAAAAACGTGAAAGAAATTATTTTGGTTGTATCCTTTACTTTTGTTTGGGTAGGGGAGTGAAGGATTGAACCTGAACATGTTCATCTTGGAAGCATCTTATATGTTACAAATTTTAAGATATGGCACAATATATATACAATCAATATCAAATTAAGCAATAGAGAGATCACTGTATCGAAAGGTTGAATTAGTCTTTGTAAACTACTATATGCTGTAATGCTGGGCATGTAATGGTTGTTTTCCAGTCACTATTACTGTTCCAAACTTGGTGGCTTATGCATGGTTTGTTTATGTGTAGGAGTAACAATTAGTTTTATCCTTGCTGGAGCATCGTGTGTTATAAATGCACTTTGTTACGCCGAGCTAGCTTCTCGATTTCCTGCTGTTGTTGGAGGAGCATATCTGTATGCATATACAGCTTTTAATGAACTTACGGCTTTTCTTGTTTTTGGGCAATTAATGCTTGACTATCATATTGGGGCAGCTAGTATAGCAAGAAGCTTAGCAAGTTATATAGTGAATATTCTAGAACTCTTTCCTGTTTTGAAAGACAACATTCCAAAATGGATTGGACATGGCGAAAACATTGGAAGTGTGCTATCCATCAATCTCTTAGCTCCAATCCTCTTGGTTCTCCTCACTTTAATTCTCTGCCAGGGTGTTCGAGAATCGTCAGTTGTGAATTCTTTTATGACAGTAACTAAGGTTCCTTTCCACCCTACCAGTAACTGCAATCTACTATTAAGCACTGTGTTAGTGCTAGGGTTTATCTGAGATAGAATCATGAGTTATTTTTCTGTTTGTTGCAGGTACTCATTGTTACTGTTGTCATTTTTGTTGGAGCTTTTGAGGTTGACGTTTCCAACTGGTCTCCCTTTGCTCCAAATGGTTTAAAATCCATATTTACAGGAGCTACTGTAGTCTTTTTTGCCTATGTTGGATTTGACGCAGTTGCCAATTCTGCTGAAGAATCTAAAAGGCCTCAGGTATGTGATGTTGAGATTGCTCCAATGGTTTATAAATTTGCTAGATGCCACATCTCTTATCTGATGTATCTGTTGACAATGATAGTTATATTAGAAGTAAGCTGGAGATTATTTAGATTTATGTATTTGTACATTTGCCATCGCCTGTTGTGGGTACTTTGATGTTAATCATGTTGGAAGTAAATAATTACTATTCATATTTATTGTTAGTATCATTGTTACAAATTAACTTTTGGTCATTTTTTAACTTGTCCATCTGTTTAGCCAAATAATAGAAACTATATATCACAATAATATATTCATCTGCTCTCACTAATTGGTTCACCATGTTTTCCTTCTTATTTCTTGTTTCTGTCATTTCAGCGGGATTTGCCAGTAGGCATAATTGGAAGCCTCTTGGTATGTATTGGATTGTACATTGGAGTGTGCTTAGTGATTACTGGAATGGTTCCATACAAGTTTCTTGGAGAAGATGCTCCTTTGGCAGAAGCTTTTACTTCGAAGGGATTAAAAATTGTTTCTGTTCTGATTAGTATTGGTGCAGTTGCTGGACTTACAACTACACTTCTTGTTGGTCTTTATGTTCAGGTGAATCACTTCTGAATTATGACATGATTGATGTGCCTTGTGACATGTGCTAATGTATGTGATGGGATGTTTCTGGTGAGTAGTCTCGGCTATATCTCGGGCTTGGCAGGGATGGCTTACTACCCAAAGTATTTGCTAAAGTTCACTCCAAATGCCACACTCCTGTTCATTCTCAGATCTGGGTTGGATGTGTTGCCAGTATTTTGGCTGGGCTATTGAATGTGCATGTGCTATCTCACATTCTTTCCGTTGGTACCCTGGTAAGATTTGAGAGTTGATTTCTACTTTTATGGCACCGGAGCTGCCAACATAATGTATGTATCTATCTTGTATTTACACGTGTTTTTATTGGCATGGAATATGTGTTCAACTTAGGCTTGGGTGCTGAATACATTAATCTAATATTAATAGGTTATTTAACATTTGATGTTGTTGTATTTAACATTTGATCATATCATGAACATCATATTCACTCATTTCAGACTGGCTATTCAGTTGTGTCAGCTTGTGTGGTTGTACTTCGCTGGAAGGATAAGACAAATAGTCAAGTGTCATATTCAGCTAAGCGGGAGGGTTTAATTTGCCTCATTGCTATTGCTGTTTTTGGATTTGCTGCTGGGCTCTTGTACCGTTATGATGCTTCACCTATTTTTCTGATTCTGGCTATAGTTATCTCAGCGGGTGCTTCTGCTGTTCTTGTTTTCCGCCAGGTGTGTTATTTTAAGTTTTTTTATTAATTATATGTTACCTGGGCTGTGTCAAATTGCTGTGTTTGAAAGACATGTTGATAATATTATGCAATGGATTGAAGGTTGTATCATGAATATGTACAATCATTTGATTCTTGGACCAGTTATAAATACTAATTGAAGTCACTGTGAGAGATTTTTAATTGAATGTCGTCATTAGTAGATAAGGGAAAGTAATCTGAAACTATTTGTTGCCTTCTTTTCCTGGATCATACAACAAAATGAAGAACACAATGAGGGTTGTATGTGTCAAATACATGAAATGGAAAAGCAATCGCAAGGTCAAAAGCTCTTCTCCTCGGACTTCATCTCAGATCACATTTTAAAACTTGTGAAATGGATGAGCTTGCTGGCCGTATGATAATTTCTCTCACTAATTCTGTTCTGTTTTATCGATTTGCCTTTTAGGTTTATGGTGATGCACCAGGGTTTTCTTGCCCCGGGGTTCCTCTTCTGCCAAATCTTTGCATCTTTTTTAACATGTTCTTATTTGCCCAGGTATGTCAATCATCTCTCCTTTCTGAAAATTTGCCTAAAAAAATACTTTCTTTGAAAAGGTTATAGTTGATTTTATATACCTACAAACTGGCAAATAGTGATGAACTTTTTTCTGTTTACAGTTACATCATGAAGCATGGGTGAGATTTGTGATTCTTAGTGTTGTTATGGTTGGCATCTATGCAATCTATGGGCAATACCATGCTAACCCCTATGCGGAAGAGAATTATATTATTTATCATGAGGCACCAGAGGAAGAAGCTCTGTGATGTGTTATCTGTTCAATATTGGTTAGAATAGAATGTATGTAGTAAATCAACTATTGTTCGTTCTGATAGATAACTATCTCGTTAGACTAGAAGTAGATTGTATATGTTACGATAATGTGTATGATGTATCCCTTGTTTACTGAAGAAAAGAAAAAGAGTTTTGCTTGGAAGCCCTTAGCAAATTGAGGGCACGTATGTCATATGTATTAGTTTTTTCTAAGTGATCATATTTGTTTGAATTTCAAGATAGAGGAGACTTATCATTGGGTTACTTAACACATTTAAAATATATAATACAACTATATATTGTTATATTATATTTGTAAAATGTATATCTATTAATAAAATTTATTTATAAAATAAATATTCTTACTTTTTTTGTTCATTAATTTTAATTTTAATTTTTATTTTTATTTTTATATTGAACTAAAAAAGATAAAAATATTTATTTTGTAGATAGATTTTATTAAAGAATATATATTTTAGGCTAAAAGGTAAATTTAGCCCCTAGAATTATTGAGAATTTGGGTTTGTCCCCTGAAATGATTTTTCTTAGTATTGCCTCCCTAGAAAATTTTTAAGGTTAGAATATAGCCCCTTCCGTTGACTGTTTCTGCCAACTGATGAGGTGGAGCCCAGTTACATGTCTGTCATTGCATACGTGGTATGTGACTCATCATATTAGGAGCCAAGTCACTGATTAGCACAGATTAGCCTTTTTAATTAAAGGTTAATGAAATTATTTATTAAGTGAATTAACAAAATAAAAAAAATAGAAAAAACACGTTGGGTCACTCTTCCTCTTCCTCACTTCGCCTGACCTTCGTGTGCTTCCACCTCCTTTCACAATGACTCTGCCTCGTCAAGGAAGTTCTCAACGACTCTGCCTCCGGTGGCCTCACCGCCAAGCTCAAACACTCCTCTCATATCTCCGGTCATTTTCATCTCTCGCTCTTTTTTTTTTTTTTGCGAAATATGCTTCGTTAGACCTTGTCGTAGCCTGATTTGTTTGATCTGTGCGTTTTTCGCACTTTACCGCTCCAATTTTCTTGATCTGCGATAGCATTTCCTTTGTCAATTAATGAGAATACGCTTCGATTTTCGATCTATTGAAATTAGATTCTGATTCGAGTTTTTCTTTTAATCCTTTTCGAATGCTACCGTTCGTAGAGACTTTTATGCGATTCTGTTGTTGTGTTATGTTATGGCAACTTCGAGTTTAATATTGTTTCTTCGATGAAATGTGATTAATGTCTTGTTTCTGACTTTGTCGGTGGTAATTGATAGTGCGTGTAATTTCCGCGCTCTTTCCAACTAATGGAAATAGGTGATGCTATTTTGTTATTGTGTTCGAGTTTAATTTTTATTATCAGTGATGAAATGGAGAAAGTTCTGTTCGATGAAGTAACTACGTAAAAACTTTCGGTAAAATTAAAAGCAAGCAAACTGATACATAGATGGAACCATATGATTTTGATTTATTTGAATTGAATTGATTCATCAACTATAATATCTACTTTCTGCAGAAGATGGAACTTATGCTATGAAAAAAGTCCCTTGCAAAACACGAAGGTCAGGCGAAGTGAGGAAGAGGAAGAGTGACCCAACGTGTTTTTTCTATTCTTTTTTTTATTTTGTTAATTCACTTAATAAATAATTTCATTAACCTTTAATTAAAAAAGGCTAATCTGTGCTAATCAGTGACTTGGCTCCTAATATGATGAGTCACATGCCACGTATGCAATGACTGGACTCCACCTCATCAGTTGCAGAGGCAGTCAACGGAAGGAGCTATATTCTAACCTTAAAAATTTTCTAGGGAGGCAATACTAAGAAAAATCATTTCAGGGGGCAAACCCAAATTCTCAATAATTCTAGGGGCTAAATTTACCTTTTAGCCTATATTTTATAAGTATAATATATCTATATATGACTGGGTTATATTTCTTAAATATGTCGAGTAATGCAGTGGTTAGATTTTTCTTTTATTTTGTGTTACTCATTGGAGTCCTCAATTTGTTGAGGGTGTCGTTTATAATAATTCAATTAAAAAATTAATTTTTTTAGATATGGTCAATTAAAAGATTGTTTGTAATAATTCATTGACAAAAGTACACTTTTAGTCCTTTATATTTCACAAAAGTTTTTGTTTAATCTTTTATGTTTTTCTAATCAATTCTGTCTTTTAACGTTTTTGAAAGTTTGCAAGTCAAATGCTTTTTTGTTAAGTGGTCCAACTTTGTTAAAATCGTCTGTTAACTAGGGTGTTTCGTGGCTCATGGGGCAAACATTTCAATATTGTGTTGTTTACTCCTTTCATTTTAAACAAAAATTAGAAGGCCAAGAAAGCCAATGGACCTAAGGCTGTCAATCTTGAAGTTGATGATATGCTAAGAACTACACATAAAGAGGAAGAGTAAGGAAGGTTTGTTGGGCTCTATCACGTACAAGGCTGTGTATTGCTCCCTAAATGTTGTCTCTGTTTTGATTTCTGGGTGCTAAGAAATGTTTATTGCATGTGGGTGCGGTGGTATTGGTTATGAATGGTCTTTTGTTTGGTGTATTAGGGTTTAATGTTTTTGTAGGGTTTGCATTCAATTTGTTCTGTGTCCGTAAATTTCTTTCAAATTATAAGGTGCAAACCAATTATGGTATTTTTCTTGTGTTACTGCTACTGAATGGTGTTTAGGATTTAAGTATGAATTTCTGGTTTGTCTATTTCATCAATTATGACTTTTAGCTTGTGTTACTAGTACTTAATGGTGTTTAGGATTTAAATAATAAATGTTTGGCTTGGCTATTTTATTCACTTTTTCATATATGTGGTATGTTTTCGATTTGGCTATTTCATTCTTTCGGAGTGGATTCTTAACGATTATCATCATGGTGGTTTGATGAGAGACATAAGATATTTTTAATGAATTTCTTTGTTTTCTATTAGAGTTACATGACTTTTTTTATTAATAAGGTTGTTACAAAAAACACTTATGGAACTGGGGCTCTTTTTGAAAATTTTACGTGTATGGGGTTGTTTTTTAGGTGTTGTTCTTAGAGGAGCGACACAAAACTCGTATGGAGCAGATGCGACAACAGGGGAGCTTGCAACGTATAGGAGTTGTCCCTTGCATGGACGACACAACGATGGTGTATGCCTCGAAGACGACACCAAAGTCATCTGCAACAAAGGCGACATAAAGGGGTTGCGCCACGTGGAAAGATGAGGTTGTGGTGCTCGTGGCAACGACGACACATGCATGTGGTGCCTCTGCCCAAGACGACACCACTCACAGGTCCACCTTAAAAGCTATGGTGCATATCCACATGCACCACACCATCTTCTTTCCCAGCCATTCGTCCCCCTATTTCTTTATCTTCTTTAAGCAATTGTTTATATTCTTCAAGCAGTGACCATGGAGACAAGTAAAGGTCCCTTAAAAGTTGTTATCCTTGCGTTTCATGGTCCTAAAAACTAAACTGTGGTCCCAACAACTTATTTTTGTCATAAAAGTTTGTTTCAGGTAAAAACGTGACTTATTTAGTGACTATTTAAATAAATTTATGCATGTTTTATTATAGTTTTTATGTAGGTGTTTATTGGGTTTGAAGTTGGTTGATTATTTTTTTATGTTTTAGTGATTGTTTATTTAAGTGTTGTATTATTTGTTGTTTTTTTATGTTTTAGCAATTTAATATTATTTAGGGTTTATTATAGGTAGATATTTTTTAAAATAATACATAAAAAATAAATTATAGTTTTGAGGTGCCATTGTTCTTCACAGATTTAGGGGGAGGTTTCCATTCAAGTCAACCTGTAGATGAGCCATCATCGTCTCATTACGTACCTGAATCACCGGAAGTGACATCATTTTCGTACGTTTAAAAACTAACTGGCACGCTCCACAACAAGTTGAAGAGTCCGTGGATGAATCACAAATTGAGGAACAGGTTGATTATGTTCAACGTAATCCACCTAGGCCAAACCGTGGAATACCGAGGCCTTGTTTCCTATCCCCTGATGTACACCCCCGACGACACTAGTTTAGGGTTGATGTTATGTATCATTATTAACGGACTTTGTGTTTCTTTATTATGTTTATGATGATGCTTACTATTGTTGTATTTTTTTTATATTGCATGTATGATAATGCTCACACGTAATTGAAACAACACACGTAACTGAAACAACTATGAAGCTACAAATAAAGTTCTAAAACATAGAATAAAACATACGTACACTAAACCGAAACAATATCATAATGGTCACGGGTTCGAGCTACCAGATGCGCCTTCAATTGTTGTAGGATAGTTAGACCTATTGTGGTCTGATTGACGACACAACCCATATTTGGAGCGGGTTTAAGAATCAACCTAATCCATTTCATTCCTAATTCTTGTCGACTTAGGTTGCCCCTTGCCACGTAACATGTCTTTATCTGGAACAATAATATGGGTTTCATTAATCTCGGGGAGCGGCCGATCATCTCCAATTGGATACTACTGGTCTGCATACACCTTTGCGATGTTTTGCAATAAGTACACGTTGTCTATGAACTAAAAATAATTCACATTCACTGCATTACATGCAACAATGATGTGTATACATGGGTACTTGTATGCTTGGAATCAGCCACACTGACACCATCGTTTCTTTAGATTAAGAATCCATACAACGTCACTTTTTAGGTGATTAGATTCATCATATCCTCAACCTTAAACTTGGTGGATTCTGCATTATACCTTCGTACATCAATAGAACATGCTTGTGCTTAATACAAAGCTAGTTTGTCAAGGACTTTAGTTGAGTATAACTGATCGGTTACCATTTTAGCTATCACATGTCCAATACGATCAACAAAGTACAACACTAAACGAGTGTACGTGCACTTAACTAGCGTTGTTATGGGTAAATTTCGTGTTCCCTTCAAAACTTTATTGACAGCTTCTGATAGGTTGGTTGTCATGTGCCCAAACCTATGAGATTTTGGAATATTATCGATCCATGTTGCAATTTCAGGATTTAATGAACGAAATTTTTCCAAATTTCGGTCAAGGGAATATTTGCTCGGATTGTACCCTGCACAGATAATGACATTAATGTTAGTAAACACCAAAAGATATAATCTCGTCGTATAAATATATAACATTTTTTAATGTCATACCTAACTTCAGCGGAGTTTTCTTTTTCTCTTGGTTCTTAAATCTCAAATTAAATTTTTTGGCAACATGTCGAATATAGTGCTTATGATAACCTATAGGTTGTGTCCATCCGCATCCTAGGTCACGCATGGCACTCAAAATGCTTCTATGTCGATAAAAACCCAACTCCATGCCTTCTGGTAAGAAATAATGAACCTAAATTTTGCTTTAACTTTTTCTTGAATTAAAGCATTCGACACCGATGGTTCCTTCTTCACCATCCCTATATATAAAAAGTATTGAATTAGCAAAATAAAAATAAAATAAAAACAACAATTTTCACATTACCTATTATGACAGAACAAATCAAATTAGCATCAAGTTTTGCATGATCTTGTGAAAGGGTTACATTAAGGTAACTATGCGGGCCACTGTATTTACTAATAACACAATGAGTGATTTTTTAGACAGAATTGCATGCATTCGCCAACCACATCCAAGAGCTTAATTGGGACACTTTAAAATGAACTTATTTAGCTTTGACTCCACAACAATATACGATTGATGCATTTTCATCAAATATTGTTTTAGTGCATTTTGTACTTCACTTTTACTTTCAAATTCTAACCCCACAGACAACTCATCCTTAATATTCCAACTACTACAATCATCAAAATCTATTTCTTAGTTAGCATGCTCTAAATTAATATTTTGATAATATGGTGTCGCGTTCCAAACCGCATCTCAACGGTACTTATGTTAAGTAAATTAATCATGTGTAAACTAAATTTAATTTCAAAATAAATATATGAACTTTCAAAATAATTTACCGGAGGGTTGAGTAACTATCATATTAGATAATCCACCAATTCTTAATAGAGCTCCCCAACCAACATCATCATTAGTATCTAAATTTGTCATTAACAACTCATCATCATCGCATGAGCCACTACTATCTACTTCAGAAGGTAAATTATAATCAGAATCCTCATCTGACATATAATTCATATTGAATATTTTAAAAAGCCTATAATAAATTCTTGAAATTACATTGTGTGTTTTTAAATTTCAAATGGTACGTATTTATAAGTAGAGGTGTGAGTGAACAATAACCTCTAGTGCTTATGGAAGATGCACCACACAAACGTGTGGTGTTTATGCAACATACACCACAACATGGGTGTCGTATTTCCATTATGCACCACAACATGGGTGTCGTCCTTTGCAAATACACTACCCATGTGTCGTCATTTCTTTGGGAAACACAACCACGTGGAGCCTTGTGCATGTATCGTCCTTTATATAAGCGACCCCCTTATCGCATTTCACACTAGCGACACATAAAACAATCCCAGACACGAAATATCCTCCAAAACAGCCCCAGTTCCATAATTTTTTTTGAACAACACTATTAATAAAAAAAAGTCAAGTTACATAAATACAATGTTCATTCTAAGTATAAAATATCGAGTCCTAGATAATACTCTAAGGATTATAGTTTATTTCTCAAGAATGTCATTTGAAATATATGGAGATGTTGTTGGTCTATTTATACATGGAGATGAGGACTTGATTTTGGCTTGATATCTACTAGATTAACTAATCTCTTATAAGAATATCTTAAATGAGATATTCTAATATATAGTATATAGTAATCTTATCCAACCGTCCTAGTTTTGTGGGAGGTTACGAATCTTTGCAGTTATATTGACTTTGTCAATTGTGGGTCCGAGCAGAATCTTGAAGGGGACATATAGTAATCGTACCTATTAGGATTAATTAAATTAATTTTATCTTTATTTAATTAGTCTTAAATCAGGAAATTATAGATACTGTAATTGTGTACAACTCTCTATAAATGCAAAAGCTTCGTGTTGATTACAACACACGCAATTCATAATATATTATCTCGTTATCCTGGAAATTATAGATACTGTAATTGTGTACAACTCTCTATAAATGCAAAAGCTCCGTGTTGATTACAACACACGCAATTCATAATATATTATCTCGTTATCCTGTCTTTCAACATGGTTTCTAGAGCCCAATGAGAGTTCCTCCTTTTCCGTGCATCTCCGGTGAGCCATAGCTCGCTATGTAATTTTTTTCAAAAATCTAATTCTTTCAAAGGTTTTAAACACGTTCCAATTAGTCCTCCTTTAGCCTTCTTTACTGCCGCTGTCACTGCTAGTCTTTTCTGACCGGTGATCACACCACCGACATCGTCTCATTGAAAGTAACCCATCTCCGCTTGCGCTAACCCAAACAAAGATCACATGTGCCCTTACGCGCTGCCCTTCTTTGTGATAGGTTTTCCCATATGCCACCCATCTCTGCCATGTGTGGCGGCGCGTCTGACATTTGTTTTTGATGCCATTAACTGGGTTTTGCTCGCTAGTCTCTCATCTACATGGATTCGATCTTGGTTTGATGTTTTGGCACCATGTGCTTTACATTTTTGCCTCTTTCTTGCTATTACGTTTTTTTTCTCTCTCATTCAGCACACTCATGGCTGTCCACCACTCTCACAAGCCTGATATCCTGACATTTACCACACATGTCACTGCTTCACCCTCTTATGAGCAATTGAGTGGTCAATACTACTCTTCTTTGACTTTTATTTCATCCTTGTCTCTAAATCTGACTCTATCGCCTTCCTATGTTGACTTCTTGAAATGGTATGATGACCATCAGGTTTAAGGTTCCATTGCTGTTGTTGCACACTCTAGTAATTCCTTTACTGACACCTTTCACTCATTGGGCCTTTGGGTCCTTGATTTTGGGGGCATAGATCATATCATTAGTAATAAATCTTTTTTCTCTTTTTTTACTTCTGGTTACTTACCTAGTGTCACTATGACAAATGGTTCTCAAGCACAATCCTAAGGTGTTGGTATTGTCCATCCACTTCCTTATCTTTGTTTATAATGTCTTGTATGTCCTTGGTGCTCCTTTTAATTTATTATCCATTAGTCAGCCTACATAATCTCTTGATTATGTAATTTTTTTTACTAAAGATTCATTTTCTTTGTAGGACTGGAGCATGGGGCAGATGATTGGTTTAGATGTAAGTCTCACGGTCTCTATCAACTCAATAGGCACTCTCTTATTATATTGAGTGGCAATGTCTCCCTTTCTTATTCATGTCTAGTTAGGACATCCAAGTCTTAGTGTGTTAAGGACATTAGTTCCTCTTTTTTCCAAGATAGAGTCATTGTCTTGTGAGTCATGTTAGTTAGGTAAACATAGTCATACTTCCTTTCCTAATCGCATTAATAATCAGATTCATCCATTTTTCTTTGCTTCATTCAGATGTTTGGAGTTTAAGTCGTATTTTATCTACTTTAGAATATAGGTATTTTGTTACTTTTATCGATGATTTTTCCCATTGTACTTGGTTATATCTTATGAAAGATTGTTTGGAATTATTTTTTATTTTTCAGTCTTTCTTTCATGAAATAAAAAATCAATTTGGAATTTCTATTCGTACTTTACAAAGTGATAATGCACGTAAGTATTTGTCTAATCATTTTTAGAGTTTTATGACATCTCATGGTATGTTGCATCAAACCTATTCTATCCGCATACCCCCTCTCTAATAAAATGAGGTTGTTATGCATAAAAACAGACATCTTCTAGAAACAAATTTAACTCTCCTTATTCATTCCCATGTGCCTCTTTAATTTTGGGATGATGTCGTTCTTACCGCTTGCTACATCATCAGCCGCATGCCTTCCTTTATCCTAAAACTTAAAATACCCCATCAAGTCTTATATCCCACCATTCCCGCCATCCCTTACCCCTTCGAATTTTTGGATCTACCTATTTCTCCATTGTTCTTGGTCCTAAGATCGATAAACTTTCTCCTCCATCTCACTAGTGTGTTTTTTCAGATACCCACACTTTTAGAAAAGGTACAAGTATTACTCTTTTAGTCTTCACTGATATCTTATCTATGTCGATATCATTTTCTTTGAAGTTGTTCTCTTTTTTGGGTATGGAGCACTTCCATTAGAGATTTCCTCTCCTGTGACTACACCTCATTCAATCCTCCTTTATCCTGTTGAGGAATCTTCTTCCCCTCCAGACTCTACTCCTACTTCTACTCCTACCCTTTTGTAGGTTTATCAGTGTCGCCCTCGTCTTGTACTACAACCACTTGCCATTGATATGATTACAAACTCACTTCTAGAGTTAACTCATCTGACTCTTTCTCTGGTCCCACTTCTTGAGTCTGATAAAGGTATCCTTTCTACTCATAATCCTTTTCCTCATTATACTGCTTTGAGTTATCATCACATATCTACTTTATATTACTTTTTTCTTTCTATTTTTTACTCTGTTTCTATTCCTAAGAATGTAGGAGATGCCTTTACCTATCAAGGATGGAAACAAGCTATGATGGATGAGATGTGTGCATTACAGAGTAGTGAGACTTGGGATCTCGTTCATTTACCACTAAGGAAGTTTGTTGTTGGTTATCGATGAATGTATACGGTGAAAGTTGACCCCGATGGAACAGTTGATTGCCTCAAAACCCATCTTGTCGCCAAAGGTTATACTCAGATCTTTGTTGCTCAATGGGAGTTTTTTGAATTTCTTTGTCAACTATAAAAATACCCTTATGGCCTTAAGCAGTCCCCCAGGACATGGTTCGAAAGATTCAATAGTGTGATTTACAAGTTTAACATGATTCGAAGCGAGGCTGATCACTCTATCTTTTATCATTAGTTAGTTGCTTGTTGCATTAACCTCTTATATAATTATAATAATTTATGCTCTTTATAGTCACTAAACAGAATTTATATTTATTTTACTATGCAACCCTATTTTAATAAACTATTTTAAATGTTATAAGTTATAAATTACTTTAAAAAATCATAAATTATAACATAATTTTGCTCACTAAAGAGAGACTATTTCTAGATCTCTGTCACACGGACTACTGTGTCCCCCAAGCAAAGGAAATTCTTATCTCCTATTAAAGATAGGCTAAATATATCCTTTGGTCCTTTATCTTTTCCAAAAATGTTAATTTGGTCCTTTAATTATTTTTTGTTCACTTTGGTCCCATATATACTTTAAAATGTGTCAAGTGCATCCTTTCCTCAAAATCCCTGAATGTTTGTTTGTCAGTTTATCTGACATGGTGCAAGACATGGACATCATGGTACATGTGTCAAAACCGGATTCACAGATGATAATAACTGTTCATACGCTGTTATTTTAGAAATGAGAGGGAAAATGAAAAAGTGTGTCTTCATTTTCCTCATTCGTGTGACCATAGCAAAGAAGCAATGTGGCTTTGTATCCAAGTAACTTGATCAACGAAGGTTTTGAAGTATCTTTGCTGCATTCGTGATTATTCGGGTCCTGTATTTCAGGTATGTTTATCCATTCAAAATACATTATTTTGATGTTGGGGTTGGGGTTGGATTTTGTTGGAAAACAGAGGTAGGTTGTTACTATTTTGTTGCATTTGTTTAAAATATGGGGTTTGATAACTTTGTTTAATTGATTTAGAGTTTGTTAATGTGTTGCTGTTGAGAAGTTTAGGTAGTTATGGATAGTCATTTTAAGCTTGAGATTTTCTATGAGGGAAACTTTTAAAAAAGGGAAGAGGGTGAGATATGATAGAGAAGTATCTGAATAGGACATTCATGAGGATAGGTGGAGTTATTTTGAGGTGAATGGTATATTGAAGGGGATGAGTTATGTAACAATCAAGGAGTTATGGTACAAAATAGGTGGAGAGGAGTTTGATGTTGGATTAAAGTTGTTGGAAGATGATAAGGGTTGCATGGAGATGGTAAGTGTAGCATATTCTCAAGGGAAAGTGCAGTTATACATTGTACACCCTGTATATACGGCTGATGTTGTTTTCAAGTTAATTGGACCAGTGTTATCAGGTGGTCATCAAGGGGAGGCTGCTGAGGGTGATGAAGTCTAGGTGGAATGTGATAAAGGTAGTGGTATTCAGGTGGAATGTGATGAAGATGTTAGTGTTCAAGTAGAATGTGATAAAGGTGCTGGTGTTCAGGGGGAAGAGGCTGTGCATGACGTTGGCTCTGTGTAGGGGGAAGAAGTTGTGCATGGTGTTGGCTCTGTGCAGGGTGAAGACACAGGTGTTAAGGAGAAGGATATGAAAGGGAGGTTGTGTAAGAGGAAGACAACACTGGAGAAGAAGAAGAAAAGGATGATAGTGTCTTAGATATTCAATTTGAGGACTCAGATGATGAGTGTGTTGATCAGGATGATTTATTTAAGGGTTTGTGTGGAGATGTGGCTAAGGGTGATGTGGCTGAGGTTGCAAAGAAAGGTAAAAAGAGGAAGAAAATTCCTAGGACTGTAAATCCAAGGACTTATAAAAAAGAAGAAGGTTCTAGAGAAGGACCTGGAACTAAAAAACTAAACAGAAAGTGGACTCTGATTTGAATAGTGAGTTAGATGAGTTGTGTTCAAGTGATAGTGGAAGTGATGATGGAAGTGATGGTGACAAGTACCATTTGTTTAGGATGCTTGAGTCAATGAAGAATTATAAATGGGAAAAAGGTATTATATTTGTAAGTAAACAAGAATTCAAGGAGGTTGTGGTGGCTTATGTTGTCCATAATGGAAAATATTTGAAGTTTGAAAAAAAATGATAAAAAGAGGGTGAAGGTTAGATGTGTGAAAGAGTGTGAATGGTATGCTTACTGTGGTAAGTTTCCATATGAGAAAACTTGACAGCTGAGGACTATAATTGATGAGCAAAGTTGTGGTATGGCACACTCAATGAAGTTGTTAAGTTCAAAGGAGCTATCGAATGAGATGTTCAGTGGGGTGAGAGAGAATCCCAAACTTAGATTAGAGGACATCTGTGAGAGAGCATAGGAGAGTTGGAGTGCAAAAATTTCCAGGATCAAGGCATACAGGACTAGGAGGGCTGCAACTAAACTTGTTGATGGGGATTTCAAAGACCGGTTTCCAAAGCTATGGGACTATACCCAAGCACTGTTGACTTCTAACCAAGGCTCCATAATGAAGTTGGATGTGCAGTTGTAGAGGGAAGATACTTTGTCCCACAGGTTGTATGTCTTCTTGAATGCATGCAAAGAAAGCTTCAAACAATACAGACCCATCATAAGTTTAGATGGTTGCTTCCTAAAAGGACCATATTGTGGACAACTAGCTGTAGTTGGGAGAGACCCAAATGACCAAATGCTTCCTATTGCCATTGCTGTTCTTGAATGTGAGAACACAAATTCATGAAGGTGGTTTTTGGAGCTGCTGGTAAAGGATCTAGGTAGAGCTTAACTTTGCAAATACCAGCAGAAGGTAAAACTTTCATTTTGGTCCTTTATGTGCCATTAGTGATTTAATCTTCTTTGATGGTGCATGTGGATAAGGTAGATCTTTAACTGAATGTGTCTGACTCAAATATTGATTTTTTTATTTTTTATTTTTTTTATTTTTTTCTTTTTCTTTTTCATCATCCTTTTCATTTTTTTCATCAATTTCTTCTTTTTTTTCTTCTTCTCTTTCATTTTTTTCTTTTCTTTCTTCTTCTTTTTCGCCATTAATGATTTCATATTGTCCCCGTTGGGTTTAGTTGTTTCATATTTAGCCTTAAAGATATTAATATAGGACCTAATCCATACTTAATAAACACCACACATTTACTCATGCAAAACAGGTACCCATATACCAATGAGTTTGTTTCTGTCAAAATATAGCTGTGTTACAAAGTCAATAGCTTAAACACCATAACATACCACCATGGAAGATCAACCTACGAGGGTTCACATTGCTGTCTTTCCTTGGCTTGCTTATGGTCACTTGAGCCCATTCTTTGAGGTTTCCAAGTTGATAGCTCAAAAGGGTCACAAAGTTTTCTTCATTTCCACACCTAGAAACATCAAACGCCTCCCAAAAGTACCTGTAGAATTACAACACTTGTTGGAATTCGTAGAACTACCACTGCCCCATGTAGACAAACTTCCGGAGAATGTAGAAGCCACTATGGACATTCCTGGCCACATAGTTCAACATCTCAAGAAGGCTTTTGATGGTCTCCAAGAAACTTTGGCTAAGTTCTTGGAGAAATCCACTCCTGATTGGATCATCTATGACTTCGCACCTCACTGGTTGCCTCCAATATGTTCCAAGCTTGGCATCCCATGCATCCTTTTCCTGACTTTCAGTGCAAATAGTTTATGTCACTGTTTAAGTTCATATCCACAGGAGTCCTCCTTTTGTAAATCTCCCGAGACAATAGCCCTTCAACCTTTTGAGGACAAGATCTTAGATGAACATGATGTACCAAATGAATCGGGGGTTTCAGATATGTTCCGGGTTCATGGATCCATTTCTGGTGCTGATATTTTGGCCATAAGAAGTTGTAGGGAGATTGAAGGTGAGTCTTTCAGGTCCCTTGAAAATTACTTGAAGAAACCAGTGATTCCAACTGGTTTGTTGCCACCATCAACACAATTCAGTGATGACACAAAGGATGAGAACTGGCTTATGATCCTTAATTGGCTAGATAAACAGGAAAAAATGTCAGTGGTCTATGTAGCATTTGGAAGTGAAGCAACATTAAGTAATGAAGATTTCACCGAGGTAGCTAGGGGATTAGAACTATCCGGTATCCCTTATTTTTGGGTTCTGAAGGAGCAGATTAGCCTACAGAGAAGTGTTTCAGTTGAGTTAAAGGATTGGCTTGAGAACAAGTCAAATAAGCATGGATTGGTGTGGAGAACTTGGGCACCACAGTTAAGGATATTAGCACACAAGTCTATTGGAGGATTCTTGAGTCATTGTGGTTGGAGTTCAGTGATAGAGAGTTTGCAAGTTGGTTGCCCACTGATTATGTTGCCCTTGCACAATGATCAAGGTTTCGTTGCTAGACTTGTGGAGAATAAAAAGGCTGGGGTGAAGGTACCTAGAAGTGACCATGATGGAAAGTTCACTAGGGACTCGGTGGCCAAGGCATTGAGATCAATGATGCTAGAAGAGGATGGAGAGACTTACAGAAGTCAAGCAGAGGAAATGAGCAAGATATTCGGAGACAAGGAGCTGCATCAAAAATATTTGAATGATTTTGTTGGTTATATTGAAACCAATAGGCCTGCCACTAAGCATTAAGGTGTTATGTCATCATGTATCTGATGCACCATAATTAGGCTCCAGTGAGGGAGAATCATTAAGGATAACAAAAACTCTTTCTGTGGAGTTTTTTAAGATGGTTAAAACTCGTGATCATTAGTAGATGTTTTATTAATCGCTTGTCAACTTGTCTCCCAGTTCCATAGTTGTGAGTTGTAATAAGAACATTAATGTTGAGTATTGTAATAATCAAAGGGCATGGAGGTTCCATTGAACTTTCTTTCAGCATATTGACAAAGATGCTGCTACTCCAATGGTTTGGTTGTCGTCAGTACCTAGTTCCTTTCAATCTGCAATTTAAGTTTGACTACCGAATGTAATTTTGATTTGATTTGTTGTATGGGAGTTATATTCTATATTTTACTTTGTATGCTACTGTCACTTACTCCTGGAAAATAATATATGCAAATTATATGATCCGTGCATGTTTACATCTTCATACTCAAAAGTCAAAACTCAAAAGTTACTTATGGAGAACCATTTTGGAAGCGTTTATTACACTTTACACTCAAAGTGTTTTGTTCTCATATTTTCTTTTGTTTTTCTGGGACAATAAATTTTCTATTGGACATCTTTTATGCTTGTTTATCTATAAATTGTTCACGGATAAATGTTTTAAGTACAGAATCAATCCTTGCATTGCTGTCCTGCAAATTAAAATAAACTTGTTTTTTCACAGCATAGTTCTTTTCCGTTGATTTTAATTACCTGGGTACTTTTTCCTTTCTAGTTTCTATATTCACTGGTTAAATGGCTCACAGAGTTTATTTCAAAAATGCTAAATGTCTATAACTTTTTTTCTTTGATATTGTTTCTCTTTAACTTGATCTTTAGGAGGTGTTGGATAGCGGATATGATTTTTATCTATTTATTCATTTAAAAATGTCTTTTCTAGGTAGGTGATTCCAAGTAAATTGATTTTCATGTTTGTTTTTCATTGAGTTTTTTCATAGTAGGTTATATTTTTCTTATTCTCATGTTTGGTAAAAAAAAATTTATTGGTAATGTTGTAAGTTTATATATAAGAAAAGTAATTTTGTTTCAAATTTAGGTTGGTAAAAATACAAATCTTTTATATTTTAAGATTTTTAATCATTCTACTTTACTAGAAAATATTTTTTTTATAACTTTAACTAAATATGGATAAGATTTTTTTTTAGCGTTTATTAAAAATAAGATACCTTTTGCCGAACATAATCTTATAATTAGCTGCAAATTTTTTTCATCATACAAAGGAAAGAATGCATTGTCCTTTGAACATTTGGTTCATTATTGTAAATTAGTTTTTGAAGATTTAAAATCTGTGAATTAGTATCTAATTTTCATAAGGATAAATGATTCTTCTCGTTAGGGAGATGGAAAGAATGCATTGTTCCTTGCCTTGCTGATTAGCATTATAATATCATAATAATAATAATTTATTTACTAGAATAACAATAAAAGGAAGAGAGAATAAGAGTCAGAACTAAGATTTAAATGGTGGATCAATATTTTATGTCCAAATTAAATATCAACTGTACCGGTTCGACAATCATAATAAAAGAATTAAAAATGTAGTTTTTTAAAATTTGGGACTAAAAATTGAATTTGACTCAAAATTAAAGAAAAAAATTATTTTGTTAAATAAGTTTTGAGGTAACTTATAAAGTAATTGAACAATATTACATAACTTTAAATCACATGTAATATTATAATGTGTTACATATGTTTTGGTCCTGATTTTTGAGTGTAGTTTCTATATTGATTTTCTATTGCATTTTATCTATGTTCTAAAAATAGGATGTATCAATCTCGGGTATTGCATTATGTAGTTTGCATTCTTCCTAGCCTTTTAGGATTTTCTATCAAATAGAGCAAACAAGGACCTACATTATGTCACCCTATTTTTAAAACACATAGAACGAACTCAATGAAAATAAAGATAAGGACTAAACTCAACCTAAAATATATTTAACTTTGTTATAATTATGTGAAAGATAAAAATATTTATTAAAGGAGTTAAAGGATAAAACTAATAACTAAAAGTTATAAATATTTTTGAAAGAAATTAATTTAAATATACTTTCAATATAAATTTTTTTACATAGACATCTATTTATAAATTACCATGTAAACAATTATTTTTAATTTATATAATGATTAATTTAAAATTTATATCTAAGATGAATTCTAATTTGTTAATAGTGTAAAAATTTTTACACTAATAGTATATACAAATTAAACTCAAAAAAAGTTATAAACTTCCTCATAATTTTTTAGAGATTGAGATATCGACTTTACTAGTTTTTTAGAACTTAATTGAAAAATTAAAAGTTTATTTTGTGTTTTACTTACCAAATAACTTTATTAATTTTTTAAAAATCATAAACTTCTAAATAATTCTAAAGTACATTGACCTAACTTTATCGGGACAAAACCTTTTGGGTGATTTTTACATCTAGAAATGTCTTTGACTATGGGTTGAAATATATCCTTAGGTCTAAAAAAAACTACATTTACCCAACACACACAAGAAATTAGTGTTACTAGTTACTCAGATGGAGGTAGCAGTTAGTGATAGTCTAATGACATTATTATGGTGGAAGAATCAATTTGGAGTATTTTGAAATTTTCATGCTAAAATACTCTTTGTAAAAGTTAAAGAACAAATTTTACCAAAAGAAAAGCATATTTAACCTTATTCATAAATAATAACAAACCTTAACTTTTATATAAAAGGAAAACAATATGTACCTTAAAGATTCACTAAAAGCAAAAGACATTTTCGCATTAAAACTTGTCTTTTATAATTTTTTTAAGCCTTAAAAACAACAGTAAAAGGGAAATAGGAGTTGCAGAATGAGAAATGAAGGTTTCAAACTCTATTACTACTATTTAAATGTCATCATGTAGTTCACCTTAAAACTTATCTTTCACAATTTCAGTTTTGCAATATTTATAGGTATTAGGGGATTAATTTGAACAATTTTAAATTAAAAGAAATCACATGATAATTAATTAATTAAAAGAAGTCATTTCAAATTTTCCATGTGACCCATTTATTACGAGATTAATATGTATTTTCCCTTGCCTCACTTTCCTCTTTCTCTCATAACCACATTTTAACCATATTCAACTCATACACACGGTTACTTATTTATCCTTCAAATATGATTTGCCAAACCTTTACAAAAATTGAGAACACTTATATTAGACTTATTTAGGAAATTACGTTGTACTGTTTTAATGTTAATTTTAAATAAAAACTTTCTCAGTAAGATTGCAAGGTTAAATAAACATTAAAATAAACTAACACAAACCAAAACTCCTTTCAAATACTAAGGTGAATGCTTAAATCTAACAAAATCTACTGCATATTAATATACAGCTCAAATTTCCAAAATCTAACATTGATTTTATGATTGATCTTCAAGCAGATATAATGAGACCAACCTCTTCTAAGGTATCAAGGATCATCTCTCTGATAACTTAAGATGTTTAAGTTAAGGCACAAGATTGGCTTTATTTAAGTTAACAAAATTATAAGAAAACACAACAACTACGTGATTGAAACCAGTTAGCTAAAATGCTGAATTTTAACTTGAGAAACAAACAGTGGCCCCAAAAGCATTATCCATGATACTTTTGTTTGTTGTATGTGAAAATAAATAAGTGGAGGATCTGCTACCACAAAATAATAGAATTTGGAAGTTCATCAGTTACACAAAAGCATGAGAGAAGAAAATTAAATATACTAAAGTAAAGAAAAATCAATGAAACATAATCTTATAAGACTTCTGATGAAGTCATATTCATCTGGTTAGAAACTATTGCAGAATGGAGATCAATAGTTTACAAATCACCTAATTTTGTTTCCAATGCTCTTTAGCTCTTTCAAACTTTCAATGGATCCCATTTTCTGAAGCCTGATTTGAGCTTTGAACTTGGCTATAAATTCACTAGCTTTCTTATCCACCTCAGAATCCAGGTCCGAATCATTGACATGTCCATGTACCACATCTTTATCTGAGCTCACCTCAGCATTCTCAAGCTCAATATCTGAGTCTTGCTTAGACATATTCTTGAATGCTTCTAGTTTATTTTTCTTATGGTGATTTGAAAATTTAATCTCAGGCTTAGGATAATAAGAATCCTGAGTTTTCTTACCAACTACTTTTGGTTCTCCACTTCTCATTTTATCTTTTCTCAACATTGGTTCAACATTACTAGCCTTCTTCTCAACCTTTTCCTCTGTTTGCTTGCTAGATGTCTCTCCTGTTATCATTGTCCCGGAAGTCAGCCCACTGGCTCTTCTTGTTCTAACTGATTTCCCCCTTGATCGAGCTTTTGTGAGGCTTGCAGGCTTTTCTGAATCAGTGTGCAAAGCATGCATCCCTGGATCTTTACTGCCAGGGGCATTCTCCCCAACAATGTCATTTAAACCTTTCAAGTCATCATTCAGACTATGCTTCATGTCATC
The DNA here is from genome assembly GCA_037962975.1 of Clitoria ternatea. Classification (NCBI taxonomy): domain Eukaryota; kingdom Viridiplantae; phylum Streptophyta; class Magnoliopsida; order Fabales; family Fabaceae; genus Clitoria; species Clitoria ternatea. The sequence continues at coordinate 267,916,841 of CM075672.1, forward strand.
CTGCAGCAGAGAAGCAATGTTATATCCACGAGCTTGAAATGCTTGCAGTGAAGCTTCCTCATTCTTTCTAGCCAAAGGTGATGGTGAACTTGAAGAAGATCCATGAGAGCTCTTCTTTTCCCCCGAGTCTTCCTTCAATGAGTTCATTTTCTCCGATGAAACAGAATCTATTGAAGAACATAAACTCGACTGAGATGAGAAAGATCCCATAGACTGGACAGACCGTGAACTGCATGATTCAATTTGAGCTTCATCAATTGATATTGGCCTAAATTGCGAAGGATGCGAATCAGCAGCATACTTTCCCTTAGAATCCATCATTCCATTTCCAGAAGAAGAATCCACCTCATGGAAATTCATATTTTCTGAAGTAGACACATAGGAAGTCTTCTTTTGTCCCATATCTTCTTGGAAATTTACATTCTCAGAAGCATGCAAAGGGGAAGTCTTCTTGTGTCCCAAATCTTCCTCATGGAAATTCATATACTCTGATGAAGTATGCAAATGGGAAACCTTCTCTTGTCCCATGTCTTCCTCTTGGAAGTCCATTTCTGATGAAACCGAATCCATGGACGAAAACATTCTCGTGTGGGAAGGGAAAGACCCCATAGATTGAAAAAGCTTTGAACTGAGTGATTCAAATTGAGCTTCATCAACTGACATTGGCCTGAAATGTGAAGGATAAGAAACAGCAGCATATTTTCCTTTATTACTTGTCATCTTTCTAGTTCTAGAAGAAGACCCTTGTAAAATCTTTTTCCCCAAATCTATCTCTTCTTGGAAATTTGTATTCTCAAAAGCAGACACAAAGGAAGGCTTCCTTGGTCCCATATCTTCCTCTTGGAAATTCATATCTTCAGAAACAGGCACATGGGAAGAAGTCATCTTTTGCCCCATATCTTCCTCATGAAAACCATTCTTCTCTAAAGCAGCCACAAAGGAAGCTTCCTCTTGTCTCATTTCATCCTCCTGAAAGTTCACATTATCCGATTTCACTGAATCCAACGAAGAATACATACCGGTATGAGAAGAGAAGCATGTTGTAGATGGTGAAGACCTTGATCCAATTGCTTCAAATTTAGTCTCATCAACCGAAAGAGGCCTAAAATGCGAAGGACGGCTAACATTGCCGCCAAGTCTTTTCTCCCTTTCCATTCTTCTACTCCTTGCATGCCAGGGAATAGGGGAAGCTGGTCCACCACCACCAGCAGAAACATTGATAATTTTCTCCAAATTGGAAGCTGATCCACACCATTGAAGCTGATCTCCAAATTCCCTATCTCTACTCTTACCAGAGCTCCTAGAAGAACCCTTTGAACATGAACTGGAATCACTTTCATTGGTGTGTTTAGGACAATCTACATCCCTTGCAACTGACCTTAAACTGCGAACCGGCAATCCTAGAGGTTTATAATCAACAACCTCACCACATTCACCATTGGTAAAGTTTGGTTGAGCAACAACAACCACAGGATCACTATGGTAGTACTCAGAATTCCAACTTTGAACCACGTTGGTTCTGTTTCCATAATCACATCTAACAGAATAACCAAAACCACCATCAGAAATTGGAAACTGGGGTTTATACTGTTCATCAAAAACACCAACAGTACCCCCATTGGAGAACACAACCCCATGTTCCCCATCAAAGTACTGAGGATTCCAACAATGTGTTGTTGTCATCATCCTCTTCTCATCAAACCCAAATGTGTTGTTTTCATTTTCACACACATCACCAAAAATAGTTGAAGAAGTGAACATTTTGGAGACATAACTAGGTGAAGTGGAATCAGAACTAGAATGATGAGTGTCTAAGTGTGTTGTTTCAAGTTCAGAATTTCTTCTACCAAACAAGCCATAGGCCACAGCAATGCCAATGAAGAGAAGGTGAAAAAGCTCCCAGAACTTGTTGAGAATGGTTTGGCTCACAAATTCAGGAGCTTGTGAAGGAAAGAGTGGAAGAACAATGACAAAAAGTGCCAAGAACAGAGATTTGAAGATGAAACCTGAACAAGACTTACCTTGGTTGGTAGGTTTTGGTTGGATCCGTGAGTTGAGGTTGGAAAGTGGGAAATGGGGTTTGGTGTAAGGGCTTGAATCCGCCATTGATGGGCTGTGTTGTGTTGTTTACTTTCCTTTGTTCAGTGGTGTGAATGTGTTCTGTGTGAGATGGGGAAGAAAGGAAGACTTTGAAGACAAGGAAAAGTGCATCTTGGGACAACACAAGCAAAGTAAAAGATTAAGGTAAATATTGTTGTATTGTATTTGTATGTTAATGTAATTGCCCAACATAGTGGGGAAGTGTTCAAAAGTGTCATTCTCAATCATGGCTGTGTTTTTTTGACCAAAAACAAATCTTGGCTGTTTTTTTTTCTGTTATGACATAGTCACCCTTGTCAATATTTCTTTTTTTTTGTTTTTTTTTTTGGATTACAATTTCTTTTTTTTTTGTTGAATAGTATGATTGCATTAACCATAACCGGGCCAAAAGCCCAAAGAAAGCAATACACAAGTCCAAACACATTTGACAATATTACACCACCCTTGTCAATATTTCCTTTTGTTTTACCATCTTTTTTTTTTGGTCATATTTTGTTTTACCATCTTTGAGATGTTATTTTAAGGTTTGAGGTAAATTGGGCCTTCACAAGCCCAACCCAAATATATTATATGCTTGATTGAATTAATGTATGGACATGTTTCCAAAAAAAAAATTTAATGTATGGACATTGTCCAAACAAAAATTAATGTATGGACAGATTGTCTGAGAAATTTGATACAACTTTTTTCTGACTGAAAAATTTGCTAAGGCCGTGTAAATTCATAATGCTATGTGACTTTTGGGTGAAATAGGGTGTCCTCTAGTGTAAAGTTGAAGAATAATTCTTTTGAGATATAGAGATTTTTAAAATGAATTTTGTCTCTTTTAAAAAATTTATATATATATATATATATATATATATATATATATATATATATCATAATAATTTGAACTTTTAATATCATACATAAAATATCCAATTATGTATTAACTATGCTAGACTTTATTAGTAACTTTGAATTCAGTAAATTATTTTTGAAAGAACAAGTATAAGTGGATATCTGTTTCTGAAAGTGGGAGCTCAATGGAATTGCATGTTGTGTCATTGCTATAGTAGTTGTTTCAGGTAGCAATTCCAAGCCTCATGACTCATGAGTCATGACAATGTTCACCAATTCTGCAAGTGAAAGCTTTTCTAATAGTTGAATATACTTTTTTGGTTTAAAAGTCATTCCATTAGAGTTCAATTAAATGACACTTACAAGGGGTAAATTAAACCCTAATTAGTAATGTTACAACACATAAAAGTCATCCCATTAGAGTCTGAAGATCAATCAAATGACGATATTGTAATGTTCCAAGACATCAATATTTTACAACAAAATATGTACACTAAAAAACATACATGAACACATTGAATAAAAAAAAGTAAAAGGTTCTAAACCAACTAGTAAGTTGGTCTTTATACTTGGCAGGACAAAATCTTGCAACATTTTTCTGTTTTGGTCCAAATCTTGCAATGCATGGAGTGCATGATTTATTCGTTTAGTGGCCCAACACCCTGGCCTTGGAACTTTGAGGAGACACCCTGCAAGGCCTAAAGGGAAAAGAGGAATAAGGCAAATGGTGATCCAATAAATCACTGTCAATATGTAGCCTCCAAATTGCAATCTGTGTGGATTTTTGCTACATTTATAATCCAAGAACTTGTTGAGGGAAGACACGTGTTGATAGAGTTTGTCTTTTAGGTGGAAACAAGATCTGTAATTAAATTTTTGACTGCAAAGATCTTAACCTTGTTGAATATTTTTTCATATACATTAAAATGAAGAATGGCAAAATGGTTAAAGATTGACACCACTGAGTTGAGTTATGACAGTATCTCATGCTGTACTGGCTCAGTTCAAAAAGAAATGAAAAGAATCCAGTTCCATTACCCACAAACTAATAGCATGTTCTATCCATCTAGTGTCATAAATGAGCATGCTAACTATCTCAGTCTTTATTAATGATGGAACCAAAGATAGCAAAACGGGTAGTTGGAATATACATCATTCATTATCACACCTTTCAATTTTAGACACCAAAATTTAACATCCATACTTTTTCTGCACTTGTTTGCATATGCATTATGACAAAGTTTTTCTCATATTCTCCCAATTTTCAATGTAATTTGGTTAACGATATCCTTCAATTTCTTTCTACTGAAGTAAAATAGATATTCAATGGTAACTTCCGTTTTTCTCGACTTCTATGAGTGCCTATTACATTTATTTTTAACTAGCAATCAAACATGTGTTATAAAATATAACCACTTACATATATTTTGTATAACTCCACAAGTCACACGTTGTCTATTTATTACATTTATTGATTTCTCTTTCTTTCTTTTTAATCTCTTTTCTTTTTTTAAAAAATAACATAAATCATCAAACTAGTCTTCTAAATTTTAGACATTAAACACTTACATAATATTAACTTTGACCCTAAAGAATATAACAATACACATTCGTTAACTTATATTACTTATTGATTTAAAAAGTCATTTTAACCGATATAAAAAATCATTTTTAACAGATGGAAAAGATTAAAATGTATAACATTATTATTTTTCGGACTAAGTTGATATTATAAATAAGTAAAAGATGTAAATATCTGATACTTAAAATTTGAAGGATTGATACAGAAATTTATTTAAAAAAACATTTTATATAATCACATCTCACATTATTTGACATCTTTTAATATTTCTTTTACTATCATGTCATGTCTCATATAATAGATTTGACTTGTTTGTTGAGGTGTCTTTGTGTCATTGATTGATGTTATTTTTTAAATATTTTCTATCTTTATTATCTTTAAAGAGATTAATAAACACCATTATTTTAATGGGTTATTTATAAAATTAGGGTAAAAAGCACCTTTTAATTTTTGCACATGTGTTGAAAATAACATACAAAGAAACTTCAACAGGCAAATCCAACCAGCATATAATACATAAGTATTCCTATATCTCTGTCCAGCATATAATACATCATCATCATCATCAAACATGGAGTAGAGGAATCTATATAAATCACACACCAATCCCTTAATATACAAATGATTACTTTCCTTCTAAAAAAAGTCACTAAAAATATTTTCCTCCTAAATATGGTGCCAAGATGCATGTCCAACAATTGTTATTCTTCTTTATAATACTTCACACATAGGAACAACACAACAGCACATTCAAAGAAAGTCATCATCACCATTCTTCATTATCGTTTTAATTTTTTTCATAAATCATGGAATTATTAAATGTGTAGTTATTTAAGTTAATATAGACTAAAATATATTTATTGAATTATATTAATTTATTAATAATAAATAATATTTTAATTTTTTAAATTTTATTCATTAATCAAATAAAAAAGATAAGAGGAGATACATTCAATAGTTTTAAGATGAAAAAATAACTGACAAAGTAACAATAAATAACAAGGTGAATGATGAAGGAGTTGTGCAAACTGATTTTGAGGGAATGGAGACATATAGGGCAACAAAGATGATGACAGGAAGCTAACATGTGGCAATCAAGAAGATAATGGGCAAATCCAATCACTCTTTACAGAATATGGGAACATTGCTATACAATCCTAAGCCTTGGAACTCATCACTCATGGATCATGCAAATGGCTAAATCACTAAATGCATCAACAGTGGGGTTCATGTCACTATGTAAGATCTTGGGTTATCTTCCAAACTCAACATTTATTCTCCTTGTTTAGCCTACTTTCATACCTTAATCCACTGTTTATAACTTTTTATTATTTGTAGGACTCATGCTAATCACGGATCATAAATCATGTTTTATGATAATCATAATTTTTATAAATTTTATAAATGTTTTTAATATATTTAACAAATTCTTGATTATAGAAATGAGTTGTGACTTAGTTGACAACCCAAATTGAGATTATGAAAAAATTAAAAAGATCTTTTATTGTATTATTTTCAACATAACTATAAGCATTTTAATTTCATCATCCTTTTGTAAAAACGTTTTGTTCAGAAATGTAATTAGAAAGTATTTTTTTGGATTCTTAAAAAAAATTAAAAAGTTCATGATATAAATATTCTAAAGTTAAGATTTATGAGAAATATAAAAAATATATATTTCTACCAAACAGCCCCCAAAGAGGTAAAATTGGATGTATGGTGACAAAATGCAATTGGGTTGTTATTGGTTGAAGCTGCTAATTAATAATTAATTAAGGTGTTAGGCGCAAGAAATAAAAAGCATACAGAGAAAGAAATTTGTGGTGAATGAATATTAAAAAACAAATTAGTGCTTTCTATGAGAAGCACAATTCACTTCTCTTCGTTTAGGCCCAACAATTTTTTTTGAAAATTTTCTAATAAAATAAAAGTAATTTTACAATTTTGTTTAATATTATTATTCTCGTTACAATTTAAAATTAGTAACTTTTTAAGTTTAAAAAATATAGACTTCCCATGTAATATAGATTATGTTAACATACATTTGCCTCTCTCTCTCTCTCTCTCTCTCTCTCTCTCTCTCTCTCTCTCTCTATATATATATATATATATATATATATTATGTAAGAGAAAATGTAAGACTGAGGCGTGTGAGAAGCACACTGGGCTTAAGGGTTTGTTCGCGTAGCGCGTGATCCCCCAGGATACAACAGTCCGTCTGAATAGAACAGGAGCAGAACTAGCAAGACGTTAAACGTAATTGTGTGTAAACCGGAAAGAAATATATTATAAACATAACGTGTACGATTTGTTTTTAATATCATAAACATAACCGATTAATTCCGTGTTAATGAGACGTTACAAAATTCAAATACTAATCATACTCATTAACCGAAAATTAATCAGATAACCAGGTAAGATATTCCCTTTAAAAACAAATCGTAACGTTCTTAAAATTAAACGCCCCAATAAATGGCTTTCTCTGATAGGCTTTCCAAATTGAAAATTCAAATTTAAAGAAAAAGAATTTAAAAATAAAAAGGATTCTCCGATAGGCTTTCCAAATTGAAAATTCAAATTTAAAGAAAAAGAATTTAAAAATAAAAAGGAACGGCGTATATCATCGTGCGCGCAGGGGGGGCAAATCATCAGATTTGCACACGAAACAGATATTTCGGCCCAAACTCACTTGCGCGCGAGCCCACTTCCTTTCTATCTTGTTTACCACCATAAGTTCTCTTTCTATATATAAAGCCTTAAGAGAAATGTTGTCCAAGCAATGTGGGACTAGAAACTTTTGAAATAAGCAAAATTTCCAACATATTATAGAGTAGTCACCTGCTGTTAATTAGTCCAAACTCCACCTTTAATAATAAAATTATGAAAAATGATAAAAATAAAAAGAAAATAAAAATAAATAGGAAATGGTCGTCCAATGATCATGGAGTGGCAACGGAAAAAACAAATGAGTAAACATATTAGGCCCCTTCGAGATTATTTTTGGTTTTTAATTTTAAAATTTTTAAAAATCAAAATTTGTTTTTGGTGTTGTAGTTTCATGTTTTAATTTATTTGATTTTGAAGTATAAAAAGTTGTTATGAAACTTTTAAAATTATAATCAAAACTAATTTACATATAAACAACAATGATAATATTATAATAGTAATAGTAATAACAAATCTTTCACAATGATTGTGATACTTGTGAAAAGGGTGATGGTGGAGACGATAACGAGGACGACGACAATATTAATGGTAGCTGTAATAATCTAAATTTAATTATTGAGTTAATTTTTATTTATCAATAATTAAATTAGGGAGGTTAAATTAATTTAAGGCGTTTGGTTATGGGTGTGTTTCAATAACCAGAAGTTACCCGATTGGTTTAAGAAATTAACCAAACACAAAAAATTACCTTTTCTCCCTTATTTCCATATGTTGTCAATTGCCTAATTCCCTCACCATCCTTTCTCTCTCTCACGTTTTACATGTGAAAGGAAAATCATTTGCTCAATCTTCCTCTTCCAACCATGGCAACCTTCTCCCCTATTCCCATCTCCATTTCCTTACTTCTTCATGCTAGGACAAGGATTTAGCTCTGGCTTCTTCTTCTTTCTCCTCCACGAGTAGCTTTGTCAAGCTTAGGAGTTCCGTTTTCTACGGTTTCAAGGTATGGGTTATGGACCAATTTTTGGGTTTTGGCTTGATTCTTAAACCCATTCTCAGTTCTCTTCGTTTCATACAATTCTAGATTGTTTGGAACCTACTGTATGTGTGGGCAGAGACTAGACCATTAGGGGTATCAAATTTCACCATTTTTGGTAAGTATCGGCGATGACTCATGGTCTCTTTTGGTTCCATTTAATGGCGTTGGGCTATAATTATATGATTTTCATGGTTTAGGAATTGTTTCAGAGCTATTTTAACGTTGGGGTAGCTTGAGAGCTTTGGGGGTTAGTGTCGAAATTGAATCGGCACTAATTGGTAAGTCAAAACTTACCAAATTTATTATAAATGGATAATTCTAGCACCGAAGCATGATTTTGGTGGCATATAGATTATTAAGAATAATTATTGTTGATTTTAGGAATTATTGGCTTTTGGAAGTTGTGTTGGGAACGTAATTGGAAAGCGTTTGGAACTTCTGGGATCACAGATTCCAGGTAGGGTGAGTATTATATTTTAAATATATAGATTATGAACGGATAGGAGTACATGTATATGTTTATGTTTGATGATTTATTGATGTTTGATGAAATTTGATGATATTGGTACCATACCCCTTTGACATAATTATTGTTTTGATTGGTGTACCCTTGGATATTTAAAACACTTCTTATAGTTTTACACTTGAGGTTTATTATATAATTAATATGTTTAATAATAGTATTTTAATTAAGTTTTATGTTGTTTAGTTAAATTGAAGTATTATGTATATATGTTTTAATTTTCATTTTTTGTATGTATCTTGAGTATCTTGTCTTATTTTGGTCATAACTTGGGCTTTTGTGATCCAAATGGGCTAATCTTAGAGTCCATGGAAAGCTAAGACAGAGGGATACATCATGATGATCAGATTTGGTTATTTTGCATCTGAAAAAAATAAAGAAATGGAGCTTGAATCAATCAGCCCTCATGTGTCCCACCAGCATTGACATAGTTCACCAAAATACACATATCTGGAGTTGTAGATGTCCAAATGACCTCATTCTTGCTCCAAATTCTTAATAAGACAGAGCTCTACAACTTTTATGTTGAAGGTTTTGCAAAATTAAGCCATCTAAAAGGTCATATTGGACACGCGAGGTGGAAAAGATAAAGAGGAGAATGAATTTCAACACCTACCATTATCTTCTTTTGAATTATTGTAATTTCAAGCCCATCAATGTTGAAAAAATGCATTAATAATCAGAAAGTGAATGTATAGTATCATCATATCTTGCCTATAAATAGATGCTTGAAGTTGTAAGGAAGATACACAAGAAATACATAAGAAATACATGTTTTAGTTTTCATTACATTTCTATATCTTTGCTTTAGTTTCTTAAGTTTTAGTTCTTTCTCTTGCTTTATTTCCTTGTTCTATATTCAATCCCTCAAGTTATGGTTTTCATTTCCCTTCCTGAATATCAAGTAAGTTAATTTTATTATTTGTTATTTACTTTTATAATCAAAGTTATAGTTAATTTAATATTAGCTTTCATTGTTAAAACTTATCATGGAAGCTTAATCTTTTAAAATCAACTCAAGAAATTTAATTTTTCTTTATATTAACTTTGAGTTCTTGCTCTTAATATTTTGATTGAAGATAATTACTTTTCTTTGTTTCTCAAATATTTATAATGGTAGATTATTTAAGTATATAACCGATTGGTATATAATTAAACAATCTATAATCTAAACTGATGTTGGTTGGTTAATCAATAATCAATTTGAGAACAAAGATTAAGTCACTAAATAAGAGATTTCTATTTAGTTTCTTAACTCAATCAAACTATGGTTTTAAAGTTATTTTAGTAATTAATAAGAATATATCGATTGATTATTCTTATTAGTTCATTAATTTGATTCTAGAAGATTTTCTAGAATATAATCATTTAGGGATTCCAAATGATTCAATATTGAAAAATTAATTATATTTAATCATATTTATGATCAATGATTAGTTAAGTAAAGATTTATTAATTCCTTGGGTTGGATCTTTCTAAATTTGATTATTTTCACTCATAAATTTACTTTTTACACTATTATATAATTACTTAATTTTCCTTTCAATCTCAACACAAATCCCCCCTTTATTATAACTAAATTGAGTGTAATTAATTGAACTAAGGTCCTCGAGAGACGACTAAGGTTGTTCACCTTATACTATATTAATTTAACTTTTTATTTGACCCGACAACGACAGCGTGTCAATAGTGGGAATGATAGTGATGGTGGTGGTGATGGGGTGGTAGCGATGGAGGTGAGAATAGGGAGAGTAGTGGTTACAACGGCGGCCGTTACGGTGGCAATGGTGATGATAGTTGTAGCGGTTGTGATAGTGGTGGTAACGACGACGACACTAATAGTAGCAACAATGGTAGTGGTGGTAGGTTGTCAGGTGGCGGGGTAGGGATGATGGCAATGGTGATGGTGGTGGTGGTGATATGGCGGAGAGAATGACGATGGGAGTAGACAACAAGGGTTAGAAGTTTATAAAACTAAAATAAAGAAACCATTTTTATCGTTTTAAAAAATGATTGAAAATCATTTGAAAATGAGTAAAATCTTCACATTGTGAGTGTCGTGTGATTAAGTCTCTAACATTTTAAAAATTCAACTATTATCCCCCACTCCTTTGTTCTATTGGGTTAAGTCCCTAGACATTAAGTCTGTTGTAAAGACATTAACTTTTGTCTACATGTTAGATTATTGGACAGTTGTCACATAAGATGGGTGTCAAGTTGGACCCAAAACACATGTGTTTTGACAATTGTCATAATCAAGGACCTAATAACACGACTTTAAAGATTTAAGGGACTAACTAATACAAGTCATGTTTAACTTTAAAAAAATTTCACTTTTTAACCCTTGAATCCCCAATACCTTATTTACTCCTTTTTCTTCATTTTGCCTTCCCTCATTAACTTGAATGTTTACCAGTTTAGTCTATTGTTGAAGTGCCGATATAAGTATTAGTATGCCAACAACAACCACCCACCATTACCATCACATCACCACACTACCAACAACACACCACGATTATCATAACCACGAACCATCACCAACAACCCATCATCACAACTTATCTGAAAAAATAACAACTCACTATCATAAACCCCTACGATGAACAACAAACCCACACACTCACCAACACAACCCATCACCACTATCACATCCCATAAGAAAGTATGAAAAAAATAAAGGAAAGCTTGTTGTTGCAAGAAGGGACTCCAATGCCATTGCGAGTTCATTTTCTAACAGCCATTGATGCACACCACGTCACCGAAGACATTGTCCAACTCTATCAAAGAGCTCACATCATTGCACACCTGGCTATGAAACGTCCCATTTCACACCATTAAAGACCTAGACCTGTATTCCATGTCATGGGTTATTGCGATAAAGAGTGGTAGCCATTGTAGGTTACTGATGGAGAAAGGTAGCTAGTTTGGGTGATGGAGAAAGAAGTCGTGGGTAGAGAAGGAAGGAGTAGCCAAGTGAGGAGAGGAAGAAAGGTAGTCGTGTGTGGAAGGGAAGACAAGTAGTCATGGGTGAAGAGGAAGAGGATGCAATTAGGCATTTTATGGATCTTAATTTTGTGAGATGAAAATGACATATTTTAAAAGTTAGGAGGCAAGATTGTTTTGTTCATGATTTCTTTTTTTTTTTTGGCACGAATAAGCAAATGGGTTAAGGTTTCAAGCTTTGAGACTTGTCAATTGGAGAGGGGAAAAAACGAAGAATGAGTGAATAGGAGATTAGGGGTTAGAAAATGTTTTTTATTGTTAAACATGAATTATATTAATTAGTTTCTCAAATATTTAAAACCATGTGATTAGATCATTGATAGTGACAACTGCCAAAGCATATGTGTTTTAAGTCTAACTTCACATCTTTTTTGTATAATAACTATTAAATAACGTGACACATAGATAAAAGTGAAGGACCACTGTCAAATTTTTTAAGTGTCAAACACGTAATGCTAACAACATTAACAATGTGAGAACTAACTAAAGCATTTACTCAACAAAAAAAATAATCTAGTTAACTATACAAATTCAAATCTCATCAATATAAAAATTTTATTGTTAAATAATCTATAAAGTAATTTTGTAAAGACTAATTGAAATATATCCTAACCCACCTACATGTATCATTAAACATACAAATTTAAATCCATTTAACTTTAACTCAATAAAAATTTAACTTTATCAAACAAAATATTAAATGAATATTAATCATTATTTTTTTGGGACAATCATAAATTGTTTTCTGAAAAAAGTAGGCCGTTGGACTGTATCTTTTAACCGTGTGCTTTACGAGAGTTCCTTCTAAAACTTTAAACTTTCAGAATCACGTGACCCAACCGTTGATATTAGCAATTGGGTACCCACATCTTTCTTTTAAACTAATTTTGGAACAAACATGAAGCATCAAAACATTATTAAATCCTTGTTAGTACAAGCGCAAAATTAGAAAGAAAAAAAAAACAAAGAACAATTCTAATTGATAGATTCCATCATGAAAATCCCCCAATCAGAAAAGCAAATTAAACTATTCCTAATAGGCATAATACCTATTCCTTCATGGTACTCAAAAAGAGACTAATATTAGTTATTTACATCAATAGTGGTGGACAAAAATCTCAAACTGAGAAATCACAGTCATTCTTTCATGTTAAACCCTCTTCCCACCATCCCATCTTTTCCTTAGTAAGTGGTATCCCAATTTGATGAGAACATCACAGATTCGGATTCTCTTTCTCTTCTTTTTAAAGTCTAAACTAATAAATGCCTGTACTATTCAGCATATGAAACCATACCCCACTAGTAACATATCTACCCTACACATATCCTCAAAAGTTTACTAAACCATCTACCAATTACCAAACATACAAAATAGAACAATATCCTTCACTCAAGAGTTGTGTCCTTCAATCCTAACAAAAACCACAAATTAGTCTTCCATTGCAATTTCTCTTGTCCTTTTCTCTACATTCAATTCATGCATATCCGTCTAGTAACTAAATCGCATTGTCACCATTGTGAATTAATGTCATCACATTGCCCCTTGACCTTGAGTTGAGACTTCAAATGGCCATGTGGTGACCGGCACCGGCCGCCGGATGTTTGCACCAAAAAGATTGCCACTACTCGACGGTTGCGCTGGGTGGACGGCGGCAGAGGAGGAAGAAGATGAGACGGAACGCTCGCAAGATGGGCACATTGTAAGAGTGGTGGGAGGGTTCATATTCATGTACAACTGTGGAGATAATTTCAATGCCCTTAGCTCTTGAACCTCCTTTTGCAACCTTCTATTTTCTTCAGTTAAATTCTCACAATATCTCTTTAAATATTCACAATCTACTTCGGTCTGCTTCAACTTTGTCCTGCGTCAATGGAACTAAAATCATTAGATTAGAGTTTGATCACTTCCTTCTACAAAACAATAATGTACATATGGAACTTACAATAACACAAATAGCTAGCTCAAGTAACCCAAAGAACTTCACACATCAACCATGCATTGTCTTTGTACCATTTTTTTTTAATACAAAGGGGTTTTATATGAGGTAGATTCAGAGGCTGAAGGCTCAATGAACGTTTTCATGAATAATTATAGATTATCCAGCTCATTCATCAAGTCCTCACATAAGTTGTCCAACAATCTTATAAAAACAAATTCAATTCTTACCATGTATTTACCAATTGGCATATCTCATGAAAAAAATGAAAATATGCAAAATCCATGTATCAAAGTTGGACTCCCAAATTCGTAATTGTGGTACTGTATTTTTTTTATAAACATTCCTACTACATTGCCTTCAGTTCTAGATATAAACAAAATTTGATGAAATTATTTAGTGTCCTATAAGCAAAATTATACTTTTCTAATATAATTAAATATTTGTCTACAAAAGATATCCTTTTTTATATAATTTTTAAGACAACTAATATTATACTTATAATAGATATTACACGTATTTTAAGATATTACATCAAATATATGATAATATTAACATAAATAACTATATCTAACCATTATTCTTAATATGTATAAAATAATTATTTTTGTTAATATTTAGAAGGGGGAGGAGAATCTTTATGTGACTAACTGTGTCATTGATCACTTTCAAAGGAAAATAGTCAAACCCATTATTTATTTCTTATGTTGATTGCATTTAGCGGTTAGAATCATAATTAACATTAACGAGGAACAATAAAATGATCCTTCATTTAAGAAGTTATATTGGGCTCATTCAAGTAGAAATTGAAAATAAGTTAATTTCAGTTTATTTTAAAAAGTAATTCTGATCTATTTATTGAAAAAACACTTATAAAAAAATATTTTTAAAAAACACTTAAAAATAAGTTTAAACAAACAAACCTATTATCTTTACCGTGTCTCTCCAATTAATAATACTTCAAAAAACCAACATAAAAATGTCATTATTAATCATGCTTCAATTTTAAATTTTCAGTACATAAGTGATTTCAACCCCTCATTAAAAAAAACGAAAATAATGGGTTTTCTTTATACAAATAATGCAATTTTCAAACTCTGATAAGATTGGCACAGTTAATATTTGATATAGATATTTAAATGGTGAAGCTAAGTTCTAATCTTATCTCCTCCACTTCAACCACTATTTCTTAACGCACTTCAGTTAGGCTTCAACTTACAATAATTTAATATTAAAAAACACAAGTACGTTACAACCTAAAAAAGTAAAAACATAAAGCTATCAAATATAATTTAATAATATTAATTAAATAAAAATATTCATTCAAAACCTCACCTTGCTCTTCTGTTCTGAAACCACACCTCTACTTGTCTTGGCTTGAGATTCAACTCCTCTGCCAATGTTTGTTTACGTTTCTAAAAGTAAAAGAAGTAAAAATAAATAAATAAATTAGCACTACAAAATCCCAAAATTACCCTTACACGTGCAATGAATTTACACAAATGCCACTAACTCACCGGATTCAGCGTGTTATGCTCCTTGAACATTTCTTCCAACACCATAGATTGTTCCTTCGTCAACCTCAGCTTCTTCCTTCCCATGTCGCCGCCGCCGTCATCGTCGTCGCTCCCCCGTGAGCATGACGTCCTCTCAATGGCCACGGCGCCGGCATTATCGTCGTCCCTCTCGCTCCGCTTGCCGCCGCTGACGCTAGACACGGCGCTGTTCGGCGAGGAAACACCGTTGTCGTCGTCACAATCCGGCACCGCCGTGGAAGGCGCCGAGTTGACGTCAATTCCTCGGATCACGTCGGAGCTCCGATCTGCCGCTACATGCAAATTGCATGTGAGTTTTAGAATTTTTTTAATTCAGGGGTTGGCAGTGTTGTAATTAATCATGATGGTGAATGCCATTTCTGTACAAAACAGTATTTGCACTTGGATGCAAAAGAAAATTTAAAAAATTAAGTGAAGAGAATTTATTTAAAAACATTTCATGGGTTATTATTATTGCATTTTTCTTTAATTTAATCTCGAATAAGAAATGAAAAATGATAGATTTATATTAACAAATTTGTCAGTTTTTGATTGGGTATAAATGATTCAATATGGAAAGAAAAAAACAGAGAGACCCCCAAAAGGGTAGAACTTGGATCTGAATTTGGTTTTTGATTGAATAATTTAGAGAATCAACAAAGCTTGCAACTTTCCAATGAAAAAATACATGGGTTAGCTATGAAAGAAGAATGAATAAATTTAGAGAATGAAATGTTCAAAGTGAAGAAATAAATGTTAAGAGAAAATGATGATTTTTCATATGTATGTATCTATGTATACACCAAGAAGAAAGAATTTGGGGAATCAAGAAACAAAGGATTAGAAAAATGATTAAATTAGGAAGAACAACCTCGTACCTGGAAACTGAAAGAAATCAGCCCAAGGAACCAATTGTTGAGGTTTTTGCACCTCCAAAGGAAGAGGTTGTCGATTCAGTCCCAAACTCAGACTCAAGCTTAACCCCAAAACATGATCATGATCATCATTTTGAGCCATTAGAAGGACCAACCAAGTAAGTAACCACCAATGTGTGTGTCTGCTTCTCTCTTTGAAAACCTTTCCTGCGTTGGGGTCTGATTTAGTACACAACAAAATGGGTGGTGGCAGCAGTGTGGGTAACAACACCCTTTTTACTTTTTGGCAGTGCAAGGAAAATGATGAAATGGAACTATGTATAAATAACAATATATACACATAGAAATTAAAAATAGTGTGTATCGATGGATACAGAGTTAATTATGACTTGGGTCAGAGTGACAAATTGGCTCAATCATGACTTAAATGGTTATCCTAGGCTAGGCATTTTAATAATTAGAAAAAAAAATTGGATTCCTTTTTAAGTTCAGGATGTTTGGCTCCGCGTTGTGTTTGATTTGATCAACTAAAAAAATTATTATAATTAAACAAGTTTTGGATTGTTTTGAATATAATGTGAAAGATTAATATTGATTTTTAAATTTTTTTATTTTTATGACTCTGTTTTCCAACTGTATATTAAATGAACCTCAAATCAAACACCTTTTTAAACCATGGTTAGTTTCATGGGTTAAGATTTAAGCAATGTGGGTAGTTAATAGGGTTAGAGATTTTTATGTTACTTCCCAGTAGTAAAAACTAAAAACTGATTAATTAAGCGAGAACTTAATTAGCTTTAACTAGGTTTGTTGATCAAAAAACAGCTTCTTTTTCGGTAGGAATGTTGACCAGAAAAGAGGTGTATTTTGTTTCACGTGATGTGTTTGGAATCATCATCACCTCATCATGAAGATACTGAGTGAACGCACATTTGAACTAAATAAAGTTGATTAAACTTAACACTATATTTTTTTTAATCATCATAGACAATTCTATTTTAAGTTTTTAACCCCTACATTTGTATAACAGTAGAGTTAATTTTTGAATTATTCTTTTTCATCCACATGATCTTTTTTTATGAAGAGCTTATCCACAAGGCTTTTGAACCTAAAATGTTATTTTATTTGAGGAAAATAAAATATATAATACTTAAATCCATCATTTTGTAAAATAAAATCAACCATCCGTTAATAAATTAAGTATATTTTGATATAACGTAAGTATATCTGAGTAAATTTACTACGTAACTCATATATATAAAGGTGATAAAAATAGAACTATTTTATTAAATTTTTTGTGAAAATTATTTAGAAATCAAATGAGTGGATATTAATAATATTTTTAAATAAAAATTTTATATTTTTTTATCGTTTAACATATATAAAATTATTGCATAAGTTATATAAATATATGGTATATATAGAAGTTGTAAAGTGTTGACACATCATGCAAAGATGGGTCTCATACCGGATTTTGTGAGGAGTGTGGGCCCCATTTGACATGGATTTTGAATGGCTTCGTAGCCCCAAATCACGAGGCAAAACACTATACACGGACCCTTCAACCCCACGCACTCAGAAGGCGCGTGATATTCACTCACACTGTTGTTTTCGAGGCTAACATTACCTCATCAAAATAACCTCCTTAAATTTTAATTATCATCAGAAAATATACCAAAATTACTTACAAAATCACATACTTTTTTTAATTCTTTCATTTTTTTTATACAAGAACATGTAAGATGGGTTGGATATGATAATATTAGAAAAAGTTTAGTAGTTTTATCTGTCGATGTCAAAATTAAACTGGGTTAATCAATTCGATCAACTAAATTATAAATTAATAAAATGAATAATTGATGTTAATTTTTATTATTACTGTTTAATTATGGTTCAATTTATGGTTAGATAAAAATTCATTTAAATTAGTATCTTTATCAAAACAATGACTTGTTCAATTTTTAAAATATTGATTTTATATATAAGGTGAAATTCACAAATTAAAAAAAATTAATATTTTGATATTTATCCTTACTTAATATGTGCTAATTATAAAGAGTGATTATTTTTTAAAATCAATACATTAATTACTTTTAATATATTTTATTAACGTATGTATCTTGAATTATATAAAGAAATAGTGAGTACTTTTGATCTAAGTAAGTTTTCTTTGATTTTTTTTTTTGTTGTGAAATGTGAATCATTATATATTTTCTAGATGTAACATGATATAATAATCGAAATATTAAAGATTAATAAAGTCTAATTAAATAATAAAAGAGCTTGTTATAATTTTTCTTTTTTTTTTCCTCATTCAACAGTATCATATTGCATCATCCAAATTCAAACAAAAAATTTCTGATCAAGAAAATTAAACTCTTCGTTACTTAAAAATCAATGGAAACTATACGTTCAAGTAGCAGTTAGAACTTACAAGCACAACCAATAAACAAAGTTTGAGACATTTTCAAATAATTTATAAATTGTAGTTTTGTTTAATGGGAAAAAAAATACGGTGATTCTTTACATGGTTTCTTAAAAATGTTCATTATGATTCAAAATCATATCAAACGCAACTCAACCGTGCATGATATGATTAAATATACACCTTCAAGAGAGTTAAAAGGTGGTGATATAATTGCAATGCGTGTGTTGTAATTATATCTTTAGATAATTAAAATTCTGAAATATTTTTGGGAAATTTTATTTCTAGGTCTTTAAAATATAAAATAATCAAATCTAAAAATTTTGAAAAAATGTATTTATTATCCCGTGCTTAATAATCTAACTTAACAATCTTTATATCTGAAATAAATAAATGAAAAAATTCATCACTAACTAATTTACTGAATTTTCCAATGCAATGTTGTTGAAAATAAAAACATGTCTCCCCGGTTACCGGTAGTATCAGTTTTTCGATGTGTTGAAGCTTACGGTTATCAATGAATCTAAATTTCAACGAAACCAACGAAATTTATGTGAGTCAAAATTTCAAAGCCAACGCTTAAATTCTGTAACTAACAAAATCAAGTTTAATTTGTCATCATCAATATACTATGATTAATAAAGGAAAACACCGTTTTAATTGTTTGATTAAAATCAGTAGAAATTATTAATTATGCATTCATAATTTGGTCGGTGGTAACGATTTCGTTGATTATGAATAATGTAAGTATGTAACATTCAGCGATTTGCCTTAATTGAGTTGATTTAATTGTTGGAAACTCATTTACGATGAATTCGACCCAAATGTATAAAATTCATCTTAGGGACACCACACTCATGTTGTTACTTTACGTATAATTAAGTGTCTCATTGTTATTTCTCAACACTAATAAAAGTATAGGACACCTTAATATAAATAAAATAAAATACACTAAATAAAAAAATAACAGTAAATATATATATAAAATGATTGTATAAAACATAATATAAGTAAAACAAAAAAATTAATAGACTCCATCTCTATGGGGGAGAGCGGTGGTAAGTCTTGGAGATGTTACTTGGTCTGATAGGCGCTACTAATCCTTTTAAAGGAAAAGAATAATCTTTTCGAATGTGCCCTTCATTATAGGAGGCCAGCTTTAAACATGAACTCTCAACTATATGTAGAGGGTTTGAATGACCAACACCTAGATCCCCAGCAACCCCATCCTCAGGAACATATGGCTCCTAGAGGTAATCATGTCATTGCTCCTAAGGGCAATCATTATCTAAGTTGGAGCTGAAGCTCCCAACTGGGACTTAATCAACGTTTTGAGTGTCCTCAACGTCACCCTATTTCTTTTAACAAAGTATTCATAATTTACTTTTGTTTTTTTGTTTTGATCATTCATAAAGGTTAGTGGTGTAGGCTTTTATGTAACCTCCACCATTATGAGTAAGTAGTCATTTTTACTCTTAGGGACGTGGGAGTAGCCTTAATTAGAGAATTACATACTTTTTGATTATGTATTTGATTTCATGTTTTAGATTATTCTGTATTTTGTGCTAAATTTAGTTGATTTATGATAAGGAACTGTAACAACTTTAAAAAAGTTGATTAACATCGTAATGAGTAATCTTGGCAAGTGGACCTTAAGGATAAATGCGCCTATGAGAGATTTAACAAGCATGATTCACTTAGTCTTCATATGCTACTACTTTGATACTTAGGATGAAACGAAATCTTTGAGAGTGTTTTTCATATTTGAATTCACACCATTTAAAGTACTACGCGTTATTCTATTTTTATTTTAATCCTTAAACTAACAACAATTGCTTGCTCAAACTAGAGTCTAGAGACCTAACTGGTGCTTAGTGACAAGGTCTCTGTAGGATTGATATTTTTATTATACGATAAAACTCCTGCACTTGCAAGCAATATCAAGTTTTTGTTAACAAAAACAATTTTTAATGAAAGACATATATGGTTAAAAAAAATATCCTATTATGGTTTGTAATAAAAAAAATATATCCTTACGATATGCAATATCACAAACAAGTAATGTAGTATTCATCTTTGTTTATTTTTATAAAAATATACTACATATAGTTACTCATTATGAGTGCACTTATGAATATCAGTTTATTTTAGGATTGTAAGGGTGTTTATTTTTTAGCTATTTATAGAATTCAAGATGCATTTGTTTTATTTTATTCAACATTACCTTATAATAAATACTACACCTTCACATATTCATATTGATGAGGATCTCCATAGCCTTATCTTTTGTTCTTAATAGTTTAGGGTTTAGGACTTTATGTTAAGGCTATTTTAGGATATTTAAGTTGTATTTATCTTTGTGGCTCGTTGTTATGGTTTGATAACCATCCTCAAGCTTGATAACCATTTTTCTTTGTATTTTGTTTGGGTCTGTTTTGACCTTGCTTAGGTTTTATGGTCTTGGTCTTTGCATGGCCATTTACTTCTTTTTAGATCATGTTTAGGCTTTCTCTCTCTAAACTATAGGTTCCATCTCTAGGTTTAGTAGTTAGGTTAATTGAACCACCTTATGTTAGGTTTAGTTAGCTTCCTTAATAAGACAAGGAAGTCTATAAATAGCAGAAGTCTATCTTATTTGGACACTTTAAGTCACTTGAATAAAATCACAAGTTTTAATGAGAAGCATTTCTTTCTCTATTTCTAAGAGTTGAGCTAAACTCTAGCTTGATCTTATCAACAAAGCACGTCCATTGTGGTGATCACTCATTGGTTTATCATTCACTGAAAGGTAGCGCCTAGAATTCAATCTTCATTTCTTTTTATTCATGTTTCTTTTCTTAGTTTTTGCATTAGGGATCCTTATCCCCACATCATAAGCATTTCGGCCTATACGTAAAACCGAAAAGAGATGATGATTTTGATGATGATTGAGTGCTTAGAGATCAAGCAATAGTCTCTTAAATATATCTAGAACAAGAATTAAAGAATATTCCTACATTACATATTAATGTGCCCAATCAATATACATAATCCTTAGTTATCATTATCCAACTTAATTGAAGAGAGAGATTTATGTGAGGTATATTAGGAAATCAAACAATAGATAGTCGTTGAAACCAAAGTCTTTAATCATTTCCTTAATTCTTGTGTATAACCTTAGATGATTAAGAAATAGAACAAATGAAGTAGTATATTAGACCAATCATAGTGGCACTTTCAACTATATTCCAAAGATTTTTGAGTTATATGCATAACATATAGAACGAAATAAAAATATCATATTCTAATTGATCATTATTTGGTTGTTGAGTACATTACACATGAGAGCTATGGGTTCCTATCACATGCTTGCTAACTAATTTTGGTAGTCAAGTAAGTAACTTAAGAGTTAAAGGTACTCCAAATATCACAAGACTCAGATGGTAACCTTATGGTTAAGAATGTGGCAACAAAAATTAATTGGGGGATATTTTAAACAATAAAGACAATGTCACGCACCCCACCAACCATATTTTAAAAACATTGGTTTTTTGAAAAATATTTAGGCTCAAAGACTTTTCCATTTGGTAACTAGTTGTGAAAATAAAATCATCTAATTGTTAATATTAATTTTCAGATTGTTTGAGGTTGGCCAAAATCCGTTTGACTGACGGACTAAAACTTATCTTTGACTAACCCTAGTTAAGAAACCTCAATTAGGAATCAAACATGTCATTCATCTATCAAGGTTGTGTACAATATATGACGATGCATTTTCTTGTGTTTGGTTAAAGAAAAAATAAAAAGGAAAAATGATGTTATAGAACTGATCTATCTGATATGGGTATCAGACTTAGTTATGTAATGATTCAGGCGGTATGTAATGATCTAGTTGGTATGTAATGGTCTAGATGATATGGATATGATTTGGACGATATACGTATGATCTGATTAATATGAGGGTTACTTGGCCCGAATCCAATCTGGTGATCTTTTAAGGTAGGGGGTGAAATATGGTGCCACCTACAAGTACACTTGGATGTTTAAGTTAGTAACTGGTATATCAAATCTTAAGCTTAAGAGAAGAAGAATGGACATACCTCACATGTGGTAAATTGGTGGTATTTATAGAAGTCAAGAAGTGATTTTTTACCTTGATTCGTTTGTCAGTTTTTTCTGTAAAGTTCAGGGAAAGCTAACATAGGTGTAGACATTTCTGACATAATTTTAGGTGTTAATCAGTATGCCCCAGCATAACTCTCAACCTCTATTTGATACCGATTTGTTAGCAATACTAGTTATTAAGGGTTCCATGGGAAACAATACTATGGGAGCCATTGAGATATCAGATGTAGTCATTTAGCTAATGGTATAGGCCTTATGATACTAGTATCAGTATCAGGCCCAGATCATTTACCACCCAGCCTATTGACGTGACTTAAGAGTTGCTTCATTTGGCTAATATGAGTTGGCACTAAAGATTTTAAGAGATACCAGTGTTGTAAGTTTTGATTTGAAAATTTCCACCGTTATGGTTTTTCTCCACTTCGGATTGTATTCTTTTTCAGAGCTAACTCTTTGAGAATGCCATGTGGGAATTCCTAATTAGGTATGCCACTTTATTTTTATGTGTCATCATTTGATATGTGAATTATTGAGCCTGCATGTTGTAATCATTGCGTCTTATGGTTGCGCGCTTATTTTGCCCTAATGTTCAACTATAAAATAGGGCCTAATCATCTGTTTCTCCCACTTCAGATTTATTTCTCGCATATCATATAATCATTAATTTGTTATACGTTATCATATTAATGAACATTGTATTTGCTAGTCGTACTCACATCGAGCAATCTAGTAATATAGTTAACTATTGTTGTTGTTGGGGCTACTACCACTCTCAGGGAAAATAACTATTTCATTTGATTTCAACCACTTTATGGGCTAAGTAAAATAATTTTAGTAGTCGTAATCACAACGGATGATCTAGCAATATAGTTAAGTCTTGTTGCTCATGGGGGTACTACCATTCCTGGGTAAAACTTAACCATCTCATCTAATTTCTGCCCCCCTCCAGGTTCGAACTAAAAAAATTGTTAGTTGTACCATATCGGGCGATCTAATAATGTGTTGCACTTTGGGGATGAAAATTACCAATCATACTCATATCGAATGATTAGTTTTGTCACTCGCCCATGCTAAGTTACTAGTCAGATTCATATCAAGTGACTAGCTTTATCGCTTGTTAGGCTCTCAGGTATTAGCTGCTCTTAGGGCTTCTTAAAATGAGATCTCAATTATATTCTTGATGTTATAGAAACCTATATGCTTTAAAATTTACATGAAATATAATGAAGTCATGTCAAATAGTAATATGTATAGAAACCATACTTAAGGCCTGCATGAGCCTTATTATAACCTGTATGATGTTCTGGTTATACTCAATGAGTGGACTAAAATGCTAATTCAGGATATTCAATGTTGATGCAAGATGTCAATCCTAAGTGGTTAGTTTTGGTTCTAGATGCAATCCAAGGTGCTAAGTGTTGACCCGAGGTGCTAATCCAGGATGCTAAATGTTGTTTCTTGATGAAAATTTTAGAGACCAAATTAGAATCCGAGGTGCAAATCCCAGGTACTAAATGTTACTCCTTCTTGATAATTATGAAGACTAAGTTAGTACTCCAAATTGTTAAAAGTTGCTCCTTGATGATAATTTTGGGGACTATTAGAATTCGGTGTGCAAATTTGAGATGATAAATGTTGCTCCTTGATGACAATTTTAAAGACAGTTAGAATCTGAGGTGCAAATCCAAGATGTTAAATGTTTCTCCTTGATGACACTCATGGAGACTAAGTTATGATTTGGGATGCCAAAAAGATACTCCTCGATGACTCTTCTCGAGCCTAAGTTATGATCCAGAATGCCAAATATTGTTCATCGATATGTGATGTGATACTTTTATATCTACATTTGGTAAGTGCACCAATTGTTTAACCAAGTATAAATCGGTATTGTTGCCACAGGGATTGAGCCCAAGTACCGCAATCTTAGGGTGACATTATCTGAACTACATCGTAGAATTTGTTTATATTGTCAGAAATTTTAAGAATTAAATACTCGTTTTTGATGTTTTTTAGGAATTGATAAGTAAGATAGTTATGGGATGAAAAAAATACAGATAGAAGGATTCAAATGAAATTTCCTCTTTAGCTTTGAAATGGACTCTTACAAAATACAAGTGAATTGGCAAATGAAGATTAATTCACAGATAGTTGAAGCCTAATTCTGTAGGTCAAAGCCCCTAATTTACCTCCTTATAACCCTTTCCTTAAGTATTCAAAAGTTGATGGATCGATTTACGTAAATTATGAAGATCCCTTAATAGGAGACGCCTAATCCCTTAGGTAAACTCAAATTAGGTTGAGATTTCTTGTTCAAAGCTAGAAGCCATGATTCCTCTATAAAATCTAACTCTTAGTGTGGATGATTAATCCATTTGCATCTCCATTGTAGCTTTGCATTTACTTAAGCTTTGCTTCAAAAGCCATTCCTCTCAATTTAGAGGACTTAGTTACTCATGGAGGAAGAGAGAAGATGAACCACGATGGAGGAAGAATTCGTGATGAGAGAAAGAGAAAAATTTTAAGGATTTTAAGTAAAATCTGAATTTATGATTGTATATGTTCATTTTTACAAGTAATGGGTCCATATATAGACAACTAGATAATTAAATGTGAGAGAACTTAAATTACAATTGTGTCACTCAACCAACTAACTAAAACTTTAATAATTAGGCATGAAATCAAGCGTAGTAACGCTTACACTAACATGCTAACACGTAAATAACATAGATACACACAGAGGGTTGGGCGTACCAACGCCCATAAATAGAATTGATGAGAATAATTTATGCAATTTTGTGTGCCAATGTTCCAATAATGCAGGTTTTATGAGTAGCATGTGCATTTCAGGTGTGGTAACACCTACATCCAGCGTGCCACCACTTGATGATGAAAAGAATCAAGTCTCTAGACTATGCTCAGCGTGGTGACGCCTTTAAGGAGCGTACTTACGTGTAAATGAGTTAAGTGACTAGACCTTTGAAGTGTACCAATGCTCACAGAGTTGTGTGGTAACACCCATTAACAGAGGCAAAGCAAGGTTTCTTTGTTGACCGGTGTGGGTACGCCCTTAGGGGGCATGCTTACATGCATTTTATAGGTAAATTCTTTCTTTCTTTGTGGCCTGTTACTTTGACCTACACCATTTTAACACAACAATTTATTAACTATATAATAATTAACTCTAATTAACTTGAATATAAGACTTAACTTAGAATTTCACAATATTTGTAATTTCCTAATATCGATTATTATTTTAAATACAAATAGCTCATAATTAAGTGGGAAGTTAGGTTAATAATTAAGTCTCTTTGAAACTTATCAATGCCAATATAAGGTGCTAAGTGTTGGTTCAGGTGTGTAAATCTAGGATGTTAAAGGTTTCTCATTGATGACAATTTGAAGACTAAGTCAAAATATAGGATGAAAATATGGGATTCTAAAACGATGCTCCTCAATGTCGATTCGAGGTGCTGAGTGTTGATCCATGATGCAAATGTAAGATGCTAAAAGTTGATCCAGGATGTCTCTCTAGCAAGTTAAGTACTGATTTGGGATGCTAATGTAGATCTGAGAAGCCATATACGGGATACTAAATGATGATGTGGGAATAACTTCAGTGGGTTCCATTTGGCGTTCTAATGTTTTTTTGGGTATAAGGTACCAGACTTAGGTATGTAATGATCTGGTCGGTATGGGTATTGGTACAGAGTTAGACTTATAAGGGGGTTGAATAAGTCTTAAACTCTTTTTCTAAAAAATTCTACAGACCGCTTTAGTGAAATATACAATTTTAACAGACTGGAGAAAGGAAATAGAGAAACACACAGCGAAATTTATCCTGGTTCACTTCCAACTCAAAAGCTATGTCCAATCCCTTCAGACCGAAGATTTTTCACTATTATAAAATGCCTTTACAATCTGCACTCGCCCAGTGTACAAGTATTCTTAACTTCAGGCACTTCTGGCTTATCCCAAGTATTCTTGACACTAGCCACTCCTGACTAAAAACCCAAGTATTCTTCCAAAAGCCTCTTTAGGCCACAATGTTTTCCAACACCAACAGATTCTAGCAACACACTAGAATGCATAATATGATGGTAAAGAGAGTATTTAAAATTACAACCAAATAACTCAATGTACAAAGATATGAAATAATTGTAGGGTACACTAAGCTACAGACTACTATAAGTCACAGTCTGCACTAAGTAGAACTACAAAGAGGACTTAAGTAATGAATACAAGAACTTAGAAACTTTAAGAAAAAGTCTCTCAGACTTTGGTTTCTAAAAGATAGAATTCAAGTATATGAACAACGTAATTGCGTAGCTTGTATATATTGGAACTTCTTTTTTTTTGAATTCTGGAGTTTCTTGTATTTATAGTCCTTCTGAAAATATTAGTTGGCTAGCTTCAAAGGATGTTGATCTCTTCAGGGTTACGATGTCAGTGAGTGCAGACACATGCTTCAAAGAAGTTTCCTTATCTGAGAAACTTCGAAAGTCTTCAGCAAAAGATCCCTTTTACTTATATACTTTAGGAAAGTACGTACATTCTATAGTAGTTAACCTTAGGCTATCCGTTCTGATCAGGTTCAACTTTTCTAACACCTTGAGACATGTGAGGCAATTTTCTTGATACGCATGAAAAAGTCTTCAACTTTTTTGTTGATTGCCTTCTTTAATGCTAGCTTCAAAGAAAACATGAAAAAGTTCATGCAGCTTTATTTTTGGAATGGAGAGATTCTTTTCAAGAACTCGAAGAGTCACAGATCTTCTCGTGGTCTGAAGACACAAAGATAGACTTGATCCAGTGAAGCTTGAAAGAGTGCGACTTCTTCATTTCAGAAATGAATTGATTTTTACGGACTCCCCCTTTCTTTTACAAATGGAGCTCTATGGACTCCTGACACACTTCAACGGAATTGTTAGGCAAACAAATAGTACAGACTTCATTTTAGCTGAGAGTCTTGATGTGTATTATTAACAAATCACATAAGGTTCATACTGCTCAACCATGAGTTTAGACTTTACTCTAACAGGTATGATCTGACCGATAGAGGGTTCCCTGACTTGAGTCCAATATGGTATCCTTCCAAGGTGAGAGGTAAAATATGGTGCCACCTATCTGATGCTTAAGTCAATAACCAGTTCATGGTACAAAGTTAGACTTAGAAGGGGGTTGAATAAGTCTTAAACTCTTTTTCAAAAATTTTATGGACAGCTCAATAGATTAAAGATAGTTAAATAAATTTACAGACCCGAGAAGGAATCACGTAATGGAATTATCCTGGTTCACTTCCAATACAGAAGCTATGTCCAGTCCCTTCAGACTGAAGAATTTTCACTATTGTAAAAAGCACCTTTACAATATCTGCACCAGCCCAGTACAATAAGTATTTTTGACTTCAGCCACTTCTGACTTATAACCCAAGTATTATTTTAAAGAGCCACTCCTGGCTATAGACACCCAAGTATTCTTTCAAAAACTTCTTTAGGTCACAAGTGTTTCCCACATTAACAGACTCTAGCAACACACCAGATCTTACAAAAAGTAATGATAAAGAGTTTTGATGTTACAACAAATAACTCAGCGTACAGGGATATGAAATGGTAATATAGGTACACTGAGCTACAGACTATTATAAGTCAAGGTCTGCCGGAAGCATAACTATAAAGAATACTTAAGTGGTGAAATACAAGAACTTATAAACTTTTAGGAGACTTTTGGCTTCTGAGAAAGATTAAAAAGAGTTGAATGATTAGGGCGAAAAATCTCTATTGAATTTCAAAGCTTCTTATATTTATAGTCCTCCATGAGATAGTCATTGATTCATCTTGAAGTATGTTGCTCTTCTTGAGGATTGTATTGTCAACGAGTACAGAGGCATGCTTCAGAATTAATTCTTTAAATGGATCGTCTCAATGGTCTTCAAACAAAAGACCCATTTTGTTTGTCTTCTTTGAGTAAGTAAGTACATTTTCATAACAGTTGACCTTAGGCTGTCTGTTCTACGTAAGTTCAGCTTTTGTTGACACATTGGAATATGTGAAACAATTTTCTTGATTTCTGTGAGCAAGCTTCAACTTTTTTGTTAATTGCCTTTTTGATGATAGACACAGATTTTGAATATGAAAGTCCATGCAGCTCTTTGTTTAGAAAGCAAGGATCCTTTATGTGTGTTGAAACATGAAAGAGAGAACTTCATCTTGAGGTTTGTATCTTCACAAAGGCTTGATAGATTTGAAGTCTTTAGAGAGTGCAGACTCTTCTTGATATGAACGAATTTGAGTTTTACGAACTCCCCCTATTCTTTGTAATTGGAGTTCTACGAACTCCATGTCATACTTGAACAGAATCATTAGATAAACAAGCGTACAAACTTCACTTTAGCTAAAGAGTCTTGATGTATATTATTAACAAATTATATAGGGTTCAGACTTGATTCTAACACCAGTATATTGAAGCTTAAGCTTGAGGGGGGAAGAATAGACATACCTCACGTATAGTAAACGAGTGGTATTTATAGAAGTCGAGAAGTAATCCTTTGCTTTGGTTCTTGGATCAACACTTTTCTGTGAAGTTCTAGAAAAGCTGACATAGGTGTAGGTATTTCTGACACAGTTATAGGTATTAATTGGTATACCCTCATCATGACTCTTAACCTTTATTTGATACCAGTTTGTTAATAATATTGGTTATTAGAGGTTACATAGGGAACAATATTATGGGAGTCATTGTGATGTTAGATATAGTCATTTAGCTACTGATATGGACCTAATTGGCTTAGATCAAAAACAAAACTTAAAAGTTTTCTAACCCATATTTCTCTCAATTCAATTTTTAATATTTTTTTCTCCTTTTGATTTTTTTCCTTCCACTTTTCTTTATTGCCAAACAACGGGCTTGTATTGGACAGGATAATGTGTGGCTAAAGATTACCTTGTAAAGTGAGTGAAACTGAGGTTGACTTGGTTAAATTTTTCGTTGAGATATGTTGGGAAATTGGTTGACTGAGGCGTGTGGAATCACACTGTCCTTAAGGGTTTATGCGCCTAAGGCGTGACCCCCCAGGATACAGCAGTCCTTCTGTGCAACACAGGAAGCAGAACTCACAAAAGGTAGATTTTTCCGATGTAAACCCAGAACGGAAAGTATCTCTTAAAAATAGGCAAGTCAGATATGAATTTTCTAATAAAGGAATATAGCGGAAATAAATTGGTCAATTAAATCTCGTTAATGATAAAGACGTTACAGAATAATTAATTTAAACGGGAATTAATTGACACATTTAATTATAGTAACCGCATCAAATATTATTTCTCATTTAAAACGTAAATCATAACTTCTGATTTTAATAAGTGATTAAAAACTTTTGAAATATAAATAAAATTTCTAACAATCCCCCACATATTTCAAAAGTTTTTTTTTAAAAAAAATTAGGTTTACATCATAGTGCAAATGCATCAGATCTGGTGTCTTCTGGACTAAAAACCAGACCCTAGACAGATAAACTTAACTTACAGTGAATTGGTGAAGCAAAGCTTCTATGAACCAAAATCACTTTAATGTAAGATAGCGGTCTACCTATCACATTACACTTCCCGACTCTTTTTGCTGTTTTCGCCATTTTGCGCGAATAGGCCTTGCGCGTGCCTGGTGATTCATGAGTGCTCTAGAAATTTCGCCATTTAATTTCATAGGAGCGGCCCCACTCCACACTCACATAGGTGTTTCCATCAAGTGTATAATGCACTTTTATACACCACCCATAAGGGATATGGAAATCATTAAAAGCTTTTAAGCTTAACCATCATTCAGTGCAGTCTAGCACTTCTCACATACACCATAAGAAGAGAAAAATAAAAGAGTGCTAGCAAGACTAACTAAGTGACTTGTTATTACCCATATGAACCTTCTTCATGGGATCTCCAATCACAAAGGTTGGGTTCCCATCACTGTTAGTTACAAATGGCTAAGTCTCATTCCCCTCGGTGTTTGACTCACTAGTTTTTCACTTTGTGAGTCTCAAGATCAAAATAATCTTTGATCCATGATTTGTAGCTACGTTACTTAATTATAATATACATGTACATGTCTCAATATAAATATTGTTATTTGTTTTTGCCTATTGGCAATCACAATATACGCTTATTAGCCTTAAAATTTACCAAGTAAAACAATAACTTGGTCTCCATTTTATAATTTAGATGACTCAAGTCTACTTAGATGAATTCTAAGTGACAACTCCTCTTTTGAGGGTAAAATAAATTCACGTAGGAATTTATTCTCAGAAAAATTATTCATCATTGTGTCATTAAAATACAATGGAACACATAATATCAAAATTTATTCATGATAACTCCGTCAAGAATAAAATAAATTCATTTATGAATTTATTCTCGTTTAAATTATTGGATTCTATCAACATCATATTTGCATCACCATATCATTGGTATGGTGGAAATCATTGCATAAAAATCTCATTAAAATTAGATTCAATAATCTTCCAATAATTTAAACACTTCTATTACACAACAAAATCATTTTTTTAAAGAACACCACTTATCATAAGGGATCTTATATAACCTTGATGAGAATTTTCTCTAAAATAATAATATATTTTTAAAATATATTATCACACTTCCTTACAATCATATTTGAGCTTAAAATCATATTTGTTTCATAACAATCACATATTTAAGCTACTTATTAAATCATATTAAATAACATAACTTATCGTACCATATCATGTAGACATCAAAATAATATTTGAAACACAAATAATATCATCGTCATGTCATGTGTTACACATCATCAAGTTTAATTTCACAAATCATCATAGATAGACTCATCATCATCTTTGTCCTTTTTTTTATTAAACACATTAAATGCCATGCATATCACAAATTACAAAAACTCCCATAACAAAACATTTTTGGCTATCAATTTTCAACGGTTAAAATGTAATAATTTCATTACATTTATATTACAAATTAATAGTAGTAAATATGAACAACACCACTATTCTTTACTTCAACAACAATTATTATAATTTTTTTTTATTTTCATTAACGCAAGAGTTATAAAGAATATAATTAACTTGACATTTACAAATATGTGCACAACTTTATCATAAAGAATATATGACAAGGCACCACTCATACATCTTGAACAAAATAGTTTCTATTCTCTTTCTTAGGAAATACACACCATAACATATACATGTAGTCCAATATATCCAAATATACCATATATTATTAATCTCATTTTTTTATGTGATATCCAAAGTCTTCTCATACTTGCAACATCATACGCAATACTATAAAATAACTCAAAGTTATGTCACCAAAATAGAATTTATTTCATTTGAATAGTCATGAATTCATGTGCTTATAAACATCCATTTAGCATTTCAAACAAATAAATACATAAATGGCAAATTAACATTCATCATCATGTTTTTTTTTTTGCTAATTGAGTGCTAAGGTAAAGAGAATTCAACACCTTAGAGACAACAAAATGAAATGGCATCCTAGACATATTTAGAATCAAACTCTATAGCAAGATGAGACTTTAAAAAAAAAATAAAAATCAAGTCTCTTATAAATTTGAACACAAATTTTTAGCAAAAACAATAACTCAATATTTAGCATATACATATATGTCATGGATCACACATAATATATTCAGATTAAGTTTCAACCATAGTTTCAACATCATGATATTCATATATCAAGTAGTTCACCCATTTTTTTTTAACAATTAATAATACAATTATTAAATATAACAAGGAAAACCAAAAATAGATTTCATCATCATCTTAAAAAGGAATAACACATTTTTTTTGATATTCTGTTCATAACAATAATAATTAGTGTAGAAAACACTCATCAATATCAACATTACTATGACTAGAAAGTTACACAAATGTAACAAGTTATGCATATTAAATTGCAATAAAAAGTTATTAGGATTTTTTTTAAAAAAAATGTATTCATCCCTGTTACTCACGACGACAGGCAGACAAATTTAAAGAATTTTCACCAGGTATACAAATTTCAATAAGCCTTATGCAATATATCACCACCACGTTAATGGTCACAATGAAAGAAATAGAGACAAGACCAACATAACATCACAACCATAAAACTAACCAATATACCACTCTTAGTATTTAATATACCAAAGCTCAAATTTTGAGTTTAATACATTTTTTAATTATTTCAAGACGACAAGCGCATCTTTATCTTTATCAACAAGAACACTAAGATATAAATTTTAGCAAATATAATGCATCATAATTTTTCAAAATTATTTGCTTTGAATGTAATTATGTAAATCATCAAATATCATTGATATAACATTTCATCCATTCAAATAGCACAAGTATATATAACAACTAGTGAACTTTTCCAAATTTTTTTCAAATATAGCATTCTATTTTAATCATTAATATAGCTTTCACAAAATAGCATACAATTGCATAAAAATATTTTTCTACACTTTTTAATTAGATTAGGACTAGTAACAGTATGCTAAAAACAAACTCAACAGACCAATTATCCATTTTTTTTTAAAAACCATCAAATTCCAATACGTTAATACATCATAATCTATTAAAATTATTTGCTTCAAAGGTAGTGTCCACATTGAAATGATGCAACAAGAGGGCTAGCTTATGAAAGGAAACTAAATTCTCTGAAACTAAAATAAATTATAATCATCACTATATGATTCAAGATTTCATGCAATATTATAATAATTAAAGACATTATATTTTTTATATATATCACAAAAAAAATGTTAAGTCCATCAACAATCAGACATAAATCTATAACCTCTTTATATTCATCCCAAACTACTTTTATTTATTTTATTTTTAAAAAAAATATTTAAAAATCAAGCACAACTTATCGGATTATGAAACAAATGAGCATGTTAGAAGATTGAAGTCATGAGAGCTTTCTTGATTTACTACCCGGACATAAGATATAAAATGTACTTACTTGACATACAAAGTATGGAGCCAAACTAACAGTGTCACTTTCGGTTACCACTGATCACTTTGGTTGCGCCACTTTTAAACGGGAAATAAACCCTTAAGATTGTTGGGAAATTGGTTGACTGAGGCGTGTGGAATCACACTGTCCTTAAGGGTTTATGCGCCTAAGGCGTGACCCCCAGGATACAGCAGTCCTTCTGTGCAACACAGGAAGCAGAACTCACAAAAGGTAGATTTTTCCGATGTAAACCCAGAACGGAAAGTATCTCTTAAAAATAGGCAAGTCAGATGTGAATTTTCTAATAAAGGAATATAGCGGAAATAAATTGGTCAATTAAATCCCGCTAATGATAAAGACGTTACAGAATAATTAATTTAAACAGGAATTAATTGACACATTTAATTATAGTAACCGCATCAAATATTATTTCTCATTTAAAACGTAAATCATAACTTCTGATTTTAATAAGTGATTAAAAATTTTTTTGAAATATAAATAAAATCTCTAACAGATGTAACTATATGGCACAACAATGGGACTTGATGTTGTCTCTATGTGAATTGCTCAAGTCAAATTTATGCAACCCATTATAATAAATTTTAATATAAAAAAAACTTATGTCAAATTAGTTTATATCTTAATAACATATATTAATATTAAAATGAATAAAAAAAGCTTTGTATGGTCTAAATTTTAAATTATAATAATTTAAATTTAATACTGTTTGAGTTACACGATAATTTATAATTACTATGCAAAAAGTCTAGTATAAATAAATTAGAAGCCGGAATGGGACACTTTTATTTTGTGAAAATAAATAAATAAAAAAGTGTTGAAAAAGAAGAAAAGGATGGGCAGAAGTTGAAGATAACGAAAAGGACAAGGAAAACAAGTATGAACGTTTGGCAATAATATAAAAATAAACTCTGTAGAATGGAAAAGAAAGGGCGTGCAAGAAGCACGAGAATTGACACTTTCAAAAAGATCCATCAAAGATTTGGTAGGTGACACTTGAAATAATATTACACTCTCAGGACCCAGGACCAGGGGAAAACACTCACTTAAAGTTCATGCAAGGTCTCCATCATCACACATATGTGATTGCGACCTACAACAAATTTTTTAAGGTCGAAAGTCAAAGATTAATCATTTCAAGATAAAAATTGTTTATTCTATATGTATAAAGTATTTAATTCTAAAGACATGTCATAGAAAAATACTCAATTTAAATATAGAGCGGGTTTTAAGGTTTTATTTACGTATCAAAAGACTTTAATTTTCATGGATTATAAAAAGGAACAAAAATTATTAAAATTTATCTTATTTTTTAACAAAAATTAAATTTAAATTTTTAATCACACGTTTAAATTACTTAACTATTTATCAATTGTATTAAATTTTATTTTTGGGTTGATTTTAATTGAACTCCACAGAAAATTGGATTCAAATCCATACAAATATTTTTGGAAAAAAACAAACAAGAGAGATAAAATAAGAACGAAAGTGATGCATGCTGAAGATTCTGGTCATATAGGGAAGGAAATAAGATATGAGACGATTCTTGTGATGTATATATGTTAATATGCTCATAGATGGTCCTAAACAACATTCATCTAAATTGCCTTTAGATTTCGATAGGAAAATACTATTTCTTCATCAGTGTTGTTTCACTTTCACATATTCAAACTCCCTCCAACTTTACAATCTTCTTGCTATGTCCCTGTTGATATTAATCATGTTTTAAGGGGTTAATTGATTTAATGAAAAATGTACACACAATTTACAATCGCGATTTTAAATAATCAAACATATAGGAAGAGATGTTAACATATGTTAAGCTTCATGGACTAGTTCAACCCCAAAATACGTGAGTTTAGGTATAGAAATTACATGTCTAAATTTATTCAGATTTTTTAACCCACTTTTAACGAAATATAAAGTTGACTATTTAAAAAAGAGTGACTATGAGTTCCAATCACTACTTTTAAGGTCAAATTTATTCTAGTATTTGTTAGTTTCATTCGATAAAGTTATTTATCTATGTGTTTTTGGATAACCTTATCTATACAATTTTTTATTATACCTTTTTCACATGTCAATTTTATGTTATTTTTAATTAAAATTTGTTTTTGAATTAGTGTTTAATAACTTTTTTAATTAAGAAAATTGTCCTTTTTTTATTTTAATTGAATAATTGTCACTATTTGTAATTTAAAAATTGTTCTTGATGTGGTTTTTTTAATAGATTTTAAAGGTTTTGAAAGAAAAAAAAAGAAAAAGTGTTGAATTTTTGCTTAATTGTAAAACACTAGTTGTAAATTTCCTATTTCTGTTTTGTTCATTATTAGATTGGGCTTAAATTTTAATATCATGATCCTAACATCTGACCTTCATTTTGAAGGATCAAATATTGTTTTGGAGTTGCTATTGAAGGCATTTCTCCTCAATTAGCGGGCTACTTGTTAGGTGAACAAACAAAACTTTGGTCATTTCACCTCAATGAACGGTTTGCTCGTTAAAGAGAGATCTTTATAGCATCACATGTATATTTCTCCCAAAAGGCCATAAAAAGGGTATGAGTCGAGAATTAGAGGATCTTTAGTTCGTGAGAAGGTATGAGCATTATGTGGATGTTCTCTGACATCATCTCAAAACTTAAAGATGAAAGATCTCTTCCAGTTTTCTTTCTTCTTTTTTTTTTGCTTTTTATTGATCCTTTTGTATTTTATTTGTCTTCTAACAATTAAAGAAAATGAATATATTGAATATTTCTAATCAAACTATTTACTACAAATGTTTTTTTTGGCTAAAAAATGCAATTTTTGAAAATTGTGGTTGTTTGTTACCCGAACTCAATTGTAACAAAATTTAACCTGGAAAAGGTTCAAGCGTGACTAGATTGTAACTAACTCACTAAAAATATTGGAGGAATTCTTAACTTAACGAGTCCAGTGTGAAAAGTGACACCGGGAGGGGAAACACTTGTGACTTCTTCTACATTTATGTCACACTTTCTTTCACTTTTCTCCTATCTCATTGCTTATACCCAAAAGTTGCTAAGCCCAGTTTGTTCTAATGAGTCCATCTAACTTATCTGGAAAATAATGAGTTTGAATATTTTAAAAATTAAAGTTCAAAGTTAGTTAATATTTTTTTATTCATGCTCATGTTCATTATAGATGAGATACTTTCAATTTTTGTTTTGTAAAACTATAAGGGTAATTAAGAAAAATTAATTTAAGGGTCGATCAACCATAAAAATAGACATAGACGATTTCTACCCTTAAATTGAAGTCTGAATTAATCAGACCTAAAAAAACCCATAAACTGTAAAGATATAAAAATTTGTAGATTTTGTGTATACACAATTGTGGGCAAGTATGTTGTTTCTTATATAAAGTAGTAAGGGAGTAACGTTGATAAGGGATTACTTTAAGTTACTGTAAATTTTTAACATATGTTTCATTCCTGTCAAAATTAAAGATTTTTAAGTTATAAGATAAATTTTACAATGATAATGATGATGAAATAAGTGTATTTAGCAAATATTTCTCAATAATTTTGTTTCTCAAGAATTATAGGGTGTGTTTAGTTATAGAAAATTATTTTAATTTTTTAATAACTAGAAAAATTTTAAAAACCCGTTTAGATAATGTGACAGTTTTACAATTTGGAAAACTAAAAAACTAAAAAAGTTGTTCAAGTTCCAAATTTTTTTCAAACATTTTTTTAATTCAAATTAATTGAGATGATAATATTGTATAGTATATGCATCACATAAAACTTGTGACAAAAATTTAAAGTAATATTAAAACAAGAGCAAATGAGTTTGTGTTTAAATATATTTTAAAATAGTTACAAAGAATAATAAAAATATTATCATGATACATCATAAAAATTGAAAAAAAGGTGGGGGAACCAGAGTTGTCACGATAGGAAAGATAAAAAAATGACTATAAGGAACCAACGATTCTCTCTTCTTAAACAACCTATATCCTCCACACTTAATCAACATTTGATAGATTATCCAACCCCGAGCAATCTTAGTTATTGGTGGGGCTTCGGTTCGTTAGCTGGTATTTGTTTAGTCATTCAGATAGTGACTGGCGTTTTTTTAGCTATGCATTACACACCTCATGTGGATCTAGCTTTCAACAGCGTAGAACACGTTATGAGAGATGTTGAAGGGGGCTGGTTGCTCCGTTATATGCATGCTAATGGGGCAAGTATGTTTCTCATTGTGGTTCACCTTCATATTTTTCGTGGTCTATATCATGCGAGTTATAGCAGTCCTAGGGAATTTGTTCGGTGTCTCGGAGTTGTAATCTTCCTATTAATGATTGTGACAGCTTTTACAGGATACGTACTACCTTGGGGTCAGATGAGCTTTTGGGGAGCTACAGTAATTACAAGCTTAGCTAGCGCCATACCTGTAGTAGGAGATACCACGAAATATTAAATCTTAAATTTAACAAAAAATAAAAATGTAAATCGATAGATATGGTGGGGTTGGTCTTTCCGCTAATAATTAACTTATAATATAGATAAGGTCTTTACAACCTTTTATCATTTCTTTTGTTAAGCAAGATTGCAGGAAAGCCAATTCAATATTTAAGAATGATAATACTAATTTAAATGAACAATTCAAGTTGTCATGTTTCTAATTTTAAAAAATTTGTAGCAGTAAAACTTTTCGAATTAGTAGCAATTTGTTTCATATTCTCATTTGGTTACAGTAGTCTTTATCTTGTAATTCAGTTACCGTCATTTCTATTTTTTTTACTTTTCTTAGAAAACCTTTTAAAAGAGTTTTTTGCTTTTTTTAAAATAGAAAAACATTTTTTTATTTTTCTATAAAAATTTAAATAATTTGTAAATAAATAGTTTTTTATCATTTATCTAAGAATAATTTTCTATTTTTCTAAAAAAAGTTATGAACTAAACACAACAATAATTATTGATAAAGTTAAAATGTATTTGATATACTTAAAATTTTATGAATGTTCTTTCAGTATAACTAAAATTTTTCTCCTATTTAAGAAAGCATTAGTTATTGGAAATTATTCTATTTTTCTAGGAAAAGTTTTCCGCTTGTTTTCCAAAAAATTCTATTTCCTGGAATAGATAGAAAAATTCTTAAAAAACTTTTTTTACTTTTCAGTTTTCTTGGAAAATTTCTTTAAAGACTTCTCTATTTTTCTAGAAAATCTGGTTTTCAATTTTCTATAATTTTTTAAAAATATTTTGTAAACAAACACCTTTTTCCATTTTTTCATCGTTTTTAAAAATACTTTTCCATTTTTCTTAGAAAACTTGTGAACTAAACACGACCTAAGTTTTCCACTTTTCACTTGAGAAAATTTTGCAGAGAAACTTTGTAAAATATAACTTAACAATTTTTATAGCAAAACTTAGTTTATTGTAAATGTTTATTTAAAGATATACCAAATATGAGAAACTAAAATGAATCCTTATACCGAACACTCCTAAGGGTGAGTTTAGAAGAACTTATAGACAACTTATAAAAATAATTATTTATTCTAATAAGCTGCTTTTAACTTATTTTGATAAGTTATTTGATGTGGCTTAATAAAATAGGTTGTTTTTAATTGATCTAAACAAGTTTTACTATTAAATTTATATCTCACATTTAAAAATAACTTATTACATAAGCTCTTAAATAACACAAAATACGAAGAGTTTATAGCTTTAAAAAATTACAAGTTCTCAACTTTTAAAAAGCTAATTGGGATAGCTTATTGCTTTTGAAAAATTATAAGTTTTTTCATTAATATTTTAGTTATCATTTTTATCTTTATATTTTAAGAAAAGATAATTTTTATCTCTCATATAATTATAATACTACGTTATTTAAGGTCATTTAATGTAATTTTTTTTATTAAACAACCCTATTTAATAAACTCAAAACTTGTAAACTATCAATCACCTAAAAAAATCATTAGTTATAAGCTATAATAACGTATTAATATAAGTAGGCGACACCATAGAAGATTTTTTTTTGGTGTAGCATGTATCTATAATGCTACATTTAAATTCTAAATATAAGACAATTCTATTGAAATTTTAGGTTCCTTAAATACAACTAAAATTATATTTTTTAAATGTCATTAAATACTTGTATCTAAATATGTTTTTTATATATTTTTATTACAACTATTTTTTATAATAAATAATGTTAAAAATAATTTAAAAATTAAATCAAATATTTAATAATATAAATACTTCCAATTTCTTTAGATGTAGAATTAGATGAGGTAGAATTTGTAAATTTGATTAGGAAGGGTGGGGATTGAAGAAAGGGTGGGGGACAAAGGGAGTTGAGTCACGTGAGGAACACATCGGAGTTCACGTGCGTAGGCGTGCCACGTGGTCCCATGATTGCACCC
Source organism: Clitoria ternatea (assembly GCA_037962975.1). Classification (NCBI taxonomy): domain Eukaryota; kingdom Viridiplantae; phylum Streptophyta; class Magnoliopsida; order Fabales; family Fabaceae; genus Clitoria; species Clitoria ternatea. The sequence goes on from CM075672.1 coordinate 267,956,881, forward strand.
GTGTGTGTCTCTTTGTGTATTCCTAACCAGACACGTAATCTCTCTACAATCATTGGATACTTTCTTCCTCTCCACCACGCGCTTCATTCCCTGTGCATTTCACTCTCTATTTTCGATAAACAATTGCATATCAACTCAACTTTAATTTAATTATATTCATGTTTCTTTAATTTAGATTAAAGTTTCTTTTAACTAGTGCCTTATTAGTTTCCTAAGAATATTACTTTTAAAAAATAAAAATAAAAGTTTTATATATTAAAACTTATGTAGAGATTATTTGAAAATTAGTATAGCTTATCTTTAATAATGCTTTTAATAAAAAAAATATTTTTACTTTTTTTAAATCACTGTTGACGCGGATTAGTATATTTCCCTTTGGACTATTTACTATGTCCTGAAATTATGAGTGCAACTAAATAGCATAATGAGTTATGTTTAATCTCGTGCATTCATGTATCGTTCTTTCATCATGCAATAGCTTCATTATATTAGATATGTAAGTTTCTATTTATAAAAATTATATAATTAAAGAAAAATAAATTGATAAAATATAAAAACTTATAATTTAAACCCATATCTTCTTAACACTAATGAAGTGAAATTATCATAATATCAATCAAATTCTTTAACTAAATACTTTTTATAAGAAGGAAAAATTAGTATTTTTGAATTCTCATATCAAATATAAGGATCTCACTGATATGTAGCTTGCATCTAATTCAACGCTATTTAAAATATTTTATGCATCTTAAATGTAATTTTAAGAAATTAAAAAACATTAGAAAATATTTATTCATGTATCACTGTATATCTTTTAAAATATATATTACATGATATAGATTGAGTTATTTAATGAAATAGCATATATTTTTTATTCTTTTTATAAACTTTGTGATATACACACATGAACAAATAAAATATTTGGATTATATTGTATAAAGTCAATGATCATAATGTAATTTTATAGTTATATGATTCATATTTATCATTCTCATTTTTATAAAAACTAGGTGTTTTTACGTGACTCATATATAGATCCATATAGAGTAAATTTTCATTTTGATACCTGACTTTGACAATATCATGCATTTTTTTCCAGTAAACATTAGTCGTTAGTCATTTGTCAATATTAACGGGAGATTTAAGCTTGTGATCTCTCCTCCTCCCTTCTGTTATTACCATTCTCCTAAATAGCGGACTACCTTATGTTGCTTACATATCATGTATTTAATTTTTCTAGTTTTCAAAATCGACATCTAGTTCCCATTTAAAGCCTTTGTAACACACTTAAGTCTTTGTAAGTGAGTGGTAGGGCTTCAATAGGGACATAAGTGCTTATTTTAATAACAACACACATGCATTTACATGATAAAATTATCAATGGTCATACATGATACTTCAAAAATTTATTTTATTTCTATAAAAATGATACGTAGAAAACCACATGATATTGAAAATTTTATAAAATGTTTGGGGAAAGCGACAACTCTTTCTTGTCACCAACAATATCCGCCCCCACAAGACACAACATAGACTCTTCAAGTTAACAAAGAACAAGGGCTAAAAGTAGGAGAATGAGGAGGGGGAGAAAAATAAGTTTGTGTGATGGGTGACGAGGTGCAATTAGACATCTCCACTTTAGTTATCTTATAGCTCATGTGAAAGTTTGTGTGACAACCACAAGTAGCACAAGTTAAAATATCTTTTATCTTATTTGCCATGAACTCTCCATAGCCATCCACAACATGTTTCCCAACGTGGAGTGCATGATTCCTCTGACATGCCCCATAAATAACCCATCTCACCATCCTCGTTGAGGGTTCGTTTTCCCTATCCTTTTAAATTATTCTCTAACCCTACAAAAATTAAGATAATGTAAGATATTGTCAAAATCATTGAATATAAATTGAACAGATAGTACATAAAAAGAGAAAGAGAAAATTTAAAAAAGAGAAAGAAAGGGGTTGGGAGAGAAAGGCTAGAAAAAAACTAGTGAGAGAAAGAGAAAGAATAGAACTTGGTATATGATGATCAATGCGTCTGTGTAGAACTCTGACCTAAAGAAGAGGTCTTTATATACAAAGTAAAACCTATAGTTGGATCAATTTTAAACTTCTTGAAATGAAAGTGGAAACAACTCAATCCCTTAGTTTTTACTCTAATTGACTTATTTGTATAATTAACAACATATAAAAAATTCCTTTGTATCCCACGTAATATATGAGTGTTGACCGCTAATATGTGTAAGTTAAAGTTAGAATCATAACTTATTTTAAATGTGAGCATCTAATTATAAAATTTCGAATGAGATGTGGTATTTTATGTGAATATATTTATTTACAAAAAGATATCATAAAATTGAATTTTATTTATCAATAATGATCTTATTTAAGTGGACTTAACCTTATCAAATCTAATATTCAAAATTTCTGACCACGACTATTTCCTATCATCATAGTTTTGTATTATTTTTTAGGTTTTATTAACCTCAATAATAGGAACAAGTTTAAACAATTCAAGTAGATTTTTTTATTGAAAAGCAAAATATTTATTGAACTTTTACTTTTAGGTAATAGTTACATTTATTTCAATAATTTTTTTAAAAGACTTAAAGTCAACCCTAATCAAATTTGACAAAACTCTTAATTTTTAACTAATTATTTACCTATTTTATAAATTAATTAAATATAATGTAGAGTATTGGTCGATCTATTTTTTAAAAGTTTTAAAACTACTCCTAAATGTAGGCTAAAAAAATAAGAGTTTTTAAATAGGGATGAAGTTTGTTTGGCCTTTATTTTTAACCAAGAAAAGTTTTTTTTATTTATATTTTATTAAATAAGAGAACGAGTTAGGAAATAATATTGAAGAAGAGAAATTATTTTTTGGTATAGATATAAACTAAAATTAAGTTAGATTACGAAAGCGTTTGAACTTTGAAATAACTTATCACTTCTATTTTTAGACAAATATTATCTGATTCAATCATATTATTAAAGTTGAGGTTCAGTTTTGTTCATTTAGAATGTATGATAACATTTGATCTCATCGAATGTAATTTGAATTGGACCGGTTTATTCAATTTTATATTAATTATATTTTTTACAAAATCAAATATAAGACATATAATTTAAACCTACAAAAACATAATCATCACTTTAATAAAAGTTCAAATTAATAAAAAAACCACACAAATCAATACATAGAGTATTTAAGTCTCACTTTAAGTTTAAGTCACATATGTAATTTAGTAAGATGACATAAATATGAGTAATATTTTGAAGAATGCGTTTTAGTTGAGTTCTGTTTAGTTTTCAAATATAGATTCAAAATCTAATTCAAACCACACACATTATGTATTTTTTTTACGGTTCCAATGCGATTGGTTTTTGATTATTTTGGATCAATTAAGCGGTTTTATTCGGTCCGTAACAAATGACGAACACCTCATTGAGGATCTTCGAAAAATAATTCATTAGTCTTATAAGTTTTTTTTATTTATTTCAATAAAGTTGCTTTTGGATATATACTTTAAATAAGAACTTATTTAATTAGCTATTTTTAAATGAGAGCTTATACTATAAATTTTGGAACAAGTTGAAAAATAATTATATCAAATATTATTAAAATAAGTCAAAATCAACCATGAGAGTTACAAGCTATTTTCTCAAGCTCGTTATAAACTTTTCTATACCAACTCTAAATTTGTTGACATAGATGAGTTATTTTCAACTTATTTTAATAAATTTTATGATCAAATCTATAGTACTAACTTTCATTTAAAAATGACTTATTGTACAAATCTTTAATTATGTTATGTATCCAAACACACTTTAGTTGTCATAGTAAACTTTTTAACATAATTTTTATATATAATTTGAATTTTAATTTTAATTAAAACATCTCTATTTAATTACTTGTAAATTTTAGGTCATATATTTTAAAAATATTTAATAAAAATTATTGTTAAAATATATTATTAAATATAATGTTAAATAAACTATATTATATGCAATATTATTAATATATTATTGATCTATCAGTTATGGGGATAGTCCTTCGGTATGGGTACTAGGCATGTCACTTTTTGTCTCGTGCACTGGTCTAGTAAGATTTAATATTATATCCTAGGGTACAATAGGGATCTTGAAGTCTCAATATGATTTCGTCCAACACACCGGTTCTCACCTTGTGGAGCGAAATATAATTCCACTTATGAAGACACTTCAGCGTTCAAGTTAGTATGATATCAATATCGTAGCTAAAGTGTTAGGGTTGGTTGAACATACATCTTACTATTGCAAGTGAGTCGTATTTATAGATTTGGGTGGTAGACGTTTCTAACACCCCTGTAGGTATTGACTAGTATGCCCCTAATGTGCTCCTCGACCTTTACCTGATATTGGATCCAGTTGATAACATTTCAAAGGGTGTTATACTAGAACGACATTGTGTGGGTTGTCTCGATACCAAAAGTTGTTCCCATATTGACGATATGGGTATGCTTTATACCAGATGCATACTTCTTGATGTCGTTGTTGGCCATGGGGTACTGAGGTTAACATCAAGTTTTTATAATTTGCCCCTTAGCTTGTTGAGGTGACCTAAGGGTTACTTTAATGGGCTAATTCATGTGTTCCTTGTCAGACCTCTAATACCAATGTGGCTATCTCTACTTTAAAAATTTTGGTCTACAGTACCTTACTATCATTAGGATGGTTCCTTTTTATGGCTGAGCACTAGATGTGACACATGGCATTCAATGAGTGGGTACAACATTTTGATTTATGTGAGTGTCATTCAGTATGTGAAATAGCATGCCAACATGTTATCCTCATCACACTCAACCGTTCCTGCCCTTTAGACCCCCAAAGCTTAACTATAAATGGGCTTCGAGTGTTTTTCATTTCTCATTTTTCTTGGTTTTCCTCTCTAGAGCTTCGACATAACAAATTTTGCAACATAAATTTCTCCTTGGCTCGTATAAAACAAATAACTCGTATCGTCTTATCAAGCACCCTTTGATACCATTTTTCTATTTAATGTATTATGTGACATCTCGGCGCTGTTGAGGGCGGGGAGTGATCGTCGGTGCATAGGCACGGACAAGGAGCGGCTCCTGGCAGGCTTCCAGTGGGAGGGACACATGAACGAACCGAATACATACTAGAATGAGAGTGATCCAAAGACTATATAGGTATCGGACTATATAGTCAAGGATAGCTTAAAGAAATGAATTCGTACTACCTATACCAACAAATGCATTAGCCTTTTCGGTAGCCTATCACTTAAGAACTCCAAAGTTAAGCGTGCTTAACTTGGAGTAATTCTAGGATGGGTGACCTCCTGGGAAATTCTCAGGAAATGTGTGAGTGAGGACAAAAGCACACTGGAAAGGTCCTCGTGTTGGTCTGTGGGGAGAGTCGTTCACTCCTGAAAAGCGGCCGGGACGTTACAGTGGTATCAGAGCCTAACCTCTCTTAGTACGGTATGGTTCGGGGATGAACCAGGCGGAAGCTGTAACACCCTCAGTTAGATAAGACAAACCCTTCTGTAAGTTCATCCTATTTAACTGAGAGGTCACAAGTTTTTGGAAAAAATGAATATATATATTTTTTAAAATAAAATAATGGCATCTCAGTGGAAGCAAATAGTAGATAATCACATAGTCATTCACAAACTGTAAGTAATTGTACTCTTAACAGAATGGGGTACGTAGGCACCCTTAAATATTAATACAGTCATCCATAAATATTTAACTACATATATTCTATTTTTAATGGGCATTCTCAGTTGGTTCAGCGTATTCCTATTCGTTGTACTCCTGTTCTTGGTTTCCTAATTCCTCTGGAAATATCAACAGTAAGGGTGAGTATAACCCAAGACCCTGATGGTTAATCCGGTGCGGACATAATCCAGTTAACAGATAATATCACATAAATCATACACTTAACATATTCATAACTATAATAATCAAATATGCTGTAATGGAATGCATGAGTTTAATTTATTATGATTTATCTTAATTAAGTCTCATGATGCATGTGGGCCCAATAAATCAATCCACCATCATCATTCTTTCATTCTTTGGAATTCATCCTGCTCAAGTTGTCTCTTGGGCACAACGTTTCCATTCTAGAGCGATCGGAGCTCACCAAGTCCCCAATTCATTATCATAGGGTACGAATGAACTCACAGGTTCTCATCAATATATATTATTTCATCTTGGGACTTGGCTCTACACGATCATAGATACATCCCGTCATTTAGTCGAAGTACACCAGAATTGCATCGTCTCACCCGGCTATCAGGCGCGACTCTGATGCCATTGGGTTGCCGTTCCAGTCGTACTCCCAAGATTCCCCTTAGAGATCGAACGTGAATGTCCTCCAGCGTACCAGGTGTATGCTCTAGTTTTTCTCCTTCAAAAATATTTTCATGATGCGAAATGCATTATTTTTATCATTTGATCCTGGGGTATTTATGTGTTTCCAGTCTCATATACTTGTTCATAAGCTCTTGAATCTCATCAATTGTTTAGACGTTGCAAGTCGTTTTATTGTCGTATTAGAAAAAATATATCGGTTATTTCCTAGTTGAAATTTATACTTTGTAAAGGGTAAAATAATATATTCCTTATTTAATTACTCATAATTAAAACAATATTAATATCAATAATAATAATAATAATACTAGTTAATAATAGTAAGAATAACAATAATAATAAGAATCATAATAATAATAACAATAATAATAATAATAATAGGAATAAGAACAATAATGATAATTGTAACCTTCCAATATTTCAAAAAGGAGTAAAGAAGAGTTTGGTAAATGAAAATCCGAGTGAAAATGTCAAAAACCAAGTTTTCTGAGTGAAATGAGTTTGGTACCGAGTGAAAAGTGGGTTTTCCGAGTAGAACAAGTGTGATTCCGAGTAAAATAATTATGATTCTGAGTGGAATCATACTGAGAAGAGTTTTCTAAATGAACTGACTAAAAATCCGAGTGAAATTGAACTGGAAAGCTGTTTTCCGAGTGAAATGAGTCTGATTCCGAGTGAAAATGTTGGGAACCAGATTTTCCGAGTAAAAATGTTTGATTCCGAGTGAAATCAGACCGAAAAGGACTTTCTGAGTGAAATAATTTGAATTCTGAGTGAAAATGAGTTTCTGAGTGAGAATAACTATGTTTCCGTGTGAAATCACTGAAAAGAGTTTTCTGAGTGAAGTTAAAATGTTTTCCGAGTGAAATATGATTGAGAAAGAGTTTTCTAAGTGAAATTACTGTAATTACGAGTGGAATATGGTTGAGGAAAGGTTTTTCGAGTAATAAAAGGGTTCTGTCTGAAATATATAATGGTTTACCGAATGAAATCATGTAAAACCGATTGGATTTATATAAAACTGATTGGATTTATATAAAACCGAGCTTGTTATCATTTATTTCATCTCTTGTTTACAATTCTTTACTGAAATACACATAAATACCCATGATACTTAATATTTTCACAGTTCAGCATCAAACATACTCACTTAATCATCAAAATTTATAATAATCAATACAGATAATCGAACGTATTCATTGAATCATGGATTATAATGAGCAACACAGCCAATTGAACACATTCATAAAAGTATATATATATATATATATATATATATATAACAGATATATAACAATTAAAGCATTTTAATTCATATAATTCCCGAATTTGTCTTGGAAAGGTGAGGACCAAAGGTACCTTAACCCTTTCCTTTCACTCGAATTTCCCTAGAATAACCGATAATATACCCCCTTACCTTAATGAAGTTCTTGGATAAGAAGAAAATGTTCCCTTCACTGTCCTTGCTTCAGTTCCGAGTGGGAGAGGAAAGGAATTGAGAGAGAGAAAGCTTGTTCGTAGAAGGAGGAAGAGAGAGTTTTTCTGAAAATTTTGGGCTTGAAGATGTGCTGTGGTATTGGTTTAATAAAGAAGAGGCAAGTGGGAGACAAGTTTCTCCCGTGACTGAATGTTAGGTGAAAATAATGGAAACTTTTGACTAATTCCTTTGTCTGCTTGCTAAGTTTCGTGTGTGTGTGTGTGTTCTGAGAGTGAGAGCTAATGAGTGGTATGCGTTAATAATGAGAAAGCAAGTGGGAGACAACTTTTCCCGTGAGTGAAGGTTAGGTGAGGATAATGGCAATTTCCCAGTCAGTTTTGCATGACAGAAAGGGAATATATAATAAAATATATAAAAGGTGCCTTGATTGGATTAAAAAGGTTCCACTTTCCCTGCGGTTGACTTGTGACAATCCTTTTTAGATTTATTTGGACAGGTGGACCAGTCAGCATTAGGAACGAAAGGAAGATGGCTGCAGTGGTCATCTCGCTCAAGCGAAATCCTACTCGCTTGAGCGAGGCACAATGCTGGCTTGAGCGAAGTGAAGAAAAGAGGGTCAGCAAGGCAAAATTCCTCCTCGCTTAAGCGAATTCCGACTCGCTTGAGCGAGTCTTGCTGTCCTCGCTTGGGTGAAGGGAAGAAACTGAGCGAAATGAGTCATTTTGTATCAGGGGTCCTTCTCGCTCAAGCGAAATCCGACTCGCTTGAGCGAGTCACGCATACTCGCTCGGAATTCATCTGAAACCAACTCAAGTACTTGGTTTCTCACTCGGTAAAATCTGTCCAGACTGAGTTCTCTCTCACTCAGACTTCCACTCGGTAATTTGTTCTGAATCTGAGTCTTCACTCACTCGGATTCTGTAACATCCCTGTTTTTAGTAGCAGTTTTATTTGGTAAATTTTGAAGTGTGGAAGGTCAGAAAGTAAGAATAAGTGAGTAAATACCTTGTATAGGGTCAGTAATACTCCAAAAATTTTATTTTTGGGTATAATTATGGAATTTATGCAGACCTTTGAGGATATTAATCAAATTCCGAGTGAAAAGGGACTCTGATCCGAGTGACAGTGAGCAATACCGAGTGATAGAAAGAAAATCCGAGTAAGGAATGAAATCCTTTAAGTGATGAAGAGTTTGAATGGTTCTGAGTAGACAAAAATTTATTAGGTCTGAATGAGAAACCCAAGTGAATGCTGAGGAGTTCCGAGTGAATGAATGCATATGTAGAGTTGATGCCTTCTACCAACTGAAATGTGCTATTAAAATTATTGGGAAGTGTTGATGGAAGAAATAGTGATTTAAGTTATGAATTCCGAGTGGTTATATATAAATATTGTGAGGTTAAGGAATTACTTGGTTTGAATATGAGTGATGATAAATGAATGATACTAAGTGAACTGATACCAAGTGGAAAATGGTAGTGGGAACCATTCTAAGCAAATAATAGTGTACACAGAGCCATTTCCGAGTGAATCTAAGGTATATAAACAAAATCCGAGTGACACTCTTATGTGTGGGTCTTTTCCGAAAAGTGATGACCTTAAATAGGCTTTTGATTGGAAAATATAGTTGAAGATGGTCTAAACCGAGTGAAAGGAGTGGAGAGAGAAACTTTGATACTCCTGCAAGTTAATTTCCAAATAAAGGATGTTATAATTCTGAGTGGAACTGAATGAATATGGATACCCTTTTCCGAGTAAGCCTAAGGTGTTATGAAATCCGAATAAAAAGTGATTTGATGTTGAGTTGGCTAAGGAATGATTTAGTAGGTTGTTTACTGAATGGAAATCCTGAGTAAAGAGAATCCGATTGAATCCAGAAGAAATCCGACCTAGAGAGGAGAAATTCGACTAGATGTTTTAAGAAGAAATAATCAAGAGTGAGGACCAAGAAAAAAACGAATCAGTTTTTGAAGATTTCCGAGCCATGAAGGGCGGACTCGCTCAAGCGAATCGGATTTCGCTTAAGCGATCCGATGTCAGCACTCCACACCAGTTAGCTAAAATAGGTCATCCTTAGAGCAGGAGTTCACACCGGATAGCTTTGAGTCGGTGTTCATCACAACACCGCCCTCTTTACACAGACGGAGTCCTTAACCCCTTAACACACCGTCCTTCCCTACTTCACAATCAACACCGCCCACTACACACCGCCTGTCACTACACCCCGCCCATCACTACACTTCGCCTTATACTCCACACCGTTTCATACTCCATACCGCCCTCACACAGCACACCGTTTCATACTCCATACCGCCCTCACACAGCACACCGTTTCATACTCCATACCGCCCTCACATAGCACACCGTTTCACACTCCACACCGCCCCACACTCCACACCGCCTCATACTCCATACCGCCTCACCTAATACCGCCCTTACATTTCACTCCGCCCTCACATTTCACTCCGCCCTTACATTTCACTCCGCCCTCGTGCTGCACTCCGCCCTCATAATTTAATACCGCCCTCACGCTACACATCGCCTGTCACTACACACCGCCCTAACACTCCATACCGCCTCACATTCCACACCGCCCTAACACTCTATACCGCCTCACATTCCACACCGCCCTAACACTCTATACCGCCTCACATTCCACACCGCCCTAACACTCCATGCCGCCTCACATTCAGTAACGCCCTAACACTCCATACCGCCTCACATTCCACACCGCCCATAACTACACTCCGCCTCATCTAATACCGCCCTCACATTGTACTCCGTCCTCACACTGCACTCTGCCCTCACACACCCGATACCGCCTCGCATGAGATGACGACCTTGCCAGCACTAAATATTTTTTTTATTTCACATCAGATAGTGGTCAGCCCACTTAACCATATAACGCCAAGAATGATTGGCACAATAAACCAATCGAAGGAGAAAGTTGCCTCCATTACAATAACTTTATATATTTTATTTCTATTTAATGCTACGCTGACAGTGAAAGTGAGTCAAAAGTTGCCATTATCTTCACCTAACCATCACTCACGGGAAATGTTGTCTTCCACTTGTTTCCTTCATTATCAATACATTATTATCACTCTTAGAACACACACACATACGAAACATAACCTCTTCTTGCCAGCTTTCTTTCTCTCAATTCTTTTCCTCTCTCCCGCGGACTTGAAGTAGGACAGTGAAAGGAACCCTTTTTCTCCTTATCCAGGAACTTCATTGAGGTAAGGGGGTATATTCTTGGGTGCTCTGTGGGAAAACCGAGTGGAGGACAGATTCAATGTTATGTGAATTACATGCTTTGATTATATACATATATATGTATCTGTTACTAAATGCTTATAATCAGTTCAGAGTTGTTTGATTAAATGTTATGGTTATTGCTTTGTATTGAATATATGTGAAACTAAATTGATAAAAATATATGCTGATTGTTGGACTGTGAAAATATTAAGGAACCTGGGTGTTTATGTGAGTTCCAGCAAGAATTTATAAAATAGAAGTCGGATTCAGTGAGTAATAAGCTCGGATTTTATGAAAAACTGACCTGAACATTTGGACAGAACCTTTTACTCGGAAAAATATATATTAACTTCACTCAGAAAACTGTTTCTACATTATGTTTCGGAAAACACTCTATTTATCTCAAACAGCATTTTCCCCGTTTTATTTTACTCGGGAACCTCTGTTCTTAATGTTTTTCGCTTGAATTTTCATTCAATCTCTAATACTTTTAAAATTATTAAGAAAATATAATTATTATTATTATTCTTATTCTATTAATATTATTATAATTATCATCAATCTTAATATTGTTATTATTATTGTTAGTTTTATTGTTAATCGCATTATTAACATCTTAATTATGATTAATTACATAAAGAATATATTATTTTACCCTTTATACAAAAATATAATTTTAACCAAGATATAATAGATATATTTCTAAAATAATAAACGAATATCTTATAATGTTTAAATAACTGATGGAATTCAAAGAGCTTGAGAATAATATGATGAGACTGGAAACACATAAGATACCCAGGGATCTAATGATAAGAATAATGCATTTCGCATCATGAAAATATGTTTTGAAGAAAAAAAAACTAGAGCATACACCTGGTACGCTGGAGGACATTCACGTTCGATCTCAGTAGAAGAATCTTGGGAGTACAACTGGAACGGCAACCCAATGGCATCAGAGTCGTGCCCTGATAGCCGGGTGAGACGAGTAATTCTGGTGTACTTCGACTAAATGACGGGATGTATCTATGATCGTGAAGAGCCAAGTCCCAAGATGAAATGATATATATAATGATGAGAACCTGTGAGTTCATTCGTACCATATGATAAAAGAAAGGGGACTTGGTGAGCTCCGATCGCTCTAGAATGGAAACGTTGTGCCCAAGAAATAACTTGAGCAGGATGGAATCCAAAGAATTAAAGGATGATGATGGATTGATTTATTGGGCCCACATGCATCATGAGACTTAACCAAAGATAAATCATAATAAATCCGAACTCATGCATTCATTACAGCATACTTGATTGTTATAATTGTGAATATGTTATATGTATGATTAATTTCATGAAAATATGAGTGATTTTTATAATTGTGAACATGCTAAATGTACGATTATGTGATGACAACATGCTTGATTGTGATAAATATATTAAATGTATGATCTATGTGACATTGTATGTTAACTGGATTATGTCCGCATCGGATGAACCAATCAGGGTCTTGGGTTATACTCACCCTTACTGTTGAACATTTTTCAGAGGAATTAGAAACTCAAGAACCCGAGTGTGAAGATCAGCAATACGCTGAACCCGTTGAGAATAATCATTAGGGATAGAATATTTATAATCAGACACCGGATGACTGTACAATATTTAAGGGTGCCTGCGTGCCCCATTCTGTTAAGAGTACAATTATTTACAGTTTGTGAATGACTATGTGATATATACAATATTACTTCCGCTGATCTGCCACGTATTTATTTAAAAAAAAATATTCACTTTTTCTGAAAACTGTTAACACACTCAGTTAAATAGGATGAACCTACAAAAAGGATTTGTCTTATCTAACCGAGGGTGTTACAGATTCCACTCAGTAAAACCTTCCAGAACCGACTCCCACCTAATTGGACACTCACTCGGAATCTGGGGTTCCATTCACTCGGGATTGACCCAACAAATTACACTTAGGCATTTATTTCTATCCACAAGGGTCACATAAACAATTCACTCGGTAAATGAGGTTATTCTACTCGGAATCCATAAACCCTCACTCGGAATATCTCCCAATCAAACGCCATTCGGCATATCCCAACCTTATTTCACTTGGGAGTATTCTACAAGTTCCTCACTTGGTACACCATTCATAAATCAACTCATCTTCTGAGCAGCGTCTCACTCGGTAACTAATACCAAGACCGACCAACACTCATTCGGCCTCACACTTGGCATTCATGCCTATTCTCACTCGGAGAATACCTTAGCCATTCACTTTTCAGGAGGGGTCTCCACAACCGTACTCCACTCGGTATTTATTCACCAGGTAAGTCACTCGGACTTTATGAATTACTTAACCACTCAGGGAAAACTATTAAGTCAAGTCCCACTCGGACTCATTCCATACTTAGACCCTCAGAATACACATTGTCTTATTCACTCGGAATACATTTATAACTCATACACTTAGAATATATTCAATCGGGAATGTACTTCACATTCATCACTCGGATTATACTTGTATCACATACTTAGAATTTATTCCAATCTAACCCATTACAACAAATCTTCCCTCGGAAGAGATTCACTCGGGTTTCCACTCGGGCATATGTAACTCCTTTCCCCACTCGGGTTTACTCATATTTTTCACTCGGTAATATTTAGGCCCATGATCATTCGGGAAATTCTCCCATCAAAGCCTACACAGTATACATTCATCTAAAGGGATTTCTCTCAGAATCCATTTAAGTGTTCTTTACTCGGAAAAGAAGGCCAAACACTATAGCCTCACTCGGAATCATTAACCTAACACTATTTCATCCATCAACACTACTCACATAATTCAACAACACATTCCAGTCGGTAAGAAGCATCAAATCAACATAAAACATACTTATATATATTCTACTCGGAATGCTATCCCTTTCCTCACTAGGGAGGACCTGACTTGGACAAACTCACTCGGATTGCACTCGGATATATCCTTGACTGAGTCCCTTTACTCGGAATACTGCAATCAGGGAAGTTTCATTCGGAAAAGGTAGCATTTGGCATGGTTTGACTCGGAATTTTCACTCAGAAGTGGTTCTCTTGAACACACTTCACTCCAATTATCTCTGAGATCAAGATTCCACTCGGTAGTAGCCCTCTCGGTCATGTTTTACTTGGACATCATAACTTACACTCGGAATTTCATCCCTTCACTCAGAATTTCTCTCTGTCACTCGGAATAGAGCCCTTTTCACTCGGAATTTGAATAATTTCTTTAATGGTCTATATAAATTCCATAATTACACATAAAAATGAAATTCTTGTGATCTTACAGACCATCTACAGGGTATTTATTCACTTATTACCACTTACAGACCTTCCAAATTTCAAATTTACTAAATAAGACTGCCACTAAAAACAGGGATGTTACAGAAGCTGGTGGGCGTGTGACATCTCGGCGCTGTTGAGGGCGGGGAGTGATCGCCGGTGCATAGGCACGGACAAGGAGCGGCTCCTGGCAGGCTTCTAGTGGGAGGGACACATGAACGAACCGAATACATACCAGAATAAGAGTGATCCAAAGACTGTATAGGTATGGGACTATACAGTCAAGGATAGCTTAAAGAAATGAATTCGTACTACCTATACCAACAAATGCATTAGCCTTTTCGGTAGCCTATCACTTAAGAACTCCAAAGTTAAGTGTGCTTAACTTGGAGTAATTCTGGGATGGGTGACCTCCTGGGAAGTTCTCAGGAAATGTGTGAGTGAGGACAAAAGCACACTGGAAAGGTCCTCGTGTTGGTCTGTGGGGAGAGTCGTTCACTCCTGAAAAGCGGCCGGGGCGTTACATATTACATTCCCTTTTCTTTAATTGTATAACATGCTATGGGGACTACCATGAAAGATGAATGAATAGAAATATTGTGTATGCCAACGCCACGATCATCCGTGGAATTTCAGCGTAAGCCTCGGTTGTCACAAGCAGGCTTAGTCGACTTTTGAAAGACAATCTTTGAAAAGTTTTCAGATGCATTAGAATCATCATCGTATAACTCTTGAACTGTTCTTTACAGGGGGTGTAGAAGTATACTTGTAGAACAACTCAAAATATACATATAAATGTGTTTTTAATACAAAGCAATGTGCGTATAAATGTAAATACGGAGAGTCTTTGTATGCTGAGGCGGAGTGCAATGTACTCTGGGGCGGTGTCACAGTCCGCCTGACGGGATTTACGTTGCCTTGACCCGATTGGGGGTGGTACCTGCAATCGTTCTCCGACGCTCAAGTCAGTATTTCAGAATACTTAGAGACTTAGAAAGACAATCAGAGAGAATTATGCCATAGAGTGTAAGGTTCAGAGAATGGGAAAAAGATCCCTTATACCTTTTCAAGAGAGGTTTATATACCTGTCACTGGTGCTGCATTATTGGTAGGACCCGCTCCTTGTCTCCAGGCATAATGCTGAAAAGGTAGTGGGTCCCTGCGCCGTTTACTAGCACCATTATTGTAGTAGGTATCACAACTTGTCTGGAAAGCGTTAGTGCTTTAATATTTTATTGTTATTTCCCTTTATGCGTGACAGCGTGATTCCCATTATTAACCTCTCAAGACAGAGTCAATCTCGTGCCGGGGTTGTGAGTATGGGCTCGCTACGCAGTGTGGGAAATTCAGTATTCCGCCTGAGTTGAGCCTATGGCTTGGCGGAGTAACAACTTTGGCGAGGTTACGTTCCTTGGTGGGGTAACGTGCCTGGGCGGAGTTATGAACCTTGGCGGCGTTACTTGCCCTGGCGGTATGCACTCCGTATAGTATTATTAGTGTATTTGAAGAGTACTTCTCTTTATTCCAAATGCTGATCTGGCAAGGCATTGAAGCCATGCTCTTTATTCCAAATGCTGATCTGGCAAGGCATTGAAGCCATGCTCTTGGGGGCCGGTGTTAGGACCGGATCATATGCCCCCTAGCTTGTTATAGTGACTGGCGGAGTCACTTTAATAAGCTACAACACTTAAGTTTAGCTTTTGTAGGCATGGGTTTAGGCGATATTTGCTAGTCCAGGTTTTGTGGACAAGTGCTTTCGTGCATTTATTAGCTGTCATCACTTGTCACGCCTGTCATTAATGCGCCTCGAAACCACGTTTTTTGTTCTTCAGTCTCCTATTGCCACGTATGCCCTCGTAACGGTTGCCATTCTAATGATGGGACATAAATGCGCGTGATGGCAATTGAGAAGCGTTTTCGAGGTTATTACCGTGGGCCTTGGATTTTGAAAACGTGGCCCATGAAATATCTGCCCTTAGATATATCTATTGGTTTCAGTAAAAAAGGAACCGTCAGTGGGGTAAATCCAACGGTTGTAAACGCATATTTCAGTTTTTTAGAACCGTTGATAAGATTTATCTGACGGCTGCAAACACATCTTCGAGATTCCTGATGATTCGCTTATTTTCCCCCCAAGCCATGCCTATAAATAGGTAAACTTTCAGAAGGGGAATGTTTTGTTTCATCTCTCTCTTCGTATTTGTTTGCTGAAAGAGTTTTTGCTACTCTCTTGCGAGTTTATTGGTGTTTGGAGTTCTTCTATTTTTCCAGAAGCTTAAGGTACTTGCTTCTTCTTCTTCTTTGCTTCTTCATTTCCTTTGGGTTAGCTTTGTTTTCCCTTATTGTGTGTTTGTGAAAAGGAAGATGAGAGAAAAGAGGTCAGAATCACGTTCTAGGGTTTCTGTTCGTCCCATGTTTTCTGACATTGAGAGTGGAGATGATGCTTTTTATACTGGGAGGGACTCGACGTTTTATAGCAGCGTGGAGTACTTTAGTAATGCTGTACATTCATTTGTGTCAGGAGGTGTTTCCCATACACAAGTGCTGACTATGGCAGAGTGTAGAAATGTTGTATTGCATGGGTTGGATTGGGAGAAAACACTCGAGAATGACCCTTACTGTTGGGTTGAGGAAGATGTCAAGGATGCTTCCTCTCGACATGCGACGACAAGCGGAGGGGTAGTGGAGTTGCCTGTTCCGGTTTGGAAGGACGAGAAGTATGAGGATAGGTTCATCGTCCGTTCTCCCAAGACGTATGAACGGGTCTGCCATCGTCCTCAGGATAATCGTACCATATATATGTACGATATTCTATTCACCCAGTTAGGGGTGCGCTTCCCATTGAATAAATTCCAAATGGGTGTGCTTAGGTTCTTGGATTGTGCCCCTTCCCAGCTGCATCCGAATGGTTGGGGAATAGTTCGCAGCTTTGAGGTGATGGCTGAACATTTGGGGTTTACGCCTACAGTTGCGTTGTTTTTCTCCTTCTGCCGCATTATGAGGAGAGTAAATATGAAAACCGGCGGCATGGGTTTTGTGACTCTCCGGGCGGAGCCAAAGATTTTGAATTTTAAGGCGTTTGCTGACTCCGCCAAGGAAGGCGGACTTCACTTCAGGATGAGTTTTGTGAAGGTATCCGTCAGGAAGGGCAAACCTGTTTTTTGGCGGAATAAGGAGGGTGTTGATAAATTTCCAGTGGCATGGACGCATGAGCACTTTCTCTTGACCAAACGAGCGTATGAGGTTGAAGAGGGTGCTCTATCGGCGGCGTCTGTGGAAGTACTTCGGATGTTGAAGGAGTACAACTCCGTCCACAAGCTGATTCTTTGTCGAAGGCTGCTTGGGCGGGATGCTCAAGGATATTTGAGTAATATTATGAACAATTTGCAATGTGATTGAGTGTTTCCTCTACCTTGCATTTTCTAACTGAATCTTCATCTTGTTATTTCGCAGGAGAAATCGCGGAGTTCCCTGGGATGGATCGTATTAAGCAGATGCAAATGAGCCGCAGGGAAAGGAACGCGGAGAATAATGTGCAGCCCAGGAGGAATCTGGGTGCCGCCCTGACAAAAACTCTCCCCTTCCCTGCATCCACCAACATAGTAAATTTTGAAGGTGGTGCAGGATCTTCAGCAGCTACTGTTGAAAGGCGTTCTAAAAAACGTCAAGAACCAGAAGCTGCTGAAGAAGAAGAAGTAGATCCTCATCCTTTGCAGAGAAGGAGGACTAAGGGCAAGAAGAGGGCTGAGGCGGGGACGTCAATTGATGCCGCCATTGATTTGGAGGAGACTCCGGAAGTACCTGTTGTGGGTACTTCTGCTGATATGGGCGGAGCTGAAGGCATTCTCGAAGAAGATGTCGAGGGGGAGCAAGCGGAGGGATTTCAAGCTGCTTCTGGCCAGGATATGGGGGACGAGACAGAGGGAATTGAAATCTCCCCAGTCCGTCCGTCTGAGGATCCCGCCTTGAGCTTGACCACCCGAGGGACAGCCGTTTTTCCCATTGATGTACCAGGGGAAACATCCAGGCGGCTTGTTTCTTTGCCTGAGGCGGGGTCTCGCTTGAATCCCTTCTTATACTTTACAAATACGGGATTCCGCCAGTCAGAGAGGCGTGACCCAGAATTCATTCTCCGCCCCGACATCGACTTCGAGGAGGTACCGGAGGCTGCCGCAGCTGCGAGGTGGCACCTTTCTGAATTAGACGGTTTCTTGGCTTCTGTTCCCCGGATAGCTGACGTTGCTGCTGAGGCGAACATGTTTCAAGCGTCTTACCACGAGTCTGTGGAAAAAATTCGTAGCTTGGAGCATGACAACGAGCAGTTGTCCGAGGTGATCAAGGCCAAAGACAAACATCTGGACACCGCCGACTCCAATATCAAGAAGTTAACGGAGGAGTTGGCTAAGGTGAAGGCTGAGAAAGCCCAGCTAGAACAACAGAATAAAAAGCTGGGCGAGGTGGTGAGTGGACTTTCCCAGGTCAAGGCTGATAACGTTCTGCTAAAACAACAAGTTACAAATTTAGATCAGCAGAACCAAACTTTGGGTGGAGACGTGAGCATTCTTCAGCAGAGGCTGGTCTCCATAGAAATAAATAAAGCCATTGCTGAAGATGCCTGGGCAGCGGAGTTAAGCGAGGCAGCGACCGCATATGGAAATCTTGAAGTGCGGGTTCAAAAGTTGGAAGCTGAGAAGACTGCCTCAGATGCTACCAGTGAGAGGCTCGACAAAGAATTACAATCTGCCTTGGACGCAGCTGAGGTGGCGATTGATGATGCTTTCAGCATGGCTGTTCGCCAACTCCGCTATCGCAACCCAGGTGTTGCTCTCTCCACCACAGGCATTCATCCTTATTACGAGTTCATCAATGGAGAATTGATGGTGCCTGTGCAAGGAGGTCATATGCCTGCGCCCAATGATGAATATGTCTTGGCGGACTTGCCTCCTTCCCAAAGTTTGACCAGGCTAGGAGAAGGTCAGCTCACCTCCACTCAGCAAGAAGGGAAGCCGTCTGACCCTTGAAGATTAGCTCCTCATTCTCCTCCTCAGTCTCTTTGCAAGTTTTGTTTTTATTAGCGTTTTAATGATATCGCCTTGTTCCAGGATAGGCTCTGGATTTTTATTAATATTGGCAATATTCAATAAAACATATTTTCTGCAAATGTATACTTGTTCATAGATGTAGTTTTTAAGTCCGTCGTATTTATGCCTTGTATAATGATATTGAGAAGGCGGAGTATTCTTCTGAGGACTTAATGAAATATGACTAAGTATAACGAGGCGGGATAGCCTTTTAGCAATTTTGGTGAAGTAAAATTCAGTAAGGAGGCGAAGTAGCCTCTTAGGAATTTCAAATGAAACGAATTCAGTAACGGGGCGGAGTAGCCTTTTTGAGAATTTCATTGAAATGATTTTAATAGGGAGGCGTTGGAGCCTCTTAGGAATTTAAAAGGAATTGGATTCCGTAAGAAGGCGGTGTGGCCTCTTAGGAATTTAAAAGGAATTGGATTCCGTAAGAAGGCGGTGTGGCCTCTTAGGAATTTAAAAGGAATTGGATTCCGTAAGGAGGCAGTGTGGCCTTTTAGGAATTTCAATGAAGTTGATCCCGTAAGAAGGCGGAGTGGCCTCTTAGGAATTTCAATGAAGTTGTATTCCGTAAGGAGGCGGAGTTGCCTCTTAGGAATTTCAATGAAGTTGTATTCCGTAAGGAGGCGGAGTGGCCTCTTAGGAATTTCAATGAAGTTGTATTCCGTAAGGAGGCGGAGTGGTCTCTTAGGAATTTCAATGAAGTTGTATTCCGTAAGGAGGCGGAGTTGCCTCTTAGGAATTTCAATGAAGTTGTATTCCGTAAGGAGGCGGAGTGGCCCCTTAGGAATTTCAATGAAGTTGTATTCCGTAAGGAGGCGGAGTGGCCTCTTAGGAATTTCAATGAAGTTGTATTCCGTAAGGAGGCGGAGTGGCCTCTTAGGAATTTCAATGAAGTTGTATTCCGTAAGGAGGCGGAGTAGCCTCTTAGGAATTTGAATGAAGTTGTATTCCGTAAGGAGGCGGAGTTGCCCCTTAGGAATTCCCATGAAGTTGTATTCCGTAAGGAGGCGGAGTAGCCCCTTAGGAATTTTGATGAAGCACAATTTTACAAGTATTGAACTTACTTGAACTTGTTGGGTAGTGCTTGAGTTTGTTTCTCATGTACTCCGTAAAACGTTGGGAGTTAAGCAGAGTCAAGTTTTGGATGGAATGTTCATCCTTTTGCATTTTGATTGGAGTGCGACTCCTTCGAGGCGGTATGGTGCAGCATATAGCTGTGACACCAATTCATCTTGCAAGAATTTGGTTAAACCTTCGAGGCGGTATGGTGCAGCATGTAGCTGTGACACCAATTCATCCTGCAAGAATTTGGTTAAACCTTCGAGGCGGTATGGTGCAGCATATAGCTGTGACACCAATTCATCCTGCAAGAAATTGGTTGGGGTTAGCGTGGTGCAGCATATAGCTGAGACACCAGCTCTTCCCACAAGAAGCCTGCAGGACCTTGGGGGTGAATTAGTGCAGCATATAGCTGTGACACTAGTTCTTTCCATAGGCGGCCTGCAGGACCTTGGGGTCGGTATGGTGCAGCATATAGCTGAGACACCAATCCTTTCCCCCCAAGGAGTTTTCTGTACCTTAGGGTCGGTATGGTGCAGCATATAGCTGAGACACCAATCCTTTCCCCCCAAGGAGTTTTTTGTACCTTAGGGTCGGTATGGTGCAGCATATAGCTGAGACACCAATCCTTTCCCCCCAAGGAGTTTTCTGTACCTTAGGGTCGGTATGGTGCAGCATATAGCTGAGACACCAATTCCCCAAGGAGTTTTTGTTGACTCCGTTCGTGAAGCGGCGTTGCATGTTGGTTGATCTTTATGGAATAAAGAGTTATGCGTTTGTGCTTCAATTTTAGAGTCGTTGTTTTATCTGCATGGGAACAAATTCTGCCATGGATAATCAATTCAAAGTTAGAGCGAAGATTAAATGCAGGAAGGCATTTCATTGGGAATGGAATTACATAAATGATTGAGTTGGGATATATCTTTTCGAAACCTTTTCAAGGAAAGCATACAGAGGAAGATCCTTGAGTTAGGAAGAAAAGATCATACCGTATCATCCAACTAACTGTAATATATGCGTAAATTCAAAATGTTCCATTTATTTCTGACCGGAGTACCATCTAAGTTTTCCAGGCGGTATGTACCCTTGCCCAAAACTTTGATGACTCGGTATGGACCTTCCCAATTTGGTGCCAATTTGCCTTGGTGTGCAAATTTGTTGCCAATGTTGGCCCTTCTCAGGACCAAATCTCCCTCTTTGAAACGGCGTTCGCACATTCGTGCATTATACCGTTTGGCGGCCTTTGCTTTGACAGCTTGATCTCTCACAAAGGCTTCTTCTCTCAACTCCGCCAAAACCTCCAATTCGTGTGCGAGGTTCTGTTGATTGGCTTCCTCATTGAAATAGAGGACTCGAGCTGAAGGGGCTGTTAATTCAATGGGAATGACCGCCTCGACTCCATATGTCAGCCGATATGGAGATTCATTCGTAGTGGAGTGTGGGGTGGTTCTATATGCCCATAAAACGTGGCATAACTGATTTGCCCAGTCTCCCTTTGCCTCACCAAGGCGTTTTTTGAGGCCTTTCAAGATTTCTCTGTTGGCGACCTCTGCTTGTCCATTGGTTTGAGGGTGTTCCACAGAAGAGAAAATCTGCGTGATGCTGAGATTTTCTAAGAGTTCAGTGAACTTGCGATCTGTGAACTGGGTGCCATTATCAGTGACTATGCGTTCAGGGACTCCGAAACGTGCAATGATATTCTCATAGACGAATCTTCGAGTCCTGGCTGACGTTATGTGCACCACTGCCTCTGCCTCAATCCATTTGGTGAAATAATCAACACCAACTATCAAGTATTTGATACCGCCGGGAGCAGTTGGGAATGGACCTAGAATATCCATACCCCATTGATAGAAAGGCCAGGGCGTTATTGATGATGACATTTCCTCAGCTGGAGTATGGTGAAAATTCGCGAATCGTTGACATTGATCGCATTTTTGAACATATGAGGCGGTGTCTTGCTTCATAGTGGGCCACCAATACCCCGCCCTGAGGATCTTTCTCACTAGACTTCGTGCCCCTGGATGATGTCCACACTGCCCTTCATGGACTTCTTCCAAAACAGCTTGCACCTCGTTTTCATTTATGCAAATTAAGTATGGGACAGAGATTCCTCGGCGGTATAGCTGCCCATCTAGGAGCGTATAATAGGGTGCCTCCCTCCTTAGCTTCTTTCGCTCAAGATCATCCGTGGGTAATTGTCCATTAACAAGATAACGAACTATTGGTGTTACCCAGGAGTTATCATCAACGGGGCGGCTTTTAATCATATGAATTGAAGAGGGAAGGGATATACTTGGCTCGGCCAGAGTACTCTGTACAACCGTGGTTGTACACCCCGCCTTCTTTGTGCTGGCTAACCTGGACAGGATATCAGCACGCGTATTTTCTTCGCGAGGTACATGCTTGAAAGTTACTTCATCGAAGCGCTGTTTCAACTCATTGACGCAGTCCAGATATTGTTGCAGTAGAGGTTCTTTAGCCTGATACTCACCAAGAATTTGTGAGATGACTAGTTGAGAATCACTGCATAGGGTGACAGTTTTGGCCCCAATATCTTGTGCTGCTCTGAGTCCGGCTAAGCAGGCTTCATACTCCGCCTGATTGTTAGACGTAGTGAAGGTAAAGTGCAATGAAATTTCAAGATGTACCCCGTCATCACTTTCTATAACGATTCCTGCCCCACATCCTTTGCTGTTTGAAGACCCATCGACGTATACTGTCCAGTGTGAATGATCTGCATCTGGGCTAGAGCCTGTTAATTCAACTACGAAATCTGCTAGGACTTGTGCCTTAATAGCAGTTCTTGGTTCGTAGGATATGTCGAATTCAGAGAGCTCTATGGCCCATTTGATCATCCTTCCAGCCAAGTCTGGCTTGAACAATATAGTACGGAGTGGCAAGTCTGTGCGAATCAGGATGGGGTGTGCATGGAAATATGGTCTTAGACGTCGTGAGGCCCAAACAACTGCAAGTGCTGCCTTTTCAATCTTCTGATAACGGCACTCCGCACCATGCAATGTTTTACCAGTGAAGTATACCGGTCGTTGGCCTTCGACTGTTTCTTTGACCAGGGCCACTGCCAGCGCTTCATCTGAAACAGACAAATAAACGATGAGTTGCTCACCTGGGCTTGGTTTTACCAGGATTGGAGGGCTGGCTAAGACATTTTTCAAGCTCTGGAAGGCCGCCTCTTGCTCTGGGCCCCAATTGAATTTTTTATCCTTCTTAAGCATCTTGTACAAGGGGAGAGAGCGATGAGCCATTTTTGGCATGAATCGTGCTAGAGCAGCGATTTTGCCATTGAGGGATTGTACCTCTTTCAATGTTTTGGGGCTCTGCAACTCTTGTATCACACGACACTTGTCAGGATTAGCTTCTATGCCTCTTTGCGTTAACATGAAACCCAAAAATCTTCCTCCGGGTACAGCAAATACTTTAGTGGGTTGAGTCTCATGTTGTATTGCTGCAAGCGTTGAAAAATGAGGCGTAGGTCTTCAACATGGTCTCCTCCCTCTGGAGTCTTGGCGATGATATCATCAATATAAACCTCCACCAGCTTTGTGTGCATGCCCTCAAAGACCTTGTTGATCATACGCTGGTAGGTGGCCCCAGCGTTCTTCAGCCCAAATGGCATGACATTGTAGCAAAAGACTCCTCTGTCATTGATAAATGCTGTTTTCTCCTGATCATCCTCACACATTGGAATTTGGTTGTATCCGGAGTAAGCATCCATGAAGGATAGATACTTGTATCCTGATGAGTCATCAACTAGTCTGTCAATGTTGGGGAGAGGATAAGGATCTTTAGGACAGCATTTATTTAAATCAACGTAGTCTATGCACATGCGCCATTTGCCATTGGCTTTCTGCACCATAACCACGTTGGACAACCAAGAAGAATACCGGAGTTCCCTGATGAACCCCGCCTTAAGGAGTTCTTCGGTTTGTTCGCAAGCAGCATTTTGCTTAGCAGGACCCATACGCCGTTTCTTTTGTGCCACTGGCTTAGTTTCAGGATACACCGCCAGGCGGTGGCAACAGAAGTTAGGATCCATACCAGGCATTCTGCGGCTGTCCAGGCGAAAATCTCCTTGTACTCATGGAGGAGTGCAATCAGTCTTGCTTCCATGTTAGGCTTCAGCTTGTCATTGATGTTAGTTATTTGCTCCGGGGTGCTGCCCAAAACAATAGACTTGGAACCACCATCAGGAGTTGGTTTCAAAGGGTTCAGTGGGTCTATAGAAGACTCCGCCCTGGGGTCAAGATCCACCAAATTGACGGATGCCGCCGCACTGTTTCCTTCGTTCAATTTCCTTTTCTTAGACATGGTTTCAAGCTTCACCATGTTAAGACTTAAATTGTAACAGTAACGAGCCATCTCCTGGTCACCCCTGACGGATGAGACTTGATTATCTTTATCAATGAACTTGATTAACAAGTGGGGGGTTGAAACGATGGCTTCCATGGCATTCAGAGTAGGCCGCCCAATGATGCCATTGTATGGGGATTTAACATCAATGACAAGAACCCTGGATTTCACAGTCCTTGCTCCAGGTTCACCATCGAAGGTGATCCTTGTGTCCAAGTAGCCTTTAGTAGGCTGTTTGGCGCCATTGAAAGCTGTAAGGTCCTGTGTGTAAGGCTGCAAATCTGTGTCAGACAGTCCCATGCGTTTAAAACAGTCATAAAAAATAACGTCGCAGGAACTTCCCTGATCAACTAGGATGCGTTTTACATCCATATTAGCGATCACCGCAATGATCACTACTGCATCATCTCCCTCAGGGATGGTTGGGCCAAAATCATCATCTGTGAAAGTTATAGGCGGAGTCTGAACTCCGTCCCTGAATGGGCGATATTCTTTGTTCTTGCCCTGCACAGATAAGATCATACGATGATGATTTTTCCGGGCGTTGTTTGAGGGTCCGCCTCCTGCGAAGCCTCCAGCAATCATGTCCACCACCTGTCTTTTACCTCGTGATCTAGGTTCAGGGCTCGGTTCTCGTTGGGCGGACTCCAGAACAATGCCTTTTTGTTTCTCTGACACCGTCGTACGTTTTGGTTCCCGAGTATTATCAGGATCCGGAGAACGATCACGATGTCGCTTTTCAAACTTCTCGGGCTCATCATGAAATTTGCCTTTGAACAGGTAATGTTTCAGTTTACCTTCTCGAATGAGCACCTCAATGGTATTTTTGAGTTGCTTGCATTCTTCTGTGGTGTGGCCAACTGATTCATGGAATTCGCAATATTTCTTTGGGTTTCCACCACGCCTGATTGGGGGTGGACGTTGAATTCCATAAACATTGAGGGTGGTCCATCCTATCTCACGCAAGATTTGCTCGCAAGTTGTGTTCAATGGTGCATAATGAGCAAAATTGAACACGCGTCTGTCCTGCTGTTTGAAAGGTTGGTTCCCTACTTTGTCCCTTTGGTGGGACTTGTCATTCTTCAACAATTTATCTTTCCCTTTGTCTTGAGGTGGAGTTGCAGGGAGTGGTTTACTGCGAGATGCAGTGGCTTCCAGATGCATCTCAATACCCACGTACTTAGATGCTTTCCTGCGAAATTCCTCCATCGTGGTTGGGGGTCCCTTTGCCAAAGACAAAGCGAAAGGTGACTTTGGTTGCATAGCTTCTATGAGAATATGCAACTGGATTGCCTCAGTCAGATCAGGGACCATGGCTGCTTCCTTGTAAAATCTCTTAAGGAAATCTTTCAGAGATTCTTTGTCGCCTTGTTTGATCTGAGCCAAGGTATGAGAGGTTCTGGGTGCATCCCTGGAGATCACGAAGTGGCTTCCAAAAGCTGAGGCCAGCTCCTCCCACGAATCAATGGAACCTGAAGGTAAGCTCTTGAACCAACTAAGAGCTTCGCCTGTAAGGGTTCTGGGGAACATTCTGCACATGACATCCTCCTCAGCTCCTAGAAACATGGCCTCGTAGATGTAAGCATCTAAATGCTTAGAGGGATCTGTTTCCCCAATATATTTCCCTATAGAAATGGGCTGCATAGTTTGCAGATGTCTGGGTACATGTACATTCATGAGCCTTTTGGAAAATGGGATGCTCATCTTATATCCTGAGGGGGATGCGTTTGAGCCTGCTCTCCTTCCTTCTTGATGCTGAGCATTCACCAGTGGGAGGCTTCGTTGCTCCTCCATGTATGTAGGAATACGAGAGTAGTGAGGAGTACTTGATTCCTCCTGCATGTGTGATTCATGATGTGGTTGTCTTGCGGGACCAGCTTTCTCATGCGCTGGGTTTGCTTTTTCACGACGAAGTTCTGCAAGTTCTTCTCTCAAGATTCGAATCATGTCATCTCTCGGATCTAGAGAATCAGCCTGCGTTGCTTTTTTCTGAGCACCATCATCGAAGTTAAGGCGTCTGGGATTGCGTGGAGGAGAATCCTCGTTCTGCATCTCTGGTCCTTGTCTCTCCATTGATGATGAAGATTGATCAAGATTGTGGGATTACCCAGTTTACAGGTCCCACCGGGCGTGCCAATGAACTGTTCTTTACAGGGGGTGTAGAAGTATACTTGTAGAACAACTCAAAATATACATATAAATGTGTTTTTAATACAAAGCAATGTGCATATAAATGTAAATACGGAGAGTCTTTGTATGCTGAGGCGGAGTGCAATGTACTCTGGGGCGGTGTCACAGTCCGCCTGACGGGATTTACGTTGCCTTGACCCGATTGGGGGTGGTACCTGCAATCGTTCTCCGACGCTCAAGTCAGTATTTCAGAATACTTAGAGACTTAGAAAGATAATCAGAGAGAATTATGCCATAGAGTGTAAGGTTCAGAGAATGGGAAAAAGATCCCTTATACCTTTTCAAGAGAGGTTTATATACCTGTCACTGGTGCTGCATTATTGGTAGGACCCGCTCCTTGTCTCCAGGCATAATGCTGAAAAGGTAGTGGGTCCCTGCGCCGTTTACTAGCACCATTATTGTAGTAGGTATCACAACTTGTCTGGAAAGCGTTAGTGCTTTAATATTTTATTGTTATTTCCCTTTATGCGTGACAGCGTGATTCCCATTATTAACCTCTCAAGACAGAGTCAATCTCGTGCCGGGGTTGTGAGTATGGGCTCGCTACGCAGTGTGGGAAATTCAGTATTCCGCCTGAGTTGAGCCTATGGCTTGGCGGAGTAACAACTTTGGCGAGGTTACGTTCCTTGGCGGGGTAACGTGCCTGGGCGGAGTTATGAACCTTGGCGGCGTTACTTGCCCTGGCGGTATGCACTCCGTATAGTATTATTAGTGTATTTGAAGAGTACTTCTCTTTATTCCAAATGCTGATCTGGCAAGGCATTGAAGCCATGCTCTTTATTCCAAATGCTGATCTGGCAAGGCATTGAAGCCATGCTCTTGGGGGCCGGTGTTAGGACCGGATCAACTCTAAAAAAATAACTAACGAAGAGCTATATCAATTCATTGCGTAACTATCCTCTGATTCATCGGAGAAACTACCATTAACATCGTTAATATCCTTCTCGTCTTAACGGGACACTGATTCTAGTGGTAAGTATTACCACACTAACGATGTTTCCTTTTACAATTGCATTCCCTTCCTTCATGGTACCATAATACCGATGTCATCTAATGGCCATTTCAGGACTAACTCATGTAAGGTAGCCATGGTTAGTGTAAATACAAACATTCTGGCCAATAAAATAAATTGGATAAAGAAGAAGACAAATGATCAGTATTTTCAGGTCCATGCCACACTGTTGCTTTGCCCTCAAAAAACACCGTCGATGTGGATGGGGTAAAGGTACCATAAACCCTAAACTCCAAATAAAAAAATAGAAATGATTTTTTTTGTGATGTCGCCCTTAATAACCAACCAAATATACCCCTTGCTCAGGTCATAGTTTTTGTATATGTACAAGATAGTGTTCGCGAATATGGGAATCAAATTCTCTTAAACAATTTCGAGATGATAGTGCTCAGGTTTTTAGACATTGTTGTGTAGCTTAATAAAGTAAATTATAATGATTATAATATTTTTAAAAATACTTATTAATAATTAATATTGTTACAAATGTTTTAAATTTAATTATAGTAATTTTAATAATTATGTCTTGATTGATATTTTTTTGTTATCATCAACTACTATTTATTAAAAATTATGATAAATTCCCACATTAAAATAAAAATAAAAATAAAAATAAAATGAAATATACCAAAATTACAGTAATAAAATTTTGGATTCAAATAAAGTAAAATAGAGATAAGATAAAGTATTAAACCTAAATTTTAAATATAACTAAATCAATTTTGATAGTGCAAAGTAAACTACAATATTATTTTTAAAAATTAAATATAATAATAAAATTTAGCTAAAAATTTAAATAACATTCATATAACATCCGAAATTAACATACATATGTAATTCTTTAAATTTATATATATATATATATATAACATCCGAATTTAAATAACATTAATATATATATATATATTTAAATTTATAAGTAGTTCTTTAAAAAAATAAAAAGCTAAATGGAATTTAAACAAAAGTAAAGCATCTCGGTGTGATGAAAATTATAAATACCTGCTATTATAGCTAAACAATCGTATAAAAAATTATAGATTATAACTCTATTTTTTATATAGATATAATAATAATAATAATATATAGTTTTTAAAAAATATCATTCACATAAAAATTTAATTATTCCACTGAACAAATAATATTGTCAAAATGGTTAATAAGATCTTAATATGATAATATCATCTATACTAATAAAAATACTATCAACATGAACAATATTTTATTTGATTTCCTTACTATAAAATAAATAAACTATTTAAAATTTTCTATTAACTTATAATGTTAAATAATATCTTTTAATAACTATAAATATGTTTTAATTAAAAATTTAGTCTTGTGAGATTTTTGTCATTCAACAAGTTTTCTAATAATTTTATATATACAATTTATTCTATGTGTAAGTAGCTACAAATATGTCCATTAAGCCCTACATAGTTTGCAAGTGACATGGAATTAAAGTATCAGGCTTGGTTTACAACCCCTTATCTCCCACTCCTTGATACTTTATCCCTCACCTCTTGATATTTCAAGTGATCAAAATAATAATTGTCAATGGATATTATTCTAAACTTATTATGCATAAAATATAATAATATAAAGGGTGAATTATTGCTTTAATCTCCTATATTGTAAGTATATTTTGAGTTAGATCCCTAACTTTTTTTAGTTAGTTAGACCTCTTGTCTTTTTAAAATATCTTAATTAAGTAATCTTAGTCCTTTTTCTTTACTAATTCTATCAATGAAGATTTGACGTATCATTAATCATGTTGACGTGACTATTCTATGTGTCAGAAGTTGTTGATGTGACTACTCTACACGTTAGATATTACTGATATGACAGCTTCACATGTCAAATGTTCATTGATGACTCCATATATTATTTACACTTCAACCAATGGATATTTGACATGACGAGTCATTATGAAAGCAGCATCTGTAAACACTTATAATATAAAAACAAAGGGATTTTTTTCCTGATTTTGTAATCCTAGTATGGTTGCTCGAATATCCCAAAATATGATTAAATTCACCTAGAAATCAAGTGGAAGCTGGAGGAATTAAACTGCAAAAGCAAACTATAAGCTCACAACCGGCCTAGGACGACTCTAAGTGACAATACAGGTCATTATTAGGATAACCTAGGCTTAGGGAGTCATAAATCCCATGATTGCACACTTAAAATAAATAATACATGGTTCCTGACAGTGGTGTAATCTATAACATTTTGTACCTATTTTCTCTTTTATTTTCAGCAATTAAACAAAAAAATTCTCAATAAATTTTTCATGAATAATTAATTTAATTAGCCTATATTTATAACAGTAGTCATTTTTAGTAAAAAGCCCAAGATATAAAGTGTATAACAATTTTGAAACCTAAAAGGACATTTAAAATGCAGGAACCCAAAAGGCTGAAACAGGGGCCTGATGCTACGCGTCACGCCCACACTGCGCGTCAGTCTATTTTCGCACTTCCGGTGCTGAGCGCCAACCTCACGCTACGCATGAGCATTACAGTAGCAGCTACGCTGTCATGGCTTTTTAAGCCATTTGGCTAACTTCCTAGAGCCCTACGTTGCTCAATTCAACTCCAAACCTCTCTAAACTTTGAGGGCACCATGTTACAACTATTTCGGAGCTGCTGGTGTAATCTGTTTCCCAAAATTCCAAATCAGTAATGAATTATGCATAAAAATGCGTTTAGGCTAACTTATGGCCATTTTATTACATCAATCATCTTGAACTTATTTAAAACACAAAATAAATATACAAACCAACTATAAATATCCATATGAACCTATCGGTAATTCCAGGGATACTGAATCCCATCAGATCTCCATTTTCTCTATCCAGTTCCTTAATATCACTCTAAATTTATTAATTCTCTCATATCCAAACTTCATAACTCTTTTAAAAGATTTTGCCAACACAATCACATAACAATCAAACAAACATTTCCTGCCAATAATGCATGATACTGGATATCATACGGCTCCATGCCGTAATTGAATCTAAATAAGTAATTCCTGGGTATAATACATGAATAACTACCTATTGGCTCAATGCAGTATCACACATAATCATTACACATTCATAACTAGAGATATCACATATATAAATACTAATGGCTCAGTGCCATTAACTATCATGCCAAAACCTACACACGTAACCACACATATGTCACATATGCATACACAACACTAAAACATATAATGAGACCACATCCTCGCATGAATATATGCATATCCATAAATTATACATTCCATAATTTTTAAAAATGTCCTGACATTGCTCCGCTTTTCACTCGCACTAGTCTCCATGGCATCCGCAATATCCCTTCCTCATTTTCTGTAAAATAAAAGTAAGAGTGAGTATCTAACATTATAATATAATGCAAATATTTGAAATAGGAACAATATCACCTGGAGGAGCTCACGCACCTCCATCGCTTGTCAATCCCATAATCCTTTCCTACCCACTTTCCAATATGCTCATATCTCATCAAAATCACCATTCATACTTTCACTACCCTTATCACATCACTTACATCATCATCACAAATTAATCATGATTTCATAAGTCACTCATTATTTTCATAAATCATTCATAATATCATAAATCAATCCCCATAATCATGGGCCAGTCACGATGTCATTAATCAATCACAATTAAGTTTCAATACTTATAATTATTATAATTCTCAATCAATTTCAAACATATTACACATATCACAAATCAATGTCAATATCAAAATCATTCATAACTGACACTCATGGTCAAATCATATATATGACACCTAGTATCTAGATACTAACGGAGCAACTACCAGGTGAGAGTCACACCGACATCCCGTGAACTCTACCTGATCCACTGAGCCACACACCGGCTTCCCACCTCAACCATTGGGTCTCTACCTGGACCACTAGGTAGCTCAACTGGATCTCTACCTGGATCACTAGAGCCAAAAGCGAACGGTAATGCATACCGAATAGATGTCCACACCACATAACATGCATATACAACATATGACCATTAATCTCATCAATATAAACATAATTCTTGGCACAAAAGCCATCTCTCGACATAACAAGCCATTGCCTTTAAATATCATACTCAAAGCCATAACCAAGCATAAATTTCATATCATTACAACATATAACCCATTATAAACATAACATACTCATCCACTCTCTTCACATTCCTCATTTTCATCACATACGAATAATAACAATTTCATTTCACCATAATCACATATCACATAATTACAACTCATCGTATTCTTATAAATGCAATATATAAATCTTATAGACCTCACTTCTCATCAACAATCAATACTTTCTCATAATCACTATTATACACTAAATCTCACATTCACAAATCCAATTTCAATTTATAATTAATCACAATAATCATCATCCATTACTCATAAATACCCCATATACATATATCTCAAACCATATATTCTTGAGTAAACCATTCACATAAATATAACAATTTCATTTCATAATATAGAACTTCATCAAACTTTAACTAAAAACACATTACACACTCCCCTTACCTCAATTCCAATGCTCTTTAATTATCCCGCAAGCATCGATGCGCCAAAACACTAAATATGCAAAATTACAAAAGAGGGTTTTAGGAATTTAACCTCTAAAATTCTATCTTAACTTAAGAAACACTTAAAAATCAATTCTTAAAGCTCCATAAGTTTACCCTTACTAAAACTATCAGTTATTCCAAGAAACTCCTAATTCTATCAAACCCCTAACATCTTATTTATAGCTTACATGAAATATCACTTAAACTCTCATTTAAGAGCCATGAAGGACTCTTTAACCGGTTTATAATCTCAAGTTTCAAAGCTTATTCAAATTTCAAAGAAAACTAAAAATAGAAGAAAACTTCCACCAAAACTAAAAATTGAGAGATTTCATGTGCTTACCTCATGTTTTCACCTTTAATCTGCCATTAATTTCAAATTCCAACTAAAAATTGGTTTGAATCCATGTCTTAGGGCTTAGAGGAAAAGAGAAGAGAGAAATATCCCTAACTCGATATTTTAACTTCTGTTTTGTGTGGTTGCCATTGTACCTTTTTAATTCTGATCGCGATGTTGGCGCTACGCGTCAGGGTAAGCATTAGGTTTCCCATCTTGACACTACGCGCCAAGTAAAAACCTCAATTTCTCCTTTTATTCTATTCTGAACTTACACAAATGCCATAAATTCTTAAATTTTCATAATTTAAATTCATTTCCACAGCGGGATGTTACATAATCGATTACCCGTGAGCAGCCTGTGCAATTTACAAGTTTTATTCTCTGGTAATCGATTACCAGAGAGGCAAATTACTGAATTATATAGAATTTTATCCCCAACCGACTTTTGCATGCCCTAACTTGCTTGTTTTGCCTCTAAATGCTATGAAATTTTACACAAGCACATTAATTACAACTCGCTGGTCTTGACCACACCTAAAAATTCTAAAAAACAAAATTGGAGCATTTTAAGTCATTTCCATAAACTTGACCTATCATTTCTCATCCAAATTGGACCATTCCAATTCTTATACATTTCACACATAATATATAAGCTATCCATCATATATGAAGGTTTCAAAACCTCACAGATCCAAATCTTGCTTGTCCAGTTCCTTATGCAATGCATACTTTTCACAATTACAAATACTCAATCATCCACTTCAAAGCTACACTATATTTATCATCATATACTTATCCATTATAACACTATAAGCTCAAGGCCATCTAGCAAAACCTTCCCATGATACAATTTAATAACACATCATCATAAGATGTAATTTCTGGGCATAATCAATTCAATCCATCATTGTTACCCATGTGTGTGTGTGTGTGTATATATATAAAATAATTTTAAGCCCCCAATGAGGTTATTAGGTACCTAATTCATTATACAAATATATACAATAACCAAAAGAGCCGGCCAAAGCACAAATATACACACCAATCTGTCTCGAGGATTATTATGGCATTCTAATGATGTCTCATCATTTCTCATCTTGATCCAAGCCCACTTAAATAAAAATGGTTAAGGGTGAGCATATATATGTTAAATGGAAAATACTAAACTCAATTTAACCTAAACATGTGTAATTTCCTATCCAGCTCTAATAATCACCATATTGTCCGTTAATCATCATAGTTCATCACCATATCATTAATTTGTCATTCAACATAAACCAATATATATATATATATATATATATATATATATATATATATATCATTACAGATGCAATCAACCACAATCAAAATCATCATCAATAGTTGTCCTACAGCTTCTTAGTCTCAGTTTATATGTTAATACATATACATGCAGATCCAACTTCACTAATGGACTAATAGTGTAATATTAAAATTTTCTCAACTCGTATCATTATATCTTTTTACCAGTACCGAACTGCTCATGTATATTGCAACATCAGTCACTCTTAGTGACAACGACACCTTAATTCAGGTGTTGCAAGCCGGCCTTGAGTCTAACTCAAAGGCGACTATGGAATATGAAGAAACCACCACAGGCTCTGTGTCTATTCAAAAGTCATCCTCCCATCTGGGCTGACATCACAGACCCCCTACAGTTCTATGTGCATTCTGAATGCAAATGCTATGCAACATAAATTATTTCGGTCCACCTGATTACCGTCACCAGGGGTCACCACTTGGTTACCATCACTAAGGATCCTTATTTCATTTTCATTTCACACCTAACATGCAAAATCAATCATAGTCAATTTACAATACCAATCAAGCTATCCCAAGCTTATTCAATAATCATCAACATATTCATCATCAATCAACTGTCATTATCAATTATTGTAATAATGCAATACATCATGCTCATTAATTAATAAATTATCCACACCATATGAACGAATTCCAATCATTTCGAATAATCATCAAATCACATTGAGAACAATACAAAAAGAGAATATATCATTAACTTAACCATATATCATCATTATCATCAATTTTCTTCAACATATCAATAAATTATCATACATAACATGACTATATTCTCTTATCTGTTCATAATTTATGCATTTAAAATATAATGCTTCCCCTACCTAGAATCTGAGATCCCAATTATCAGTCCATTGCTTTCGGTCACATTTTAGAATCAAAAACTATATTATATATAATTGAGAACTCTGGTTAATTAACTACTCACTGAACTCATAAACCTTATTCATTTCTTAACTATTTAGAAGCTTAAAATCATATCTAACAACTAATTAGGCAAAATGATATTAGTTCAGAATTCCCACTTACCAAACGATCGTCGATAAGTTTTTGAAAGTTGTGTTATGAACTCCTGACGTTGCCTACTAGCTCAAAGCGGTCTGAAACAACCTATAACCATGGAAATGAGGCAATTAAAGCTTGGATTCTAGAATTGAAACCAAAATTACAATTGGGTCATTTCAAAGCTTAACAACAATGGAAGAATTGAAGAATCTTGGCCTTCTAATGCTGCCAACCACTTGAGAATGGTTCCAACACTCACTAAACATATTAAATTAAAAATTAGAGAGTAGAATTCAAGAAGCAAGCCAAACCAAAATGAGATTCATGGAAGTATACCTTTGGAAATGAAAAGTGAAGAATCCTAAGTTTTTCACTTACTACCCGTGGAAGAGAGGTGGAAAAATGAAACTTGATTCTTGCCTTAATTTGAGAGAAATTGAAGAAATGAAGATGGGGATGATGGAGAGGTGCCGAGGTGGTGAGGATGAAGAAGAGTGAATTTTCTTTTTTTCTTTGCATGCACGCATGAGTGGAACGTAAGGGAAAGTGAAATTGAATTAGATTAATTAAGCATTAAGGGCAAAATAGTCATTTTGTCCATCTAATTAATTTTTGAAACTAATCTAGTAACCTTAGGTTATCCGAAATTACCTAGATAAATTCCAAAAGCAAAGTACCCATATGTAATTAATTTAACATTCCCATTTAATTATTCGATTAATAAGAATTAACCAATGATTAAAATTAGGATGTTATATTATTTAACATGTATAATGATGTTGCACAATCAGTAAATGAAGACATAATCACATGTAATGTTTATCTGTCACGTCATGACATTGTTAACAAAGTTTATTAATAAAAAATGGATAGAGGGAACTAATTAAATCATTTAAAAATATTTTATTATTTATATTTCACTTTGGAGAATAATTTATTATAACCTACCTATCATTTTACCGTTTTTCTAATTTTCTATAGATATAGTCATATATTTATATGAAAATAATCAATAATTATAATAATTATAACGATATAACATTGTGAAACTCAAATGTTAAAATAAAATAATACTGTAAGGAAGAAATATAATATTACATTATAAGTCATAAACATGTTTGATTATAATTACTATATAAATAGTTGGGATGAAAATGGGTTATACCATCCGTCGGGGATCCGTGACCTGACCTGTTTAAAGCTTATATAGGTCAGGCTTGTCGGATTAGAAGGTTAGTCTAAACTTTTAAAAAAGTATTTTTAAGTAAATAAGTAAGGTTATAGGCTTTCTAAAAAGCCTTTGAAGTCTAATAAACCGACCCATCTAATTGGCCTAACTACTAATTATTTATAACATAAAAATAATCTATCTATATATATATATTACATATTTACATCATACAAATTAATATTATAGTTATAATAATTTTTTATAACAAAATTTTATTTTATAATTGTTTGGAGCAATTGTGGTGATTATTCTATATTTAATTACTTTTGCTTTGTATAAGAAGTTATATTTGTGTTGTTGAATTTAAAATCAAGTGCATTTGACTAATTTATATTGATAGACCTGTTTATAATGATAAGCTTGTTTACGGTGATAAACCCGTCAACCTATGTAGTTTGATACGCTTTTTAGGTGATTGTTAGTCTTTTGAAAACCTAATTATAAACAAACCATTTAAATAAGTTTTAAAATAAGCAAGACCTTAAAAAAAACTATAACAAATTGACAATTGGAAATAAAGATAAATGAAGTTTGGAAGAGGTTCTAAATAGTTATATTTTAACTTTGTATCAAGCTTTTGGAAATACTTAGGCTGCGTTTAGTTACAAAAAATTATTCTATTTTTCTAGGAAAAGTTTTCCGCTTCTTTTTCAAAATTTTCATTTCTTGGAATAGCTAGAAAAATTTTAAAAACTCGTTTAGATGACGTGACAATTTTCCAATTTAGAAAACTAGAAAACTAAAAAAGTTGTTCAAATGCACTTAGTTTTCTAAATATTTTTTAAACATTCTTTAGTTCAAATTAATTGAATATTTTTTAAACATTCTTTAGTTCAAATTAATTGAGATATGTCTTATTATTATTATTATTATTATTATTATTATTATTATTATTATTATTATCACTTTGCCAACAGCAAGCGATTTACGCCCACAACCATACAGAAGGGAACAAGGGAATAGCAAGAATTCATGTGCACAAGGGAGAGAATTAGATGGAGCAAGCATGTGGCGTGAGTACGTACAGGCAACGTATTAACGCGCGGATGAGAGTCACAAACCAGGTTCAAGGCATCAAGACATTCAGAGGAAATTTAACAACATATAAAATGACTTTTATCTAGAGCTTACAGCCAAGGCAGGAAAATTAACAACATATAAAATGACTTTTATCCACCACTCAGCAAAAAAGGTATATAAGATAATAGTAACATTGTTCTTACATTTTCCACCACAAGAGCCCATGATTTCTTTGGTCAACAGTGGCCCATAAAGGATACTTATTAGATACTCTAAACACTAGGAAATACCATATGATACAAGCTTTTTCAATTTTTTTAATCCACCAGAAGTCCCTGAAGAGGATGAAGACATTGATGAAGATATGGTATGACTATCTGAAGAAACTCAAAGCTAAATAAATCTGAAAATTTTGTCTATTACTATAATAGTTTCATTTTTCTACAAGCTGAGGAACTTCAGAATCAAATGGAACAAGACTATGACATTGGGTGAGCTTAATTGTCTTTTACTTGTATGAGCTACTTCTTATTTGAGTGTCCAACAAGACTATGATGAAGAGGATGAGGAAGAAGATGATGATGATGATGAAGATGAGGAAGAAAGCAAGACTAAAAAGAAGGTATAATGTTTGTTATATAGAGGGCTTTCACCATGTATTGTAATATACTTTGTAGTTGGAACCTGAATTAATACATGTTTGTTTTCTTCCTGCCTTGGCTGTCAACCTCCTATGAATTGTTGTTGCAGTCATCTACAACCAAGGTAAGATCTGTTGATTTTGTTACCTGAATGAAATATGGACACAGGATCCTCATCCAACATATATGATGTGTTATCCACTTAAACTTCATTTGATTCTGTATAGTAACATTCTCCTTATATGGCCCTCTGTTCATTCCATTCCTGATTTGCATTTTGTGGTATAAATGTTCAGAAGAGTGGAAGGGGGAAGGCTAGTGATGGTCAGCAGGGTGAGCGACCTCCAGAGTGCAAGAAAGAGTAGCTGCTATTTTTTTCTGGTTTCCTTTGTAACCATTTAATAAGTAGATATAAGACTAATCAGTTGGGACATTTTTCATTTACTAGAGTTGAAATCAAATTTCTAATCCCTGTTAAAAGAAGATGGGTTGAACTGAAACATCACATCCATCTAGCATGCTTGTTTGGATGATTTACATTTATTATTTTTATTTTGGTAGTTGTAAGATTCATATGAATTTATTATTTTCATTTCAGTTAGTGATTTGATACGTCTCATGTATCAAGAATATCATCCAGATTACAATTGAAAACTTTTCCATTATTATTGGTATAAGAACAACCTCATCTAGTAAAATTTGTTTTTTCATGAAATCAAATATCTGCCAACATACCCGAGGGACCTGACAAACTTACGCATGTGTGTTTTCTTAAGAGTGAATCTTAATCTTATTCTAAGTAAGCAATAATTGCATATCAGGATGCACATGAAGAGATACAAGACGAGAATATTCAATCGGGAAACAGTTTAGATAATATACAGATTCGTGTTATAACAAAAGGTAACAATTTCGGGAATGGTTCAAAACAGATGACCAATCAAGGGTTTTCTCGATTCTGTATAGTAACAAAAGATAATATACTCGCGATGAATGACGAAAAGAAACGCATGAAACAGAGGAACGACGCTCTTAAAAAATAGGGAAGCAGCTTGGAGGAAGAAGAGGACGCGCGATGAATTTTTTAGAATACCGCGTTTTCTCTTTTTTCACTTTTCTTTGAAAAGCATTAAAAATAGTTTTCTGATTTTCTTAAAAAATAGAAAATCAGGATTCTATTTTTCTATAAAAAAAATTTAAATAATTTATAAATAAACAATTTTTCTATTTTTTAAATTTTTTTAAGAATAATATTCTATTTTTCTAAAAAAACTTATGAACTAAACGCACCCTTATATTTTGGTCTCGTGTTCGAAGCAGCGCTCAATGTAAAATATGCTGTTTTTCTCGTATTTTCGTTTTTTTTATACACACGTTGGTTTTTACCAAACAAGAAGGAAACCAAGGCCCAAAGGCCAGGTATCTCTCTTCGTTCAAAACTCACATATTCTAAATCAAAAAAAAAAAAAAAACGCACGTATTCAAAAAAACATATTATAACTTTAATAATAAAATTTAAATTAATACATGAGCACACATACATATAAAGTATTATTACAGTATTTACACAATTATAATAAAAGATTATGTATATTATAAATATATATTAAGCATATATTAGATTGGTAAGTAATAATTTCGATAGAAATCACAGACAATCAGGGGGTATGACTGTAAGTATTTAGTTATCAACAGTGTTACTGTAAGTATTTAGTTCTAATTAAAAAAGTTAGTTCAATCTTATGTTAAAGTTTTAAATTGCCTTATAATTATTATTACTTCGTTTTAAAATTCCATTTTGGTAAAATAAATTTTTAATATAATATTTATTTTATTTCTCCTAAATATTAATATGAAAAATTCATACTTCATAATTAAAATATATGTTAACATTTAAAAATAAATAAATAAATATGGTATTAAATTTTATGTAAAATGAGCCAATCAAATATATTTTGAATATTTTTCATTCCCTAAAACCAAGGAAGCAAATCACTGAAATAAAACATGAAAATAAAAACAATTTCCAAAAAATAAAAATAGAAAATGGAAACATTCTCAGAACCTATTAT
Source organism: Clitoria ternatea (assembly GCA_037962975.1). NCBI lineage: Eukaryota > Viridiplantae > Streptophyta > Magnoliopsida > Fabales > Fabaceae > Clitoria > Clitoria ternatea. The sequence continues at coordinate 267,997,246 of CM075672.1, forward strand.
TTGCTTGAAATAATTAGGCTACAGGTTTTTCTTTTCAAAATTTTTAAATTCCATAAAACAGTTTCCAGATTTTATTTAAATTTTTACATATTCAATTTACACCGCAACCAAATTGACTAAACCCTAGTACTAGGACATTCACTGGGAGAATCGAACACTGTCCTTCATCTCGCACCACCGCACTATCCGACGAAACTCCATAAGTGGTTTGCAATTCATCTCTTGAGACTCATCGCTGCCGGAGCTCCTTGGTTCGATAGCACCAACCAACAACACCCCCAGGTCTGCCGTAGCTTTAACACCCATTGTTATGTGCTTTAACATATTTTCCTTGCTCTGTCTGGGTTATACTTTATCCATTTACATTTTCAAACTACGAGTTGCTAGAGATGAAGAGTTGAGTTGAATGAAAATACAAAATTTAAATAGGGAAGGATTTGTTAAATGCAAGGTAGAAGATCATCCTTTGTATGGTTGAGTTTCAGTGGTTATAAACTTATAGTCGTATAGTAAGTTGCAATCCTTCTTGTAACATAAAATAATGTTTCTTGTCTTCTTTTTTGTATTCAAGATGTGTCACATATGTTCATAGCATTATAACGTGAGAAGCCTGAATTTTGATGGAAGCAATTATCTATCTTGTTTGATATAGACATATAGTGCCATTGCTTCGATTTGGATTGTATCAGAAAGCTGAAAATTGAAAAATAGGCTGTTCATCAGATGGTTGAGTAATAAAGATAAGCATGTTAAGCTGTTATTTCACTGCATGTAAGAGTATAGTCAAGTCAAGATGGATTTCCTTAATTAAATTAGCTCATGAAATAAGGATGATAAATATAACCTATGTTAAAAAGGATGATGAAAAATTGGACTATGTTTTGAGGTCCAAATGTTACCAATTTTATTGTTTCCAAAGCTACAATGGCGTAATCACACATTGTATTGTTCTAGTGTTTGTTTAGGCGCATGATCAGGGATTCACATGGGCAATTTACCCCCTTGTTCTTCATTCACACTTGTAACTAGTTCTTTTAATGGACATGTAGTGTGATGTCTTTCTAAAATTTCATATTTAGGTTTGAAAATGGGGTTGTCCGCCAAGAAATCTAAAAAGAGAGCTAAAAGTGATAGTGATTTGGATGACTACAACGATATGGAGTACCAAGAGGTATGATTGGTGCAATCGTGCAAGATCTTAAGATTTTTAATATGTTCTGTACCCATAGTGGTTTATTTGTAAATTTTGATTATGGCTTGTTTTGTTGATTTAGGTGGAGGATGATTATGATTTTGATGACGATGGTGAGGAGGAGGAGGAGGAGGAGGAGGAAGAAGAGGAAGAGGAAGATGTACGGAAGGCAACGGACGAGGAAGAAGATGAGATGGAAGAGCACAGTGAATGGAAAGACAATGAGATGGAACAGCTTGAGAACGAGTATAGGGATCTTCAGCGTCAGGAGCTGTAAGATTCCATCTGACATGCATGTAGTTCATAATGCCGATGGAACATTGATTTATATTTGCTATTTTCAAGAGTTTGGAATTATGTTTTGTAGACTTGGACCTGTTTAAAGTCTTTAACTTGATTTTAACGTACTTGTACTCTTACCAAGCAGCGGCCTCAGTGTTGGGTGTAAGTTTAGTTTTGCATCAAAGATCAAATGTAATATAGACAACAGTTAGCTAGATGATATCATTAAAATATAAATTAAGTTTGTCCCAGATTAACATTTTAGATGTTTTTCACTTAAGTACACTACATATTTCAATCTGCTTACTAGGTTTGACTAGTATTATATAACCTAATGTATCACACTCATGAAATCATGGATTACAGTGCAATTTTGTTCTAAATTTTCAGTTGTAATTAAAATATAAATTAAGTTTGTCCCAGATTAACATTTTAGATGTTTTTCACTTAAGTACACTATATATTTCAATCTGCTTACCAGGTTTGACTAGTATTATATAACCTAATGTATCACACTCATGAAATCATGGATTACTGTGCAATTTTGTTCTAAATTTTCAGTTGTAATCAATAAAGATCAACTGATCAGGATGTTTCTTATTACTATTAGAGGTGTTTTTCTTCAGTGTTTTTTGTATTTTCCTTCTTCCTTGTTTTCTATCAGTTACAAATATCACTGTCTTTTAGTTTATGACTGACACATCTCATCTGTCATTGCAAAATATCTGCAAGATATTGCTTTCCCAGATACATTAATGTGGACTGTTATAGTAGCTTCGATGCTAAGCAATATATTGAAATATGGGTTATTGATGTGATGAATTCTGGTCAGCTATAAAGCTGATGGTTCATGAGTCGTCCCTAGCTGCTCTTATTAGTTCTTTGTATAAGGAGATATGAGATTTACCTAGTGGTTGGGAAGTGTGAAGGGAGAAAGAGGAGGTGGAGAGGTCACGGGCACAAATCCCCCCACTAACACTTCTAACAAAAACTAATAAACTAACATATGCCTATAAAAAAATAGTTCTTTGTATGAATTGGGGTGAATCTATTATATTATTTCCCTTTCTTGATGTATAAGTTTGTGTGGATTATGAAATATCTCAGATTTAACTTTCTATGTTCAGAGATACATTGCAGAACTTGAAGCATCATAAAGATGAAGATCTACTTAAGGGTCAAGCTGTGAAAAGCCAGAAGGTGTGGTTTTATTTGTGTTCTGACTCTTGACCAATGCTTTATAGATGTTGTCAATTTTACCTCTCACCTATTCTTATATATCAATTTAGTGGCTTCCATTAGGAGTTTGTGAAAACATCACAAAAATTTGTTAACTGTAGGCCCTCTGGTACAAAATTCTTGAGCTTAGATTTTTAGTTCAGAAGCCGTTCTCAAGTTCAAATAGGTTACCCCAGGTATCTTCCTACCTCAGTTTTAATGTGATTTACTATCTAATCATATCCGAATGACATGGCCAAACATGGTATATTGTCTGCAGGAATCAATCAAGTCTTTGTTCTCTGAAACAGATGAGACAGTTAGAGTAGCATATTCAGATCTGATGACTTCTTCCAAGGAGACTTTAGATTCTATATTGGAACTGCAGGAGGTGTGCTTTTTGCTTGGAAATTTAAATAATAAAATATAAGATGAGAATTATTTTTCATGTTTTGTTTTATATGATATATATTTGATTTCCAATTTCATTGGTGACTGATCCTTTTCCTTGTTCCAGGCTCTGTTTGCAAAGAATCCATCAATTACACAAGCCAAAGGTGGTAACTGGTTTCTTTATTGTTCCTAGTTTTCTGTCTTGCTATCTTTTTTTTTTTGGCTTCTTACCTTGTTTACTTTTATGCTTGTGGTATATTTTTGAATTGCTATTGGAGGGTTATGTAGAATAGCACGGTTCCTGTAAGAAATTTGTAGCTATTGTTGTAGTTGCTTTAGGAATATGGATTTTGTTCTAGGGACATATCTTGTTTTCCTGATTGATGTACCTGTTATATGGACCATGCTTGGTTGACTTATATTTTAGTATGAATATCATGTAGTTGAAGCATATAGCAACTGGACAGAAATCTCTTCCCAAGTCCTATCCCTTTACACATCCCCCCAACACAATCATACCACATGAATGTTTTCAGTTAAGGGAATTTATCTATTCTATTCAAAGTTTATGTTTTTTAAATGACGTGGCATGATTTTATTGGAGGGACAGGGAAAAAGTCAGGTGATTTTCATCCTAGACTTGTTCATTTGGAAGAATTTTTATGAGGTGTGTCAATGTCACCTAGTTCCTATTATAATTTTGAACATGCTTGGTTAATCAAGGCGAATGCGTATGTCAAGCAAGAAATAAACACATGGCTGAAAATTGGTTGGAAGAATTGAGAGAACGAATAGTTGGAAGGCGGGAATGATTTCTTTCTGAACTTGAAAATGATAAGTTTTTGTTGTGGGGTTGGGGGGGGGGGGGGGGAGAAGGAGAAGTATTTGGGCGGAAGATTTATCTGACTATCTGGTTAATCTACATGATATACTTATTCACAATTATGGGAAGGGTTGTCATCCATTTGGTGTATTGTTTTGTCTTGTCTCAACTTTCAAATATTTCTTTTTAACTATGATTGAAAGCAGATGAAATGTCTAACCAAACAAAAAGAGACTGCCACTTATTCTTTTCTCAGTTATAAAAATTATTTAAATTTAGATATATTGCAATTTTAATGTCAGTTTCTTTCAGTTCCTTCTTTTTGCTGTTAAAAATTCCTTAAGTCAACAATTAAAAACATTTGGCTTCATCACACACACACACACAGACTATCTTATTCAACATTAGTTAAGCTTTGTACAATTATTGAAGATGTAATTTAGTGAAGTTCGTGAAGTTGTGACCCCCAAAGCCCATGCTTTGGGTGAGGTTGGTATGGTAATTTTTTGGGGAGCAGAGGACAGACAAATTGTTCTTTATGTAGGACATAGTAGATTATCGGTCAAACCATGTTAAGTTCAGTGCTTGTGTTTCTGTATTTGAAACTTGAAAGCATTGATTTATGTCGAAATGATGACAATATTGTGTGACTTTCAATATTAGCTGCGTATTTGCTTGAATATTATTGAATACTATTTCCAAAGTATCAAGTGACAATTTTTCTTCCTTTTTCTTAAAAGGTTCAGAAAAGTCATCAAAAGATTTAGAAGTTTCTAAGCATTTAGTTGATGATCTTGATCAAGAGTGGTCACAGATTTCTCAAATGCACAAGAGGTATTTTTATAGTCTTCTGAGTTATATATGCAGTATTGTTTCCGCTACACATTCATTTCTCAAGGTGCTGCAGGGAAGCATTGGGACTTCTGGCTTTTGTTTTATGAGGCTTTTTTGCATCAATATTGCTTGAAACTTCTCAAATTATATACTTCTATACTTCATCTGATTTTAAACCTTAAATATGTTGTGATATTTGTTTATGTATGTGATGCTATTCTCGATTGTATCTTGCAGTATAGCACCTTTCAGAGACAAGTCAATCAACAAATGGCAGAGGATGACCCAAGTGACAACTGGTGCTGCTGCTATTAAAGGCAAGTTGCATGCCTTTAATCAGGTCAGGTTATTCAACTGTGCTAAGGATTCTGTTATTTGATAGGTGCGTTATTTCAATCTTAATTTTGTTCTCATAACAGGATATTAGCAATCAAGTCGCTGCTTATATGAGGGATCCCAGTAGAATGATCAAGCAGATGCAGCTGAGAAGATCAACTGTTAGTATATTTGGATCTGTAAGTCATTCTCTTCAGTACTCTTTGTTGTTTTAAAATATGCTGCAGATATGATAGTAGGCTGAAACAGGCACAAGGAGTATGTTATGTTAAAACCTGATTTATTTACTTTTACCATTGACATTTACACATGTCTCCAGGGGACAGAGGCTAAAGATAAATCTAAAGAAGAGGTAAGCCTTATACATTACTAATATCTGAGTGTTGCTTTTTTATCACTTATGTGCCAGGTGTTCAGAAGTCAATATCTTTCAGTTGCATTATAGTGTATTGCATAACCTTAGGTCTTGAATGATTCCCTTCACTCTCTTCAATTTTAATGGAACAATCGTGTGTTAGTAAAAATGGTGTAATTGCTAGAGATTAGTCTATTGCATAAAGACTATGATAATACACACCCTAAACCCAATTCAGAATTCAGACTGATGATTACTTTATGAATTTCATCACATTGTAATTCACCTGTGATTGTCTCTCTTCAAGTGTCATTCCTTTCTTCCCTTATCTCTATCTTGCTTTCTTCCTTTTTCTCTATCTCTCCTGCTCTCTATCATGGTTCATCCATATCAAATCATGTGGAATTGTGTTTAATCACTGTTGCTGCTCACAGTTAGGTAGATGATACCTTTTTTTCCAACAAAACATACTCTTAATTGTCTTGGATAAGATAAGATGCATCTAGTGGTATTTATGAAAGCTAGGAAGGGGATAAAGGGTCTCAAGCATGCTAGAAAGTGTGTGAAAGTATGTAAATCTTTTGTTGGTAGTTTGTGTTGTTACTTGTGATTATAATTTATAAGCTTCCAATAGGTGGTTAAGTACTTGTTTTGCTTTTATATGGTATGTGGTTATACTGTTGAGAACTCTGTCCAAGCTTACACAGAATTTCCTTACTCTTCATTTTGAGTCACTTCAGTTCTCTACATGACTGTTTTTAATTTAATTCTGCAGGAAGCACATGCTGATGGTGATCCTGAACTTCTGGATGACTCTGAGTTTTATCAGCAATTGTTGAAAGAATTTTTTGAGACAGTTGATCCTTCATCATCTGGTAAAAACTTTCTCTTCCGCTGTTTATTTATTTATTTTATAGTAATAGTAATATTTCTATCTTAAATGCCATTGGACTGGGGCTTTTAGGCCCCGTTTCGATTATGAAAACGTTTCTTGTTTTAATTTCTTGTTTTCAGTTTTAATTACAAAACTGTCATGTTTCCTGTTTTCAAAATTTTATACTGAAAAAGGTGAAAACAGGAAACAGGAAAATTTCTTTTTCAGTGTTTATTGTACAAAATTTTGAAAACAGGAAATAGGATGGTAATTTTATAATTAAAACTTAAAAACAAGAAATGAAAACAGGAAACGTTTTCACATTTTAAACGAGGCCTTAGTTTTTGTAATGAGTTAATGGGTGTGGTATGTCTGCAAAAGTATACATAATTACATATAAAATGTTTTCACATGTAGGCAGGGTGTTCAGTATAATTTTATGTTGCATACAGGCTTCTAAAGGCACACAACCTGTAACATAAAAAAGTGATTGGGTTTAACCAAACTCACCAATGTGACGATTTTGATTATCACATTTATGTATGGTCTAGATTTTTCACACTTACACTTTAAGCTAGCGACTAGCATCTCCGTTCCATATATAATATGCACCTATTTCTGAAAGCTTGCTGTATCTGAAAATTCTGCCATTTCCCACCAAGCTTGTGAAGATCATTTAAAGCATGATGTGTGTGTAGTTCCTCTTTGTGTTACCATCTCCCAATTCCCCAAACAATCGGTTCTAAAATTTTCAGAGGCTGGAATTTACATGTGCTGCTTTTCTCACCACAATATAATTGTCAATTATCCCCTTAAAATAGGATGTAACTGTGTTTTCTTTACAAGTGCAAGTCCACTTTCTCAATTTTGATTTTTATTTTGTTTTGTACAGAGAAAGCATTTTATGCTTTGAAAAGAATGCAAACAAAGAAAAGAAAAATTGTTGATCGCCGCGCCTCAAAAAGTCGTAAGATAAGGTATTGAAAGGTCACCACTCTTTTCCTTCTACCATTACTATAAATAGATTGATAGATATCCTGCAGTCATTCTTGCAGTTATTTATGAACTGAATAGTTTTTGAATGGTTTGATGGTAGGTACAATGTTCATGAAAAGATAGTAAATTTTATGGCTCCTCAACCCGCTAATATTCCTTCTATGGCTCCAAAGTTATTTGAAAATCTGTTTGGATTGAAGACACAAAAATCACCTGTTGCAGCCTCATAATCATGGTTGGCAGGCTGAAATATTGGCCTCACAGTTTTTCCCGTTACTTTACATTCGTACTGATTTATTGAGGTTTTTTTTAATCTTCATGCGACGATTTTGCTGTAAATCTATTCTGGTACCTCGTTTTTCCTTCGATGTTCAACAAGGAATAGATTATAGTTTGGAATTTGCTTTAATGTTTCATACATGATGCTACCTGGTGCCCAGGTGCCAATATAATAGATTATAGTTTGGAATTTGCTTTAATGTTTCAGTTTCGAATTTGTATGCTTGCTATACTAGTTGCTACCGTAAGTCACCGCACATATAAAACAAGCCTCTTTCACAGTGGCTTTGAGAATAATTTTAATGTTAACATAAGATAGATATAAGTGAACATTTACTTTTAAACAATCAAACTATTGGTGATTTTGGAGATCGTGATACGGTGGAAAGAGACACATGTAAAGCAAATCAATAAACTAAAATTTCCAAAATAGTGATCAACATGATACTAAAATAGAAACAATTGCACCTTTAGTTCTTCCTCTTATAATTAAAGATTCAGAAAAACATAGTGTCATGGTTAAATTTTGAGAACTTCTTTATGATAATTAAAAGCAACAAAATGCCCAGTTTCAAAATATCCATTTTAAAGAATACAATAACATCCTAGTTAGCAAACACATCTATCAATAATATCAGCTTTGTAAGTTTTTATATATTTCATTCTTTCCTTCTTAGATATGGGAATTATTAATAGTGATAAACTTCTGATCTATTCGTTTACGAAAATGAGAATAATTGCGCTTTTTAGTTCTTCATCCTATGTAGTTAAAGGTTCGGAGAATATAATTAGTATCATCATGGATAAATTTTTAGAACCTGTTTATGAATTTTTTGGGTTCATTGGGAACCTTGACAGAACCTGTTTATGATAACCAAAGGCAACAATATACCCAGCACCAAAATATTCACTTTTAAAAATACATTAATACCCAAGTTAGTATATTCTTTTATTAATAATATCAACTTACTAAGTTTCTAATTTTTCTTGGGAAACCCATATAAGTCCTACAAAAGAAAATTAAAAGAATATACTAACATAAGAAGAAGAAAAAGTGTGATTGAGTAGAAGACGACCTTCGAATTCGATTATCAAATTGTAGATCGTGTAGCTAAGTTAATCTCATCTGCATCATAATTCAAATTACGATTAACAAAGAAAATCTTGAAATAATCATAAATTTCTAAAGACAAATAATCACTAGGATTGTTTACAATAAGGAATCAAAACTGAACCAACCCCAGCGGTTGCATTCGATTCATGAAACCCAAATCGAAGTAAGAAATCAACTTAGAAAATGATTTAGCATGAACCCCAACTCATCCACTTCTTCGCGAATCTCAAACCAGGAAAAAATCGAAAATGGAATTAATAAAAATAAACGCATCATCAGAATGATTAGAATTTAAAATTTGAAAAATAGTAGAAGACATTTTTGTTCAATGGGAAGAATTGAAAACAACAAAAACCTGGAAAAAATAGTAATTTTTTATCCAATAATTAATTAAGAAAAATAAATAAAAAAGAACAATTCTGTCTGAAGAGAGAAGACAAAGTATAGCAGTATATTCACATAACGATAGTGACTCACTCAAAGAATTGCCAAGTGATGAAAATGAGTGAGTCAAGCAATTCATACATCTAATGTGTGGAAAATAGAATCTTAAGAATTATTGCAAGGAAATATGTTTTTTTTTCCGGAAAAATTGTTATGGATCATCAATCAGTGATTTTCCATAAAAAAACATTTTCTTTTACTATGATTGTAAACATTAAAAGAAAGGTATAAATTAATAGTTTGAGGCACATGAAGTTATTCCTTACAATATAAATTTAAGATTGTCTATAATAAAGTTTTTAAAACCTAGGATTAAAACAAGTAGAAATATTAATTTTTGCTCAGATAACAAGAGAAGAAAAAGAAAAAGAAGGATAATACATGAGAAGAGAGAAAATGAATGTATATAAAAATAAGATATCAAAACATCGTTACCAATTATAGATGAGTTGATAAAACAGACTGATATTATTGAAAAAACTTAACTTTAATCCCTATTTAAAAAAATAATTTGTCTCAAATGTTATCAAATCAATTAGTTTACAGATTAAAATAATATTTAGAAACTAAAGTGAAACATTTAAAAAATTAAAGGAAGAAAAAGTGTAATTATTATTATTTATATAAATTCTACTATAAACACACTCATAGACATACTGTTCCTTGTAAGTGAAAGGTTTGACAAGAGATTTGGTATTGGGAAATGGGGATCCTTGTTCAATTTCAAAAGTTTCCCTTCCAATGTGGAGGTTTGTCGTGTTATATGGGAGCCAACAGTGATACAAGTATGGGAAGGATCACCATCTTGTAAGAGAAGAGGTTACCAAACACCTTCAAAATTATGTACTGTCCAATTCATTTGAGTAATTTGCTATTGATCCATTTTTAAATATCTCATTGCTGTTTTATGCTATTATAGTTATACTAATCTACTCAAACCTATGCAAATACAAGTACCATTACTACACATTCATGATACTATACATCCCTCTATGTTATTTGTATTTTTCTAATAAGTGTTTTTCATATTTCCATTTGATATGTCCATTCCTGATATGAATTATTTTTGCAGATATCATTATTCCTAACAAATAAATTATAATTCTTGAGAGAATTTGATTTATGCGAGTTATCCATTATGATTTATTTAAATTTTTAACTCAACCCGACTTATTTTTAGGTGAGCTGAAAAATTCTCAACCTAATTTAATCCTAAAATGAGTTGAGTTAGTTCATTGGTTGACTCACCTAGTTTTTAAAAAGTAAAAAAAAATCCATTTTTTTAAAAAAATCAACAAAATAAAAGAAAAATAGAAGCAACTAAATATTAACAATCAAATTTTAATCTAAAACTCCAATCTTAAGACAAAGTTTCTTATTTTTAATTTTAGGAATTAAAATTTGATTATAAAATTTTCTTTATTTTTAATTTTTTATATACAAGATGAGTTATGTTATTGTGGACATGATTTTAAGATGAACTATATTTTTCTCAACCTGACTCGTCATGAATCGAGTTGGGTTGGATTGACTCATGAGTTCAAACTTATTTTGATAGCTATAATCTATATCTTACTCTCTAGTCTTTTAAACTTGGTACTTTTTTTGAAGGCTTGAACAACACCAATATTTGATCATAATTAAATAAAATACTTGAATTATCATTTTTATTAGGAAGTCTCAAATTGAATAAAATAAAATAAAATAAAGAGTTTATAAGTATTGACATTTCCACCCATAATTTTTAAATATTTAAAGATTAAGTATTTCTTACATAATAAACTCATAATCATTCTCTTATACATATTGAGTTTGTGGACCATTAAACATTCTAACATAGTCCTAACACATTTAGGCCTCTAGAACAAACCTTTAAAATTCCTTGATTACGACCCTAAAATATAAAAACACAAAATAAAATCAAGTCTCAACTAAAAATCTAAAAACCTAGTTAAATTTAAGGGGAGTGTTAGGAAATGCAAACACTTTCTTTCACACAACTTTTTATTATCCAAAATATTTAACCACCTGCATCTTTAAAGATTGAATTTCAGAAAATAAAAGTTTAATTTCTCAATTCCTTTCTACATTTCAATTCCAAGCAACAGAAAAAAAAAGAAAAAAAGGAAAAGTATGTGTGGATTTTGATTGATATGATCATCACAGAAATGGATGGTTGGGTTAACTAGATGATGAGTGGCAAGTAGTGAATGTCGGCTTAGCTTTATTACATGGAGGAGTAGTCCATTATTCATGTGTTTCCATCCTCATCCAAACATGCCTAAGCTTCCATCGTACATGACAAACTTGGGGGGCCAACATTTTCAAATCCAGCTGAGAAAAGTGGTTTGGACTTGGCAAACATCACTCATTGTCAAATGGATTCTTTTTTGTAACTTTACTAGCACTTGCAGTGACCTCTACCACTTCAACTCAGATTCTCATGTGACACAAAACTTATAAAGATGTTTGGTTCCGATTGAGATTCTTTAAACATAATTAAATATAAGTAAATTTTTAATCAATTGATTAAATAGAGTTTACTGATAAAGTATCTCAAACAACATATAATATTAACACCCATCGTTAAATCGTGTCTCTTTCACAGAACTGCGTTTCCCTGACTGGTTTACCAAAATAGCACAGGAAAAAAAGACCTTTTTTTACTCCCTATATAACATGCACCCTGCATCCTTAGCAAAACACATTCACTCACACAACACAAAGTTTAATTAATTAGTTCGTGGATATGGGAGAACTATGGGCACAAATGGGCTCATTAATGGCCACAATTATGTTCGTGTATGCCATGGTTGAACGTTTTCTCCCAACTGCACTTCGTGACACTCTTCAAATAAACTCTCAAAAGGTGATGAGTCTTTTGTACCCTTATGTCCAAATCACCTTCCCTGAGTTCTCAGGTGAGAGACTCAAACGTAGTGAAGCCTACACTGCCATCCAAACCTACCTGAGTGAGAACTCTTCCCAGCTAGCCAAAAGACTCAAAGCTGAAGTGGTGAAGGATAGCCAGAACCCTTTGGTGCTTAGCATGGATGATGATGAAGAGGTCACTGATGAGTTCAAAGGTGTTAAGCTTTGGTGGGCTGCTAGCAAAACTGCCACCAACCCTCATGCTTATTCCTTCTCCTATTACTCCCCACCAGATGGTAAGAGATATTTCAAGCTCACTTTCCACAAAAAGCATAGGGATCTAATAACTGTGTCCTACATAAAACATGTGTTGGAAGAGGGAAAAGAGATTGGCTTGAGGAACAGGCAGAGGAAGTTGTACACCAACAATCCAAGCAGTGGTTGGTATGGTTACAAGCAGTCAAAGTGGAGCCATATAGTGTTTGAGCACCCTGCAACTTTTGAGACTCTTGCAATGGAGAAGAGGAAGAAGGAAGAGATCATGAATGACCTTGTCAAGTTCAGGAATGGGAAGGATTACTATGCCAAGATTGGAAAGGCTTGGAAACGTGGCTATTTACTTTATGGTCCTCCAGGGACTGGTAAGTCCACTATGATAGCTGCTATGGCCAATTTCATGAACTATGATGTCTATGATCTTGAGTTGACTGCAGTTAAGGACAACACTGAGTTGAGGAAGTTGTTGATTGAAACTTCAAGCAAGGCTATTATAGTTGTGGAAGACATTGACTGCTCACTTGATCTCACTGGCCAAAGGAACATGAAGAAGGAAAATGGTAGTAATAATAATGAGGAATTAGATCAGGAACTAAGAGATCATCTTAGTAGGAAAGAGGAAGAGGAGGGTAACAAAAGTAGTAAAGTAACACTATCTGGGTTGTTGAATTTTATTGATGGTATTTGGTCAGCATGTGGTGGAGAGAGGATTATTGTTTTTACTACTAACTTTGTGGACAAGCTTGACCCTGCTCTTATTAGGACAGGTAGAATGGATAAGCACATTGAGTTATCATATTGCAGATTTGAAGCATTCAAGGTGCTTGCCAAGAACTACTTGGATGCGAACTCTCACCATTTGTTTCCCACAATTGCCAATTTGTTGCAAGTTACCAATGTCACGCCTGCTGATGTTGCTGAGAATCTCATGCCTAAGTCTTTGAATGAGGATGTTGACACTTGCTTGGAGAATTTGATCCATGCTCTTGAAGTGATCAAGGAGGAGAAAGCAAAGAAAAAGGTGGAAGAAAAGGACAAGGAGGAGGAAAATAATGTGCATACTGTGGAAGATGTGAAGGAAAATGGGTTCATTCTTTGATTGAGAATGTTGCACTTTCTTGTTACGATCATCTATTCAGCTACATTATTGTTAGGAGTGGAAAATGTATACTGATCCGGGCACTGTTTCTTTTAAGCTAAATTTGTGGTTGAAACATCTATTCAGCTATATTATTATGTTTATCTTTAAGGGGTCAATTATATCTATCATTCTCATTCACACGTTCCTATAGTGTTATCATATCATTCCGGAATCAGGTATTCTGAAACAGCATCATACCTGGTGCATAGTAGACCTGTGTCTAAAACAAAGAATAATTTATAACTTGTCATGGTTCATTATAGAGTTGCAAAATTTTCCACTACCACAGTCAATTATCTTGCATTATTCAATTCGCAAATTTTCTGAACAATTTTTATGTGACAATTTTCATATAAATAAACCCAGTCAAACTTTCAAAGATATATCACAATAATAAAGTCTCTAGTGAAATTCATGCTGAGTTTATTTAATATAATATTTTATCACCATTTTAATATATTTTTGAACACTTTTTTTTTACCATGCAAGTGTACGTTGATCTAATCTTCTCTTGCTGGACAAAAGTCCTTCACTGATGCTGTTCCATGCCATTTTTATCTGGGGTTAATCTTCTCATAATCAAGTTTATGAAGTTTGGTCACATTGTAGTTCATAATCACGGAACTTCATAAAGTAATCAGCTGCTGAATACCGAGTTTTGTGTGCATCACCATAATCAAGTCTTTTAAGGCATTGGTCAGGACACAGGTAAAACCACACCTTCTGGCTTTTTAAAACATATTAAAAATAAATGATCTTGCACCAATACACACCTCTTGGTACTCCATCCATATGTCACTTTCACAATTATTGCTGGTTAATCAATTTAATTACATAAAATAAATCTGATCCAACTTTTCTAAGGTCAGGGAATCAAGTGTATTAAGGTAACATCGTTTAAAATATAAACAAAAGTAATTAATTTTACACATATTAAGAATAATAGTTGGAATTAGTTATTTAAATTAATGTTATCAACTATTTAATTTAGTTTCCTAAATACTCCCTAGTATAATTTATTATACAAAGAATTAATTTCCTTAGAAATATATAAATGGATGATATATTTAGTAAACAAACATTTAACGACATTGGAAAAATATATTTTTCTTTATATTAAGTGACAATTTTTTTTACTAAAATTTGCTTATATTTGAAACTCAGGTAGTAATATATTACTTTATGGAGCAAGTGTTTATATTGAAACCTTAGTCTCACCTAGAGTTGTTAAAACCATTGTTTTTAAATATGGATCGGTTATTAAACTGATGTGCGTACGTACCCTATCAAGTAAATCGTGAACAAATCAAGATCAAATCGTCAACAATAAAGAATTAATTGAGACTAATCACATAGGCGATTCATGGTTTAACTAATCGGATTACCGGTCTGGTTTTAATAACAATAGTTAAAATAGGTCAACTTAAGTTATATGAGTCATATTTTTTCAACTTGACTCAATCTATTAGGTTAGTTCATGGGTTGACTCATCTTAAAAAGTTATGTGATAACTTTAAAATTGACCAAAATGTAATATATATATATATATATATATATATATATATATATATATATATATAATTTAAAGGGGAATGAGGGACCCAACAAGAAATAATCTGCTCCCACATGTGCCCCACCTATACTATGTTAGGAAATTAAGATTTTGTAGCTCTTTAAAAGATTTGATTTGATTTGGAAAATATTTGAAATTTATTTTTTTAGATTTTTAGGAAAAGATTATTTTGAAAGGGTTTAGCTTAATTTATTCAAGGATACTTTTTTTTTAAAAAAAACTTCATGCCAAGAGATGATACAAGATATAATCTTCATGCCAAGAGATGATACAAGATATAATATATATATATATATATATATATATATATATATATATATATATATATATATTACATTTTTAGTCAAGTAGTATTTTCATCGGTAATTGTGTTAATGATGTTAAATTTTAGAACTAATTTTAATTTATTAGAGACCAATTTTGTGACGTCCTTAGTTTATTTTACATTATTAAATAAAATTCGCAATAAAATTTTCACAAAATAAATAATTAAATAGTTCAATAATTAGAAAAATGGTTGTTTCCGGCAAAAGGGCCCAAAATATAATTTACATGATGTTTGTGTACCCAAAATACCATTTAAAATGCAAAATCCAAAAATCTTGAAACATGGGCCTGACGCTACGCGTAGGGCTCTCCACGCAGCCCTGGCGCTACGCGCCAGGCTGACGCCCAACGTCAGCATACTAGAAACAACATCAAGTGCTGTTATGCATTTTAGGCCAATTGGCCAACTTCCAACCTACCCAATTGGCCCGTTTCAGGTCCAATTGCCACAAAACTTCACGGGCAACCTCTTTTTCCCATTTTGAAACTATTGGCGTCGTCCGTTCGCTAAAATTCCACCATATGCACAAGTTATGCGTGAAATGTACTTTTACCTAATTATGTGCAAAACCTTTGCACCAAACCACCTAAATGGACTCTAATGGTCCAAAGCCTATATGTACATTTTCTAAATGATCTAGGGAACCTATTGGTCCCTTCAGGGGTTCCAAAACCCGCCAGATCATAAAATCACCCATTCGGTTTCTATTTTCTCACATGAAAGCCACTAAATGCATACCTTTATCACTTAACCAAATTCATCAATACAACACTTGATTTCATATTCATATCACACACATAACACACCAATCATATACAAGACCTGCCCATAGTATCTGCCACACAACTTGGCTTTATGCGACAAATTCTAAGATTCTTCCATTCACTAACTAACAATCATAAACATAAATATCATACTAACCTTCTTTCTTCCATACGATGAACCACATCATTATCATCATTAATTAATTATCCTATCGTAATCATGCATTCATCCTCAATCACCACACATATCAGTAATACGCAGATTACAAAACCTGCTTATGCTAATCAATCACACAAACGCACAATCAGGACTCCGTGCCACTAATAACCTATTTCCTTAGTTATGCATAACACATACCATCTTGTCATGACATCATCCATTCAATTCTTAATTGCACTCAATATATCATTTAAACACGTATATATCACGAGACCTTCCCATATCATGCAATCATGCAATGGCTCTGTGCCCCACAACACACAAACATAATAATATTACAACACTACATTGATACCAATCTATATTTTCTATGATCAAATGAATACATATACACGTAGTCACTACTATACTAACTTTATTCTCTCCCTGGCCTCATTTAGTGCCTGTCTCCGCGGTGTGCAACCATAACCTGCCAACAGTTACTAAAACCACAACAAAAGGGGGTGAATGACTAGAATTAAGCATTAGTACAAAAATAAACGAGGCTAGGAAAGGTATAACATAGCTACATTCTTAATTATCATTATCAGTTACTTTCCACATCCTTCCATTGCTTACCCTTTTCAGTTATTATACTTATACAATTACATTGGTTATCCTAAACCAACACCATCATTAACATATCATAATCAATTAAATCCAAGCATACGTGCCTAGCCGCTTATCCTCTAATTCAACATTTAATTCTATCACTATCAAGTCAAGTCAACAACATGCATCACATAGATCTCCATAACTCGACCATCGCACATAATGTAGGCATCATAACATCAATTCACCATTATCATAAGACATACATCAAGATCCTATTACATACGCACAACTGACTCACATGTATATCAGACTCCTAGTATCCGGATACTAAAAGGATTAACCTTCAGCTGGGGGTCCTACTTGACACCCCGTGAACCCTGCTTGGTTCACCGAGTCCTACTTGACTCCCCCTCAACCACTGGGTCCCACTTGACCACTGGGTAGCTCAACTAGGAACAAAACCCACGGGAGCTAGAAAATAAGGGTAACATATACCGTCGGTTGTCCTCCACCATATAAACACATAATCAATCATATAAACGTAAGCATAGCTATACAATCCCTTCACTGGAAGCCTGTCAGGAACTGCTCCTTGGCTGTGCCAACGGACCAGCGATCACTCCCCGCCTTCAACAATGTCCAGGGTGGAATCACATATACCAACACATATTATCTCAATTATTAATTATATCACATGAACATTACCAATACAATCAGCATACCATATCACATCCAGTTAGGAATTCATTCATACATTTATCATCATACATTATCATCAATCAAGACAATGTTCATGATATCCATATACCTACACATATACATACAACATTACTATTATTGTTAGTAATATGCCATTTGCTTTCCCTTTGCTTATTAACTCGCAATCCATCATCATTTTGATTTTATCATTTACTCATGCTCTTTATTCATAATTTACAATTACACTATCTTATTATAAACTTTTTCCACATTTCTTCCTTACCATAACTATCCCTTATGATTTATAACATTACACTCTCTCTATCATACTAATGTTATCCATATACGTATTATCAATTACAATTAGTCTTATTTCTCATTATGGATTTCACATTCTCTTACCTCTCATTTATATATTTTTATGAATGTAGCTAGCCCACCTACCTTCCATTCCATGTTATATAATCTTCCACGTACATGTTTCGCCCTACATCATGTCACTTCGTAAATTATACTTATTCTATATAAACTATTCGATAATTTTCATGATCAACACATACCGACGTATTTAATTACTCACTTATTCATTTATTTCTTATCTATCATCTTCAAGATTCCTAGTTTACCCTTACTTCCTTATTTTCAAATTTCTTCTTAACATAAGGCTTTTACACCGTTTAATCATTTATCTATTTATTAGTTAGTCCACCCTCTTTACTCTAATAACTTCTTATACTTCTATTTCACGTACTAGATCATCTGAATTAATTTAGAATAATTAGAAGCGGCTATAATACACCTCTTTTCCTATACATCAATTGTGTAATCACATTTCTATATTAATCTTAACCCAACACACCCCTTACTTCGATTCCGAGCTTTCCAAATCTTCCAATCAATTGTTGGGTCCTTTTCGAAATCCTTAAAACTCTAAAGTAAAATTTAACGGACCTTCAATAAATATTATAACTACCAAAACTATAACCTATAATCCTTAAATAACTCCGAACCTCAATCTTAAATTATCGAAGCTTACCATTTCCATTTTCGATCCTCGTTTCCAAGACCCATGATATCGAACGGCTCCGATCCTTGCTTCAAAATACACTTCAAATATCTACCGCCTCAAGGTCTTTACTTAAGCCTCAAACATCTGTTCAACTCAAGAATTAAGCTCCCATTATGTATGCTAACTTCGGGTAGAGAGAGAAAGCGAGAATGAGGAGAAAAAAACTATGAAATTGAGGGTCTTTAAGAGCTTACCTCACTCCCCCGATGCCATAAATGTGATTACCTTCAAGAATCCACCATCAATCCACTTTAATTAGGCCTTCATAGCTTGAGAGAAAAAGGAAAGGAAGAAGGAAATATATTTTGCATGCCTCGTGTATGTCTCAGTTTCAGCTTTTAATTCTGATTTGCGATGCTGACGCTACGCGTCAACTCATTAATTCGCACCTGACGCTACGCGCCACAGCCACGCCACGCGTCAGTGCCCCTCATGCCACTTCCTTTAAAAGTTCATTTTGAATTGCATTTTCACCTCAAAATCCTTATTCCCTCTTAATTTAGACTTTATTAAATATTTAATTTACTTCACCAAATATTTATTTACCAAGGATGTTACAAATTTTAACATATTAAAAAATATAAAGACTAAAATCAATGAAAAAAACTAGGGGATTAAAACAAAATTGATTGAAACATTGGGAAAAAACATATCTAAGCCAAAAATTTTTCTTACTCTCAAATATTTATTTAACACTAAATAAGATATCCTTTACTCTTTTCTTTGAAGGAACAAAGAAAAATAAAATACAAAAGTAAAAAGAAACAAAACATCACACACACAGCAGGAAGAGGGCTGATTTTTTTATTTTTATTTTGCCTTTTTTTACTATTCTACCGTAATAAAGATTGATTTAAATATAGGTTTAGTTGTTTTAAAATTTTCAAAGAGTTACTCTTTAAAAAAAGGTTTTGGCTCCTTAAATTTTTAGGTTGAGTGGTTCATTAATCGTTGAGATGACAAATATCTTTCATCTTTGCCACCTCAACGTTGGCGGGAAGTTTCTAACGCTTAAAATGTATTATAAGTTCTCTTAAAAATTAGGGTTAGAAACACCCCTTTTTGAAAAAATTGCTAGTTTTAAGTCCCATAGAATTTTTCATATATAAAATAAGCCTCTATCATCAACTTGTCATTATTAATTGTTAAAATTGATACATCGTCTAAGAGTGGTTTGATGCAGTAAAAAGTGATAGTGGTGGCGGTAATGATGATGGTAAATAATGGTTTAATGTTATTGTGTGTTTGCAAATTGAACAAGAGTAGAAGTGGTGGTGGAAAGCTAGCAAATGTAGAAAGCATGTGCCACGGAAAAATGACCGCCTTTATGATAATCTTTGATGGTTTGGTGGATTGAGTAAAAACTCGAACAGGTTCCAACCTATTCATGATCAATTAAGTTAATCCCAACCAATTTTAATGACTTCACAAACCCCAACATTTACCCTTGTCAATGACGTGGGTCTTTGTCATTAATTTTTTTTTTATTCAGTCAAGTGTCATGTGGCACCTCTAACTAGTGACATCACGTGACCTAATCGAAGTTGATGTGACATTCATGAAATGTTGTGCAATAGAAAACCATCGTATAGGTCTCCAACATTTTCATAACATTAAAAATTTCAACGAGTAAAAGATAAGTTGAATAGTGCTTGTGTGTAACAACTACTTCTTCATCGCCAATTTATATTTAGCATAACGAGAAAGTTGAATTCAAAAGGTAGATTTTCAATGAAATGAGTGTATGAAGATTTATTAGAGGGAACTCAAGCACTGCAACATCATGGCCATTAATCATAAGTTGAGTTGCAGAGACTCGGTTATGGAATCATCAGTTTATATATGTATGATTTTTAAGTTTTCTAATTATAATGATATTATTCTTATTATGCATTCAAAGTTAAAAATATAATTTAAATAATTAAGTAATTATTAAAATAAAATACTTAAAATTTATGTTATTTTAAAAAAATTATGTATTTTATATTTTTATAAATTTATAATTTTTATGAACTATAATAATATAAGTTATAATACTATTAATAATCAAGTAGTAGAAAGAATTTTTAATATTATTTTTAGTTGATAAAAATAATAATTAATGAATAGATAATATTATAAAGCTCAAAATTTTCAAAATAAAAGGCCTTCTGCTGCGCTAGGTAATACGAAATCTTAAGCAGCAAATTTGACTATGCTAGTTACTGTTCTCTCTCTTCTTTTTTTGCTTTTCCTTGTTGTGGACTAATGGGCCGTTTTGAATCAATTAATACATAACAAAGGCCCAATAATGTTTGTGGACAAAATACTAATAGGTCAATTTTTTAATCGTTATGTATTCATAAAATATTACGAAATTAGTTTTATGAATCACAATGAAATAAAACGAAATATTAACAGATTTCTTATTTAAATATTCTAATATGGCTGGTTGGCATAAAGGGTACCGGGTCTATGTGTATGGAGTACACCGGTTCAATGGAGATTCGGTATTATGTTTTCAAATTCAATGGAGAACAAGAGGTTTAAGTGTCTTGTGACGAGTTTGATGTTCTCGCATTGTGAGAGTGAAATATGGTATTACTCGTAAGGATACTCTAATACTCAAGTTAGTATGATATGTGATATTAGAGTTCAAACGTTAGGGTAGATGAATATACCTTTGCATGCAACGAATATTGAGTATTTATAAAGGTTAAGAATAGTTCCCTCATAATGATGTATGTGTTGGTACTTTTATGTAAATGATAGGAAAAGTTGGTACGAGCGTAATAATTCTTAATGTAGGTACAAGTGTGTTAAGGTTTACCCTGATGTTTAGCTAATTAGCTTCTCTTGGTCATACAGCTGAATACATCATACCAGATGTTATGGATTACGCTTAGCTTTATGCTTTAGGGTAGTGTTGCTGCAATAGAACTTGTGAAGTACTTAGGGGTGGCAAAATAGGTTTGTCCCGTCAGGTTGACCGATTAAAAACGAGCTAGAAGGCAGGTTGGGACAAGATTTTAGCCTGCCTAACCCACTTAGGTTTGGCCTTGTTTAGGCCTGCCAAAAAATGGGCCAAAGGTGGACCAAAGCGAGTTGCCCATCAAAGTTATCATATTCATAAAAATAAATAAATAAATATTTTACTATTTATTTTAATACCTTTTTGTATAATTTTTAAAAAAAGTATTATTCTTTTATTAGACCATAGGGAAATGGACCACTACAATAATAAAAATCACCAAAAAAATTTAATTTTTAATTCAAAAACAAGTTTTTTTAATAAAATGAAATTTAATAAACAAAGAAACAAGACAAGCCTTATTTCTTGACCCATTCACCTTTTTCTGTCAGGCCCGACCTGTATTAACCTAGGATCGAACCTCAACCCTCTTACCGATATTGCCATCCTTATTAGTACATTCTAGCACGGGCATGTTGATACTAACACTGGTATTAGGCATAGATCATATGTTCCCAAACATATTGAAGTCACTTGAAGGTTGCTTCAATGGGATGGCCTTGTTAAGTTTCTTAAATTTTGAATTTTTCAAGGTGGTAAGTATTTTTCCGATATGCCCTAATATTATGTTGTCTAGGTTTGTCTTATTTTATAGTTGAGCGTTTAAAGATTCCCCGTGTAAAATATTGATTGGGTATGACGTTTAAATTTCATGCAACCGTTGTTTGATATCTGAATTGTCAAGCTTGCACATTGCATTATTGCATTCATAGTGGTGCCATTTCCCCCTCCCAAGGCTTAGCTCTAAAAGGAGGCTTAATCATTGTCATTTTTCACTGATTTTAAAACTTTCAAAGTTGCTCCAATATCATTTTTTGACTGACATTTATGGTTCACACTCATTGGACATATTATAACATCAGCACAAGTATCCTCACTATCTCGTCTGTTTGGTTCCCCAACTTGGTTGGTCAAACCATCATACGGTTAAACGGAGTTTTGACTGTCTTGAATAACATAAAAGATCACTATCAACCCTTAAATTTTTCCATTTCCCAAACCCCGTTCCCCAATTGAAAACCAAACAGACACTAAGTTTTTGTAAATAACTTTATTTTTTTCTAAAACTCGGGATATGAGAGACAACCATATCAGTGACGAATTAGCAAAAGTCTTATTTGAGCCACCATCATGGCAGTCTGGGAGATCTCGATGTAAGCCTTGGGTCTCCTATACGGATATACATCCGTTCTTAAAAATAAAGCAAGAAAAATTCATTGCTTCTTTACCGGATCCTCCCCATAACTTGAAGAGGTAAGTAAAGAACACCCCTAATATATAGCTCAGATAAACCTTTTGTCATACTCTTAAATAATACCACCTCCCTCTTCTCTATTAACCATTTCCTCATTCTGGGATTTAGATTCTAGGTTTGGATATTACCTGTTGAATGACGTAGAATTCCGTTTCTTCAACACAACGCCATCTTTATGGCTTTTGAAGGATCCAATCACTCTTGTACTGGTAGTCCCCGAGTGGTTGCCACCGACCCCATCAACAGTAATGTGCTGGTAGATAAAATAGACCGGATTGTTGAGAAGGCTAAAGACCAATACTTCTGTGGTCCATGAGGAGCCATTAGCCATTGTATCTCAAAGGCACCATCTTTCATGGTTTAATGCTCTAAAAACCAAAGTCTTCTTCCCTCATTGCATACAATTTTGCTGATTGAGCTGAAAATAAAGATTACTTCACCTTAACCTCTTCTCATCTTATATACTACGGTTCCAACTTGATTTCTTGGAAATCCTCCAAGCAACGAGTTTATAACGGAGGCTGAATATAGAGCTCTTGTAAATTCTGCAGCAGAATTATCATGGATTTAATCTTTATAGGTTGAATTTGGTGCCACTACCTCAAAGGCTCCATTACTCTTTTGTGATAACTTGAGTGCCACGTACCTTATAATCCAATGTATCACAGTCGTATGAAACATATCTCAATTGACATTGACTTTGAGTAGGACTTAGTCCAGCAAGGAAAACTCAAAGTTCATCATGCTTGCACAATTGACCAACTTACATACTCCCTCACGAAGCCTCCATCACCAATTATGAAACTTCCGATCTTACGGGGGCATGTTCAACCAGTAACTTGATCTCCTATGTCAAGGGATTTTATACTTATCTGTTTACTATTGATTTCAATTGTATTTGTTTTTCAATTGTAGATAGTATTTTAGGTTGTTATATATCATATTGTAATTGATTTAGTTAATTAGCAAACTTAAGTTTATCCTATCTAGTTATATATATATATATACCTAAAAACAATTGAAATAAACTATAGAAATATTAAACCATTCCTATTCAATTCTTTATGATATTGCAAGAGTTTATAAAATGTTATAGATTAATTATTTAATGTTTATCTTGATTGAATATCACAATGGGAAAAGTTTGGTTAAAGAGATTTTTGGTATACGAAGACTTGACTAATATACATACCTCATTTTTAATGTTTTGGAACTCAGTTTGTAGATTGGATATCTCAGTTAATAATATGCGGATCAACACATTGAAACATAAAATAAAAAGAAAAAAAACATAAAGATAAGTAAACCAAAAAAGCATAAAAAAGTTGATAAATTTCAGTTAAGGAAATATTATGTTTTTTTTTGTGACATAAATATTAATATTTTACATTACATAGTATTAAATAGAATTTTAATCGCCTCAGAAGTGGGAAAATGATTCTTTGTTGGTGATGCAGTGGAAGGAGGGACGGAGAATTTATTGAGTGACGCTGCACCGTAGTCTTAGCTCAAATATTAAATTCGTTATCATCACATTATACTCTTATTATTACTTTCGGGCTTCCTTGTCAAACTATATCATCACCCAACATTATATACTATCTTTTATTAATCTTTCATATTCCATCCCTATCATCTCAAATTTTCAAAGCATGCATCCACTTAAAAGGTTGAAACACACTGTTCCACCGTTTCCAGTTGAGTCTCACTGCCACCAACCCTTGTCATTTATGCTCTTCAAATTGCCACAATTTTTAGAAACCTTCAATAAATTAAAGAGCACCCAAAATTGGAAGACTTCATGCTAGCTAGCTAGCTCTAGCCTCATGCAATCATCCTATAAGACTTGAATTCCAGCTGGTAAATTAAGCACCATATATATCCAATATCCAAAACACAAACCAAAACCAATCCTATATACCTACATAATACAAATATTGTTTCATATCAATGGTACCCTATTCAAGATTTGTGTCATTGATGGGTCTTGGTTTACTTTTGGTTCTTGGTGTTATAATTGTTGCCCCTAGAGCTGAAGCCAGGGCAAGGGCATTCTTTGTGTTCGGAGACTCACTTGTTGACAATGGAAACAACAACTACTTGCAGACTGTTGCACGTGCCAATGCCCCTCCTTATGGAATTGACTATCCAACTCATAGACCAACGGGGCGTTTCTCTAATGGCTTCAACATTCCTGATTTCATCAGTTAAGTTTCCATATAATGTAAATATTCTATTGCATGTCCAAATATAATTCTTTGGTTACTTTTCTTTAAACCATGGTTTTTTATTGGATAGTCTGCTTCAACATCTTTATTGGTATTGCCATGTCCAAAATTAAACTTATATATAGATATTATATTAACTAGCATGCAATGCATCAAAGATTGTCACTTACTTTCAATAATAGGAATCATGTTATATAACTAGATGGGTTCTTTTTCAGGTCAGGAACTTGGTGCTGAGTCTACAGTGCCATACTTGAGCCCAGAATTAAAGGGAGAAAAGCTTCTAGTAGGTGCTAATTTTGCTTCAGCTGGAGTTGGAATTCTTAACGACACTGGAGATCACTTTGTAAGTTTGTTCATTACCAGTTTTAATATTCCCATTGCTACTTATATTATAGCACAAGTACATATACACAATCCATATATATATATATATATATATATATACAAAATCTAGAACGTGCTTTGCCATGCATAATTTAAAAACTTTTTTTTATTTTTATTTTTAAATAATATTAACTTCAATTCTTTTTAGCACAAACCATAAATTTTAAATGTGGAAAATGGATGAAATAAATGAGTTCTTAACACACGATATATAGTCTTTAAGGCAAGCTATATAATAAAATATATAATCCACCAATATAATCTCAGACTAATTTTGAATGTTTATTCACAGATAAACCTAAGTTAAATTTGATTTCCAGTTATATCGCTAGTGTTTTCGGTTTTTTCGGGTTTAGGGGTCGTGTAATAATAATTAATTTATGATTATAATGTTGTTAATAATAAAACCATTTTATATTTATATTTTAACTAGGCAAGACATGTGACAAAATATTAGCTACTAATTGCTAAAAATATGAATTTTCATCGTACGTGTGGTGTGTAGGAGACAAAGTAGCAGGTTTAATTGAATTTCAACCAATGATTTTCTTCCCAATTTCCCTACATTTACGAACTGGAACTAGCAACCGACTGTTAGTATGTTTTCTAACCGTTATAAAAATAAAGTTTTGAAAATAAAAAATTTAGTTGTTAATATTCATCATATATATTATTTAAGACTGATAAATTTCTATTGAGCTAACATTTTTTTTTCATTGACTCTAACTAATGAGCCAATCAAAGATGCACTTATCATAGGGGTGGCCAGGGATTTTTAAGTTTTGGTTTTGTTTAATGTGTGTTTCAAGAATTAAAATGATTTTTTTATATAAAAAATTATGTTTATATACCTTATAATTTGGAGATAACTTCATTAACATGAATTTCTTTTAAAAAAACTGTTTTTTATTTTTTTTTGTCAATGTTTTTAAAGTTCTTAATATATACTTAAGCACACATTTGAAAAATGGTTTGATTTTTAATTTTTTTTGGTAAAAAAAAATGCGGTGCTATTGGCTGTACGAAGGGAGTAGTTACAGATGGGATAATGTTGATTTGACCTTACACCCCATCTTTTGGGTGCATAAGGGGAAAAAGAATGTTTACCAAAAAATAAGTGAAAAAAAAAAGAATAAAAAGAGAGAAAGAGAGACAGTAATTAGGAAAAATATACGTTTAAAATATTGATAAGTGCATAAATATATTTTTATATATAAAAAGAGAAATATAAATATAAATATGAGTTTGCAGAAAAATATAAAAAATAAGGTAATAGTAGTATACTGAAAAAAATATTGTATAAGTGCATAAATATATTGTTTGTAAGCAAGATACACTCTAAGTTTATATATATATATATATATAGATATACACACGTAGAGAGAGATGTGTGAAAGTTGTACCATAATTCACAAATCTATAAAATGTGTTGATATGTTTTAAAGATTTTACGTGTATTATAACATAGTTTAATTTCAAATTTGTCAACATTATGACAAATTATAACCTAGTTTCCAAAATGCTTAAAATTTTAGTGATAATAATTAAATTTGTAATTAATTTAACCTAGAATTCATTTTTTTTTCAATGATACTCATTGGTTTAAACTAGACATATCTTTTATCACTATTGAAATCCTATTGTGCTATTGTTTCATGTGATTCATGGAAATCATGAGCCTAATCATATATAGATTATGCATTGTAACATGTAAGCATCACAGACCAAATTAACCATGAGATTATTAGATATATAGATGTTGTAGGTTTAGGGGCAATAGGTCAAGGTAAATTAATGATAGTCAAAAAGTAAAGCAAACGTAAATTAAGATGCAAACATTTGCAGTTGAGAAGTAATGGTTAATTTGCAGATGAACATAATTAAAATGCATAAACAATTGGAGAATTTTAAAGAGTATCAAAGACGAGTGAGTGCTCTAATTGGTGGTTCAAGGACGAAGAGGTTGGTGAATCAAGCATTGGTTCTAATAACTGTTGGTGGGAATGACTTTGTGAATAACTACTACCTTGTGGAATCCACTGCAAGGTCTCGTCAATATCAACTCCCAGATTATGTCAACTTTCTCATCTCCAGCTACCAAAAGCACTTGAAGGTATATTTAAGTAATGAAGATGTAGTTTTGTGTAATTTTATTGTGTAGAAAAAGTAAATTCTGAAAATAAGAATGTATTTCAGAGGTTGTATAGTATGGGAGCTCGGAGAGTTCTTGTGACAGGGACAGGGCCATTGGGTTGTGCTCCTGCAGAATTGGCTATGCGCAGCAAAAATGGAGAATGTTCTCCTGAGCTGCAACGTGCTGCATCATTGTACAATCCTCTGCTAGAACAAATGATTCTTCAACTCAATACCAAAATCGGCACTGACGTATTCATTGCTGCAAACACAGCACAGATGCACAAGGACTTCATTACAAATCCAAAAGCTTATGGTACTTTGCACTACTCTATCACCAACTTTTTAATTACTATGCACTAATGAGATTTAATTTTGTTTATATTGTGAAATTGGATAGGATTTACTACATCGAAAGTAGCTTGCTGTGGACAAGGACCCTACAATGGTATGGGGTTTTGCACAATAGTCTCCAACTTATGCCCCAATCGAGATTTGCATGCATATTGGGATCCCTACCATCCATCTGAAAAGGCAAACAAACTTGTTGTGGAGCAAATTATGTTAGGTTCTACAAGGTACATGAAGCCAATGAACCTCAGCACCATTTTGGCTTTAGATGCTACGCCACATACATGAATTACTCTTCTTCTTTCTATCCAATCATTTATCTAATTTCACCACCTCCATAATTTCAATTCTTTTTATTTCCAAACACAAAACTTATCTTTGTCAAGAGTTATGGCCAAGGAATGTACATTCAATCAAGTGCGTGAATTGTTGTAAGCTTTTTAACATTGTTTTTTATTTCCTCTAAAAAGTAATTAATTGATAATGAATATCATAAATGTTGTGTCTTGTAAACCAGTAACTTTGAAATATTTTTTTTTCAGTAGAATTCTCTTTGAGAATATATTAATGAAACAGTCTTTAATTAAGGAATTGGTTGGAATTTTCTTAGTCTATTAATTTATAGGACAAAATATTTTAGTAATATGCGAAATATACTTCTCTCTAAACCTATAGAGTGCGCCTTTTGTGTTAAACGTGATTAGACAGAAATTAAAAGTTGAAGAGTTAATTGATTAAGAATGTATTCGGTATATATAATTAGTTGTTGTATGATAAATGTAAAAAAATATAAAAATTGACGTGTCTAATTACTTAGATATAATTTATAATTTGTTTAGCTTACACATAATTAACGGGTAGTATATTTTTTTGAAATATTTTAATTTATTTTAAATCATTTATTATCTTAAAAATCATGAATTTTTACCTTAATTCTTATAATTTTTTAAATTTATATTATAAATAAATAAATTTATTATAATAAATTTATTTATTTTATAGAGTGTTTAGAAAAGTATTCAAAATCTATTGTTAAATTTTATCAATTAAACATTTATTCCTACAAAATTTTGATATAAATGAATTTTTACACAAAAATTAGACACATTTTAGTTTTTTCTTTAAAATTTTAAATGTTATCTATTGTAATTTCATTAAAAATATAGCATTAAACAAATGTAAAGGTGGTTTTGAAAGGCTTTATAAAAAAATAGTTTTGAAAGGTTTAGTTTTTTAAAATAAAATGCAGGATCAAAATAAGAATTATTAAGATTATAGTAAAAATGACTTAAAACTATAGTAGTTAAAATTTTTAAACACTATAACAAATAAATTTTTAAAAAATACTACTAACTAATTGAAAATACTACATACTAAAATACCTATATTTTATTTGAAGTAGTATTTTAGTTAGTGAAATAAATTTTGAGTTAGTTGAAATGGTCATGCATACACTTATTTTGGTTGATTTAGGATTTTAAGTAGCTGGAGTTGCTTGGCACTGATATTTAAAGAAAAATATAAAATAAAATAAAGAACTGTCCTTAAAAACAAGCCTCACGATATTGTTAGCTCCAAGCTTTAGCCCCCCTCTTACCAAATAAAAGAGCATTTGAAATGTCTAATCTAAAATTAAATTAAGTTATCATTAACTAGCTAAATTTATTATTGGTGAATACTTACATTCTTTACACATGTGGTTAGAAATTTGAATATTATTAATGTTGTTTCTCTCGTGGGTTAGTGGGGGCACGTGCATGACCTCACTCTCTAATCTTTTGTTAAAAACTTCATGTTTCCATTATCCAGTCGGTCACGATAGGGGATAGTGGGTCTGATCCCGCTTTCCCTTTGCTAATTATGGTATAAATAACTTAAAAGCTCTCAATTGTATAGTTAAGTGACACATTTAATAGAGTAATAAAAAATTACTACTTTTTCTAGAAATATCTTGGTAATCTCTCTACACTTCAAATTTATTAATCTTTCTACTTTCATTGATATCAAAGACACTAGAGTTTAAAAAAAAAAACTTAAATATCATTAAGCAATAAACTACTCCCCTTGGTTTCTTTAAAAAGAAAAAAAACTACTCCCTTTCAAATTTTACACATTAGGCAGGTTGTATTTGACATCACCAAACCTCAGTTTATAGATTTTATTTAGTTTTATGACTCATCGTATGAATGAAAACACCTTTGATGAAACAATCTTGCACCATATATTTTTATACATCAACGGCAAAGAATGATCACGCATTGAATGTAGAATTTCATATGCTGATTGCATGTTCGTCTTGTCTATTTACACTTGATCCCCTAGATGCGTTAAAATTATGGAAATTTGGAAAACAAATATGATATTAATTTTGAGGTAGCATTTAATGAGCTAGTCTTAAGAAGTGCTACAAACAAATTACAATACAAAAAATATGTCGGGTTAAGAAAACATCATGATTAGACCAACAATACAAATATTATGTGTACACTTCCAGATGATGGTAATGTCTTCCCAAATTTTTTCTTATAAATCACTGGTAATTTTTATATCAATATTTGTAATTTAAATAGATTTTATAAAATCAAAACCAATAGTAGTTTATGAATAGTCCCCGAAGCGTTAATTAACACTATCGTATACATTAATAGATAAAGAAAAAATGGTTTGAGTGGTAATATTTATATATAAAAAAAGTTTAGCATTTAATATATTTTTTAGGCTAAAACCCCTTTTTAACCCTCTTAATGTTTAGGGATTAGGAAAAAGCCCCTAAAAAAAAACTCTTAGGTTTTGGCCCTTATTAAATTTTAGGGTTTACGAATTTAAGGATGATGCCCTGAACTGATGAGGTGGCATGAGTTTGGGCCACCTCATCAGTGACACCTGTCAAAAATATTATTAATTAATTACATTGGGTCTAATTAGTTGCTTATGTGTGAAATTATAAATTAACCC
This sequence comes from Clitoria ternatea, assembly GCA_037962975.1. Taxonomy (NCBI): domain Eukaryota; kingdom Viridiplantae; phylum Streptophyta; class Magnoliopsida; order Fabales; family Fabaceae; genus Clitoria; species Clitoria ternatea. Next base: position 268,028,180 of record CM075672.1, read on the forward strand.
CAAATTAAGAAACCCTAATAAATTCTAATTAAAATTGCCTTCATCTTCTTTTTCTCCCACCTCACCTCTCTTTCTCTCTCATCCGTTCTCTTTTTCCCTTCCTCTTCCACCATCATTTTCCTTCCTCTTCCACCATCCATTTCTCTCTGTCTCTCCCTTTCTTCTTCGTCTTCGTCTTCCTCTTCTTGTTCGTCTTCTTCTTTCTCTTCTTCTTATAGCCATCCATTTCTCTCTGTCTCTCCCTTTCTTCTTCGTCTTCCTCTTCCTCTTCTTGTTCGTCTTCTTCTTTCTCTTCTTCTTCTTCTTTTTCTTTTTCCTCTTTTTCCTCTTCTTCTTCTTCCTATTCTTCTTCCTTTTTTTTTCTTCTTCTTCTTCACACTCTCTGTTATCTCCTTTTCTCCATTATCTTCTTCTTTACACTTCTTCACACTTTTAATTTTTTATGTGATGATGATGATTCCCATAGGAATTAGGAACATAGGGTTTTGAAAAGTGATGATTTTAATACTGAATTGGGGCTAGAGAGTGTTTGTTTGGTGGGTATTAGAGGAGATGATTGTGGGGTGAGGTGGCTATAGAGAAGTTGCAGAAGCTCACGAGTTTAGGAAAAAGTCACTGTGATATCAAGAGAGTTTAGGAAAAAGTCCCTGTAATATCAAGAGAGTTTAGAAAAAAGTCCTTGTAAATGTAACACTAAATTATTCATTTTTAATATACATAGTGTAATTAATTAATAATATTTTTGACAGGTGTCACTGATGAGGTGGCCCAAACTCATGCCACCTCATCAGTTCAGGGCATCATCCTTAAATTCGTAAACCCTAAAATTTAATAAGGGCCAAAACCTAAGGGTTTTTTTTTAGGGCCTTTTTCCTAATCCCTAAACATTAAGAGGGCTAAAAAGGGGTTTTAGCCTATTTTTTATGTTTATTCATATTTTAAAAAATATTACTATTAATGTTAAAGCAAAATTTCAATTTAAATAAAAATAAAATATTATAATATTTTTATTAAATAAATATATTAATATATTTTTTAATATATATATTTTAGTATTAATTGTTTTATAAATATGAACAAGCATACTTTTCTATAGGCAGAAGAAAAAAAGGTTCCCAACACCCAGCGTTGACTTTTGTCATTTAGCTGCAGTTTGCTTGACTGTTTAGCTTTAGCATCTTGATGTGTTGAAAAGTACATCGATGAACACAAGAACTCTAATTAATACTACGATTTAGAATTATTCAATGGCTCATAATTGCATATACAATATTATTGAATCATTCAACCTGGTAGGTTCACCCAATTAGCGTAATAACCACTATGATCATCGTTATACTGATGGATAGTTAGGATAATTATCTTAAGATAATAGCTTCGAATATCAAATTTCATTATTTTTATTTGTAAAAATAAATAAATTAGCGTGACAAAATTTTTAAGGATTTGTTTCACAGATATAGTTAAAAACTTAAAAACTAGTTGATTAAATTAAAATGTGTTTAGTAAAACTAACTATTGAACATAAAATAACATAAAAAAATATGTTTTTTTAAAATATATCAATAAATATAAAAATGTAAAAAATAAAATAAACTTTAAAATTATAACTTTCCAAAAAATCACCACAATGTACTAAAATAAATTATCTAACTAAATATAGTTATTTTGTCTAACAAATTTTTACACAACTAAAATAATTTACAAATTGACTATTTATAAACTTGTTAAATATAACTTAATTAGGAGAGAAAATAATAATATAGTATTTATTTTAACTATTGCACACGGATTAAGAAATGTATATATTAAATCTAAATTTGACATAATATTTAATTACAAAATCTAAACTTAACTTGCTTAATATAGATAATATTTTTAAGATTCATTTACTCTATTTAAAAAGATAAGTTAACCTAATAAATTATATAAAAACATGATTTAATTTAAAGCATTAAAACCAATGAATGACCCATCACAAACTTCATGTCTTTCAAAATTTCATTTCGTGACTAATTATCACCAACTCAATCGCATGTCTCATCCTCATGAACCTTCTTGTCTTTCACCTCATCAAACTTTCATTCCATTCTCATCTCGTGGTGACCTTCAACATGGTTGATGGGGACGATCGTTGAGGCCCAAATTTAAGAGAGTTACTAAAATTATAATAATATATGGAAGAGAGATTTTATACATTTATCTAATTAGATAAATTAGATTTCTTAGTTGATGTCTTTGAATTTTTCAAAATTTCATTGACCAAGAAACGACGGTCTTGAAAGGAAGAAAAGAAATGATTTGCATTGATTGTGAGAAATATAAGTAAGGACCACTATTTGTGTCTCACTCAAACTTTGGCTTAAATAATACTTTATACGTACCGTAAAGATATGCACGCAGTGTATTAATTGAACGAGTAACATATATGTGTATAGGTTGACGTACGTAGAAATTGTTAATTGTATGAAGACTAGTAGAATGAACCCCAACTTGACTACTTCTCCGTGTACCGTGGCAATATAAATATGGCTTCAATTTCTCTCTTGGCAAATGGCAATAGGGTGAAGGCAAAGAAAGAGAGAAAATAAAGAGGTTGAGGAAATCTTGTCGCAGGAGCGATGACATTGCTGTGTGTTTGCATTGCATGGTGAAAAGCCAATGTCATCCTCATGTGACACGATGCCCTACAACCACTTTCTCATCATTGCATGTTCAAGAAGCTACCTACCAGGTAAGAATTTAACTCTCAGCTTCAAACAAATCTACTATCTCGCTCCAAAATACCTTTTCTTTCTAATCTGTACAATTTTACATAAGATAATTGACCTTAGTTAGTGCCAATGCCATATATACCAAAACAGTGATATTCAGCATCCATCCAATATTAAAAAAGAAAGCTGGAGATGGAGATTCCAACCCAAACATAAGCTGCCTTAATAATACATTCCAGGTGTACCATAAAGGCTTCATCAGATATCCTTGATATTACCACCTATAGAGCACGACCCTGCCAGCCTGCCCATGACTGCAATGCCTTTATTGTCATTGATATTTATTTGCATTTCAACTTACAACTTCAAACAAGTGACTTCTTTCTATTTTTATTTTGGACAGCAAAAATATACAATAACACTTTTTAAGGAAATGATTTTTGAAAATTGAAATTGGTTTTAGTTCATAGAATAATACAAAATTTTATAATAAACATTAGTTTTATTGGATATTTTGTAATTCAATTCCGGAAATAGAATTTTATTTGAAACATTAGCTAATGGTTATTATTGATCTGTATCTGTTTGAGAAGTACTATCAAAACTTAATTTGACCAACAAATAAAAAACATATTCTAACCAATTTCTGTTTAATTACCCCACAACCAAATAGACTAATTAAAACTGGATTAGTTATCAACTTGGTCATTAGTTGAATCAATTAACTTGATATATATTAAAAAATTTTAAAAAATATATAATTTAATTGATGTTAATTTAACCGGTTCAGACAATTAGTTTTCACCCATTAGTATGCATAACCGTTTGAGACCAGTCATACCATTGGTTAACCGCTGCTGAAATCAAGTTTTTGTACTATGATTAAGAGTAACATTTCAAGTATAATTGGGAAAACACCCTCTCTTAGTTAAGGAAAAATAAAAATAAAAAACAGTCAAGGGAGGTTCCCCCACAGGGACTTCCCAACTCGTACCAAAAAATCTTTGAACTTGTTTACTACAAGGATTTTAAAGTGGGGCTATATTGAATTTTCACACAATAAACAATTCAACATCAAGCATGTTCCACATTTAAAAGAGACCAGCAAAGCTCAACATCAGCTTTACTCATTCTCAGTTGTATGTTACACCTAGAACCTTTCAGCGCTGGTTGCTGCTTGCTAACCGGTGAGGTAAGTGAAAAGGAAAGAAATGATGACCAATAATGATACGCACACTTACAGAACGTCGCACATTTCCATTATTTTTAGGTCAAATTTCAGCTCTCACTTTCTACACACCATACACCAATGTGAGGTGACCTGCAACAAACATTATTCTGTGGATCAGTGGTGACTAAGGGCTACAGAGTCAGTTGTCATTCATTTCACAATGTTGCTGTTGCAGAAACTGATTCGGCTCTGCAGTCAATATCATTCCACCACATTTTCCTTGCTCTTTATCAAAAAATGGTGTTACAACTTACAATAATTCCCTGATCCGTAGTATCTAAGTTACACACACTGTTTTGATCGAAAATTTTCCTCAGACAACAATGAGGTGAATAAAGTTTCAAGCCTTTTTGAACCTGGGCCAGGCCTGAGGTCTGTGGTATTACCAATTATAGAACAAGGGTCACTCCCATTCTTGCTGCTTCCTATGCACCAGCCACCAGGAACAACCATCCCAGGACCTCTTGATAATAGTTCACCATCAATTTTGTCCAATACTGGATCATCTCCATGAAACTTTCTTGCAAATGGAGCGTTGCTGTCAACCATTTCTTGCATGTCAGCTAGAGTAAGGTAGTGGGGATGTTGTTTGGGAGGGTTGTCCCAAGAAATGAAGTGGAGATCACTATTCACAGTTGTGTTCCTGAACTCTTGAGCATTACAAATGACAGTGTGGAAGTATCCTTCAGGGGAAGATATGAAATTTGTATAGTACATGAGAACAGTACGAGGTAGGTTGTCCCATCCCCATATACAGTAATCAATGAAAGATCTTGATAGTACCATCCAAGCCGAACCTAACAGGACAGAGTAAGTTTTAGGCAATCATATATGGTTATGTTCTCAGGCACATAGCCTCAACTTCAATATGATTTCGAATGTTGAGGATTGAGTAGTTGTAGTTAAGGTGTTGTTCAAAAATTTCAAAATCCTCAAGGTCCAACGTTGCAACTATTCTGAAGAAAATGGCCAAAAATAAACATATAACAAGAGAAAAAAAAAAAGGTAAGAAAATAAACAGAATCCCCGTGCCAAGTTCTTGGCCCGGGAGGATGAATGATAGTCAATTGCATGGAAGGGTGTCTGCAGTTTCATTTTGCTGCAGAGAGGCACAAGTGTTTGAAAAGCAAATTTGCAGCGTGGGAGGGCTTTGTTTGTGCCCTAATTGGCGATGTTATTTGACAGATAATAGAAGAACTGTATTAGATTTTCTGTCTTCTACGTGGTTAGTGCTATTATTAGTTTTTCCATCAGTAATTCTTTTTCCAGGAGATCCCAGCCCTTTAAGCAGACTTTCTTACTTCATGACTCTAACATTTTGATGCTTTCATTCAGAATGTTCTCACATAGGACCTTGAGTGGATTGTGGTCCCCCTACTAGGATTGAACTCAGAACTCTAGACCACTTAGTCATAGAGGCTCCAATATATGTCAAAAGACCAACCGCCCTAAAAGCTTAAGCACTGAGATGAAGACATGAATAGTTTTATATTTCTGTCAGTTTAAAATAGTGGTTTTCCTTCATTAAGATGGGGATTTTGATCCCAGCAAAACTCACGACAGCCTACAGGCACTGTTGTAAAATACATCATACTGGACAATCATATGCATAGCCGTTGTTCAATGGCTTCCTTTCTGTATGGAAAAAATCATCCATCAGACAAGGAAAGAGTTTTATCCTCTTATATCTATTTTGGCAAGGTAAGTGCATCCAAGAGCGTGAGACCAGATAAAGTAAATTTTCATGGCTAGTCAAGCATTATTCTATAGTATCTTTTATTGGCAAGGTAAGTGCATCCAATTGCAAGGCAATCACCAAAGTAGCAAGGGAAACTTACTTTCTTCTCTACACATTATAAAATGAATACAAAAATAATTTCAAAAGCTTGAACTAACATACTTAATCACTATGGGTTCAAATAAAAAATTTTCTTCTAAGGAAGAAGGTCCTAACTCCCAACTCCAGAGAAAACCAGAACCTAAAACTAATCAAATTCGAATAGCAATCTGCATAAAATCCAAAGAGAACAAAAGTAGATAAGAAAACGATGAGCACCTGTGAAGAGCTTGAAAGCCGTTGGTCTACTCCTCCTCTGCGTAATCCAGAACACATCTTGTTTCTTAGTCATATACAACCCCGGATCAATAATTATAGGCCTCGCACGTTGATGACTACAACACAAAGCACAAACGTCAAGCCCAGTCAAAATCTTTAACACACATATACGACAATGTAAAATTAAGAAGAAGAAAAAAAGACAAAGTAGTTAATTCACTCACTCTTTCCACCCAATGTCACTTGTATGATCAATGAAATTAAGATCACGTGGCAAATTGGAAAAGGTATGCAGCAGATCTACACAATCAAAGCCCACACAATGAAATTAAAATCATCAGCTAACATTTAACAAAACCACCAAAACCGGCTCAAAATACATAAATAAATAAATAAAATAACACATCAAATCAATCCCTAAAAGATTTCATCTTAAAAAACATCAATCCCTAAAATTAAGATCATCAATCAACTTAATCCTAACATTATCAAATCACTTTAATCCCCATATTTACGATTTCAAGAGCTAAAAGAATTGTTGTTTTATAATATAAAAAAAAAACAAATTGACCGACATTTTGTAATAACTAAAGTGTGTCTATGTAATTTCAAAACTGAATGAGTTTCTCATCGTTTTGTCCAATATTGACCGATGATTCAATAGCCCATGTAAAATAAGTTATGAAATTGTTAAAAATTCATATGTAATTTTTAAATAATAGTTAATTCTACATCATATCATTGACTCTAAATCCTATCCATTATTTTCTTTCTATCTCTTTACATTTTTCATACCTACCTACACAATACATCTCACACATATATCATTCTTTCTTTCTCTCTCCACCTGAAATTCTCAAATCTCAACCACGACGGTGATCTAAATCCCATGTCATCCAGGGTATATTAATGCACTATTAAGGAACATTAATTCATTTTTAAAAAATCCTAATTTTGAATATGCATTTTCTCCTCCAATAATTTTTAAATTAACGATTAATATTAACCCCTCTCTTCTAAAGGGTACAAATACAATTTAAAGGAGTCTAGCATGTGAGAAGTTAATATATGTAACATGTGTATAAAGTGTTGCAACGTAAATTCGAACGTGGTTTGTTCCTTAACTAACTGACCGCTACCTATTTCCTTTTACTGCTATTTAGCGTATAAAAAGAGAAACTATTTCTTAAAAAGTTGAGTATTCTCTTTTAAAAGGGAATCCTAATAGGAAACTTGATATTATCTAACTCAGTTGATGAAGTACAATTTTTATAAACCCATGAAACGTGATTCATTTCTACCTTAAAAAAAAATTATCTTTGCAGAATTGGGCAGAAAAATAACCATAATTGAACTAGATGTTGCTATTTTAAGAGAAAAGAATGGAAAACAATATTGATATATTAATATTAATAAAAATAAGAAGATGAAAGAGGAGGAACCGTCTTGGGTAACGAGGGGGTAATCGGAGGCGCTGAGGTTGATGAACCAGTCCCAATCATCAAACTCCGTCAACGCAATGGCGGCGGCGTGGAGCGTGTTGGCCACCATGGTGGGCCCACGGTAGGTCACGAGATTCGCCTTGCTTACCATCCTCACATTCCTGAATCTTCGGAACATAACGTGCCCCTCCACGTGCCGCGTCAGATCCCCTCGCTCCTCCGGCGAGGACTCCAGGTCGAGGTGCACCACGTAGCGGTTGCGCGGGTGGTAGAGCGCGGCGAGCGTGCGCTTGATGGCGGGGCCGTGGCCGGCGGAGCCGGAGACGAGGTAGGCGAAACGAGGGGGGGAGGAGGGGGAGGAGGGAGGAGGGAGAGGGTGGAGCTTGGATTCGACGAAGAGGGAGGAGGGAGGAAGGGTGGTGGAGGATTTGGTGGAGGAAAGGGGGAATGGGAAGTAGCGTGTGGTGTCCGGTGAGGTTAGTGTTGCTGCTGCTATGAAGAGGAATGAGGAGAGGGAAAATAGTGAGACGATGATTGCTACTGGGAAAACCCATTTGCGATGTTTTGTTACTAGTTCTGATGATGAGTGTTGCTGATGGTGTGATTGTGTGTAGTAGTTTCTTAATTTCTTCATTGCTTCTGGATTTCGAGAGTGAAGGAAGGTAATGATGATGGGTTCGGGTTGGGATGTTTGTTCTTTGCTGTTTGCACATGCTTATTCATGGAAACTTTGATAATATAAATTTATATTTTATCGTATGGATTCATGTTTTTTATTAATTAATAAAAAAATATAAATCATAATTCTATATATTTTATATTTAATTTTATAGATAACGTTGGTGTTCACTTACCCGAGAGTAACAAGATGGTTATACACAAGTACACATTCAACGGATCCTTTGCTATTTGGGTGAGGTTTCAGTTTTCAACTCCGATTGGGTTGGTGATCAATTAATTGGTTGGTGATCAAATTTGATAAAGGTTGCGACAAGATGCAGCTAACGATTTATGTATCCATAGCAATTAGTAAAGTAGCAGGATGTAAACTGGGTAACTGGATTTTTGCCATGAATTTTCTATGCTAAAATGGGACATGTTTAACCCATCGTCGACTAGTTATAGCTGACAATTTAGACGAACGGCCTTAAATGGATTGAGTTTTATCAGATTGCGGGATATTTAAGGTTAGGCCTTGAAATTAAAGGCTCTAACTCGACCTTCAACGGGTTGCGAGTTTGATCGGGCAACCAATTTAAAAAATAAAAATTATTAAAAGATTAACTTATTAAAAATTAAATTACAAAAAAATGAACCAACTTATTAAAATTTGTTTCAGATAAACAATGTTATAAAATTAATAACTTTTCTTATAAAAAAATATGTTTATTTTTGCACTACAATATGAATGAAACATTAGCTATTAAGTTACTAATAATACTAATACACAAATGCTATAAAATCAACAAGATTTCGTACAAAACCTGTTTGTAAAAATACCAACTAATAAGTAGTACTTCTCATATTGTTAGATTAACTAATAAATAATGCTAAAAAAAATTTAAAAAAAAGGACTTGAGCTGCCTACAGGTCAGCCCGCACTCAACCCGTGTTTTTCAGGCTTTTTTGTTATCAAGCTTTTTTTTTCAACTATTAACTTTGAATTTATTTTTAAGACCCACACACTATATTTTTTTATGGTGGGCGGGCTGGCCTATTTTGCCAGCTCTAGGTATGTTGGAAAACACAATTCATCTCGATGGGTTGATCTCTTAATCTTTAAAAAAATAAGGATAACAGCTTATGTGTATATAAGTTTAGTAAAATAGTGGAAAAATTATCTTAAAACTAAAAAGTTAGTTGAAAAGTTATTAAAAGTTAAAAGATAAAAATAGAAAACTATAAACTGGTAAAATATTTGATTGTAATGATGGTATTTTGTATAATTAACTATTGTGGAATCTAATAAATATAAAATGACACGGTAAATTATTTAAGCATATTATAATTTTTTGGTTTCTAGACGTGTAGTTCTTTTAACATATTTTAATGGGTTAAATATGTTATCTATTCTTATATTTCTATTACTTTTTGGTTCCTGAATTATTTTTTATTAGTTTTGGTATTTATATTAGTGAATATATTAAAATTAGTCCTTAAAAGTGTCGATGAAGAATAAGATAAAGTCCATTTTGAGAAGTTAAAAAGTAGAAAAAGTAAGAAAAACAAATCAAAAGACATATAAGTAACTTCTTTCATTATGAATGGATAGGAGAACTACACACCATCCCAACAATATCTACCTTTGAGTGTAATTAACACCCTAATGGTTCATTTTCCATACAATCCTGGAGGATGATGGAAAGCTTGAGGTTAATGATCGAGGAGCTTGTGGGGTTAATTTGGAGATGGAATGACCCCCTTGTGTTTGTATTTTCTTGTGGAAACTCCTCTACTCACTTGCTACATTAAAAGATTAATGAAAAAGCATATGAATATTGATCTCACTTGTCCTAGATGTCATCACCCCCCTGAGAATCTTATGCACGTAATAAGAGATTGTCCATAAGCTAAGTACATTTGGGAGACATTTATGCAAGAGGATAGTCAGGTCTCTTTCTTTAATGTGTGGAAAACTAGTTGGCTTAAAGCCAACCCTATAGGTCAGATTCGATTGGTTTACTATATTTCCTATTATCCTTTGGAAACTTTGGAATGATATAAATGCTTGGATTTTCGAGTAAAGACTTGCAATGTAAAAGAGCTTTATTTCTTAAGCAACGTTTTGAGGACTTATTAAATATGAGTTAGGTAAAATACATAGGTGTTTTACCTCCAACTTCAGGATTATCCCATCAGTCGATGGAGCTTTGGGGTATTCTTAAAGGCATTAGTATTGCTATTGATTTGAACATCAAGAAATTGGTTGTTGAAGTTGATTCAAATATTATTGTAGGTTTATGTGGGAAAGGTATCTTAGAATACCTTGTTACAATATTGTTAAGAAGATCCATCATCTCCCTGGTAGGTTTGATTATGTTAATATTTTTCTTGTGTTTACAAAGTCGAATAGGTATGTAGATTGATTAGTTAATATAGGATAATCTTAAGAGCTTAGGGATTTTTTGTTAGATGAGATTCATGGTTCTCTTGGTCCTTGTAATTCTTTTATGTGAGAATAAGATGAACGAATATGAACTATATATACAACCATACAATGCATGATTAAGATTAATTATATGAGTTTTTTTTTAAAAAAGTCATGTGATCTTTTAAATGATCATATGACTTTAAAAAACTTTTAATCTCAATCATACATATATGTTTTTTCTTCTTTTATTTATACTATTATTAGTACTGTTACTATCATTATTTTTATCATTATTATATATCAAAAAAGAAAAAAATTATTAGTAGTATTATTGTAACATCCCTGATGTTTTAATGAGAATTATAAGAAATGGGAAATGATTAGTAAATGTTTTAGAAGTTTTATTTAATATTTGTTCTGTTTGAGCCAGAGACAAGAAAGCCGGTGTCGAGATCAGTCTCAGAAGCGCGAGCAGGCGGAGTTGAAGATCGGGAGTGTAGGAGAAGAGCGGGCAGGGCTAGGTGGTCTGGTCCAACCGTTGTGAGGAGAGCGCCTCACACGAGGTCATAGCCCGGATTAACCTCATAATGACTGAAACAACGGGTGTAGGTAACCAAGAGGTAAGCACGGATGAGATATCCGACCTCTCAGGTTGTAGCTCGGATTTCCGAGGTATGAACACTAAGCTAGAACACCGGGGGGCCGATATTCATATTGGGCCTATACTCTTGCGAAGTATTAGAGAATTGTGAATAATTAAACGTTGAGGGAATAAATAAGTGTAATTGATTTGATAACTATGCAATAGTTTAATATAGTGAAATTGATTAAATTTAGTAAGAATACAAATAAAATAAAGGAAAAGACGATCTTGCCCATGAGCTATATATATATAAGGAGATTCTCTTCCTTCCCTCTTCATTATTTACAAGTTACCTTTGCTGCTAGTCTGTTCCTTCTCTTTCGTTTTTCTCCTCTCTTAACGCTGAGTTGCATGCGCTGGAGAGGGACTCCACTTGTGTCCAAACTTCAATTGTATCCCATTCCTGTGATCGAGGCTTCAAGGTGAGTCTACTGATCCGTTCCAATTGTGATTCCCTTATCCCTTTTATTCTTTGGCGGTTAAGGGCCATGCATGGCTATATTCGAGGCTGTTCTCCACTCCTCCGGTGAGTGTGAGCCCAAGTGCGGTTCATGAACTAAGGGCGTTGAAGTGACGAGCTGTACTTTATGATCCGTAGGTAGTAGGTTAAGCAACGGAAGACTGAGTGACGGAGTCGAGACTGCGAAACCAGTGCTCAGAGGGAGGAATCGACACAGAGAGCAGATTATCGAAGCGTGGAACCAATGTAAGGGGGGTGTTCGGGTTATAATTAATTAGAATAGGACTCGCTTCTTATTCAGGTCATTGAGGTAATGTAAACAAGTTAAGGAAAATGTTGCTAAACGTAGTTGTGTGTTTATGCTTGTGCATGTGTGACTGGGTTCATTAATTAGTGGAGGATCGGGTGTGGTTGAGTTTATCATGTTATGATCTTGTGATATCTAATGTTGAAATGATCAGTGTTATGTGACGACGGGTTAGCAAGCAGGCTACCCGAGTGATGAGGAATTGATATTATTATGTGAAAGGTAAACTGTTGAATGACTATGTGGTGTGGGACGGCCGACGGTATATGATAGCCCCTCATTTCCGGCTCCCGTGGTTTTCGTGCCCAGTTGAGCTACCCAGTGGTCAAGTAGGACCCAGTGGTCGAGGTGGAGAGTCAAGCAGGACTCAATGAACCAAGCAGGGTTCACGGGGTGTCAAGTAGGACCCCCAGCTGAAGGCCAATCCTTTAGTATCCGGATACTAGGAGTCAGATTGTATGAGAGTCAGTTGTGATCGTGATGAATGTAATGGAATTGCGTGGTTGGGTTAATATAGTTACTGTATGTAATACACTATGTTTTTGTATGCTTACTTTCGAATGATGCTTGATGTGTATGTATAAATATGCATGTATATTTGTTAAGTTCCATTCTATATTAATTACAATGCCAAACACTCACCATTGCCTTTTTTTTTAGTAACCAGTGACAGGGAGGGGGAAGGAGCCATGGAGTCGCGCCAAGGGGGAGATCGGTGCCAGGGTCCGAGTGACTTTGAGTGACTCTCTATAGAGTTATATGTGTGTATAAGAACTTCCGAGTATTATTAGTTAGTTGTGTTTAATCAAGACCGGACCGGATGCAAATCTACATTTTAAAATACATCACTGTTATTTACATATGCTGTCGTGGTAGCTATGACAAACCTTTGATTAACAGAATCATTTTTAGGGTGAGATTTTCAGGGTCCGTTTGCATGTTTTGTCTAATCCGATGTGTGAAAGGTATTCACTCAAGCGAATAGAAACCTCGTTCAAGCGAGATTCCGGAATCTCGCCCAGACGAGTAGGGGCCTCGCTCAAGCGGGAAGCCCTAATTCCCTTTCTCTCATCCGTTGTGCTTAGATTAACTTGCTCTTCTTTTCTAGATCTCATTTATTTAATCTATTTGTGACTGCTGTCACTTGAATAAGTCAGTAAAAATAAATGCTTTTTCACTAAATCTCGATTAATTTTCAAGTTAAGGAAAAATTTATCGTAAGATGTAATCGTTTGAATAAAAATAAATGCAAAAATAACCTAGGACGTTACACTTGGTATCAGAGCGGTTCTTTCTAGAGCCGGTGTATGGGCCGATCTAGTGATTGTGATAGTCTTATGAAGGTTGATTGTATTTCGTTGTATTGAGATTGTATGTGGCCTGGCATCGTTCCCTTGGCACTCCACTGGCGTAGTATTCTATGAATATAAGGTAAATTTACGATCCCCTGGCTGATCTTGGTTATTAATGGTAATGTGTTTGCTCATTGTAGAATTACTAAATGGCCGGAGAGACTAGTTCTGGGGGAAGAGATGATTTCTTCTCTAGATTTACTCAGCTGATGAGTAGGACCGAGTCCGGTCCCACTCTGGATAAATTCCTGAAAAGGAATCCTCCGATTTACAAAGGAGGACACGACTATGACGGGGCATACATCTGGATCAGGGATATCGAGCAGGTTTTTGAATATTTTGAGTGCTCAGAAGAGCAAAAGGTTTTATTTGCTACTTACCAACTAAAATAAGAGGCTAGAGTATGGTGGTCCCGAGTGAAGGTGTAGATGAACGCAGCAAATGAGCCGTTGGTATGGATAAATTTCCGAAGGAGGTTCCTTGTTAAATACTTCCCGGACAACTACAAAATCCGGAAGGAAATGGAATTCCTGAAGTTGGAGCAAGACCGGATGTCTGTAGCCGAGTACACCAGCAAGTTTGACGAGCTGTGTGATTTTTACCACCCTTTCTCGTTAGAAGGGACTGAAGGTAGCAAGTGCGCCAAATACGAAGCTGGACTACGGATTGAGCTCCGTAGTGTAATCGTACCGATGGAGATTAGGGACTACCCAACCCTGGTGAACAAAGCAAGACTGACTGAAGAGGTGCAGTTACAAAGGACGTCCCAACCGAGAGATAAAAAGCCACTGAAGGCAAAAGGATTCAACTTCAAGAGGATGAGTCAATTCTTCCGGGGTGGCAAGTCTTCTGCTACCTCCTCATCCTCTTCCGATCGGGGTTCCACTGGTCGATCGGGTAATCCTTCTGGTAGTCGTGCATGCTACAATTGTGGTCAGGACGGTCACATTGCCAAACATTGCCAAGCCAATCAAATTGTGTGCTTCCAGTGCGGACAACCAGGGCACCTCAGGCCCGATTGCCCTCAGAGGCAGCAGCAGGGCAGGTCGGACAACCGAACCAACTCTTCTGGGACCCGGGGTTCCAACTTTTCGAGGGGAGGCCGGAATGGAGCTGGTAGAGGGAACCAACAATCGAGAAGATATGATGCCCAATCTAGCGGTGCCCAGAACGCCATGACCGGGCGTGTATTTGTGTTTGATGCTTCAGAAGCTACGAGGAATGGCAATTTGGTACAGGGTAAGTGCCTCATCTGTGGTTATCTGGTTAATGTAATTTATGATTCAGGTGCTACCCATTCCTTTATTTTGGAAAGTTGTGTGCGACGGCTTGGTCTGCCAATCGGTTTAATGGAGAACGCTTTTATTGTTTCTACTCCAACTGGTTCCACTTTCCGTGCAACTACAGTGTGTAGAGAACTGCCGATGCAAATCGAAGCCCGTACTTTTCGAGTAAATTTTATCTGTATGCCATTGAAAGACTTAGATGTTATTCTAGGTCTCGATTGGCTTGCTGCTAATCATGTGTTGGTCGACTGTTATCGGAAGAATATTGTTTTCTCTCAGGAATTTGACATGAAGAACGGGGTGAGCGATGTCCTAACCACGTATGTTGTTTTATTCGCTTTGGAGGGTAAACATAACCTCCTACCAAGTGATATTCCAATTATTTACGAATTTCTTGACGTTTTTCCGGAAGAAATTCCGGAGCTACCTCCCAGTCGGGAGATTGATTTCTCTATTGACTTGATTCCCGGGGTAGAACCTGTGTCCCGAGCGCCATATAGAATATCTTCGGTGGAATTAACCGAAGTGAAGAAACAAGTAAACGAATTACTAGAAAAGGGCTTTATCCGACCCAGTGCCTCACCCTGGGGCGCTCCGGTGTTACTGGTAAAGAAGAAGGACGGTAGTATACGAATGTGCATTGATTACCGACAGCTGAACAAACTGAAAATCAAAAATAAATATCCATTACCTCGGATTGACGATTTACTGGACCAGTTGCGAGGCGCCGTTGTGTTCTCTAAGATCGACTTGAGGTCGGGGTACCACCAAATCCGAGTGAGGTCGGAGGATACCCCAAAAACAGCATTTCGGACTCGGTATGGGCACTTCGAGTACGTAGTAATGCCCTTTGGAGTAATGAACGCTCCTGCCATTTTTATGGACTATATGAATCGGACCTTTCAACCGTACTTGGACCAGTTTGTGGTAGTATTCATTGATGATATTTTGGTATATTCGAAGTCGGACGAGGAGCATGCTCAACATCTTCGACTTGTTTTACAAGTACTTCGAGAGAAGAAGTTGTACGCTAAATTATCTAAGTGTGATTTCTAGGAGAGTTGTGTACAATTCTTGGGGCATGTGATTTCCCGAGAGGGAATCTCAGTTGATCCGACAAAAATTGAGGCGGTTATGGCTTGGGAGAGGCCGAAGTCAGTAACTGAAATCAGGAGTTTCCTCGGATTAGCTGGATACTATCGACGCTTCATTGAGGGGTTCTCTCGGATAGCACTTCCTCTGACTCGGTTAACAAGGAAAGGAAACCCCTTCGTGTGATCGGAAAAGTGTGAATTAAGCTTCCAAACTCTTAAGCGATGTTTAACGACTGCCCCTGTGCTTGCACTGCCCGATGTAACACAAGAATTTGAAGTATATTGTGATGCATCTAAATTTGGATTGGGGTGTGTGTTGATGCAAGCTGATCGGGCAATTGCTTATGCTTCGAGGCAATTGAGGCCACATGAGGAGAATTACCCGACTCATGATCTGGAACTTGCAGCAGTGATGTACGCACTGAAGATTTGGCGCCATTATCTGTATGGAGCTCGCTTTGTAGTATTCAGTGATCACAAGAGCCTAAAGTACTTATTTGATCAAAAGGAGCTAAATATGAGACAGAGGCGATGGGTGGAGTATTTAAAGGATTACGACTTCGATTTAAAGTATCACCCGGGCAAAGCGAATGTTGTGGCAGATGCACTAAGCAGGAAGGTATTACACGTGGCTTACCTGATGGGTAGAGAACAGGAATTGCTGGAAAGCTTTAGAGATATGAATGTTGGAATTGTTATGGATGCACCAAACCGAATGACAATCGGAATGTTAAAAATCTCCAACGAATTTCTGGAGTCGGTGGTAGCAGCACAGAAAGACGATAAAGAGTTACTGAAGCTGATTGATACTCAGACCCAAGGCAAAAATGTGGAGATAACTCGGGGTAACGATGGTATATGGAGATTCAGGAACCGAGTGGTGGTGCCTGCACATGGAGGCTTCAGGCAGGCGGTGCTATCAGAAGCACACAAGAGCTCTCTGAGTATACATCCGGGAGTGACAAAAATGTATCATGACTTAAAAAAGGAATTCTGGTGGCCAAGCATGAAGAAGGCAATAATCGAGTATGTGAAATCCTGTGTGATATGCCAAAAGTGCAAGGTTGAGCACCAACGACCTCCAGGTTTGCTTCGACCTCCAGAAATTCCGATCTGGAAGTGGGAAGGTATCACCATGGACTTCGTGTCCGGACTACCCCGCACTCAAACCGGATACAACGCGATTTGGGTGATTGTTGATCGATTAACCAAAAGTACGCATTTCCTGGCAATAAATATGAAGTGGTCGCTAGATCGATTAGCTAAGTTGTACGTTGCTGAGGTTGTACGACTGCATGGTGTGCCCTCAAGCATTATCTCTGATCGGGATCCTCGATTCACTTCAAGGTTTTGGGGGAGTTTGCAACAACAACTGGGTACTGAGCTCAAACTGAGCTCAGCCTACCATCCCCAGACCGATGGCCAATCAGAACGGACTATACAGACTCTTGAAGATATGTTAAGGGCATGTGTACTGGAACAGGGCGGATCATGGGAGAAATACTTGCCTTTGGTAGAGTTTGCATATAATAACAGTTACCATAGCAGCATTGGGATGGCTCCATACGAAGCTCTTTATGGTCGGAAATGTCGTACTCCATTATATTGGAATGAGAACGGCGATGCCCTTCATCTGGGGCCTGAGATGATTCAAGAGATGAACGAGCAAATCGCTTTAATCCGAGAGAAGATAAAAATTGCTCAAGACCGGCAAAAGAGCTATTATGATAATCGGCATAGACCCCTTGAATTCCAAGTGGGTGATTGGGTGTTCCTAAGGATTTCACCGACTAAGGGTGTAGGTCAAATTTTGAAGAGCTAAAAGCTTAATCCGAAGTATATTGGACCATACCAAATACTAGAACGAATTGGTGAAGTCGCTTATCGACTGGATCTTCCCCAATCGTTGACTAACATTCACAACGTGTTCCACGTATCGCAACTTCGAGCCTACATTTCGTGTGATACCATGATTGTACCGAGTGACTCCATTGAAGTGAAGGAGAACCTGACAGTGGAGGCGATACCAATCGACATTGAAGAGCATCAAACCAAACGGTTAAGGAACAAGGAGGTACCGCTGGTGAAGGTGAAGTGGCAGAATTTACATTGGATAAACTACACTTGGGAGTTAGAATCCGATATGAGACGAATGTACCCTCATCTTTTTCAACCGGAACACTGATTTCGGGGACGAAATCTCCTTTTAGGGGGGGTGGATGTAACATCCCTGATGTTTTAATGAGAATTATAAGAAATGGGAAATGATTAGTAAATGTTTTAGAAGTTTTATTTAATATTTGTTCTGTCTGAGCCAGAGACAAGAAAGCCGGTGTCGAGATCAGTCTCAGAAGCGCGAGCAGGCGGAGTTAAAGATCGGGAGTGTAGGAGAAGAGCGGGCAGGGCTAGGTGGTCTGGTCCAACCGTTGTGAGGAGAGCGCCTCACACGAGGTCATAGCCCGGATTAACCTCATAATGACTGAAACAACGGGTGTAGGTAACCAAGAGGTAAGCACGGATGAGATATCCGACCTCTCAGGTTGTAGCTCGGATTTCCGAGGTATGAACACTAAGCTAGAACACCGGGGGGCCGATATTCATATTGGGCCTATACTCTTGCGAAGTATTAGAGAATTGTGAATAATTAAACGTTGAGGGAATAAATAAGTGTAATTGATTTGATAACTATGCAATAGTTTAATATAGTGAAATTGATTAAATTTAGTAAGAATACAAATAAAATAAAGGAAAAGACGATCTTGCCCATGAGCTATATATATATAAGGAGATTCTCTTCCTTCCCTCTTCATTATTTACAAGTTACATTTGCTGCTGGTCTGTTCCTTCTCTTTCATTTTTCTCCTCTCTTAACGTTGAGTTGCATGCGCTGGAGAGGGACTCCACTTGTGTCCAAACTTCAATTGTATCCCATTCCTGTGATCGAGGCTTCAAGGTGAGTCTACTGATCCGTTCCAATTGTGATTCCCTTATCCCTTTTATTCTTTGGCGGTTAAGGGACATGCATGGCTATATACGAGGCTGTTCTCCACTCCTCCGGTGAGTGTGAGCCTAAGTGCGGTTCATGAACTAAGGGCGTTGAAGTGACGAGCTGTACTTTATGATCCGTAGGTAGTAGGTTAAGCAACGGAAGACTGAGTGACGGAGTCGAGACTGCGAAACCAGTGCTCAGAGGGAGGAATCGACACAGAGAGCAGATTATCGAAGCGTGGAACCAATGTAAGGGGGGTGTTCGGGTTATAATTAATTAGAATAGGACTCGCTTCTTATTCAGGTCATTGAGGTAATGTAAACAAGTTAAGGAAAATGTTGCTAAACATAGTTGTGTGTTTATGCTTATGCATGTGTGACTGGGTTCATTAATTAGTGGAGGATCGGGTGTGGTTGAGTTTATCATGTTATGATCTTGTGATATCTAATGTTGAAATGATCAGTGTTATGTGACGACGGGTTAGCAAGCAGGCTACCCGAGTGATGAGGAATTGATATTATTATGTGAAAGGTAAACTGTTGAATGACTATGTGGTGTGGGACGGCCGACGGTATATGATAGCCCCTCATTTTCGGCTCCCGTGATTTTCGTGCCCAGTTGAGCTACCCAGTGGTCAAGTAGGACCCAGTGGTCGAGGTGAAGAGTCAAGCAGGGCTCGGTGAACCAAGCAGGGTTCACGGGGTGTCAAGTAGGACCCCCAGCTGAAGGTCAATCCTTTAGTATCCGGATACTAGGAGTCAGATTGTATGAGAGTCAGTTGTGATCGTGATGAATGTAATGGAATTGCGTGGTTGGGTTAATATAGTTACTGTATGTAATACACTATGTTTCGGTATGCTTACTTTCGAATGATGCTTGATGTGTATGTATAAATATGAATGTATATTTGTTAAGTTCCATTCTATATTAATTACAATGCCAAACACTCACCCTTGCCTTTTTTTTTAGTAACCAGTGACAGGGAGGGGGAAGGAGCCATGGAGTCGCGCCAAGGGGGAGATCGGTGCCAGGGTCCGAGTGACTTTGAGTGACTCTCTATAGAGTTATATGTGTGTATAAGAACTTCCGAGTATTATTAGTTAGTTGTGTTTAATCAAGACCGGACCGGATGCAAATCTACATCTTAAAATACATCACTGTTATTTACATATGCTGTCATGGTAGCTATGACAAACCTTTGATTAACAGAATCATTTTTAGGGTGAGATTTTCGGGGTCCGTTTGCATGTTTTGTCTAATCCGATGTGTGAAAGGTATTCGCTCAAGTGAATAGAAACCTCGTTCAAGCGAGATTCCGGAATCTCGCCCAGACGAGTAGGGGCCTCGCTCAAGCGGGAAGCCCTGATTCCCTTTCTCCCATCCGTTGTGCTTAGATTAACTTGCTCTTCTTTTCTAGATCTCATTTATTTAATCTAATTGTGACTG
Source organism: Clitoria ternatea (assembly GCA_037962975.1). NCBI lineage: Eukaryota > Viridiplantae > Streptophyta > Magnoliopsida > Fabales > Fabaceae > Clitoria > Clitoria ternatea. The sequence continues at coordinate 268,048,291 of CM075672.1, forward strand.
CTGTCACTTGAATAAGTCAGTAAAAATAAATGCTTTTTCACTAAATCTCGATTAATTTTCAAGTTAAGGAAAAATTTATCGTAAGATGTAATCGTTTGAATAAAAATAAATGTAAAAATAACCTAGGACGTTACAATTATTAGTACGATTACTATCATTATTTTTATTATTATTATCAAAAAAGAAAAAAAATATTAATCTACCGAGTAAACCATTAAATAGAGTGATGCTTCATTCTTTCTCATTTTATACCTTCATATATTTTTTTGTTGAATTCTCATTTTTTTAATAATAGGTTAAGTTAATCATCAACTATATATCAACCAACGGATGATGATTCTCTCACATCACAAGTTTAACCATTCTATTTTAAATTGAAATCCATGAACGAACTCTAGTTTGTTTTTACTTGAGAGGTTGAAACTTCTTAATTTTAGTATATTTGGCTCTTTTTTACAACTATTTTTGTACAATTTTCCATAACCACCCATTAGGTGGCACTCTAATTTTACGCATACACTTTTATTGTCCATAATTAACACACAAAACAAACACTGCAACTTATTTTGATATTTCTTCTTTCTTCTATCATCTTAACTTAAATTTGTATTGTCCCTAAACCTGTTAGCACCAAACTCCCACAATTTAAATAGAAATTTGAGTCCTGTATTGGAAATAATGTCTTGCATGTAATTTAAATTAATTACTAATTTCATCATCATCATTTTTGATTCATGGAGTTTTTCCAAAAGGCCAAAGTAGTGAGGCTAAGAAGTCACCATGACAAATACTTATTGGCAGATGAAGACAAAGAAAATGTTTACCAAGACCGTAATGGATACTACAAAAATGCAAAATGGATTGTGGAGATTGTAGAAGGAGCTGATTTGATAAGATTGGTGAGTTGTTATGGGAAATATTTAACAGCCTCTAATATGCCATTTTTATTTGGTGGGTCAGGTAAAAAGGTTTTACAAACGCTTCCAACAAGATTAAACTCATCTTTGGTATGGGAACCCATAAGAGAAGGGGTGCAAGTAAGGCTTAAGACATGTTATGGGCAATACCTACGTGCCAATGGAGGGTTACCACCATGGAGGAACTCAGTCACACATGATATCCCAAAGAGGACAAAAACTGCAAATTGGATTCTATGGGATGTGGACCTTGTGGCTCTTCGACCACAACCTCAAAACCCAACGCAAACCCCAACACCACCTTCTATCGCACATGACCCTTCTTTTAATTCTACTTCATCCACTTGTTCTTCTCCTTCCTCTACACATTCAGATGATGTCCCATTTGTCAAATTTGATCTCATGTCTTATGAATCAAGTGAGGTTAGTTCTATATATGAAATTCAATTGGCTAATAAATATAATGATGATAACAAATTATAATAATAATAGATTATTTTTTTCATTAGAGTTTACATCATATACTCATTAAAATTATAATTTTGTATCCTATATAAAACCATATGCAAATGTTTTTTTTCATCTATTCTTCTTTAATTTCCTTTAAATCATTATTTATATTTATCACTCGGCCCATTTCCATAAAAAATTGGTTTGTAAAATAGATAAAATAAAAAATTCAACTAGGTTAAGTGGATATGGAGGTTCAACATCTCAACTTGATCACGATTCTTATAAATGTAACACATCCCATAACTAGTTTCATACTATTTTGTACACCAACAACTAAGATGAATGTTATGACATCCAACTATAAGGATACCCTACAAGACCAAAAAATAAATAAATAATTTATATATAAACAATTTTAGGAAGCTAGTATTGATTTAATCATTTTTTAATAAAATGGAAGAAAATTTTTGAGATATACCATTTTTAATATGTGACATGATGTATCCTTTTTTTTTACTATAATGTTTTTTTTACTACTAGGATATATCAATCTTGTATCATATATGTATTCTTTTTTAACTATTAAAAAAATTATGTTATGAAAATTAGTCTATCATAATGTAAATGTTTTCAGTTTGAGCAATATTACGTCTAGTGAAGGATACCTATATTATACCAACCAAAAAATAAATAATGTTCTCTATATAGAATGTACCATATTGTTGTTAAACATGTAATAAAATGTGAATGCTATGGATCCAAGTGATTCTACTTCTTTTTTCAATCAAGTGCAATATACCCTTGGTAATTTAGAGCAAATGGGCATTGATTATATTGTTGTGTTTATCTTAAATTAGGTTCCTTTTTATGCAGTGTGAAGATTTAGAAGAGCACGAGTCCCCTAAAAAAGAAGGAAGGATTATATTTTATAACGTGGGAGATGAAAATGGGGATGTTGCTAATTTGAATGAAGAAAAATTCTTTACATTCAAAGGAAGTAGAGTGGATGAGTTGAAAAAGAGGTTGAATGAAGAGACAAAGTGTGATGATATTCTTGTGTGTTGCCGTAACCCATTCAATGCCAAACTTTATCCAATTTCTTTACAATTACCTCCCAACAATGCTGATATGCATGTTATTGTGGTTCCTTCCACATTCAAAGGTATGATTTTGTTACTTGTTTTTCCTTTTATATGTATGTTGCTAGAAATTCAACAATCTTTCTTACAAACCAGGTATGTTTATTTGCTCTTAACATGTGACTTCCAAATTTTAATGGGATGAAATTGATAGATTATCAATAGTTTTTTTTCTTTTATTACTAAATGTTATTTTGTTAATATTAATTATTAATATTTATTATAAGTACTAGTATAGCTTTCAAATTTATTACCTCTTTCTTCTCTTCTCTCACTCTTTCTAAACCATTGAGCTAATGGTAGAAAGACATAGAACACAAAGGTTATTGTCTTAGACCCATGATTTATTAGGTCTCAATTTTTGTTGTTGATTAACTTTTTTAAAATATCTTGTATTGTTGTTATTAAAGAATATATTTTGTGTATGTATTGTTTATTAAAGAAGTTTTTCAAAATTAAAATTGGTTAAATCCCACCTACAAAATTGATTAAATCAATTAACTATACTGCCTATTGGGAGTTAAGTATTACAATTATTTGATTAAAAATCTTTCATAAAAGATTTTATAGTTCAAAAATTAGGAAAATAATATAAAAATTAATATTTATATTATATTAGACCTCTTTAAAAAATTTGTTTAAAGCCTTAAATTTTATAGATACGGTCAATCTTATATTCCTATTAATTTTGAAGGGTTCTAACTTCAACTTTTATGAAATTTGTTTTCTTGAAAATCAGAGGACACATTTTATAAATAATTCATAACCTTGTGTGGTTTTCAACCAACTCTATAAAAAAATTGTATTTATTTATTTGTTTCGCAGTTAGTCGTATATATTTATGCTTATATGGATACATCAATTTGTGATTTTCAGGATAAACTAAAGTATATATATACTGGTAATCACAAGTTTCATTGGTGTAAATGCATCTGAAAAAGAAATATTCATGGGAAGGGTTAAGCTTTGACAAGGAAGAACAAAACCCATGCTTTCACTTAAGGAAGAGAAAATTATATATAAAGGAACATAAACAATGTAAGCTTTTGAACTTGATATTTCTCTTTCGTGTACGTAATTGTGGAATTTGTTATTCCCATTATAAGGTATGTAATCTTTTTATCACACATTAAGTCGATGTAATGTTACATATCTAGTTATGTACGTATTTAATTAACAAAAAATTGTAAATGATTTACGTAGTTGATGTGTTGGGAAATGTTTTCTTTATACGTGCTGTAAAGTTTTACGTATGCATACAGTGCCTAAACTATATTGTAGAAATGTATCCAGGGGAGGCCCTATCCAGTGAGAGATCTTGAACAAAATATTAAAGGGTGAGAAGATAAATTTGATAAGATGATGTGCATATAAAATTTTACATAAATCAGACTCATAGTAAGGAGTGGAGGAGTTTTGTAAATTCGTTTCCGCAATTGCAAACCAAACAACATTGTTACTTACTTGAAACTCAATGAATTAGCTCATTACATATTTTTTCATTACGTAGAAAGGGTTTAGTATCAACTGAAACCATAATTAAAAAAAGGGTTTAAACAAAAATTGTTAACAAATCATAATTAAGATAGAAGTTTAAAATTGTATTAATTGAACTAATAGTTTGATTTGGTGTAATTTTATATTTTATTTCAATATCGACTTAATTTTACATTTTTTTATTGTGTGGTTTGGTTTATTTTTAAAAAAATTGAATTAAATCAAACCACACCATAAATAGTTTCAGTATTTACAGAGAATACTAAAACTAAATTTCTGATAAAAAAAATATTAACAGCGTTAAAAAAATTCTTTTATTTCTCCGGTTAAAAAAAAGGTTTTTTAAGATACTAATTGGAGGTAGGGAGTATTTGTGCGCGCACGCAGGGCAACGAGAGATGCAAAATCTAGTGGCGATTACAAACCCAGATAAATACTATTAAAACTACACCAATAAAATATGAATTCTTTTTTAATTGGTTGGATGGTATGTGAAAGCCATGGAGCTTTATCCAATTTTCTTCGTCCTTTGAGAAATGATTGGTGAGGGTAGGGTTTATTGCAGGAACCACTACAAATGATTTAGCACTTGCTGCTTGGAAAGAGAATACTCATTCAGTTTTGTTTGATATATATCCACTTATCTTTTCTTTTGTTTTACTCACGGATAGAAATGAGTCAGACCACCCGTTGGAGGCCTATGACCCGGCTTGTTTAAAGTCTACATAGGCCAGACTTATCGGAGTAGAAGGCTAGACTTAGGCTTTTAAAAAGGCTTTTTTAACTAAACAGGCTAGACCACAGACTTTCTAAAAAGCCTTTGAAGCCCAAGACCGGCCTTTTTAATTAGATTAATTATTAATTAGTTATATATATATATATATATAATATTTATAACTGATCCGGTCTCAATACCGATATCCGTCCTATAAGACATATTTCAACGTCTTAGTCAATTCGCCAGTGTGTGACCGGTGTCATCGGTATACATCCGGACTCTAATTCCGTATCAGGCGCTCTCCATGTACCGGTTGTCCAGGATAACACCATGACACCGGATAACTCACACGTCACTATGCAAAAGACAAAAGGCATTGCTACAGGGACCGATCAATAATTCCCTGCACTACGAGCCAAAGTCTGCTCACGGGAATGATCAACTTGTCCCCTGATTCTAGTCTATACACTCTACGCTCAATATAAAATAGCCACTTGACCCAATCATGCTGGCAAGTGCACAATAAAATATTAATATATAGTGCTATTGGAGGTTAGTGGTTCCCCACTAACATGCCCTCGTATTTCGAGCCAATCAGGTATATGAACTCTCTTCATCAATGAGGGGGGATCTTTTGACCAAAACTTATTTACGATTACTCTCTGAAAAACATTCCTCACTTGGAATATTATCACTGACTTGAGCGTCGGAGAATCTTTGCAGGTGACACCACCTTTCACCCACATCAACGCGTTAGGCCGGTGTGAAGGACCTACAGAACGCCCAATCCGCCCTTCTTATACAAGGACAACAGATTCTTATACCGGATACTCATACATCCGGTCTTCTTCACAGAATCTTCATACTATTTATGGTTGACTAGACACCGGATCTCTAGACCCCGGTTCTGGACAGATCAATAACATAAAATATAATATATATATATATATATATATATATTAGATATTTACATTTATATAATATAAATTAATATTACAAATTTACAATTAAAAAAATTAGGAGAGAATAGAACACAATTTTTTCTAGGTTGGTTTTGGTATTTTAAAAGTTTCACTATAAACAGGTCAGACCTTCAAACAAGCCAGAATAAGTCTTAAAAAAAAGCTTATGACAGGCTAATAGGTCAGGCTCAGGCCTTGAAAATTTGATGTAGGCCAGACTCAGGCCTTTTAAAGTCCGGCCTAGTCTGGCCCATTTCCATCGTAAATAGGAATACACTATGTTTATTTTTTTTATCAATATTACGAATTTTAAGTTAATTGGTTGAGTAGAATATATGGATAAAACAAAAATACTTAAATTATTCAAAATTTTTACCATTAAATTAATTATAGTGGGTTAATTACAACAAACTTAAATAATGTTACTTGTATTTAAGCCATTATTAATTTTTCTACTAAAATAATGATGTTTGAAATTTTTTCATAAGATATTAAAAATAAATACTTATATGTCATCATATAATTGGAGAATTCGATGGCAAAGATGTGAAAACTTGAACTCTAGTTACTCTTCATCCTCCTGAAAGTGCCAACATGTTTAATTGCCTTGACCTAAAAATATTTTTGTTTCTAAGTTCATGTTTGAGTAACTGTATGTATTTATGTCGAGTTAGAAAATTATATACTAAATTTTAGTGTAAACTTACTTTTAGTATTTTTTTTAAAATTCAGTTCATACCACTTTAAACTTATTTTAAAAATAACTTAATTCTACATAATTAAGATTTGTAAAGGTTCACGGAAACTAGTAGTATCTCTAGTTCTCTACTAAACGCAATTTCTGTAAAGTAGCCCATATATTTTACTTCCACCTCGTTGAAAATAAACTAACAAGATGGGTTGTATGACTTTTGACAAAGCGTTTTCCATTAGGTTAATGATGAACTCGAAGGACCTTTTTGCTTTTGGCTTTTTCTGCATGTGAATTTTATGTATTTGGCCAAAAAAGTGATCAACTAAAATGGGAATGTGGTGACTGCTAAGTGGGTGGAAATATGAATACTGGAATTGAGGGCTCACGACTAGAATTTCCCTTTTCAAGTATAACGGATGTTTGATTTTTTATTGGGGTTTGATCAATATCAGAAAATAATTCTATAATCAAAAGAAGTTTTAATTCTTTTAGTGTTTGATTGGTTTCCAGTTGAGAAAACGGAGTTGTGGAAATAAAGAATTTTAAGGATTGATATTAATCATTCATGTCGTTAGAGACAGTCAAAACTCCGATTGACCGTAGGATCTATTTTTGGGTTGGTCAAACTCTGATTTGACCAACCGATTGGATAACTAAACGGACCCTTAAACGATGTAAAAAACTAATATTAATCTTTAAATTTTTTAATTTTTATAAATCCGTTTTTAAAATTACATACCAAACAAAACGACAAAAAAAAGGAGATCACTTTGGCTCTCAAGCATGTTAAAACAGGATAAGATAGAGATCAATCATCAATGTATTTTCAGAATAACCCCGGTACCCCACTGCGAGGCGCAACTTTCGTTCCTTTTGATCGTCCCTTTACTCTTTAATTATTGCGCATCATTGGTAAATATGTATCATTGATAGTTATTGAATTTTGGTTGAAATTTTATCTTCTTAGATTAGAATTAAAGTATAATGTGATTTTATAATGTTTATTAATTGTCAATCTCAAATAAAAAAAAGAGAGAGAAACAATGGTTGATTAATTTAGAAGTAGAGTAGAAACTATTTTTTCAATTAAAAGACACTATATTTTAATTTTAATTTGAATCCACGATCTCAAACATGATACAATGACCATCAATTATCCCAAACTTATTTGATTATTAAAACTTAATCCAATATTGTTCAACACTATTTTCCCGCCTTTGGGTTAAGATAATTATCTAAATATTTAAATCAAGGTTATAAAACTCTCGACAAGTAATTAATTCAATCAAGATATTGATTAAAGAAACTAAAAATTTAAAAAATCATTTAAAATGATCATCAATGTTTTTAAACAATTTAAACTTATTTTTTAATAAAAATATTTCACTTTAAATTATTTAAACAATATCTTTATTTACACCATTAACATCATGGTTTCGAATTATAAAAAGTATGATTAAACACATTTCTTAAATTCATCCATATGAAAAACTTATTTGTGCGTGATATGTTAATTTCTAAGTAGTAAAGCACTAATCAAGTATTAAGATATAACTGATACTAATTAATTCTAAAACCCAACTCTTTTAAATTTTTTTGTCTGGATGGAAAAAAAAACACCCATCTTAAATTCATTTCTAGATTAATGGAATCATAAAAACTCATAATAATTATGAATTTGTCTTAATAAGAATATGAAAATCCTTATCAACAAACAAGTGAACCCGCATTGGGTGTAGTGGTAAAATGTTTTTTTTTTTGTAAAAATTGTATTGTACTTATGATTTTTTAAAATCTGACATTGCAAAAAGTTATTAATTTTAATTAGATTATTTACTTTATCTTTCAATGTTGTTGTTTTATAAATAAATGACTAAATTGAAGAGCCTTCGTAAAATTAAAGACTAACATGAGATTTGTAAAATTTGAAGGTATGTGATTAATAATTTGAGATTTACTATTTTATTAATAAAATATACCATGGTTTTTTTAGATAGATATTTTAATGAGTGAGATAATTGATGTAAAATTTTAAAGTTGTTTCATATTTAACTGGTGATGGAAGTCTCAGCATTTGATTAAAGAAAGATGAGTTTATATTGCTTAACCACAACTTTAAAAACCCCATACTATTTATATAATGCTAATAATATACAGATCATTCTATCAAATAAGAAAGGTTGAATTGAAACCAAGTTATGTCATTTTAGCTAGAGTTGTCAAAACGGGCCAATTGGCTTACACGGGTTGGCCCACCATGGGTTAAAATTTTTTGTAACCTAACTCGATTCATTTTTTTGAGTGAGTTAAGTTTCTCAACCCAACCCAACTCACCGGATAGCTCACGGGTTGACCCACTTTTTTTAAAAAATAAAAATCAAATAAAAAAATGAAAATGCCAAAAAATATTTCCTCACATTCCAATACCATTTTTTTTTTCACATTCCAATACTAATCAGAAATAGAAAAATATCATAATTAATTAACTCATAATCCATATAAAACAAAACTAAATAATTTCATAGTTCAACTTCAAAATAATACCAACTCGTAGACCAACTCGGTTTACCATGAGTTTAACCCACTGTGAGCCGGGTTGAGTGGGTCGAGTCAAAAAAAACTTTGCTTAATAAATGAGTCATTTTTTCTAACCCAACTCACCTAAAACCCGTCCCAAACCAAATTAACTCACAAGTTAAAACCTATTTTGAGAACTCTAATTTTAGCGGTCGTTATAGCAGGATAAATTGAAGTCAAATAATCAAGCTTCTTTGGTTGACGTTCTTAAACGCAAAAATGCATTTGAGTAAAAGATATACTTTCAATTACACGCAAGTGTGAAAAAGCTAGTTTAACAATCAACCTTTGACTCAACGAATCACAAAGTAAAGCAACCGCAAGTCAAAGCGGAAAAAAATGGAAAACATGTTTAAGTAGTGATCTTGTTGTCTCCTCCATTTTTCCTTTTTCTAAATCACCGATATTTTGTTATGGTGACTTCAAAATATCTACACTATAATATACTGAAATAGCTTTCTCAGCGGAAAAAAATCTTAACAGAAAAATCAACCTATATTACTTTTTTTTTGGTAGGGTGTAACCTTTTCTGGTAGGTCAACATATATTACTTTAACAAGAAACTTTTTATAATACCTCATTTTGCAAATAAACTTCATAAAAAAGTCATATAACAGTCAAATGTTTCACTTTTCATTTTTTTAATTATATGAATCTTTTACCAGAGAAAATTCTATTCTAGTGGGATACATCTATATTATACTAAAATTAATTTTTCCAACAATTTTTTTAATTACTATATTCGAACATATATCACTTAATATTTCATGTTATCACAAAGCTCATAATATCAAATAGCCGGTGAAAATTTCTTCTAACTTACCATATGTTGCAAATATCAAATTCAATGTCAAAACTTAGTTAAATACAGTTTTCCCCCTTAAATAATTGTACCTGTAGGGTTAACCCTGCGAAATAAAATTCACTAATCTAAAATAGTTTTCAGTAAAATATATGATTTTTAACTATTTTCTGGTTAGGTTAGTGATTTATTTTGGGTAAATTGATTCGTAAATCAATTATTGTTTTTCTGGGTAATTAAGTTATATGCATATTTATTTCTATGTTTGGTATAATCTACCTATTAATATTATAAGTTTATATGTATGAATCAAGTGTAATTTTATCTGAAATTCTATGATTTCTTATAAATTTTATTCATCCATCAATTTATGTAGGTAATATGGAAATACAAATCTTAATATTTAATATTTATGGTAATTTTATTTAAGATGACTTTAGAAGACCTTTAAAGACAACTTATGAGAATAACCTTAACTTTTGGTTTATTTTACTAAATTATTTTATATAGTTTATTACAAATTAAAATAAGTTAAACTTATTTCCACAAATTTTACAATGAAATTAATTGTATAAGCTTTCATTTAAAAATAAATTAAATATCCAAACACACACTTACTTAAAAGTATATATTTTAAAATTTTTATCAAATATGAGTAATTGTTTTTTGGCTTTGATTCCTAATAATGAAAAAATATATCCTCTCAAACAACACCAAAAATGAGCTAAAATATTCCGTTGCATTCTTTTCTATCCTATTACCAAACACAACCTTTATTTGCAGCTCTCAATTTCCAACAATTATACCTCATCGTGTTAAACTAGTCACAAGCAAGAATAAACATGTTTAAGCATAAATTAATCACTTCTCACAACGCTTCAACACTAATATTAGTAATATATTATTATAACATATACGGGGTTAATTAAATATCATAAATATTATTCAAACATGTGAAATTAAATCTTGAAGATTCTGTCAACAATATAATAAGTAACCAATGGGCACATTAAGAAAATAATAAGGATAAGATCGTATTTCTAATACGCTTAACAGTGTAAACTAGGAAAATGTATGTTTGGTTTTTAATTGGTTTGATTAAACTTTGGTTTGACCAATCTAAAAATAAATTTTATAGTCAAACAGAGTTTTAAATATCTCAAAAGATGTAAAAATCAATATCAACCTTTAAATTTTTTCATTTTCCTAATTATAAACTAAACAAACCCTAAATCTAAGATGACAAAAATGAAAACAAAGAAAGAAGATAAACAGCTAGACATGGGTCAATGATGGTAGCATGTGGGGGACCTGAAGTCATCATGTAACAGTAGGTGCCCAACATTTCAGATTCCACTTGTCCAATAATTATTTCCTAATAATAATAACTTTAGGTCTCCAAGGTTACCCAAAAGACCATCACCTCATAAAATATTATCAAGGTGTGTCACATTGGGATAGTGACACAGAAAGCAGCAACTAAAAATTAGGTTCCATTTGGATTCTTCCACTGAGAGAATAGAATTCACATATCCCATATCCCAGTCCAACTTGTTAACCCTTTTCTCACCCTCTCATCTTTCAAGAAAAAGTATACCCCCTCACTTTTCATTGCATATTCCAGAATCCCCCAACCAATTTCCTTATAAAGCCACACATAAATACGTAATATTTCCTTTCATATCCCTAAAATGTACAAATATTCTTTTACCATATTTTAATCACATTATATTTACCCATGAGTTACTTGTTTAAGTAGTACATACATAACATAAATATTTGTCATTAAAAAAACTGAATTTGAATTTATCTCAATTCATTAAATCTGTAATGAAAACATAGTTTAAAAGAGGTAATTAGAAGAATGGTTTTTTATTTTTATTTTAATTTTCTGGAGAAATTTATCTAAACCAAACATCACTTAAAGGGGATATTACTTGTAGCGCTACTCATCTATCTTTTCTCTGCTTGGCCGCGTGAACTCGTGAGTTGTTTTGCTACCGCAGCACTTTCTGCGTGACTCGCTTTTGCGCTCTCCCCTCTCTCTCTCTCTCTCTCTCTCTCTCTCTCACACACACACACAACTATAAATACAAAATCCAAGTCGTCGTCAACATTTTTCGTCATTTTTCTTTTCTCGTTTCCTTTCATTCGTTTCTGCATTCTCTATATTTCCCCGCTCCACATTTTTCTCTCGCAACGTGCTCTTAGCTTCGGTTACGGCTCCATGCTCGTGAGTACTCGCTGCCTTCGTGTGAATAGGTGTTAATCGTTGCGAGTTTAGTCTTCGGAATTTTTGTTTTGCTTTTTTTTTTTGGTTGTGTTGGCGGTGATGGCGGTGGAGAAGGATGAGGAAGGAGTTGTTGTGGTGAAGAAGATAATGATTGGAGTCTGCGTTATGGAAAAGAAGGTGAAATGTGGCTCCGAGGTTCTTTCTCTCTTCTTTTTTTCTCTGCGGTGGATTCAGTGTTTGTTATTCGCTTTCTGGTTCTGCTTTTTTTCTTCTTCTGTAAAAGCAGAGACTCGCAGCGACTTGTTGTGAATGTGTTTGATTCAGTGACTGTTTTTGATTGCAGGTTTTCTCGGCGCCTATGGAGCAGATTCTTCAGAGGCTCCAAGCTTTTGGTGAATTTGAGGTAGTTGAATGCTGACTTTTATTTTTGATGATGTGCTGGTTATCGTAATTGATTTGGGTTTGACTTGTTCATGAATGTATTGGTGACAACACTGTTTATATTGTTACTTTCCTTAATAATATAATATAATATAATAGTTGCTATTTTTTTCTTGAATTTTTCTCTCTTATATTTTTTTATGTGAAAGAGAATAGAAATAGTTGTCATGGTTGTGGTTTGTTGTAATCTTCTCACCTGCACTTCGTGTTCTATGCAGGTAGTACATTTCGGGGACAAGGTCATCCTTGAAGAACCGATTGAGAGGTATAATTGATACCAGTTGGACTTGTTTGGACTCTGTTTTAAAGAACTATATCGGTCTATTTGTTGTTCCTTTTTAAAGGCTGTCTGTTTGATCAAGTACCTGCATAGTGTTTTATATTAGTCTTTTTTTTTAGTTCTCTTCATTGATCTATGGATTGAAATGCTTTACTGTACTCAAGCTTTATCACACCCTGGCATGAAGGCTTGGTTGCTACAAGCAAAATAATTGTCTTGTTATGTTAGCAGAAGTTAAATTTCCCAATTGAATGAATGTTTTTCCTGGCTTTTTGTCATGCCATTGATAGTAGCCATTTTTGGCTGATTGGATAGAGCTGCAACAGTTTGTTTGGATGAACAGAAAATAAGAGCATGTGTAACGGTGATGAGAATCATTCCTTCGTTCTGCATGTTTACCGTTTGAAAATATGGAGGTCGGCATATTTGCATTTGTTGGCTCACTGGAAGGGGAAAGAAAAGGAAATGAGAAAGGATTATAGAAATGACAATTTTAATTTTATGTAATTTTTCAGTAGATTCATTTTCACTTGTGGATAAATTTGAAAAACTTGACATAAATTCATTGGATACGTGCCATTCATTTTTATGCATGCCTATTTTTGGAGGGAATCTATATTTAAACAAAAATGCATTCCTAGGGAACACTAGTCCCTCACCATGCTTTCCTTCTATTAATAATGCATTCAAGCAAGGAATCATTTTTTTCATTTTCATTTTCATTATTTTTCAATATGTTGGATGGATTATATTGTTATTTGGGGTGTAAGTTATAGGTGAAAAATTTATTGTTGTCAACTTCGAAGGAGTTTATAGCTGTACAGTTTGCATACTAAATTTAAATATTTTGCTGTTTCAGCTGGCCAGTATGCGATTGTTTGATTGCTTTCCATTCATCTGGATATCCCCTTGAAAAGGCTGAAGCATATGCTGCTTTAAGAAAGTAAGCTTGTTTATTTACCAACTATATTTGGTTTTTATGTTATATAAATTTTAGTAATCATGGAACCCTAAATAGTCTATTATTATCAAAATGTTGGATGATGCTACTGTATGATGTTCTAGAAATATTATTGGGGCTCCGTTCAGTTATAAGGTTTATGTAATGTGAGAATGCCTGTATACTAGCCCCCTGACATTCACCTTCTAAAAGCAACCGGATGATGAGGTTCATACTCTGTAGTCTGTTCATCTTGTAGCAGTTTCTCATGATATGCTTTCACGGTTTTGGCAAGAATAAGGAGGATATTATTTTACAGCAGCATACAGCTTATGCTTTCTCTGCTGGTGTCTTTTTGGCCTCACATTTGTTAGGGGATAGATTCATTTTCAGCCTTTTGTTTTTAGTTATGCATGTTTAAAGCAAATTCCTATACCTAGGTGTAGCATGCTGTAATGGTGCATTTTCTTTTACTGCCTGCTGTTCCTTTTACCTCTCTACCCCTCTCTAATAAGGTTTGTGGGGATTGTGACTGTGAATGTTAGGCTTCCTGTGTTCACTGAAGTGTATGTTAGGAAGAGTAGGCAGAGTAGCAGGGGATGGTGAGTATAATGTCAAGGACAGAAGGGGGATTTGGGCTATAACTACTATTCCTATGTGGCAAGGGTGGTGGCGTAAAGGAGTAATGGTTAGGAGCAAGAAGGGCGTCAGTTAGTCGATCATATCTTGTAGTTTTGGTTTTTAGCTTCCACAGTAAGCAATGGATGTTTTGAGATAAGATTAGGGATTTTGCCATTGGTGGCTTGTCCTTTTAGTTTTCATTTATCTTAGTGGATTTTCTCTATTTTGTTTTTGGACATGGGCCTGCAGTGTTGATTGACATCCTGCATATATTTATCTTCTCTTGTTCTCTGTTGCACAACTGGTTATAAGGTTTTAGAATTTATAAAAGGCATGAGAGTGATTCTGGGTTATGTGATTCATTCTCATTGATTCTAATGATGACAAGTACAGGATATTTATATCCACTAGACTTAGCTTGTAACTAACTCACAACTAACTCATTGTGAGTTAGTTACACAGCTGTCAATAGGTCAGTTAGCAACAGCAGTGAGGCAACACACCTTTCAGCACTGTATACACTATACTAGTATACTCTAACATAAAGTTATAACACTGCTCTATAGTTTTTCCTCTACAATGGTGATGTTCACTTAAATATGTACGTGTGTAGGAATAATTTCTTCACATAGTCTGTTTTTCTAGTGAGTTCCTTCGCTATTGGATGAAAATGTTTATTGAACTAAAACTTGTGCACTGTGATTCAGACCTTTTTTAGTTAATGAATTGGAGCCACAGCACCTTCTTTCTGATCGAAGAAAAGTGTATGAGGTAACGAGTCTATTTCCTTCTTTGTTATGTTCTAGCTGTTGTTTTCTCAGGTTTCATGTCATTTGATTTCCATTTAAGAGATGAGTATAGTGAAGCTGATAACTGTGATCTGGTCCACATAAAAACCAGAAGAGAAAAATATTAAGCTTTACTTAGCTGCATATTTTTTTCCCTTGAACCATACTCTATTACCAGGATGTTTTTTTTTTCATTCTTTCTAAATTTGTTTTATATAACTTAATTTTTACAGATTATGAAATGAAATAGATGTTAGAGTCTTAGAGATACAAAGCCAATCTTGGATCTGTAGCTAACAGCTTAAGCATACAAGAGAGTTGTTCATTAAAATGGTGGAATTAGAAGCTAGAGCCTTTAGCCTGTATAGACAAGTGCTTAGGGAGTTAAGAGTTTGATCTGTGCAACATTTTTCTTCACAAGGTAAAATGGGCTTGTATATTGTTCCGTTAGAAGAGTTGGTCATTGACAATAGGCTAGGCCTATTTTTGACATTTTTAGTGCCCTGACTAGTCATTGTTCATTAGAAATTGGATGGGTGTATATATGTCTATTTATTTATCTATTTTGTAGTGTAAGTTGTAAAATCAAACCCATCCAAAAAACATTCTGAACACATTTGCTCCCCATTCATTTAAACAATTGAAAATCATGTGCACTGTATATATAGTTGGTTTGTTAATTTTGCTATTTCTTTTCTGATATGTAATAGTTTTAATAATGTTCAATTTTGGGGCTCAAGTGTCTTGAGAAGTTTGGAATCCCCGTTCCAAGATACGCCCTTGTAAATAGGGAAGTACCATATGAACAACTAGATTACTTCATTGAGGAAGATGATTTTGTTGAGGTTCATGGTATGCGTTTCTGGAAGCCATTTGTGGAGAAGCCTATTGATGGTGAGTCTGTTTCTTGCATCTTAGACATACTGTTTTGTGGTGCCTTGTTTCATCATGTCTTGAAGTGAAGGCAATGTGTTTAGCGTGATCGGATAGTCTTCCTTGCAATACAACTGGTTTATGCCATGGGCATTGCGTTGCGTTGCTTTAAATGAGAATGACAAATGAATTTTAAAAGCTGTTATTAGCATTATGTGTTAAAATTAAGGAGAATTAGGAGACATTGGATGAATTCTGTGTGTCTAAATACACAACGGAGCTATGAATTTATAATCACGATACAATAAATACAGAACCAATTATAATCAAATACAATCAATCCTAATTACAAATATCTACATAATTACAATAATCCGACACTCCCCTTCAAGCTGAAGTATACAAGTCATATGTACCTAGCTTGTCACATGTATTTAATGTGAGGACCTCTAAGAGACTTCGTGAGAACATCTGCCAACTAATCATTGGAACTTACAAGTTTCGTAACAATGTCTCTGGATAAAATCTTTTCTCTAATGAAATTGTAGTCTATTCAATGTGTTTAGTCTTCTCATGAAACACCGAATTGAAAGAAATGTGCAATGCCACATGATTATCACAAATGAGGGTCATTGGTATCATTTCCCTGAATTTCAGTTCTTTGAGTAGTTGTTTGAGCCTTATGAGCTCAATGTAGCTAAAGCCATGGCCTGATAGTTTGCTTTTGCACTTGATTGAGCAACAACATTTTACTTCTTACTATTCCATGAAACCAAATTATCACCTAGGAAAACATAATAGCCTATAGTAGGTCTTCTATCAATAGGAAATTCTGCCGAATTAGCATCTGAGTACCCAATAATTCGAGTATGACCCTTGTCTTCATATAAGATTCCTTTCTTGGTGCCCCTTTAATATACTTTAAGATGCGAATAATTGCATCCCAATGGCCTTCACAAGGAGAGTTGAGAACTTGACTTACCACACTAATTGCAAAGGATATGTCTGGATGAGTGACACTAAGGTAGTTTAGCTTTCCAACCAGCTTCCTATATCTTTCTCGATTTGAGAGAGGCTCTCCCTAATTGATCGGGCATAAGCTTAGTGTTGGGATCCATTGGAGCATCTACCGGTTTGGTCTCCATCAATCCGGTTTCCTCCAAGATATCCATTGCATATTCTCTCTGAGAGATCATGGCACCTTATCTAAACTGTGCCACTTATATCCCCAAGAAGTAGCAAAGCCTATCGAGGTCTTTCGTCTGGAAGTGATGAGTAAATGTTGTTTCAACTGGGCAATGCTTGTGTGATCACTACCTGTGATGACGATGTCATCAACATACATAACTAAGTAAGTATAGTCAGAGGTAGAATGCCGATAACAAACGGAGTGATCTGGCTCACTTCGAGTCATGCCAAACTCTTGCACCGTAGTGCTAATTTTGTCAAACCATACCCTTGGAAATTGTCTAAGACCATATAAAGACTTCAGAAGACGACAAACTAATCGTGGGGACTCCCCCTAAGCAACAAGGCGGTGCTGTATGCATACTTCTTCTATGAGATCACCATGAAGGAAGACGTTTTTGATGTCTAACTGGAAAAGAATAACGAATGATAACGATGGAAAGGAATACATAAATAGAAGTCATCTTAGCCACTGGAGAGAAAGTACCACCGTAGTCGAGGCTGAAAATTTGTGTATAGCCTTTGGCCACCAATTGAGCCTTTAATCAATCAACAGAATCATCTGGGTTAATCTTGATTGTGTAGACCCATTTACATCCAACAACTGTCTTACCGGAGGGAAGAGGAATGAGATCCTCAATCATGGCTTATCATCATCAGGGATGAAAAAAGCTTCACCTGCATTCTTAGGAATAGTAATAGAGGACAAGGAAGACTAAAGCGTTAGCATTGGGAAGATTAGTATCGGGAGACGGAGCCAGAGGAGTTGATGTCGAAGGCAAGCCAGATAGGACTTCATTGGTGTTGGGTTGAACATCTAAAGAAGGACGGGGTCGGCGGTGATATACCTAAATAGGACAAGGTGGAGGGGGATCATCTGAGATATTTGTGACAGCAGGGGCTGATATAGAACCTGCATTGGAGAAGCAAGAACAAGATCAGAAACAGACTCGACCACGGATGATTTTGTAAAGTATAGACTAGACTCAAAAAGGTAACATCAGTAGAAACAAAATAATGATGAAGGGTAGGGGAATAGCATTTATAACCTTTTTGAGACTGTGTATACCCAAGAAACATACATTTATGAGCCTGTGCATAGAATTTATCAATTCTAGTACCAAGCTTGTGGACAAAACAAGTAGAACCAAAAACACGAGGTGGTAAAGAATACAAAGACTGATGAGGAAACAAGGTGGAATTAGGTACCTGATTATCAAGAACAGATGAGGGCATGCGATTAATTAAATAACAACTTGTAAGCATTTGATGTAAAATGCCATAAGAATCCATAAAAGATTGAAATGGTTTAGACAGATATTCACGGGCATTATCACTACATGGAGTACGAATAGGAACACCAAATTGGGTTTTTATTTCATTGTAAAAATTTTAAAAAATAAAAAAAACAACTCAGAACGATTCTTTATTAAAAATAACTAGGTACATTGAGAATAATCATCAATAAAAATGATGAAATATTAGGCACCTAAATTTGACATAGTACGAATAGAACCACAAACATCAAAATGTTTTAAGCTAAAGGGAGGCACAACTCGCCCCAAGACACAATTAAAAAAAGAAACATGACTGTACTTACCTAATTGGCATGACTCACAAAACAAGGTAGACTATTTGGAGAGCATGAGCACCACTACTTGTGACTTTTGAAGACTTGGATAACCCAACCGAGAATAGAGAAGACTAGAATCGACTACCCATCCAATATGCATAGAAGGTTGAGTTGATAAAGCCTATGTGACTCACATCCGGGGCAATCATTCGCTTTGAACTCCGGTCTTGTATGAAAACATAACTTTTAGTGAATTAAACAATGCAATTAAGAAATTGGGGTAGACAACTAATGGATAGTAAATTAAAAGGAGATTTGGGCACATAAAGAGCATTATCAACTGACAAAGAAGGAAGAGGATGAACAATACCAAGTCCTTGAGATAGAGTTTGAGAACCATTGGCCATAGTAATGGAAGGTAAAAAATTAAAACTAGAAAAAGTAGAGAATAAAGACTAGTTACTGGTTATATGATTGGTGGCCCTAGAGTCCAGGACCCAAGGACTAAGAGAAGTAGAACGAGAGACACCAGCAAAAAAATCACCCGTTTACACTACACAAGCCGTGGAACCCGAAACATGACGCTCCTCATACCATCTGAGAAAATTATCATAATTAGGGAGTGGTCACATCTTGGGGGAATGCAGGGTTGGGTACAGGTGGCTCAGATGGTCCAAATGAATGTACTTGTGTAACATTGGTCATTTTAGGAAGGCGATCATGTAAAGCAAAACATCAATCAACTGTATGCCTAATCTTATAAGAGTGTTTACATTTTGGTTGATTTTTACCAAACCGACGAAAGTTGTTTCAGTCCTTAGGGACCAAAGCAGAATAGTTAACTTTAACAGGAGGAGCATCCACATGGGTCGGAGACTTGGCATGTGCTTGTAACAAAGTCGACCAAGTAGATACCATTGTAGGGACTATGGGAGAGCTAAAAATTTGATTACGAACAACCTCATACTTGGGAGGCAGACCATGTAATGCCAATACCAGTATGAGTTTGCGACGGTTGTTAAGATGCTTGGTGGGATTGTCGACCAAGGGAAGAACCTCATTTAGATGTGCCCAAATATTTTGATGTAGGACCATTAATTTGTTGAGGAGTAAGAATATTCTGAAGGATTTCGCCAAACCCCATATAATTGCTGAGCGTTGTTGGTATAAAGGGTCTTGACCTGTGCCTAAATAGATTCATAGTTGTCATAAGGACGAAAAATCTACTTCAGAGAGGGGGTCATGGTGGATTGTAGAAGGCTACAAAGTTGAGCATTGATTTTACCCACTTTGTATGTTTAGTGGCAGCAACATTTTCTTCTTTGGTTGTGAGATGATCAACATAACCTTGATCCTTAAGCCAAAGTTTGATGTCAGAAGCTCATGTATCATAATTGGTCCCATCAAGTTTTCGGTTGAGAGAACAGCAGTGAGGCTGTTGCTTAGAACAGAGGCGTCATCCTTAGGAGGGGAAGCCATCAGAACCGAGGAAAGAGAAAAACGAGCACAAATAAAACAAAAATAAGCCAAATGTGGTCGTACGGACATATGAATTTATAATCACGATACAATAAATACAGAATCAATTATAATCAAATACAATCAATCCTAGTTACAAATATCTACATAATTACAATATTCTAATAATATGTTTTAGGCAACTTTAGAAACTTACTGTTATTGCATAATTAATTTATCTTACATACTTTTCCTTTCTGCCATATATTTTATGATAAGAGTTATACCTTCAAAGATGCTTTATCAACGCCGGTTGCATTATTCATGCTGTCTTGGTTGCATAATTACTATTGAGTTCTGAAGGTGACCTTCTTTATATTTTATTTACTTGATTTACAACTTGTTGGAAATATATTTTTCTGAATGTGGTATAACACTTATTTTGTTTTGTGAAGGTGATAATCACAGTATAATGATATACTATCCCAGTTCAGCTGGTGGAGGTATGAAGGAATTGTTTAGAAAGGTGAGGATTTGGCTGACATGTAACTTATTCCATTTAACTTTGTATCCCATGGAATCGACATTCTGTGTACCAAAAACAACATTAAACTTCTGCTTTTGGGATAGTTGATGTTAATTATCATTTTATTTTTATGACCCATTAGTGTTGTGACTAAATATAATGCAAATTGGTCTGTTTTGGGTATTTTATGATCTTAGGTTGGCAACAGGTCTAGTGAGTTCCATCCAGAGGTGAGAAGAGTGAGGCGTGAAGGCTCCTATATTTATGAGGAGTTCATGCCAACTGGAGGAACAGATGTTAAGGTTTGGCAGTTTGGAATTTATGTTGCTTTGTGTTTGTTTACTTTTTGATTATATATTGACATATGTGATGTTTCTCCTCAGTTTTTTTTTTTTTCACAATATAAGATTTTGACATATAATTGTAGGTATATACTGTTGGCCCTGAATATGCTCATGCTGAGGCAAGGAAGTCTCCTGTGGTTGATGGTGTGGTTATGAGAAATCCCGATGGGAAGGAAGTAAGTAATCTGTACATTCTAGTCCCTTCTCCGATATATTAGTTTCTACTTTCTACGTTTTGGGTTTGTATTTACCACTACTTATACATAGTTTTCCTAATACTGTCTATTTTTATCACTTGAATAAGGATTTCTTTCAGGTTTCCTTGTAATAGAGTTATTTCTGTTTTGTTAGTCTACATAAAATGCATCTTGTTTACTAGTATGATGATAACATCAATTAATTTCCTTTTCCTAATCACTGGTGAATGTGTTTGTAAACTGTAAAGTAAAGCTGTAACATACATGTATTAAACCTCAAATGCCACACTTACATCAAAACCTACTCTTGTCAAACACATAAGTTAAAAGTAACTAAAATATTTATTCATCAATTCTGTCGAGCACTCTGGTAACTCAGCTCCTCTATGTGGTTTTGAGGGGAGGATGGAAAAATGGGAGGACCAAAATCCCTTCCCTCTATTTTTGTCTCCCCTCCTAAATTACAGGGATTTGGAGGAGAGGGAAAAAGTGATTTGTAATATTTAGAGTACTAACAATTCACAAAATTATTCTTGAGTTTTTATTTTGTTGAAATTATGAGGTTTTAGGAAGTGGGAACAAAGGAAAAGAGTGAGAAACACAAATTGATATTATCCGAATGTATTACAAATTTACAATATGTCGATGTGCTCATAAAACTGAGATCATTATTCCTTATTTATACTAATTAAATTCGTATCTAATTAGGGAAACAAATCAATAGATGTTGTAGAAATAAGGCGAGAAGACTAATCCTAGAGTAGAGGATAATCTAAAATATTCCAAGATATGGTAAGTTACATTAGTAATGCTTCCTTTAATACTTCTAAGGGGATAACAGTATATTACTATTATATTCCTTCTCTTCTGCAAACCAAACAAGGGGACCCTTCCCTTTCCTTTGGTCCCTTCCCTCCCCTCCCCTTCAACTGAACCAAACCAAACAAAGAGACCTTTTCCTTCTTTCCTTCCCCTCTCCTCTCCTCCTTTTAAACCAAACACACTGTTAAATTTTGAATTGTTTGTTATCTTTACAATTATTTATTTATTTTTTAAACTTTTAGTGAAAGAGACTACAAATGGGTGGTTTGTGGAATGTTTTACTGTCCTTAGGAAATTTAATATAATATATCCTGAGAATGCAATATTGCTGATTGGCAATAAACACAAACAGATGCATTTCATTCTTTCTCAGAGCATAGATGTATCAAGATACATAATTGACTATCCGTGTCACTCATGTCCCAACCCTTACACCACCACCATTAATACACCTCTGCTGCCACTGCTATTTCCATATCTTCACTAATTTTACACCTTTGCTATCCCTTAGGTAACTTTGACTATTGCATGCTATTTGAAATTGTTTCTAGGCTATTCTGTCACATCTCTCTTTTCAATGTCTTTCAGATGTTTTTCATCATATGCATCCGTATGTTGGAGCTCCCCTTAAGTGTGCAGCCTTTTTTTGGTTACCTTAATTGTTTCTGTTAGTAGGTTTAATCAGTTCATCTCTAATTGTGTGGACATTCAATGTCTGTCTGAGTTATAGATTTTGAGTGGATTTGGGAAGAAAGAAAGCTGGAATCTGATTGGTAACAATATTTTGATTCTTTTTTGTTGGAAAATGTCTATAATTTTGTTGGCAGGTTAGGTATCCAGTACTACTAACTCCTGCTGAGAAACAAATGGCAAGAGAAGTTTGCATTGCATTCAGGCAAGCGGTATGTTTGCGAATGTGGTTACTGCAATACTGCATTTCATTAAAAGGTTTTTTTTTTTTCGTTTTTATTATGTTATGTGTAACTATTTTTTGAAAATTTGTTGTAAGCTGTAACTGTCTGTTTGGCCTCTAGTTTGTATGATTAAATTAATTGGCATTGAACTTCTGGAAGGATTAGTAATCCTAGCGCTATTGGACCTTTTCATTTATTGATGTTTTTATCTCAGAACTGCTATTGAATTTTGCCAGCAGTTGCATTTTTGTTTCTTTTGTCACCCATGTACCTGTGTTTTTGTTCCATTAATGCTTAGTTATTTCATTTGAAGATTTTTTTCCTTTTGACTTTGATGTTGAAGAGGGTAAAATAGTAAGAATGATCAATGAGTTACTCGTTGTTTGTCCTTTGAGACTTGTAGTTTGCAACACACAGCTTAGGGTTCTGTAAATTGAATATCTTAATATTATATTTTTCCTGCAAATGTTATTCTTGAGTAGTGGATTTATATGGTTGATGAATGCAGAATAGAAAGTGTTTTTTTCCTCCCTAATATATTAAGCTTGTAGAATAAGGCATGTGTTGAACTTTTGATACTCAAACGCATTTAAATGCCCAATCGTCGTTGACTACCTGGATAAGGGGTAGCTCAATTGAAGTTTACACATTGTTGTATGCATTCAACTTCATATGCATGTGACACACTACTGGGTATGAGGCTTTAAAAATGTTTCTTGTAGTGAATAAATGAAATATTTTAGGTCTGTTCCTCTTATTCTCTTACTATAACTCATTCTTTTTGCTTGCAGGTTTGTGGGTTTGATCTCTTGAGATGTGAGGGACGCTCCTATGTCTGTGATGTGAATGGATGGAGCTTTGTTAAAAACTCTCACAAGTAACATTTTGTCATTATATTGTTTTAGCATTGTTTGTTCTAGTGTCAGAAACATAGTTCCATTAATAATCAGAAAATCTTATGTACAACTATTTTCTCATAAGTAGTGGATTTTGTTTGGCCCTTCTATTCACAACATATTGATAAACTAGAATTGTGGGTGACTAGAATCATTAGAAGTTTCTTGATGTCCTATTTACTCTGTTCAAGAATCTCATTGAACCATATTTGGCTGTTTAGCCAGAATTGGTTGCATAAACACAGATTTCTCTTTATCCTGTGTGTTTTCTTCAATATCTAGTTTCCCTTTTCCGTGTTATATTTATTAAGTGCTGGAGAAATTTACTTCAAGGAAATGAACTCCCCTTGCCTATATTGCTTGTGAATTGTGATAAGTTCTAGAAATTTGAAACACTTACATTTTTACTGCAGAATATAAAAATAAAGTTACCAATTTTTTCAACTTTACTTGTCGTTTGACATGAAATAATCTCTTTCATATTTACTATTTTATCATGCATTGATTGTTTCTCTTTTCATATTTCTTTTTAGTGACATTTTCTTTGTTTTTCATTTGTTGCATCTGAAGGTATTATGATGATGCTGCCTGTGTGCTGCGGAAAATGTTCTTAGATGCAAAAGCACCTCATCTTTCTTCAGCTATTCCTCCAACTTTACCATGGAAAGTAAATGAACCGGTCCAACCATCGGAGGGACTTACTCGTCAGGGTAGTGGTATTATTGGCACTTTTGGACAATCTGAGGAACTACGTTGTGTAATTGCTGTTATAAGGCAGTACGTTCTATTCCCTTTTTGATTTAGTTAAGCATCTTGTTCTTTGCTATTTACTCTTGTTTTGGCAGTGGTGATAGAACTCCTAAACAGAAGGTGAAGCTAAAAGTTACTGAGGAAAAACTGCTAAACCTGATGTTGAAATACAATGGAGGTCGACCAAGAGCTGAGGTAATAATAATATCACTTTCTAGTGCCTTTGTGTCAGGCTTTATTTGAGCTACTGGATTTTCGATCTCTTCTGCATTATCTAACACACTTTTTTTGAAGACAAAACTTAAAAGTGCTGTTCAACTGCAAGATCTGTTAGATGCCACACGCATGTTGGTTCCCCGTACCAGGTATTCCCTTCTGCAAAAGCTTCAGTATGAATTCCATGTAATCATAACATGCAACCCGCTTTCAGTTTCTCAGAAAATGACCAAAGATTAATCAAAATTTAGAAGTCTAACTGGTCTAATACAGGCAACTTTCCTCTCAATATTTATTCTGATTGAATTGGATGGCTTATGCTGTTTCCTATTCTCACAATGTTATTATTTGCACACTTTGAAGTTTTAAGAAATGTAAATATGTTGATGATATAAAGAGAAGAAAATTGGAGATCACATTTTCCTCACGAAGGAACATTTTATTAGAAAAAAAGTGAATTAAATTAAAATGAACAATCCATCTTAAAAACGAGACAAGAAAGAAAAGAGAACATGAGAGGAACCTCCAAATCAGAGCTGAATTGATAGCATATGTACATTGTTGCCGAACTGTAGCTACAAAACTGTCACGTAAACAGGACAGTTGAAAAGGATAAACAGAGAAACAGAAACAGGCATTGTTGCAGATTCTTGGAGGGATCTGCTTCCTCCCTGCTCATGCTGTAATAATCGTTCTATATATTATAATACTCCCTCCGTTAACTTTTATAAGTCCCTATTTTAGAGGCATATGGTTTTAAGAGGGTAATTATTGTTTTGATTTTATAAAAAACAGTTTTCTCTTTCCAATTGTACCTCATTTAAAATCAAACTTCACCATTCTATATTAATTTTAAAAATTTGAAAGCATTAAATTTTTAAGGGTAAATTAGGTAAAAATACAATAAATGCTTCTATTTTTTTTTGTAGGGGCTTATAAAAAATAACACCATTTTTTGTTTTAAGGGTTTATAAAAGGTAACGGAGGGACTATCTTATATGAAAAACATCAAGGAAGCTAACAACCCTGCTAGCTGAAAGTAGGATGCTATGAAGACAACTTAATCCCCTGGAAAAGACTAGAGACAACATTTTTAGGGTTCATATAACAAATTTATAGTTGTACATAGTATATTTTCTGCACTAACGGGGATTTCCACTTTCCTAGCACAGACTGTTCTATGACGCCCGCCTGATGTGAAGGGAAAAGTTATATTACATGGTGAAACTATGTTCAATTTGTTTTTTCCTTTCAGTTCTTGAGTTCCTCCCAATCCATAATTACAATTATAGCAAATGAAGCAGACATTTAGAAGGGGCTTTTCATGTCTCTTCTTAAATCCTTCTAAATGCAACCAATAAAATTCTCTAAGTGTGACCTGAGATAAGATTTAGGAAAATTAGAAGCAAATAAATTATTGTACAAATATTTTCAGTCTAGGTATAATTAACCTCTTGCATGGAAAGTTAAATCAGTTTGTGGTTACTTGTTACCACTCTTTAAACATCATCAACCTAGTTATAAAAACCAAGCATTTCACTGTTCGATGTATGCTTTGCAATTTCTGTTTGCAAGTAATTTATGAACATGCTATGCAAGGGTTTTGAATTAATTATAGCTGTATATATTATTTAGACCAGATAGAGAAAGTGATAGTGAAGCTGAAGTTGAGCATGCTGAAAAGCTCCGTCAAGTTAAAGCTGTTCTTGAGGAGGTTATTATTTTTCTTAACCTTATCTCTTTACGGTAGTATTAACAGGTTTGTATTTTATTCATAATCTAAAAATAATTGAAATTTTTGAATTTACATTTATGTGGAGGTGTGGACTAAAATCTCTCTTTAACTGAGTTTGCTTCATGGAAATATTGGTTGAACTTTCAATTCTATATTAACTTTTAGATTCATACAATTGTCATTATCAGCCAAGCCAAGGAGAACTTTTTATTTTTAAAATTTTTCTTGTGAGGAATATTCAAGTCAATGAATTTGAGCTTTTTTCTTCATGATAGCATTGAATCAAGGGCTTGAAATTTAAAAGTACAAAACCTAAAATTCTTTTTGTTAAGATGTTGAGATAAGTTTTACATTGACTAAGAATACGAGGCTTGAGGTAATCCTTAATTTATGAGTTAGCTTTTGGGTTGAGTTAAGTCTGTCATTTTCTAATATAGTTTCAAAGCTTGACCAGCCTGAATGTTAGGCTATTTGTAGATGTCTATTTCGGTAAACTTCATGCACCAGATATCTGGTCCTGAGCGTGAAGGGGTGTGTTAAGATGTTGAGATAAGTCTTACATCGGCTAGGAATATGACCCTTATACTCCTTATAAGGCTTGAGACAACTCTTAACTCATGAGCTAGCTTTTGAGTTGAGTTAGACCTGTTAATTTCTAATACCTTCTACACATTTGCTGGCATAGTTTGAAAATCAAACTGATCAGGTGGTTCAATTGGAAAATCGGATACAAATCCGGTCCCTTTAAACCAATGGACTGGTATATGATCAAACCCGTATTGAATGGTCAAATCAGTGAAGCGTCGGTTTTGAGTGGTTCGGTAAGAAAAATATTGTTTTTTTGTTGTGTTGGGTTAGTATTTTGGGTTTTTTTTAATTGTGTTTGAATAATATTTTAGGTTTCTGTGTAGTTTTGAGAGTTAAAAACTTATAAATAGTGTATTATTTTTAGTTTTAAGCTTTGATGATGCACTGGTGCAGCAGTTTTAGGCTCGTACCCTGTACCTGGTACGTGTCTGGTATACAGAGGGTACGCACTGGGCACGTACCTGAAGCCTTTACCAAAAAAAAATGGGTATGCGGTGGGTACTCCTTCGGTAAATGTACTCACAAAACCACGTCGTTTTGGTCCTATTAAAAAAATATTTTTTTTAAAAATAAAAGCTAGAAACAAAGGAATGGATCTTTCTAAATTCTAGTGAGTGAGTCCCGTGCCACCACCGGGCTTTTCCACCGGCTTCGTCGTCGTGCCCTATCATCACCTAAACAACTGCACATATGCTGTGCCACTCAATTTCGTTTTTCTCCTCTTGTGTGCTAATTTGAATCTCAATTTTGGCACTTACTGTTGCTGTTTTTCTCCCGGTATTCTGTTTTTCTCCGGTTATTTCCATTCTTAGAATTTATTTATTGATAAATGCTTATTTATACTGATAAATACTTGATAAATGTTGTCTTTTATAATTTTTTTTATACTTTTGTTTATTTAAGTTCTTATTTTATTTTTAAAAAAATTTATATGTTATACTCATACCCGTACCCTTGAATTTGGAAATATGCTGTAGTACCTCGTACCTATATGAGTACGGGGCACTAGTACTGTACCAGTACCTATGCAACATAGGTTTTAAGTGTTGCGAAGCAATTATATTATATTTTTCATTAATATTAACTCAATATAAGATATCATTTTTATTTATTTTTATTATAAAAATATTTTATTAATATTATTTCAAATATAATATATTTTTATTAGAAAAATTATTTTATTAATATCGATTTTGCCACAGTTTAATCATTATTCAAGCACTGAACTGTGAATTGAAAGGTTGACCTGTCCGGTTTTTAAAATATTTTGCCTGCAACACAACCCGCTTTAAAGCATTTCAGGTTTTTGGCTTTTCACTATGGACCGCTATGTGAACTGATAACACTACTCTTACATGAATTGATGATATGGTAGGACTTTTTCCTTCTGGTGCAACAAGTTTTTTTTGCAAAAGTGTATTTTAACATGTTTTTTGTGTTTCGAGAGAAAGCTTAGAAAACCTTATTCTAATGTGCCCCCCCTTTTGGAAGAGCCCCTTGGGCTTGAGCTGAAGACCATGCATAGGCTCGCATACCTTGTACCTTTCATTTTTTTTGTAAAATTTACTTAGAAAAATGAAGGTGGTGATGATAAAATTCTTGACCTTTTAGTCAGAGACTCATAACATGTCATGCACCAATTAGAGTGAAACAGCTTCTCTGAGGAGCTGATTTGTTATAGAACGTTGATACTTTTTTATCCATGTAGCTTATCCATCTAATTGGAAAGGCTTTTGGTGTTTTCTCTGTGTATATATCAAGATATGTGTTGGAGGTTCCACATCCCTACCTCATAATATTTCACATGGTTTAAATACCTGTTGGGCGCCTGCCTCATAATATTTCGTATGGTTTAAATACCTGTTGGGTCAATCCAACCATTGCCAATTGGTTTTGGGATGTAACTTTTAACATGGTATCAAAGCTAGAGCATTCTTTCCGGTTCTTATGGGCTAAGAGTTGCCCTTTCCTTATGGGTTAAAAAGTTACCCATGGCCTGGTCCGGTAGGCTTCGTTGGAGGTCCCACATCGCCTACCTCATAATATTTCGCATGGTTTAAATACCTGTTGGGCTACTCCAACCATTGCCAATCGGTTTTGGAATGGAACCTTTAACAATATGAAATACAGGGGGCAGCAAGTAGTATAGGAACTTATCTATTACATGTGATATGTTATTTGCAGAAGAGGAAAGATAATACTCCTGTATGCACTGTTAAAGCCTGAATAACTGCAGCTTAGATTTTTATTTTTCATAGTTTTTTTTAAAAAGGATCCTTGAAATCTTTCATGTGTTTTTTTTTAATTTCTTGTTTTCACTATTAGGGTGGGCATTTCTCTGGCATATATAGAAAGGTTCAACTAAAGCCACTAAAGTGGATCAAAGTGGCCAAAAGCAATGGTGAAGGTGAAGAAGAACGGCCTGTTGAAGCTCTGATGGTTCTTAAATATGGTGGCGTTCTTACACATGCTGGAAGAAAGCAGGTTAATATTCATAAACACATTAATAATGTTTCTGCTCAGTTTATGTTTGATACTGGACTGCTGCCGTTGAGAGTGACTGTTATTCATGATCCTCTTTCCAGTTGTGTAAATTATTTTTTCTTCATTATAGGCTGAAGAACTAGGAAGATATTTCCGGAATAATATGTATCCAGGTAACTCAGATTTTCAGTCAGCAATGGAATTCTGAAGTCCCAAGTTAAAAAGCACTGTTTGTGAATATGCACGCACATTTCATACTGATGTTTAAAATTTGAAGTATCCCTTGTATTTTGGACTTCTGTTCATCAAAACATGTTTAAACATGATCTTTCATTCTTCTAGTAGCAGACATAATTGGATTGTACCTTGTATGACAAAGGCAAATTAAATTCTTTAATATTGCAGGAGAAGGCACAGGGCTGCTTCGCCTTCATAGTACATACCGTCATGATCTTAAGATATACAGCTCTGATGAGGGTCGTGTGCAGGTATGAGCTATTTGGCACTAACTTCCCTGCAATCAAATGAAGACCTAAGTGGTTTTGAAAGAAGTTACTCCTTGTTTTTTAATTATTTATGTTTACTGTCGATATTATGTTTTTAACCTGCATAATCTGTCATAAATAGCATCTTTATCACCCATTTTTATATTTGATGTGTTAACAGATGTCTGCGGCTGCATTTGCCAAAGGTCTTCTTGACCTTGAAGGGCAGCTAACACCAATCCTGGTTTGTTTGTTTGTTTGGCTTTTTTTCCTTCCAGACAAAGCATTTGATCTGTTTTTTGTGTTGGGATATGTTTGACTGAAAAGATTATAATATTAGGTTTCACTTGTTAGCAAGGACTCCTCCATGTTGGATGGGCTTGACAATGCCAGCATTGAAATGGAAGAAGCCAAGGTTTGTAGTGTGTATGGTGATTTATATTTACCTTATTATACATTATAGGCATTACAAGTTTACAGCATAGATGAAAAATTGATAATGGATTGCGTTCAATGTCAAAGACCAACTTTTTAAAGGCTTAAGTCAGAGATGAAGGTTTGTGAATGGTTTATTGCTTAGATACCCCTCGTGCAATAGCCCTTTAGGATTGTAGTGCTTGAGTTTTTGATAGAGATGTAATATAAAACCATTAACGTGCCCTTCATCTTATTTATGCTGTTGGGATTGTGACTCAAAATCATGTGAGGCTTATTAAATAAAAAAATGGGACCTGCATGATATCGCAAGCCCTCAACATAACATACTGTCCAAACTTGAGATATTTAGAGGCCTTTGAATAGTTTTATATATCCTAACATGTCCCACATGCTACAGCCTTTGGGGTTGAATATGTAGAATATATAGGCTGACTTGATCTTGTGTGTAAATTTAATTTTATATTTTGAAAAATGAGGGAAACAAGGATTGAATTCCTTCTCCCTTGGTCAGTGGTACCTAGTGCATGCTTATATATTTCACATTTCAAGTAAGGTTCCGGAAGTAGGACAGGAACACTGCTATGCTTTTCAATTTACTTGTTGCCTTGATTGAATATTCTGCAGGCTCGGCTGAATGAAATCATGACCTCTAGTTCAAAGAAATTTCATAATAATGGATTACCCGAATATTCTTGGATGGTTGATGGTGCTGGACTGCCACCCAATGCATCAGAATTGCTTCCCAAGTTGGTAATGTTTTTGAAAAGATAGCAATTGCTCATTGTGTCTAAATTCTTCATGATGATTCAGAGGGGAAACTAAAATACACTTATTAAATTAGACAAAGTTTATATTTTTAGACCTATTAGACTCTACAACAGGAATTATCACAAACTTGATTCAATTCTTTGTGAAATGTTTATTTTATTTTGGTTCACAATCCTAACAACATTTTTATAATAAAAGATTAAATTTAAGAGTCGAATAACTCCATCTCATCACAAAATAGCCAGTTCAATGAGCAGAAGTTGAAAACTTTTGTTGAAACTTGAAAGTCACTTAAAAACTGCACAAAAGAACTTATTGGCATATACTACCTCCTTCTTTCGAGAGATTTCGTTGGTTTTTTTTTTTTTTTACTGAAATACCATTAGTCAAAAAATGATATAATGAAAGTAACTTTTGTTGAATGAGCAGAAGTTGAAAACTTTTGTTGAAACTTGAAAGTAACTTAAAAACTGTTCAAAAGAACTTATTGGTTTATACTACCTCCTTTTCTTGAAAGATTTCTTTGGTCCTTAATATAAAACCCCACCGAAGTTTCTATAATATTAATTATTTTTTTTACTGAAATATCCTTAGTCAAAAAATGATATAGTACATTAATGAAAGATGATTTCTCTCTTTGATGATAAATGAAGAAGTTAGCTGGCCAAAGTTACCTCTCTCATCTTCTAATATTATTAAAGAAATAAACATTGATTAATGGAAAGAGAGTAAGATAGCAAGTCCTGATAATTTTAAAGGTACTTTTAGAAAATTAGTACAAATTGTTGACAAATGAACTGATTTTAACCAAATTAACCAACTTTTCTTAATTGCCACCACAATTAGTTGAAAGAGTCTTATATTAAAGGACAAAGGTAGTATATTTTTGTAAAATAAAATGTTCATTATTATTGCCAAAATATGTCGATAGGTCTTAGATGAGTGGCATATGAATGACAAATGTGATAATGATATCCATTAGAATGGTGTTGTTTCCCTTGCTGAAAGATGTGGAATTAGTGCTTATTATTTGTTCATTAAAAAGATACTCACATGGAACTCTTGGAACCTGAGCTGAGAAGCAAAAATGAAAGTGATGGATGGGTTTGTTATTGTTAGTTTGTTACAATGCACAATAGTGCTTAAGATATCTTCTAATCAAACAAAGTGGTAGAGAAGGAAGGCCCAAAGGGGCTTTTGTGATGAATTACAGGAACTGAGATCCAAGTGGCTCCAAACGGAGATCCAATAATTTTGAGTATGTGATAAAAATAACTTGTATTAGAAACTGTTTAGTGCTTTGTGAAGGTTATTTATAGAAAATAGCTGATAGCATATTAGGATTATATCTGATAGTAGCATGTGTAATTAGGCAAGGGTGGTGATATTTGCTTTCTGTGGACTGAGAATACTCTAGAGGATACTTTTGCCTCTGGGACACAGTATATTGCTGTATTATGTGTGATTTCCGTATCGAGTAGTATACTTGGTCAGTTTATCAATTGGTATTCTATCACAAAGCCGTCCAATCTAAAACAAAGGGATGACAAGTTGAGCATCCCACATGAGGTTTGGGGATGCTCAGATGGATGAAATCTTTCCCCTTGTTCGATCTCTTAAAATAAAAAGTAGAAACCAAACTCCTAAAGCAACCATGAGTAGGTTATTAAAGTCATCCAAGGTGAATTCATATTTCACAAATGAGAACTATTTTATTTTATGGTCATATATATAAAATTTTTATGGTTACAACTATGTCAGGAAAGAAGTTGATTGAGTTGGCAATTGTAACATGTAAATTTCAAATTTGGTTTGGTAGGCTTGCTGTCATTTTCAAAGATTGTGCCAAGCTTGTCAATTTTTGGGCTATCTACTCTATCTAAGGGAATCCTGTTTGCTCTTGTCTGAGTGCATTAATCTCGATAGGACAGTGTTTTCTTCTAAGCTTACTCATTCCTAATTCCTTGTAGGTTTTTTGATTGGTATCAGAAAAAAGTAACAGGAGAGATGAAATATTTACCAAATTAACACTGAACTTCAGGTCCATATAAAAGTGATATCAAGTCCCAGGGTCTGTACAATCTAGTTTAACCGAGAATGATATAAATTATGCAAGAATGAAAGAAATGAAGAGAGGCAAATTTGAGAGTTTCCCAATCTCTCCAAAGTCCAAGAGTCCCAATAAGTTTCAGAGCCTTCCTTCCTTCATATTTTCTCACTCACTATATACAACTACATCACTTCCCATACCCACCCTCCTGCCAACTCAGCAGTTAGATGCATTTTTCATTTTCTCCTGGTCTTGATTCCATACCTCTCATTCCTTTCCTAGCATATACTTCAATTTAGTTGGGTTTGGGATTGGGCCTCTTTATTTTGGGTTCCTTTGATATCCACTACTAATAGATTGTGAAACTGTTTTTGTGAAATTGCAACTAAAGTTAATTTTGTTTCTCAATAGGTAAGTTTGATTAAGGAGGTTACTGAGCAAGTAAGGCTACTTGCCAAGGATGAAGATGAGAAACTTGCAGGAACAAGCTTATATGATGTAATTCCTCCGTATGACCAAGCAAAAGCACTGGGGAAGACAAATATTGATGTTGATCGTATAGCTGCTGGATTGCCTTGTGGTAGTGAAGGCTTTCTATTAATGTATGCTCGGTGGAAAAAACTTGAAAGGGACTTGTATAATGAACGCAAGGAGTAAGCAATTACATTTTTAATTTAATATTTGTTTGGTTTTAATGTATTTGCTTCTAGATATTAGGAAAAAAGATGTTACACGTAAAAGGTTTTAGTTGCATTACAAACTTGACCAAAGACTGTCAAATCCAAATTTCACAATCTAGTTATTACAAAGTTAAAACTTAGCTCATCTGTTTGGTTTGCATATATGAACCCTATTTGTACATTTTCTTGATTTGTAGATGAACGTTTTCTTCTGGAAAAATACATGTCTTGTTAAATTATCTTGTCCAAGTTATTTTCTTCTCTGGTCACTGTAATACAAAATGCTTTTATTTTACTTTGTAGTTTGTAGCTTGTTGAACAAATGAAAGAATCCTTTTGGTTGCAAGAACTTTTAACTTCGCTTTCCTTAATTAAAACAATTTTAATTTTCCCTACTCTGTTTCAAATTAGTTTTTCCTAGTGACAAGATGATTCACAAATTTACCTAGCACATGCATAGCATTGTGCTTGCATTTCTTGTTTTGGTGTGTGCATAATGTATTTTCTGACACACTGATGTGATGGTGTGTTACTTGCACAGGCGCTTTGACATCACCCAAATTCCTGATGTCTATGATTCATGCAAGTAAGTTATCTGTTTCCTTGGGGTTTTTATGATAGCTTAGTATGACTTCGCCAGTTCTATAATATTTTTGGCGATTGGGCGATACTACAATTATGAAGATTGATTATATATCATGCAAGAGTTTTCTCATTGTATAAATGAAATTGCCAAAAAAATCTAGTGTCTCGATTGTCATTTTCCCGGAGCTTGTTTGCAGATTCTGAGATGTCATCTCATGATGGTTGCTGAGTTTCCTGATGGAGACATTAGTGTGAAACCTTTGTTTTATCTTTCCCTAGCCTGTTATATATTAGAGAACTAAGTGTTCAGCATTTGGCCTAAATGTTTCAAAAGCTATTAAAGATGTAAACAAATACAAATGAAGGCATATGATTTCATGAAGTGAATGTACTTAATCTTTCAGTGTCACTGTTAGGAAGAAATAACCAGGCATAAAACAAGTAACTAGCAGACAATGTACTTCCGCTGAACTGTTCTACTAGGCCAAATTATATGGATTTCATTTTCTATAAACTTACAGTTTTTTTTACCTATAAATTCTCAGCTTTGATTAATTAGTAAAATGCTTGAATGATTGTCCCTATTCTTTTACAGTCTTACTCTTCCTCTATCCTATTCCTTCACAAATTTTACCATACTCTCCCATCTATCTTCCTCTCCTTGTCCCTCCATCCAGTTGTATATCTGTCTCAAGAATATATATAGGCCTTTTAGTTGTTATCGGGCATTAAGGTTTAGGAAACTCCTATAGCTACAGTTGGTTGATGGAAATTTACCTATCGAACTAGCATCAGCCAAAACTAACAGTTGGAGGGAGAAAACAGTGGTTCGACTCCCCTTTGCTGACAAATCTAAAAAATTAATTGCTAACTTTGGCCTATTAAAAAAAAACTGAGTATCAGCCAAAACTTTCAAACTATTTTATATATCTCTGTAATATGCTTAAAATGTTCAACTATTCTGTAACCTTGTCAATTTCAAGAAAAATTGGCAGTTCCTTTTAAATTATGTAACTTGTTTCATTCCTTTTGTTTGGGATGTTAACTTTTAATTGGTCATTGCAGATATGATCTCTTGCATAATGCGCATCTTAATCTCGAGGGATTGGATGAGCTTTTTAAAGTTGCTCAGGTATGAGAAGTCTGTTGGGGAAATTTGTGCTCCAGTAGAACTAATTAAATTGACCTATACATAATAGACTGACCAGGAAGCATTTGAATCCACATGATATATTTTTAAATGTAACTTTTGATATTTCACTATTGTTCATGTTTCTGTGTTATTAGGGGGCAGTATATTAATTTAATGTGGGCAGCATTGCTGACATTATTGCGCGAGTTTTTTTCCCGTTGTCCTTGTATCCTTGTTGAATGGAAAGTGAAAAACCATCCTACTGTCAAATCTGTGCACCCCTCACTCAGCAAACTTTTTTTATGAAATTTTGAATAGTAGTGTTTTGGCTTTACCATTTTGAAAGTATCTTTATATGTTGAAAAACTAGAAGAGTCAAGTGTTCCCTTGCAGAAAGAAAACACCTGTCGTGCACTTATAGTATTGCTCTGTATATCATCACTCTGTCTAATGAAGTTTAGTCTTTCCGATTTCCTTATTTCTATACCTTTTATTCACAGGCACTTGCTGATGGTGTGATTCCAAATGAATATGGAATTAATCCGAAGCAGAAACTGAAGATTGGCTCAAAGGTAAAGTCTTGGTGTAAGGAATCTTGCAAAGGGAATTTTTTGACATATTTTTGGGACAGTTTTCTTATATCTGTACAGAATTTAACATTCAGTCTTAATTTAAAGTGAACC
This sequence comes from Clitoria ternatea, assembly GCA_037962975.1. Lineage (NCBI taxonomy): Eukaryota > Viridiplantae > Streptophyta > Magnoliopsida > Fabales > Fabaceae > Clitoria > Clitoria ternatea. Next base: position 268,084,738 of record CM075672.1, read on the forward strand.
ACTGATTAAATTGTCATTGTCTAAAATTGAAGAGGTTTGGTTAGGAAAAAGAAATTAAATCTCATTCCATGAATCATTGAATAGCCATTCTTATCTCTATGGGAGGGCTGGTGATGATTCCTGATTCTATATAAAGAGGTGCTTGTTTATGGGAACAGATATGCAAATGCCCATTCCATGTAATAAAGCGTGAAAAGAGATCACTGTTGTTGTACCAAATATGATATGAGGGAAATGAAAAATACACACTTGATTTGAATGGTAAGTCAGAAACTGTTGTTCACTATCCATTCATAACTCTTAAATTTGGGAATCAGGTCTGACTCAATCCTAAAAGTTAGCTCATAGGGTGAAGATCATCTTTACTCTATGTACTTTAATTTGTCATATCTCTAGTGAATGTGAGACTTTCAACACACCCCCTTACACTCAAGAATGGAACGTGGGTGAATATGGGGGCTTGTGGGACTTGTAGAACACCTTTCATGCTTAGGAATGAAGCATGGACAAATACGGGTGGTCCAGTAATGAATCTAGGATAGACTTTAATACCATATCTTCAATTTGGGTATCAGGCCTAACTCAATCTTAAGAACTAGTTCATAGGATGGAGATTACTCTCACTTTATATACTTTTACTTGGCTATATCTCTAGTAAATGTGAGACTTTCAACAATAACTATTTCTTGTGCAGTTTCTTGCAATTGCTTGGTGAACATGCAGTACTCTGATTGGATGCATTGTTTCTACACGTGTACTTGTAACTTCACCACCTGACTACTTTGTTTTGATTTTTTGTGTTGTTTTAACTCAGATTGCACGCCGGTTATTAGGCAAAATCTTAATTGATCTTAGGAACACTCAAGAGGAAGCCATTAGTGTTGCTGAGTTAAAGAGCAACCAAGACCATGATCCATCATCCACAAAAACTGAAAAGGAAGATACAGAATCCAAGCCAAAACTTCTCAATAAGAACGATGAAATAAGAAAATCAAACACTTTGAGTGATATATCAAAGGATCAAGATGACGATGATGATAAAGAGACTAAATATCGTTTGGATCCAAAGTAAATATCTTGTCTTTGTTTTTATTTTGCACGTTGTTACTTGTATTCTTATACTTTTTTATTGCCCACCAGGTATGCAAATGTAAAGACACCTGACCGCCATGTTCGGACGCGACTATACTTCACATCAGTGAGTGCTGTATCAGATTGTGTTATAAGAAGCTTTGAATACAAAATTACTTCTAAACCCATCACCAAGGCTTCTTTTAGATGCAAAGATTTAATGAGATAGAAAGAAATATGAAGGAAAGTATGTTGTCCAAAAGGAGAGAAATAGAAAAGAAGTAGAAAAATGAATCTTAGAAATAAATTAATTATATAAGAAATAAATTAAACTTATATATATAAATTTAATATTTTATTATAATAAATTTTAATATATAAATAAATATTTTTTTTTATAATTTATAATAATATTTATTAATTCATTAAACTAAAATATAATCTTATTTCCTTACATTTCCTCCCATCTAAGAAGGAAATTAATTCCCATGGCGTTTCACTTCCTCCGCTCCCCTCCCCTTTCCCAAGTTTCCTTACCTCAAAGCAAACAAAGGGAAACTGCTGTGTTTTTTTGACTTGAAAATATTTCCAATCTGGTTATTTTAATCACTGAGAGATTACACATTGACTACTATTTTGAATATCTTTAACCTGTTATGCGGTTAAAACTAAAAGTATTTAACAATGAGTTCCATTCTAGTGATTTTCCCAAAAATTTTTATTATCATATTGGCTGGGGACTTGTTAGAGAATGAGATCCATTTCATGTTGTTTTATAGAGTTTACATCAAAGTGGATCTGCAACTAGCTTGACTGTTGGCTGATCCAAAAAACATTGAGAAAAGGAAAAAATTAAAAAAAGAAGTTGTGAATTTGTGAAAATAAAGCTCTTTTCATAGCGAAGCTGAGTTGGGTTTGAGGGGCTAGGAAAACTAGAAGGCAGGCAAGTTGACAGTCAAACATGTTGGACTGGCTAGTCCAGTCCAGTGCTCTAAACACTGTTAGCATTATTTACTCAGTTAAGTAGAGTTTTTGTTTTAATGAAGTTTTCTATGCACGGGTCTACTTGATTGATGATATTTTGTTCTTGTTGCATTGTATATTAATACAGCAAGAATAACAAAGTCTTATGGCAATTAGGCTTGTCCCTTTTAAGCAAGGTCCTAAAGGTTGAATTTTGCTACCAAAGAAAATAGGCTCTAGAAGAGCTTTTGCCCTTTTACGTGAACCACCTGATTCAACTCAGACTGATCAAAGCTCAAAGTGGATTACTGATTTTGGGGGATAGACTGAAAATACAAAGCTCTTATTTAACTAACTAATCAAATTTAATTGAACACATAGATATTAAATGCCTTTTATCCAAGTAGATGCATCCAAACTCTAATTCATCAAATTTTCTTGTTCCTATTTTAAAATATTCAAATTTTGTTGTTGACATTAAAGTTTATCTTAGTTTCATTTCCATTCTTTTGTTTTTACTTTATTGTTTATATTGACAGGAATCACATATCCATTCTCTCATGAATGTTCTTCGTTATTGTAATTTGGATGAATCTCTTCAAGAAGAAGAGAGCCTTGTTTGTTATAATGCTCTTGAGCGGCTATATAGAACAAAGGAGCTTGACTATATGAGCTACATTGTGCTGAGGATGTTTGAAAACACGGAGGTAGGTTATTCTGGCCCTCGCTTAAGGTTTGCGAATGAAAAGTTAATGACTCGTGTATAACTGTGGTTAGGAGAATGGGTTATTTAAAAACTTTATCAAACTAGTTTTTCTTTGAAGTTTTTAAGAGAAAAGCTCTTTACAAATAGTAATCAACCAAGCCCTTCCATATTTTGTCTGTGGCAAATTGTACCATTGTGTCTCTAGATGGTTAAAGGAATGAACTTTGGGGATGGGATGAATCATATTGTCACTCCTAGTGAAACAGCTAAGGGAGACACAAACTCTTGTCTGTTTTTTACTTCCAAAAGAAAGTCAATATGAGAAAATTAGCACAAGCAATGTGGTTCCTGAGGTGAAATAAGCGAGTGCTAAACTGGTCTGATCTGAAGAACATTTTACAAAATTAGAAGGTTCATGGTGAGTGCATGGAGCCTAGGTGGATTATTAGCAAATTAGACAAGTATCAATCAGATGTGGTATGGAGCTGATGAAGAAACTTTGGCTCAATAGTGGAGCTAGAGGGTGAAGTTCCAAGGGTGGAAGGCCTCTACCTGTTTACTTTTTCACACAGGAAGATGTCCATGCTGATTACTCACATGGTTGTTTTGGTGAACAATTGGCCATGGCAAGTGATATTAGAGAGATGTTTAAATGACTAGAAGAATCCACCATGATTGGGAACTTGTAATCAAGCATTCTGTATTTGATTGTTTTGCTAACTTCCTTTCACATTGCCATTTACCAGATTTGTAAACAAAGTTGTCTTTAATAAGAAGAACCGATTGTGTATACCCTTCCTAATTTTACTTTTGACGTCTGAATTGCATTGCAGGTGGCGTTAGAAGATCCAAAAAGGTTCCGCGTAGAGCTGACCTTTAGCCGGGGTGCTGATTTATCCCCCTTGGAGGTAAATGATATTCAATTTATCTCGTGTTTGCTAATAAGTAATCTAGAATAGGGGTTTGAATTCTAATTTATTATATATTGTTGTGTATTTAAAGGAAAATTAATTCAAACTTGTATCGAACTTTCTTATGAAACCCAAAGTTTTCAAGCCACAGCATCATCTTTTTCAATATTGCCATGTGCTTTGGTTTGTACATATTCATTCCGTACAAACTCCTTTTATTTATATGATAAATTTCTCCTCGACAAAACTCTCCGTGTGAGGAATGTCGGTTAATATGCTGATTTTAGGCATTGAATTTCTTTTACACTAGCTTATTTCTTTGCATTCTGATTGGCAGAAGAATGATAGTGAGGCTGCTTCGTTGCATCAGGAGCACACACTGCCTATCATGGGTCCTGAAAGGCTACAAGAAATAGGATCATGTCTCACACTGGAAAAAATGGAGACAATGATTCGTCCATTTGCCATGCCTGCGGAAGACTTCCCTCCACCATCAACACCTGCTGGATTCTCTGGCTATTTTTCAAAAAGCGTTCTTGAGCGTCTAGTAAATCTCTGGCCTTTCCATAAGCACGCCAATTCTAATGGGAAATAGTTAACTCGTTAAAATACGTTCTCCTGTTGCTTTGACGTACCAACTTCAAGCTTCTTAATTAGTATGGGAAAATTCTAATACAACCAAAGCGAGCCTTGGGCTCTTTTATAAAAGGTTTGGAGCTAACTTCTTCCAGCCAAAGAATGTCGGAATTGCCTAGAATAGCCACAGTTAGCAGACTTTCTACCAGCCCTTTTTGTTATGCTTTGTTTGAAAACTTTTCGGTATATATCTGGAAAACTGTGAAATCTAGGTTTGACCCTATAACTTTCAAGTGACTATCCAAACCTGTCCTAGTGGGTTCTTTGTTCAAAAACTTGTAGGGAGGAAATTGCACGGTGGAAAATGGTGAGATGTAGCATGGACATGAGAACAAACATGGCTGAAGGGGTTATAATTTCGAGCTATGTTGGTCCTCTGTCAAAACACGACGAAATATGTTCATCGATGGTATATATCTTTGGGGTTCTATATTGATTGTACCGTCGTGATTGACTATGTGTTGAATTGTTAATTTGTGAATCAATCAACCTCATCATGTGTGTGTCTAATTAATAAGTATATAATTACAAAATAATAATACGTATGGTAAGTTAAAAAATATCTTATAGAAAAGAACTAAGAAAAATTCAAATAATATATTATAAAAAGGTCAGAAAGGAATATGTATTTATACCTTAAAACATTTAATATTCAATTGTTGGTTGGAGAATGCTCTTGATTGTAATGAGTATAATACATAATATATTTTGATAATTCAAAAGTATGTTTTTATTATTTTTATCTCATTTTGATCCATGAAAAGAATATTGTTGGTTCCGCCTCGGTTTTTATTGGTTGATTTTATATCAAAATTTTGGTGGGTTTCATGTCTTGATAGACGTATGTAAAGAGTTTGTTTGCATATACACTACATGACGAATGTTTATATCAAATGTATATTGGTTACTCTGGTAAGATTCATTGTACTCACATAGTTCTTGTAAATGAGAAAATCTTGTTAGAATATATAATCAAATAAGGAAAGATTGGTAATTTTGATGAAAGCTTGCGTTTCACTTGGTGGAAGGTTGCTGCCGTGCTTGTAACACCCAAATTTAACTTGGTCATTGCCAACTGGGATTTTATTGTAATCAAGCTTGTTTGGAGGAATGAGTAAACTTGAATTAATTTTATGCATTTTGGTATGTGATTTTGCATGTTTTATATTTTTATAAGACTTGTTTATTTTTGCTTATTTTTTCTGTTTTTTATCTGCTATTATACTCTCTTCGTAGTTTGTTGTTACTTAACATATTTTTATTTATGAATTTTTAAGATAGGTAAGTGTTTTATTTATAATTATTAATACCGTCTTAAGTGATTTCAAAGGGAAGTTTATGTCAATAAAATTATTTTTATTTCTTATACAGAAAATAATAATAATAATAATAATAATAATAATAATAATAATAATAATAATAACTAAACTTAGATATAATTGATTATAGATGTAATTAATTTTAGTATATTTTATATTTTAAAAATGAAGGGCACAATGAAAATTAAAAATGCCATTAGGAAGTTCACTTGCAGAACCTGAACATGAGAAAGAAATATCCATAGGCAAGTAACATTGTCTTCTTGAGCGAGCATCTGGTGCTAGAGCATGCATACTGAGCACCTTCACCAACACGGATTCTTCATTGCTCCAATACTAAATTTTCTTTTGTAAACTTTATATTATTTTTTTGACACGGTAAACTTTAGAAATTTTAATATCTAAAATGATAAATTACATAAACTACTTGTGAAGTTTATCAAATTACACCCTATTGCAAAATTTTAACTAACTTATAGTTTAGCATAGTGAATGTTTTTCTTAAGTTTTAAGATGAAGTATAATTTGAGCAAATATTAATGTTTTTCTTAAACTTGTATATTGTGTGGGCAATATGAGGAATTCAATATACACCTTCTACTTTAATGTAAGCTTGCTGAAAATTTTTGGAATAAATGCTACCAATAGATAAGGCTCTTGACTTTCCTACTTAAATTTACCACATAGAATATGGTTTTAGAATAAATAGGTATATCTTTTTTGGAATTCTGGCGTGTGGGGTATTTGGGTGGAAATGGTAGGATTTTCAACAGTTTGGTATTCTCCCCTGTAATGTCTTCGAGTCTGTTAGGATTTGAGTGTTGTATTAGATGAGAGTGAAAGTAAAATGTTATATCTATTTTTTATTTGATTGGTTTAATCACCTTTATAATACCTGTGACAATTCACCTCCTCTCTATTTTTTTCTATTTGTATTGCTACCAGATTTTTCTAAAAAAGTTCCTTTTTCTTTTTGTTGATAAAAAATAAATGTTTTTCTTAAGTTTTAAAAATGACGTATACTTTCCTTATATATAAAAAATGAAGTATACTTTTAGTAAATAACCAAAATAAAACATTTTTATATAAAACCAGATATCAAATTAAAATGTCAAGAACTACCTAATATAACATCCAGCACTAATAAGAAAGTAATTCAATTTTCCTGTTCTGTCAATCCGCCATAGGAGGGAGATGGACATTGGCATCTTGGAATTGAACGCGTGTTCAAATATCAGAAAGAAAACAGCACATGTAGCCTAACTTTCACGTTTGAACAACAAAACAACATTTGTGAGAAGTTCACAATCAACAAAACAACATTTGTGAGAAGTTCACAATCAACAAAACAACATTTGTGGGAGGTTCACATAACCTTTGTACCCATTAAAATTAGGAGGACAAAGACAAATTTCTTGTGTGGTCAGTTCTCCAAGAAAGAATCGTTATTGACTTTTAGGACCATCTTTTTTTTGTAAAGAACCATATCATAAAATTACCTTAGTACAAATTTTCTATCTCTCCTATTCTCGACGTTGAAATTCATAGCTATTACACAAGTACACTATATCAAGGAAATCCTACCATTTTCAAACATGGCGTATTCAATTCAGGTCACAATGAAGATATCATAATGAAACTTCGTTTGACACCTTTAGTTATGATCTAAATATCTGATTTTTTCAACTTAACTAAATACATGCCCCATGCTCTGTAACAATTGCAATGACCAAGGTCGTTTGCAGAGACCACCCCATGATAGTTTCAAGAACAACGGATGAATCAATGTAAAAAAAATGCTAAAAACACTTATTAAGAAACTAAAAGTCGAAAATTTTTATATAAATCATAACTACTTTTTTTTTTTTATGTAATTGAAAGGGGCAATCATCACTACTTTTACCAACTTTGAATTTTAAACAATTCTAACGCAATTTCTAATTTCCAACAACTACGCAAACACTTCTTGTGCTCTCCAAATATCATAAATTTTCCTGATTTAAATATAATTCGAATGAAATTGACTTCGAACCAATGATTGTAATTTGCAATTGAAAAACATGCCAAAGTTAACGCCTAAATGAATCACATGCATTGTTTGGTGAATCAACCCAACATGTTTAAATTTTACAAGTTCATCATCAACATCATCATCACAAGCTTACGTTTCTTGTTTTTTCCTCTTAAAAAGAAAAGAAGAGATACATAGCTTGTAGCAGCTAAGCTTGAGCATGATGTTTCTGAACCTTCTTCTCAAGCTCGTCCTTCTTAGCCCCAACAACCCTTTCAATTTCCTTCCCTTTCTTCACCAACACGAATGTCGGCATCGCCTGCACCTGAAACTCCTGCGCCACATCCTTTTTTCACACCAAAAAGATAATTCAGAATCAGTAACTGAAATCAATCATAGTAATTTTTTTGTTTCAGATATCCTATTTGACCTCAAGCCTGCGCGGAGACAGACAATATCACTACAGACGGCAAAATTTTCTCTGCTAAGAGTCAAACCGAGTAAATTTAGAGTAAGGAACACAGAAATTACAGGCAATTCGTCGACGTCGATCTTGATGAATTGAACATCGTTGAACTTCTCTGCCATGGCGTGAATCGCTGGCTCGATGAATTTGCAAGGTCCGCACCACGACGCCGAGAAATCTATGACAGCCTTTTTATATGTATATGTATATATATATTTTGTATCAGTTGATGAAAAGAAGAAGAAGAAAATTGAATTGGCATGGAAGAAGAGAGGGGAAATTAGGGATCTAGGGATTTTACGAGCTGAGAAGATTCCTTGAGTTGGTTGAAGTGGAGCTGCCAGCGCGCCGACGAGTGGAACGTTTGCACGGAAGAATTGTCCGCCGAAGACGACGGCGCGTTTTCGTCACCCCCGGCAAAGAAGGAAGAAAGAAAAGAGCCCATTGTTCTGCTTTGCTGTATATGCTGCGCTTGTTTACTAAGCCTTACTTATATTTATAGTATGTACCTTTCCAAGACATTTTGCCCCCACATTTCCATCTAATTCAAATATAATTAAATTTTAATGTTCGTTTCGTAATATAAATAAAACTATACCATAACCACCCTTAGACAAAGGCAACTGAAAAAAAGTGCTGCGATGCTGGAACCATAACCTTACCTATAAACAAGAGACACAATCAATAAATTACATCTTATTTCCAAAAATCATATTCTCATTATTAAATAAAAGATTTTTAATATTGAATGACTAAAGTTTAGAGAAAATATTCTTTTTTAAACGTGATATGTAGATGAACCTAATAAATACTTTTAACTTATTTCTACTTAACTTTGAATCCCAAGATGAGATCTTTAATTGGCTTGATTAATTCAGGTCCCTCATATTAGATAATGCATAGGGGTTCTCTTAGTTTATGCAATGAGTGAATCTAGTGCATCGTCTTCTTCTCTGCTTCCAACTTATCCACCTTAAATATAACAAGCCTTCTCTAATTGACCAATCTTTTGTCTCAAACAGTAAACAAATATCAGTTAGTGAAGAAAACAAGAATACATTGAGGAGTGAAGGAAACAAGAATGTGGTGTCAACAATTATAGGAACCGGCCAGGTATACAATAACAAAGGTGTTATACTTTTTTTTATCTCAATACATTCTGAAAACATTAATAGCTCGAATCGTAAAATTTTATGGAATCACAAAAAATTTAACCTATAAGATAGAATATACATCTTTAGTAGATCAAATGATAGTGTAATTTTTTATAAATTTTAAGGATGATTGGGTACCCTTCAATGTAGTCTATCGCATCAAACAGATAAGTTTTGACCTATAATGAAAGAGAAACTCATGATCCATAACAACCATAAATATTTCATCTCAAAACCATTTAACAATAATTGAAATAACTCAATAGATATTTAAACCATGTGAACTATCATGAAACAGATGATGTATAACTTCTAACACATGTTTCAACCAAATTAAGAAACCACTTAAATTAAACATAGTCCACAGCAACCTGTGCTAATGACCAATACTCTTTCTCGGCTAACAAGCAACTTCTTCCACTCTTGTCACCCTCCCAAATGAAATACACATAGAAGAGAGAAGTGTTGCAACAATTCACAACCCCAAAGAAGGTTAGAGATTCAATGAAGCTCACAAAAGCTGAGAACTCGCAGGCAAATCCAAACATGATGGAACTTATCAACACCCATATCCCAATTTTCAGCTTAAGCTTCTCCCAAGATCGATCACATGGAGGCAGCATGTGGTACAATCGGAACCAATAGTGTAACAAGAAGGTGCCAAAGAAGACAAAAATTACAAAGGCTACCATTTGAATGTCACCATTGTTGCATGCACAGTAAATTGTGATGCCACTTGTGATTTTGTCATGGTGATGACACCAAATAAAGGGAGAACACTGTAGACTTTTTGGTTATTCATATTGGATATTTCCATTTGTGGAGGAAATGAATTGCTAACATCATGGGTGATCATTGTTGGTAATGCAATACTTAATATTTGTTTGTGTGTGATATTTTGCTTGCAAGTGAAGAGGGGGGTGATGGTGTTAATTTTATGGGGTATTGTTGATGGCCTTAAATATTATATATATAATGAATGTACTTTTTGTGAAGTTGATAGCAAATGCACATAGAAATTGAGATGGTATATACTATTTTTTTAATCTTGTGGGAAACATCTCAGAAATATGTTGTTGTTCTTTGTAGCTTCCCAAGTATGTTTATCCAAATTTTCATATATATATATACAGGGGAAATTGTGTGAACATGATGAGGGAAATTGACATGAAATATCCACTATTTTTCTTGTATTCTTAATTTTTACTTGGGCAACGAACTTTAATAAGTGTCTTCCTTGCTTTTTCGGTTCCATTATTTCTCATTAATACTTTTTTTTATGTTATTACCTTTGCAATGAAAGATTCTGTTTAGTTGTAATATATTATAATCTTATCCAATTAAAATTTGATAAATATGTGAGGTGACAATTAAAAATTTATGATAAATAAAAATTATAATATTATATTTGTTGACATGTATTATTTTATGATTAATTGGAATTAATGATTCTAAACTAAGTAATATTTATTAACATGTATTTCCTCATAATTAATTATCATGTATTATTTTATAATATTATATTTATTGATATTAATATCTTATGATCAACATCTGGTTATTAATCTAATAATGAAAGGTGTGCTTCTTGTACATAAGTTAGATATTTCTCATAAATATTTATAAATATTTATTAAATCACTCCAATTATTCTCAATTGGTTTTTAGATAGAAGCTATAGCAATTTTTTCTTGTAAAGAATACTCTATATTTTCACCAAAATTTTCTTTTAATGTTTTTACAGATACAAAAGGTGTTTTTTTTTATTTAATTACATGTATCAACTTTATAGATAATGCAAGTCTGGGTCATAAGGTTCCGACCTCTTCATGAATACTACCACTACTATTCAAGAGGGTGACAGTGCTCCATTTGTTACACCCACCCCCACTTTAAATGTCGTTGGATTGAAAATTATAAAATTAACTCTCATTTAAAAACTCTAAAATATCATCTGCCTCTTCTTTTTTTTTAAAAATTTCTATGTTACACACCTCTTTCTAATTAGTTTCACACATGACCGTAGAACAAACCCCAGCAACACACGTCTTTCTTCTTTCCCTTTTAAGGTTGTTTGGCAAAATAAAAACTTTTGGATTGCAGAATCTGAAGTCTGGAAAATATGCTTCAGAATTGTATAATTCAAAAATTTAAAAGAAAAAACAGAATACAAGATCCAAAATTCTTCTATTAAAATAAATCTCCGGGTTTGATCCAAATTACTATAAACATTATACAATACTTCACATATTGGACAATACGGAAACCAATTTTTCTTTTTATAAATAGTATGATCCTGAAGTTGTTATGGAAACAAACAAACAAAATTAATTGGCACTAGGGATGACAATTTAGGTCTGACTCGTCAAAAAAAGTTAAGCCGGACCAATTTCTAAAGCCCGCTTTTTTAAACAAGCCCGACTCATTTGGGTATGTCAAAAAAATGAGTCCTGATGGGTCAGGTTGAGCCGGCCCGTCAGGCTTCTATTAAAAAATTATATTAATATATATTTTAAATACTGAAGTTAAGCTCTCGCACAGGCCACACACAACGCAGGTGCCAACCACGTTTCTCGCTTACACGTCAATAGTAAGGCAAGTCACTAATCTGAAGCAAGTAATTTTTACTTTTATTTCAATTTTCAATTTCGTTGGTAGTTATATTAATTTGGTTCATTTTTACCAAGAGCAAGCCAACTTTTATTTTTACTTTGTGCATCATATATAAATTATTGGTTCATTATATAATTAATTTTTAGTAGTTCATATATAAATTATTCCATATTATTAATTTATGCTAAATAAAGAAATAGAAAAAATAATACTACAAATAGAAAATAAAAACAGGTCGGCCCGTTGGCTCGTGGGCCACATAAAATACGAGTCGAGCCAATGTTTCTAGCCCATTTTCATGTTTTGGCTCGGGCCGTTCCGGACCCTATTTTGACGGGTGGCCTTGGCCTAGTTTGACTATTTGACCCGTTTTGTCACCCCTACTCAGCACATCATAAAGCTTATCGAATAATATAACATTCTTAATTTTTAGAGTAAAACAAATAATATATATATATATATATGAAAAAAAATCTATTTTAAGTCAATTATAAACTAGAAATTTACATTTTTTTTAATAGTGGACAAAAATAAGAAAAGAATTAAACATGTTATAACTTAAAGAAATTATCTTACACAAATTATATTAAAAATTAAAAGAGACTTCCCTTAAAATATATAAAATTATAAAAGGAAAATAAATAAAAAGATAATCGATTTAACAAAACTGAATTGTAATTCTTTATCATTAGGTTTCAAGTGAAAACTCAAAAGTCTTCTTCGGTAAATATGAATATGCCGACAAATTCTAAAATAAAACAATAGTAAATAAAAACTTAATGACAATAGCATAACATTATAAAACATTTTAAACTATAACATATCTAGTTATAACTTGAGTGAAAATTATTAAAACTCTCCCTTACATATTTTTCAAATATACATATTCATTTTCTATACAATCTATAATCTATGCAAACAAAATAAAAGTCTTTCAATATATATTGTCTTTTATTTTATCCTATATTATGACTCATTGTGAAAGCAAGGAGCATCCTCTTACAATTAAAATAGATCATTATTATTAGGGTTGAGCAGCGGGTCAGATTTACTCGTTTAATCTGATTATCCAATCCAATCCAATTAAATCGGATTGGATGTTTTTGGTCATCGGATCAAATCCAATCCAATCCAACCAAGATCCAATTATAATCGGATTGGATATCGGATTTGACGTTTAAAAATCCGAGTACTCAATGAGTACCCAACCTATTTTTATATTATTTATTTTATTTAAATATATATATATATATATGTATTAATATTTTTTCTCACATACTCATGTTTTTCCCTTTAAAGCAAATAAGGGAATATCCAATCCAAGGTTAAAAAAATAGAAATACTCAATCCACACCCACGTTAATAAAAAAATATGACATAGCTACCTTGTTATTGTTGTTATTTTATTTTAAATTTAAATGTATTGTTAAAATGAATTTGATTTATATTTCTATTGATTACGTGTGTTATTAAACATTAGTAAGTACTATGTTGTGATGTTTGACATGGACTTTAAGATGTTAGAAGTTTTTTTATATTGTGGTTTCATAAAAATATAACAAATTTTCTTTAATCGGATATCCAATTATCCAATCCAATCCAAACCAATTTAGATCGGATCGGATTAGATTGGATTTCAAAAAAAAATTACACAAATCCAATCCAATCCAATGAAATTTGATCAGATCGAATTATTTTTTGTGCGAAATCCAATCCAATCCAGTACTTGCTCACCCCTAATTATTATTCATCATGTCTCATTGTGTTATGATCCGTTATTATCCATGAAGTTTTATTCTATTTTGGTTATAGAGGCCTTTCCAAAAGAAAATTTAACTTTTTAACATATTGATTGTATTGATCCTATCTAAAAAAAATGCTTAGATTTTTAATATATTGGTTACATTAGGCATTTTGACCCAAATGGGGTCTTTTTTAAAACTATTTTGGGTTTTGGGGTAGTAAAAAATTTATTTAGTGGTCTAGGGTGGAATCTGTCACATCATGATTGAAAACCGTCTGATGGAGAGACGGTTTTACCAGAGGCTGCCACGTGTCATGAAAACCGTCTGATGAAGAGACGGTTTTACCAGAGGGTGCCACGTGTCACGAAAACCGTCTGATGGAGAGACGGTTTCACCAGAGGCTGCTACGTGTCAGTCTGATAATATATATATATAACATATTAAATATAAAAATTTAAATATCTAACATATATATAAAATATTAAATATAAATTATATATTATAGAATATATATTAATATATATTATACTATTAATGTTAATATATATAATATTAAATATATATTATATATAATTTATATATTAAAATATTAAATAAAAAAATATTATATATAAATATTTTAATATATATTTATATTTAAATTACTATATAGTAATTTAAATACAAATATATATTAAAATATTAAATATAAATATATATTTTATATTAAATATTAAATATAAATATATATTATTTATATCATTTATATATTAAATATGTTTATAGTATTTTAATATATGTATTAAAATATTTTTATAATATATATATATATATATATTAACATTAATAGTATAATACATATTAAAATATATTCTATAATATATAATTTATATTTAATATGTTATATATATATATTATATTTAAATTTTTATATTTAATATGTTATATATATATTATCAGACTAACACGTGGCAGCCTCTGGTGAAACCGTCTCTCCATCAGACGATTTTCATGACACGTGGCAGCCTCTGGTAAAACCGTTTTTCCATCAGACGGTTTACATGACACGTGGCAGCCTCTGATAAAACTGTCTCTCTATCAGACGATTTTCAATCATGATGTGACAGATTCCACCCTAGACCACTAAATAAATTTTTTACTACCCCAAAACCCAAAATAGTTTTAAAAAAGACCCCATTTGGGTCAAAATGCCGTTACATTAACCTCATCTCCATGAGAAAATTTGACCTTTTAATATGGTTTCCGCGATACCCCACAAAGCGCAGGATGACGCTACTACTTACCTTGCTCAGTAGTCATACTTTTTGTTTCTATATCTTTACCTGACATTTTTTATTTTTGATCATTTATTTATTTGTTATATGATTGAGACACTTTCTATATAATACCAATTGATTTTTTCCATTGTCGACATTTATTATTAATGTAATAAGTTGGATTCATTTTATCGCCAAGTTAGTAGAAATGTTTTAGAGGATGTTTGGTTTACAGTTGAAGAAAATTATAAAAATAAAAAAAATTAAAAGTTGATATTAATCTTTCACATCATTCAAGATAATCAAAACTCTATTTCACCGTAAAATAAAATTTTTACTTTTTAAATCTACGTTCCGTACGGAACGGTAGAACAAACAACACCTTAATTTAATCACCGATCAATCTGCCAGTGGAGATTCCAAAAAACAAACATTTGGCGACACATTTAGCCACGATATAATTAGTTGAAGATTAGCGATGGAATAATTACATTGCTAAAGGTAATGAATGTAAATGAATTAATTTGCAATTGTTGACAAATGTATATGTCAATCTTTAGTGACAACGTTAATCCTTCACTCTTAGGAATTTAAATTTTAATTAGTGATAAAATATGCTTCGTCACTAAGGGTCGTTTGATTCCCCAACTTGGTTGATCAAACCGTTTGACCAACCCAAAAATAGATCCTACAGTCAAACGGAGTTTTAACTGTCTTCAACGACGTGAAAGATCAATATCAACCCTTAAATTTTTTATTTCCCCAACTCTGTTTCCCTAACTAGAAATCAAACGGACCCTAAATGACATGTATGGTCAATTGTTCACCTTATTTCAACTGTTTGTCGGGCGTTAGTGACAGAATCTTGGTAACATTATGTTCACCATTGCTTTCTTTGTCACCGACCAATTTGGCGATAGAAAGATAGCCTTTAATGATAAAAATTTTCTATCCCTAATCTTGATTTTTCTAGTAGTGTCATCTTCTCTTTCTTGTTTTCTCGTAGTTATGAAGTGTTAACCTATCATCTTGTTCCCCTCCATAATAACCACTGAATTTTCATTAACGTTAATCATTGATTTAATATCCATAACCACCAACCTTTATGATAGAGTGTCTCTATCTTCATAAGATTAGGAAATAAGATGACGGTAATGGGAGCAAACAAATAAGGATGAATGAAGGTCCATGGATAAGCTTAAATTTGCATCTTTAGCCTCTTACATTTGTACATTTTTAGGCTTAACTCAATTAGTTTCTGAATTCATTATTGTTAGAAACTCATTAGTAGTTAGGTTTAAGCCTTGTATGACCATCATTTTGAGCCTATGTTCATATATATGTTTTGGGCAGCTTTCAGGTTATGTATATTTAAGTTTTAGGCCTTGGATGAAACTTTAACAACCCACAACCAAGGTCACATCTAAAAATTACTCTTAGACTTGAGAATATGTCTATATAAACTTCCATCTTTTGTATTTTTCCTCACTTGAAGTCATTTGAATGAATTTTTAAGATTGTGAGAATTGTTTCTCTCTCTAAAATCCAAAGAGTACTTAAAACTCTCTCCTGAGAATCTTATCCTTGAATCCTCTCAAGATGATGATTATTAACCTTAGGTTTATCTCTCAAAGAGAGTCACACTTTTCACCCTTCATCTCCTAAATCATTCCACAATTCCACTTCTCTTTCATTTTTAATGAGTTTTTGTGTAATTTTTCACCTTCCACATCATAATTTCGTCCAAGTCATATTTTGAGGAGGAAAAAATAATTTCATGCTTGTAAGATTGAAAAGATCGAAAAAAGCTTTAAGATCTAAATTTATTTTATGAGCATTTTTACATTAATGAACAAGAACATAAATGAGAGGTTGGTGGTCATAAAATGAGAAAAACGAGAAAATGATAATAAAACAATTAAAAGTATTGATAGGTATAACAAAAAAAAAAGCTTTCAAAAAACGTAAGAAACTAAATTGATGGGAAAAAAATAAAAAAACCAACTTCGGAATAAAAACTATGAGGTACAAAAACATATTTGTACCTAAAATAAATTAAAAATAAGCAAAATTAGTGATATGGCCCTTAACTTAATTTTTGTTTATGCCCAGGTCTATTAAATTTTAAAAGATTCAAATATGTCACTTAACTTTCATCTATAAAACAACCCTTTTTGTTAGGTTAGGGTGACATCTTCACATGTACTTATCCCATGTGGACAAACTACTAATGTTGGCTTCCATATTAATTATATTTAGACTTCCAAAGACCTTTTTTTTAACAAGCTAAATAATAAAAAATAATTATTTTAATGAGTCAAGATTATTAAAGTTGATCTTGTCTCTTTTATCAAAGTATTTTCTATACACCAAACAAAATTTCCATTTTGTTTTTAGTAATTGTTTATATATATATTCAAATATTAATTATACATTCTATACACACTGATATTAATTATACATTCAAATATTTTCAATTTTAAATATATTTTGATAACTTATAGGAGGATTTATATATCAGTCTTATCAGAGGACTTGATATGATGTAATTAACGATTTAACCCTAAACTAATCAGGAGAGTTTTTTTTATTGGTGGCTGAAAGTTTAGAGACTTACTTAAAACTTTTGAAACTTAAGAGCTCTAAGCAAAAATAAAAATAAGTTAAGTGATTATGTAATTTGTCATTAAAATACTACGTAACGCCCTTAATCCGCTAAATAATATTAAAGATATTATATTTACATAATGGGAATTTGGATAAATTTTTCACGATTAGAAACAATCGTTGGAAACACCACAATTAAAATTTTAATAATAACCCCGAATCTATATAAGGACCTATCTCATATATGATGATATGAGAAAGTATGTTATTTAAGTAAATGTCTACTTAGGAAAATCATTCACATAATTTCAAATCACATATTTACAGAATATTTAAAATTAGTTCAAAAACAAGCTTGAATTTTAAGAATGGGTTCCTAGGAGGGTCATATTAATGACTCTTTCTCTTTTCTTAAGTTTGCATAACACTTCAAAGATTTTAAATCACATAATCATGTCTCATCACATTCATGTATATATATACCTTTAGGTGTAACACTACCATATTATTTTTAAAGTACAATCTAAAATCATTTTTTAGATATCGTTAGGTCCTATTATCAATAACCTTAAGTTCTAATTACACAATCTCCTGTATCTTCTTCCCTAGGACTTCGAAAGGGTACTTTTGGAACACTAATGGGCATAAAATGAAGAGAAAAAAGAAAGTTATATATCTCACTTTAGTGTGGAAACGTAAGAATGGGTTTATTATGTTAAAACTGATTTGCTGCTTTTATTATATTATACTTTTTTATAAATCATATAGATAAAAAAACAAAATCATATAAAGTAATATTATAAAGTAATATTATTACGAATGGCTAGGTGGATTGATAAAAAATTATGCCTGTCTCTATATGTATTTATTTAAATACTCAAAAAGAAAATTGTCAACCCCTCCACCACCATTGCATTGCATATTGGTACTTATTGGGTATAGAATAGATTTGCTTGCATCTTTTTGTTCCTACAAATATGATTGATTGTTCCACTATTACAAAAAAACTAGAACAAATATGAATTCTTTCTTTAAAATAATCGACTTAAAGGCAAGGGTCCCATAGTATAGTTTTTCTAGCGCAATAAAGTAACATAGTGTCTATTTTTTACATGTACCTAACTTCAAGTATAGCAATTTAAATACACCTATAAATTGTTAACATCATTCTAATACTTACATATAGAGCAATTTCACATATTTATGTTAATAACCTCTATCATTTAATTCCCAATATCAATGTATCTCTATATATCACTAACTAAGATTAATAATCTTTCCACAACTCATTCATCATAACATTCATCAATTTGCAATAAAAATTTAGCATATGTCATTAATAATTCCATTCACAAGGATCATTAGCAAGTTTCCAATTTAATGTCATATGCAATCAATTTCTACTTTGTGATACAAAAAGATCACAAACTCATTCCAATGATCCTAATATATTAACAATGTCTCAAGTATATCAAACCATCATCATAATCATAAGGCATTACATAATCGTAAGTCTATACAAAACAAATGCCATATACAAAAAAATTCCAAGACATCTAGGCTCCCCTTTCTTTACACTATACCTCAACTTCTTTAAAATAAGCACCAACTCTATAACCATGCCCTACATCATAAAGGCTAAAAAGTAGACAATATGGAGAGTGAGTATATTTTCTCAATGATGAATAATTAAACAAAATATGATAATATAATTATATGAGTGCCACTAAACGTATTCTCCCATCAAGGATTCAACTCAACAATTAAAGACATAATCCATAATACTTATCACCAAGCACAATAATTACTAACCATTTCCAATAACATTTTCTAAACTCAATAATTATTCTTTTAGGTTCTAATATACTTCAACAAGATTTTCTAAACTAGAAACACATTTATTTCTTATCAATCCTTCATACCCTTCATTAATTCACCATAAATACTACACTTTTTCAATCAATAATTATCCAACAACCATTGTAAATACTAAACCTCGTCCAACAATAATTTCCAAGTTCACTAACAAAGTCAATACATTTATGAAATCACTTATGTCACTTTGTCACCATTTCCTACTTCAAGAAGCAATTAAAGCCCATTAACAACTTCATGATTCTTGCCAACAATCACCAAATCAATTTTTAAAATATCACTCAAAGTCTCATAATTATTCTAAAGCTATTTATAAACCATTCCAAGTGTAAAATTTTCCTTAACTTAAAGTAAGCTTCAAATTCCAATTTTGCATTTAATGCAACTCCAACATTAACAAACTTTATTTAACAACATTTAATTTAATTCCAATAACCAATTCAAATTAATTTCAAGTCCCTAACAATATTCTAACAACAAACAACAAATTCAATGGTTATCTAGTCTAGGGTTTGGTTCTACATGCATTTATTCATCAAAACAACACCTAATCTTCCATTATAATGCTTCAACAACCTTAAAACAATAACTAGAAACCATTAGTGTCAAAAACACCAACCTTTTTTTCCAAGCTATATCCAAAAATGAAAATGGAAGGTGGGAGGAGAAAATGAGAGTAGATATGCTTCAATACTCCATTAAAGCTTCATGAATCATGACTTAGATGTTGATTTTGCAAGAAAATGAGTAAGGAAGAGGTATGGATGACTTTTGCTCTCGGAAGGAGGAAGAAGATGAAAAGAAATAAAGTGAATAAGGAGGGAGAGAGTAGCTGCCGAAAAAATGAGGAAGAGAAGGGAAAATGTGTCCAAAATTGGGTATTACCCAATGGATAATGAATTCACTTTTTTGCTTTTACCAATAAGTCAACCAAACCTCTTTATCTAATGGGCAAAAGAGAGTGTAAAGAGAGAGGAAAGATGCCACAACAATGTGAGGAGGAGAAATAGGATTTTACATTTTTCTTAAATTCTATTTTGTTCGTAATTTCGCTGTTTATTAACATACGTCGTGCACGAATAACTATCTTCTCAACACAAAAAATTATTTTGAACATACTACTATAACCACAATAAATTCCTTATTATTTTAGACCCATCAAATGTCCAAAATTATTTAACGGTCCCACACCTTCTGTTAAATCATCCAATTTTAGTAAATTTTAATTTACCGATAAATCGCAATTGATACATAATTAATTTTTATATGTGTTTTAGACATCAAATAATTAATTACTACTATCTAATAATTCATTTTCTAGATTTTTGGGATGTTACATACCGTATACATAATCTCTCATAGGGTGAGTATATTTCTCTATTTCTTTCTCTACCTTTTGTTAAAAAACAGAGTAGAATTAAGATTTTATCCTCACTCCCATTTCTCATAACTATTTAAACTAAACCTTAATTATTATGGTTAAAATACATTTTCAATCCTCTTAAAGTTTATGCTTTTAAAAAAAACCCTTAAAAAAACCTACAATTTTGACACTTAAAAAATTGTAGAATTTGTGAAATTAAGAAAAAGTTAGACTTGACTATTAACTGGTGAGATGGCTAACATTTGTGCCACTTCATTAGTGATACATATTAATTATTTTAAAAATAAAAATTCCACATCATCATTTGCATTAATTTTTTTAAAAAATAGATAATTTTTAACAGTTCTAAAACGTAACTACTGACAATAGTTTGTACAACAAAATTGAAATGATTGTGGAAGCATTAGTTATGGTTAAAATTTTGAACCACTAAGAATAATCTAATATCTTTTATCAAACATTTTCTTAAACACATTACGGACAAAACAATACCACTACAATACCAATAGATATAAACTACTCATAGTAGCACTATACATTATACCACTGCAATACCACTTTTTAAATTATTTAATAAAGTTTTCATCTTGAATACAAAATGTGAACACCCTTTTTCGGGTGGTTGTGTTTTTTTTAAATTATTATTATCTTTTTATATTTTATTATTATTATTTTATTTTTCCCTTTCAATGTTCAATGATCCTCTCCTTTCTGTGCTTCTCTTCATCCGTTTAAACTTTGAAAATAAGTCATGAAAGGGGCATTGCAACAGGTTTGGCAAACCCTATAGAGAACTAATTATAAAGGAGAACAAGAGGAGGGGGGATGAAGGACAGAAAACCTAGAATCTCAAATCAGAAACAAAAGAATCAAAGAAAAAAAATAAAAAAACAGTATTGATACCCAAAAATAGAACCACCCAAAAACTCATCTTCTCTGGACCGACCATCGTTTTGCTCGCCATCACCACCGTGGCTCCGCCTCTACATCACCGTGGGCCACCGCCACCTTCGCACCACCCCTCCTTTGTGGTCTTCTCTCTCTCTCTCTCTCTCTCTCTCTCTCTCTCTCTCTTTCTCTCTCTCGCTCTCTCTTTACGATACCATGTTGTTTGCTCTCTTCTCCTTTCTTTCTTTCTTTGTTCAGTTCTTCTTTATTTCTCTCTATGAATCACCATTATTGTTTCTCATGTGATTTTGGACGAGACGTCTTGTTAACCTTATTTTGAAAATTTCTTTTTTTCTTTTTGTGTTGTTTGTTCCCTTTCTTGAGAGGTTAAATTGATTTTTGGGCTATTTAAAAATATGCGTGATCAACTTGGGGTAACCGTTTTATAACAGACAGTGTGAGGTGCTAATACCTTCCTCACCTATAATTTGACTCCCGAACTTGGAATTTTATTTTTATGATCGGTGCCATAACAAAGTTTTTCCCGATATTTTACCTTTAAAAACATTGGTGGCGACTTCCTTTTTTCAAAAGAATTTTGAAACCTTTTTCGTTTATTCTCTTGTTATGATAGATCTCTCACCGCGATCCCGATTGCGATACAAAATAAATGCAAGAGATTTCAAACCAACTTAATTTTCATAATCTAATACCACATCTTCTGAGGGCTTAGAGAAAACAAAGATGGAATAGTATTACAATTTCTTGTCTGGTACAATATGCAATAATTCCTACTTCATCGGTTATCTCAATAAACTAATATATAGAAAATACTTTTTATTCATTTATCAAAATAATTCGTATAATTTTTTTAACACATGAGTGTATTGAAATAACCGATGTTGTAATTGCTATTAACCATTTTACAACAAAGGATCCTTCTCATCACAAAACATCCCTTTCAACGCCATTTTCCCACGTCTTTTTCCCCACCATTGTCAAACTTTACCCAATTCTTTGACTTACACAGTTTCATGGAGAAGAAAAACCCAATCCCACCAACAGTCATCAAGCCATTGCCTAAAAAAACAACCTTGGTAGTAATAACCATTATGAAAATTAGAAACCCAAAAGGCACCAAATACACAATCACCAATGATGGCAAACCAAAGGAACCATATAAGGCCAATATATTAAGGTTATAGTAGGATACATAAACACCATGACACTGGACACAGTCAAAAACCAAGTTCCACCACCATATCTTTTTTGAACCAAGATTTAAAACCACATCTAGAACTTTTCCTTAAAGTATCTTTTTAAAATTATTTTACAAAAGTAAAAAATTGAAGTATAATCAAACTGACCATTAGAATAGTATAGTGAACATTCCAACTTCAAGAAAATTTTATACCTTTACCTTCTTGGAGTAGCAAATTACTTTCGATTTCTAATTCTACAGAAGATACTATGCATGCATTGTAACACCCCTATTTTTATTTTTATATTAAAATTTTAAAGAAATTAAATTATGGTTCTTTAGAACTTTTTAACCTACATATTATTTATGATTTTTTGGAATTTTTTGGAATTTTGGAATTTTTTTAATAAAATAATATTTTTTTAAATAATTTTAAATTCATATAAGTGACTTAAATTAAAAATATTTATAAGAAAATGAATTTAAATTATAAAAAAATTTTCTAAAATCCGTTTCAAGTAGACTTATCTAAAAATTATCGGTTTGAGAAAAATCTTGATTTTTTCCAATCATTAAAAAATTGGAAACGTATCAATAAATTTTTATTAACAGAAAATCTTAGATTTTTAAAATTTCAGCTTTATATTACTTGTTATAAAATTAGTGAGGACTGATATAATATCGCTAAATTTCAAAAGTACTCATTTTGAATATTTAAAATATACCGAGTGAAGGGTTACTATTTGACTTAATAATTTTGCCGACAATTACTATGCAAATCACTGTGCATGTATGAAATTTTCAAAAGATGCACAGTAACCTGGAATAAAAAATTCAAAAATGCATAGTACTTTTATATTAAAATAATAGAATGCATAGTAAATTTTTTTCCTATAAATACCGAAGGATTTCTTCTTTAGAATTCACAATTTCAGATTAAGTTTTCTTAATATAGTAGTGCTAGTGAGATAGTGGTGGAAGTGAGAGAGAGAAGAAAAGTTTTTGGAGAGAAGGTTCTGCCAAAATCCTAAGGTAAGAATACTTCTCTTTTATATTTTTTGGGTTATTTTTATATTGTTTTTAGAAATCTGTTATTATACTAGAAATAATATTATTTTAAGTTACTATTCTGTATAGTAAACATTATTTCAATAGTAAATTACTATTTCAATAGTAAATTACTATTCAAATAGTAAATTACTATTTACTGTTACTATTCACGATTTACTATTTATTGTTACTATTTATGTTTACTATTTACTGTTATTATTCATGTTTTACTATTTACTATTACTATTCACGATTTACTATTCACTATTCACTATTCACTATTCACTATTCACTATTCAAAATTTACCATTTCTGTTTTAAGTAGTAATCTTAATCTTCATCTTATGCTTATACTGAAATAAGATTGATATTAATATTTCTAGAAATCGGAGGCGCAAAGCAAATCCATTTTGGGTAACGATTGTGAACACCTCTTTTGGTCCGGTCCAAGTGGAATAAATATTTTTTATACTGAATTCCAATTCAGAGTGGTCAAATTCGAGTAGAATGGCTCCAGAATAATCAGAATCGAGCGAAATAACTCAGAATGAAGCTTTTCCAAGTGAAATACAGCCCTGTTGGAGGCAAATCCGATTGGAACGACTCAAAAATGATCACATCTGAACAGGATAACTCAGGTTAAAGCATTTCCGAGTGGAATACAGCCCTGGTGGAGATAAATCCGAGTGAAAAAACTCAAAAAAGAGTCAAATCCGAGTCAAAATGAAGCATTTCCGAGTGGAATGACTCAAAAATGATGAAATCCGAGTGGAATCACTCAGAATGAGTCATTCCGAGTGAAAAAACCCCCTGTTGAAGTTGAATCCGAGTAGCATCACTCAGAATGAGTAAAATCCGAGTGAAATATGCTCCTGTTGGATCAAATCCGAGTGGAACTACTCAAAATGGAGCAAATCCGAGTAGAACTACTCAGAATGAGTCAATTCCGAGTGGAAAGCTTCCTTGTCAGAGCCATTCCGAGTGAAGAAATTCAAATTACTAATTCTGAGTGTGAAGAAGTTTATTTCCGAGCGAAAAATAGCCAAAATTGCAATTTCCGAGCCATTTCAGTCGGTTCCGTGTCAATGGTCATTCGGATTGGGGGAGAGGAAGTGAAGTCCGAGCCAGGTACTCTCCAAATCAATTTCCGAGTGTTTCTCTTTGATTTTCAATCGGCTCTATGTCCTCTTTTACACTTTCCCGAGTCAAATTTTACCAACACCAAATCCCCTCCGTGTCATCTTTTACACCTTTCCGAGCCATGTTTCAATTCCGAGTCACACTTCACACATTTCAGTCGGTTCTGAGTCGTTGGTGGTTCGGATTGTGGAGAGGAATTTAGGAACCGAGTGAGAAGTGATTCACTCGGTTCTGACTGAATGTTCTGAGTGACACATCAACATGATTTCACTCAGTCTTTTGCACTCGGATCCAGGAGGCAAAATGAGGACTGACCCTTTTTCTCACTCGGAGTCGATTCCAACCATGGTTGAACACTGACTGAGGGATTAAGCCGAGCCATTTTCACTCGGCATTCCACCATTTCACTCGGTTTTCCACATCCTCTCTCAGATTTTCAACATCCTCTCTCAGAATTTCAAAATCCCACTCGGATTACAATATTTTCTCTTGGTTTTCTACATCCTCTCTCAGATTTCACCATGTTCACTCGGATTTCACCATTCTAACTCGGATTTCAATATCCTCACTCGGAATTCCACTATCCTCACTCGGATTTCCAACATTTTCACTCGGATTTCCATAATTCTCACTCGGAATTCTTCCATTCTCACTCGGATTCCCACCAGGACCCCCTGTTAGACCGTGCTGACTTGGATTCCACCACCCAAGTGGATCCAGGAATCCTAGGGGTGGCAGACAAGTGGGAAACAGGGGTGGAAGTGGGGGGAATTAAAAATTCCCACCCAGCCGTTGTCCCCCACTTCACTCTGAGTGGAGGCCTGAGCTGGCATTCCACTCGGAAGTGGAAGCCTGAGCTGGCCTTCCACTCAAACCAGCCTATAAATAGGCAAGGGGGAGGGCATTCAAGGGGGAAGGCTTCAGAGGAGGCATTCAGAGGAAGAAAACTCTGCCCAAAAATCCTTTGTGCTCTCTTCTCTCTCACACCAATTCTTCTCTTCTTCTCCTTCCATCACTTCTCACTCTACATACATCCTCTCTCCCACCGTACTTTCCCTTTCCTCTCCCCCTCTAAAGACCAAACCACACACACACACCTCACGTCACTTCAATCCGTCTCCTCAACCCATACACCGTCCAGCTTTCTCTCTCTTCTCCTTCCAACTCACACCACATCGTCTAAGCCAGCTCCACACCATCCAGAATCCCTCTCCTCGGTCAGTCTCACTCGGCAGTCCACTTCTCACTCGGTAAATCCTCTTTCCATTTGGTTTCCTTTGTTTCCACTCGGATTTGCACCGTTTCACTCGGATTTTTACTGTTTCAGTCAAATTTTCACTGTTTCACTCGGTTTCTGCTATTTCCACTCGGTTTTCCTCAATTTCACTCGGAATTTTCCTATTCCACTCGGTTTTTACCATTTTTTACTCGGTTTTCCTTAATCTCACTCGGTTTTATGCTTTTCTCACTCGGTATTTCATTTTTTAACTTGGTTTCTTCCATTTCCACTCGGTTTTTCCTATTTTCACTTGGTTTTTTCCCTCTTTCTCACATGATTTTCTCTTCTTCCCCTTAGTTTTTGCTCATTTTTCCTCTGTTTTCCGAACTTATTGTGGAAAATAAATGTTTCCTATGCTTTCTTTCAAATCTAAATAAAAATTAAAAAAAAGGGAAACAAATCTTTTCTAAAACAGTGTCGTACGGGAGCACTCCCGTCTACACAACCTCTTTAGGATTCATACACGTGCGAAGAACTTCGCCTTGTATGAGTTCCCCGTCTCAATGACATCCACCATCATTTCCCAAGTCTTTTCCTAAAAGAACAACACTCAGAACTACGTAACCCTGATTTCTTGATAATTCAAGAATACGTAGGAGCAGGACTTTAACTCCTGTCGGGCCCATCTTTCTTATTTCCCTTTACTGATTTATTTCCTTGCTTTTTGCGTTTCTTTCGTGTTGTTACTTTTTGTTGTTTCCGTGAAAATCAATTTAGACGTGACGTCTTGTTGATTTCCCCCTAGTTTTTGTTCAAACCCCGCCACAATTCGTAGGGAAGGGATACTTAGGACGGGACGTCCCGCTTATCTCTTTCCTATCCCGGTCTTTTTTATTCAAGGATGTATAATTTAGGCGTGACGCCTTATTAGCATTCTCTTCCCTTCTCTGTCTTATATCGAAGTTGAGTTTAATTTGGATGAAACGTCCCATTGACCTCGCTTCGACATTCTATGTTTGTACAGTTCTCTCACTCCATTCTGTCATTTTTTTAAAAATAAAAAATACAACAATAAAAGGGAAGAAACAAACCATTTTTTTTAAGGCTATTTATGTTGCGCATTTTCAATCTTGGTACTATTTTCGGACAGGCGATGTAGGGTGCTAATACCTTCCCTACTCGTAACCGACTCCCGAACTTGAATCTCAATTTTTAACTAGTGCTTTACTGAACCTAGTTTTTTCCAATGTTTTTCCTATAAATAAAAACGTTGGTGGCGACTCCCTGTTTCATTTCACCCATTTTCTCTCTTTCTCGCCGCGCCGTCGCGATTCAGGTTGCGACAGATGGCGACTCCACTGGGGACACTTAAGAGAGTCAGGCCAGTTTGATTGAAAGCGCATGTTCTTTTTATATAGCCTTTGTTAGCTTGGATTTCTTCTCTCTTGTTTTATTTTCTGTTAATTGTTGTGAAAGTTTGTTCTTGTTTTAATCGTATATTGTTATTTGTTTCATTATCTATGTTTGCATGCTTGTTGAACCCTAGGGTAGAGGACCATGTTACTTTCCTGTAATTATTGAACCCTAGGGTAGACGACTTTGTATATTTGTTCTGTGTTTGTTCTTTGTGCAGAATGGGGTAA
The DNA here is from genome assembly GCA_037962975.1 of Clitoria ternatea. NCBI lineage: Eukaryota > Viridiplantae > Streptophyta > Magnoliopsida > Fabales > Fabaceae > Clitoria > Clitoria ternatea. Next base: position 268,112,596 of record CM075672.1, read on the forward strand.
GGTAAAAGGTATGGACTGCCCTTCCACACACTACACTCACAATTACTTGCACACACCTATGAGTGACGCCCTATACCCGGGCCCCAAATGAAGCTTAAGTTAGGAGAGGTTGGTAACGGAATCGTATGGGATGTACTTCCTATCCGGTGTTCGTTAGAACCTCAACCAGAGTTCGACCTCTCATGATATATGCACCTAGTGGTTCCCCACTGTTGCGTCCCTGTCATGAGTAGGATCTTGGCTCTGGTGACCTTCTAGAAGTCTAGAATAAGCCACCTGGTGTGAAGAGCCACTTTTAGACAAACCATAGGGCCTAGAGAAAACTTTCAACAAAACCTGACCTAGGCCACAAAAGGGCAAACTTTACTTTACTTTACGTCATTTTTGCTTTCCCCTTTTATCCAAGAAAAGGAATTATCTACCACCCGCAGATTTACTGAGTTATTGAAATAATGACTCTTTTTAAAACACACAGTATTCTTCGGGTGAATAGATAATCCTCTTTTGGTCGTGTACCCTTTGAGTATCTATGGAAATTGACATGGGATTAAACTTAAGAAATAAGGGCTGTAATTGCCCGAAGAAGATGTCTGAGCTAGAGGCTCCCGCCTCAGGATGAAAGATTTCTTCTGTCTTCACAATTATCCCATATTAATTTCTATGATTACCATACTTAGTACTTTTGAATGATAAATTCTAAGGAATGGTCAAAGGATACTCGCCAAAGTCTGTGATGGTTTCCCACAACATTTTCCTTCTTTCTATTTCCACCTAACATTTTTTTTTCTTCTTTTTTTTTTTTAAAAAAAAGAGACACCAACGTCACGGGTAGGCATCCTTACCAGACCCGGCTCCAAAAGAAACTCATGGCTGAGGCAGAAGCTGTTGAAGGAAACTTTAGAACCGAGTTCGATTAGCTGAAAGAGCGAGTTACAGAGTTAACTAAACTCTTAGAAAAGAAACTTACTGAAGGAGGCTCCTCTGTGGGTGTTGAGGATGCCCAACAGCAGCCTGCCACTGCGCCACCTCCCCTCGGTTCTGACCCAGTAAGAACCCAACTCCCTAACACAATGACACCCCCTCTCACCATTCAGGTCGGGAGACCTAACCCTGCCATTGAGACCCAGCCACCTTACGGCCAGTCTTACGCACAACATACATTTGTTGGTCTAGACGGCAACCCAGTACCTTTTCCACTTTATGGCCTACCCCCGGGGTACTATCCCCCGCTCGCCAACCAACAAGACGCCCACAACCAGCAAGCGGTAAATCCTCATGCTTCATACCCCACACAACCAAACATGCCACCACTCCACCAAACCCAAAACACGCAAACCCATGACCCACAAGCTCACCAAACCCAAAACACACAGGTCCATGACCCACAAACCCACCAAATCCAAAACACACAAGCCCCGATGGCCCAGCCAACCTACAACGCCCAAGCCCAAAATACACAAGCCCAGATAACCCAGCCGACTTATGTTGTGGCCCATCCTCAAGGTCCCTCACCAAATACAGGCCTAGTAAACCAGTCCCATGTGTTGCCTCCGTACAACCAGTCATTCGGCTATCCGTATGGATACGGAACCCCCTATGGGACCAACCTCCAAGATACAACCCGCGCGGTCGCGGCTCCTCGAAGGGAAAGGATAGAGATCTTAGAAGAGCGTTTAAGAATGATGGAAGGCGCTGGAGGTTTTGGACTAATAGATGCTTCGGAGCTATGTTTAGTCACAGATGTTGTTCTCCCACCCAAATTCAAGATGCCAGACTTTGACAAGTATCGGGGGATGACTTGTCCTAAGAATCATCTCACGATGTACTGTCGAAAGATGGCATCTTACTCTTCTAATGACCAACTATTGATCCACTGCTTCCAAGATAGTCTAGCAGGAGCTGCTCTTACATGGTATGCTCACCTTGATCGGAACCATATCCGTTGTTGGAAGGACCTGGCAGATGCCTTCCTTAGACAATACAAGTATAACATGGATATGGCACCCAACAGGGTTCATTTACAAAATATGGTGAAGAAGGACAGTGAAATGTTCAAGGAGTATGCTCAACGATGGAGAGAGACAGCGACGCAAGTGGATCCCCCATTGTCGGAAAAAGAAATAGTCGAGATGTTCATCGATACGCTCCCATCACCTTTCTACGGTAAGATGATTGGTAGTGTTTCAGCCAACTTCTCTGACATCATGACTATTGGGGAAAGAGTGGAGAGTGGAATATGAACGGGTAAGCTCACTCAGGGCTCGTCTAGGGCAAGCATAACAAGAAGGACGGCGCCTGGGAAAAGGGATGGAAAAACTAATTCTATCTCTTCTAATCAAAAGACGACTCCACTGAGACCATTCACCCCTACCATGATTCAAGCTCCCAATCCTTATGTGGCCACAACCACTTATGGCCCGACGGCTCATACTCCTCACTTCCGTCCACCCATGGTAAGAGCTCCAATACCGCAACCCATGCCATACCATCACCCCCAGCAAGTAGCTCGACCACCCAACCATAATCAAAACCCAAGGAATCCCAACAATGAGCGTACCCCGGTGCAGTTCGACCCAATTCCCATAACATATTCCGAAATTTTTCCAATCCTCGTTCAGGAAGGTCTGTTGGTTTCATGCCCCATGAAGCCATTGCAACCTCCTTATCCAAGGGGATATGACCCAAACGCTCATTGTGATTACCACGCTGGGGCACCGGGGCATTTCACAGAAAATTGCATGGCTCTGAAATATAAAGTGAGAGATTTGATCAAGGCCGAATGGATCGATTTTAAAGAAGGAAGCCCTAACGTGGTCAAGAATCCCCTGCCTAATCATGGAAGCTCAGAAGTTAATGCCGTGGTGGTTGATAGTTTTGATAACAATGTTGATTTGGTGGCCGCTTGCCCGCCGGGACGAGAGCTCAGTAGCTGAAAGGCTGTCAAATTCCCCACGATTTTAAATGGTTCACCAGATTAATTTATCATTTGCCTTAATGTCTTGTTTATCCCTCTGCTATGCCTAAGGCTTTGGGACTTTTCATGTAATAAGGAAAAAAAAAACTTGTTTTACTAGTCAATCAATAAAAGTGTATCAAAATTCAAAAAAATTCTCATCCCTTTATCCTTGCTTTTGACTCATTCTCTTTAACTTGCTTTTCCTTTCTCTTCTTTATTTTGCCATAACACACTAAATTGCAGATCCAAAAATGATCCTTTTGAGATTAGTGAAATCATAATCCTGCTTCACGATTTCGATCACTCAGTCGACTATGCCGACGAATGAGGTAGGGAAACCTACGAGCCACTATCCAAGTTTACAAGATTGTTAGAACAAGAGGATCAAGATGGGTATATCCCTAAGTCAAGAACAATTAAAGGAATCACGGGGGCAACCTATCAGAAGGCATGGAATGACAATATGGGCAAGTCCCGAATTGGACAAGTGGTAGGCCAGTCATTTAAGGAAACCTCAACAGTTGCCAGCAAAATAGGGGGAAATCACTTATGTCTATAAATGTAGACACAACTGAGGAAGACTTTGCCAAAAAAAAAAGGAAAAAAAAGAAAAAGAAAAAAAACAAATAATACAAAAAAAATGAAAAAATAAAAAAATAGAGCCAAGCTCGAAGTCCAATGCACATACCAAGTAGGGAAAGCTGGTTACGTCCAGATCATCAAGCAAGCTGTCATTTTTTGTATTAGGGGAATAAATGTCACTAGACCAAGAACTTGTATTCTTATCATCATCAACACCTCAAAAGGTACGCTATTCCTCATGCTCATGAAACCAAGGAAATAGTCTATCAGATTGAGTTATTGCATCATCAAGGGCATAAAAAACAAAAAAGGGTGGCAAACAAAAAAATTAAAAAAAATGAAAAATCCAAAAAAATGAAATCAAAAAAAAAAGAAAAGAAAAAAAGAAAAAAAAGGGCCAAAATGATGACTCAGAGTAATTCTCTCATTGATGCTAAAAGACTCACCAATATTTCCTTGGGTACATGGCATAGGAGTAGAGTCTCCTATTTGAGATGACATCAGTTCCCTAAAGGATTCAAACTAAATTTGGAAAAGGTTAGGCAGACTCAGCTGGAGTGTGATCAGTTTCAACCCTTACTGTAAAGGATGCAGCCAAAAATAAAAAGAAGAGAAAAACACAAGAAAAAAGCTCGCTAGGTTGAAAACCTGAAAGGGCGGCCTAGGCAAAAGTTAGAGCAACCCAGTGAGTTGAAAACCTGAAAAGGCGGCTCAGGTAAAATTAGGGTCAAGATTTCGGCAGAGTAAGTAAAATTTCTAATCTAATGCAAAACGCGTAAACTGGGGGCATGTGGACCATGGTCGAACTACCCTCTCAAAGGCAGAGTTGAACGATGTACTTGAGGTCGTGATGCAGGATTAAGGTTCTCACTAGTCTCAGGAATTCACTGGAGGATCCTTGAACTTTCCTGGCCTTGACCTGTCCTATGTAACTTCATTTCATCCTATCTATTTTCCCTATTGTCCATTCTCTGTATATTGTTTGACATACATGAATAAAGTTCATCCTTTTTCGATACGTGTTATGAATTGCATTGATCTGATAAAACATTGTGTTTTTATAAAAGTAAAATGAAAGAATGGTGAACATTTAAAGTCGTGAGGAACGAGACGCTCCCACTACTCGACCTCGTCTTAGACAATCATTATGAAGACTCAGCTAGGCATGCGCTTCAAAGCTATGATCGCCTCTTTGATTCTCCTCTGTCCATGAGTTATCCTAAGGACCGCGGCTTCACAGGACCTACCCAGCTTTTGAATGCATCTTTGCACTACTTACCCTTTTTCTGCAGGTTATTGTAACGGACGGTCATGTCAAGCTCTGACGCCTCAATCAAGACCTTTTCCTTAATGGAACCGCAGCTGCCAAAACTAGAATCATTCAAGTCTTCCCCTTGATCGCCAAAGTTGGCACTTCTCAGAACTCCTTCCTCAAATCACCAAAGCTGGCACCTCTCAAAGTCTCCTCCTTAATCGCCAAAGTTGGCACTCCTCAAAGCCCTTCCCCAAAACACCAAAGTTGGCACTTCTTGAAGTCTTCTCCTCAACTGCCAAAGCTGACACTTTTCAAACTCCCTTCCGGGGAATCTACTTGATACACTCCAGTAGTCAAGTAAGAAGAACTTTCCTCAAAGAGCCCCAGCACTTTTTTCTCGGTAAATCTACACATACTAGGCGGACCACAAATTTTACCTTCCCAATCTAGGAGCGATGCTCGAGCCATCAATCCTTCTCCAGTGGAATTACACTTCCCAGACAAATCGAACTGGGGCATCACCCCAGAATCATTTCCTTCTCGCTCAAGGGGCAGCTCCCTGAGGTTTCAAAGCAAATAGTTCAAATTGTGGCATCACCCCAGGTTCATTCTCTTTCGCCTAAAGAGGCAGTACCCCGAACCATCAATCCTCCTCTAGTAGAATTACATTTCTTAAACAACTTAAAACTGGGGCATCTCCCCAGATTCCTTTTGTTCATTCAAGGGGTAGTTCCCCAACAACCTTCAAATCACCTCCAAACTGGGGCATCTCCCCAGATTTCTTTTGTTTTAGCCAATTTCCAAGAATCCCTCCAATCATGTCAAACTGGGGCATCACCCTATGTTTCTCCTTTCTCAATCGAGGGGACGATTCCCCATGATCTTCCTCTTACCGTCAAGGGGATGATTCCCCAAAATTCTCTAAAATCATGTCAAACCGGGGCATCACCCCATGTTTCTCCGTTCGCAATCAAGGGGGGGATTCCCCATGTCTCTCCTCCTATAGTCACAGGGGATGATTCCCCGAGATTCTTTCAAGAACCTTCAAACTGGGGCATCTCCCCAGATTTCTTTTATTCTGGCCTTTCCCCAAGATTCTTTCAAACCATCTCAAACTGGGGGGCATCTCCCCAGGTTTCTTCTGTTCCATGTCAAGGGGCAATTCCCCAAGAACTTTCAATTATGTCAAACTGGGGCATCGCCATGAACCTTGAAGTCCAGTAAGTTAAGGTTGGACGAGACACCCTATTAGCTCCCCCAACCTTTGCATTTCCTGCCAGCAGTGAGTTAATTTGGACGAGACGTCCTGTTAGCTCCCCCAACCTTTGCATTTCTTGCCAGCAGTGAGTTAATTTGGACGAGACGTCCTGTTAGCTCCCCCAACCTTTGCATTTCCTGCCAGCAGTGAGTTAATTTGGATGAGACGTCCTGTTAGCTCCCCCCAACCTTTGTATTTCATGTCAACAGTGAGTTAATTCGGACGAGACGTCCTGTTAGCTCCCCCTAATCTTTACTTTCCATTCGCCTATTCAGGCATTCTTTCCCGTCTGATGGCCTATCAAGGCATCCTTTATCTTCCAGTCGCCTATCAAGGCATCCTTTATCTTTCCAGCCGCCTATCAAGGCATCCTTTATTTTCCAGTCGCCTATCAAGGCATCCTTTATTTTCCAGCCGCCTATCAAGGCATCCTTTATCTTTCCAGCCGCCTATCAAGGCATCCTTTATTTTCCAGCCGCCTATCAAGGCATCCTTTATTTTCCAGCCGCCTATCAAGGCATCCTTTACCTTTCCAGCCGCCTATCAAGGCATCCTTTATTTTCCAGCCGCCTATCAAGGCATCCTTTACCTTTCCAGCCGCCTATCAAGGCATCCTTTATTTTTCAGTCGCCTATCAAGGCATCCTTTATTTTCCAGCCGCCTATCAAGGCATCCTTTATCTTCCAGTCGCCTATCAAGGCATCCTTTATTTTCCAGCCGCCTATCAAGGCATCCTTTATCTTCCAGTCGCCTATCAAGGCATCCTTTATTTTCCAGCCGCCTATCAAGGCATCCTTTATTTTCCAGTCGCCTATCAAGGCATCCTTTATCTTCCAGTCGCCTATCAAGGCATCCTTTATTTTCCAGCCGCCTATCAAGGCATCCTTTATCTTTCCAGCCGCCTATCAAGGCATCCTTTATCTTCCAGCCGCCTATCAAGGCATCCTTTATCTTCCAACCGCCTATCAAGGCATCCTTTATCTTCCAGTCGCCTATCAAGGCACCCTTTATCTTCCAGTCGCCTATCTAGGCATCCTTTATTTTCCAGCCACCTATCGAGGTACCCTTTACTTTTCAATCGCCCACGAGGGCAACCTTTACTTTCCAGTCTACTGGGGGTCAATCCTGATCTCATTACCTCCTGTTAATTAAAAGACAATTTTTCCCTGTCCATTCAAAAAAAAAAAAGAAAAGAAGAAAGAAGAAGAAGAGAAGAAGAGAAACGGAAGTGGAGAATGCTCGTTTTAAGAAAAAGAAAAGTCACACTGACTCGTGATTGCCCACACCATCAGTCGCTATACTGATCAAGAGGTCCCACTTGGCCCCCTACATCGGTGTTCATATCTTTACTTCCTTTTCACTTCAAAAACATAGAAGCTTCGTGTTTCTTTTGTGAAAAAGAAGTAAAGAGGGGCATCTGTGAACACCTTTTTTGGTCCGGTCCAAGTGGAATAAATATTTTTTATACTGAATTCCAATTCAGAGTGGTCAAATTCGAGTAGAATGGCTCCAGAATAATCAGAATCGAGCGAAATAACTCAGAATGAAGCTTTTCCAAGTGAAATACAGCCCTGTTGGAGGCAAATCCGATTGGAACGACTCAAAAATGATCACATCTGAACAGGATAACTCAGGTTAAAGCATTTCCGAGTGGAATACAGCCCTGGTGGAGATAAATCCGAGTGAAAAAACTCAAAAAAGAGTCAAATCCGAGTCAAAATGAAGCATTTCCGAGTGGAATGACTCAAAAATGATGAAATCCGAGTGGAATCACTCAGAATGAGTCATTCCGAGTGAAAAAACCCCCTGTTGAAGTTGAATCCGAGTAGCATCACTCAGAATGAGTAAAATCTGAGTGAAATATGCTCCTGTTGGATCAAATCCGAGTGGAACTACTCAGAATGGAGCAAATCCGAGTAGAACTACTCAGAATGAGTCAATTCCGAGTGGAAAGCTTCCCTGTCAGAGCCATTCCGAGTGAAGAAATTCAAATTACTAATTCTGAGTGTGAAGAAGTTTATTTCCGAGTGAAAAATAGCCAAAATTGCAATTTCCGAGCCATTTCAGTCGGTTCCGTGTTAATGGTCACTCGGATTGGGGGAGAGGAAGTGAAGTCCGAGCCAGGTACTCTCCAAATCAATTTCCGAGTGTTTCTCTTTGATTTTCAATCGGCTCTATGTCCTCTTTTACATTTTCCCGAGTCAAATTTTACCAACACCAAATCCCCTCCGTGTCATCTTTTACACCTTTCCGAGCCATGTTTCAATTCCGAGTCACACTTCACACATTTCAGTCGGTTCCGAGTCGTTGGTGGTTCGGATTGTGGAGAGGAATTTAGGAACCGAGTGAGAAGTGATTCACTCGATTCTGACTGAATGTTCCGAGTGACACATCAACATGATTTCACTTGGTCTTTTGCACTCGGATCCAGGAGGCAAAATGAGGACTGACCCCTTTTCTCACCCGGAGTCGATTCTAACCATGGTTGAACACTGACTGACGGATTAAGCCGAGCCATTTTCACTCGGCATTCCACCATTTCACTCAGTTTTCCACATCCTCTCTCAGATTTTCAACATCCTCTCTCAGAATTTCAAAATCCCACTCGGATTACAATATTTTCTCTTGGTTTTCTACATCCTCTCTCAGATTTCACCATGTTCACTCGGATTTCACCATTCTAACTCGGATTTCAATATCCTCACTCGGAATTCCACTATCCTCACTCGGATTTCCAACATTTTCACTCGGATTTCCATAATTCTCACTTGGAATTCTTCCATTCTCACTCGGATTCCCACCAGGACCCCCTGTTAGACCGTGCTGACTTGGATTCCACCACCCAAGTGGATCCAGGAATCCTGGGGGTGGCAGACAAGTGGGAAACAGGGGTGGAAGTGGGGGGAATTAAAAATTCCCACCCAGTAGTTGTCCCCCACTTCACTCTGAGTGGAGGCCTGAGCTGGCATTCCACTCGGAAGTGGAAGCCTGAGCTGGCCTTCCACTCAAACCAGCCTATAAATAGGCAAGGGGGAGGGCATTCAAGGGGGAAGGCTTCAGAGGAAGCATTCAGAGGAAGAAAACTCTGCCCAAAAATCCTTCGTGCTCTCTTCTCTCTCACACTAATTCTTCTCTTCTTCTCCTTCCATCACTTCTCACTCTACATACACCCTCTCTCCCACCGTACTCTCCCTTTCCTCTCCCCCTCTAAAGACCAAACCACACACACACACCTCACGTCACTTCAATCCGTCTCCTCAACCCATACACCGTCCAGCTTTCTCTCTCTTCTCCTTCCAACTCACACCACATCGTCTAAGCCAGCTCCACACCGTCCAGAATCCCTCTCCTTTGTTTCCACTCGGATTTGCACCGTTTCACTCGGATTTTTACTGTTTCAGTCAAATTTTCACTGTTTCACTCAGTTTCTGCTATTTCCACTCGGTTTTCCTCAATTTCACTCAGAATTTTCCCATTCCACTCGGTTTTTACCATTTTTTACTCGGTTTTCCTTAATCTCACTCGGTTTTATGCTTTTCTCACTCGGTATTTCATTTTTTAACTTGGTTTCTTCCATTTCCACTCGGTTTTTCCCATTTTCACTTGGTTTTTTCCCTCTTTCTCATATGGTTTTCTCTTCTTCCCCTTAGTTTTTGCTCATTTTTCCTCTGTTTTCCAAACTTATTGTGGAAAATAAATGCTTCCTATGGTTTCTTTCAAATCTAAATAAAAATTAAAAAAAAGGGAAACAAATCTTTTCTAAAACAGTGTAGTACGGGAGCACTCCCGTCTACACAACCTCTTTAGGATTCATACACGTGCGAAGAACTTCGCCTTGTATGAGTTCCCCGTCTCAATGACATCCACCATCATTTCCCAAGTCTTTTCCTAAAAGAACAACACTCAGAACTACGTAACCCTGATTTCTTGATAATTCAAGAATACGTAGGAGCAGGACTTTAACTCCTGTCGGGCCCATCTTTCTTATTTCCCTTTACTGATTTATTTCCTTGCTTTTTGCGTTTCTTTCGTGTTGTTACTTTTTGTCGTTTCCGTGAAAATCAATTTAGACGTGACGTCTTGTTGATTTCCCCCTAGTTTTTGTTCAAACCCCGCCACAATTCGTAGGGAAGGGATACTTAGGACGGGACGTCCCACTTATCTCTTTCCTATCCCGGTCTTTTTTATTCAAGGATGTATAATTTAGGCGTGACGCCTTATTAGCATTCTCTTCCATTCTCTGTCTTATATCGAAGTTGAGTTTAATTCGGATGAAACGTCCCATTGACCTCGCTTCGACATTCTATGTTTGTACAGTTCTCTCACTCCATTCTGTCATTTTTTTAAAAATAAAAAATACAACAATAAAAGGGAAGAAACAAACCATTTTTTTAAGGCTATTTATGTTGCGCATTTTCAATCTTGGTACTGTTTTCGGACAGGCGATGTAGGGTGCTAATACCTTCCCTACTCGTAACCGACTCCCGAACTTGAATCTCAATTTTTAACCAGTGCTTTACTGAACCTAGTTTTTTCCAATGTTTTTCCTATAAATAAAAACGTTGGTGGCGACTCCCTGTTTCATTTCACCCATTTTCTCTCTTTCTCGCCGCGCCGTCGCGATTCAGGTTGCGACAACAATTCAAGGTAAGGGGGAGTGAGATAAGAGTATAATATGAAAAGACATAAGAATAATGAGAGGAGTCCCCTACTCCTTTTAAATTTAATAATATTATTATTTTAAAATATTAACTTTTTAACTTAATAATTTTAATAAATTTTAAATTAAATATCCGGTTTAACTAACTCTAACATACCTATGCAAGGACTTGGACCATTATGACCTATATGGACTGGACTATACCTATGCAAGGACTTGGACCATTATGACCCATACGGACTGAACTATACCTATGCAAGGACTGGATTATATGGACTTACATATACCTATGTGAGGAATTGACCAAAATGACTCAAATTGACTATATTAATAATCATTAAATTTTATATTATGATATGTATTAATGATATTTAATTGATTTGATTATGATTGATTGATTGATGATATTTAGTTGTGATTGATATTGCTTGATTTTGATTAATGATATTGTAATGTGGAGTTTGAGCATATAGCGAGCATGACGGAAAGCTAAAATTCAGTAAGAATTTCTTACCTTACTCTTTAAATTTTATTATCTTTTATTCCTTCTTAGAAATTATTTTTATTAACTTTATTTTCAATATTTAGAATAAAAAAATTAGTATTTATTTTAGAAAGAAAACATTTTATGAGAATTTATTTAATTAAATCTTGAGTTAAAGAAAAATTTTGTAATGTTAAGTATTTTTGGTTAATAATTATTCTCTTTTAATAAAACAAATTTTTTTTAAAAGAAAATTATTTTATTCCAACTTAATAACTAAAGATATTTAGAAATAATTCAGATTCCTAAATTTGATTTTGTTAAGATTTAATTTGAGAAAGATTATGTAAAGTTTTATATGATAAAGTTTTTAGATATTTAAGGCTTAGAAACTCAATTTCAGTGAGATTTGAAAACTGTACCAAATTTATTTCTGTAGGACAGAAATTTAGAGAATTGAGAAAATGTACAGTTTATTGAAATGATATTGTAAACCTTTAAGGGATTTAATAATTGAGTTTCTAAAAGCCTTAACCAACTCAATATGCGAGTAGTTCATACATCATGAATCATTAAAGTGAAATGAAATAATATTGTCTGGGGACGGATTATAGAAACCGAGGATACATTAGAGGAGGCTTAATTACGAGCCTTGGGATGAGAGGGTGTGAAAGGGTGCTTCAGGGGACCTGGGGTAGCTCCCTAGTGTCGGGTACTTTCACAATAAAAACTTTCTCAATCTGACTAGTCTCTAAGTGTTTCCATGCCAGTTGAGCTGTTCATATTATTATTATCCAGACTTATGGAACAGTGTAAACTCCTGGTTGGCCCAGTGCAAATTAAAATTTAAGGGCCCACATATATACGTAAGTTATGATGAAGATATTGCATAACATTTATACTTCATAATTAATTGTGTATGTGATTGTGATTGATATTATTATGTATTGGTTTGTGAAAACCCTTTGTTGCTTATGTCTTATTCGGAAATATTATATTCTGTTTCTCACTCCTTTTTCCGTGTTTTTGTTTCACATGTTTTAAATTGATGGTTCAGAGGGAAGGATAGAAGAATATCGGCAGTAAATATAGCACGTTCTAGAAAGGGAGCTCGGTATGAATACCGTGGTCCAATGAATAAATAATGTTAATAAGTAACTGCTTCTGGGCCATGGAGTTTCCTCTCTTTCTTATAATGTTTAATGTTTATTTTCTTCGGATGAATGTACAAATACTTTATAAAGTTTAATAATATTTGTGAGGTATTTCAGAAATAATGTATATAATTTATTCCGATAGTTTCTTTTTAACAATCATATCTTTAAAAAAAAATTACGAGTTTTTTAGAATTTATTAAGGTGTAATAGAGGGTGTTACAAAGTGGTATTAGAGCAGTTAATCCAATAGGCCTGGGGAAAAGGTCTATCTTGCTTTGTCTGTAAACTCTGTATAGGTGATAGAGAAAAGAATATATGACTTGGTAGTAACTGTGATTGATGTGACAAATCTCAGTTACTCTGAAACAGGAAACTAATGGCTGGAAACGATCTTGCTGGAGTTGTAGAACGCTTAATCAATGCAATGGGAGCACGTGAAGGTCAAGGTAACGATGCCTTGAGAAGGCTGGACCTATTCGAAAAGCGCAATCCACCTCGTTTCAAGGGAGGATATAACCCTGATGGAGCACAAATCTGGATTCGAGAGATAGAGAAGATTTTTCGAGCATTGCAATGTAATGAAGCTGATAAGGTAGTCTTCGCTACTTATGCCTTATCTGAGGATGCCGAACATTGGTGGGATAGCATGCTTAGACAATTTGAAGTCAATGACATGGAGATCACTTGGGATTATTTCAAGGATATGTTTCTGGAGAAATACTTTCCAGCTGATGTTAAAGAGAAAAGACAATTCGAATTCCTGTCGCTGATCCAAGGAAATATGACCGTTGGAGAGTACGCATCTAGGTTTGAAGAGCTATCTCGTTTTCATTCTCATTATAATGATGCTACTAATGAAAGAGATCGGTGTGCAAAGTTTGTAAATGGATTGCGGCCAGAAATTAAGGAAGCTATACGAATGCAGGAAATCCATAAATTTTCTGTATTGGTAAATCGCTGTAGGATCTTTGAAGAAGATCATAAGGATAGAATGACCAAAAGTCATGAGCCCATTCACAACGCAGGAGAAATGAGAAGTGGAGGACCTCACCATCACCAAAGAAGAGACTTCAGAAGGAATAAGCTTTACCAAGCGCCATTTTGTCGGTTTGGAGCAGCATCTGTTCCTAACAGACCCCAAGCTTCAACTGGAAGCTATTACCCAACATCTGCACCAAATTTTAAATGTTTTATCTGTGGAGGACCCCATTTGAAAAGGGATTGTCCTAAAAACACTTATGTTTGTTTTAAGTGTAACAAACCAGGTCATCACATCAAGGATTGCCCAGAGATGAAGAGAGAAAACCCTGAAGCTGCAAGTACAAGCATAAATACTCAAGGAGGCGCGCACAGTGCAGTCGGAAGGCCGAAGGCAAAAGGAAAGGTTTTTGCAATCACTGGAGAAGAAGCATCTCATGCTGATTCCATGGTGGAAGGTAAGTGTATCATTAATAAGATTTCTTTAACTGTTATGTATGACTTAGGTGCATCACATTCCTTTATTGCCAATGACTGTGTAGAAAAACTAAAATTACCTGTGATAGAACTGCCATTTGACTTATCTGTATATACTCCTGGAAACAATCCCATTGTCACTTCTAAAGCCTGTTGGAAATGCCCTATTGTCATAAATGGTAGGGACTTTAAAGCTAATCTTTTCTGTTTACCCCTTTCTGGCTTAGAAGTTATTATTGGGCTAGATTGGTTGTCTGACAATCATGTTCTAATAGATTGTCATAATAAAACCATAATGTTTAAAGAACCAGTGAATTTGAATCCTGAGGATTCGAGATTTCTAACCGCCAACCAAGTGAGTGCCTCTTTAAAAGGAGGGGCTCAAGGATTCATGCTATTGCTTTCAACGAAAGGAGAGCAAGAATCAAAAATCAAAAATCTGTCGGTTGTATGTGAATTTCCTGACGTTTTTCCTTAAGATATCCCTGGTTTACCCCCAGAAAGAGATATGGAATTTTCCATTGATCTAGTACCTGGAGTTGGACCTATTTCAATTGCACCATACCGAATGTCACCTCTAGAATTAGCAGAGTTGAAGAAACAACTTGAAGAGATGATAGAGAAGCAGTTTATACGACCCAGTGTATCCCCCTGGGGTGCACCAGTGTTGTTGGTTAAGAAGAAGGATGGTAGCATGAGGTTGTGTGTAGATTATCGACAACTGAACAAGGTGACAATCAAGAACAGATATCCTCTGCCAAGGATTGACGACTTGATGGATCAGCTGCGTGGTGCCACGGTGTTCTCCAAAATTGATTTGAGGTTTGGATACCATCAAATAAGGGTAAAGAAAGAAGATGTACCAAAAACTGCTTTTAGAACACGCTATGGCCATTACGAATATCTAGTAATGCCTTTTGGTGTAACTAATGCACCAGCCGTATTCATGGATTACATGAATAGGATTTTTCATCCATATCTAGATAAATTTGTAGTGGTGTTCATTGATGATATATTAGTGTACTCTAAAAGCAGAGAAGAACATGTTGAACATTTGAAGGTCGTGTTGGAAATCCTGAAAAAGAAGCAACTATATGCAAAGCTGTCGAAGTGTAAATTTTGGTTGGAAGAAGTGAACTTTTTAGGACATGTAATTAGTCAAGGAGGAATAGCTGTAGACCCTTCCAAGGTGGAAGCAATTTTAAAATGGGAGAGACCAACCACAATCACTGAGATTAGAAGTTTCTTGGGTTTGGCTGGATACTATAGGAGATTCATTGAAGGATTTTCAAAGTTAGGATACCCACTGACCAAGCTAACACGGAAAGGAGAACCTTTTGTGTGGACGACACAATGCGAGAATAGTTTTCAAGAGCTGAAAGATCGACTTACTTCTGCGCCGGTGTTAGTACTCCCTGATCCACATCGAAGTTTTGAAGTTTACTGTGATGCGTCTAAACAAGGACTAGGAAGTGTACTCATGCAAGACAAGAAGGTTGTAGCCTATGCGTCGCGCCAATTAAGACAACATGAGATTAACTACCCTACCCATGACTTAGAGTTAGTCGCTGTAGTTTTTGCCTTAAAGATTTGGAGGCATTATCTATACGGTGCAACATTCGATGTGTTTAGTGATCATAAGAGTCTCAAGTATTTATTCGACCAAAAGGAGTTAAACATGAGGCAACGGAGATGGATGGAGTTCTTAAAGGATTACGACTTTGAGTTACAGTACCATCCTGGAAAAGCGAATGTAGTAGCTGATGCTTTGAGTCGAAAGTCTCTACATGCATCCATAATGATGATTAAAGAGATGGAATTAATAGAGAACTTCAGAGATCTTAACCTAGCAGTAAAGGTTAATGCTAACAGCTACAGATTAGGAGCATTGCAAGTGACAAATGAATTCCTGAGGCAAGTTTTAGAGGCTCAACGAGATGATGAATTCCTACAAGAAAAGAAAGAACTTTTGAAACAAGGAAAAGAAGTCGAGTTCAATGTAAGAAATGACCAATTACTGAGGTATAAAGATCAAGTATGTATCCCTGATCAAGAGGAGTTGAGGAAAGCAATTCTGGAAGAAGGACACAAAAGTTATATGAGCATTCATCCCGGAGCTACTAAAATGTATCAAGATTTGAAGAAGTTATTTTGGTGGCCTGGAATGAAGAAAGCAGTGGCAGAGTACGTGGCTGCATGTCTAATTTGCCAGAAGGTTAAAGTAGAACACCAAAAACCCCCTAGAATGCTACAATCAATGGAAATACCGGAATGGAAATGGGATGGAATTACCATGGATTTTGTGACTTCTCTACCCAAAACTCCATTAGGACATGATTCAATATGGGTAATAGTTAATAGACTAACAAAGTCTGCCCACTTTATTCCCATCAACATTCGTTACTCTATGGAGAAGCTGGTAAAATTATACATCGAGGAGATTGTGAGATTGCATGGAATTCCTTCAAGTATCATTTCTGATCGGGACCCTCGTTTTACATCACAATTCTGGAAGAGCTTACACAAGGCTTTGGGAACAAGACTGCGTTTAAGTTCAGCATATCATCCTCAGACGGATGGACAATCAGAAAGAACAATCCAATCTCTAGAGGACTTGTTACGAGCTTGTGTGTTAGAGCATAAAGGAAGTTGGAATCAATTCTTACCATATGTGGAGTTTACCTACAACAACAGTTTCCATGCTAGCAATGGCATGGCACCTTTTGAAGCATTATATGGAAGAAAATGTAGGACCCCGCTATGTTGGTTTGAGACTGGTGAAAACTTGATGCTAGGACCAGAGTTGGTACAACAAACCACGGATAAAATCAAAATAGTTCAGGAAAAGATGAAGGCAACACAGAGCAGGCAGAAAAGTTACTATGACAAAAGAAGAAAACCGCTCGAATTTCAAGAAGGCGATCATGTATTCTTGAAAGTCACACCTATGACTGGGGTCGGTCGGGCAATGAAATCTCGAAAACTAACTCCTAGATTTATCGGTCCATACCAAATAATTCATAAAGTTAGTCCCCTTGCCTACCAAATAGCATTACCACCTTTTCTTTCTAATATCCATAATGTTTTTCATGTGTCAAACTTACGAAAGTATATATCTGATCCTACACATGTTATTGAACCTGATGTCATACAAGTTAAAGATAATCTTACATATGATGCACCACCTGTTAGAATAGGTGACAGAAGAATAAAACAATTAAGAGACAAGACAATTCCGCTTGTAAAGGTTATTTGGAGTGAAACGATAGGAGAAGATGCTACATGGGAACTAGAAACTGAGATGAAAGAGTCTTATCCTTATTTGTTTTACTGATTAATGTAAATTTTGAGGACGAAATTTTCTAAGGGGAGTAGAGTTGTAACACCCCTATTTTTATTTTTATATTAAAATTTTGAAGGAATTAAATTATGGTTCTTTAGAACTTTTTAACCTACGTATTATTTATGATTTTTTGGAATTTTTTGGAATTTTGGAATTTTTTTAATAAAATAATATTTTTTTAAATAATTTTAAATTCATATAAGTGACTTAAATTAAAAATATTTATAAGAAAATGAATTTAAATTATAAGAAAATTTTCTAAAATCCGTTTCAAGTAGACTTATCTAAAAATTATCGGTTTGAGAAAAATCTTGATTTTTTCCAATCGTTAAAAAATTGGAAACGTATCAATAAATTTTTATTAACAGAAAATTTTAGATTTTTAAAATTTCAGCTTTATATTACTTATTATAAAATTAGTGAGGACTGATATAATATCACTAAATTTCAAAAAGGACTCATTTTGAATATTTAAAATATACCGAGTGAAGGGTTACTATTTGACTTAATAATTTTGCCGACAATTACTATGCAAATCACTATGCATGTATGAAATTTTCAAAAGATGCACAGTAACCTGAAATAAAAAATTCAAAAATGCATAGTACTTTTATATTAAAATAATAGAATACATAGTAAATGTTTTTCCTATAAATACCGAAGGATTTCTTCTTTAGAATTCACAATTTCAGATTAAGTTTTCTTAATATAGTAGTGCTAGTGAGATAGTGGTGGAAGTGAGAGAGAGAAGAAAAGTTTTTGGAGAGAAGGTTCTGCTAAAATCCTAAGGTAAGAATACTTCTCTTTTATATTTTTTGGGTTATTTTTATATCGTTTTTAGAAATCTGTTATTATACTAGAAATAATATTATTTTAAGTTACTATTCTGCATAGTAAATACTATTTCAATAGTAAATTACTATTTCAATAGTAAATTACTATTCGAATAGTAAATTACTATTTACTGTTACTATTTACCGTTACTATTCATGATTTACTATTTACTGTTACTATTCATGTTTACTATTTACTGTTACTATTCACGTTTTACTATTTACTGTTACTATTCACGATTTACTATTCACTATTCACTATTTACTATTTACTATTCAAAATTTACCATTTCTGTTTTAAGTAGTAATCTTAATCTTCGTCTTATGCTTATACTGAAATAAGATTGGTATTAATATTTCTAGAAATCGGAGGCGCAAAGCAAATCCATTTTGGGTAACGATTCAAGGTAAGGGGGAGTGAGATAAGAGTATAATATGAAAAGACATAAGAATAATGGGAGGAGTCCCCTACTCCTTTTAAATTTAATAATATTATTATTTTAAAATATTAACTTTTTAACTTAATAATTTTAATAAATTTTAAATTAAATATCCGGTTTAACTAACTCTAACATACCTATGCAAGGACTTGGACCATTATGACCTATATGGACTGGACTATACCTATGCAAGGACTTGGACCATTATGACCCATACGGACTGAACTATACCTATGCAAGGACTGGATTATATGGACTTACATATACCTATGCGAGGAATTGACCAAAATGACTCAAATTGACTATATTAATAATCATTATATTTTATATTATGATATGTATTAATGATATTTAATTGATTTGATTATGATTGATTGATTGATGATATTTAGTTATGATTGATATTGCTTGATTTTGATTGATGATATTGTAATGTGGAGTTTGAGCATATAGCGAGCATGACGGAAAGCTAAAATTCAGTAAGAATTTCTTACCTTACTCTTTAAATTTTATTATCTTTTATTCCTTCTTAGAAATTATTTTTATTAACTTTATTTTCAATATTTAGAATAAAAAAATTAGTATTTATTTTAGAAAGAAAACATTTTATGAAAATTTATTTAATTAAATCTTGAGTTAAAGAAAAATTTTGTAATGTTAAGTATTTTTGGTTAATAATTATTCTCTTTTAATAAAACAAATTTTTTTTTAAAAGAAAATTATTTTATTCCAACTTAATAACTAAAGATATTTGGAAATAATTGAGATTCCTAAATTTGATTTTGTTAAGATTTAATTTGAGAAAGATTATGTAAAGTTTTATATGATAAAGTTTTTAGATATTTAAGGCTTAGAAACTCAATTTCAGTGAGATTTGAAAACTGTACCAAATTTATTTCTGTGGGACAGAAATTCAGAGAATTGAGAAAATGTACAGTTTATTGAAATGATATTGTAAACCTTTAAGGGATTTAATAATTGAGTTTCTAAAAGCCTTAACCAACTCAATATGCGAGTAGTTCATGCATCATGAATCATTAAAGTGAAATGAAATAATATTGTCTGGGGACGGATTATAGAAACCGAGGATACATTAGAGGAGGCTTAATTACGAGCCTTGGGATGAGAGGGTGTGAAAGGGTGCTTCAGGGGACCTGGGGTAGCTCCCTAGTGTCGGGTACTTTCACAATAAAAACTTTCTCAGTCTGACTAGTCTCTAAGTGTTTCCATGCCAGTTGAGTTATTCATATTATTATTATCCGGACTTATGGAACAGTGTTGATCCGGTCTGGATACCGGCCCCCATTCTTGTGACGTCAGACTGACCTCATATAAGGAAAACCGGTGTCTTGGTTCAACGTTACCACACCGGATATCCGATGTCTGACCGTCCGTCCTCATCTCACGACTGCATCATTTATTTTCTCCATAACGGTTCTTTGTTCGTTTTCACAGGACATTTATATAACTGTTGGCTTTTCAGTCACAGTAAGATAAGAGCCCCTAATAACTTATCAGCGAAGACACTGTATGTAGCAAAATATGTCACGTCAATAGCCTCAGAAAACAAGTGGATGTGTCAGCAGATTATGCGGAAAAGGTGATTATCCTCCCCTCTTCCTAGAGGATCGTACTCTGATAATTGACCTACCCTTCTGACACATTCTGAAAGTTGAGCCACCCTGATTGACATAATATACACGCTATCAGAGCTAAGGGACCCACCTGTACCCAACGACTCATTTTCTTACGTACAACTACAAATAGCTCATTTCAACACACATGCATGGTATTGTTGTTCTATCTCATACTTTACTGTTACTTCGCTTGAGCATTCACTGAGTTCTTATACTCTTCTAACTTGAGCGTCGGAGAATCTTCGCAGGTGGCACCACCTTTCGCCCCCCTACAACGCGAAACGTTGGTGTGAAGGATCTCCAGGACAACAAGACCGGCCTCTCCCACTGAGAGACCGGATTAATACATCGGATACACACTGTCCCGGTGTGCAAACCCTAAAAACACCTATATTCTTGTGGCTGGTCCCACACCGGATATTAGACCCCGGTCCAGACCAGTTCATTGGCACGCCCGGTGGGACTCGTTAGAGTTATTCCCATTTTCGCAGAAGTTTGGTTGTCACGATGGAAGGCGACGGGAGAGATTTCGTGGATGGTCACGTGGAGGATGTGACCCATCAACAGGCTGGAAGGAGACTCATCTTCGAGTCCCCTGTAACTCAAACCCGGAGGATGGTGCAAGTGCAGACGCCTGACCCTCGCGATGAGGTTATCAGGCAACTCAGGGAGGAGCTGATGGAGTTGAAGCGGGAGAGAGGAGGAGCTGGGGACAGAGTAGCATCTCATACAGAGGATGCTCATCATGCATCAGCGAGGGATAGATCTACAACCCTCCAGTATTCGAAGATCCCCACGTATGAAGAGAGGGAGCAGACGCAGGACTCTGGTGATAGAGTCAGTACCAGGAGAAGGGAGCAGGCGGTGGTGACTTCAGGGACGTACAAGCTCAGTGTCTCTTTCTCAAGAAGGCTGATGAGCATTATCATCCCAAAACATTTGCAAACAACTCAGCCACTGTCGATCGGGAAGTATAATGGAGAGACCGACCCTACTAAGCATTTGGATGCTTATGTTTATGAAGCTATGTATTTGGGAGCAGACGAAGATGTTATGTGCAGAATATTCCCAAGAACGTTGACGGAGGAGGCTCTCAGCTGGTTTAAAAGTCTACCCTCAGGATCTATAGATTCTTGGGAGGAAATGGCTGCTGCATTTGAAAGCCATTTTGTCATCTCTAGGGATATCCCAAGGACTTCTCACACCCTGGCCCAGATAAGGCAGGGAGAAACTGAAACTCTTAAGGAGTTCTTGAAAAGATTTTATAAGGAGGCAGCGTTGGTCCCCAACCTCACGGAGGCCATACAACTCCATATTGTAGTGGAAGCTCTTCAGCCTGGTTCAGCCTTTGCCCTATCTTTGGCAAAGAGCCCCCCTACAACGTTTGAGGAGTTTCGAAGGAAAGCTTCCAAGTACGTGGGCATAGAGATGCATCTGGAGGCAACTGCAACAAGAATGAAGCCTTCTGCACCCACTCAGCAGCCACGGAGAGAAAAGGAGAGAGTGAGGCCTGAGAAGCATGCCTTTAGAGAAGACTTTGTGAACGCTCGTCCGCATCCACGAGATAGGCGTGTATCATCATTCGACAACTATGCTCCGTTGAACGCCAGGCATTCACAAATCATGAGGGAGGTTGGATGGCCAACGCTGAACGTCTTTGGTATAAGGAAGCCAGCTCCAGTCAAGAGGGGTGGTAACCCACGTAAATATTGCACGTTCCATGAGCAAACAGGGCACAATACTGATGAGTGCAAAGCGTTAAAAAACACGGTGGAAACTCTTCTTCGGGAAGGAAAGCTGAAGCAGTATTTGTTTAAGGAGAAATCTATGGACGAGCCTCAGAGGATGGAGAAAAGGAATAGAGATCCTGATGATGAGGATGATAATAAACGTAACCCAGCAAGGAAGTTCACTGCTGCTGAGAAGCAGAAGGGAGTAGTGATTGCTGAAGGCGCCCAACAAAATAACATGCCCCAGCAGCAGAGGCAGGGTAGACGAGAAGTGATTGAGATGATAGCTGGAGGATTTACGGGAGGAGGAGCATCAATCACAGCACGGAAGAATCACCACAGGATGATTCTGTCTGTCCAGGGCAAGCCGAGGGATAACCGCCCTTTCAGGGACGGTATGACAGCCCCGACGGTGTCATTTACTGATGATGATTTTGGCCCAACAATTCCAGGAGGTGATGATGCGGTAGTTATCGTGGCAGTCATAGCCAACAAGGATGTCAAGAGGATCCTCGTCGATCAGGGAAGTTCTTGTGATGTTATCTTTTATAATTATTTCAAACGAATGGGTTTCAATGATGCAGATTTACAACCCTACACACAAGAACTCACAGCGTTTAATGGAGCCAAGAAACCCACCAAGGGGTACCTTGACACTTTGATTTCTTTTGAAGGGGAGCCTGGTGCGAGAACGGTCAAGTCAAGAATTCTGGTGATTGACGTGGAATCCCCATACAACGGTATCATAGGCCGTCCAACACTGAACGTGATGGAAGCAATTGTATCCACTCCTCACCTCTTGATCAAATTCATTGACAAGGACAACGGTGTGTCCTCTCTCCGTGGTGATCAGGAGATGGCTCGATATTGTTATAACCTGAGCCTCAACATGGTTAAGTTGGAAGCGTTCAACAAGAAGAGGAAGCTGAATGACGGAGGAACAGCGGCAGGGTCTGTCAGTCTCATTGACCTGGACCCCAGAGCGGAATTGAAGATTGATCCACTCAATCCCTCTAAGCCCACACCGGATGGTGGTTCCAGGGATGTTGTATTAGGAGATTCCCCAGAGAAGGTCACGCACATCAACGATAAGCTGGAGTTTGCTATGGAGCAACGCTTATTAACCCTTTTGCAGGAGTTCAAAGATCTTTTCGCATGGACAGCAGCAGACATGCCTGGGATGGACCCTGATTTCTGTTGCCACAAGCTTGCAGTGTATCCTGAAACAAGACCGGTGGCCCAGAAGAAGAGGAGGTTGGGACCAGAGAAGCAAAGGGCGGCTTGTGAGCAGACAGAGGAGTTGTTGAAAGCAGGCTTTATAAGGGAGATACGTTACTCATCTTGGCTTTCTAATGTGGTAATGGTGCAGAAGGCCAATGGCAAATGGAGAATGTGCACAGATTATGTGGATCTTAACCGTTGTTGCCCCAAGGATCCATATCCCCTGCCCAACATTGATCGCATGGTGGATGACTCATCTGGTTACCAGTACCTCAGTTTCATGGATGCTTATTCGGGGTATAACCAGATTCCGATGTGGGAAGGAGACCAGGAGAAAACTGCCTTCATCAATGACCGCGGTGTTTTCTGCTACACCGTTATGCCTTTTGGATTGAAGAACGCCGGCGCTACCTATCAACGCATGATTAACAAAGTCTTTGAAGGGATGCATACAAGGCTGGTCGAAGTTTATATTGATGATATTATCGCCAAAACACCCGCTGGAGGAGACCACATTGAAGATCTGCGCCAAGTCTTCACTAGGCTTCGGCAGTACAACATGAGGTTAAACCCCTTAAAATGCACCTTTGCCGTTCCAGCTGGGAAATTCTTGGGATTTATGTTGACCCAACAAGGCATTGAGGCTAACCCTGGGAAATGTCAAGCAATCCTGGACATGCAGAGCCCTAAGTGTCTGAGGGAGGTCCAATCGTTGAATGGGAAAGTGGCCGCTCTAGCTCGTTTCATGCCTAAGATGGCGCACAGGTCCCTCCCCTTGTATAAGGCGTTGAAGAAACACAAGAGTTTTGAATGGGGAGAGGAGCAAGAGCAAGCCTTCCAGCAGCTCAAGGCTGTTCTCTCGAGCCCACCAATTCTGGTTAAGCCTGACCCTGGTGAGACGTTAATCTTATACTTAGCAATCTCTGATGAAGCCCTAGGCGTGGCCTTGGTTAAAGAAACCCCTGAAGGGCAGAGGCCGGTGTACTTCACTAGTAAGACGTTTCAGGGAGCGGAAGGAAGATATCAAAAGATTGAGAAAGCTGCCCTAGCAGTCGTGTGGGCATCACGATGGTTGAGGCCCTATTTCCACGCACACCCAGTACTGGTGAGAACGGATTTGCCTCTCCGTTCAGTGCTCAGCAAGCCAGACCTCGCCGGAAGGATGATAAAATGGTCTATCGAGCTGTCTGAATTCGAAATTTCATATGAGCCTCGAGGAGCCATCAAGGCGCAAGTGTTGGCCGATTTTGTTGTGGAGATGACTGGGGTGGACCCGGCCACCCCTCGAGCGCATTGGACCATTTACGTTGATGGATCGTCGAACAGCAAAGGTTGTGGAGCAGGTGTGGTGGTAGAAAGTGATGATGGTGTGCACCTAGAAATTTCCCTCTGATTCAATTTCAAAACCTCCAACAACCAAGCTGAATACGAAGCATGCTTGGCCGGTCTCCGTGCGGCGATTGACATCGGAGCATCAGCCGTCACACTGTGTAGTGACTCCCAACTGGTGATCTCGCAGATCCACGGGGAGTACCAGGCAAAGGAGCCGCAACTTCAATTGTACTTGAATTGTGTTAATGAGTTGAAGGGAAGATTTGAGGTTCTAGAGTTCAAGCACGTGCCCAGAGAAGAAAACACCAGAGCGGACATCTTGTCTAGATTGGCAAGTACAAAGCAGCCCGACAGCACAACAACGGTAGTTCAAAGCACTTTGACATCACCTAGCATACCTTTGTACCCTTCTCTAAACGCTATCATGGTGAGTTATCCATATGAAGATTCTTGGGTCATTCCCTATATTCGCTATCTAGCTGATGGTCAACTTCCCACTGATGAGAAAGAGAGGAGACGAGTGAAGAGGGAGCTGCCATATTTTACTATGGTCGATGGTATTCTCTACAAAAGGGGATTTTCTGTCCCATATCTTTTGTGTTTAAGAGAGGACGAAGTTCAAGCGGTTTTGGAGGAGGTGCACGAGGGGCAATGTGGACACCATGCTGGGGGCCGAAGCTTAATGAGAAAAGTCCTCAGGGCTGGATATTGGTGGCCCACTGTGAAGCAGGATTCTGCAGATTTTGTCAAGAAGTGCGATGCTTGTCAGAAATTCTCTAATCTCCACCATACACCGGCCCAAGAGCTATCTTCATCTGCTGTGCCTTGGCCGTTCTACCAATGGGGCCTTGATATTTTGGGTCCATTCCCCACTGCGCCAGGAGGTATCAAATATTTGATCGTGGGGGTAGATTACTTCACCAAGTGGATCGAGGCAGAACCAGTAGTGTACATCACTTCTGCACGAACAAGACGTTTCGTGTATGAAAATATCATAGCTCGGTTCGGGGTGCCAGGGCGGATTGTGACTGACAACGGCACTCAGTTTACAGACAAAAAGTTCACGGATTTGCTTGAAGGACTGGGGATAATCCAGGTATTTTCATCTGTTGAACACCCCCAAACCAACGGACAAGCAGAGGTAACCAACCGAGAAGTGCTAAAGGGGTTGAAGAAACGTCTGGGAGAAGCGAAGGGAGGATGGACTGACCAGCTATGTCATGTTTTATGGGCATACCGCACTAC
Source organism: Clitoria ternatea (assembly GCA_037962975.1). Classification (NCBI taxonomy): domain Eukaryota; kingdom Viridiplantae; phylum Streptophyta; class Magnoliopsida; order Fabales; family Fabaceae; genus Clitoria; species Clitoria ternatea. Next base: position 268,138,184 of record CM075672.1, read on the forward strand.
GCCTCATTCTTCAACTAACGAATCCCCATACCGGCTGACGTACGGAGTTGAGGCGATGATTCCAGTGGAGTTACAAACAAGATCGACTCGTGTGGAGTATTTTTCAGCTGAAGATAACAACGCCAATTTGGCATCAGAACTGAACGTCCTCCAGGAGTTAAGGGAAAAGGCCTTCGTCAGAGATCAGGCAATAAAAGCAAAGGCAGCACTCTGGTATAATAAACGTGTCCAGTACAGAGCTTTCAACACCGGAGATCTTGTTTTGAGAAAGGCGAGTGTGGGGAATAAATTCGCCCACCAAGGGAAGCTAGCACCAACGTGGGAAGGTCCTTATAGAGTTTCTGAAGTGACTGGAAAAGGGTCATACCGATTGGAAGAGCTTGATAGAACTCCAATCCGCAACAAATGGAACACTCATAACTTACGTGTCTATTACAGCTAGTTGGTAAGATGGCGTGTACTCTTTTTCCTTACTTGAGTTTTTTCCCATTGGGTTTTCTCAAGAAGGTTTTAACGAGGCATGACCCCAACTACGCTTTTCATGTAATGTACTTACAATTTTAATGAGAACATATTTTAACTGCCCTATCATTCTCACATTTCTTATGTGTTATGATTTATAGCCGTAGTTAATACGCATACACTTCAGGACGGATGAACTCAACTACCAATTTTGTAGTTGATGATATAACTCCTCAAGGAACTGATGAAGACCCCTCAGGACGGATGATCTCAATCACACATCGTGTGTTTCGACGATGTAACTCCTTGAGGGGGAATGGGTTGTAGGGCTGGTCCTTTTTCAAGGCCACAAACCGAACCCCATTCGAAGACTACATGGGTTGTAGGGCTGGTCCTTCTTCAAGGCCACAAACCGAACCCCATTCGAAGACTACATGGGTTGTAGGGCTGGTCCTTCTTCAAGGCCACAAACCGAACCCTATTTGAATACTACATGGGTTGTAGGGCTGGTCCTTTTTCAAGGCCACAAACCGAACCCCATTCGAAGACTACATGGGTTGTAGGGCTGGTCCTTCTTCAAGGCCACAAACCGAACCCCATTCGAAGACTACATGGGTTGTAGGGTTGGTCCTTCTTCAAGGCCACAAACCGAACCCCATTCGAAGACTACATGGGTTGTAGGGCTGGTCCTTTTTCAAGGCCACAAACCGAACCCCATTCGAAGACTACATGGGTTGTAGGGCTGGTCCTTTTTCAAGGCCACAAACCGAACCCCATTCGAAGACTACATGGGTTGTAGGGCTGGTTCTTTTTCAAGGCCACAAACCGAACCCCATTCGAAGACTGCATGGGTTGTAGGGCTGGTCCTTTTTCAAGGCCACAAACCGAACCCCATGCGAAGGCTTGGGCGCAGTAGGCCAGTTCACACAGAAAACCGCGCTGAACCCCGAGTAACGGGCGCAGTAGGTTCAGGATTAGCCCTGATCCGAACCCCGTGTTGAAGGCTTGGATTGTAGGATTGCACCGAACTCCAAGTACGGTTAGTAGGATCGAACCGAACACCGTGTGAAGACTTGAGATGTAGGACCAAACCGAACCTCAAAAGAAAGGCGTAAAAGCTTACCCTTGTCAAAGCTATACTAAAATTCAAAGGCAATGTCCGTCCTCAGTTGTGGAACATCCACCCCGGAGCGGTTGAACGCTAACGTACCCGCTCTACATCTTCGAGGACAGATAAGCATTTCTATCTTTTTAAGAAGTGAAAAGGTAATCCTTGAGATAAACTTTCCCTTCCCAATGTACTTACACTTGGGGACAGGGCATGCTTTAACTTAATTGTCACTTATTCGTTACAATTTGTTATCTTAATCCGGTGTGATAAGTACGCTCTAAGCAGCTAGGTAACCACTCAGAACGGATTCGCAAAGCATTGAAAACAATAAAGTGTTTTGTATAACACTAAGTTATTCAGCAATCACACATTCGAGCAAGCAGTTGAAGAAAAGCAATAGTGAATTTTATTTTCAAAAATAAGAAAATATGCAGGTTACACAGTGTTTTAAAGCTGGAGCCGATCCCAGAACACGGCTATGAATGAAAGCATAAAATTAAGAGGCTGGCGCTTGATCCTCCGCAGTGGGCACTCCTGCCTTCTCCGTCTTGTCCTCCACTCCAGTTTGGGCACCTTCTTGTGCTTCAGCTTCAGAGGCAGCGGTGGACGTTGCTGGCTCCATACTTTGACCTTCTGGGAGGGGAGGCAGTTCGTACAGAGATTCACGGGGTTTATGGTGCGAGCCGTCCTTATGAACTTCGACAAGTCTTCCCCCATGGAATTCGAAGAACGGATCTAATCCGTACAGGTTCAGTTGCACTCCAGGGTTACGATAGTAGACTTGATGAAGGGCCAGGCCGAAGGATTCATACGCCACATTTTTGCATATCTCCAAGGCTTTGGAAGCCTTGGCCTTTGCTGCAGTTAGTTTTTTCTGAACCTTGGCAAAATCCTCTTTTGAAGGCCCAGCACTCGTACCACCCTTCTTGAGTTCATCAATTTGGGCTTGCATCTCTTTCCGAATGCTCTCCCACTCCCCAAGGTCCCTGTTGCGACGGTCCTCCATAATTTTGAGATCGTCAGCAAGCTTAGCCGATCTCTTCTTCTCCAGTTGTAATTCTTCTTCAAGGAGGGGTATGGATTTGCTCTTAGTTTGGAGGTCGGCAATTTCCCGCTCTAGGGCCTTGTTCGCAAAATGAACTTGGCTCGCCTCTTCAGTTTTCCTCTGGAGCGTTTCTTTAGTTTTCTTCAATTCTGACTCGATGCCCCTATGAACTTCAGCTTGCTTGGTTGCCCATTTCTCCTTCACCGCGAGTTCAGTCTCAAGTTTTTCAACTTGATCCATATAATCTGCCTTCTCGCTCAGGGAATCAAGCAGGCCGGACAATTCATCAAGCTGCCAACGCCCGGCCTTACAAGCACCTCGAACCCCAGCAGCGTCGAGGGAAGGGCGGAGGCAATACCGTGCCTTTGGGAGAGTGGGAGGCATGGACCCCTGAAACCACAAGTAAGGGGAGAGGAAGGAGTCACGCGGAGGCTCAAACGCCGGAGGAGGGCCATTCCCAGAGTCCGGCTCTGAAGCATTCTGTGAAGAAGGGGCGGAGGATTCAGGAACGGGTTTCTTTCTTTTGTCCTTCTTCAATCCAGTCTCTTCGACCATCCTCTGACGCTTCTTCGCAGGGTCACTAGAAGAGGGCTTTTCCTGATCTGCCTTCTTGACCAGGTGCCTCTTTTTCTTCTTCTCTGGGACGGCCTCCTCGTCGCCCGCTCCAGTGGCTTCAGGTTGTTGTTCAGTTTCCTCCTCATCGAAGAGAGGAACCTTATCTCCTACCGCAGAGGTCAGAGGAATGAGGGGAGTTTTGGTGGCGTTCCTCTTCGCCTGGATCTCATTTTCTTCTGAGGAGGAGTCATCGTCAGCCATCATGGTCCTTAACGACAACATCTCTGGACAGGCTCTTTCGATTTATTCTGCAAAACAAGAAAGGTTGAATAAGCATACAAGAAGAAAAAATAATCAGAGCGGAATAACTATACAACACAAAGAAATTAAAAGCGGATATTACGGAGGTAGGTGTTTCTGATATCGTCCTCGGCCAAGAGGAGGCGGCTGGAAAACCCCTTGAGGGTCTTTGAGGCCGTCTACATGGCGCTCAAAACCTCAACGAAGTGAGGGGAAAGTTCGCTCTCATCTGTATAATAAGCACGGCTCATAAGGAGAAAATGCTTGTGCGTCCAGCTAAGGGGAAACTTGGTAAACCCCTCCTTGTTCTGCCAGAAGACCGGCTTATTTGGTTGAATCCGGACCCGTGTATAGTAGTGTTTGAAGGAGCGTCCATCCACCTTCGCGGATTCTGTATAAGACTTGAAATTTACAACCCTTGAGTCACTACGGAGAGTAATGAACCCAAGACCGCCCTTCTTATTAGCACGACGGACCACTTGACAATAGTAAAATAGCTTGGCCACAGTGGCGGAGAAGTTGAAATGCTCCCCCAGAACCTCCAGAGCCCGGACAAGACCCCAACCGTTGGGATGCAGTTGTGTGGGGGCGCAGTCTAGGAAACGCAGGACGGCCATCTGGAACTCCGTCATGGGGAAGCGTACTCCCAGTTTCAAGAAGACGAAGTCGTACATGTAGACCGACCTCACATCAGGGACGCTGTGGCATATTCTTTCAGAGGGATGTGGTGCCATCACAACGTATCGCGCCTTGTACTTTTTATCTGAATATATCTTGCAGCGGAAAGAAACCGTGCACTCCTCCTCATTTACATGGTGCGAAGGGATCTCTAGGAATTCCTCCTCCACCCAGCAATAGGGTTTTTCCCTGTTGAGTTTCTCCTAGTCAAGCCGGTGTGCCACAACGTTGACACACCCTTCAGCAGAGCGGAGAACCGGTGTTTTTCCACGTCCTGGAAGGTCCATGGTTGTGCAGGCACGGTGGAATGCGTATGTACTGTGGTAAAAAGCAACATCGTCAGAGAGGTAACCTTCAGCACTTGACCCCTCATCAGAGCGGCTGGTAGCCCTCGAGTCAAGGGGAGCCTCAAAGCGACGTTGGGAAGAAGACGCTCGTGAGGAAGAGGCTTCGGCTCTCTCTGAGCGACGGGGCCCAGCCACAGGAGGATTCGCTGGAATCCTCCCACCACGGTGGCTAAGGGGGGCACGAGAGCCAAAACTCCCCCTGTTTGAAGGACCAGCGTGGCCTGCTCTAGGGCGCATGGCGGAAATAGAATGAACTAAAATTGCAAGGAGTTGAAGGAAAGGGAGGTTACCTAAAGGAAGAAGATCTTTGAGAAGTTTGAAGACGACAGAGAAATTCCAAAGAAATTTGATCAGAGTTTCACTAAGCTTGAAAACAAGAGTGGATTCCAAAATCTGCTAAGAGTTCCTTTTATAGGTAACGAAGAAGCATAGTGTTTCGTCGAAGGTCACAAGGCTTGCATCAAAACGCAACCTCTTCAAATTGAAACGACTCAGTCGTTTCGTCACGTACGGGCACGAAAATGGTAATGTTTCAGTAAACATTTTGGCAAAATGGGCCCCCATTCAGTTTGAATCCAGGCCCAATAAGCCCAATCGACGGTTACACTCTTGGGTAATGATGGCTCGTGCATAAAAAAATGCATTTACTGTCCAATCATGCCATGCGCATTTAATGCCTCCCAACCACTTTTCGAATACCAAGGGTTCCGATTCTCAAAGACTCTTGGGATTTCCACTACTTATTTATGCTGTCTGAATCCGTTGTACACAACGCGAGAAGAGCGGTCACCTGTCTATTAGAGCGGATGTCACAGAGCTCCCAGAGACTTTCCAGAATGTACTACCGGTATCCAGATTTCTCTAAGAGTTGTGTAGCTCATATGAGCAACTTAACAGTCCCTCATACAAGCTAGGGGACAGATGATCCGGTCTGGATACCGGCCCCCATTCTTGTGACGTCAGACTGACCTCATATAAGGAAAACCGGTGTCTTGGTTCAACGTTACCACACCGGATATCCGATGTCTGACCGTCCGTCCTCATCTCACGACTGCATCATTTATTTTCTCCATAACGGTTCTTTGTTCGTTTTCACAGGACATTTATATAACTGTTGGCTTTTCAGTCACAGTAAGATAAGAGCCCCTAATAACTTATCAGCGAAGACACTGTATGTAGCAAAATATGTCACGTCAATAGCCTCAGAAAGCAAGTGGATGTGTCAGCAGATTATGCGGAAAAAGTGATTATCCTCCCCTCTTCCTAGAGGATCGTACTCTGATAATTGACCTACCCTTCTGACACATTCTGAAAGTTGAGCCACCCTGATTGACATAATATACACGCTATCAGAGCTAAGGGACCCACCTGTACCCAACGACTCATTTTCTTACGTACAACTACAAATAGCTCATTTCAACACACATGCATGGTATCATTGTTCTATCTCATACTTTACTGTTACTTCGCTTGAGCATTCACTGAGTTCTTATACTCTTCTAACTTGAGCGTCGGAGAATCTTCGCAGGTGGCACCACCTTTCGCCCCCTACAACGCGAAACGTTGGTGTGAAGGATCTCCAGGACAACAAGACCGGCCTCTCCCACTGAGAGACCGGATTAATACATCGGATACACACTGTCCCGGTGTGCAAACCCTAAAAACACCTATATTCTTGTGGCTGGTCCCACACCGGATATTAGACCCCGGTCCAGACCAGTTCAAGTGTAAACTCCTGGTTGGCCCAGTGCAAATTAAAATTTAAGGGCCCACATATATAGGTAAGTTATGATGAAGATATTGCATAACATTCATACTTCATAATTAATTGTGTATGTGATTGTGATTGATATTATTATGTATTGGTTTGTGAAAACCCTTTGTTGCTTATGTCTTATTCGGAAATATTATATTCTGTTTCTCACTCCTTTTTCCGTGTTTTTGTTTCACATGTTTTAAATTGATGGTTCAGAGGGAAGGATCGAAGAATATCAGCAGTAAATATAGCACGTTCTAGAAAGGGAGCTCGGTATGAATACCGTGGTCCAATGAATAAATAATGTTAATAAGTAACTGCTTCTGGGCCATGGAGTTTCCTCTCTTTCTTATAATGTTTAATGTTTATTTTCTTCGGATGAATGTACAAATACTTTATAAAGTTTAATAATATTTGTGAGGTATTTCAGAAATAATGTATATAATTTATTCCGATAGTTTCTTTTTAACAATCATATCTTTTTATAAAAAAAAATTACGAGTTTTCTAGAATTTATTAAGGTGTAACAGAGGGTGTTACATGCATGCACTACCTTATTAAGTTATAGTTGATAATCTGCCCCTTTGATGTTATATGCCTATAGGGGGCTGCTAGAAGTTTTGGGAGAAGTCATGTCACCACATCTCAAACTGGTATCCTGGAGAGGGAACCCTAGACGTGAAAAAGGAACCATCTTTTTCTACCAAACCTGGCGGCGACCTTTCCACCACGTATGAAACCCTATCAAATAACTCTAACACCATCGACAACGACCTCTACCAAACTCGGTCGCCTCCTTGCCTCTTCCTCTGCCGACAAGACCCTCTGTATCTACAGCTTCACCAACTCCGATCTTGATTCCCACAGCCTTACCTTTTCCTCAACGTAAGAGTATGACAGCCATCACCAAGGCATCTGTGACTCCTCTTCCTTGCCTTTGCCTCTGACGATAAAACCCTCTGCCTTTGGACCTCTAAACTCCCTTTTAACGAAAGTCATAGACAGATCTGAGGGGAATTGAATATAAATTTGAGGGCAATGACAAGGATTGAGAGGTGTACTATGCCTAGGGATAAAGAAGGAGGCAAACGCGTTGCATGGGTGAGATCAAAGAAAAGGTTAGGTTTTGGGATACAAGGGATACTGAATAACATCAAAGACGAGAACGAGGTGTAGAGGGAAGTTTAAAATTTTGGGCTAGGTTGTAGGTATAGGATTATTGTTAGCGTCTAAAATTTTAAGCTGCAAACAATATTATCTAAAGTTGCCACATGTCAACTACGTGGCACTGATGAGGTGACACAGACGTTAATCATCTCATCAGTTAACAACCAAATCTAACGTTTCCTTAATTTCACAAACCCTAAATGTTTTTTAAGGGCTAGAATTGTAGGTTTTTTAAGGGACTTTTTTTAAAACCCTAAACTTTAAGAGGACTGAAAAGATATTTTACCCTAATTACTATAATATGGTTGTTGGTTTAAGAAGGAAAATAATTAGAAACACAAAGAAAGAAAATTTGAAGCTTAATAGGGGGTAATAGCCCTCAATCTACTAGTTTTGTTTCTACTCACACCCAAAAGAAATAATAGGCTCGTTTGTTTAAACTTAGTTTAAGAGATAAATGTTTTTCTTAATTAAAAAAGTACTTATTTTAATTTTTTATGAGTTTGTTTAAAGTTTTAAAAATAAGTAGAAACAAAAAATGAACAGATTTATGCTTATTTTAAGAAACAACTTTGATCTACTTATTAAAAAAAATACTTATAAAATATTTAAAAAAAAACACTTAAAAATAAACTTAACCAAATACCCATTATATACTCACATTCTAATCCATAGGGTAGGTTTAGTATTTCAGATCATGCATTCAAACTTTATTTGTAGTCTTTCTTGTAAACCAAGGGAAAAAGTATTCTCAATTTAAATATAAGGTAAAAATAAAGTTACGTTGATATATAAGTTACCAAAATCCATCTCCTAAACATGAATTAAATTAGACTAATTGGTTAAAAAAATGGTGAACGTTACCCCAAAAACAAAAAAATTAGACTAATTGCTAGGGGATTCTAATTAACAGGGAATGTACGTACACAAATTAAAGAAATGCAAATTGGTACTTTTGTTTTTCTAATTCTTAATTATTCCTCTATGATACTATTTTTGTCTGGTACCTTATAGCGTTTTGTTGCCACATGCCTTCTCAATTTTAACCTTTCTGAAGTTTCTAACTTCATTTGTCTTTCATGTTATTTTATGAACCGCAATCAAATATTTCCTCTCTTCGCTTCGATTTCTTTGTCCTATACCCTTTCTCTCGTTTCCACTTTAATAAAATCACTGATTTAAAATAATAAAATATTAATTAAATTAAAATTATAAAAAAAATATATTGTATGAATAGTTAGGATCAACTTTCAGATGTAACTTTAAAAATCAAATCAAGCTCAAATATATTATTCTTTTATTTATATTATATTACTAAATTACATAATGATTTAAACTTAAAGTGAAATTAAAAAAATCATAAGCGATGATTTTGTGATTAGTTAAAATTTTTACACTAGCAATTTTATTTTTGAAGTAGTTATTTTTAATTTTATTAAGCTGAAATTATATATCTTATTTTAATTTTATCAAAAATATAATTAATAAAAAATCAAACAATCTGATTAAGTTTGAGCCATTATATATTCCAAAATCATTATATATTCTAACCGAATCTAAATTATTTAATTTAAAAATCAAATTCATAGCCAAGTATCATGTATTGACAATAAAGAATAAAAAGATGAAATAAAAATGCAATTATATAGAAAGTAGTAGTAATAGAAGGATATGAGCAGCACAGGGCCACAGACTGAGAACCCTGAAAATGATTGATTGGATTGTCTCTTCTTCCTCCACGAATTGTCTCAAAAAACGTTTCAAAAGTTAGGCACTATTCTATTGCTCATGACTCATGACTTGTCCCATCCACGACACCAAAATTGGTATTGCACAAAAATAAATAACTTCTATCACAAACGTGGCGTACTGTGAATGATTCAACACACCATAGTGCAATTGCTCCTAAGTTCTAAATTACTTTGTACCATTCTATAAAATACAAAATAGTTTTGGTAATTTTGCTCTTTAATATATAACTAAAGAATTGATGGTGATTTTTTTTTTTTGGTACATTAGAAAAAGTGATTAGTTATTTCTAATAAAAAATTATTTATTATTTTTAAACAATTATGTTTTAAAATAATAACTAACAAAACTCCATATTTTTTGTTTTTAAAAATTAAGGAAATTTAATTCTTAATAAAAAGAGTTTTATCATAATAATTCTACCCAATTCAAGTTTAAATAGATTATAGCAAACCAATATATATATATATATATATATAATGTATGGATATCTCTGTTTATTAGAATTGCTTTTAATTTCACCATTTTTTTCTTCAATTAAAAAATAACAAGAGTTACAATTCTATGGAAACACTTAAAATTATAAATCGATATTTTTGTTTAGAATTTTAATTCGGGGGATGGCCCCTCTATTCATTCTAAGCTTCATCATTGTATACATGTATCTTTTTAAAGATGAGTTAGATATAATCACTATAATTTAGTATAATTGTATTTTTTAGACTTAAAATTTAACCTATAAATTAAATTAAAACAATCTCTATTAACCGATTTATTAGTGCCTATTAAAAAAAGGCTAATTAATCAGTGTGTTTGAAGTTTTTTTATAATAGGTATATTTAAAAATTAATTCACTTCGATTTTAAAAGTTAAATTAGCTTCTTAACACTTGATTTTTGTTATTTTTTTCAAAAAAAAAAAACTAAAAAATGTGCATATTAATGTAATTTATTAAATAATGTAACACCTAGTTATGATCTTCATTTAATGATTGGGATATATTTTTATATATTTTGTAGGCAAAAAGAACATTATCTTGTGTGAAATAATTCAGTGTGTTTGTGATGATAAAATGAAAGTCAAACAAATAAGGGGAAAGTAGATATTGTAAGTTGTAACTAGCAAGTGCTCCTCTCTCAAAAAAGCAAAAAACATAAAGAAATGGCTGTCCCTTTCTCTCTCCTGCCCGTCCTGCCCGGCTGCCAACTTTCTCATTTGGAGCCTGCCCGGCCGGCCCGTTGTTGAAAAACTCTCTCTTTCACATGCAACAATCTCCCACTGCCTCTCTCTTCCACCACCTACAGCCCCTTTGGACTCATTTTCATTACCTTGGTTTGTGTTTGGTCTTTTTTTACTCATTTAGCTGTGTACTTGTGTTGATCCTTTTGTTGTTATTGAAAACAGTGTTATTGTTGTTCTTTAAGTTCACTTGATTATGGTGATATGATCATGATCATGATCATGGTGGGTTCCAAAGCCTTCAATTATTGGAATTGAGGTTGCTTGAATTGGTTTTTATTTTTTGAAGTTTGAAACTTTTGGGACTCTTGAGTATGGGAAGTTCTTGGTAAGATCTTTTGGAAGATGGGGTTTAGGAATAATGCAATTCAGGCGGGGAGTTTGGATGTGGAAAAGTCAAAGGGAAAGATGAAGAAGGATGGTGAAAAGGAAATTGGGTGTTGTGTTAAATTCTGTTTCATCGGGAGTTGCATACCTTCAAGATCAAAGGTTGATAACTCCATAAGTGGCACTAGTGCTCTGAGTGGTAATTTTTCTTTCCTTATGTGATTCACTTCTTTAGTTTCAGGAAATTATTTCAATTTGACATTAATTTTTGGTGGAAACAATTTCTTATCTTTACTATTTGGTTCTATTTATCTGTTATTTCATCTTTGATGCTAAATTCAGTTTTAACTTCAAAGAAATAATATAAATTTCGGAGTTAATTAAACTGATATGGAATTTTATTGTACTTGTACTCATGGTCCTAGAGGAATTTGAAGGTCTTAGTAATTTATTTGGTCTTACACATAAGGCAGAGGAAGGTATCTACCTAACTTCATTGACAATTCAGTAGCAACTTGAGCTTCTCAAGTGGTAATGGTGGGGTGGGATTTCAGTAAAGGTAATAATTTCTTAGGTTAAATTGCTAACTAGAAAATAAAGAAAAAGGAAAATGATTTTCGTTGATTCATTGTAACTTAAAAAAATAAGATCATGGCTCATAATAGTATTGACATTGAGAGGCATTATTGAATCGTGTGAACTAGTGAAAGTTTAGGCTTTGGGCCAATTCTTTATGGTATGACCATTTTAGCTCTTATCTGCTTGATTCTTTTCTGGATACTGTGTGTTAATGATTGTGCAATGAAGTTGTATTAGATGTAGCATCTCAGGATCATATCATGTTATAGCGTTTTTTAATTTTTAAATCTTGAATTTAGTTGATGATACCAAGAAGTGATAATTGAATTTAAGTATGTTTTTCTTTATATTGTTTAGTGGCAAAAGCATCTGTATCTGTGAAAAGCAGGGAGGAAACAAGTGCCCCTCCAGGGTCTTCTACAACAACCAGTAATGCAGAAAGTGTCCCTTCCACTCCAAAATTCAGTGAGGAGTTGAAGGTTTCTTCTCGTTTGAGAAAATTTGCATTCAACGAGCTTAAGTTAGCAACCAGGAATTTCAGACCAGAGAGTCTTCTCGGTGAGGGAGGGTTTGGTTGCGTGTTCAAGGGTTGGATTGAGGAAAATGGGACTGCACCTGTGAAACCTGGTACTGGGCTTACTGTTGCAGTCAAGACCCTCAACCATGATGGACTTCAGGGTCACAAAGAGTGGCTTGTAAGAAACTTTTGTATTTTTCTTCCTAACTTTTTTTCCTTCTATGAATTTCTCCTTTACAACTTCTGTTTGTTAACGTTTTCTGCATTTTTTTTTTCTCCATTCCCAGGCTGAGTTAAACATTCTTGGTGACCTTGTTCATCCAAATCTCGTTAAATTGATTGGTTACTGTATTGAAGATGACCAAAGATTATTGGTTTATGAATTCATGCCCCGTGGAAGTTTGGAGAACCACCTCTTCAGAAGTACACTATGAACCTATTTTATTTCTTTTTCTTGGCTGCATTAATGCCTGTTTATATCTGCAGTCCCTTGTCATTGCCATCAAAATTTATCACACTCTACTTGAAATAAAGTTTATATGGTATTAAAGTCTATTCTAGATTCATTGATGGGTCACCCATGAGAAGGTGCGTTGTAAGTCCTACGTTATTAGACCACCCATATTTGTTCACGTTCCAAATGTTCATTCTTGGGCGTGAGGAAGTGTGTTGAAAGTCCCATGTTATATCGACTAGATTGACTATATATATGGCCAACCAAAAGTAGATAAGGTGAGGGTAATTCTCATATTATAAGTTAGCTTTTAGGATTGAGTTAGACTCAATACCCAAATTTAAGACATACAAAAAATAATGTTGTATTCCATATACAATCTACTACCTTAATTGTCATACAATATTTGATTCACAACCAATTCTTGGGAGTCCTGGGTTGTTAGTAAATTCACAGGGTTTCGTGCTTAAGGAATATATAACCAGACCAAAATGTTCTCTTCCTATAATGCATTGTTCCTGCTGTTTAGTGTTATACTCTTTAAATTTTTTATGAGTAAGGATGTTAATTGTTTTCTGGTAACAACCATGTATTGTGCAGAAGGGTCCTTGCCTCTTCCTTGGTCCATCAGAATGAAAATTGCGCTTGGTGCAGCAAAAGGTCTTTCTTTTCTCCATGAAGAAGCTCAGAGACCTGTAATCTATCGTGATTTCAAGACATCTAACATTCTATTAGATGCGGTATGTGAGTTAATCAGGCAAAAGGTTTTTAATTGTTTGCTATCCATCCTGCGACTTAAAAACATAAAAACAAAATTGTTTTTAGGAATACAATGCAAAGCTCTCTGATTTTGGGCTTGCCAAAGATGGTCCTGAAGGGGAAAAGACACACATATCAACAAGAGTTATGGGAACATATGGTTATGCAGCTCCCGAGTATGTGATGACTGGTGAGTTTCCTTCTTTTTTTCCCCAATTTTAATTTGTCTTCAATTAACTTTATACTTGAGTTGACTACATAATTCTGGTTCTAGGTTACTTATGGCATCTTGGGATGTATATATTACTGGTCCGTTCCTTGATATTATTGAATGGAATATTTAATTGACTGTTGTTTTCCCGGGAAGATTGCCTTAAGTTTTATGCAGGATACCTGTGGGTAATGCAAAAAAAAAAAAAAGAAAAAAAAAGAAAAACTGGCTGTGTTTGTTGCATTTATATTAGTTTTAAGTAAATTGCTGTCTGTTATAAGGCTTGCATGATAAATATTTGCAAGTTGCTTTATGCCTTTTTAAACTTTTCACTTTCACCTATTAGATTGTTTTGTTACTCTGAATGTAGTTGTTGTAGTTAGAACTTGGAAGAACTATTTGTCATAAAATAAAATAAATCAGAAGAAGTTAAAGTAGTGAATAATATGAACTCTGGTAATACTAATGAGGATTTCTCATCTTTATAATATACGTGTGTCTCTGATTACTAATAGTTTTGAAGTGTTCTGCTTAACAGATAAACTCCTGAATAGCTGCTTCTTTAAATGAAAAGTTGTACTAAATATGGATATGGATTTGATCTTCATACTTTGATATCATCCTTCGATTTATAAGCTTTTAATGCTAATTGTTTGTAATTTACTGACAAAGTAAATAATCAAAACAAACTACATAGAATGCCATGCATTTTGTATGGAAAAGACAAGAGCATCCCCAAACTTAAAAAGGGTGGGATTGCACATTATCCATGCTCCAAACCAAATAGTGTGGGACAGTGTTAGATATAAAATCATTTGTGTTTTTTCACGCAACAGCTTCCAACTTTTGGGATAGTTTGGTTCATGAGATTGACACTGAAAAGCTAGTTATACATCAACTATTTTCAAAGTCAGGTGTCAAGATCAAATGCATACTACTTCATCCTCAAAAGCTGGGAAAGGGGGCTGGAGAACTTCAAAAGTTTAAAAGTTTAAAATAGTTAGATTATTAAATTGTAGATATTCCTTATAAATGCATGCACTTTATCATCAAATCAAGAGAGACCATGATGAAATAAAATGTGAGCAAGTACCATAATGTTTTTCCATGGCAACAAGAGTGTTGTTTTTCAATCGACATCCTGTTTGCGTACTTGCACACTTAAAAGTTTTAATTTTGATTTAAACTGTCAATCCTGATTAGGACACTTGACGTCAAAAAGTGATGTCTATAGTTTCGGAGTAGTGCTGCTTGAAATGCTCACTGGCCGGCGATCTATTGACAAGAATAGACCAAACGGGGAACACAATCTTGTGGAATGGGCAAGACCTGTACTTGGGGATCGGAGGATGTTATTGCGGATAATTGATCCTCGTCTTGAAGGTCACTTCTCTGTTAAAGGGGCACAGAAAGCGGCACAGTTGGCTGCTCAATGCCTTAGCCGTGATCCGAAATCAAGACCTATGATGAGTGAAGTAATTCAAGCTCTAAAGCCTGTGCAGAACCTGAAGGATATGGCTGTCTCATCTTATCACTTCCAGGTGGTGCGAGTAGATCGAACCATGTCGATGCCAAATTCTAAAAATGGTATGCAAACACAGTTGGCATCTTTATCAAAGAAGGGTCAACCTATGAGGATCTTGTCAAGTCCAAATGGTCCACATGGTTCTCCATTTCATCATTATAGCAAGTCACCGAAACCAAAAGGATAAGGATTGTGGTTGTCTTTGATTACTTCTCTATTCATTTGGTTTCCTCAGCTGAACAGGAGTGTTTGTGTTTTAAGAATAGCTCTAAAATTTGATGAATCATTAGAATTTTGTCATTGTGAAAATAAGGTGGTCGGGGGGGACCATGAGACAGTTTACTGCTACATGGAGGGGGACCAAGTTGACAGAATGTGAAGATGAAAGTAGCATATACAGCTTTCACAATTTGTTACTGTGAAGTTGTTACACTTTTTCTACCATTTCATAGAATTTCTTCCTTTCAGAATGTATTTTTGTATAGAAAACAGGTGATGTTGTTAACTCATGTTATTGATAGATATTTATACTTACTCATTCGTCAATGTACTTTTCATTTAATACTTGTCAATGTAATTAAAGGTTATTATACTTGTATGATGAGAAACATGCTAGTTTTGAATGACTTAGAAAGTTCTGTACATTCTCTCTATTTATCAGCGAGTTTATATTTGGTGTGTTAAAAGTTAAAACGAATTGCTTGTACCACCAAACTCTACCTGTGGCTTTGTTATTGGGCTCGTTTGTTTAAGCTTATTTTAAGAGATAAGTGTTTTTTTAATTAAAAAAAACACTTATTTTAAATTTTAACGTGTTTGTTTAAAGTTTCAAAAATAAGCAGAAGCTCAGCTTATTTTAAGAAGCAACTCTGATCTACTTATTAAAAAAGTGATTATAAAAGAATCACTTTTTTATAATCACTTTTTTAATAAGCTTAAACAAACGGGCCTATTATCTCTATTTTGCAACTCTATTATCTCTGTTTCTTTTCATAAAAAAGTGTTCTTTCTTTCTAATTATAAGAGAGATAGATACTTACTTTAGATATATTTTTATTTTTGTTATTTATAGAAAAGACTTCTTTAAATGTGTTCCCCACTACACATTTCAAGAAAAATTTGTCTAATTTATATAATTTTATATAAAATTAAAAATTAAAGTAAACATTTTTTTATTAGAAATAATATAAAGATTGCTTGGATATCAACCTGGAGAGATATTAATAATATTTTTAAATAAAAATATTTTTTAATTCTAATTTAGATAAATCTCTTAAAAAAATAAAAAGTGAAATACCTTTATAGAAAGTTATATTTAGTCTAATCTTTCTCCGTCGTCATTTCTGACAATAATCTTTCTATAATTTCTTAGGTTAGTCAAACCATTTTTAATAAAAAAATTTACTTTCATTTCTTAAAATGTGCTTACGGCACACATTAGAACCACTGTCGGAAAAATAATCAATGATTATAGTGCTCATCCTGATTTCCAATTTCCAAGGTTTGTAAAAAAACAAACACTCTTTCTAGACATCAAAACAAATCTAAAAAGATAATTGTTTCAACTTTCTTTTTTAATTTATTTTAAAAGAGTATGTTCAAATTTTAAATAGGCCGTACCAAATCAAATGCAAATTTTGAAATAAATTATCAGAAGTTGGCACTAAAATTCAGGAGCAATTTTATCTCTGCTTCTCTTTCCATGAGAAACTACTTTACCAATCAAATGTTTCTTTCCAAGGACTTAAAACACACTAAACATCATAGTGATTTACTATAATGTCTAAGTAACATTTTGTTGCTAATTTTGAAGGTGATTTATGTCGTCAATGTATAAGTAACATTTTGTTGCTTTGTAAATGCGGAACCAACCATGAATCAAATTCCTCATATACCTCACTTCACATGTACACGTTCTAATGTAAAACATGAAGAACAAAAACTAACCCAAGTGACAATGTAATTTGTCCAAGATGCAAATAGCTGGACTGCGTGAGAAGTGAAAACAACAAAGAAAATAAAGCAAAAAAGCCAAATAATTAACGCCGATAGCATTAGAAAATATATGCAAATGCAAGTGAACATTGCAGAAAGTATCTATCAAATCATAAGATATTAAATTTCGCATGTCAAAACCTCATTAGAGAGTACCAATCCTCATTCAACAAAAGAGGCTTGCTGAGCTTGTGGGCATTTAAGAGAGTCACATTTGGTTTATAGAAAGCCTATTTTATTTTTACAAGGTTGAATGGCTCAAATGTAACGAAAACACCATGAACACTTCTTACCCAAGAAGATAACCAACTTCAAGAAAATAATCCAGTCTGACAGACTATATGCTTCCTATCGCCTACCTCAATGCTCTGGCTAGGATGGATCAAAATTCTTAGGGTTTGAGAACCAAACCCAGTCCAACCTTGGCACTCTTCTCAATGGCCTTGGTGTCTACTTCACCAGAAATGGTGACGAACGATTTGGGGCGCCATTCATGCTGGACAAGAGCACTTGCCTTGCCAAAGTTGTTGACGCGAGCCTTCAATGTGGTCAATGGATCCAATGCATGCTGGGTTCCAAGTGTGAGGGTGTTCTCATTAGTTGAGAATCTATGAGTCACCTCAGCACCAACAGCAGTGTTGGTCAAGGGGTTGACTACATGGTAATATGCAGCATTAAGAGCATCACCTTTGTCATTCCTGCACACAAGGAACTCATCACATCACGAAACATAAATTCATACTATCCATGGAACACTACAAGCATGGTTAACTAGAGTGAGATAACAATTTCACTGGATGCAGAAAGTTAACTAGAAAGCTCTCTTAAGAAAAGAGCAACAAGTACTCACAGAGTCAATGAGGCAATCAAGTCATCTTTAGTGAAGTTTACTCCAGCATTGGATTTTGTTAACTCCCCACTTTTGGTGTCAAAAGTAACATCAGCACCAAGAGCAAGGACATTAGTTCCTATAACACCAGAAAAGTTGACAACTGGGTTTGCTGTCAACCCAACACTGGTGCTTATTCCAGCATAATCATGCAAGTACTGAAGTTCCACCTGTTGAATACAACAGACTAAACAAGTTACTGCCACAAAAAAAATGGATGAAGGAGTTATTGGTTTTGGACTGTTTTAATGAGGTTGCTTTCTCAAATTTACCCTGGACACACCTGAATTAGATTTTGAAAACTTGATATGCAAAATGTTGACTATCTTACCTTTCCAGACCTTTGGTCAGGAACTTTGAAGCTAAAGATAGCCTTCAGACCAGGAGTAGGCTCATTGACAGTGATAGTTGTGAAGAGCTGGAATGCACAATCATCAACCAATATCAGTGAAATGGTCATAGAAACAGAATTCATAAATAGCTAGAGTAATTTTGGATAGACTTCACAAAATTTTGGCTTAAATTTCTCGATGACAAGTTATCTATATCTATATTATGCAAAGAAAGTAGGGATTAAGATGCTTGATGCAAACAAATCAAATTCCTTTAATAAGCACTAACATATTCCAGTGTGTATTGCTTATATATGAATTATGTATAAGCAGCGGTGTATTTGATATTTTCATAAACCAAGAATTCTCAAAGTCAGACATGCACACAAGCACTGGGCCACAGAAACTATGACCCAAATATGAAACTACATAAATATGAAGGTCATTTGCAGACAAAAAGATATATTAAAAGAGGGAATGTGTAGAAACACCTTTCAACCTGAGTACACATATAACACAAGCCCCCATTTTCAATCTTTAACCAGACACCTTTGAACTTATTTACCATATTTTCAATAGATCATTCATTAGTATACAAATTCATTTCAAGATTTTCTACTTTAAGTAGTTAATTGCTCGTCCTGTAGCTTAGTATTGACAAAATTAGATTGTACTGTAATTCCCCATGATGTACATTCTTTTTGATTTAAATTCATTTACATATACAGCAAGAACAGCTTAAGTCATCAAAAAGAGTTGGGAATGAGTGATTTTAAAACAATTAAATGCTGGAAAAGTTCTCTCCAAAGAAACAATTAATGTTGGAGAGAAAAGATTACAAGCTATCCTAAAATCTGATAAAAACAACAAATTGAATCTTCTGGAAACCTGCCTTCAAAGGATAGTAAGAGAAATATCAATTGCAAAAGTTGGTTAGGAAATTCTGTGATCCATGTATGTCTACAAATTAGAAGCAAGGGGCGACAAGTTTCAATTAAAATGGCAAAGACACAAAAAATAAAATATCCAAACAAGAATGTTAAACTTACATTAGAATCAGTATCGACTTTGATATCAGTTGTGATGTTTTTGTTCTTCAACTGGGTGTTAACATCAGCCAAGAACAGTTCACCTTTCTTGGTTCCTGAGGATGTTATTGCCTGTTGCACGAGACACAAACGAGACATAAATTGCTACACACACAAAAGTTAAAGTGATACTAAAGAAAGTATATCTGTAACTGTAACTGATATACTACTTTGCATTAACATTCAGCATCCATTCACTTCAACCCAATTGTCCACATAGCAAGATGTGACACAGGTTATGCACAATTTCTTTTGCATATATGTAATGCTACAATTCTCACACAGAACACTTAAACACAATAAATAGTATACAGAACACATTATAACAGAAAATACAGTAAAACCACACTAAAAGTTTTAAGGTGACAGAGGATTCTAAGTGACAAAGACAATTTAGCTTTAATTGGGTTATCTTATGAATTTCATGCATTACCCCTATATATCAACAAGGTCATAATGCTCCGCTCTAGTTTGATACAAAAGTGGTCACCCTGGACATTATTGTCATACACAGGCCTGATATTCATACAATCAGATTCCATGTGTTTGTGTGAAATGAAGTAAATTAGGAAAGGGTTTATCTAACTGTGCAGCTATCTACAGGATAATAAATAAAATAGGGAAGTTTTCATTTTGAAATTAACATTAATGTAACCTTGTGATTTCCAATACGTCTAATACAATTTCAAATAAAATTCTCCCCGTTTTGATTTTTTATATTGTGCAAATTTGCACAGGTTGGATAATACCCATAAGGAAATAAATATATAATTCTAAAAGTAGTTCAAATGTAAATTTACATTCAGACTTCAGCTGGTAGTATATTTTATTAGATTATATAAATTCAATCAATACATCTATCTTTTTTTTTATATCATGAAACTAAAGGAACATATAGACATATTTTTTTCAACATTTGTGAATAGCAGGAGAAGCTTATCTGACTTATCTCTTATCATATTCTGTTCAAAACAGTCTATAATCAAAATGCGGCTGATAAGGTATCCAACTAAAAAGTTCTCTGCCAACATTTTACACTTAAATGAAGATCCAGAAGGTCAAAAACATACTGTTGTCATAATTCATACCCAAATTGTTTTTTTTATAAAAAGAAGAAAAAAATCCGTGACACAGACTTCTAAGTCAAGATATATAATTATAAATAAAACACAATCCAACAAAATCATCAAGCTGCCTTCACTTAGCTCCTTGATTTGTCCAACATTACTATTATTAACAAAAGCTAAATACAAGATCCAACAACAAACCCAATAGAAAAACCAACATCCATGCCATGCATTGTGTTTGTGCCACAAAAATTGAAGGCCAAAAATCATTTGTTTTTTTTTATAAAAGACACTCACAACTCCAGTGGGTGAGTAGGTGGTGATGGTGAACTTCTGGTCACTGTGGTAGTCCTTGAACAGCAGATCTACACCAATCAAACAGAAACCCATTACAAGATTCATCAAAAACCATCAATTTTTGACAGTGACAAAGAAAATCCCCTAACCCCCACCAAAAAAAAAATCAGAAATTCATCAGAACAAGCATAGAGAGATAGATAAGAGTACCCCTAGCTTTCTTGCCGATGTCAGTGTAGAGACCAGGACCCTTAGCCATGGCTTGTTTCGGAGGAAATGAGGATCTCAAGAGGGTGAAGAAAGAGCTGAGGGATTCTGTGTCTGTGAATGAAGCCCAAACACCGTCTTCTGCCAATTAAATAAAGGGTAATACCTCAAAACCCTAATTTCACCTTTCTTTTCGGAGAGTTTTCTTTATTTTTATTTTTATTTTACTATTTTTTATCTTTACCTTAGAGAAATCTGAAAAGTTATCCCCACCGTTTGATCCCCAAATGTTGTTGTCGTTTCACACTGTTGAAACTGGAAATTGTTTTCACGGAAATTCCTATAATAATAATAATAATAATAATAATAATAATAATAATAATAATAATAATAATAATAATAATAATAATAATCAAGAGACATACTCCTTATTCTTATTCTTTCTTACCTATTTTATTTTTATGATTAAAATCATCTTTTTTTTTTTGGAGTATATCTCATTTTTTATTTCACCATTTAAAATGTGTTACATTATTTAAGGTCTATTCGGGTTGATTGTGAGTTTCTAGTTTTTTGTTTTAAAAAATTAATTTGAAAATAAAATTTATTCCACAAAAATGATGCTAAAGTGATACTTTTCATCATTTTCAAAAGAAAGTTTAGTCATTTATAAAAATAAGAAAAATAATTTCTTGTTTTTTGTCTTTAATTTTGTAAATTTCTAACTTTTGTTGCTCACCACCATCACTATCACTATCACTGCCACCCTACACACATGCACCACTGTCATCATCGTCGTTGTCACTACCACCACCACCACCACCCACCACCACACCCTCCACAACCACCACCATATCATTATTGTCATTGTCATCACCGCCACTAAAACTACTATTGTTCCCACCATAACCACCATTGTCACCACTACCATCATCCTACCATGACAACCACCATCGTCATTATCGTTACAACTAATTTCACCTCTCTTCCCATCATCACCACTCTCATACCACCACAACCACTATTGCTACTACCACCCTACAACATCATTGTTGTTTCCATCATTAGCACATCATCCACCACCACCATTGTCATGACCACGACTACCACAACTACTAGCGTCATCGTCACCATCACTAGTACCACCACTGCCACGACCACCACTATTACCATCGTTGTCGTCGTCATCATCACCGTTACACATGTCAAAGCAGGTTGGGTTTGAAGGGCCAGCCTGCCAACTCATCTAAAAAATGATAGGGCGGGTTAGGAAAATTTAACACTCAACCACATAAAATTCGATTGGCCCTGCTCGCATTTTAATAGGTTGTGGTGAGGTAAGGCGCAGACTAACCTGATGGGCCAATATCTCTTTGAATATTAGCTTTTTCTGGTATATATTATTAGTATACTTATATTCAAAAAAATTTCTTTCAACATCATACTACTTTTTTTCTAATTTAATAAATTTTCTCTCATTTGCTTCTTAAAAATAATAAGTTAATTGATTTTTATTAATTATGATTAATTTTTTAGGCAGATCAACCCATTAAACTGCAATTGAAAACATTAAGAATTTTTTTTGTTTTTTAATGGTTGGTAGACTAACCCGCCATCAAAGTGGGGCGAGCAAGCTAGAAATTTCAACCCGCCTTTAGTAAGGGGCCAAACTCACCTTGCCTCACATTTGATAGGTTGAAGGCCGAGTGAGACATATTAGCCTTCATTGACAACCTTAGTCACCACCACCGTACCACTACAACCATCATCACCAACATTGCCATCACCACTAACGTGACTTTTGTTGTCGTTGCCACTGTCACTACCCCCCTCCATCACTACCTCTATCACCACAATTACCATCACAAATGTTGTCACCATTGTCACGATGACGATGACCTCCACCACCACCATTGTTATCATCGCAAGCATCCCTTCCACACCATCATCGTCGTGACCACCACCATTACCATCGTTGTCGTCACCATCATCATTGTCATCATTGTTACCACCACTACCACCATAACGATGATGACCACCACCACCACCACCACCACCATTATCGTAGAAGATTTATTATTACTATTAATATTGTTATATTATTGTTGTTGTTTATGTGTAAAGTAATTTTGATTATAATTATAAAATTTTTACAACAATTCTTTAAAATTCAAAATCATACAAACTAAAACAAAAACTAAAAACCAAAACAAATTTTAGTTTATAAAAGTTTCAAAACTAAAAACCACCTTAAAGAGGACCTTTATCTTACTAACCCATTAGTTATTTTAACTAAAGGTGTTTTCTTTAATGTTTTTTATACTGGTTGTTTAAGTGACCAATGTAAACAATATTTTTACACTAGTTATTAAAACAACTAATATAAAAAATAAAAATTTCACACCGATTATTTCAATTATCGATATAAAAAAATCATTTTACATCGATTATTAAAATAAAATGAATAAAAAATTGTTTTACACAGGTTGCTTAAATAATCATTTTTTACATCAATTATTGAAACAACTAGCATAAAAAGAAAAATTAAACCCTAAAATTTAGGAAGTTAAAATGCATGGTTAAAAACATAAAAATTTAATAAAATTAATTAATTGACATAATATGATATATTTTGATAAGTGAACAGGAAATGAAACATAGTAAAATGATATGTGTATTCCATATTTCTAATTAATGTACCTATTATGATGTGACGACCCGTGTCAATTACCTTTTAATTACATCCGGTTAATCATTTTTTTCGTAATAATTTTTCACGTTTACTGAAAATTAATTAGGTCTTAATATAAAATAATATTTACTTTTCTTAAGCATACACAAAATAATGACCGATCGGAAATAAATTAATTAATGAAACGGAATTAACAATAATCAGCGGAAGAAGAAAGATAAAGACAGGGGGTCATTCGCCTGAGCGAGACCCTGATTCGCTTAGGAGAAACCCGAGAAGGTCGCTTAGGCGAGATCCGACTCGCTTGAGCGAATCGTACATTATAACCTGAGCGAACAACAGACCTACAAGGAAAACTAACAAGTCGGGTTTCACTCAGAAATGGGGTCCACTCGGTCATCTCTCACTCGGGAACAACTTATCCTTCATCCACTCGGAACACTCTTAACCTTCATTCACTCGGGTATACCACACTCGGAACATTCCTAACCTTCACTCAGAAATAGTTCGCTCGGCCATAGCTCACTCGGGAACATCCCAACCTTCCACTCAGAAGAAGTTCGCTCGGGCATACATCACTCGGAAACAATCTGATCTTCCTTCACTCGGAAGGGTTCTCTCAGCTATTCATCATACAGAAGACATTCTAACCACTCGGAAAGTACTCTAATCTTCACTCAGAAGGGAACAAGGGATACTCGAGCGAAATAGGCACCAAATCAACCGGCCCTCGCTCGGACAAGACGAAATCCGCTCGACAAGATTCACCCGGTAATCGACTTTACTATAGCAACATAAATTCACTCATGAAAATCAATACCGATCACATAGCAACATAATTCATATGCACATTAGGCAAGATAGTATGACATTACACACTCGGAAAATTCATTATACATTACACAATTTATTTCATAATCACTCGGTCCCTTGGCATCGATCCTCCGCTTGGCGCGCCTCCAGGGCTCCGACCTCTTCCCTGTCACTGGTTACTAAATTGAAAACCACAGCAAGGGTGAGTGTTTGGCATCATAATTAATCTAGAACGGAAATTAACAAAATGGTTGTATATAAACTCCGTCTGACTGCTTTATCCATAAATTGCAAATCATACTCGGCAATATAGCCATTCTCACTCGACAAATATAGCAATTCTTACTCAGCAAATATGGCAAAACTCATTCAGCAAATATAGCAAATCTCACTCAGCAATATAGTAGTTCTCACTTGGCAAATATAGTAATTCTCACTCAGCAAATATAATAAATCTTACTCAGCAAATATATCAAATCTCACTCAGCAATATAGCAGTTCTCACTCGGTAAATGTAACAATTCTCACTCAGCAAATATAGCAAATCTTACTCGGCAAATATAGCAAATCTCACTCAGCAATATAGCAGTTCTCACTCGGCAAATATTGTAATTCTCACTCAGCAAATATAGCAAATCTTACTCTGCAATATAGCAATTCTCACCCGGCAAATATAGCCATTCTCACTCAGCAAATATAGCCAATCACACTCGACAAATATAACAATTCACACTCGGCAATTATATCAAATTGCACTCGGTAAATATATCAAATCATACTCAGTAAATATATCAAATTACACTCGGAAAATATATTAAATCATACTCAGCAAATATATCCAATTACACTCGGCAAATATATCAAATTGCACTCGGCAAATACAATTAATCACATACACATCTCAACTAATAATTCATCAATTGTCACCACTGACTCTCAGACAAAATTAACGCCTAGTATCTGGATACTAAAGGATCAACCTTCAGCTGGGGGTCCTACTTGACACCCTGTGAACCCTGCTTGGTTCACCGAGTCCTGCTTGACTCTCCACCTCGACCACTGGGTCCTGCTTAACCACTGGGTAGCTCAACTGGGCACAAAAACCACGGGAGTCGGAAATGAGGGGCTATACATACCGTCGGCCGTCCAACACCACATAATCACATATTATATCTCAGTCATTACATATCATTAACAAACAATAGATGCAACTACCAGAAACTGGCATGTGCTCGCAATACAGGGCGACCGACTTGTCAAGCCCATCCATCACTTTGCTACTGGGTGACCTACTTGTCAAGCCCGTCAATTCACACATAATCAATTATATAGCATAAACATTCAATCCCTTTACTGGAAACCTGCTAGGAGCCGCTCCTTGACTGTGCAACGCACCGACGACCACTCCTCGCCCTCAACAGTATACAGGGTATCTTATTCATAATATACAAGTTAATATAATTAAAGCATTATTAATCAAACACACAATTATCAGAAATTGACATGTGTTTACCACACAGAATAACCGACTTGCTAACTCATCAACATACTGTCATAACTTTTATTAACACAACTAAATCTCATCATAAACCATACACAATTCACATTCATGCATACATACACATGCAACTATCATCCAGCAATATCTCTTACCGTGTTCATAACTGGTTCAACGACCCGGAACCAACATATTTACCTATTCTAATTAATTATAACCCGAACACCCCCTTACCTCAGTTCCAAGCCTCGACAATCTGCTCCTGGTGCCGATTACGTCCTCTGAGTGCTGGGTTCACGGTTTCTCCTCTGAATCCAGCACCAGCTTCGTCAATTAGTGCTCTGGTGTTTGTTCTGCTACCTACGGGGGTCGGAATGCAAAACCCGTTAACGTCGTACCACCCTCTCAGTCTAAAGACCATTTTCGAACTCACACTCGCCAGAGGAGTGGAAAATAGAGCCTTACCCCGCCATGCATGACCATTCGGTCAAGGAGTAAAAATGAAAAGAGACGAGATAACTCAAACTAAAGAGTCCATCATACTCACCTTGAAACCACGGTCACAAAAATGTAGTTATCTCAAGGTTTTGATGTGAAATGGATCTTCCTCTGGAGCATGCAGCTCGGCAGCGATGGAGGAAGGAGAAGAAGAGAAAGAAACCGAAGCAGGAGAAAGAAGAAGTGGCTCACGTGAATAATGAATGAATGAGGAAAGAGAAAGAAACCTTTATTTTAAGCTCAGGGGCAAACCAGCCTTTTCCCCATTTCTTTTATATTTTCATTAAAAGTTTTAATTAAACTTTTACCCCTTCTAATTTCACCTCATTTAACCCTTTTATAATTAATCAACCAAATAAATTTTATTTACTTTCCACACTAGTTAATTATTTATAATTGCCTAATATTTCATAAAAATATCAAATAAATCCTTAAAATAATTATTAATATTTTCTGATACTCAAAATTTTACTAAAATATCAGGGATGTTACATATGATAAAAATTACAAATGAAAACCAAGATATAATAAATAATAGAATAGCTTATATTCTTTGTTGTCTTTACTAGCTATCTAAGTATACATATCTATACCAGTTGTGTAAGTGAAAAATAAATACGTATTCTTTTTAGGTCTTTTTTTATATAAAACTTTATTATATAACTTTACACTTATTAAAAGGTTTAGTTATTCTAATAAATTAAATTTGTTAATTATTTTGTTATATATACCACCCAAGTTATTTTTAATATTAACAAAGAAAAAGAAATCAACTTTTCACATTCTATTGGTGTTAGAATTAAGTCTATTTTATAAAGGACTTTGGAGAACTTAAATATTATTTTAAGATCCCAAGATTTGTTAATAACACACATTAAGACCTTTAATTAAATCAAGTTTGTTTAAGTGTTATTTAACCCTTTTACTTGAGTGTTTCAGAATGCAAAGTTTGTGATGTAAAAACTATAATTCAAAAGGGGGGTCTATCATTCAAAGTCTGTGTAGGACTATCATTCAAAGATAGTTTAGTATACTATGAATTTATGATATTTCTGTTTGGATTTAGAATTTTTAGTCTTCATAAAAATTATAGATAATGGAATTATTGAAACACAGAACTTGGCCTCATTCAAAAATTATTTTTATACCATGAGTTATAGCTAATTTACTAAATATTGTCAAACGAGTAAATTTTTTAGCAATTGGTGATAATGAAAAATGATAACCTATTGACTATTATGTGATTATGTGATATTTCTGTTTGAAATTTAAAATTGTGGTCTTCATGAATGTTGTAGATAATTTTGTTATGGAACTATAGAAAGTGGAATTGCTTAAAAATGATTTGATTTGCTCACGTTATAGCCTTTTTACTAATGTATGTTACTGTTGTAAATTTTTAAACTTTACCTATAATGGTTATTATGGGTGAAAATGATATTTTCCATGTGAGTAATGATTTATTTATAAATTATTAAAGGATTATTGATTATTATGGATGTTATTGAGTGTCCTATAAATGTCATACAGTATGTATATTTTTGTGATGAATAATTATGAATGACTAAATTAATGTATACATGCCTTGTGGTTTATTGAGATATGTTGTTAAACTGTAAATCCATGATTTTGATAATTGATATATGTGATATGTCCTTTGAGGACTTGTGACTTTCCAAGTGATTATGGAAGTATTGATATCATGGTATGTTAAATTGATAAAGAGAATCAAAGGCATTCATGCATCATAAGCATTTGGACGTACCATGGAATTTAAGGGTTCTATGATTGCCGGCCCTAGTGGGGGGTTACTCTATGATGAGTTAAAGCCTTATTTTTGTTGAGCGCCATGAAGGGTAGGGATTCATATGGTATATGCTAAGTCCTACTTGTGTCTCTATGAGACTTTTTACTGCAGTATTCCCACTAAATCAAAATGGATCCAGCATGACATCATTTGACTAAATTAAAGATTATTAAATGTAAATGACCTTGTTTGGCATATTCATCATATCATAATTGTTTGTTGATTGTGTTTGTACAATTTTACTTATTTTATATTTATTCTATATTTTATCTCACTCTTACATTATTTTTTACAGTGCACGCTTCACAAAATGACGAGTAGTGCAATTAATGAAGCTTTTATGTTTTATTGCTTGGACTTTGATTTCATTTGAGATTTAATGTGTTGTAATAATATTATGTACCTCGTACTGCAATCTTATCTATCGTTTCCGCTATATAAATGTATTATGTTTTATTCGTTTACGACTAGTATGCATGATAATATTCTGCATTTATCAATTTTTACGTGACCTCAGAATTTAAATTACGAATTTCAAAATGATTCTTTAAACGCAAAAAATTTATTTCAAAAATTTGGGTTAATTAATTAGAATTTGTAATTTGGGTTTTGGGTGTCACAACTAGTTCAAAGTATTTCAAGCCTGTCTCAGCCTAAGTCTGTGTGGGACCAGTTTAAAATATTACAATTCTCTCCCTACCTTAAGTCTGAGTTGAAGATATCGCCCAAAAGAAATTTTTCTAAGTTTTCTGTTGCATACTTAAGTCTGCTGAGTCATTTTTCTTTAAACATATTATTCTCTAGACTCAACATCTCACTTTCACATGATCATCTATTCAAGCTTCAAGACACACCAAACTCGTACTTTTCAAGACAAAGAATGGATCTCTGATTCCGAATCAAAATATGCAAGGCTGTCACAGTTCTAAACTCTCCTTCAGTCAAGTATGTTCCTAGCTTGAAATAAACAAAGAGACAAAACTCTTAGAGTAACAAATGTTTGTATGAGGAAAAATTGATGAAGCTACTCTGAGCACATAAAAAAGTCATAAACATGTCGTGCTCAAGTCAAAAGCCTTCAGAAAGTCAAACAAGATATTTTACAATATCTGATGTTAGACAAAAGAAAATAAAAATGGGACTTTCTCTCTACAAGATTCAAGGCACCCTATTTTCATGCAATTCTTGTTTATCCTCAAACCAAACATTGGTCTCATCTCTTTTCTCATGCTTTTATGTTCAAACAAATATCTCTTCCTTAATGAAACAATAACGACTATATGCAAGAGCCTTTAAAAGGGAAGAGACCTTATACCAGTGAAGTGCAGAACACTTGAACAATGAAACCCAGAGACAGAGACTCAATCTGAAATTTCTATTTACACTACTGCTTGTAGTCTTAGTCTTTGTTTTTTAGTTTTTAACTCAGTGTGTACATTTGCTTCACTTTAAATTCTTTGTACATGGTATCTAAATTGTTACAAAAGCAATCCTTTTTTCATCTTAGTTCAAGTCTGGTTGTATTAACCAGTCTTGGTTTCTTACGAGAAACATTATTGGCCGAAGAGGTTTTTGAAAGAATACTTGGATCTGAGCCAAGAGTGACTTATGAAATAATATTTGGTTTAAGCCAGAAGTGGTTGAGTCAAGAATACTTGAGGTACAACAATGTTGTTTATGTAAAATGATTTTTACATAGTGAAAAGCTTTCAGACTGAAGGGACTTGATGTAGCTTCAATGTTTGGAAGTGAACCAGTATAAATTCGTTGTGCAAATTTCTCTATCTCTTCTCTTTGTTAAGTCTGAATCTGTACTCGTTAAGTTCTTTGCCCCATCTCTTTTTAAATAAGGTTCTTTTCGAAAAAGAGTTATAGACTTATTCAACCCTTCTTTCTAAGTCTGTCTCTAAACTTTCAATTGGTATCAGAGCATGTCCTTTAGGTTGAACAATCTAACAAGTGTAAAGGATAAAGATCCATTGTAACACATCAATAAGATCAACTGGTGGCTGAAGGTTCCTCTGTCAACAGACCTCCAGCCTTCCTTAGAGAAGACTACGCTTACTATAAGGACATAATGGAGATGTTTATTAAGTCCACCTAGTATAGTCATGGGGAATAATCACAAATGGTGATAATCTAGCACCACTTGATGCTGATGGAAAGATAAAGCCTGAAGACCTATAGATTGGAGTTAAAATAAGAAAAATGAAGGCTAATGCAAAAGCTAGATTCCTTATTATCTGTGCTCTCAACAAGTCTGAATACAACAAAGTATTCAGTTACAAAACTGCTAGAGAAGTATGGGACGTATTTTAGAGGAACTATGAAGGAATCTCCAAAGTCAAAAGACCCAAAAAGATACTGTTGACCAAACAGTATGACAACTTCAAGATGGAAGAGCATGAAACTATAGATAAGATGTTTGGAAGATTCCAAACTCTGTTAAATGAACTTTAGGCTCACCACTAAAAAAACAACTGTTAGCGACGGACGGAATTGGTCGCTAATCAATGGAATTCCCGTCGCTAAAACCATTAGCGACGGTGTCGCAGACGGGAAAGTGGACGTCGCTAAAACCCTCGTCGAAAACACATCAGCGACCACATACATGCCGTCGCTACCTTATTTACGGCGTAAGGCCGTCGCTAAAATCGTCTCTGCCCCAATAACTGCAGCCGTCACTAAGTGTTGCCATACAGCGACCTCGAGACCCCGTCGCTACTAACAGCCACCAGCGACCACCCCATGCCGTCGCTAGAGGTAGTGATACAGCGACCAAGGCATTCCGTCACTAGTGGTTGCGATGTAGCGACCACAATATTCCGTCGCTAGTGGTTGCGATGTAGCGACCAAGGCATTCCGTCGCTAGTGGTTGTCAGGTAGCGACCACAACGTCCGTCGCTAGTGTTAATAAGTCAGCGACGGACGGGGACCGTCGCTAACGAGAATTTTTAAATTTTTTTAAAATTGATTCAATATTGACTGGTTTTGTTAATTTAGCTTTAAAAATATCTTAATATTTTGTATTTTGTATTGGCTGATAAAATTTTATAATTAAATTAAAATAATTTTTTTGAAGTAATGAATTATTATTAAAAACAAAATAATAGATTAAATTAATTTATGAAATAGGTTGAATTATTAATGATAGGTAGAAAGGCTTTGTGATTTGAATGTAATTACCATTAAATATTGACATAATAAATAAAGAATGACAAACTAAATACTGAATGAAAATATAACATAACTAAAAATCAAATATACAATGTGTATAAATAAAAGAACTACAATCAAGGTGGTGGGGGATCCTGGGGTGGTGGTGGGGGCGCCTGGGAAGTGGGGGGAGGTAGCCTCGCCATCAACTGCATCAGTAGCTCCTGCTGCTGAGCAAGTTGCCGACGAGTCTCGGCGTGCTGCTCCTCGGCCCGCTGTCGGTCCGTCTCGGCCTTCTGTCGGTCCGCCTCGTGCCGCTCCAACAGCAACTGCCTCTGACGTCGCTCCTCCTGTAGCTCATCGTTCAGGTTTTGAATTACCTGAACGACCTCAGTCGGAAGACCAGAGGAAGACGAAGAGGAAGGGGTCTTCCCCTTTTTCGCCAGCTGCGTGCCGACGCCACCCAATCCAAACACCCTCCCTTTCTTGTTCACACCGCCAACAGCCTCCATATAGATGGCGTTGTCGTCAGAACAAGATAGGGTGGGAGGAACCTCCCCTTCAGGAGTGGAAGCCACCAGGTCCGCCTCCTTCTCGGCCCTCCTGGCCTGATACGCCTCCTGTAAATTCAAAAACAACGATAGGATTAGTAAGTTGATTTGTAAATTATAAGCATGTGTCAGTTAAAAGTAAATACCGCTAGCTCCGTAGTCTTCTGGTTTACCCATGCACCGGCTTTGTTCTTCTTGGTCATTTGCATGACCTC
This sequence comes from Clitoria ternatea, assembly GCA_037962975.1. Lineage (NCBI taxonomy): Eukaryota > Viridiplantae > Streptophyta > Magnoliopsida > Fabales > Fabaceae > Clitoria > Clitoria ternatea. The sequence continues at coordinate 268,170,070 of CM075672.1, forward strand.
AAACAATGAAGGCTCCCGGTGCTCCCTCTGCTCCTGTGGTGGACAAAAAACATTGAGATTATTATTTGTAAACATGTAAGACGAATCATAATAGAAATGGAGAACATAAATATACTTACAAATCTTTTCTTGTGCTCGAGGGTTGAAATGCTACCCCCAGTGTAAACCGAGGCTGCAGCATCGGCGGCTCTGTTGGCCCTATTCCGAGCACTCGCCTGCTGGAATGGGACCCCGCCCCACTTCTGGACCATCCCGTCCCAATGGTCCTCCGGGATCCAACGAGGGCGCTCACCTTTGTCCCTCACCTTCCAAAGGGTACTCTTGATGATTTTGGAGGTCTTTGTGGCAAAGACCTTCCTAATCTCATCAATCATACCCTCCGCCCACTGGTAATCACGCTGTAAAATGAATTGAGAAATCAAAATTAATAACAGGTCTATTTTATAAATCAAGTCACAATAAATGAGCTAGGAACTTACCGAGAAGGTGTCAAACCACCTATCTTGCACAACCTTCCCAGCATCTGTCCAAGATATATATGGACCATCCCACTGGGCCTTCAAAACCTTAGTAATCGCTTTGGTAGTGCGACTACTATCAACAAAGCTGTAATGACAACAATTATGTTAGGAGTAAAACAACACACAATCTAGGGAGACACCCAAAATTTCGGCAGAGTCTCCCCTGTAAATGTAACATTTCCAAGTTTAAATAGTTACCCTGTTACAAACAGAAGAGTGCCCAGTACAATTCAATCTATACAAGTACTAATTAAAGTAACATCCAATAAACCAACAAGTCTTTCTACTAAAGTTTAATATAAAGTGTCATACAAATAACATAAAAGTATTTGAGGTTTAGTCACTTACTCGTCTCCGGCCGGCACGGGTACCAACATGGGCAGAGGGGATGCCGGAGGTGGGGTCGCCTGATGGCCATGGTCCTCCAAGCCACCAACTCCAGGAGTCTGCTCTGGGGTGGTCAGCTGTGGGGGTGATGGGGTGGTCTCCTGTGGTGGTGGTGATGGAGTGGTCTGCTGTAGTGGTGATGGAGTGGTCTGCTGTAGTGGTGATGGAGTGGTCCGCTGTGGTGGTGATGGAGTGGTCTCCTGCCCTGGGGTAGGAGTCCCCAGACGGGAAGCCGGGGTCCTGGACCCACCACCCCTACTGAAGGGCAGTCGACGTCCCGTCATCTGTGGATAAAATAATGAACAAAAAAGGTTAGTCTCAGGATATATATAAACCTATGTATATATGTTTAACAACTACATACTCTGTGTCTGTTTCAGTTTCAAATTCCCCCTCAGTTTCAGTGTCACTGTGGTAATCTGTTTGAACAAGTTCATCAGTATCCAAATCAGCCCTAGACCGTTTTGATCGAGAGACAAGGTCTTTGTCAATGTGTTCACCCCCTGTAGTGGCGAGTGTCTCATCCATTATGACTGGATCAATGTTGAACAACAAATTGGCATCGTTGAGCTCGTGTGGTGTAAGCTGATAAGCGTCATCAACCTCCTCGGAGACATTGTCAGTGATCTGACTTCGGGCCTTGGCCTTGATTACTGCATACCAATCCCGATGTCCTCCCGGGAAGTCGGTGTAATAAACCTGCTCAGCTTGTTGGGCAAAAATGAAGGGATCAAACCCTTTATATCTACCATTCTTCTTGACCTCAACTAAGCCGTAGTTGTTGTCAACCTTTGTTCCAACACCGATTGTGTTGTCGAACCAATCACATTTGAATAAAACAATATCTCTTCTTAGTCGTCCAGAGAATGAAACTTCAACAATCTCCGTCAGCACTCCATAAAAGTCTTCTTCCAACTGACCGGCGGTGCCTTTAACACAAACCCCGTAGTTATGGGTGCGCATCCCTTCACTCCATTGAAGAATATTAAACTTGTAGCCATTTACGTAGTAAATAGGCCATTTTTTAACAGTCTTCACCGGCCCCCAAGAAAGGGCTTGGAGTAAAGAATCTTCAATATGGTTGTTAGGGTCTTGTATCTATGTACAACATAAGAAGTAGGTCATTGTTACCATATTGACGGGAGTTAGAAGCAAATAGGCTTAAAAACACTTGGTATACGGGTCTTACATGTTGCGCGAACCAACCGACGAACTTGGATGACACCTCACTATGAATTTGGTCATCAGTTAAATCATTTTGCTCAAGTTTTAGCATATCTGTGTATAAGCTATTGAAAGAAACAAATAAGTTTAATATAAAAGCTACGTTAAGAATGTATAATATAACTTCTATGACTTACTCAATAAAGGGTTCCACTTCTGGGCAATTGAGAAGAATATACAAGTGAGCCGCCTTTCGATCTTTCTCATCAATGTAACATTTTGTGAGCCTGCCCCCCGGGTGACCAGGATAGTTGAAAATCGACGTTTGTTCATCAAACCCTGTGCGGCTGGCTACCCCAAGATTGCGGGGAATTCTACTCATTCTAGTTTCTATCTCCGTTGGAAAATAGAAAGAAGCAAAGGTTGTCATTTCTTCGACTAAGTATGCCTCACAAATTGAAGCTTCAACGCAGGCTTTGTTCGACACTTTATCTTTTAAAGAGCGTAAGAATCTTCAACATCATTAACAAGATGGTGTTAAGTTAGAAAATACTATTATAAGAAGTGTTTGCAATGAAATTAAAGAGTTCACCAAGCATTCACCTTTCGAATGGATACATCCAACGATACTGCACTGGGCCACCAACCAAGGCCTCGTACGGTAGATGGATAGGCAAATGCTCCATGGAATCAAAGAAACTTGGTGGAAAAGTCTGCTCCAACTTACAAATCAATACCGGGATAGTTTCTTCCATCTTCACAAGTTTCTCCACACTCAACGAAGTAGCCGTCAACTCCTTAAAGAAGTGACTCAACTCCACTAACGGTTTCCAAATAGGCTTCGGTAAGGCATGAAACGCGTACGGGAGTAGTTGTTGCATAAACACATGGCAATCATGACTTTTCATGCCAAACACCCTGCCCTCCTTCACGTCGACACATCTACTCAAGTGAGAAGCGAATCCGTCAGGCAGGGTCAACCCATTCATCCAAATACACACAGCAATCTGTTGTGGTCTAGTTAAAGCATACTTTGCATGGGGTTTAAACATTCTTCCACGTCCCACATCCCTCAACTCCAACTCCTTCCTAGAACACCAAATCGGAAGGTCTAGACGACTCTTCTCGTTGTCCTTTGTTCTCCCTTTGATGTCCATAACAGTGTCAAAAATATTCATGAAAACATTACGTTCAGTGTGCATGACATCAATGTTGTGTCTTAACAACAAGTCTTTCCAATATGGCAAATCCCACAACACACTCTGCTTCACCCAGTGGTGTTCCTTACCGTAACCCGCAAACTCCTTAACACTCTTGTCCCAGATGTAAGGATACTCTTCGACCCTCTGCCAAACCCGTGCACCAGATAACCTACGGGGTGGAGGTTCATTGACAACCTTGTTTTTCTTAAAAGCGGTTTTGTTCCTCTTAAACGGGTGATCCAACGGTAGAAACTTTCTATGACAGTCAAAGAAACTTGTCTTGCCACTAACAGGGAGTGATTCCCCCCCGGTATGTTCCATGCATACAGGGCAAGCTAGCTTCCCAGACGTGGACCATCCAGAAAGCATACCATAGGCCAGGAAGTCGTTAATAGTCCACATCAAAACAGCACGCATCATAAAGTTGTTCTTCAAAGACGCATCGTATGTCATTACCCCGACATCCCATAACTGTGATAACTCTTCAACCAACAGTTGCAAAAACACGTCTATGTTCGCCTTTGGATTTTTGGGTCCTGGAACCAGTACAGATAGAAACATGACCTCCCTCTTCATACACATATCAGGAGGCAGATTGTATAGGGTCAGGATGATTGGCCAACAAGAGTAAGCTCTTCCGTATTGACCGAACGGGTTAAACCCATCAGTACATAAGCCAAGTCTTACATTGCGTGGCTCGCCAGAAAAGTCCGGATATAGCTCATCCAAACACTTCCATGCTTTCCCGTCGGAAGGATGGCAAAGAAACCCCTCTTGTGTTCGGTTTAGAGCATGCCAACGCATGTGTTTTGTCGTGGACAATGAGGCATACAGGCGTTGAAGACGCGGTGTTATAGGGAAGTACCACATTTTCTTCCTGGCCGTCCGAGTTACCTTCCCTCTCCTTTTAACGGTCTTGTAGCGTTCCTCATTACAATGCAAACATTTTGTGACACTTTCGTCTGCAAACTCATTTCTGAACAGCATACATCCACCAACACAACACTCTATCTTCACACAACCCAACCCCAAGTTTGCCACTTGTTTCTTAGCACGGTACAGGTTTGCTGGCATTCTGTGATTACTAGGCATGGTGGAACCCATCAGATTGACCATCCTATCAAAACAACCTCCAGAAAGATTATAATCTGCCTTTAGGCTTAAAGCAGCTAGGGAGGCGGATAACTCAGTGTGACTGTTGCACCCGTCCCACAATGGAGTCTGAGCTGCCGCCAACAAATCATAAAATCTCTTCACCTCCGGATTAGGATCCTCCTCTACATTGTCAGAGTCCCCATGACCTGCTTGGTCATTATGTTCCAGCATACGCCCGGTGGAGGGTCCAACATGATCCATCACCATTTGTTCTATGTTGTTGTACGTATCCCTGTTTCCTCTAACCTCGTAGTAAGACTGTTGCACGGTTATGTCTGATGGTCTATGCGGTAACTGCTCACCATGGTTGTACCAGCAGTGGTATGTTTCCATGAACCCTTTCTCAGTTAGGTGGTACATGACATCATCCGCGTATTCAAAACTCATGCATTTACACCTTGAGCACGGACAACGGATCTTCTGAGTCACTTCAAATCCAGGCGTGTTTGCCGTAGCGAACGGAATAAACTCCAATAGCCCCGTCATAAACTCCTCAGTCACTCACCGATTGCGATCTAGTCGGTTGTACATCCATCGCCGATTTGCCGGTACCTCCATTTATAATATCTAACAAGCACGATTTCTGTTACGTTACACGTTTAAATTGTTATTTAACTATCGGTTGTGAATCACTCTATCTCTTTGATGTTGCAAATTGGTGGGGCCCTATCCCATTCAGGATGAATATGCAACCATCCGTAACCCATCCCATAATTGTATGTCGTCTATCTTGAGTTGAATGAATGTTCATTCTTCAATTTCGGCAGCATTTCGCATTGGTCCCCGAGTACACAGAGATACGTACGGTATGAAACACCACACGCAGACATGCACCCTGGGGACAATACGAAACACCATAACCGAAATTTCAAATGAACATTCATTCAACTTCTCAAGATAGACCACATACAACATTGATGGGTTACGCCCTACAGGTTACAAATTCATACCAAATTGTCCAACCGGGACAATTCAAGCTCCAACACAACACGGTACATCGACCGGTTGTTTTGAAACTTGAACAGGAATCTAATGGGTACACACACGACTAAACCCTACATTATTAACGTTGTGTTTCATTTTTTAAGTTCCCTAAGAAAGGGAGCCTGCCGAAATTTTGGCAGAGTCTCCCCTGTAAACTAGACATTTCCCAAATTTACAAATGGCCTGTTACATATAGAAAACTACCCAGTATAGATAAATAAACATATCATACGCATTGTATATCATATTCACAGTTATGAACACAAAATCATGTTATCAATATATAAAATCAACGGCTAATGAGCTCTGCTCTCCACTAACAAACAACATTACACATGCATCGTAAATCATGTTATCAGCACACAAAACCAATGCCTAATGAGCTCTGCTCTCCACTAACAAACAACATTACACATGCATAAAAAATCATGTTATCAGCACACAAAATCACTGCCTAATGAGCTCATCTCTCCACTAACAAACAACAATCAACATACATACACGGCAAATCCCACAACACACATAGCCGGATAAGTTAGCGTTAGGGGATTACCTGGGAATGAGAGATAGCGATGAAGACAAAGCTGATGAGGGTCGAACACGAACCACACGTAAGGTGTCTTGGTCTGCATGACAAACTCTAGTTAGAATGGAAATTGAGTCATCAAAAGAAAAAGTTTTATTGGCCTTTGCTAATCATACATTTTCAATGAACTTTAGCAAGGTTGTCAGACTCGAGAGTCTACCAAGACTCGTTTTGGCTAGGTAGACTCGACTCGCTAACTCGACTCGTAAACTCGTAAGAGTTTACGAGTTTACCTCATGCTAAAAATTGTATCAAATTAATATTAGGCATGCATCCAAACAATATATAACATACTAAAATAGTTAAAAAATAAATAAACGCTTCTACCAGCGGGTATGACTAACATATTACCTACACACGTCACGTTGCATTGCAATTAAACTAGTCACTAAATTCTGGTGGAGACCAAAGAGTGTAGAGAAACAATTGAGGAAACAAGGAGTTAGAGGCAATTCATACAAGCTTTTGTATTTTAAAAGAGTTAATTTTTGTACAGTGACTCAGATACCATTCCTTTCCAAAAAATTTTTGAGGAGGAGGATGATCATGGCCCGTGGAGAGTATTATAAATCAATATCATTTAACACTTTAACATGTGAAAAAGAAATGAGCCATGAATTTTCACAACGAATCACTCATGTTTGAACACAATTTTTGAACATCTTGAAACCTCTTAGGAGAGAGTTTCCAGGGTATCCTCTTTTTTTTTAGTATATGTTTATGTAATTATATCACTATTGAATGTAAAAAAAAAGAATGGAGAAAGACGATGGAGTAATTTAGGGCAGTGGATGAGTGAGTGAAGAAGGTGGAGAAGCAACAGGAACAGGAGAGTCGATGAGGAAACTAAGATGGGTAATGGATGGAGGAGGGTTTTGGGATTTGGACATTTCCACTCCTAAGACGCTTGATGGGTTGGCATGTCCTGTTCCTGGAGACCCTCTCCCTTTGGGTTTGTCCCGTGGCACAAAGCTTTCCAGACCCCGACAGCTCCATTTCATGCACCGTTTCATGCACGCCCCTCTCATTCCTTCCTACTCCATTCTCCATGGCCTCTCTCTCCACCGTGTCCTCTCTCTCCCCCTCCTCCATGACTGGCAAGTCTCTCCCTTCCATCTTCTTACCTCTGCTTTTGTTGCCTGACCATGTGTCTGCTCTGTAATTTTTTCAGGTTTCTGTTTTTAAATGGTCAGTTCAATTTGCAGAGATTTGTTTCCTTTGTTAAGACTGGAGAGGAAAAGCCTAAGGGCCTTTCCTCTTGGTTAAAAACCATTGGGAGACATCTGCAGAAGAAATCACTGTATGCCCTCCGCTTCTTCTCTGAGTTACAGTTGACGCCGGATGATATTTTACTTTTAGGTTTAGATGCATATGGCTATAGTGATCAGCGTCGTGCAAAAGCAGTCCTACATCATAAGGCAAGTGTCAATATATATCCTCTTATGAATTTCTAAGTTTTACGACCCTGCAGGTTAGATTTTGTGGACTAGTAACACTTGAAAGGAGGGATATATATACCTACATTAAATCTAGTGAACTAATGTTTTATGTGGAATTTATGATTAATTTTAGGTTACCCTTTAGCCTTAGTTGTCAGATTCAAGGGGCAAGGAAAGTAATTTACAGCAGATTGGTTTAGAACCCGGAGGGCTATAGATCCAAAATTTTGCATAACCATTTAAAATGAAGATGACATTGTAATTTCAATCGCAAGACTAACTAGAAGGGCAGATAATGTAGAATGAAACGGAACTGAAAAACTCTTGGATTTAATCGGTTATTATTTACTGAGATTTGGCTGGTGACATGCTGTAATTTAACGTTACTGTGATGTGTTATGGCAATTGCCGTGACCAACAGAGAATTACCCACGAAGTGGAGGGTTGAATCCCTTTTGGCTGGTGGAATAAGATGTTTGGTCTGATGGTGTGATGAACGGAATGGAGGTTCTGTTATGCGATTGGTCCTGGATTCATTCAGTTCTTGAATGGCCCTACTGACTACAATGGAACCATGAACCACAACTATTTCTTGCTGGGACTTCCCAACAGAGACCAACTATAAGATCTACAAGTTGAACATGAAGCATGTAACCTCTCCTAAGCTCTCCTCCCCCAACCCAAAAATCTATGATTTCATTAAACACTGTCCAAAAAAGACGGGTAACGGGGTCACATATGTTAGGGAACAACCTCTTAAGGTGTATACAAGGAGGAATAGGACAGTTGCAGAGGATCAAGAATTAAAGGTTCACGTGAACAGCATGAAGTAGAACTAGTTTAAAATTTTGGTATTAGCTACATACATTACATAGATTATAATGGTCTTATTCCCCTTTATATTTAGGAGAAGATGGTTAACATATATGCTTAATGTTTTGCACTGTTCTCCTAGGATATACCTCTCTAACATTCAATAACCTATTTTAAAGCTGTTCGAGAGGAGGTGTCATCCTTAGAGAAAGGAGGTTTTGGTGCTGGTCTAGATCTTGATTTACTTGGTCTTGAAATTGATGACAAGATATTGATCCCAGGACTGGCTGTTGCATCTTCTAGTGCTACAGAATTGGCAGGTATATAACTGCAGATTTTCACATTTTCTTCATATAAAAGTTTCATCTTGTGTTCCTCATAACAGATCCTTTGTATTATTTCATTAAGAACTAACTATTATATGCATAGAATCATTTAATTAAAGAGGCAGTGGAACAGTGGAATTCTTTCAGGTTCCAAATGTTGCAAAAATACCTGACTTGAGCTCAAACACTATGCAACATTGAAATGCAAATACTGATGATGTTATCAATCATACACTTTTAGTGCACTAGAGTACATCCATCCAGTTTTACAAATTTTATATGAACAATTTGATAGCTAAGCGAAACCATAGCCCTCGTATGTACAGTATTTAGAGTTCAGTCAGAGCATAATTTAGGCAGATCATAACGATATTGTAAAAAGGCCAAAGCATGACTTCAAATCTGAACAGCACAGTTAAATATGACAGTATATGTATATCACACAAATTCAGAAAAAAAAACAGTAATCAAATGCAGCAGAGGAGATGACAAACCTGGTTTGGAAACCTGCAGGAACTGTTGCAGAGGTGGTCAATGGAGAGCCCTGCACTGTCGCCGCCGCTCTACGTTGCTGAAAATGGTCGGAAATGGCCGTTGCAGCCTCTGTTTCACCGGAACAGTCACCGGAGACAGCTGGGACAGGTTGGGTGGTGGACGCGACGGAGGAGAAGTGAGGGGGGAAATGTTTTCGGCTCTGAATTAGCTAAGGGGAGGAGAGGGAGGAGAGGGAGGAGAGGGAGGAGAGGGAGGAAAGGCTGAAAGAGGAAGGGGAAGTTAGGGCAAGTGGCAGGGAAAGGGGTTGCTGTCGAGTTAGATTAAATCCTTAGCGACGGTAACCCCCCGTCGCTACCAGCGTCACTACAATTAATAGGATTAGCGACGGTAGAAACCCACCATCACTAAACGCGTGAATATTAGCGACGTCAGAACACCACGGTCGCTAACCTCCTTCCAATTAGCGACGGGGCCTGAGTACCGTCACTAACTTCCCTTCTTAAAACAAAGAAATGGAGGGAAGACAAAAATATTAGCGACGGCACAATATATCCGTCACTAATCTCCTGAATATTAGCCACAGCCAGAAAACCCGTCACTAATCTCCTAAAATTTAGCGACGGGGGCCTTCGTACCGTCACTAACTTCCCTTCTTAAAACAAAGAAATGGAGGGAAGACAAAAATATTAGCGACGACACAATATATCCGTCACTAATCTCCTGAATATTAGCCACGGCCAGAGAACCCGTCACTAATCTCCTAAAATTTAGCGACTTGGCCTTCGTACCGTCACTAACTTCCCTTCTTAAAACAAAGAAATGGAGGGAAGACAAAAATATTAGCGACGGCACAATATATCCGTCACTAATCTCCTGAATATTAGCCACGGCCAGAAAACCCGTCACTAATCTCCTAAAATTTAGCGACGGGGGCCTTCGTACCGTCACTAACTTCCCTTCTTAAAACAAAGAAATGGAGGGAAGACAAAAATATTAGCGACGGCACAACTACTCCGTCACTAGAACAAAACCTAGCGATGCCATTTAGCCGTCGCTAATGTTTGGCGCCAACAAAAAACCATGGAGGGAAATCAAAAAAGAAGGATCTGAGATATAGCGACCGTACTAGCGACGGTGTTCATAATTGGTAGCGACCGTATCCTGTTGGGGTCGCTAAATTCGTCGCTATAACTTTTTTGGTCGCTCTTTATTTATAGTGGTCGCTAACCCGGTCGCTAGTTAGCGACGGCAGTAGGTGGTCGCTAATTTGAGGTAGCTGTTTAGAGTTTTTTTAGTAGTGGCTCTTGGGATAACCTTGTCTACTGAAGACATAAATGTCAAGCTTCTTGGGAGCTTACCTAAAAAGTTCGATGCTAAATGCTTAGCCTTTGAAGAAGCAAGAGATCTGAGCACCTTCAATATTGATGAACTTCTTAGAATGCTAATAGTTCATGAAATCAAGTTAAAGTAGAAAGAAGTTGTCAAACCATCCTCCTCAAAGAGCATTGCTTTGAAGTTTGCTAACTCAAGCAAGAAGTTGAAAGCTCTCAAAGCTCAGATTTAGAATCTGAAGATTACAGTGAAGACACTGATGAGGAACTGGCTCTTATGAGCAAGAGATTCCACAGGCTGCTAAAAAGTAGACCTAAAAAATATCAGAAGAGAGACTCAAAAAATAAGTCTCATTTCAAATCTAAATTTGATAAATCTTCTTTAGAATGTTTTAATTATAGTAAATAAGGTCATATGAAAGCAAAATATCCTCTGCTCAATAAGGATAAGAAGGACAAGAAAGAGAAAAAAAGTTTTTTAAGAAACAAAAAGGACTCATCACCTGGGATAATGAAAACTCCAGCAGTTCTAGTGAGTCTGAAGAAGAAATAAAGTCTGTACAAGAAATAGAGTTTGTACAAATTTATCTAATGGCCAACTCAGACTCTGAAGCAAACACAAATGACTCAGACTCTAAAGAAGTAAAGTTTCTTGAACTTAAAGAAAACTATGAAATTTTGTTTAAAAATTTTTCAACTCTTATAAAAAACTATAAGCTTTAACAAAGAAACAAGTCGAAATGATTACTGCTTATGAAAACTAAATTTGAGTTAAAAGAGGAAAATCTAGATCAAAACAATCAAGATAAGAAAGAGATAAAAAAGAAAGAGAGAATACAACTAGAAGAACTACACAGGCTCAAGCAAGAAAACCTTTATTTAATAATTGATCTAACAAATGCTAAAGTCTATTGTAGTTTCCAGATTGATGAGATCAACATTCTTAAAAACAAGTGAGTTCTCTCACTTTGGACCTAGCTAGATTCGTCAATAGGACAAACAATTTAAACAAGCTTTTGGGAATTCCCATTAGCAACTTGGGTTAGAATTTGTTAAACCTGCTGACTCTAAACAATATCTTTTTCCTTTATCTGTCTCGACTAAACATAAATGTTAAATGTGATTACTGTAAGAAACATGGTCATGTAATTGGAGACTGCTTAAAAAGGTAGAAAAAGAATATTAAGAACACTTACCATCCTAGAGCCTAAAAAGATTTGGGTACCAAAAGCATTTTATGTTGAAGTTGCGTCAAACAATGTCCTAGGCTATGACGATTGCCTCTGACGCAACTATTAGTGAATCTTTTTTTTATTGAAATTCATGTGAAGTTGTGCGGGCTTGTTGCCACGCCACAACAATAATGGTTGCATGGAAGCCCAATACACTAATATCTAAATCTCTTATACAAAGTTGTGTTGGAGTCATGTTCCGACATAATGTTAAATAACATTTTTCTTATAGTACAAACATCAACCAAAATCGCCTTAAAAATTCTTGTGATAGATTTATTTGTATGTCTTTTGTAACACCCCTTATTTTTGGTAGGTAGTCATGGACCCCAATAAATCCCAGGTATGAAACTTTTACAAATGATAATCAGGGCAGAGACTAGTCAATAAGAAAAATAATACAATTGGATCAATAAGATCCGAAAAAAGAGACAATAAATAAATATTATAATGATAAAATAATAAAATAGTTATATTTATAATAAAATAATAATAATATAATTTTGGGAGTAAACAAAGGACCTGCAGATAGTCAAGAATTGACTATCCCTCCCCATAATTAGTACCCTCATTAGAAACTAGTCAAACTAGTACAACAATTCTCGTAAAACAATGAAAAAACTAGGTCAACTCCCGTACAGCTGACCTATACCCAAAATGAGCCCACAGTTGGTTGTGTAAGCACTTTCAGATATCTGATTCCAGCATGGTCAATCTCTAATGAACTGTTTCGATAATCTAAACACTTTTCCTAAAGGAACCCACCTCTAATTCGGATCCCATCGACCCTGTTTCTTGAGAAATCATCGAGTTAAATCGAAATCCCTAAGTTCGGCTCGAACGCCTTTAGTGTTTTGAGCATAACTCCGTCACGACATCAAAATCAAGAGATTCTTATCTTGGTTTTTTTGTTATGAAAAACCTAACAATATCTATTTCTATCCTCGAACACCGATTTATGACCAATCATTCCTAAATTGAGAATCAAGGATTCGTGCTCCGAAACCCCATTTGTTAATCTCGTTAAATCGCACATAATTCGTTGGAAAATTCATAACTCTTTCATATGATGTCTGATTCACGTGATTCTAATTTCATAATTCTAATAATTCTCATAACAAAATTCTTTATGAACTATGAAGACTCTGAAGGCTGGTTCTCTTCTCATGAATACAAAATATTTAATCTTTTCAAAACTGATTGCAGTTCGTCACCTAGCAAATGAGTTTCACTAAAACCGCATATCTCCCTCATACGATGTCAAAAGCCCATCATTATTTTTTCTAAGTACTCATATCAAAAAACCCTACAATTTTCATCAGGAGCTAGAAGCCTAATTCCTAAAAGATTTGTCCCAACAAATTAATATTTTCAGCAATTCGGGAACTCCAAGAGCACTTTTCCTTGGTTCGGATATAACTCTCGCTTCGGTTGTTGAATTTTCGCGTACCATATACCATTTGAAGAGAAAAATGAGACCTACAACTTTCATGTTCACCACTTTTTTAGGTTCCCATCGTAACTACTCTCAAAATATTTATTAAAGTTACCTATTATAAATCGTAACTAGGGTTCACTCGGTACCGATTAAATTTTGACTCACCGAGCCGTTTCCTTATAAATATACGTGTGCCCCTTCACTTTACATCTTCCCTATCATAACCATGACCTTTCTTTTTCTCTTTCTATCTCTCTAAAACCTCTTCCTCTCTCTCTAATTGGCTGGCCATCCACCCCTTTTCACCATCGAAACCACCGCAAAACACCACTTACCTTCGCCGTTTTTCCTCCTCCTCCCTCCAATCACCTCCATAGCAGCCACCACCATCCAAAACCACCATCTCCCTCCTCCTTGGACAGCCACCACCCGCGGCCTCCCTTGTCCATCTATGGCTTTCTCCACCTTTGATCACTACTACGGTCGCTATTTCTTTCCTCCTCTTTATTTTTCTTTCAATTTCCATCCACCAATCGCCGTCACCATCTCCAATCAACCACCACCGTGAAGACCACCTTGGCTTCCACTTCATGTCCGAGCTCTCACCTTCTTTGATCATTTGCATGTTTCCATATCTGAGCTCCGATCGTCACGTACGGTGCTGACAGAATTACGATTAGGGTTACAGATTGAAAGTTCAAGTTTTACGCCTTTCGTCGAGGAATGAAAAAAGACTACACTCCAGGTAAGGGGGTATCCTCTCGGGTATTCTGGGGTAAACCGCATGCTCAGACCGGTTAAGGTTCCTTTTGGGCCCTTACCCTTCCGAGGCCATGCTCGAAAAATTTTAACTAAACTAAGTTATTTAGTATAAATTAATATTTTATTATTGTGATTGTGATTATTTGACTATGATTGCTTTGTACTGACTTTGGTGATTGGATAAGTAAAATAGGTACCAGACTGAGAAAAGTTAAAAAAGGACACTAGGTGTCAATGTGGCTCTCAACCGGTAAGTCTCGAAAAACGTGATACCAGGGTATAAGGATGGACGATCATGTTGCCTTTATTCTGTAATAATGGTATTGGAATGGGTATATTGTTATATTATCCTCAATCGCGTTAGTGTCAGATTTTATGATGCGAGATAACTATTAAATTAATTATACTAAAAATACTTAAAAAAGGGGTAAAATTAACCACACTATTATTATTAATAATATTCTTTCACTTTAAAAGATTTGAACAAAGATATTTTAAGAAAATTATTTTAAAATATAAATTTTCCCAAAGTGAATAAAATAAGGCTTAGAGTTGATACCCATGACTAAGTCCCATTTTTATTAAATTAGTAAGAGGAGCCAAATATAGTGTGTTACGCGGTAAGTTTAGTTAGATATACTCAATACACATATAATGGCCAGATACTATTTAATTCCCGAATGCCTCTTAAGTTTTCAAGACTTAATTGGGCATACCAATAAGGGTAACGACAAACGATGTTTTAATTTTTGAGAAGAATCTTTACTTCATAAAATAAGCGTCGGATGCCACTTTATTCCTAAATGCTCCATGAATCTTGATTCAAGGAAGCATACTGATAAGGGCAATGGCAAAGTAGCATTACACTTCTTGAAAATAATCTGAATCCTTCTTGATGATCATTTAACCTCTGGGAATTATGATCCATAAAATATAATGGGTATACATTTCTTACCATTTCAAAGGAAGTTAATAAGCAAGATACAACCAATATACTTTCTCTAATAAATTAAAAATACCTTATAAAGTCTGAAAAATAGGTGAGACCTAACGAGTTGAGGATAAATATTATGAGGTAAGGAATACATGGACATCTAGGGGTCAAAAGTAATAAGAGAATTAAAAGAATGCATGCTGCATCATAAAAATGTTTTTGGAAGGACTGTGACAAAACTAGAGCATACGACAAGGGTATGTTGGAGGACATTCGAGTTCGATCCCTAAGCAGGATCTCGAGAGTACAACCAGGTCGGAAACCCAATGGCAGCAGAATCGCGCCCGAGGCTGGGTTCACCACTAAAAAAACAACTGTTAGCGACGGACGTAATTGGTCGCTAATCAATGGAATTCCCGTCGCTAAAACCATTAGCGACGGCATCGCAGACGGAAAAGGGGACGTCGCTAAAACCCTCGTCGAAAACACCTCAGCGACCACATACACACCGTCGCTAAATTATTGACGGCGTTAGGCCGTCGCTAAATTCGTCTCTGCCCCATAACTCCAGCCGTCGCTAAGTGTTGCCATACAGCGACCTCGAGGCCCCGTCGCTAATAACAGCCAACAGCGACCACGGTATGCCGTCGCTATTTTACTTGAGACAGCGACCATGACATTCCGTCGCTAGTGGTTGCGATGTAGCGACGCCTAAGTCCGTCGCTAGTGGTTGCAAGGTAGCGACCACAATGTCCGTCGCTAGTGGTTGCCAGGTAGCGACTACAACGTCCGTCGCTAGTGGTTGCCAGGTAGCGACCACAACGTCCGTCGCTAGTGTTAATAAGTCCGCGACGGACACGAGCCGTCGCTAACGGGAGTTTTTAAATTTTTTTAAAATTGATTCAATATTGACTGGTTTTGTTAATTTAGCTTTAAAAATATCTTAATATTTTGTATTTTGTATTGGCTGATAAAATTTTATAATTAAATTAAAATAATTTTTTTGAAGTAGTGAATTATTATTAAAAACAAAATAATATATTAAATTAATTTATGAAATAGGTTGAATTATTAATGATAGGTAGAATAAGGCTTTGTGATTTGAATGTAATTACCAATAAATATTGACATAATAAATAAAGAATGACAAAATAAATACTGAATGAAAATATAACATAACTAAAAATCAAATATACAAATGTGTATAAATAAAAGAACTACAATCAAGGTGGTGGGGGATCCTGGGGTGGTGGTGGGGGCGCCTGGGAAGTGGGGGGAGGTAGTCTCGCCATCAACTGCATCAGTAGCTCCTGCTGCTGAGCAAGTTGCCGACGAGTCTCGGCGTGCTGCTCCTCGGCCCGCTGTCGGTCCGCCTCGGCCTTCTGTCGGTCCGCCTCGTGCCGCTCCAACAGCAACTGCCTCTGACGTCGCTCCTCCTGTAGCTCATCGTTCAGGTTTTGAATTACCTGAACGACCTCAGTCGGAAGACCAGAGGAAGACGAAGAGGAAGGGGTCTTCCCCTTTTTCGCCAGCTGCGTGCCGACGCCACCCAATCCAAACACCCTCCCTTTCTTGTTCACACCGCCAACAGCCTCCATATAGATGGCGTTGTCGTCAGAACAAGAGAGGGTGGGAGGAACCTCCCCTTCAGGGGTGGAAGCCACCAGGTCCGCCTCCTTCTCGGCCCTCCTGGCCTGATACGCCTCCTGTAAATTCAAAAACAACGATAGGATTAGTAAGCTGATTTGTAAGTAAATTAAAAGCATGTGTCAGTTAAAAGTAAATACCGCTAGCTCCGTAGTCTTCTAGTTTACCCATGCACCGGCTTTGTTCTTCTTGGTCATTTGCATGACCTCAAACAAAGAAGGCTCCCGGTGCTCCCTCAGCTCCTGTGGTGGACAAAAAACATTGAGATTATTATTTGTAAACATGTAAGACGAACCATAATAGAAATGTTTAACATAAATATACTTACAAATCTTTTCTTGTGCTCGAGGGTTGAAATGCTACCCCCAGTGTAAACCGAGGCTGCAGCATCGGCGGCTCTGTTGGCCCTATTCCGAGCACTCGCCTGCTGGAATGGGACCCCGCCCCACTTCTGGACCATCCCGTCCCAATGGTCCTCCGGGATCCAACGAGGGCGCTCACCCTTGTCCCTCACCTTCCAAAGGGTACTCTTGATGATTTTGGAGGTCTTTGTGGCAAAGACCTTCCTAATCTCATCAATCATACCCTCCGCCCACTGGTAATCACGCTGTAAAATGAATTAAGAAATCAAAATTAATAACGGGTGTATTTTACAAATCAAGTCACAATAAATGAGCTAGGAACTTACCGAGAAGGTGTCAAACCACCTATCTTGCACAACCTTCCCAGCATCTGTCCAAGATATATATGGACCATCCCACTGGGCCTTCAAAACCTTAGTAATCGCTTTGGTAGTGCGACTACTATCAACAAAGCTGTAATGACAACAATTATGTTAGGAGTAAAACAACACACAATCTAGGGAGACACCCAAAATTTCGGCAGAGTCTCCCCTGTAAATGTAACATTTCCAAGTTTAAATAGTTACCCTGTTACAAACAGAAGAGTGCCCAGTACAATTCAATCTATACAAGTACTAATTAAAGTAAGCAACAATAAACCAACAAGTCTTTCAACTAAACCCTAATATAAAGTATCATACAAATAACATAAAAGTATATGAAATTTAGTCACTTACTCGTCTCCGGCTGGCACGGGTACCAACATGGGCAGAGGGGATGCCGGAGGTGGGGTCGCCTGATGGCCATGGTCCTCTAAGCCACCAACTCCAGGAGTCTGCTCTGGGGTGGTCAGCTGTGGGGGTGATGGGGTTGTCTGCTGTGGTGGTGGTGATGGAGTGGTCTGCTGGAGTGGTGATGGAGTGGTCTGCTGTGGTGGTGGTGATGGAGTGGTCTGCTGTAATGGGGATGGAGTGGTCCGCTGTGGTGGTGATGGAGTGGTCTGCTGCCCTGGGGTTTGCATCCCCAGACGGGAAGCCGGGGTCCTGGACCCACCACCCCTACTGAAGGGCAGTCGACGTCCCGTCATCTGTGGATAAAATCATGAAAAGAAAGGTTAGTCTCAGGATATATATAAACCTATGTATATATGTTTAACAACTACATACTCTGTGTCTGTTTCAGTTTCAAATTCCCCCTCAGTTTCAGTGTCACTGTGGTTATCTGTTTGAACAAGTTCATCAGTACCCAAATCAGCCCTAGACCGTTTTGATCGAGAGACAAGGTCTTTGTCAATGTGTTCACCCCCCGTAGTGGCGAGTGTCTCATCCATTATGACTGGATCAATGTTGAACAACAAATTGGCATCGTTGAGCTCGTGTGGTGCAAGCTGATAAGCGTCATCGACCTCCTCGGAGACATTGTCAGTGATCTGACTTCGGGCCTTGGCCTTGATTACTGCATACCAGTCCCGATGTCCTCCCGGGAAGTCGGTGTAATAAACCTGCTCAGCTTGTTGGGCAAAAATGAAGGGATCAAACCCTTTATATCTACCATTCTTCTTGACCTCAACTAAGCCGTAGTTGTTGTCAACCTTTGTTCCAACACCGATTGTGTTGTCGAACCAATCACATTTGAATAGAACAATATCTCTTCTTAGTCGTCCAGAGAATGAAACTTCAACAATCTCCGTCAGCACTCCATAAAAGTCTTCTTCCAACTGACCGGCGGTGCCTTTAACACAAACCCCGTAGTTATGGGTGCGCATCCCTTCACTCCATTGAAGAATATTAAACTTGTAGCCATTTACGTAGTAAATAGGCCATTTTTTAACAGTCTTCACCGGCCCCCAAGAAAGGGCTTGGAGTAAAGAATCTTCAATATGGTTGTTAGGGTCTTGTATCTATGTACAACATAAGAAGTAGGTCATTGTTACCATATTGACGGGAGTTAGAAGCAAATAGGCTTAAAAACACTTGGTATACGGGTCTTACATGTTGCGCGAACCAACCAACGAACTTGGATGACACCTCACTATGAATTTGGTCATCAGTTAAATCATTTTGCTCAAGTTTTAGCATATCTGTGTATAAGCTATTGAAAGAAACAAATAAGTTTAATATAAAAGCTACGTTAAGAATGTATAATATAACTTCTATGACTTACTCAATAAAGGGTTCCACTTCTGGGCAATTGAGAAGAATGTACAAGTGAGCCGCCTTTCGATCTTTCTCATCAATGTAACATTTTGTGAGTCTGCCCCCCGGGTGACCAGGATAGTTGAAAATCGACGTTTGTTCATCAAACCTTGTGCGGCTGGCTACACCAAGATTGCGGGGAATTCTACTCATTCTAGTTTCTATCTCCGTTGGAAAATAGAAAGAAGCAAAGGTTGTCATTTCTTCGACTAAGTATGCCTCACAAATTGAAGCTTCAACGCAGGCTTTGTTCGACACTTTATCTTTTAAAGAGCGTAAGAATCTTCAACATCATTAACAAGGTGGTGTTAAGTTAGAAAATACTATTATAAGCATGACATTAGCGAGTAAATTAAAGAGTTCACCAAGCATTCACCTTTCGAATGGATACATCCAACGATACTGCACTGGGCCACCAACCAAGGCCTCGTACGGTAGATGGATAGGCAAATGCTCCATGGAGTCAAAAAAACTTGGTGGGAAAATCTGCTCCAACTTACAAATCAATACCAGGATAGTTTCTTCCATCTTCACAAGTTTCTCCACACTCAACGAAGTAGCCGTCAACTCCTTAAAGAAGTGACTCAACTCCACTAACGGTTTCCAAATAGGCTTCGGTAAGGCATGAAACGCGTACGGGAGTAGTTGTTGCATAAACACATGGCAATCATGACTTTTCATGCCAAACACCCTGCCCTCCTTCACGTCGACACATCTATTCAAGTTAGAAGCGAATCCGTCAGGCAGGGTCAACCCATTCATCCAAATACATACAGCAATCTGTTGTGGTCTAGTTAAAGCATATTTTGCATGGGGTTTAAACATTCTTCCACGTCCCGCATCCCTCAACTCCAACTCCTTTCTGGAACACCAAATCGGAAGGTCTAGACGACTCTTCTCGTTGTCCTTTGTTCTCCCTTTGATGTCCATAACAGTGTCAAAAATATTCATGAAAACATTACGTTCAGTGTGCATCACATCAATGTTGTGTCTTAACAACAAGTCTTTCCAATATGGCAAATCCCACAACACACTCTGCTTCACCCAGTGGTGTTCCTTACCGTAACCCGCAAACTCCTTAACACTCTTGTCCCAGATGTAAGGATACTCTTCGACCCTCTGCCAAACCCGTGCACCAGATAACCTACGGGGTGGAGGTTCATTGACAACCTTGTTTTTCTTAAAAGCGGTTTTGTTCCTCCTAAACGGGTGATCCAACGGTAGAAACTTTCTATGACAGTCAAAGAAACTTGTCTTGCCACTAACAGGGAGTGATTCCCCCCCGGTATGTTCCATGCATACAGGGCAAGCAAGCTTCCCAGACGTGGACCATCCAGAAAGCATACCATAGGCCGGGAAGTCGTTAATAGTCCACATCAAAACAGCACGCATCATAAAGTTGTTCTTCAAAGACGCATCGTATGTCATTACCCCGACATCCCATAACTGTGATAACTCTTCAACCAACGGTTGCAAAAACACGTCTATGTTCGCCTTTGGATTTTTGGGTCCTGGAACCAGTACAGATAGAAACATGACCTCCCTCTTCATACACATATCAGGAGGCAGATTGTATGGGGTCAGGATGACTGGCCAACAAGAGTAAGCTCTTCCGTATTGACCGAACGGGTTAAACCCATCAGTACATAAGCCAAGTCTTACATTGCGTGGCTCGCCAGAAAAGTCCGGATATAGCTCATCCAAACACTTCCATGCTTTCCCGTCGGAAGGATGGCAAAGAAACCCCTCTTGTGTTCGGTTCAGAGCATGCCAACGCATGTGTTTTGCCGTGGACAATGAGGCATACAGGCGTTGAAGACGCGGTGTTATAGGGAAGTACCACATTTTCTTCCTGGCCGTCCGGGTTACCTTCCCTCTCCTTTTAACGATCTTGTAGCGTTCCTCATTACAATGCAAACATTTTGTGACACTTTCGTCTGCAAACTCATTTCTGAACAGCATACATCCACCAACACAACACTCTATCTTCACACAACCCAACCCCAAGTTTGCCACTTGTTTCTTAGCACGGTACAGGTTTGCTGGCATTCTGTGATTACTAGGCATGGTGGAACCCATCAGACTGACCATCCTATCAAAACAACCTCCAGAAAGATTATAATCTGCCTTTAGGCTTAAAGCAGCTAGGGAGGCGGATAACTCAGTGTGACTGTTGCACCCGTCCCACAATGGAGTCTGAGCCGCCGCCAACAAATCATAAAATCTCTTCACCTCCGGATTAGGATCCTCCTCTACATTGTCAGAGTCCCCATGACCTGCTTGGTCATTATGTTCCAGCACACGTCCGGTGGAGGGTCCAACATGATCCATCACCATTTGTTCTATGTTGTTGTACGTATCCCTGTTTCCTCCAACCTCGTAGTAAGACTGTTGCACGGTTACGTCTGATGGTCTACGCGGTAACTGCTCACCATGGTTGTACCAGCAGTGGTATGTTTCCATGAACCCTTTCTCAGTTAGGTGGCACATGACATCATCCGCGTATTCAAAACTCTTGCATTTACACCTTGAGCACGGACAACGGATCTTCTCAGTCACTTCAAATCCAGGCGTGTTTGCCGTAGCGAACGGAATGAACTCCAACAGCCCCGTCATAAACTCCTCAGTCACTCGCCGATTGCGATCTAGTCGGTTGTACATCCATCGCCGATTTGCCGGTACCTCCATTTATAATATCTAACAAGCACGATTTCTATTACGTTACACGTTTAAATTGTTATTTAACTATCGGTTGCGAATCACTCTATCTCTTTGATGTTGCAAATTGGTGGGGCCCTATCCCATTCAGGATGAATATGCAACCATCCGTAACCCATCCCATAATTGTATGTCGTCTATCTTGAGTTGAATGAATGTTCATTTGAAATTTCGGCAGCATTTCGCATTGGTCCCCGAGTACACAGAGATACGTACGGTATGAAACACCACACGCAGACATGCACCCTGGGGACAATACGAAACACCATAACCGAAATTTCAAATGAACATTCATTCAACTTCTCAAGATAGACGACATACAACATTGATGGGTTACGCCCTACAGGTTACAAATTCATACCAAACTGTCCAACCGGGACAATTCAAGCTCCAACACAACACGGTACATCGACCGGTTGTTTTGAAACTTGAACGGGAATCTAATGGGTACACACACGACTAAACCCTACATTATTAACGTTGTGTTTCATTTTTTAAGTTCCCTAAGAAAGGGAGCCTGCCGAAATTTTGGCAGAGTCTCCCCTGTAAACTAGACATTTCCCAAATTTACAAATGGCCTGTTACATATAGAAAACTACCCAGTATAGATAAATAAACATATCATACACATTGTATATGATATTCACAGTTATGAACATAAAATCATGTTATCAATATATAAAATCAACCGCTAATGAGCTCTGCTCTCCACTAACAAACAACATTACACATGCATCGTAAATCATGTTATCAGCACACAAAACCAATGCCTAATGAGCTCTGCTCTCCACTAACAAACAACATTACACATGCATAAAAAATCATGTTATCAGCACACAAAATCACTGCCTAATGAGCTCAGCTCTCCACTAACAAACAACAATCAACATACATACACTTCAACACATACAACAGACATAGCCGGATAAGTTAGCGTTAGGGGATTACCTGGGAATGAGAGATAGCGATGAAGACAAAGCTGATGAGGGTCGAACACGAACCACACGTAAGGTGTCTTGGTCTGCATGACAAACTCTAGTTAGAATGGAAATTGAGTCATCAAAAGAAAAAGTTTTATTGGCCTTTGCTAATCATACATTTTCAATGAACTTTAGCAAGGTTGTCAGACTCGAGAGTCTACCAAGACTCGTTTTGGCTAGGTAGACTCGACTCGCTAACTCGACTCGTAAACTCGTAAGAGTTTACGAGTTTACCTCATGCTAAAAATTGTATCAAATTAATATTAGGCATGCATCCAAACAATATATAACATACTAAAAACGTTAAAAAATAAATAAACGTTTCTACCAGCGGGTATGACTAACATATTACCTACACACGTCACGTTGCATTGCTATTAAACTAGTCACTAAATTCTGGTGGAGACCAAAGAGTGTAGAGAAACAATTGAGGAAACAAGGAGTTAGAGGCAATTCATACAAGCTTTTGTATTTTAAAAGAGTTAATTTTTGAGGAGGAGGATGATCATGGCCCGTGGGTTTTGGGATGGAGGAGGGTTTTGGGATTTGGACATTTCCACTCCTAAGACGCTTGATGGGTTGGCATGTCCTGTTCCTGGAGACCCTCTCCCTTTGAGTTTGTCCCGTGGCACAAAGCTTTCCAGACCCCGACAGCTCCATTTCATGCACGCCCCTCTCATTCCTTCCTACTCCATTCTCCATGGCCTCTCTCTCCACCGTGTCCTCTCCCTCCCCCTCCTCCATGTCTGGCAAGTCTCTCCCTTCCATCTTCTTACCTCTGCTTTTGTTGCCTGACCATGTCTCTGCTCTGAAACTTTTTCAGGTTTCTATTTTTAAATGGTCAGTTCAATTTGCAGAGATTTGTTTCCTTTGTTAAGATTGAACCCAAAAAGCCTAAGGGCCTTTCCTCTTGGTTAAAAACCATTGGGAGACATCTGCAGAAGAAATCACTGTATGCCCTCCGCTTCTTCTCTGAGTTACAGTTGACGCCGGATGATATTTTACTTTTAGGCTTAGATGCATATGGCTATAGTGATCAGCGTCATGCAAAAGCAGCCCTACATCATAAGGCAAGTGTCAATATGTATCCTCTTAGGAATTTCTAAGTTTTACGGCCCTGCAGGTTAGACTTTGTGGACTAGTAACACTTGAAAGGAGGGATATATATACCTACATTAAATCTAGTGAACTAATGTTTTATGTGGAATTTATGATTAATTTTAGGTTACCCTTTAGCCTTAGTTGTCAGATTCAAGGGGCAAGGAAAGTAATTTGCAGCAGATTGGATTAGAACCCAGAGGGCTATAGGCAAGGTAGTTAAAATCCTGATTTTAATCGGAAAAATCCCGATTCTACGATTTTGGGTTGGGCTATTAAACATTCCAAATTTAACAATGACTATTAATGTATCACTAGTTCACAAAAACAGAGTGGAATTGCACACACAGTATTATAGGTCTGATACTGTCTATAGATTTTCTTATTTATATTTAGTCCAACTAAGCTTCAGAATCTCCCCACTTATCTGTTGTATATATGGTTGTTTGTGTTTAACCAATTTGGACTTTTTATTGTATGTGTTGTGTGGTAGTTTGTAGAATGAATCCAAATGAATCCAAACTCTCAACATTGGAAAACAATGTTTTTTTTCATATAGCCATTCATTCCATAATGAATGATACATGATGCTGATAACATTTTGAACAGATTTACAAAGGTTTCATGGTCCCAGGGCCCAGGCAAATTAGATAAATAGACCAGCAAAGTTATATTATTAATGCATATGCACAAAAACTCTCACATATCATCTGTACAATACCCTAGTCTTTCTTAAACTCAAATAATATACTCCTAAAATAATGGTACCCCAGCCAGAGTTATGTTTTCCTTTGATGCATTTGCTTCAACGAAAGTGGTTAGAAGTCCTAGGAAATATTTGCGCTAAAGTTATTTTTGTGGGATGATGTCACGGTTTCTTTAGGAATTTTTTTTAGCAGACATGAAGGGGAAAAAGAGTGTTCTTTTATGTTAATGCTATTGGTAGCCCAGTTCTGCTTTGTTTTGTTGCTGCGTTCAGACTTTAGAGAGAATATAATATTCTCCTTGACAAACCTTTTCTTTATTCCATTTCTTATGAAACTTTTGCTTCTATTGGAAAAAGTAGGTCTAAGACGTAAAATCACCTGCTTAAGAAAATTTGTTAGCTTCTTCACTTCATCCTTCTCTTGAATTAGTTCCCCTTCCCTTTGAGTTAGCTGAACTGCTAGAGCCTCAACCTGCAGAATGTACATAATAAATAACAGTTGAGTATAATCACAATCACAAATAAACTGGTGCAACAATTACTACAACAATGAATCCATTACATTAATCACGAGAAAATGAAAATTCTAAGACAAACTATCCCAGTTTGTTGTTCAAAATCGCTTTCCACTCACTCTCCCCTCATCCCTCCCTAATATGATCACACCCTCTCTCCCCACTTTGTGAGGGTGTGTGTGTTTATTCTGATCTATCTTGACAGAAGAAAAAGGATGTCAAAGTACAGTTGCTCTGGAATCACGTTGCATATTCGTTGATGCAAGTGGAACTCCTTTAGAAACACAAACACCAAGAGGAGGATACTTAGATGTATAATTTGTTGGAAATTTTACTTATTTGTTGGAAAATCAAATCTCTTCGATCTTAATATGTGTTAATTTCCATAGTTTTTAATAGAATTTAGATGATATTTCATCAAACAAAACAACAACTACAAGACCAGAGGTTGCAATACTGAACAAAGAAACACATGAAAGGCACAAACTGGTTGCATTATTAGACAAAGAAACACATGTAATGTATGGCACACATTTCTCTCTAAAAACACAAAGGATAATGAACACAAGCTTTACAAGTTTGTTACCTGTTTGCTACACCTGATGGCAGACTTAGGGGACTTCCGAACAGAGACAGAGGGGGACACAGCTCCAAGCCAGGGACGGCACACAGGGAGGGAGGTCGACGGCTGGAGGAAGAAGGGAGGAAGGGAGGGAGGTCGACGGCTGGAGGGAGGCTGACAGAGGGAGGGACGGAGCCTCGAACGGCCACAACTTCCAACGGAGAGGGTCACCGTCGTTTGTGAGGGGGAGACGGAGGTTTGGAGCTTTGTCAGACAGGTCGTGGTGGTTTGGTGGTTCCTGAGGCGCAGAGAGGGAAAAAAGAGGGATGGACGGGGATTGACGGAGGGGGAGACGGCTGAGAGGGGCAAGGGAGCGGTAGGGCAAATGAGAGGGAAAGGGTTTGCTCGAAGATACATTAAAAACTTAGCGACGGCTCGAACCCGTCGCTAATAACGTCACTACAATTAAAATCCCTAGCGACGACAAGAGAAATCCGTCACTAATGTCCCAAAAAGTAGCGACGGGGCAACCCTACCGTCACTACCTTCCCTTCTTAAAAGTGAAAACATGGAGGGAAGACGAAACCATAGCGACGGAAAACGAATCCCGTCACTAATCTCCTGAATTAGCGACGGGTCTCCCCACCGTCACTAACTTCCCTTCTTAAAACTGGAGGGAAGACGAAAATAATAGCGACCGAACACAAAATCCGTCACTACTCTCCTGAATATTAGCAACGGTAGGACAACTCCGTCACTAGTCTCCTGAATATTAGCGACGGGTTCTTCCTACCGTCGCTACGACCCTTTCTTAAATTAAGATAAGGTCAAAATAATAGCGACGACTGGTGGAACCGTCACTAGTACAAAACATAGCGACGCCGTTTAGCCGTCGCTAATGTTTGGCGCCAACAAAATAACATGGAGGGAAAACAAAAAAGGAGGATCTGAGAATATAGCGACCGTAGTAGCGACGGTGTTTGTATTTTTTAGCGACCGATTCCGCTTTTGGTCGCTAAATGCGTCGCTAAAACCTTTTTGGTCGCTGTTTATTTAAAACGATCGCTAAAACGGTCGCTACTTAGCGACGGTAGTTGTTGGTCGCTAACTAGAGGTAGCTGTTTAGGGTTTTTTTAGTAGTGGTTTATCGATGTAAGCCCGATGTACTTTGACTAAAGATGGAATGTAACTATGATCGTACAAAGCCAAGTCTCGTTATGATGTGACTATGAATGATGAGATGAGATGGATCCATGTTGAGTAGGACTTGAGAATCCTTGGTACCCTATGATGTAGGGGACTTGGGGATCCCGATTGCTCTGGATGATGATGAGATCCCCCAATAGACATACTGTGGAGGAAGGGATGATGAATTGATTTCATGGGCCCATATGTATCGTAAGACTTAAACTTTCAAATAAATCATAATGAATCTACCTCATGCATACCATGATGACATCACTAACTATTGTATGTTCTAATTTACTTGTTTTGGCTATTTCATATATACTGCTTGTTAACCGGGTATGCCCTTATTGGGAACCTTCGGGGTCATGAGTGTATATACTCACCCCTTTTATTTAATAAAAACAGAAGGACAAGGGAATTGGGAGCTGGACCGTGAGGGCCAACAGTGCGCTAGACGAGTCTGTTGTGCGACGATAGTAACCCTCAACCCCCAAGGAGCCAACAATAATGTAGGATTCAATTACAGTTAGTTAAATAACAAACAATAGATAACTGTATATAAGGGGGCTTGTGTGTCCCGCTTTGTTAAGAATGAAATACTCAAGCTTGAGAATGATTATGTAGATTATTTAATGCTCTGCTTTAACTGATCCGCCATCATTTACTTGTACAAAAAAATTCCAATTTTTTCTTAAAAACTTGTGACCTCTCAGTTAAGTAGGATGACCTAGTAAAGAGATTGTCCTCGCACTATTAACAATAACCATTCCCCAAATGAATATATGTATATATGCTCTTCTTTTGTGAGTCCAAGGGTATCTCTTTATCCTTTTAAAATGTAAAAATTATTGAAGTAATGTGTTTTGGTCCTCCCAATAAAATTTTTTCTATACACACAACATGATTCAAATTTTTGACAATAGATGTTTAAAGGAAAATAAAGAATAACAGCAAAAAGGAAAATAAATAGTCATTCATCGATCAATAATAAAGGAAATTGATTAAAAACATCTCTTGCCTTTAAATTTACATGACAAATTTACTACACGTTATGTACAATACTATTATTCCTTTGATACGCATACACTATTAAAGTATACATTAATAAATATAGAGTGGTCACATGTTATATAATATATTACTATGAATCAATTATGCAGTATGAATTTCACAACTATTTTTGTAAATTGTTATTTTACAGCAATGTAATGCTGGATAGCTGTTCTTGCTCCAGGCATAAACGTAAGACAACCCTTCAAATTGCCAACAAGAAGTAAAAGGCCAATTCCACCGGCAAGGCAATAAGCATTCCTAACAAGATCCTGTAATATCGAAAAACAAAAACAGCATCAATTAAATTAAAGCAAAGATCAATTAAAAGATGCTTTGGCATGTATATATATATAGTACTCACGCAGTGCTTAAAATGGCTGGATGGACATTATACTCTTTGGCAAAAACAAAGGGAACAATTCCTTGTGGTAGAGCTGCCTGCCACATGCAAAATCATGCATACTATTTACCTTTGAAATGAGACCTGAAAAGTATAACAAAAAGAAAAGAAGATCACCTGAACAACTGCCACTTTAAACAATGTGTCTCTTAATCCAGTGACAAGGGAAGCCACAGCCATTAGGGCAGGTCCAACCACAACTTTGAGTCCCATTGCTACCACTGCCATCCTTGGTCCACATGCTATTATGCTGGACTGTGATGCCATAAACAGACCTGATCAAAATATTGAGAAAAAATTATGTCTTTTTTGCAACTTTAGAATCAAATTGTAAGCTAGGTATGGTTTGGAGACCTATGCCGGTGGACATAAACAAATAAATGAGTATACAAGTAGAGAACTAAGAAGTTAAACTCACCATTAATTTCTTACTTATATATGGTCTTTGATTATTTGTTTCTACCCACTAATATATATATACACACATATATATAACACCTTTTTTTGTCTAGTATGAGAAAAAATTTCTATTTCGTTACATTAATTTTAGATATTTCGTTTTGGAAGATTTATACACAAACTGGCAACTTATTACTTTTGTTATTTCCTATTTAACTCTTTAAAAATATAAATTGTTTTAAAAAATATGATATTTCTATAATTTAAAAATGAAAACCAAATGATTTCTCAAAGTAAATAGTCTATAAAAACTTTTTCAATATAGTGATCATGTTCCGAAACAAATATGATATCAAGCAAAGAGTAATAATATAATCCTTAGACTATTCAACCACTAAAAGTTTGAATTTTTGCAAATGCCACGGTATTAAAACTTAATAGGGGAGGTTTTTTTCATGCACCTAATTAATAGATGCAAATAAAGGTATCTAACCAAAAGTAAAATGGCATGGGTACAAAACTCATTCTCTCTAGTAAGAGAAAAGCATGACAGTCTAGTCAAAATTTAACAGGAATTAATTCTCTTACCTAAGCTGAACATTGCCATACCAAGACCTCCATTGGACAATATTTCTATAGACTGACTAACCACATCAGGCAAATGCACTTGCCACCTGCAACAAGTTAACCTTATGATTAGGAAATTAAAACAATTATGGACATATTAATTAAGACTTAAAGGACCGTGCTTACCTGAACTGTATGCTTGACCAAATAAAACCTAGTAAAGTTGCATAGGTATTTGGATTTCCAATTAGTTTCTTTCCCACTGTGACAAGAATAGGCAACACCTTCATCCTCCTTTTTGTTCTATGTTCCACGTCTTCTTCTCCTTTTGATTGTACTTCACGAGCTATCTCCGATTCTCCTTTTAAACACACAAGAGCCAAATCAGAAAAATGAAATACCTTTTCCATTTTTGGAACTGTTTTATTCTACTATTTGAATATGTATGTGTATATATATAATGTGAAATCTACTAGCTATCACGACTCACGAGGGATAAACATGATTGATATGATGAAGGTGTTTGCTTATATACATGGTAAATATCCTACTCAAGAACTAGGACCAACTCATTAATTAACAAAATGGCGCCGTTTCAAAGAAACAAATTAATATTCAAAGAGCATCTGACTTATAGAGGGAGAAAAAAGATCAGATAGAAACAACGAAGACAATTAAAATATATATGTTCTGGCCCACTTTGATAGTCTTAATCAGCTATAGATTACTTTATTTGGATGAACAGGATTAATTGATCAAAAGTTATATATTCTTACATGTATATAGTTTAAAAATGAATAAAGGGTATATCAAATATCAAAACATCTGCTTGCTATGAAGAAAATAGCAAGGAGAGGAAAATGAAGAAATAATGAAAAATGAGGGACGTGTTAGATTATACATGTTTGGTAAACTACTATGTCATTTTTCACTCCACTATTTCCCTCCTTTTCCATAACCACCCCCTAAATATCATAATTGCTTAAAATGAAAGCTCAATAAATTACAAATTACCTGCAGTGCCTTGTGATGGTGGTGCAGCAGGCATGGTTTTGGCAGCATCAAGTTCATAGAGAAACAAGAGCAAATTGTACCACACCATGCTCTGCAAGAAAATAACCTGTGCTAGGAGAACAACAGCTTCACCTTTATACATAGCCTTCATGAGAGGGATTCCCAGAATCAAAGTGTTAGGAAGTGTAGTTAATGACAGACCAGTTATGATCCACCTTAACCCTCCTCGGGCACTGATCATAGTGATTGCTGTTAAGACTAGAAATGCTAGCAATTTCTGAACAAAGTCTGCAATGATGAGTTTGAGGCTCATTTGGTAGATGTTGTTAGAAGAAATTATTTGAAATGACAAAAGTGGGACAGAGAACTTTGCCACAAACTTGTTTATGCCTGAACATTGATCTGGTGTGAAGATCTTCCACCATTTCACAGAAACGTAGGCCAGTATCATGGTCACATATAATGGGATAGTGGCTGCCACTACATGATAGGCATCACCTAAAGAAATCATGATGGGTAGCTATTGCAAGATTTTGGATCACATACAGCTTATTAAGCTGTCTTACTTGCTTTTTAGGCTAGTTTGTTTGTCCATGAATATTGAATGGCGTATACAAAGATAGAATAATAGGTTTAAGAAGCTTCTTCGGTGGCTTTCCTCAATGTTCAAACAGTGACGTAAACTTTATGAGTTTTACTAAAATAGATTATTACTCTTATAAGTTGTAATTTAAAAAGAGAAGCAGTTATTTTAATTTTTTATTTTAATAAATTTCATACTCAAATTTCTATCCTAAACCTTTCTATAAAAATAATCTATCGAGTGTTCAACCTATATATATATATATATATATATATATATATATATATATATAAATGCAAATTTATAAGATTAAGTCTTGGATACAAGCCTTTTACTTTTAAGGCTGCACGTACAAATCTATCATCTTAAGTAAGGATTTTGTGCATAATTGTCTACAAGAAAATGTATTATTTTCCATGAAAAAAGTGTCAGTATTTATCTCATGACTTTATATTAGCTATGTGAGAATTTTATAGACGATGATTAGCAACAAAAATTTTGTTTAAAAAGAACATTTTTGTTTGTATTTTTTTAAATCCCCTTTTGTCAGCCGAGTTATGTATATCTGGTGTTGCTAAATTTATTTTTCCAATGTGTATGAAACTAGTTTCTTTTATTCTTTTAAACCGTGACTTAATGCACGTTATATATACATATTATTTTGTATATGATCATGAACATGATGATATGTTGGTGGATATATCATGATTTGATAACCACGTTTGGGGAATACGATGGTTCATTACTTTATATCTTTAGCAAGCAGTTAAAAATTCGATCCATAATTTTTATAAATAGAAAACACTGTTATATCTTCCACCATTTTGTGTGCTGCTATTTTGGAACCAAAGATTAGCCTAATATTACCGGTTATGAGATTTCATGGGAGACCAAACAAATATCATGATTTGATAATTATGCGATTAAAAGGGAGCTTAATGATCAACAAATAAAGTCATCGAGGGCATTTAAGTCCGCAAGAGGTATATAAAAAGATAGATTCCAAATTTCTTCTTGGCATATAGCTAGTCTTTCGGTATATAGGTTCTTTAGCAAAGCAGACCTAGACAAGACCTGCATGCTGAACCAATTAAATTAATATTCAAAACACTCTTAGACAAGAAAATCATATATATAGTTCAATTATTTTTCTAAGGTAAAGAACATCAAATCAAGTGCCCTATTTTTCTCTTCAGCTTTTGCCTGTTATCCTTCCAAACAATCTTCGTTAATTATAAGGTACGTGGAAAAGCCTGTAACTATATATGCTACACAAATTTTAAATTGAGTTACAAAAAGTTTCCTATATATTGAACTCCTGCAGGTTTTTCTTTTTCCTTTTTAACTGTAAAAAATTAATTAAGAATTTTCAATGCTGCCGGGAAGGAAGAATAAAGAAGTTAATTGTGAGTTAAGTAATGAAGGACTGAGTCAGGAACAGTGTGAAGATGAATACTTTCTAATTTTGGTCAAAAGTGTTCAAGTTGGGAATTTGCTTTCAAAAATGTGATTTTTTTGCCATAAAAGACCCATCATCTCTTTCTTCGGGTTGTCTTTGTAAGAGAATAAAAAAAATTCAATCCATCGAAGTTATTATATTACGTTAAATGGGGTTGATCAGAGTAACTAGGGTGAATTAACCTTTTATAAAATGGTAGTAAAATTTTTTCTTTCAACAAAGGAAGTTTGCAGTAGTCTTCCCTGTGGTTGGTACGTTGAACACAACAAAGGGTATTTGTCAGTGACAAGAAACTTATTGTCCACACAAAGTTTCCCCCCAAAAAATGCTCCTAAGCTTCATTGCTACACCATCCAAAATAAGTTGCATATTCATATTCCATCTTGAAAAATTAATTTGACTTAATTAACTAATAAACCAAGAAAAATAAAAGACGTTGCTCCCAACACTTAATATATTAATTTGATTTTAATTATGAGAAATGAAAACAATAAACTAATTTGTGCTAGTAGCAATCATGAGTACTTAAAATATGCCATTTATTTATGTTCTAATTTTCATCATTCAACTGGAATTTAATGGTTTATATTACAGTTTCCATTTCTCATAATAATCAAATTCCAACCATGCATGTACAGTATTCAAACAATCACTTAAAAATATCCTGTAGGTTTATGTTTGAATTTTGATATTCAAGAATTCAATGGTTTGTATATTAATGCTTTTATTCATTCATAATGATCAAATCTACACAATTGATATCCCCAATATATGAATATACTGACAAATTCCACTACAAATAGACGTCGGCCTCGCGGGGGATTCTAGTTACGGCAGTCCATGCAAAATGAAAATGTATACCTTGGTTGTCTGACCGACACAAAATGTGACAGAACTAAATTACGACCATACCCCCAATCTAATTCGTCACACACACAACACACTCGTTTTTCTACCCCACACTCACAACACAATTGCAAAAACACACACTTAGTCTTTGCTTTTTGCACAAAAAATATGAAAAAACACAAACACAAACAGAAGCACAAATTTTATAAACATAGCCACAATCATAGCCACCGCGCACACCCTGCTTCTTCATAAGGGCATACATGATTGTGAGACAATACTGTTATTTGCTTAATATCTTTGATGTAATCAAAGAATTCTAGTACATGGGTTTTGAGTACTTCTTGTAACCTTTTATCTTTATATATATATATATATTTGGCTGAGAAGAAAAAGGGTAAAGTGCAAGTTAACATTTTTCAAATGAAGTTATCTGTGAACATTACGTAATGCTAGGGAGGAAAAAGCGTATGTGGAGAGGTAATATATATAATAACCGTTATCCAGGTATATATCTTGACTTTCAAGTCTATTAATAACTCTGAGCTATTTGAAGGAAAGAATGTTTGTTTATAGAAATTAATTAATTCCTTGGGTGTCAAACAGCAGTTCTTCTTTCTGCTAAAGCAAAAGTTAGATTTAACTATGTTAATCATAAATAGTCATTGCTGCGGCCATGGAAGCTTTTGACCAACCTACCCTTTACATTTGTTAATGCTAAAAACCAATCTTTTTCTAGCTCTCCCCTTGTATATCTACATTCTTTAATTAAAGCCTTTTCTCTCGGTGATTCTATACTAAATATTTGCATGCATAATCATTATAGGGGTTTTTCTTTTCTTCCTTATTCCTCAATAAAGAAAATAAAAGGGCATAATTAATTAAGCATGCAAATATATAAATACTTTATAAGATCATGTTTCCCTAGATTCGTAGCACTTGATAATAAATGAACTCTCAAAATCTTCCACAACCAGATCCCCTTCTTCCCTTTCCCTTTTGCACACGGAATCACACTTGGAGTTATAGAACAACATAAGGTTATTATAACACAAATATGTATAAAACTGTAATAATAAGTAAGAATAGATTGCAACCATACTAATAATTTATTGCATTTCTTTTAACTGTGATTGGAATCATAATGAAAAAGAAAAATAACGATAGTAATAATCATTTTCTATGACACTCCTCTTTGATTCATCATATCTAATCATATACAAGCTACACTCATATACGAGCCACAAGATCTGCCACACTTAAACGCCCTTCCTTGTGTCACACCGTTGTATCAATCAAGATATTAATGTCATAAAATTATATTTATATATTTATAATATTAATAAGTTACCATTCTAATTTATCATTCTTAGAACAAGTGTTATTTCCTCCTTACAAATAGAACTTTGATGTATTCATTTTGGATTAAGTGTACAATAGAAAGGCCTCGAGTGAACATATCACAACCAGAAATTTACAAATGTCGGAAGACCTGAGTTGTCGTCTGGATGATTATGTTACAAGGAAATATTGAAGGGTGAATGTACCATTACGTGAATTACTTAGGTATATTGTAAAGTTTAAATTGATACATCAATTAAGTGGTTATATGATTGTTTACTCACTTAATTCAACTAAGAGCCTTGAATTTCTTGTATTTCAATATGTCTACAAAAATATCTAATAGAATTATAATTGGGGACATGTTGTGCATGTAGCATTACTTGTTTTGCATCAAGCCAATACGCTATGTGAATTTTTTCCCCTTACAAATGATTTTGGTTAGGAGCCAAAATTTTTCTATCTAATAAATGTTAAGAGTGTAAACTATACAATATCACTCAACTACATTACACTTAAATGGATTCTCAAAAGAGATTGAAAACATATGTTGATCATAAATCTCTCTGCACTACTGAAAAAACCCTGATAGCTATTTCAAGTTAGCAACTGTCACATATTGTCCCTAATTAGCGACCACATTAGCGATTGCAATGTTAAAAGGGACACAACTAGAAAAATGACTAATAGCTACAACAAGTTAGCGACCGCCATATGCCGTCGCTAATTAGTGACCGCGTTAGCGACCACAAAATAAAAGCGACGTGGAAAACGAAATATAGTGACCACATCCGCGACCGACATTTCACCGTCGCTAAAATTGGTAAAGAACCGTCGCTACCTCCGTCACAATATTAAACATCGTCGCTGACCCGGTCGCTATAGTTATTTCCCTCCACTTTTTTGGTTTCCCTCCAATATATTTATGGCGCCAACTGATAGCGACGGGATATGTAGGGTCGCTATGTCCTCTAATGCATCCGTGACGTCTTCCATGACGTCGCTATGGCCACAATGTAGCGACGGTAGTGTTGTAACGTCGCTAAATTGAAAATATAGCCGTCGCTCGTGCCGTCGCTATCCTTTGTTGGTTTCCCTCCAAGATGTTTCGTTGGCGCCAAATATGAGCGACGGTACCCACCGTCGCTAGATTGTTATGCTAGTGACGGATCATGCAGCCGTCGCTAGTTCTCAGGAAATTAGTGATGGATGGTTTTGTAGTCATTATTGTTATTGACCTTCCCTCCGTTTATTTTAGTTTAAACATGGGAATATAGCGACGGTAGCCAAACATCGTCGCTAATATTCAGAGACTAGTGACGAAATTCTGTATCCGTCGCTAATATGCAGAGCCTAGTGACGGAAGTTGTTGGCCGTCATAAACTTTTTATTCTAGTGACGTTATTAGCGACGGTCGTACGCCGTCGCTAAATTCTAATAATACTCGAACCCACCTTCTCCCCTAATCATTTGCCCTAACTCTGAATCCCTCTCCTCTATTTCCCTGAGCTCCTCCGATCACCCCTCCGACCTCCGATCAGGCGTCCCTTTCTCCGACGGAACTCGACCCGTCTCCCTCCGTCCGTTCGTTCCCGTGGCGGCGGCGCTGTGTCCCCATTCTTTCTCAGTTTCTCAGCTTCTCCATTTGTCTCTCCCGCCCCATAAACGTCACTAATCAAAGCTTCCCCTTCAAGAGTTGCTGCCAAGAGACCAGCCTTCGTCCATTGCATGTAAGTCCTTCCCTCTCCGTGGAATACCGAATGTGTCTGTCATTGGAGGTTTTTTTCTCAAACTCATGTTTGTTTTCCTTGTCAATGGCAGCCGTGGAAAGAAAAGTTTGTAGCTGTATCTCCCTGTTTTACTGTCTGACACGCACTACGGCACTTCCTTCACTGAGCTTCTCTCTCACGAAGGTGCGACAATTCCCTCTGCTCACCCACTCACTCCTCTTCGGCCCTGCATTTTGAAGGTTCCTCCGACACCTCCTCCTCTCTGGTACTTTGCTTAGCAAATTATGTTTAGAAAATCTGAAATTTTGTTTAGGGTTTCATGGAATGCATTTCAGAATAATACATTGAAATTGAAATAGTATATTAACATTAGTTTTATTCGGTTCAAAAATCAAAAGGACAAATATGCATGCTCTTGGAACAATAATATATAAAGTCTCTTCCCTTGTATGTATATATAAATATGTTTGGTATCTGTGGGTGGTGTAGTTTCAGAAAGAGGGGTCATGTGCAAAGTTATGATTTTATCTTACATACCATATGTTAGTAATTTTTCATAAAGTATGGGGGGAAACTAATATAGTCACAGAATTTTCTGGTTCATCTACTGGTGTTTAACTGGTATGCCCTCAATAACTCGTCAATCTTTATTTGATACCGACTTATTATGGGTACTAACTATTAAGGGTGTTGGAGGAGTGTGATATTGTTGAGCTCATGCTGATACTGGTTGTATGATATGAATTGATGTTGGTTTGGGTCTTATGACATTTGTACCAATATCATAAATAAGATTTAAATTACAGAAGTAGTCATTTTTTTATTAAGACGGCTACAATCATTATCTCATAAAAATAAAAGTGTATAATCATTTGGGAAAAAAATGGTTGGGATTGGCATTAGGCTTAAAGGTTAATTTCCACAAGATGAATGTTTGTTTTCTTTTTAGACCTGAATTGAATTGGAACCTATGTATGAATATTGGCAAGATAAACATATTCCAATAATGATACAGTTTCTCAAACAATGACAGTTTCTCATGGAATTTTTTGTAAAAAAAAAATCCTTAAAGAAAACTTTCTGATAAATTTAATCAAATCAACTAGACACAAGTTAAATTTATATATGCCCCAGTGATAACATTCATAGCTCACCCAAAAGAAAATACAAAGGGTGGTAATAAGCGAGCCTAATAGGGGTTCTAGGGCTTCTTGATGGTTCTAACAACTGCTTGTCGGTATCTAGCTGCATATCTAAGAAACAAGGCTAGAGCATTACCAGTAACTTGAGCCATATTCATTGCCTTAACCTTGATATTAGCTGCTCTCTTACTTCTCCTATGACCAGGAAATGAGTAAACACAACTACTAGCATCTGTTAGGGCAGTGCTCACCCATGTCTTAACATTGCTTATATGCCACATTACATCATCATTAATGCTATACCCAAATTGGTTCAATCTACGTAGTTCTTTAATGGCTTGGCTAAGTTGGTCCACACTATCTGTCATTTGGTCCACACAATCTTGCACAGTTTGGTAATCCCTTCTGTTGTGTATGATTTTCTTGAGTTCCTTGGCCACTTTTGAAAGGTACCCTTTTGTTTTTATTGCTCTAGAAAGGCTCACCGACAATGCATATTGGGCCAATTGTTGTCGTCCATTTAGTGATCCACTTGAAGAAAGCCATAGATATGGCACTGTCTAGTGGATCAAGAATATATGACAGATTTATTTTTATGCATTCGGAAAAGGCCTGTTATGCATAATTTGTCTGATATGTGACTCTAGCGCTGAACTAACGAATCTCTTCATGTTCTCGAAAGTGGAGTGAACCATCTTTTCGAGCCGAAAACGGGATTCACAATCGTGTCAGTGCGATGGTTCGTTCGAGCGAGTGGATAGGCAGCGCTCAATTACGTTATTTTTGAAATTTTTTTTAGTAAGTAGTCGGCTTAGACTAGATGGATGAAAGTAGAGTAGTGACGAGACCCGCATGCTCTTTTAATGCGTTCCTCTCCTCTTCACGACAGATGGGATTCCCTATACTAAGCTCTCCTCTAGGAGGTCAATAGGAGCCCTCTGTGAAAGCGGGGTCTAAGTAGAATAGATAGAAAGAATCAAACTGTCTTACTTCCTTTCGTAAACTCACCTTGATTTCATGAGTTCAGTTTTCCCGCTTTGGGAGCTAGGTGGAATAGGTTGGCCAGGTTTGTTTAATATCCTTTCTTGACTTCCTTTATCAGACAACTGTTCGAGTTCCACTTTTTCTACCGGGCATAGCTGTAAAAGTGGCTTCACCCTCTTTGCCCACCCTAAACTAAACGGATGTTTAGGGAGGCGTTAACCAAAAGAGGTAGGGCCGGGAGGATTTCTGGGATTTATATTTATCCATCTGTAAAGAGGAAGGAGGCTGCCGAGACCAACTCCTTTTCATCCTGATAGGGCATCTATTCCATTCGATCTAGAAAAAATAGCCCAAAAGATAATAAAAAAAATGACAGATAACTATCGCTGTTGGACCGGGGAAGGCAAGAGCGATTGTCTTTAAAAGAATTCCCCAACAGGAGAAGGATCGTTACTTTGAGTTCTAAAAGCATGGCAATCCTATTTATTTGACAAAATGACTTGTCTTTTAGACGTCAATGGTTTAGGATAGGTTTCCTGCCCCGCGAGAAACTTGGAACCTTATGAATAGGATCCAAACTTGGTGTAGACAGTGTTGGGGATAGTAGGCTCTGTCCTATCCAGGCAGAAGAAAAAGAGCGAAGTTTTTCTCTTAAGGTCAGAATGAAGAGAAAGGAACAGCGCCGTCGTGGCTACAACCTAGCTTGGGAATCCGTCTGAACCAGGAAAAGCAGAGTGAATAGCTTCACATCTTACTGATAAGGTCTGTGCCCAGCTAAAGGAAGATCATCTTTCTTCATTGCTAGGATCAACGGCAAAGATCCCACTAAAATATGATTTAGGGCTCGAGCCTCGGGGTCTTGGAACTGATTGAAAAAGGGAACTATGTTACAACTTCACCTACCACCAAAGCAATCTTTTACTATTTCTTGGTAAAAGCTAGTCTGAACTAGGAGGATTCCCAAGACATGAGTTATCACACTTATGGGATGTCAGGGTAATGACATACGATGCGTCTTTGAAGAACAACTTTATGATGCGTGCTGTTTTGATATGGACTATTAACGACTTCCCGGCCTATGGTATACTTTCTGGATGGTCCACGTCTGGGAAGCTTGCTTGCCCTGTATGCATGGAACATACCGGGGGGGAATCACTCCCTATTAGTGGCAAGACAAGTTTCTTTGACTGTCATAGAAAGTTTTTACCGTTGGATCACCCGTTTAGGAGGAACAAAACTGGTTTTAAGAAGAACAAGGTTGTTAATGAACCTCCACCCCGTAGGTTATCTGGTGCACGGGTTTGGAAGAGGGTCGAAGAGTATCCTTACATCTGGGACAAGAGTGTTAAGGAGTTTGCGGGTTACGGTAAGGAACACCACTGGGTGAAGCAGAGTGTGTTGTGGGATTTGCCATATTGGAAAGACTTGTTGTTAAGACACAACATTGATGTCATGCACACTGAACGTAATGTTTTCATGAATATTTTTGACACTGTTATGGACATCAAAGGGAGAACAAAGGACAACGAGAAGAGTCGTCTAGACCTTCCGATTTGGTGTTCCAGGAAGGAGTTGGAGTTGAGGGATGCGGGACATGGAAGAATGTTTAAACCCCATGCAAAATATGCTTTAACTAGACCACAACAGATTGCTGTGTGTATTTGGATGAATGGGTTGACCCTGCCTGACGGATTCGCTTCTAACTTGAGTAGATGTGTCGACGTGAAGGAGGGCAGGGTGTTTGGCATGAAAAGTCATGATTGCCATGTGTTTATGCAACAACTACTCCCGTACGCGTTTCATGCCTTACCGAAGCCTATTTGGAAACCGTTAGTGGAGTTGAGTCACTTCTTTAAGGAGTTGACGGCTACTTCGTTGACTGTGGAGAAACTTGTGAAGATGGAAGAAACTATCCCGGTATTGATTTGTAAGTTGGAGCAGATTTTCCCACCAAGTTTTTTTGACTCCATGGAGCATTTGCCTATCCATCTATCGTACGAGGCCTTGGTTGGTGGCCCAGTGCAGTATCGTTGGATGTATCCATTCGAAAGGTGAATGCTTGGTGAACTCTTTAATTTCTCTGGACGACTAAGAAGAGATATTGTTCTATTCAAATATGATTGGTTCGACAACACAATCGGTGTTGTAACAAAGGTTGACAACAACTACGGCTTAGTTGAGGTCAAGAAGAATGGTAGATATAAAGGGTTTGATCCCTTCATTTTTGCCCAACAAGCTGAGCAGGTTTATTACACCGACTTTCCGGGAGGACATCGGGACTGGTATGCAGTAATCAAGGCCAAGGCCCGAAGTCAGATCACTGACAATGTCTCCGAGGAGGTCGATAACGCTTATCAGCTTGCACCACACGAGCTCAACGATGCCGATTTATTGTTCAACATTGATCCAGTCATAATGGATGAGACACTCGCCACTACGGAGGGTGAACATATTGATAAAGACCTTGTCTCTCGATCAAAACGGTCTAGGGCTGATTTGGATACTGATGAACTTGTTCAAACAGATAACTACAGTGACACTGAAACTGAGGGGGAATTTGAAACTGAAACAGACACAGAGTATGTAGTCGTTAAACAAAATGTTACATAGGTTTATATATATCCTGAGACTAACCTTTCTTTTCATGATTTTATCCACAGATGACGGGACGTCGACTGCCCTTCAGTAGGGGTGGTGGGTCCAGGACCCCGACATCCCGGCAGGGGACTCTCACCCCAGGACAGCAGACGACTCCATCACCACTACAGCAGAGCACTCCATCACCACCACCACCACCACCAGAGCAGACCACTCCACCACCACCACCACCACTGCAGACCACCCCATCACCCCGACTGACCACCCCAGAGCAGAGTCCTGGAGCTGGTGGCTTGGAGGACCATGGCCATCAGGCGACCCCACCTCTGGCATCCCCTCTGCCCATGTTGGTACCCGTGCCGGCCGGAGACGAATAAGTGACTAAACCTCAAATACTTTTATGTTATTTGTATGATACTTTACATTAAACTTTAGTGGAAAGACTTGTTGGTTTATTGGATGTTACTTTAATTAGTACTTGTATAGATTGAATTGTACTGGGCACTCTTCTGTTTGTAACAGGGTAACTATTTAAACTTGGAAATGTTACATTTACAGGGGAGACTCTGCCGAAATTTTGGGGGTCTCCCTAGATTGTGTGTTGTTTTACTCCTAACATAATTGTTGTCATTACAGCTTTGTTGATAGTAGTCGTACTACCAAAGCGATTACTAAGGTTTTGAAGGCCCAGTGGGATGGTCCATATATATCTTGGACAGATGCTGGGAAGGTTGTGCAAGATAGGTGGTTTGACACCTTCTCGGTAAGTTCCTAGCTCATTTGTTGTGACTTGATTTGTAAAATAGACCTGTTATTAATTTTGATTTCTTATTTCATTTTACAGCGTGATTACCAGTGGGCGGAGGGTATGATTGATGAGATTAGGAAGGTCTTTGCCACAAAGACTTCCAAAATCATCAAGAGTACCCTTTGGAAGGTGAGGGACAAGGGTGAGCGCCCTCATTGGATCCCGGAGGACCATTGGGACGGGATGGTCCAGAAGTGGGGCGGGGTCCCGTTCCAGCAGGCGAGTGCTCAGAACAGGGCCAACAGAGCCGCCGATGTTGCAGCCTCGGTTTACACTGGGGGTAGCATCTCAACCCTCGAGCACAAGAAAAGATTTGTAAGTATATTTATGTTAGACATTTCTATTATGATTCGTCTGATATGTTTACAAATAATAATCTCAATGTTTTTTGTCCACCACAGGAGCTGAGGGAGCACCGGGAGCCTTCTTTGTTTGAGGTCATGCAAATGACCAAGAAGAACAAAGCCGGTGCATGGGTAAACCAGAAGACTACGGATCTAGCGGTATTTACTTTTAACTGACACATGCTTATAATTTACAAATCAGCTTACTAATCCTATCGTTGTTTTTGAATTTACAGGAGGCGTATCAGGCCAGGAGGGCCGAGAAGGAGGCGGACCTGGTGGCTTCCACTCCTGAAGGGGAGGTTCCTCCCACCCTATCTTGTTCTGACGACAACGCCATCTATATGGAGGCTGTTGGCGGTGTGAACAAGAAAGGGAGGGTATTTGGATTGGGTGGCGTCGGCACGCAGCTGGCGAAAAAGGGGAAGACCCCTTCCTCTTTGTCTTCCTCTGGTCTTCCGACTGAGGTCGTTCAGGTAATTCAAAACCTGAACGATGAGCTACAGGAGGAGCGACGTCAGAGGCAGTTGTTGTTGGAGCGGGCCGAGGCAGACCGACAGAAAGTCGAAGAGGACCGACAGCGAGCCGAGGAGCAGCACGCCGAGACTCGTCGGCAACTTGCTCAGCAGCAGGAGCTACTGATGCGGTTGATGGCGAGGCTACCTCCCCCCACTTCCCAGGCGCCCCCACCACCACCCCAGGATCCCCCACCACCATGATTGTATTTTTATTATTTATACACATTGTATATTTGAATTTTAGTTATATTATATTTCATTCAGTATTTATTATGTCAATATTTATTGGTAATTACATTCAAATCAAAAAGCCTTATTGTACCTATCATTAATAATTCAACCTATTTGATAAATTAATTTAATCTATTATTTTGGTTTTAATAATAATTTAATATTTTAAAAAAATTATTTAAATTTAATTATAAAATTTTATCAGCCAATACAAAATATAAAATATTTAACAAAACCTATATAAATATTAAAACCAATTTTTTTTAAAAAAAGTTTCCAATTAGCGACGGAAAAAGATGGTCGCTGTATTGTTAAAAACAGCGACGGATTAGAGTGGTCGCTATATTGTTTACAACAACGACGGAATATCGTGGTCGCTGTATTGTTAAAAACAGCGACGGACCTAAGTGGTCGCTGTATTGTCAAAAACAGCGACGAAATATCGTGGTCGCTGTATTGTTAAAAACAGCGACGGACCTAAGTGGTCGCTACATGAGTACCATAGCGACGGCGTATGGTGGTCGCTGTGGCTGCTAGTAGCGACGGGGTCTTGAGGTCGCTGTATGGCAACACTTAGCGACGGCTGGTGTTATTGGGGCAGAGACAATTTTAGCGACGGCCTTACGCCGTCAATACGGTAGCGACGGCATGTGTGTGGTCACTGATGTGTTTTCGACGAAGGTTTTAGCGACGTCCTCTGTCCCGTCAGAGATGCCGTCGCTAATGGTTTTAGCGACGGTCGTGGCATGAATTAGCGACCAATTCCTTCCGTCGCTAACAGGTGTTTTTTTAGTGGTGGGACCTTGAAAACAAAATTAGTTACCACATCAGCGACCAACAGAATCCCGTAGCTAAAATTTGCAAACTCCTGTTGCTAACTCCGTCGCTACGTCTCACCCGTCGCTGACCCGGTCGCTGCATTTTACTTGCCTCTAATTTTTTAGTTTCCCTCCAAAATTTTTGGTTGGCGTCCAACTTAGCGATGGATAAATTCTGTCAATAATAACGTTCCGTCACCAATGCCATCGATATATGGACCTCCTTCCGTTGTTTGCTTTCCCTTTAAATTTTTTGTCGCCCAAGGGTAGCGATGGATGGCATTGGTCGCTAACATTTTTTTGCTAATGTTAGCGACGGATGTAGTCGTCGCTATATTTGGCTAAGTTAGTGACGACTTATTGCCATCGCTAGATAAGTCAAGATAGCGATGGTAGTAATAGTCGTTGCTAGTTCGGCCATGTGTCAACCTTTTTAAAGTAGCCATGGTGTTAGCAATGATGTTTGGCCATCAGTAAATCTAATAAGTTACTCGATCTAAACCTTTCCCCTCCACCAGTTATTTGAGCCCTAAACCCTTTTCTCCTCTGCCCCCTACTCCTCCATCAGTTCCCCTCTCTCGTGTTCCCCCGACGACTTCCCCTTCGACAACCTCCCTCTCTCAGTTCTCTGTCATCTCCCACATCTCCGTCCAGGACCTCGTCTGCAAGCTATAGTCTCTCAATTCCCTCTGTCTTCTCCGTCGTCTCCCTTGTCTGCGACCGCAAGCCACTCCCGCAGGTAATGTACATTGTAGTTCCCTCTGTCTTCTTAGTACCCTCTGTTCTTCTTCTCGTTAATATGAAGTTACGTAGCGACAGGCGTACACCATCGCTAATATGTTGTAAGGTAGCGACGGTGGACGTGGTCGCTAATATGTAGTTAGGTTACGATGAAGCACATGGTTGCTATATATGTAGTTAGGTAGCGACGCTCGTCGCCAACCCGTCATCACCAGCGATGGACTGAGTGACCACCCATGGGACCAGCTCAGCAACAGGCCTGTGCCGTCAAAAAGGTTACGACGAGATGCTGTCGCCATCGCTTTTCAATCAAAGGCGAGGTTCGTAGCGACAACGGGTATCCCGTCAAAAATACCGTCACTTAATGGTTTAGCAATAGAATTTAGGTGCTTTAGTGATGAGTTTTTTCTATCGTTGTTTGGTATTTTTTTAGTAGTGCTGGATGATAAGATTATTTAAACTATTGATATGAAATTTATTTATGAATCAAATAATTATTGATAAAAGTTTTTTCAATATTAAGGGGAAAGATATTAATAAAAGTAGTTGA
Organism: Clitoria ternatea; assembly: GCA_037962975.1. Classification (NCBI taxonomy): domain Eukaryota; kingdom Viridiplantae; phylum Streptophyta; class Magnoliopsida; order Fabales; family Fabaceae; genus Clitoria; species Clitoria ternatea. Next base: position 268,214,918 of record CM075672.1, read on the forward strand.
GAATGCGTATGATTAGAATGAATTATCATGATATTGATTCTCATACAAAATTATATGAACCAAAAGTTCAAATGATAATTCCTTTTAAAAAAAGAAAAATTAACCAAAAATAACTAAACTATATTTGACCAACTGTGAAAACTCTACTTGAGTTGATGTCCCATTTAGATAATTTATTATGATTGAAACACATCTAAAATTAAAATGGTCTTGTAAAAGATATAGTACCCATAGATAACTCAAAAAAAGTTATTAGACTTGATTGTATTATACACACAATGATCTAGAAGAATACAAGTATCTAAAATTTATGAGAGTATAATGAAATCTTGGGAAATCAAGTCAAATGATAGAATCAAAATAAAGTCAATTTTGATGATATTTATGCATTTAGAGTGTGTAGTATGAATGGTTAGAGAATAAAGATCATAAGTCAAAATCTAGAAAAATTAATAATCAACCAAAAATTGAAAAATGCTATTGAGATACATAAAATCAAAGTGATTGTGAAGCCAAAGTTTTGGACTTCCCCGTACATGTGGAAAGATTTCGTGAATTGTGCTAAATTTTTTTTTATAAACATTTATTTATTATTATTTTAAAAAAAAGACGTGCGGTCATTAGTTTGTGATGTGTGAGAGTTTAAAAGGAATAAAGAATTACTTGCTCTAGTATACTTATTTACTTTAAATAAATATAATTGACTCAATTGATTATGAAATATATTAGTTATATGAAAAATGTATATTATCAACTCAAATAGAGAATGTGAGAGATGTTTTTTTTAACAAGTATAAAAGTTATCATGCCAAAAGAGGATGTGGGTTAATATGATTATATATATATATATATATATATATATATATATATATATATATATTCATGTGAAAATTTAAAAGTCTTTTTACAATGTCATTACTTAACTAAAATATCTAAGTAATTAGTACAATAAAAATGAGAAGTACATACTTTTTATACTCTTTTTGAATGTATGAATGTCATATACAATATTCAGAATAATCTAAAACTTTTATTAATAATTGTAACAATCTAACTTTAGATCCAATTTCAAGTCAACTTATATCTATAAAAAAATATTTATAATGTTAAATTCATAAATAATATTAATTTTCTTTATCCTTTTATTATTCTATCTCTTTTTTTTTCATATTATATCACATTAAATATACGTATATTTGATGTAAGAGTTGGGATATATATATTTATTGATTCCAATGAGTTGCCAACTGAATAGAGAGGCTGGGAGAGATTCAAGGAAGCAATGCATACCTTTCCTTTCTTCTTTTTTAAGGGATATTTCCTCGTCAACGCACAAAACGGTACAGGATTGACTTGTTTGTTTTCACTTTTTCAAATGTCACAAAAAACAAAAATAAAAAGAGGCCTAAAATGATTTTCTTTTCAAAACAACTTGGATTGATTTTTCGCTCTTTTTTGTCATCTTAACCCAATAATAACAACACACCACGTCCCTTAATTACCTCACTCTCTGCCAAGGCCACAACGACATACCCCTACAATATTCAATATTCAAACCCCCCTAATTAAAGGAGAAAAATTAATTACATCAACAATATTCATTAATAACTATTGTTGAAGATATGTATCCTCTGAAGCAGAATTAATTAAATATCACACGTACACAGGTACCACTTAACAAGTAGTCCCTAGAGGATACAAATATTATATAGTCCCTATCCAATTTTTGTTTATCGTTGTTTGCTTCATAAAAGAATGACAACAAAAATGTTAAGCCTCTCTAGCAAGGGACACGCACCTTACAAGAAAGGGCCCCGGAGAAACGTGTCAACCTGTTGGCTTGGTGCCCAGGTCGTGGTGTCATCATGAACCCTTTCTTGAAAATGCCCCCATCAATTGGTGGACCTGACTCAACGAACTTTGCACCATTATTGAACTCGTCATTCTCTGATTTCCATTGCCATTTGCTCCACTCTTCAGGACTTGCATTGATCCTGTGCGTGATTTCTTTTGCAGCGTCGTTGTTTGGTGCGTTGAAGCGGTTTCCTTGGCTCAGAATTGTGGGCGCAGCGCTGCCACCAATTGCATACATCATCCACTGAGTGTAGTCATTGTTCAACACGTGGACGAAACCGAATCTGCATCTGGGCATTCTCTGGACCAGACCCCGCCCAAAATGGTTGAATGCCACTGTGATCTGCATAATCTTGTCCATGGTGTGTTGGTCGCTGGCTCCAAAAAGCATCACCTGCATTTTACATTTCATACATCCACCAAATTAATATACACACACAGTAAAATATCATTGAGTTTGATATAAGGAATCTTTTCTTTTCAAATAAATTAATTTTGAAGAAAGAAATTCAATTAATTAGGGTGATGACAGGGAATACAAGAAAATAAATTAAATTAAAGTAATTACGTCATTATGTTTGGTGAGATGGCAATTGGAGATGGTGATTGCAGTGGAACCATAGATAGCGTCGACAAGACCATCCTCGGCATCAGAGAGAGAAATATGATCAATCCAAATGTTTGAAGAGGCAAAAATGGAGATGGCATCCCCATCACTCCTAGTTCTAAACGAAACGTGATCAGGACCGTCCCTAATCATACCACCATCCTTGGACACGATCTTTTTGATGCGAATCCCATGGATGATGACATTGTTCACATACTGCAAGGTGATGCCAGCACCTTCCTTAATAAGAACATTAGCTCCACGACCATCAATGGTCTTGTTGGAACTGACCAACAACTCTTGCTTCAACCTAATCACCATGTCATGCTTGAATGTGATCCACAATGGTCCCTGCTGGACAACACCGTACCTAAGTGTCCCAGGCTTAGGGTTAACCATATCATCATCGGATGGATCGGTCACAACGTAAATAGGGCCACCAAGTCCCCCAACGGCCCTTCTTCCGAAACCTTTCGAACACTGTGCTAACCTGAAACGGTCCTTGGCCCAATTTTTCCTGCACCTCCAACAACTATCAATTGGGTTGGTGGCTAAGCACTGTCCTTGGTACCTTTGTTTTAATCCTCTCCTTGTGCTATTTGATGTCTTCTCCGCCGCCATCATTGACCTACGTAAGATAAAAAATAAAAAAATAAAATGGGACTGAATAGTGAAATTACATATTGTAGTGTACGTAGATAAGATAAATATGTATAAAAGCACAAGAGAAGAGTTGGTATATGTACAGGTTAACGTCTAGGTTGAGTTCGGAAGTAACATTTTCAGGATTGGGAACGAAAGATTCCATAGCGATTTTATGGGCCTGATCAGCTTGTTCTTTGAGATAATCATCAAACAAGCCAATGCCAGCCTCAAGGCATGGAATAGTGATGGCCAAAACAGCTAAGAATGTAAAGGTAATCCTCTCCATTTTTATTTCTTTTATGGTATGTCTCCTTTCTTAGGGGGAGTTTTATTTGAGAATGTAAAACTCTAGCTTATTTGTTGGTTTTAGAGGGCAAGCATTGCCAAGATCTTAAGACTAATTAATGTAGCCTTTTCGACTCTGGCAAGGCAATACCAAATAAAACCAACAGGCAATTCTCAATTACACGCCCACTGCATTGTGCTATTGGTGGAGCGTGTTGAGAGAAGGGGAAATGTGCACGCTTTATATAATGATATTGGAAACCCTTCATAAATGAAATGTGTGGTTCTAAGTAAATTTAGGAGCAAAGAGAGTGGTAACCTGAATTTAGTGCAGATGCAACTACGAACATTTATTTTAGTGACGGTTCAGATTACATCCATGAAATGTTCCATACCAACTTCCTGGATTACCGTTTTAGCTATCAACCTGAAGAATATCCCCCGATAGTTCCTTTGGTGGTGACATGTGGCTTGATTCTCTTTTCACTCTTCTCTCACCATTGAACAAACCTTATTGGTACATCTAATCTTATAGTAGTTTAACTACACATCTAAATTTTCACAAAAAACATGAGAAGAATTAAATTAATTAATAATAAGCAAAAACATCATGCACACTTTTGTTTGTCATACTCTTCATCAATTCTTCACCGATAAAAAAAGTAGGCCTTATTATTTTAATATCTCACTTTAATTGAACAAAAACATTTTCCTTAAAAAAAATATAAAGACTTAAGTATAGCATATAGAGACTGAATTAAGAAAGAAAACTTTTGAAAATAATTAATTGATTTAAAAATAGTATCACTATGCCCATCTACATATTATTTTATTGCATTTTAAAAGGTTGTTTCACATGTAGTAATAAATAAAAAAGTATAAAAGCGTGTCTGTCTATTATACCATTTAAAACACTAAAAAACACTTAAGTAATTACTACAAATTAGTCACCGAATTTGGGTCATTGTTAATAGCGACCCCAAGTAAACAACCAAACACCATCTCCCATGGTCACCTGGGACAAACCTTAGTGACAGCCAACCATCCCATCACTAAAATTCATTAACAACCCATCGCCATGATCATGACTACGGTGTTCATTTCCTTTTTTCAATTAATTTTAAATGAAAGAAAACCTTATAGCGACAACCTAGTATCTCGTCCCTAAACTTCATTAACAGGCCGTTCTTCGTGTCATGGCTACGATGCCCATGTATCTTTTAAAATTAACTTTTTAATCAAAGAAAAACTAGTAACTGATTTAATGTCGTCACTACAAATGTCGCCACTCCATTTGAGTATCTTTAAAAGGGGTTTTTCAGAAGTTTTGATGAATGGTATAAGGAACCTTTGTTATGCTTATTTGGTTAAGCTGTTTTAGTTAAATTTATACATAGATTAAGATATCCCTTGTACCTTTTTTAATTTATAATTAATTTTTTCTAATAAAAAAAACTAATTCTAATAAAAAAAAACTTGTAGCGACGGGCTTTCATCCATCGCTACATGATCGGTTTATGGTTGTCGTTGTGTACATCACTACTATATCCATGTATTCTTTTAAAAATAATTTTTAATAAAGGGAAACTTCTAGCGACGGATGTATATGCCATTGCTAGGTAATTGGTTTAATGTTGTTGTTGAGAACCTCGTTAATGTACCCATGTGTTTCTAAACTTATTTTTATAAAACGAAAACCTATAGCGACACATGTGTTGGTGTTGCTAGTTTAGGCGGACTTTTGAAAAGAAAAAAATAGAGGGAAATTAAATCACTTAACGACGGGCTCTGTGGGGCATCGCTAAAGGTTTCACAGTTTTTGTCGTTGTTATCGTCGTCATAGTAGTTGCTACTAGTATTTGTTAAAATCTAAATGGTGTCGCTATTATTGTGTACCAGTTTAGTGACGATAATGTTGGCACATCACTAGGAATGTACATATAGGGATAGCTTTTTACTTAAATAGTCATTGGTTTAGTGACAGTGATAGGTTCTATCGCTAAATTAGAAAACTTAATCGAGGGAAACCTTATTTCCCTATTACTTTCCTTTTTTCTTTGAAGCCCTAACGTCCTTCCCTTTTTTCCTCCAATAACCTCAAAACCACCCACACCACTACCAAAGGCCACCTTACCATACTACCATTACCAAACCACCATCAACGACCACCTTAGAGAACCACCACCTCTCCCAAAGGCATCACAATCATGACCACCACCTCTCCTCCATCCCCTCTTAAGCCCGATGACCCTTTTCCTTTATTAACGGGTAAGAACATAGGTCCCTCTCATTCTGCCTAACTCCCTTTCTCTGTCCTTCCCTCATTCTCTCTCATTCTTTTTTCTTTTTTTTTCTAAGTTCTGAAATTCCTTGTCGCTTGGATTTCAGTGACATCGTGGCCTTTCTCTAACAAGCGGAGTGTGCTCCGGTTCTAGTTCTCAACCTATAACTGTAGGCCCTACTTATAACATCTCAAAAAAACTACCATAATTTAAATAATGCAAAAATTCACTTAAATATTTAAACAATTCCACAGACATAACTACATATATCTAAAATAATTTGTTGTATAAACATATATATATATAACTATACATAATTTTGATTTTTGATTACAAAATATAGTTTCAGATTAGCCGTAACCCTAAGAGTCAGACGCTAGCTAATGACAAAAAAGCTCTAGAACATGTGAGTAGCTAAATAGTATACAAAAAAGACTACTCAACCCTCAAGTACAACTGGAGTCATCAAACTACCCATAACGTCCTACTGGGTTAGGCATAGGTAACTATACGTCCTCTATAGTGGAGTCACTTCCAGATGAAGCTTCCCATGGTACACTATAGAGGACGCATAGTTACCTATAGAGGACGCTAGCTAATGACAAAAAAGCTCCAGCTTCATTGGCTGGTGGGGTGGGGGCAATGGGACAATAGGAAAAAACAGGTCTACATCACAAAGATCCAATACAAACCTAGCTCTAAAGGTGATAGTGAGAGCTCCTACGGGGTCAGTACCCGTAAAATAGCCCGCGACAGTCGTACCGTGATAATCCCATGATACACATGTACGTGACCCATCCAATAATGTCTCCAGCTACCTGGATCTGGCTGTCTTGGCCTTATTCTAATGTCTGCAATATGGGGTTGGTTATCATTGCCCATAGTGGCTCTTTGTTCGGTTTATATCATTTAATATAAACAAGGAAGAAAAAGGGTGAGAAATAGAAAATACTAATAATTATACAAGACACATATAAAAAATAGATTTTTTTACAAACATTAAATTTTAATAAATTATTTTTCATACATGTTATTTCCAGCATAAAATGAAAATGTAGAGATGACTAACAACTCTTAAGTTTAATTAATAAATATTTTATCAATTCTTTTATGAACGATAAAGATGCAATGCATATGGGCCCTTAAATCTTCTTTTATTGGGAGTAGTTAGGAGTTGATACTGTTTCATGATAATTTGCCAATATGGCTAAGGAACAGCTCCACTGACCATAATATGCACTTAGGGCCTAGTCAGATTGGCGAGAGCTTGTTGTGAATTTACCCGACACTAGGGAGCGACCCCAGGTCTCCTAGGTCTCTCTTCACACCCTCCTATCCCAAGGTTCACTATTGAACCATCCTTAATACATTTCTTGGATTATAACCATATCTCCCGAAACATTCTTGTCTTTCACTTGTTATATGATGCATGTCATATACTGAATTTGTTCAGACTTTTAGCACATACTTTCCATTCTTGTTCATAAAATTTGTCAAAATTTTGGTAGAGTTTCCTCTGTAAATTGAATATTTTTAAAATTTGTCTTTGACCTGTTACACTTAGAAAATCCACAGACAACATAATACAACCATATTAAATATGTATTTTTGATTCAAACATCAAATTTACACAGCCTGGCAAATATTATATAAATATGCAAATAGCAAAGTATGACATCTAAATAATAACTGTAAATAAGTAAAGACATAAAAATAATAACTAAAATAAATATTGAGAGGGTTAGGGAGTCCCTTCTATTATTTAACATATCTTATATTTAGTAAATTCCTATCTCACCTTCCCTTTACCTAACAAACTAGCTTCCAAGAGAATCTTCTAAAGTTAGCCTAGACATATAGGTTCTTATTATTAGCGTTTAGTTCATCTTATTTTATTATACTTTTATTTTATTTAGTACTTAGCATAGTGATATTAATAGTGAGAAAATTTTTGATACAATCATACTAAAAATGGCATTGTCATAAATTTAAAAAGTATATAATAATTATTAAACATCCATTTAAAAATTATAGAAAGATAATAATTAAATAAATGATTGAAGAATAAAGTAAATAAATAACTAAATGATACTTGAATAAACATTATAAACATAATAAATAATAAATGTATAACAATAAAAATAGTTCAAATAAGTAAGTAAGGAAGTAAGTAAAATGTAAATGAATGAATTGATAATTAATAGATAACTATAAATTAGTTAGATAAATGAATAAAAAAAATAACAAGACTAAATTATAGATGAACAATAATAATAGAAATGAATAAAACAAATAAATAAATTGATCTTTAAATAAGTCAATCAATAAATAAATAAACAAATAAATAATTGAATGAGTAAATAGACAATAAACAATAATAAATAAATAAACAGTAAATAAAATAATAATACAAAATAATAAAGATAACCAAATAAATAAATAAGCAAATAAATACATAAATAAATAAACAATTAAGTAATTAAATAAAAAATTAAGTAAGTAAATAGATAAATAAATAATTAAATAAATTATTAACAAATTAAATAAGTAATCAAGAAATTGATTAAACAAATAAATAAATAAACAAATAAATATTTAAATAAACAAATAAATAAACAATTAAATAACTAAATAAACAATTAAACAATTTATTAAGAAATTAAATAAACAAGTAAACAAAAAATAAATAAAAATTTTAAATAAATAAATATTTAATTAATTAATTAAACAATTAAGTAAACAAGTAACTAAATAACTAAACATTTAAACAAATAATTAAATAATTAATTGAATAAATAAAAAATTTATTAAATAATTAAAGAATTAATTAAATAAATAGAAAAAATAGAAATTAATAACAAAATAAATAAACCAAATAATACTAATAGGAAAAATAAATTAATATAATAAAACTAAAAAATACTAATTGATAAAAATTAAATAACATAATTAAAAATAAATAAAAAAACAAAATATAATAAATATAATATTATATATATATAAACATATAAACATAAACGTTATAATATTATATATAATATTATATAAACATAAACGTTATATATATATAATATTATATAAATGTAAAGTTATGCGTGTATATAATATATATATATATATATATATATATATATATAAAAGAAAACAAAAGCAGTAAAAAGTAAAGAATGGAGAAAGGCAGTATCTGATGGTGAAAGTTTTGATGCAGTAAATGTAATGTACCGAGAATGGAAGAGTGGGGCTTTATATAGAGAAAAAATTTATTTTGCTTTTAATTTACTTTCTTTTTAATAGATTTGATCTTATCCATATAGTAAAATATTTAATTTAACATTTTTTATGAGATAAATTTTATACTTAAAATTTTATTATGAACTCTCAAAATATACTTAGTAAAATAAATATAACTTTTTAATGAATTTCTTTTACACTAAATATCTCAATTACTAAATGTTTAAATACCCATTTGTATAAGTTTATCTGTTTACTTTTCTAACCAAACGATCTTTAAACTTTACGAAATTTTAAAATTAAACTCGCATGCACAAATCTAAACTCCCTATCAAGTTTCATAATTTTGTGATAACATTTCCTATACTGGTTTAGACCTAAACGACTCTATTTTGGACTATTTTTACTTATCTCTAAAAATATCCATAAAATCCTATAAATTACAATGATCAATCAATTCTAGAGGACCTTAAGCTAATTTTGTCAAAATTGTAAATTATAATTTTCTTTACAATTTTATCCTTATATATATAATATAATATAGTAAAACTATAGGATGTTACACCCCTCACCTCACTCACACTTTATTTCATTTTGTGTGGCTGTTATTTCTATATGTATATTGTTTTTGTCTGTGGTTGGTATTTCTATGTGTACAATGTTTTCATCTCCAGCTGGTATTTCTATGTGTATGTTATTTGGAAAGACTATGTATGTTTGTAGGTAGGCTGGCTGACTTATATTTCTTTAACTGTGGTCTAGTGTCATTAATTAATGTGCTTTAGGAAAGGAAAAGATAAAAATTATGGTTGGTATTTCTATGTGTATATTGTGTAGGTAGACATTATAACTTTTGTGGTAGTGATGGTGGTGATTTGAGTTTATTTAGTATGTGACATGCCTTTAGCCATTCCTAAAATTTATTTTGGGGTCTGGTAAAATCTGGGTAAATTTTTTTCTCCTAAACTTCCATGACAATAAACAGTAGGAATTTAAGGGCTGCGCCACTCAACCACTCAAAACTCCATTTTTTGGCTCTGGTAATCGATTACCGGAAACCTGTAATCAATTACTAGGGTTCCAATAGAATGATGGTAATTGATTATGCCCGACTGGTAATCGATTACCAGGATCACTGAATGATGCTAAGCAATTATAGGAAAGGCTGTAATTGATTATGCCATGCCAAAATGCAAAAAATGTAGATTTTTGGTACTTGGACCAACTTCTGCCCTACCTAACTATCCATTTCAACTTTGATTACTACAAAACTTCACGTGCACTATATTACCCCCATTATAGATTTGCTGACGTATTCCATACTAAAAAATTCCTTCAGATCAAGATATGTGCAAAAATACAATTTACTCAATTTATAATAATGCCATCACATAAACCTATTCAAATGCAATGCAATTCTCATTTTCTTTACACACATAATTTATAACAATTCATAATGGTAATACTTTCCATGGTTTTTTGCAGCACTTCTTAAAGCACACCATCTTTTTGTTCCTAAAGTTTCATATTCTTTTTCTAACGGATAAATTTTTAGTAAAAAATTGAAGGCTAATGTCCACGAAAAAGATGACCGTACCGAGCGGTTGACTCTTTTCATGATTTTTTATGGGCATGCTTAGAAAGGTATTGCAAGGTTGCCCCCAAAGTTTCATCAGTTTTCTCTTAGGGAAGGGACAAATTTTTTAAAAAATATTCAGTGCAAAATCTCAATAAATGGAAAATGGTACCTAAAGCTTGAATTTTTGCATTTTTTTTACAACAGATCTTAGAAACACATTATATTCTTGTTTCTAGAGTTTCATAACTTTTCTCTAATGGATGAATTTTTAATAAGGCTAATGCTTACGAAAAAGATGATTATACCAAGCGTTTGAATTTTTGTATGATTTTTTACGGCCATGATTAGAAAGACAATGTAAAGCAGGGGACAATTTTTTTTAAAATATTTAGTGTAAAATCTCAATTAATGGAAAATGTTACCGAGACCTTAAATTTTTGCAAGGTTTTTTGCAAAGGTGGTTAGAAAACACTCTATCTTCTTGTTTCCATAGTTTTATATATTTTCTGTAAGGGATGAATTTTTAATAAAATTTTGAAGGCTAATGCCCATGTAAAAGACGACCGTACCAAACGCTTGAATTTTTGCGGTCATTCTTAGAAGTGCATTATAAGGTTGTCTTTAAAGTTTTATCAGTTTTCTTCAAGAGAAGAGATAAACTTTTTTAAATTATTTAGTGTAAAATCTCAATAAATAAAAAATGGTACCCAAAGCTTGAATTTTTGTATGTTTTTTTGTAGGAGTTCTTAGAAACACATTATTTTCTTGTTTTCAAAGTTTCATAATTTTTCCCCAATTGTTGAATTCTTAATAAAATTTTGAAGGCTAATGCCAACGAAAAATATGACCAAACTGAGCGGTTGAATTTTTGCATGATTTTTTAGGCCGAGCTTAAAAAAATATTGTAAGGTTGTCCCCAAAGTTTCATTGGTTTTCAATAAGGAAGAGACAATTTTTTTAAAAGAAATTTAGTGTAAAATCCTAATAAAGGGAAAATAGTATCAAGAGGTTGAATTTTTATATGGTTGTTTGCAGCAATGCTTAGAATACACTATCTTGTTCCCAAAGTTTCATAATTTTTCTCCAATTGATGAGTTTTTAATAAAATTTTGAAAACTAATGCCCATGAAAAAGATGACTATACCAGACGGTTGAATTTTCGTAAGATTTTCTATAACCATGCTTAGAAAGATATTAAAAGGTTATTATAACACCCCTGGTTTTCTGTACTCGAATCCCGACGTGATCGTCATAATTAATAAAAATGCGAGTAAATTTTTCGTGTTTGAAAACATTTCCAAGACACCACCATGATCACATCAAGACCCAAATCACAAAAAACCAAAGAGTGAGATTAAATAACCTAAAGCTGGATCAATAACTAAATGCCCATAATGGTATACGAAAATAATAGAGTTTACAGTGGAAGATTGTGTATACCGGGCACACGCCTAGTCCCATATATGACGATATGAGAAAAGGCTCGGCAAAGCATGCAATGGCATATCATAGCCTAATGGACAACCACCATCATTTTACATAATTATATAAACATGCAATGCCTAGGATATAATTATATATATACATATATATATATATATATATATACCTATACGCTCGGGGATATTCTCCCAACTATCTCAATCATCAATGAACATCATTCAATTTCAATCCTTCTAATACACATTAAATCATCTCTTACATTCTACATATATATTCACCATCCATAATTTCAAGGGTTATCTTATACATATTCAAAATCTCTAAATCGTCTACATTCTCATAACCAATTCATTCATTACATAAGAACTCATAAATGATGCCGGCCAAGGCATGCCCATTACCACTATTTACCTTCACCCAAGCTTTAATTAAAATCTGAGCTCATCCTATGGCAACCTGCATCACAATGCTAAAAAAAAGACCACATGGGAGAGTGAGTTATACATTCAAAATGACGAATAATATATATATTGTGATCATGTGTATATGCATACCAACATCATGTGTGCTTTGCTATCAAATCATCAAATTATCATTCATTCATTATCTCATTATTACAATAGGCATACAAGCCTCATAAATCGTAATTCATATCATAAACAAGCACAACATATACACAATCACATACACAATCACTTGCCACTTATCAACAAGGGCACTCAAAATCATTATCATCATTAATTCATTAAGGCTTCACTCAATACCTCCTCGCAAGGGGTTTCTCAACACTCGTGGTCATCCCATCTCATATGCCATGCTCTTATGGCTAATGCACATGTAAACTATTTAATTCATATGCAACGGATCCGATTTCATACCAAGGCTGATCGCAACCACCATAATCAATCATTCATAATCATTGGTTTCCCGCCTCGCAAGGGGTACTCCCTATAGTAGCCTCGCAAGGTGCTTCTCGTGATCGCAACCACGTTCAACAATTCTCATAGGTTTCCCACCTCGCAAGGGGTACTCCCGCCTCTTGATCGCAACCACGGGGATCATAGGAACTCGTGAGCCCTTTTTCATTTCAACAACCAGGTGATCGCAACCACCGGCTCAATATCATATCATCATCAACTTGGTTTTCCGCCTCGTAAGGGATACTCCCTTCATAGAATCCCGCAGGATCTTTCATCATTGTGATCATAACCACATATTCAATGTTATGCCATGCCATGAATACAAATGCAATAATGCATATGACCATCAACCTTGCAAGGATATCTCACCCTCTCAATTAGGGGTATCTTATATATATATTTGGTTTTTATTATCGTTGGCATACAATCAACCATAAGGCCCCTCAAGGCTCAACATTTACATTTTCATAAATCCATACATGGCATTCATAGCATATCAATCATCATAACATTTATCCACACATGGAAACCAATAATATATTTTAAACATACATTCAGCAATCATCATTGCATCTCATACATACAAGTCAATACTTGTATTAATCATATTAGCACCATACTCATCTAAAATAGCAAACACTGTGTATTCAAGGGTATGTTCAACAACAACATCCCTTATCATTCAACATTATCATTCATCATTCATTTTTATTCATCATTAACACTTTTTTCAAATTCATTGAGTTATAACAACTCATTGCTATTCAATTGTCCCCTTATTAGTTCCATCATCAACCAAGGTATGTCATACAATCACATCATTTACTTCTCATCAAGATTCATAATATATCAATAGAGGGGAAGCATACATGTTTCCGTAACATAGCATAGACATATACATAGCTTGCCATGGCCTTAAGTCATTCCCCAATCACCTCTAAGACAAACCACACATATACCCTTAGTGAATTCTCTTGTTTTTCCATACTAAAAGGGATTTTGGGCAATAATGAGCCCATGATAATTTCAACATTAAGACATGAGGAAAGCTTACTTTTAGTCTTAAAAATAGTGGGACATGTCATAAATATCACCTATTAGTCCTAATTTGATAACCATAAAAACTTGGGTTCAAAACCCTCTTAAACTTGTATTTTTCAACACGCTGGGTTTGGTATTTTTCATTTAATAAGAGTTAGAAAACTCCAATTAAAGTGAGACCAATTCTCACACCTCTGTAACATAATTATCTACAACTTTCGTGAGAACTCGAAGGTCAAAAATGTCATTAAGATCCCCAAACGGCCCAAAAACAGCAAAGAACGCTTATCAGGCAATTCTGTCGTAGCTAATCGATTAGGAATACCTTTGTAATCGATTAGGAACACCTTTGTAATCGATTACGAATACCAGAATGCAGAAATTATGCAGAAAATGCATAATTTTGGAACTTCTAACCCCCTAACTTTTTCATATCAACTCCAAATGCTACCAAATTTTGACACCAACTAAATTACACCATTTGTGACGCGTGGCCACTGGTCTCACTCAAAAATTCTTAAAAATGAAGGAGTTATGCGCATAGAAGTATTTTACCCGTTTTGAGGTACTTTTGTGCAAGTCAAGGGTCATTTCTCACTTAAATTGACCAATTTCAATTTCCACAAGTTTTAATTCATACATGGAAGCTATTGGGACTACCCTATGTCATCAAAACCACATAAAACTCTAATTGACTCTATGAGTTCCTCAATTATGCATAAACCTCAAACTTATCACCAATACCATCACAATGGCTATCACATTCAATGCCAATCATCCACATAAATTCTCAATTCAGAAAACATATACTTCATCCCCTCAAGGATGGTTCATTAGCATGTACATATTTCAACCTCTCATAGGTTATTCATTATCATATATACACATATATTATCATCAATAGCCAATTATTTGCCATACATATCATTTCAATATAAACATGGCAAGGCAAGCATGAGTATCATGACATACGATAATCATCAATTATATAACTCATGCAATTTGAATGTAAACTCCTCTCCTACCTTGAGAGAAGAACCGCAATCCAAGTGCTTCGATTGCCTCGATCGTTCTGCATCATCGTCCGAAACACAATCCTATCACAAACACATATTTATATATGAACTTAATAAGGCAACATTTTCTTAAAACTCATAGTCAAGTCTTAGACTTGTCTAAACTCTTATCCACAATTCTTCCAAATCATCTTATGGACCATTCAACTATCATTATTATCATTTGTGTCCAATATAAGTCCTTGGTTCCATTTAAGACCATCATCAATCAACAACCTCAATGGCATATATCAAGGCCTACTTACTCATCAACTCAAGTATCTATTTCTTTAATCCATTATCAATTGCTTGCAACCATTTTTAACATCATCATAAACATCAACAATCCAATTTAATTCCTCCAACCTTATTAATCAACACCAATGCTTCAAACATTCATCTCCTCATATAAAATCATTCTTAAGACATCAATAATCATCAAAATCACCTATTTAGCTAAAACCCCCAATTTATCATACTTAGGGTTTCCTCAAAGCTCAATAATCATTTCCAATAACCATTAATCTCCATCATTAACAACACCCATACACATATTATCATGGGTTTTCACTAAAAATCATTTTTCATGGCATTATTACTCATTTCCCCCAAATCCTAGAGTTAGGGTTCCATTAAAATCAAGCAATCACCACTAGCAACCATCATCTTCCATTTCTAATCTTGTAATTTTCGTATACCCCTTCACACCCATCGAAAAACACATATAAATCACACCCTAACTTAGGGTTTAACACAAAAATGGCTTCTAATCCATAACCCATACATATTTTACACTCTCCTAACAAATAAACTCATAACGAATGGTATAAGCTCAACAAAAATGGTGAGGAACTTACCCCAAGCCATGAAACAAGTGAGCTTCCAAGAGAGGGAGGATGAGTGACGAAAATGAGAGGAGAAGAGGGAGAGAGCTTCCATCCAACATCATCTTTCTCATGCTTGGAGATGGCAAACGAAAATGGAAGGAGAAGGGAACCACCACCCTTTTTGCTTAGGATTTTTAGAAGAGGAAGAAGAAGAGTGGAAGAGGAAATGAAGAGAAGAGAATAGGAAGAAGAAGAAGAAGAAGTGACGTGAAAGAAGAGGAGAGTGAGAGAGTTTAATGTTTTAATTTAACCTCTCACTTAAAGTTTTCCGTTTTAGATCAAACAGGATCTCTGTTCGGGCTTAATACTTTATCTAAAAATTATTCTGAATATATATCCGAACTCCCAATAATATTCTTAATATCCCTGACCAATGGCATCTCAATCGGAGATACTTGGTCCGACACCCATATCATAATCGGGTATAATTTTATCTCATATAAGCTCAATAAATCATAAATACCCCTAATAAATTCCAATTTCATTATTTGAATATTTTGGGACACTTATAAATTCGTTTATAATTATTCAGTATTTACTTCACCTATTTATTCATTTTTATAAAATTTGGGGTGTTACAGTTATCCCCAAAGTTTGATCAGTTTTCTCCAAGGGAAGGGAGAAGTTTTTTTTTAAAAATATTCAATGTAAAATTTCAATAAATAGAAAATTGTACCCAAGGCTTTAAGTTTTACACAGTTTTTGCAATAGTGCTTATAAACACACTATCTTTTTATTCCCGATGTTTCATAATTTTTTTCCAAGGATGAGTTTTTAATAAAATTTTGAAGGCTAATACCCACAAAAAAAATGACCATATTGCACAGTTGAATTTTTGCATATTTTTTATGGTCATGCTCGTAAAGACATTGTAAGGTTGTCCCCAAAGTTTGATCAATTTTCTCCAAGAGAAGGGATAAAGTTTTTTTTTTTAAAATATTTGGTGTAACAATAAATGGTACTTAGAGCTCAAATTTTTGCATGGGTTTTTTTTTTTGTAACAATCCTTAGAAATATACTATCTCTTTGTTCGCAAGGTGTCATAATTTTTCTCCAACAATTGAATTTTTAATAAAATTTTGAAGGTTATTGCCCACGAAAAAGATAACCATACTGAGAAGTTGAATTTTTGTATTAGTTTTTACGACCTAACTTAGAAAGACATTGTAAGTTTATTCCCAAAGTTTCATCCGTTTTCATTAAGGGAAGGGACATATTTTTTAATAAAAAATATACAGTGTAAAATTCTAATAAAAGGAAAATAGTACCCATAACTCAAATTTTTGCATGGTTTTTTTTACAGCGGTGTTTAGAAAGACACTATCTTCTTATTCGTAAAGTTTCATAATTTCTCTCCAACTGCTGAGGTGACACAAACGTTAGCCACCTCATCAGTTAAGACCTAAAACTAACATTTCCTTAATTTTACAAACCCTAAAATGTTAAATGGTCAAAAATGGATATTTTTAAAAGTTTTTTTTTAAATCCTAAACTTCAGAGGGTTGAGTTTATATTTTAATCTTATTTTAATGTTTTATAGTGTAGCTTTTAATATTTATATTTATTTTAATAATATGTTAATGTATTAAAAAATGTTATTATGTGGATTAAAATAATATATATCATTATTAAAGATATTTTTATATGGTTTTTAAATAATTATTTGCAAAATGTTGACAATATGAAAAGTAAAATAAAAAAATATAACATGCAGGTTAAAATAATATATATTATCATCAATATTTTAATATGATATTTATTAATTACTATTTAGTAATATTAAAATAAATTTAATATAAGAAATTACTTTTCTCCTATACAAAGTAGAAGAAAATGTGAAATATGTGACGTCCCGAAATTTTTTTTTAATAAATTTTTCATGTTTAAAGAATTATTTTTGAAATTTGTAATAAATCACGTAAAAGTTGATAAATGCGGAATATTATCATGCATACTAGACGTGAATAATTGAAACATTTATATAGCGGAAACGTTATAAAAGATTACAGTACATAGTACATAATATTATTACAATCCATTAAATTAAAACAAAATCAAAGTCCAAAGAATAATTTATATAAGCTTCATTCATGGCGTCACTCGTCATTTTGTGTAGCGTGCACTGTAAAAATTAATGTAAGAGTGAGACAGAATATAAAATAAGTATAAAATAAATAAAATTACACAAACACAATCAACAAGACATAATGATATGATAAATATACCAAACAAGTTCATTTATAATTATTAAGTCTTTAATTAGTCAAATGATGTCATGCTGGATCCATTTGGTTTGGTAGGAATACTGCAGTAAAAAGTCTCATAGAGACATCTGTAGGAATTTGCATAGCCATGAATCCCTACACCCTCATGGCTCTCACGAAATTAAATATATAAGTAGGAATTTTGCATAACCATGGATCCCTACACTCCCATGGTTCTCGCGAAAATAAGTATACCAGTAGGAATTTGCACAACCATGGATCCCTACACCCCCATGGTTCCTGTGTAAATAGAGCTTTAACTCATCGTAGAGTAACCCCCCACCAGGGTAGGCAATCATGGAACCCCTAAATTCCATGGTGCGTCCAAATGCTTATGATGCATGAATGCCTTTGATTCTCTTTAATCGATTTAACATACCATGATATCAATATTTCCATAATCACTTGGAAAATCACAAGTCCTCAAAGGACACAACACATATGATAATTTTCAGAATCATGGATTTACTATTTTCAACAACATATCTCAATAAACCACAAGACATTCATACATACATTAATTTAGTTATTCGTAATTATTTATGACAAAAATATACATACTGTAAGTCAAGTATAGGGCACTTAATAACATCCATAATAATCCATAGTTTCTCAATAATTCAATAATAAATCATTATTTATATGAAAAATATCATTTTCATCCATAATAACCATTATAGGTAAGTTTTAGCATTTTCCAACAGCAACATATGTTAGTAAAACAGCCATAACATGAGCAAATCAAATCCTTTTTAAGTGATTCTACTTTTTGTAGTTCTATAATAGAATTATCTACAACTTTCATGAAGACCATAATTTCAAATTCCAAACAGAAACACCACTTATCCACAGAATACAAAACTACCTCAAAGAGAGTTTTCAAAACGTATATATGTTAGTATTTTCAACGTTTATGGAGCTACAAAAATAATTTTGGTATGAGACCAGTTCTAAATTACTCATAACACAAATATCTAAAACTTTCATGAAGACACCGCTCACTAATTCTCACCACAAAATTTCCAATTTTAAAAATAAAATTCGTATTTCATGTTAACAGATTTTCAGCTTGAACATACTTCAGTATTTTAGGCATAACTAGAGCTACAATTATCCTTTTAACTTGAAACCACTTTCTATAGATCCATAACATAAATATCTACAACTTTGGAGATATCAAAGGCTAATTATGCATGTAGAATTCCCAGAATATTAATATATGCACAAAACATAAGATATGTATTTCAAACGGACATGCTATAGTATTTTGGCTATAACTCATGCTATACACATTCAAATCAATCGGTCCAGGTCTCAAAATTCACATAACAAAAAGTCATACAACTTTGATGAAGAAGTAAGAATCTAATTCACACGTTTTCAGCCTCAAAATTAAGAAACAAGTTATGAAAATAAATCCGGAATCCTAGAATCAGCATACAATTCTACCCATTTCATAATTTTTCATAACACTATCCCCTCTTCCTTGGATTGAAGATTTTGACTGGTTGAAAATGTTCTCCTTACTGTCCTAGCTTCAGATCGAAGGTGCCTTGATAGAGAAGAGGAAATGAGAGGAAGAAAATTCACTCACTTACTTGTTCTAAGGAGTTCCGGTCTTAACAAGAGGCAGTGTTAATAATGCAAAGACAAGTGGGGACAAGCTTTCTCGTGAGTGGATTTTAGTGGGCTGTTAGTGCGTTGATTGTGGAAATAATGGAGGTTTAGATAAGAAAGTGAGCTGTATTGTTGTCCACTTCTGGCCGCCTACATACTAGGGTGTGAATGATTGGATTAGATATATATTAAAATATACATAAGATGACAAAATTGGTGTAAAATTTAATTCTGTCACTGAATACCGACTGGAACTCTACCCAGTCAGCATATATACCGACTGGAAACTACTTCCAAGTCCGTCTGAGGAGAACTCATCAGTCTCCTCTCTCAACTGCTTCACTTAGAAAGTTTCCTTTCCTCGAACGGACTTAATCCGGTCTTGAATACCGGCTCACGGTTGTCCGGTGTGGATACCGGTTCTAAGGACAAGGGCTGTCTCAGCCTTCCTAGTATCTAACCGGTGTCGAGAGTGCTAATCCGGTCTGCAATACACTAGTTAAATCCTTTCCCTTACACCGGTCATCTGATGTGATATAGGAGACATCGGGTGACATCCCTCTTCATCAAATCTTTAATTCTTAAGGTCGTTCCTGACACCGGATCTTAGACCCCGGTTCAGGACGGATCAGGACTTACTCGGAAATGTCCCATCCGGTCTCATTCAGAAACAATTCCTCTTTATTTGGTCTTTCACTCGGTTAAGTCATCCCAGACCGACTCAAAGCTCTCAAGTTCCCACTCGGTAGAATCTCCTAAAACCGAGTCAGCTCTCAATCAGTCTCTCACTAGGCAATTTCAAACCAAATCCGAGTCATCTCAATCAGTCTTTCACTCAGTAATTCCAATCCAATCTGAGTCATCTCAATCAGTCTTTCACTCGGTAATTTCATTCCAAATCCGAGTCATCTCTCACTCAGCCTTCCACTCGACAATTACTCTAAAACCGACCCATCACTCTATCGGTTTTCCACTCGGTAAACTTGTCACAAAGTTCACTCCTTTTTCTTTCACTCGAGCGAGGCTTCCTAGCAGTAAGTCTTTCACTCGGCAAAGTTATTCCAGAGTGCTTCTGGATAGACACACCATATCCCGCAGTCGGTGCCATTCCCACTTAGAATTACACTCGGAGATCTTTCATTCAGGAGAGTTACATTCAACTCTGAGATAACCCACTCGGAATTTCTTTACTCGGAAATGAATTTTCCTTTGTACTCCTCTTGGAAATGAGGCACTCAGGGAACTTTCATTTAGAAATGAAACGCTTGACAATGATTGACTCGGAAACGAGTCATTTGAAAATACTTGACTTGGAAATGAGTCATTCTGAGGCGTCTGGTTCGACAGTGAATCACTCCAAGTCGAGTCACTCGGATCCTTTCACCCAGAAGTGGTTCTCTCGAACACATTTCACTCAGAATTGTCTGTGAGATAAGGACTCCACTCGGAAGTGACTCTCTCGGCCATGTCCCACTCGGAAAAGATACCTTCACTCAGAATTGTCATCCTTCACTCGGAATTTCTCTCGATCACTCGGAGACACAACCTTCACTCGGAATTGATACCTTTCTTCACTCGGAAAGTCTTATATAAGACATGTTTCACTCAGAATATGGATAATATTATTAATAATCTATATAAATTCTATGATTATACCCAAAAATAAAATTTTTGGAGTATTACAAACCATCCTCAGAGTGTCTTATTCATTAATTATCACTTACAGACCTTCCATACTTCATAATTTACAAAATATAACTATTACTAAAAACAGGAATGTTACAAAATACACCAAAAACAAAAAAATAAAAACAAAAAACCTGTGCATCTTATTTAAATTATATTTAACTAAAATTATATAATTTTTAATTTATGATATTATAGCACTGTCTTTGCTTCCATATAATTCTATAAGAATTAAAAAAAATTAAATCATCAAAACCAATACTAATTAGTTTTGTTGGAGGTTTAACTTGTTTTTTCAAGAATATCTTGAAATTACGTGTATATTTTGAGGTGTGTTAATGCTTAGATATCTTTATTTATTATGAAGATGTGCAAAAATTACATCTCCAATTAGTCAATATATCCTGTTAATTTATAGAGAAATAAATTTAGTATAACATTTTTTAAAAATGAGAACAAAAATAAAATAAATTAAAAAACTGTGTTTAATGCACCAGTTGATATATATATATATATATATATATATATATATATATTCTTTACAAATAATCTCTCTTTAGACTATTTTAAACAATTAAGTTTGAATATATTTTTGGTTTTTATAAAATAAAAATTTATATGATTTTATTTCCTATAAAATATTTATCTTTTGTTTATATCAAACTTATAATAAATACTTTGATTTTAGTCTTAATGGTGAATTTGAATCTATCATATGTATAATTTCCTATTATCCATGATTGATCACGGAACTCAATTACAATTTCAAGTAGTTATAGTTGCGTTTAATTATGAAAATCACATGTCATGTAACTGTTTTCCCGCATGCCTCTGAAGGCACACCAATAACCTCCTGGTTCATCTACTATTCCCATCACCCTTGACCTTGCCCATTCTGATGAGCCAGCTCCATCACCACAAACTAGTCCATTGGGGTAGAAAGAGACTTGCAGCCTAATAAACCAGCATCAGAGAGTAATTCTAGATAATATTTCCTTTGGCAAACTGAAATACCCTTCTCTGATCTAGCAATCTCAAGACCAAGGAAGTACTTGAGTGGTCCAAGGTCTTTAATGCCAAAAAGACAATGCAGCTCCTTCTTAATGGTACTAAATTCTTGGAGATCATTGCCTAGCAAGATGACATCATCAACATACACAGTCAATGTAGTGAAGGAAGTGCCATTGAATTTCAAGAATAATGAGGGATCAGATTGAGCAGGGCTGAAACCATAAGAGGCTAAGGTGGAGGTTAACTTTTCAAACCATTTTCTGCTAGCCTGCTTTAAGCCATAAAGAGACTTGACAAGCTTGCAGGACTGAGTAGAGGTTGCATGAACCCCAACTGGAATTTCCATATACACATCCTCTTCCAAATCCTTATGTAAGAAAGCATTGCCTACATCTAATTGATGTAAATGCCAGTCATGTGCAGCTGCCAAAGCAAGAAAGACCCGAATGGTTGTCATTTTTGCCACAAGAGAAAAGGTGTCAAAGTAGTCAATTCCTTCCACTTACCTTTTTACAACTAGCCTGGCCTTGTATCTTGCAACATACCCATTAGCATGTCTTTTGATGTTGAAAACCCACTTGTGACCAATGTGTTTGACTCCACTTGGAGTATTCATAATCTGCGAGGTCCGATTTCTGTTCAATGCCTCTAGTTCAGTGTTCATAGCCTCAACCCACCTTGGATTCTGAGCTTCCTCACTATATGTTTGTGGTTCGACATGAGTAATCAAGGATAGAGTGTAGGATTTATGAGCATGATGAAGGTTGTTATAGGTGTGGTTGGCTGAAATGGGATGTTTAGTAGAACTAGGGGAGGCCTCCAATGTGGGACAATAGAAGTCCATAAGGTGTGATGGTGGTTTGGTGAGTGTGGTTGATTTTCTAGTAAGAGCTCTACTTTTAACCTGTACATGGATTCTGGTGACCAGTATCATGATATTGCAGGATACAAAAGATTAATAGGTACGTTGTTGTATTTGACCACTACCAGACCTAACATAACATTTGTTGTCCATCAATTGAGCTAATTCCTAAGTGCCCCTCGATCCAAGCATCATGCTGCAACTTTGAGAATTATTAAATACTTGAAAGCCTCTCTAGGGAAAGGTTTATTTTTGTCTGCTTCCTTTCTTCACTTGCAAGGGTACAATGATGCTGATTGGGGAATTTGTTCATTCACTAGAAGATCCATCACAGGATATTGTTTTTTCCTTGGAAGTTCCTTGGTCAGTTGGAAATCCAAGAAGCAAACCACTGTTTCAAAGTCCTATTCTGAATCAGAGTACAGATCCCTCAGCAATGCTTCATGTGAGCTACAATGGCTAACTTATTAACTTATAGATTTGAACATTTCTTGCTCCAACCTGCATGCTATTTTTTGTGACAATAAGAGTGCTATTCATATTGCCTCTAACCCTGTGTTTCATGAGAGCACCAAACATTTGGACATTGATTACCACATTGTCCACGAAAGACTTCAACAAGGTCTCTTTAAGCTTTTGCCTATCTCCAACTAGGACCAAGTTACTGACATCCTTACAAAAGCCTCCCATCCGAAATTATTTCATAGTCTTGCTTCCAAGCTTGGTATGACAGATATCTTCTCTCTATTGCCAGCTTGCGGGAGAGTCATAAGCTCCTCTATTACTTAGCCTTGTGTATATTATTAGCTTTGTATGTAACTGTTTTTCCCGCTCTTTTCTTCTGTATATAAAGCCCTGTGTTATGACATTTAATTCATTCAATGAATCAGTTTCTTTTCTCTCTTGAGCTTTTGTTCAAATTCTCTATGGATGCCAATTTCATTTGATGGAAATCTAGTACTTTGCCTGTGCTTTACTTCTTTACACTGAATTTTTATCTCAGTTATTTTATAAGCAATATAAAAAAGTATTTTCATCCTGGTATAGAAATAATGGTGTGATTTCATGTTTCATGGATTTTGATAACTCATTAAAAAAAGATTCGAAGTAAGAGAAGTCGTGCTCGTGTCAAGAGTCTCTGTTAATTTGATGTTACACAATGAATTAAAAAACGGACATAGTCTCACCTATAAACTAAATCAGACCTTCTATCCCAAACAACACTAGCTCACTCTGCCAAGGCCACACAATTATATACCCCTACAATATTCAACAACCCTAACAAAAAAAACAAATTACATCAACAATATCTATTGTTGCCTGCAGGCATATATGTATCCTCTGAAGCAGAATAAACTAGCACAGTTACCACTCATTAAGTCCTAGCTAGAGGATACATACATTATATTTCCCTATCCAATTTTTGTTCAAAGTTGTTTGCTTCTTATAAGTATGACACCAAAAATCTTGTAACCCTCTCTAGCAAGGGACACCCACCTTGCAATTAAGGGCCCCAGAAAAACGTGTCAACCTGTAGGCTTGGTGACCGGGTCTCGGTTTCATCAAGAAACCTTTGCGGAATGGGAGCTTACGTATTGGTGGACCTGACTGAATAAACTTAGCACCATTCATGAAGAGGTCCTTCTCTGATCTCCATTGCCATTTACTCCACTGTTCAGGAGTTGCATAGTCCCTGTGTGTGACTTCTTTTGCAGCTTTGTTGTGTGGTGCAATGAAGCGGTTTCCTTGGCTCAGAATTGTGGGCGCAGCGCTGCCACCAATTGCATACATGAGCCAGTGAGTGTAGTCATTGTTCAACACGTGGACGAAACCGAATCTGCATCTGGGCATTCTCTGGACCAGACCCCGCCCAAAATGGTTGAATGCCACTGTGATCTGCATAATCTTGTCCAGGGTGTGTTGGTCGTTGGCTCCAAAAAGCATCACCTGCATTTTACATTTCATGCGTCCACCAAATTAATGTACTCACAATATAGAATACAAATCAACTAAACTGGACAAAGAAAACCAGGTGAAACCCAATGATATTCTCTGAGTGACAAATATATTTCAAATTAAAGTAATTACGTCATTATGTTTGGTGAGGTGGCAATTGGAGATGGTGACTGCAGTAGAACCGTAGATAACATCGATAAGACCATCCTCGGCTTGAGAGAGAGAAATATGATCAATCCAAATGTTTGAAGATGCAAAAACGGAGATGGCATCCCCATCACTCCTAGTTCTTAGCGAAATGTGATCCGCACCGTCCCTGATCAGACCACCATTCTTGGACTTAATATTTTTTATGCGAATCCCATGGACGATGACATTGTTCACATACTGCATGGTGATGCCGGCACCATCCATAATAACAACATTAGCTCCACGACCATCAATGGTCTTGTTGGAACTAATCAACAACTCTTGCTGCAACCTGATCACCATGCCGTGCTTGAATATGATCCACAATGGTCCCTTTTGGACAACACCGTACCTAAGAGTCCCAGGTCTAGGGTTAACCAAATCATTATCGGATGCGTCGGTCACAACGTAAATTTTGCCACCAAGTCCTCCAACGGCCCTTCTTCCGAAACCTTTCGAACACTTTGCTAACTTGAAACGGTTCTTGGCCCAATTTTTCCTGCACCTCCAACAGCGATCAATTGGATTGGTGGCTAAGCACGGTCCACGGTACTTTTGTGTTAATCCCCTCCTTGTGCTATTTGATACCTTCTCCCGAGCCATCATTGCCCTAAGAACATCAAGATGTTCTTTATAAGATTAATTTAAAGAATAGGAAATACAAAAAAACTTTTTATCTAAAGTTGTTATAAATGCCTATCCAAATTTTTAATAAAATAATTTCATTTTTTATTTCTTATCGTAAAGTTACAAGGCTAGACAAAACAACCTCAGGCCAAATTCAATAAAACAGAATTTTTACTATCTAATTAAGGATATATTAAATAAACTTATGTACTGTTACTGAGAAGTATTTAATAAAAAATAATATTACCTTTGATTCCTATTATAGAATTAATTATCTAACTTCACACAAATTAATGTAAAAAATTATATTTCCAAAACTGACCTCAATTTCAACGTAGAAGAATGAATTTTTTTATACTTTATTAATATCAGTATAGAATTCAATTGATATAGGTATATGTTGCGATTAAAAAACAAGATATGTGTTGCAAAAAATAATGATGAACTTATTATATAAATTGGAAAATATCTTTTAAAAAATAGAATAACTCCAAAAACATGTATATATTGAAAGGACCGGTATAGATATAGAGTGAAACGAGTGAATCTGTACCGTACAATCATACAATAGATGGTTGAGATTAATTATGTGACTTTAAAAAACTTTTAATCTCAATTATTCATTGTATTGTTATACGACTCAAATTTGTTACTCTCACTCTCACATAAGATCATAAAGATACATCCTATATATATAAAAAGACACTAAAGAAAGCTGGTATTGAGGCATATATACCCTTTAACTTGTTGGTTGAGCTCGGCAGTAACGTTTTCAGGGTTGGGGACGTAGGAGTACAGAGCGATTTTATGGGCCACATCAGCTTGTTTTTTGAGATAATCATCAAAGAAGGCAATGCCAGCCTCAAGGCATGGAATAGTGATGGCAAAAGCAACCAAGAATGTAAAGGTCATCCTCTCCATTTTTATTTTTCTTATGGTAATGTCTCTTATTTTTTGGAGTTTAAGGTAGTTTTTTTGTTTGAGATTGCAAAGCACTTATTTATTTGGTCTTAAACGGCAAGCATGGCAAAGGTTTATGACCTTAGCAAGGCAATACCAAATAAAACCCAGAAGCAACTCAATTATACGCCCACCACGTACAGGTTGGCGGGGAGCGATAGAGAGAAGGAAAGTGTGTGCATGCTTAAATAATGATGGAAACCCTTCAAAAAATGAAATGCCTGGTTCTAAAATTAGGAGCGTAGAAAGTGGGTACCGTTCTATTTCTGAAGATATTCAGGGTCTCAAGGATATAAACTACAAATTTAGATTCTTATGCCAATCCGTTCAATTAGCCATTACCTTCACATTACTAATTCTTTGCTTCAAATTTTACCAGATGAATCGCAATTTGGTATATTTGTTGATTTTGGCTGTACATTTTTGTCTCAGTAAATAGCAATATATATGGATTAATATATTATTATATTAATATTTAGCGAATAAACATTATTAAATTTATGTTATTGATTATAATATATAATAATTTAAATAGAATTATCTATTTAAATAAATATTGTAATTAGATTTGTTGATACGATAAATTAGTAATATGTTGATTTATCCTAGTGTCTGAGAGGTTGATTTATTCTAGTGTCTGAGAGGTTCTTATTTCCATTTGGTTTTCCTATTTATACATTGTTGAATAATACAAAAAATAAACTGTTTTGTTTTGATTCAAATTGAAAAGTGTGCAATAATGACAAAAAAAGTTGTCTCCTTTAAAAGAAAAAAAAATCGTCTCCTTAAAAGGAGAAACAAAGAGGAGCCCTTTTAGGTTCAATTTTTTTTTTTAGATTAATGGGCATAAAATTTCTAACTTTTTGGGACCAATTTCATATTTTTTGATTATGTTTTCTATTTTTAATACTTAATTTATATTTAAATTAATTATTTAATTATGAATTTGATAAAAAAATTCTCAAATTTTTTGTGGATATGCTTTTAATATTTATGACACTTATATTTTGTTGACTCTCCATAAATTAAATGTCATATATGATATTAATTTTGGCCCTTTTGTATATCAGTTGATTAATATAATTGTGATATAATTCTTGTTTTTCATGCACTATTTATGAATTTAATAAAAAAAATTTGCTCAAATTTTTTATGGATGCTTCTAATATTATTTATGACATTTATATTCTGTTTACTCTCCGTAAATATGTGATATTAATTTTGGTCCTTTTATATATCAATTGATTGATATAACTATGATATAATTCTTGAGGCAACTCATGTGATTTATTTATTTTGCTCTTATATGTCATGCCTATATAAATTATAATTTATACCTCCAGATCCTTATATTGATTAAAATAAAGTTGTTGGTCTTGTATGCTTTTACTATTTAGGGTTTTGCTTGGGTACCCTCTCTAAATTAAGGGTTTCAATACCCTTAACTATGTGTCATGCCACATGCCCAAAATGTGTGTGATTTAAATAACCAGAATTGATGTCATTAGCCATGTATCATGCCACATGTCAAAATCATGTGTGATTTAAGCAATTAGAATGGATGGACATGATCGACATGTCTAGCAATCGGTCAATCATAAATAGTCAACGCATTAAAACATTTTATTTACCAAAAATTTGAATGTGACAAGGCTTGATCCCATTACACTTTGAAGAGAAAAGAAGAGTCTCACCACTAAACTACTTGACACATTTAAAAAATATGATGCAACTATATATAATTATATTATACCTATAAAATATATATTTGTTAATAAAATCTATCTACGAAATAAACATTTTTATCTTTTTTCATTTAGTATAAAAATTAAAATTAAAATTAAAATTCAAATTAATGAACAAAAAATAAAGGGAATATTTATTTTGTAAATATATTATATTATATTTTGTAAATATATTAATAGATATACATTCTATGAATATAATATAATAATATATGGTTATATTACATCTCTTAAATGTAACCTAGTGGTGAATCTCTTCTTTCATCTCCCACTCAAATCGAACGTTTCAGATGTTATCTTAAAATCCAAACAAAAATAATGACTTAGAAAAATATATGGCATAGATTGAGTTGACATGTGGCTAGAGACTAATACATATGATATAAATTCAGTTGACACGCATCCATTCCAGTTTCTTAAATCACACATGTGACTGAGGGCATCCATTTCTAAAAAAACTCATATGATATATACCCCTCAATTTGCTGAGGCTCATCTTTTATCTTCTATACGTTAGGGGATCAAACTTTGTTACACTTAAATTTTGACATAAATTTTAACATGTTGACTATTTACGAGTGACTAGTTTGACCGAATGCTAAGCACAATAAATTGAGGGCTCTAATGCCCCTGTCCTCCTAGCCATGTGTCAACTAAAGTTATGCCATATTTATTAGTCTCTAGCTACGTGTCAACTCAATATATGCCACATATTTTTCTAAATTATCATTTTTGTTTAGATTCTAAGCTAGCATCTGAAGCATTCAATTTGAGTAGGAGATGTAAAAGGAGCCTCACCACTAGGTTACATTTAAGAGATGTAATATAACTCATATATTGTTATATTATATTTGAAGAATGTATATCTATTAATATAATTTATTTATAAAATAAATATTCTCACCCTTTTTCATTCATTTATTTTAATACTAAATGAAAAAAAGATAAAAATATTTATTTTGTATATAGGTTTTATTAACAGATATACATTTTATAGATATATTATAATTACATATAGTTGCGTCATGTTTTTTAAATGTTCAAGTAGTTTAGTGGTGAGACTTGTCTTTCCAAAGTGTTGCGGGATCAAGCTTTGTCACATTCAAATTTTGATATATAAAATGTTTTAATGTGTTGACTATTTATGAGTGACTGACACATTCTAGTTGCTTAAATCACACATGATTTCGACATGTGGCATGACACGTGGCTAAGGACATCAATTCTAGTTATTTAAATCACACACATTTTTGACACATGGCTAAGGGTATTGAAACTCTCAATTTAGAGAGGGCACCCAAGAAAAATTCTACTATTTATTCTGTAACATCCCAATTTTTACGATTCTTAGAAAAATAATTTATTAAGGAAAAAAGGAAGATTTCCAAATAAAATTCCAAGTGAATACTGTTTGAAATATGATATTCCGAGTGAAAATGGTATGATTCCGAGAGGAATAAGACCGAGAGGACTATTTCCAAGTAAAGTTAAGATGTTTCTGAATGAAACATCATTAAGAGAATTATTTCTAAGTTAAAAAAGACGGTGTTCGAATGAGACACTTTTGAATAAGGAAAATCCGAGTGAAGTATCTCCGAATTGTGATACTTTCGAGAGAGATGACACCTATTGAGATAGACCGAGTAAGTCTTTACAAGGAGACTACTTCTGGACGGAGAAAGACTCCAATTCCGAAAGAGTATATTCTGAGTGAGCAATTTCAAAGGAAGTAAATGACCGAGTGGTAAATTCATTCAATTCATATTTAGTCAAAGTTGCTGAGTTTGTGCTCGGGTTTATCTTTGAGACAGTCTTCAACCCGAGTGATCTTTTGGTTGGAAGATTTCCGAGTGACGTAAGTGAAGGCTTGACTTGGACAGAAATATATCTGAGTGAAATGACTGAATGAGATATTACCGTGTGGGACATTTCCGAGGAAGGAAAGCTGAGTGTTTCAGGGGATGAAACCTTTCTGAGTAAATTTCCTCCGAAAGAAGGAATTCTGAATGGACAAAGGCTGTAATGAATCTTCTCGGAAAAATAGACAAAACCCCCCATTTGGTCCCTTACTTTTTCACAATCGGACACTTAGGTCCCTAATTTTTAAAATTGACCCTGTTAATCCATGTCTTCGTCAACGTCAGACACCAAAGTCCCCACCGTCAAGACACGTTAAAACAGCATCAAAGTTTGGTGATGTGGCCGTTTAAATCCAGGTGCCATGCCACGTAAGGGTAAAAACGACACTGTTTTTGCCAAATAGTTAAATAAGAAAATAAAGAAAAAATCCCCTTTAGAAATCCCTACCCCATGCCACTTTCCATTTTTGATTGTCTTGCCCTAAGAAAGCTCAGCTCCCATCCCAAGTTCAGTTTGAAATTTCCTTTGATACTCACTGGCAATGGAAGGTGTGAATCGGAACCATAGTCGGTCATCATCATCCTCAGCCTCCAGTCACCGTCGGCCCCGTCTCCAAAGCCTGGAAATGTCACATCGTCGATGTCGCTGTGGAGACCCACCAATGTTGCACGTCTCCCAAACGACGAACAATCGAAATCGCGAGTTCTGGACATGTCCACAACTCCGAGGTTCACAGTGTGATTTCTTTGCCTGGGTGGTTGATGGGGACTTAGTAGCTCATGATGAAGAATGGAGGAAGACTGTCATGACGAAGCTGATAGAGATGGAGGAGGTTATTTTTAGATTTAAAAATGATGTTCGTAGAGAGGTCTGTGAAGGCATGACTTAAGTTATGCAAGATACAATGAGTGATTGGCAGATGCATATGCAGTCGGCGGTGAAGAAATTGTGTATAGAAAGGCAATCTAAAGCTGGGCAACTGAAGATGATTTTGCTGGCTCAAAGTTTTTTTATATTATTCTCTGTTATGGGGTTTATGTTAATGTTATTGAAGATGTAAGGTTTAGATTTAGGTGATGGGGGTTTAGGCTTTTGATGTTGGGTGTTTTATGCTATCTAATTCGGTAGTGGTAATGTAAGGTGCATGTACGTGTTTCCCTGTAAGAATATGAAATGCATATGGTGCATGTTTTTTGCTTAAATTGAGTTAAACTATTGAAATGGTTCAGCATCTGTATCCTTGTGTGTATGAAGAAATTGATGTTATAAATTTACAGGGAATGGTTCCCTTTTGCACTCTTTTGGATCAATGGAACATAGATGACCTTGGTGCAAGTTAGTTGCAATCCAACCCTGCTCCCCATTGTATAACACATTAGCATTTGTACATTATCAAACGGTTAACAAGAACTACTTAAGCCCAGATTTTGGTATGATTTCAGGCACAAATGAAGAAGGAAAAGAAAAGAAGTCAAAAATAAAGAAGCTTCATTAAGAGAAGTCTGATTTCCAGCATGTTTTGAGAATTTCGCTCAAGCGAAATGACAATTCGCTTGAGCGAATAAGTTCACTGAAGCCATAGAAGAGATTCACCTGAGTGAGATGAAGAAAGAAGAATTAAGGCTGTCAGGTTGAAGATTCACTAGAGTGAACCATTAATTCGCTCAAGCGGAATAGAGCCAGAAAGGAAACTGAAGCACTAAGCTTAAGCGAACCTTAGTCGCTTAAGCTAAAATGTTCCAGAGAGCAAAGAACAAGCAATCGCTTGAGCGAAGAGCTTTTCGCTCAATCGACATTCGTCCAGAGCCTAAATTCAAAGGATTCGCTGCAGTGGATGAAGGAATGGCTTAAGCGAAAAGGAATAAGGGATCAGTATATGGAGATTCGCTCAAGCGAACTGATACCGCTTGAGCGACTAAGCATGTAGATAAAGCAGGACTCAAGCTTTCTTCACGTTGAAGTAGTCTATTCGCTTGAGCGAAACTTAAACTCGCTTGAGCGAATATTTCTTTATATAAGCATACAAGAGGATCACTTCATGGGATGGCTGGGTAGTTCTAGGAAACATTTTGTACTCTCTTTTCTTCATCTTTCTAATATAGACAATGTACATAAATTTAAATAAACACTAGAAAAGGTATAGTAATATAGACAATGTATATAAATTTAAATAAGCACATTCAAAATTTAGAATATGTACATAATTGTCATTGAGTATCAAAAGTATTCCTAACCTAGAGATTTGTCAAAACACAACCTGGCGTAACCAACATGCCTGGTTACTAGCCAAACCAATAAGGCACACAATAATAATCATTTAGTTTCCTTGAGATTGTATCTACTGGGGCTTGGTGATGTTGTAGTTTTTGAGGGGGTTGCCAATCTTGGGCTTCTTCTGACAGAGGTAGTCACCTCTGGCTGAGACATGGGTTGTAAAGATGTGATATCAATTACTTCTTGTGATGGCGGAGGTTGGTTAGTTGATTCTGCAGGCACTTGGTCGACTCTCCTTTTCTTTTTAGCCACAGGGCAGGTTGCCCGATTGTGTCCAACTTCGTGACATTCATGACATTTGCTTGGCTGATTTTTTCTCTTCATCTTAATAGCTTTTCCAGCTTCATTCCTATTTTTTTCTTTACCTTTGGCAGCAGTCTGTCTACTTTTCTCACTCATTTTTCGTCTCTATTTTTTGGGCCTTCCAGTGGTGTTTGTGATGAAAGGAGGAATTGGTGGGACACACCCTGTCTTCTCCCAGAAGTCTGAGCCAGGGACTGATTCAACATGATGCTCATATGTTGCATTCCAGGCTGCCATTGTTAAACCAACATAGCAATGGTCCTCTGCATATTCTCCCTTCTCAGCAATAGCTGCACGAGCATGTCTACAGGGCATGCCTATAGAATATGAAACAAGTGTGTTAGAAAAAAAATCTCAAATTACAACAAGAAGTCATTACAATGTTTAGAGTTTCAAATACCTGTCAACTGCCACATCCTGCATGTGCATTCTTGGGTCCCAAGGTTTACTGCTACCCTTGCAGGATAACAACTAACCTCATATTTTTCAATCCCTCCATCACCTATTAGAAGTCATTCAAAAACCAAATGAAAGTCTAAACTAATGAAGCAGCTATCTGAAAATCCAAAAGAAGAATATGTTAAGTTACCTATCCACATTACATTCCAGTTATTACTTGCACTTTTTTCCTTATCTAACCTACTTTGTTGAATTAGTGGTAGCTGACCCACATGCCCTGTCAACTTAACCTTATTGTTGCCTATTGTGACCATAATGTATGTCCTTATTTCCTCAAGCATAGTCACAATGGGCTTGCTTCTAGCATGCACCAATTTGGAATTGAGTACCTTATAATTATTGTTTGTTATGCTGTCCACCTTACAATCCTCATCAAAGAAAGCCTTGCTCCAAGACTCCTTTGGGAACTTTGTCAAATATGTCCAAGCATGTTGATTAACCTGTCTTATCTTCACCATATTCCCTTGAAATTGGGTCGAGGTAGTTGATCTTGCAGCTTGCCATAATAGGGACCTCAACTCTGCCCCTTTCCATTATTTAGAAAAATTCTGCCATAAGTGCCACACACAAAACCTGTGTGGCACACCAGGCATAACCTCTTGGAGTGCTGGAATAAGTCCCTGCAAAGTATGGAATACTATCAGAAACTATTAAGTATGATGCTAAACCATATAAAAGCTAATGTAATTACCTTTTGCATATCACTCATAAAGGTTAGCCTTCTTTCCTTATAATCACCAATATCCGAATAGAGCAGCTCCAGAAACCATTTCCAGTTGTCCTTATTCTCCACCTGACACACACCATATGCAATAGGCCATATATGGTTGTTGGCATCCTGACCAACAGCAGTTAGAAGCTGACCCCTGTAGTAACCTTTGAGGAAACAACCATCCAATCCAATTAAAGGTCTTCGACAGGCTATAAAGCCATCTCTACATCCCTTTAAACATATATACAACCTATCAAAAATGGGTGGACCTTTTGGTTGAGGTTGGCACTCCATCTTCACAGTGGACCCAAGATTCCTCTTTAAGAGTTCTGCACAGTAGTCCCATAACATGGCAAATTGTTCTTTTTCACATCCTTCAATTACCTATCTGCTCCTTTTCATTGATCTGTAGATCATTTTGTCCTCCAACTTAACCTTGTACTTTTCTCTAAAAAGATCATAAACCTCATAGTGCTCAACATTTCTATGCCTCCTCATGAAGTTGACAAGCTTACCTGTAACCCATTGTTGGTCACACACTGAGTTCTTAAACACCCTAGCACAGGAATGATGATCATTAAATGTCTTGATTTGGAATGATTTCCTGATAGGGTTCAGACTACAAAAGCCTTCCCATTCACAATTCTTCACTTTGTACCTTGCCCTTACTCTTACCTTATCATTTTTCACCCATTTAATTTCTCTCCCTGCCTGGACAGTGGTCTTTCACAACATGTTTAAACACCTCAAGTGACTGAAACTCTGTCTCACACTCCAACCTTACATTGCCAAAAGTGGCTGTTTCATTAAATTGAGGATATACCTCTCTGCCTTCACCCTCATCCTCTGAACAAGTAGGAGTTTTCAACTCTTATGAAATTCATGTGTCTTGACTCTCACAATCATCTCCTCCTACTTATCCTCACTTTCACCCCCTGTATCAATGTAGGATATAGTAGGAATAGCTAACCTTTTTCTCCCACATGGTTTAGACTTCTTACACTTTCCCTTTGTCTTCTTACTCCCTCCTGTATTTGTTTCCTTCATTTTTTCTTTCCCCTTCATCTTTCCTTTACCCTTCATCTTTCCTTTCCCCTTCATTTCTCCTTTCCCCTTTATACTTCTAGCTTCCCTTTGCATATCCTCCCCAATTTCTACATCTGCCATGTTAGTGTTACTGTCTTC
The DNA here is from genome assembly GCA_037962975.1 of Clitoria ternatea. Classification (NCBI taxonomy): domain Eukaryota; kingdom Viridiplantae; phylum Streptophyta; class Magnoliopsida; order Fabales; family Fabaceae; genus Clitoria; species Clitoria ternatea. Next base: position 268,250,457 of record CM075672.1, read on the forward strand.
ACCCTGCCTTGAAGCCTCACTACCTAACTGCTCTTCAAACTGAACCTGACCTTCAACCTCAGCCATACACTTGTCATTTTCGAACAAGTTAACATCTTCCTCAACCACTATCTTCTTAACAACCTGCACTAAGTAAACCCCAACCTGCACATTGTTACCAACTTCACTATGATTTCCCCCATCAACATCCATCATACATATCTCATCCACTGGATGTTCAAAATACACATCCATTAACCCTTCATTCAATTTCTTACAGGCAACCATTTCTAAGATATCCTTATCACAACTTAGCACCTTCAACCCATCATTAAGACCATACTGTGGGTCATGCCAAAATATGTTACATTTGCTGTCATAGCCATTGTTCTCAGCAAATCTATTAAAAGTAAAACAATCTATATAATCTGGGTCCACCTCCCCCTAAACCTTAACTTTCTCCGATTTATATTCTTTTTCACCATGAATGTTGACTACAAACTTACCACCATAATGTAGACTAAGCCTGATTTCCTACCCAAATCATTCAAAATAAAATTAATCATTTCTTATTTAAATAATATTAAAATATGACATATATAAACAGTGCACGCACATGGGGGGACCATAAAAATTTTACAATTCATGGCACAATAGCAAAAGACAATGGCAGTATAGGAATCCAATGCATGTTCACGAGACCACATAACACTGTTCTCCTCTATAAGAACGCAAAAAAAATTGCCCTTAGTAGTTCGAAATACAAACCCCCAATAGTTCGAAACCCTAATCCCCCAATAGTTTAAAACCCTAATCCCCCAATAGTTCGAAACCCTGAACCCCAGTAGTTTAAAACACACAACCTTACCCTGCCTACATTTATCCAGAAGAAAACTAGAGAATACTCACCTCCACAAAATCTCCCATTTTTGTTGATCGTGATGTGTTCTTCAACCAACGTCAGTGTTGCTCCTCGTAAGAATATCCACTCCAATGGGGAAAAGGATGACCAACATTCCAGAAGATGAGAGTCGAACGAGAAAATCTCTGAAGGCAATCCAAAAATGGGATAGGGTTTTCTGAATGGAATCAAAATAAGGAGATTTTTCTTTATTTTCTTATTTAACTATTTGGCAAAAACGGTGTCGTTTTTACCCCTACGTGGCATGGCACCCTGGATTTAAACGGCCACATCACCAAACTTTGACGCCGTTTTAATGTGCCTTGACGATGGGGACTTCGGTGTCCGATGTTTATGAAGAAAGGGATTAACAGGGTCAATTTTAAAAATGAGGGACCTAAGTGTCCGATTGTGAAAAAGTAAGGGACCAAATGGGGGGTTTTGTCCAGAAAAATATATCCAGAATGCTGAAACCGAGTCAGAATTAATGATTATTTTAATTATGAATACTTTCCATGTCACTCTGTTCCTCTACCTTTCAGCAGATTCTTTTTTGATATTTTTCTAAGTATGGGACCCTCTCTGATATGCTGTCCCTTTTCATTAAATGCTTATTCCTTACTTGTCATTTGAAGAAACGTACAACAGACAATCTCCTATCGTTCATGTCTCTCTTTTGCATGAACGATATAAATACCAATTTCTACTGTTGAATGAGTTTAGAAACTTTTGAAAGTGAAAACATCATCTATAATCTTTCTCTTCCAACCCTTATTGGAAACCATCAACGAAGGAGAAATTAATCTTCCTTTCTTCTCTTTCACGTGAACGCTTAGATTTCATAAGTAAAAAAGCTTTGCACTAATTCAGGACTGTAATTCCAGTTGAAATTCTTGAAGTTGTGACTTGATATCGATTGAAGAATAGTTGAAACTCTTTATTCCAGGTAGGGGGAGCATTACATTTCAAATGAATAGTTTATGAATGGATGTGGGGTGATATTGTTATGATGTATATATGTTATGTGCATAAATTGTTATTGAGATCCTGATGGAATAACTTATTTTTATGTTTCATATTTTCCATTCATATTATTGATATTGACATGATGATTGTATTTATGTGTGACCGATGATGAGAATGATTTCCATGAATTTTTCATGAGATGCTTATGTGATGAATGAATATAAAATATGATGTGGTTTCCACAAAAGACCTTGGGTGGGACTCAAGGCAAAAGACAAAAGACCTTGGGCGGGACTCAAGGCAACCTCTTGAGCGGGGCTCGGGGTTTTAGCCCGTGGCACTAACCGTTGTCACTGAGAGTGATGGTGTCACATGAGGGTGCAAACAATTTGGTACCAGTAAAATGGCCGGATCAGCTGAGAGCTGAGTTATGGCTCGGGGAGCTGGTGTTGCAACATAATTAAAAGACTTAATAATGGATTTATTTTATTGAGCATGTGCATGCACTGATATATATGTTATTGAGAATAACATGCTGCTTATACTGAGTTGTTTGATTCGGTTGTGATTATTTATATATAGTTATGAATTGGACTTTTAATCCAATTCAATAACTATTATTTGATATGTTTATGCTCACCCTTACTTCTTATTATTTTTACAGTGGATATATGGCACAGTGATGACGTGTGAAGTCATTTATCTGACTGGAGCATTATGTATTAGCTTGTACAATACATAGTGTACATAGTTATTTTGTAGAAGCCTTGACTGGCTCCTGTGTATACCAACTTATTATATTTTCCTTGTATATTAAATGGGCCGGTCGGCTATTGTAAAAGTGACAATATTATTATTTAATTCAAATTCTGTTTTAATATTAGAATTATTTGTGAAAAATTTATTTGATTATAGAAATTTTATTTAAAAATTAAGAACGTTATATATTCCGTAACCTATTATGTTGCGATACTTAAAGTTTTGAGTGATTATTTAAATATATAAATAATGTCTTAATTGGTGTCACTCTTATTGAAATATTATTACTTAAATGGTCAAATTATTTTGTAAGATTAAGGTTATTTTGTTTAGGAAAATCCTTTTAAATTTTTCAATGCGTGGAAATTTATGGTATGAAGTGTATAGTGAATACTTAGAATCTATCTTGTTTATAAGTAGAGTATGTGGTTAATCGTGAAACCCAAAATTCTAAAAGACTTTGTGGTTGATTAAATTTTGTCTTCGATATTCATTTTTATTTTAGTTTTGGTAACCACTTTTGTTTAATAGCTCCATTAATATGTGTTGGTAAACACTTTCTAGAGACTTTGGTACTCAGTCTCAATTTGTTGTACTAAATTAAATAATTTTTTTTATCAAATCTCAATGAAAATTTAAAATAGATATGTTAAAACTTGTTTGTTGTCAATAAATACATGATTTTGGCATGCAATTTTAATGTGTATTTTCATGTTGATTGACTTATTCTGGAACTTTTAAATTCGTGTAGCTCATATGATATTTGTTGAGTCTTTTGGTGTTTTGGATTAGTGAGAGTTTTAATGGTATATTATATTTTGAGATATGTTTTTGTTGACGTCATTTTGTTGACGTATCTTTTATAGCATTTTAGATACTTGGAACTTATGGAAATAAAATTTATATTTTTTTTATCTATATGGTAATCTGTTTTGGTGTATAATGTACATCCGTATCAGATATAATTATATGCTATTGTGAAATTATTATTATTTTCTAAATAATAATTAACAACTTGTTATGAGAATATAGTTTTGTGGTTGATAATTTAATAATGCTATCCAAGTAGGAGAATATTAAAATTTTCTAATATTTGAATTAATATATTATTTATTATATTAATATTTAGTGGATAATCATTATTAATTTATTAGATCTATATTATGTTATTAATTAATATATAATAATCTAAATAGAATTATTTATTCAAATAGATATCTTCTTGATAGGATATATTAGTGATAGATTGACCTATCCTAATGCTCATTGAGAGGTTCATGCTCCTATTTGATTTGCCTAAGTTGTCTCATTAGACAATATAAAATCACGTGCTCATGAACCCTAGATTTGTTTCCCCCTAAATTATTCAAAACGTAAACATCTTTCATAAAATTGACATAGGGTTTATATTCCCTTGATCATAATGAACAAAACAAGTACCCACTTGTTCTCTATTGTGAAATATCATGCCAAAAAACCTGGGTTCCAAGCTTTTTTCATGCACGCACAGAAAAAAAGTCCTCTCCTTCAAAAGAAAAAAAAAAGCCATCTCCTTCAAAAGAGATATAGATAGAGAGAGACCCTTTTAAAGATCAATAGCTCTGAAGATTTAGCGCTCTGATACCATATCAGATTCTAAAAGAAGAAGAAATATAAAACCAAATTTATACAAAGAAGTGTGTTCCCCCCAGGAAACAAGGATAGACCCCACCGTTGGCCTCTTCCCCCAGGAAACAAGGATAGACCCCACCGTTGGCCTCTTCTTCTGTAATCAGGGAAAGGACCCCACCATAAATATTTGATATGTTAGTGGCATCGTATGTGAAGCCCACTTATTATTCTGTTATATAAATAAGGCCATGGCCTAATGTTGTAGGCAAGTGACAAACATTGAATAACAGGCTTTGAACATTTGGAATCCTAGTTATTTTCTGTGTGAACACTTTGGCGCCCACCGTGGGGCCCAATAAAACGAATCCTACAACCACCATCTCAACGTGAAAACCCAGATTACAGGGAGGAAGACAATGGTAAACACTAGAAACACACGAAGAGGAGAAGATAGTAGGCAATAAGGGATTCCTCAGGAAGAAGAAGATCAGATGTTACATCTCACTAACATGGTGGAGACATTGCAAAGAACGGTGGCTAACTTGCAGCAAGAGAACGCCGCACTCCGAGAGCAGAAGGAGAAAGAAAGGGAAGCCTACAGCTATAACGGCGATCGATCCACCCATCAAAGAACTGTGGAGCAACCCTCTCTCTAAACAGAAACCACGAAACTTAATGTTGAACTCCCTTTCGCGGCACACCCATGGATTGATTCAATAATGGAAGCCCTCACACCGGATAATTACAAACCCCCGTTGATAGAAAAATATGATGGGAGGGGCGATCCTGAGGACCACTTGACCATCTATGTCAACACCATGCTGGTAACCCGGGCCTCTGATTCTCTTTTTTGCCAAACGTTCCCCACCACCCTTTCCAAATCGGTACTTAGGTGGTTTTCCCACTTACCACCGAAAAGCATTACAAACTTTTCCGACTTAAGTAAAAAGTTTCTCAATCAATTCTCCACTAGCAGGTTTGTACAACAGACGTCACATAGCCTAGTCAACTTACAACAACTTCCAAAAGAGACTTTGAAGTAATACATGGCCCGCTTCTTTGAACAAGCCATTCAAATTCGAGATCTTAGCCCGAAAGTTGCCCTACATGCTATCCAAACTGGATTACGCCCGGCTAAGTTTGCTGATTCCTTGACCAAAAAACCGCCACTGCACATGGATGACTTTAGGGCAAGGGCCTCACGCTACATCGCCGTTGATGAAAGAGAAGCTGATAGGAACGAAAATCCTGATCAAGAACATTTTCCCGATCATAACGCTCACCAAGATACCAATTGAGAGCGTTTTCCCGACCGAAACTTTCGCTGTGCGAAAATAAAGAAAAAGTCATTCAAGCCTGACCGAGATAAACGGATCAGCGTCTACACAACTCCCATTTACACAAGTTTCACCCCGTTGAAAGATCGCCGAGACCGTATCCTGCATGAAGTTTATAACACAGGACTCTTAACACTGCCACCTCCAGGAGAAGGATCTAAGGGATCAAACATTACTAGGTTCTGTGAATTCCATAGGACCCACGGCCATGCCACTGAAGATTGTTGATCCTTACGGAATCAAATTGAACATCTCATATAACAAGGGTACTTAAGAAGATTTGTCGATCGGGAAAAGAATCACTCAGCCAAAGAAAAATCCCAAATAAGGGAAAGGGAACACCCCGACCAAGTCGAACTACATACTCGGAGATGGTCAAGAAATCCTGGATCTCGATCTCGTTCCAGGTCCCCCAGGCCGAGAGACGGAGAAAACACTCCCCGACGAGTCATACACACCATTGCTAGAGGATTCCCAGGTTCCCGCCAACGTCACCGATCGGACCAGGTAAACTTATTACAAGAACACTCAGATTCAGAAGTCATCATCTTTGACAAATTGGATTTCCTAAAAAATGGTCCGAATCGTGACGAACCCATGGTGGTCTCAATGGGGGTGGTCGACTGTATTGTTGAAAGAGTGCTCATAGACCAAGGAAGCTCGACAGACATTTTACACTGGAAAGCATACAAGCAGATGGGCTTATCCACTCAGAATTTAGAAAGGTATGATGGTACACTCATTAGTTTTTCTGGTGATTCTGTACAGGTCATGGGATGCATCGACCTTATAACCACCTTCGGGGGTGGAGAAAATAATCGTGCTATAAAGGTCAAATTCTTGGTGGTAGATTTTTCCAGTTCCTATAACGCACTGCTCGAACGACCCTCGCTAAACACCTTGGGAGCTGTCGTCTCCACAATGCACCTCACCATGAAATTCCCGCTTGGAGATGGAAGAGTAGGGGTGGTAAGAGCCGATCCAGAAGTGGCACTAGAATGCTACCATGAAAGCCTCAAACTGAAATCCGCGTTTATAATCAAAGATGACATAGAAACCAACTTTGATCCTCGCGACGAACGGGAATATGAGAGGCCACAACCAGTTGAATCCCTCAAGCTCATACAAATTTGAAAATCTCCAAGCCAATTCACAAGAATCAGTGCAATTCTTGAACCAGCCCTGGAAGAATCACTCGTTAATCTTTTACGAGAAAATTCCGACTTGTTCGCTTGGAGTCCAGCTGACATGCCAGGCATCGATCTTGACATCATTTGCCATTCACTAAACTTAGAGCCGGGAGCCAAACCAATATCCCAGAAACCAAGGAAAATGGGCCCTGATCGAAGATAAGCGATCAAAGAGGAAACAAAAAAATTATTATCAGCGAGCTTTATCTGTGAAGTCAAATACCCTGCCTGGTTGTCAAATGTGGTAATGGTCAGAAAGGCAAGCGGTAAATGGAGAATGTGCGTCGACTTCACCGATCTAAACAAGGTATGCCCTAAGGATCCTTACCCCTTACCTAGCATTGACCGTCTGGTGGATGGTACCTCAGGTTACAGGATGTTAAGCTTCATGGACGATTATTCGGGGTATAATCAAATCTGCATGAACCCAGAGGATGAAGAGAAAACCACGTTTATCACTGGAGGAACAAATTATTGCTATCGAATGATGCCCTTCGGATTGAAAAATGCAGGAGCTACTTATCAGAAGCTGGTGGACAAAATATTTGCCAAACAAATTGGAAAAAATATGGAGGTCTACGTAGATGACATGGTAGTGAAGTCTAAACAAATCAATTCACATATACAAGACCTGAATGAAACCTTCACCGAACTACGAAGGCACAACATGCGTCTTAATCCTGAGAAATGTTCTTTCGGAGTTCAAGGGGGAAAATTCCTAGGCTATATGCTTACATACCGAGGCATTGAAGCCAACCCAGATCAATGCAGGGCCGTTCTGCAGATGCGAAGTCCCCGAAATGTCAAAGAAGTCCAACGCCTCAGCGGGAGAATCGTAGCCCTCTCCCATTTTCTTTCTAAATTTGTAGAAAAATCCATGCCATTTTATAAAACGTTGAAAAAAATGGACTCGTTTGAATGGATTACCGACTGTGAGAAAGCCTTTCGAAACCTTAAAGCTTATCTAGCTTCCCCACCAATCCTGACACGACCAGAAACAGGGTCAGAATTGATCCTTTATCTTTCCGTTGGAGCTGAAGCGGTCAGTTCAGTCCTAATCCAAGAAGAAGGCTTGGTTTAAAGGCCTATCTACTTCACCAGCAAAACGCTACAGGGAGCGGAAGTACGTTATCAACGAGTAGAAAAATTCGCCTACAGCTTGGTAATTGTCGCGAGACATTTACGCCCCTATTTACATAGTCATCAAATAGTTGTCCGAACCGATCAACCACTCGGAAAAATTCTTCAAAGACCGGAACTTACAGGACGAATGGTGGCATGGTCAGTAGAGTTATCTGAATACGATATTCGGTACAAACCCAGGGGACCCATGAAAGCTCAAATACTCGCAGATTTTGTAGTCGAGCTGGGGGAAGATAAAGAAGAATACGATGCCGAACATGGACTATGGACCCTGTCAGTTGATGGTTACTCTAACACAAAGGGCAGTGGTGCAAGAGTTGTGATAGAGTCACAAACTGGGTTAATAGTTGAAGAATCTTTATGATTCCGATTTAAAGCCAACAACAACCAAGCAGAATATGAAGCCCTCATTTCCGGGTTAAAGACAGCCATTGATTTAGGGGCTCAGTGCATCCAAGAAAAAACCGACTCCCAGCTCATTGCTAGGCAAATCGAAGGAACCTACCAAACCAAAGACGTGACGCTGGGAAAATATCTTGCCCGAGTAAATGACATGGTAGCAAAACTCAAACATTTCTGAATAGTCCATGTTCCCCGAGCAGCAAATGAACGCGTAGACATTCTCGCTAAGCTCGCCAGCACGGTGAAAGCAGGGAACCTGAAAATAATAGTCCAAGTGATCCTAGAAGAACCAACAATCCAAGAGAACCAGCAAACCCACCAGGTAAATGAAGTTCAAATTAAAACATCTTGGATGACCCCTATTATTGAATTTTTAACACAGGGCACCCTGCCAAATAAACAACAAGAGGCCAAGAAATTAAGGGTCCAGGCGGCCCATTACACCATGATAGACGGGCAACTATATAAAAGGGGTTTCACAGTACCCTTCCTCAAATGTCTGGATAAAGAATAGGCCGACTATGTCATGCGAGAGTTACACTCGGGAATTTGTGGGATCCATGGAGGAGTCCGACCTTTGGCAGCCCGCGTCCTTCGAGCAGGGTACTTCTGGCGCACCTTGCGCTCCGACTGCTACGACCTAGTCAAGAAGTACGATCCGTGTCAACGAAATGCCCATCGAAGCCATAGCCACCCGGAACCACTACACAAAATCCTTTCCCCATGGCCATTTAACACATGGGGAATAGACATCCTAGGCCTTTTTCCCCCAGGAAAAGGACAAATAAAGTTCCTCCTTATGGCCATAGATTTCTTCACTAAATGGATTGAAGCCGAAGCTCTAGCCACCATCGCAGCAGCTAAAGTACAGTCCTTTACATGGAGAAACATCATCTGTCGACACAAACTTCCTCACACCATCATATCAGATAATGGTCGGCAATTCACAGATAAACACTTTGTTGAATTCTGTGAAAACCTTGGCATCAAAAGGAAGTTCTCTTCGGTAGAACATCCCCAAACAAATGGTCAGGCAGAAGCAGCAAATAAGGTTATACTTCAACAGTTCAAGAAACGACTCGGACAGGCAAAAGGACGTTGGGTAGAAGAATTGCATGGAATTTTATGGGCATACCATACAACCCCGCATTCTTCAACACATGAGACACCTTTCCGACTCACCTATAAAGCTGATGCCATGATACCCGTAGAATTAGGGGAATCCACACTCCGACGACTGATCTATGACAAAGTTTTAAATAATGATAAGAGACGTGAAGATTTAGATCTTGGTATGGAAGAAAGAGATATAGCTTACATCAAGATCCAAGCAGCTAAGCAAAAATCTGCTCAGAAATGGAACTCTTTCCTCCAACCCAGACCCTTCAAAAAGGGGATCTCGTCCTACGTACTGCAGAAAATAATAGACAAGCGTGAGAAGATGGCAAGCTAGCACACTCCTGGGAAGGACCATACCGAATCAAAGAAGTGCTCGGAAAAGGTGCTTACCGCATTGAAGAATTATCAGGAAAGTAAATACCAAGGACATGGAATGTAACCCATTTGAAATTCTACTACAGTTGAGTATTTTGTACGAGTATCATTTTAATACTAAAGAAACTTTTCTCAAAGTTTCACTTTCAATGAAAAGTCCAAGATAACGAAAGATTCTCGACACCGAGTATGAAACGATCTCTCGGTATACATTTGAAAAGTCTGACATAACGAAACGATCCTCGGCACCGAGTACGAAAGGATCTCTCGGTATACATTTGAAAAGTCCGAGATAATGAAACGGTCCTCGGCACCGAGTACAAAATGATCTCTTGGTATACATTTATAAAGTCCGAGATAACGAAAGATCCTCAACACCGAGTACGGAACGATCTCTCGGTATACATTTGAAAAGTCCGAGATAACAAAACGATCCACGGCATCGAGTACGAAACGATCTCTCGGTATACATTTGAAAAGTCCGAGATAACGAAACGGTCCTCGGCATCGAGTACGAAACGATCTCTCGGTATACATTTGTAAAGTCCGAGATAACGAAACGATCCTCGGCACCGAGTACGAAACGATCTCTCGGTATACATTTGAAAAATCCAAAATACGAAACGATCCGTGACACCGAGTACGAAAGGATCTCTCGGTATACACCTAAAAACTCCAAGAGGGAAACGATTCACGGAAAAAAAAAACCGAATCCCTTGGCATAAAAAGTAAATTTCCAGTGTGATTCAAGAAAACAAAATATGCGAGCAATCGCTCGGTTTAAAATCTAACAAATCCAAATACGAAATGAATCAAGAAAACCAAAGTACGAAATCAATTCCTTGACAAATATAACACAAGGGACGAAAAAGAAAAAGACTTATAAAGAAAATTCATTAAAAAACTCTCAAGTCTTTACAAAAGAGAATAAGCTAAGTTGTTCCTTCAGGCACATCTGCACCCGGAATTTCCACACTCGGCGCATTTTCAAGATCTGTCGGGTTCTCTACTGGCTCGGGCAGAAATACCAATTGTCCATCTAGCACAACCTTGAACGGATCAAGGCCTTCAAAATTTAACTCAATAGAAGGGTTTAGAGCTAAGATCTGCTCCTTGCAAAGCTCAAAGGCCTCGACATATTGAACTGCCACATCCTGCTGAGCTACAACCAAATCCTCTTGTGATTTTACTTTCAGGAACTCCAACTTTGAGCTCACCTCTTGGAGTGCCACCTCCAATTCCTGTTTATGAAGGGTTAAAGCGTTGGACAACTCTTCAATCTCAACAACCTTGTTCTCCCAGTATGAACACTTTTCCTCAGAGATCGCCAATCGAGACTCTGTAGAATCCCTCTCATCTCGAGCAGATTTCAAATCATCCTCTGACCTTTTCATAGTCTCCTTCATCAGGGCCACCAACTTTCTGAGCTCCCTAACTCGGTCGATTTCTTTCTGCTTCTTCTCCTCTAAGGTCTCCTTTTCCTTTTTCAAGGACTCATTTTTGGAAACCAAGTCTGCCAAAAACTTTTCCCGATCAAACAAGCGTTTTTCTAGATCTCGTGACATAGAGGAAAGACGTAAGCTAAACATCTCCATGGCTTGACACATAGCAATCGGGTTGTTGGAGGTATATTTTTCTTCATCTTCCTTGAAGAAAATTGTCTGATCCACAAAGGAGCCAATGGGAAACCGAGCATCCCACAAGGAATATACTGAATTTCCCTCTGAAACCTGAGACCCATGAACGAATGTTTCCCATGAACGCTCAGAGTCATCTAAAAGACATGGGATAGCACTAGCTATCAACTCAGCCAAAACAAGAGATGGATTTGAAGAGAAAGGTGTAGCATGAGCTCTTTTGACCGATCGACTACGAGTCTCCAGGGGTAGAACCTCTTCCTCCTCAGCATCGGTAACCAAAATCATCTCGGTAAAAGGCAAAGCCTGAGGAACAGAAGACGATTCCCTCCCAACCTTGGTAGCGTTATTATCAAAATGAGGTTTTTTACTCATTCGTCCAGCCTCAGGAACAGTTGTCAGAGGAGATGCAGCAATTGCAGTTTGGATGATAAGTTGGGCTACAGTTACAGCAGAAGAGGATCCTGTTTTCTTCAAAGGCACCTTCCCAACTCCCTTTGAGAGAGCTTCCTCATAGCGCCTCCTAAGCTCCCTTTTTGAAAGATGGTGAGGAGCCATGTCGCCTGCAAAACAAAAGGAAGAGTTTTTAAATCAGCATCAAATAAACAAGAAATCCAATCAGAGCACACTGCTAAAACTTACAAATCCAGGCGGCCAGAGCGTCCGGAGAGGGAGCCAGGCCTATCAGCGCCTGAGAACTAAAAAATATATTCACATCCTCAGAGAGAAATTTCACATCTGACTTCTCAGGAACAGTCAGATCATCCCATAACACTCGAAATTGTGTCGGGTTCTAGGTCCAGTACAGAGGAAATAAGGGTTGAGAATCAACCCCGTGAAGGAAATCTTCCCCGGGTAAGTCTGAATTTACCCGAATCTTGAAAAAACCCTTTTTAAAATGCTTATAAGATTGGTTAAAGGCCCTGATTAGATTGCGACGGGACACAGCGTTTAGTGAAACCCATCCTAAAGGAACACCCACCTTAGGTATTCTCGCCTGAAAATAATAGAAAAACACGAAGACAAAGGGTACCTGACCAAAAAACTCACAGAGAACCTCAAAAGCCTTAACGAAGGCCCACCCATTAGGGTGAAGTTGGGTCAGAGCGATGTTTAACGTATTTAAAACCCCAATTTCAAAATCGAAAAAAGGAAGAGATAGATGAAGACGAGAAAAAAACGTTTCATATACATACACGAAATCTAACTCGCTAGGGTCAACGCGACGATGACACACCCTCTCTGACTCAGAGCAACTTACACACTCTACGTTTGATGCTAACTCAGAGTGAGAAAAAGCCTCGTCCTATAGCCTAGCTCTGGAAGTTTCATCCTGGAAAGAAGAAGAAATAGCAAGAACCTCTTCTCGCTCCCATGAATACAAAGACCCAGAAGAAGAAGCCATAGATATAAAAGGAGAAAACAAGGAAGAAACAAAGAACACTAACCTGAACAAGGTAAGAACAAGAGACGAAGAAAGAGAAACCTGAAGACCAAAGAAAATTGAGAGCACAAAGCTTGAGGAAAACCCAGGAAACTTAAGAAATACAGTGAGTGTAAAAGAACTTTGAAAAGAAAAACAAACCCTATATTTATACCCTACGAATAGACAACAAGCTTCTAGATCTAACGGTTAAAGAAAGCTATCCCTTTGACGGATAAACGGATGACCACCACGTGGCAATATCTGGGAACTAAAGCAACCCAATGAAAAGCTTTTAAGTTCCAAAGTGAAACAATCGAAAGGCTAGGAAAATGAGGAATACCAAGAGATAAAACGATCCAATGGACGAAAATTTAATAGCCGCAATTATTAGATTATAATTACATCCATAGACCCTTTCAGACCAAAGAGCGCTCCTTTTCATAAAAAGACCAAAGGACATTTCTTTTCCCAATACGCATTTATTAGACCCTTCGAAGAGACATCACCATCATTAGAATAATTAATGCTCCAAAACGACGGTTTAATTTCCACAAACAGTTGGCAACAATCTACTCTACACGGCTAGGTAAGATATTCTCGATCCTTCTTCACCCTACCCAAGAAACACTCATTCGGAACCAAAGCTTTCCATCACTCGACAATTGTTCTCTCAAACACGCTTCTGTCAAAAGTCTCCAAGGCCAGGATTCCCTTCACTCGGATTCTTCCACTCGGATTGTGTTCTCTCAGACACGCTTCAGTCAAAAGTCTCCAAGGCCAGAATTTCTTTCACTCGGACTCCTTCACTTGGAGATAGTTCTCTCGACATACCTAAGAAAAATCTCCCTCGGTCAGAGCCTCACTTCACTCGGAAGCATTTTTCTTAGACTCAGAGATGTCTCATTCGGACCCAGAACTCCCTTACACTCGGAAATAATTCTGTTAAAACATTCCAAACTTAGAAAAGCACTTATTTGAAGACGGTTTCTTCTTCACTTGGAAGCTATTCTCTTGAATATCCCTAACTCGGAAAAGCCTCATTTACAGCCACACTTATGTAGCCACTTCGCTTGACCGATCGCTCAAAGCTCGTGGCTGGGGGGCTCCTGTTCCCCCCAGGAAACAAGGATACACCCCACCGTTGGCCTCTTCCCCCAGGAAACAAGGATAGACCCCACCGTTGGCCTCTTCTTCCGTAATCAGGGAAAGGACCCCACCATAAATATTTGATATGTTAGTGGCATCGTATGTGAAGCCCACTTATTATTCTGTTATATAAATAAGGCCATGGCCTAATGTTGTAGGCAAGTGACATACATTGAATAACAAGCTTTGAACATTTGGAATCCTAGTTATTTTCTGTGTGAACAAAGTGAAATACACAATTGTTTGTCATCTACTATATAGTGTATGCAATGAAAACCTCTAACAGCCTAACTAACTACTTGGATGAGCTGACAATGCTTTCTGTTAAATATTCTATAGTGTGATAGCTAAAAGGGTAATACAATAAGTTGGTATGTATTGAACATTTTATGAATTTTAGGACATTTGTAAGAACGACATTAAATCAATTACTTAGCGACGGTTGCAACGCTTGTCGTTACTAGTTTTTCTTTAATTAAAAAGTTAATTTTAGGAGATACATGGGCATCATAGCCACGACACGGACGACGGTCTGTTAATGAAGTTTAGGGACGAGATACTTGGTTGTCACTATAAGTTTTTCTTTCATCTAAAATTGATTGAAAAAAAAGGAAATGAACACCATAGTGATGATCATGGTGATGGGTTGTTAATGAATTTTAACGATGAGATGGTTGGTTGTCACTGAGGTTTATCACAGATGACTATGGGAGATAGTGTTTAGTTGTTAACTGTGTTGGCGTTGCTATTAGCAATAGAAACATTTCAAAATGCAATAGAATGCAACGTAGAAACGCTGTAAAATCCCACTTTGGGCATAGTAATACTATTTTTAAATCAATTAATTATTTTCAAAGTTTTCTTTCTTAATTCAGTCTATATGCTATACTTAAGTCTTTATAATTTTTAAGGAAAAAGTTTTTGTTCAACTAGAGTGAGATATTAAAATATTTACGCTTACTTTTTTTTAGCGGTGAAGAATTGATGAAGAGTATGACAAACAAAAATGTGCATGATGTTTTTGCTTATTATTAATTAATTTAATTCTTCTCATGTTTTTTAAAAAATTTAGATGTGTAGTTAAACTACTATCAGATTAGATGTACCAATAAGGTTTGTTCAATGGTGAGAGAATTGTGAAAAGAGAATTAAGCCACATGTCACCACCAAAGGAACTATAGCGGGGGATATTCCTCAGGTTGATAGCTAAAACGGTAATCCAGGAAGTTGGTATGGAACATTTCATGGATGTAATCTCAACCGTCACTAAAATAAATGTTCGTAGTTGCGTCTGCACTAAATTCAGGTTACCACTCTCTTTGCTCCTAAATTCACTTAGAACCACACATTTCATTTTTGAAGGGTTTCCGATATCATTATATAAAGGGTGTACATCTCCCCTTCTCTCAACACGCTCCACCAACAGCACTATATATGCAGTGGGCGTGTAATTGAGAATTGCCTGTTTGTTTTATTTGGCATTGCCTTGCTAGAGGCGAAAAGGCTACATTAATTAGTCTCAAGATCTTGGCAATGCTTGCCCTCTAAAACCAAAAATAAGCTAGAGTTTTACATTCTCAAATAAAACCCCCTAAAAAGGATAAAAAGAAATAAAAAATGGTGAGGATTACCTTTACATTCTTGGTTGTTTTCGCCATCACAATTCCATGCCTTGAGGCTGGCATTGGCTTATTTGATGACTATCTCAAAGAACAAGCTGATCAGGCGCATAAAATCGCTATGGAATCTTTCGTCCCCAACCCATTAAACGTTACTTCCGAGCTCAACCAAGACGTTAACCTGTACATATACCAACTCTTCTCTTGTGCTTCTATACATATTTATCTACATACGCTACAATATCTAATTTCAGTATTCAATCCCATTTTATTTTTTGACTTTTTATCTTACGTAGAGCAATGATGGCGGAGGAGAAGCCATCAAATAGCACAAGGAGAGGATTGAGAGGATCAAAACAAAGGTACCATGGACCGTGCTTAGCCACCAACCCAATTGATAGTTGTTGGAGGTGCAGGAAAAATTGGGCCAAGAACCGTTTCAGGTTAGCAAAGTGTGCGAAAGGTTTCGGAAGAAGGGCCGTTGGAGGACTTGGTGGCCCAATTTACGTTGTGACGGATCCATCCGATGATGATTTGGTTAACCCTAAACCTGGGACACTTAGGTACGGTGTTGTCCAGCAGGGACCATTGTGGATCACATTCAAGCACAGCATGGTGATCAGGTTGCAGCAAGAGTTGTTGGTTAGTTCCAACAAGACCATTGATGGCCGTGGAGCTAATGTTCTTATTAAGGAAGGTGCTGGCATCACCATGCAGTATGTGAACAATGTCATCATCCATGGGATTCGCATGAAAAAGATCGTGTCTAAGGGTGGTGGTATGATTAGGGACGGTCCTGATCACCTTTCGCTAAGAACTAAGAGTGATGGGGATGCCATCTCCATTTTTGCCTCTTCAAACATTTGGATTGATCATATTTCTCTCTCTAATGCCCAGGATGGTCTTGTCGATGCTATCTATGGTTCCACTGGAATCACCATCTCCAATTGCCATCTCAACAAACATAATGACGTAATTACTTTATTCTAATTTATTTTCTTGTATTCCCTGTCATCACCCTAATTAATTGAATTTCTTTCTTCAAAAATAATTTATTTGAAAAGAAAAGATTCCTTATATCAAACTCAATGATTTCTAGGTAGAGATTAGTCCTTGACTATATTTGTCACTCTGAGGATATCATTGGTTTTCACCTGGTTTTTTTTTGTCAAATTTATATAATTATTTGATGTACGTTAATTTGGTGGATGTATGAAACGTCAAATGCAGGTGATGCTTTTTGGAGCCAACGACAAACACACCATGGACAAGATTATGCAGATCACAGTGGCATTCAATCATTTTGGACGGGGTCTGGTCCAGAGAATGCCCAGATGCAGATTCGGTTTCGTCCACGTGTTGAACAATGACTACACTCACTGGCTCATGTATGCAATCGGTGGCAGCGCTGCGCCCACAATTCTGAGCCAAGGAAACCGCTTCGTTGCACCAAACAACGACGCTGCAAAAGAAATCACGCACAGGATCGATGCATCTCCTGAAGAGTGGAGCAAATGGAGATGGAGATCAGAGAATGACCAGTTCAACAATGGTGCTAAGTTCCTTGAGTCAGGTCCACCTATTAATGGGGGCCAATTCAAGAAAGGGTTCATGATGGCACCACGACCTGGGCACCAAGCCAACCGGTTGACACGTTTCGCCGGGGCCCTTGCTTGCAAGGTGCGTGTCCCTTGCTAGAGAGGCTTAACATTTTTGTTGTCATTCTTTTATAAAGCAAACAACGATAAACAAAAATTGGATAGGGACTATATAATATTTGTATGCTCTAGCTAGGACTTATTAGGTGGTAACTATGTACATGCTAATTTAGTCTGCTCAGAGGATACATGCCTTCATGCAACAATAGATATATATTGTTGTTGCAGTTTGTTTTTTGTAAGGATTGGTGAAGATAATATTGTAGGGATATATATTGTGTCTTGGCAGAAAGTGAGCTACTGATGTTTAGGCTAAGACGACAACAAATAAGCAGCGACTTTTGATAGAAGTCATATTTGGTTTCTATGTGGGACTGTGGTTGGGGAAAAGAGTTTTGAATCCATGTAAATTAATATTAATTATTTCATGATGGTTTTATTTTTATAATCACCAAACCGACAGCAAGACTATTGACACGAGTACAACTTCTACTTGACTTGACAAGCCCGTATTTTGACTCTAGTTTCACCCTATCAAAATTACTCGTATAAAAAAAAACTTTTTATATCAATTATAAAAATAAACAATTTAAAAAATACATGTTTACCGAGGTAACAAACCAGTGTAAAAAAGTAGAGGCAAGTACCAGATTTCCAAGCAGAGAGAAGCCATACTATCGACACATGATGTGTGAAACAACCTATTGACATTTCATAATTAAAAATGATAATTTTTTTCGTAGTTTAATTTAAAAGAAACTTTAACAACTCGATATTCTAATTTAGTTGTCTGATCAGTAATGTATAATAGTCAATTATACATGTTATAATCATCTAAACCAATTAATATGTAAATTAGTTAATTAATCATGTCAATAGATTCGATTACGGTTAAAATTAAAAATAAATTAGTATTTAATATAAGTTCAATATAAAAAAATAAATATTTTGTAGGGAATAAAATCAAAACGCCTTATTTTATTGGACCAAAAATATATTTATATATTTAAGCCTTGATTATTTTTTGAAACAGTCTCAAAATAGATTATTTGTATAGAATGATATTCGATATATATATATATATATATATATATATATATATATATATATATTAATGATGAAAAGATTGTGTTTCAAAAGGAAACTAACCATATAGGAGCTTGAGTTTGAAACATTTTACTTGACAATTTACAACGTAATCTACTGATATATGTTTGCATGGGTTTATAAATTTTAATTAATAAAATAAAAAAAATGCATAGATTGATTATTATTGGTGTCAAATTACATTTTATTAAGAGTTGGTAGGTTGAAGTGATATGTGTTGGAAATTATGTTATATTTTAAAAGTTTTAAATAATATTTTATCTTATTTTAATTAAAAGGAGTAACAAATTATTTTTATAAAATATTATTTATAACTTATAAATAAACTTTGATTAAGTCAAATCTTATCCTTAGATTTAACCAAAGCTTATCTCTAAGTTGGTTAGATATTATCTACAACTTAGTTAGATATTATCTAACCGACCTGTACTCTTATTTAATTAATAGTTTCTCTGATCTTGGGTTACATAAAAATTTGATTTCTACTAGTTCTAATCCTAGGTCTATCCTAGAAGGAGCTGTTATATGCTGGGGGATACGTCTTAGGTGACTAAATCCTTAAGGACAGTGTTACCACATGTCTCAGCTCATCAAAAATCGAGAATATCCCAATAATCTTAAGGATTTATTTGATTCTCTTTTCTAATTTATTATTGATTTCCTTTCCCCTTGATCTTGATGTCCCTTGCCCAAAATTACAAATTGATTAAGGCACCAAATTTGTCCCTGGTCCCAAAAGTTTCTTTGCCAAAAATTAAAATTCATAAGATACAATCCCAAAACCAAACCCATGAAACCCACCGAGGAAGTTGATTCAACTCAGCCTCTGGAAGATTCTTGTTATTTTAGAACATTGTTTTTTCAGATAATTATGTCTTCGGAGAAGGACGCATCAAGCACCACAGCGAAATGCCAGTTATCGTGTATAGCTACCTTCGATGCTCTATGGTTCTGCTACTCCCCGGTTCATCAAATGTAGTGTTATTAGAGGCTCAATGGTCTTGATGATTGTTTCGATAAATGGAGCCCTGGTTGATTGCTTGACGCATAAAACCAAATCCTCTTTTGAAGTTCAGATCCTGTACCGAATGCCTTGCTGCTTTTCAAAAGCAACAGGAATGGTGGCTTGGGAATTACAATTGCTTGATCCGTCAAAGAATCCGGGTAAGGAAAAAATTTTACAACTTTTATGTGTGGAATTTGGAACTTGCAGATTAAATGAAAATAATTGAAGGCAGGGCTATGCTAAATAAAAAAAGGGAAAAGAATCGAGAAATAATTAAAGATTGTAATGTGTTTGAATTAATACTTCGAATAACTAAATTTAGTTACTTAATGGAACTTTAAAAATGTGATATAAATTGCTTCATGTAATGGTAACTCTTCAAAGCTTGTGTTATTATTTTTATTGTTACTGTTACATATTTTGAAGAAATGGGTTGTTTGATTTATTAGTAGCATATTTGATATTTTTTTAAAAGAACGATTCCAAGCATAAATATTGTCACTTTCAATTCAACCTTGCAATTTGACATTTTCATAGCATGTTCAATATTTCACTGGATTAATAATCAAGCATGCTAACTAATTATGTGTCCTAACAAGGAAATTCATCAACTTCATGGGTTGCTTTAGTTTTTTTTTATATTTATTGAGGTTGCTTTAGCATTGAAACACGTTAAAATTATAACTATTCTCTTTCGATGGCATGGCTTGCTTTTTGTGTCAGTGTTTTTTTTTAAAAGTTTGATATTAAGTTGTGGCTAAAATAAGTGAAATAGCCTTGTGGAATTTTTAGTTGCTATAAGCATGAATTATGTTTGATTGTGCCACATACTTATGTTGGATGGTGAGCCTAGTAATTATGTTTAAACAATTATGGAAAAATGGTATGAAGTGAGATGTGAAGGTGGATGGTTTGAGAACTTCACTATGTTGCCAGGCGCAATAGCCTGATGCTGTGAATATATGATAAGTAGTTCTAGAAATGGCTTCTTTTCTATGTGTATAAATGATGACATAAAAAAAGATATGATATTTTTGCTATTTTCATAAAGGAAACATAGAGTTTGAACTAGCTTATTATATTATTGGAGAGCTTAACTCAATAAACTTGAAAGGGCAACAAGTATATGTAAGGTATAATTGTAAGGAAGTGTGATAGTGTAAAGCTATCATAAAATATGATTTTGAGAAACTTCTTAGTACAATATCAATGGGGATCCCTTACAATGATACCATTAAAAAAATGTGTGAATTTGTTGCCTAGTATATGTACATCTAAATTGTTGAGAGCTTATTGAGTTTTATGAACTTATGATATTATTGTTAATAGCAATATGCTATTAATCAAGGCGACAATAATTTTTGATATGGTTGTTAGAGTTCAATCATTATAAACAAAATTATTTCAATCATATATAAATAATAATTAAATAACTAAAATATTATAATATATTGAGTTAAGAAAGAGTGTTTATCTTTATTATTATTTTAATTATTTTTCTCTAGAGAATGGTTGTTTATATATTTGGGTAAGATGTCACGAACATAAAGAAATATGCATTTCATATTAAATGTTTTGTGAAATTTCTTGAGACATGCTATATATTACTTGGTGAAATGTTGCAATCGGTGACAGAAGCATGACATAAATTATGGTTTCATATAGCTGACTTTAAAATGTATTGATGAAATGTGAAGTAAGTATTACTGAAAGAAAGTAAAGATAATGAGCACTCATCGATGTTTTTGTAATAACTTAATTTTGTTAATTGATATAATCTTATATCATATTAAATAACTTTATCATATTATAATTGTGTAAAATGGAATTGTCTTTATATGGCGGCTTTACTAATGTGATATTGTTGCATCAATTGATTGGTAAATAAAAGGATCGATAATGACTTATAATCATAGGTTGATTTGAATATGCTTGAAACTTCTTAGCATGTGGCATAAATTAGTCAGTCAAATTTAATTGATTTTGGTTCAATTATGAATTATAATTATGCATAATATGTGTGACATAGAGTTGCATTATAATTTCAATATTGAATTTTGAATATAAACATATGTACATATGAAAAATTGTTGTAAGTAATTAGATACTGGAAAGTGTGTACATTATCTATGTGAAAGATATAAATATGCTTTTGAATATTTGATTATGAGGAAGTGGGTTGCATAATGTTTGTCATATATATTGTTTTGGAAAATTTTCGTGAAATTTGAATTATTAGTTAATGAACATCCCTTACGGTAATATCAATAAAAGAAAAATATAGTGGCTATTTATTGCCGAGATATCAATATGTCATAATTAATATTTATTGAATTATGTTTACCTGAGTTAGTATGAAATTTTACTATGCATGTAGAACTCATAAAGTAAGAAAACTCATAAAGTACTTGAGAGGTACTAAGAACTTTGGTATTATTTATTAAAAAAAATATTAATTTTTATGTGGTGCTTATTGGTTTCATGATGTTTTAGAGATACTATAAATTATGGTGTCATGACATTGTATATTGAGAATTTCCATCATACTAATGTTATGGTGATGTTGCTTTAATCTAATATTAAATGAGAATAAATTCAAATTAAATTTATTTTACTCTTGGAAGAGAAGAGTTATGATATTCTTTAATTTGGAATTTTCTACTATGTTAACATAGTGATGTTTGACTAATTTTATTTAGTCTATTTAAAGTTTTCCACTATGTTATTGACTAATTTCCAACCTTTGTGATTGGAGATCCCATGCAGAAGGTTCATATGGGTAATAACAAGTCACTTAGTTGGTCTTGCTAGCACATTTTCCTTTTTCTCTTCCTATGGTGTATGTGAAAAGTGCTAGACTGCACTAAATAATGGTTAAGCTTAAAAGCTTTTAATGATTTTCATATCCCTTATGGGTGGTGTATAAAAGTGCATTATACACTTGATAAAAACACCTATGTGAGTGTGGAGTAGGGCCGCTCCTATGGAATTAAATGGCAAAATTTCTATAGAACTCATGAATTACCAGGCACGCGCATGACCTATTAGCACAAAACCGCGATAATGGTAGAAATTATGAGGGTGTGATGTGATTGATAAACCTCTATCATACACTAAAGTGTCATTGGTTCATAGAAGCATTGCTTCACCAATGCACTATATGTTAAGTTTATTAGTCTAAAGTATGGTTTAGAGTTCAAAAGACACCAGACTTATACATCATCATCCATATTGTTAACCCAAGTAAATCATTTTATTTTGTAAGATTAAATATACTTAAAGCTTTTGAAATATGTGGGGGATTGTTGGAAATTATGTTATATTTCAAAAGTTTTAAATAATGTTTTATCTTAGTTTAATTAAAAAGGAGTAACAAATTATTTTTATAGAATATTATTTATAACTTATAAATAAACTTTGATTAAGTTAAATCTTATCCTTAGACTTAGTCAAAGTTTATATCTAAGCTGGTTAGATATTATTTGTAATTTAGTCAGATATTATCTAACCGACCTGTACTCTTATTTAATTAATAGTTTCTCTCTCCCTAGAGAGATAGAGATTAACGGATACACAAACACAGATACAGTTTCCTCTGGTCTTGGGTTACATAAAAATTTGATTTCTACTAGTTCTGATCTGAGGTCTATCCTAGAAAGAGCTGTTATATCCTAGGGGATACGCCTTAGGCGAATAAATCCTTAAGGACAGTGTTACCACACGTCTTAGCTCATCAAAAATCGAGAATATCCCAACAATATGTGCTTGATTCTTCTTTAAGAAATGCCTAGAGTTTGAGTCTTATGTATGAATAAATACTACTACAGAAACCTCTGTTAGCAACACGACTTTGGCGACGACCCATATTCGTTAATTTCCAAAGTTTTAGCGATGGATACTTGTTAACAACAAATGAGTCAGTGTGGAAATTAATGTCAGTTTCAGTGATGGGTTAGAATTTTTAAAAATTTTGAAATATTTTAATAAAATAATACATTTTAAAAAAAATTAAATTCATATAAAGTTACTTAAAATTAAAAATATTTTTGAGAAAGTGAAGTTAAATTATAAAAAATTTTCTAAAATCCATTTTAAGTAGACTTATCTAAAAATTATCGGTTTGAGTAAAATCTTGATTTTTATCAATCGTAAAAAAATTGAAAACATACCAATAAATTTTTATTAACAGAAAATTTTAGATTTTTAAAATTTAAACTTTATATTACTTATCATAAAATTAGTGAGAACTGATATAATATCTTTAAATTTTGAAAAGGATCAATTTTAAATATTTAAAATATACCGAGTGAATGGTTACTATTTGGCTTAATAATTCAGCCAAAATTTACTATGCAAAACACTGTGCATATACAAAAATTTCAAAAAGTGCACAGTGACCAGAAATGAAAATTTCAGAAATTTCACAGTACTTTTATAATAAAATAATGAAATACACAGTACATATTTTTGCTATAAATAGAGGGGAGCACCGAAGGGAAAATTCACATTTTAGATTAAGATTTCTTAATATAGCAGTGTTAGAGAGATAGTGGTAGGAGTAAGAGAGAGAAATAATTTTTATGGAAGGAGGTTCTCTCAAAATTATAAGGTAAGAATAACTCTCTTTTATATTTTTTAGGTTTATTTTCATATCATTTTAGAAATCTATTATTATACTGGATATAATATTATTTTAAGTTACTATTTTGAATAGTAAATTACTACGCCAATAGTAAATTACTATTGAGAATAGTGAATTACTATTTAAATAGTACATTACTATTCAAATAGTAAATTACTATTTACCTTTACTATTTACGATTTACTATTTATCGTTACTTTTTATGTTTTCTTATTTACTGTCACTATTCACATTTTACTATTTACTGTTAGTATTTATGTTTTACTATTCACTATTTACTATTTACTATTTACTATTCAAAACCGCCCCCCATTCTCGTGACGTCAGACTGACCTCATATAAGGAAAACCGGTGTCCTGGTTCAACGTTACCACACCCGATATCCGATGTCTGACCGTCCGTCCTCATCTCACGACTACACCATTTATTTTCTCCATAACGGTTCTTTGTTCGTTTTCACAGGACATTTATATAACTGTTGGCTTTTCAGTCATAGCAAGATAAGAGCCCCTAATAACTTATCAGCGAAGACACTGTATGTAGCAAAATACGTCACGTCAATGGCCTCAGAAAGCAAGTGGATGTGTCAGCAGATTATGCGGAAAAGGTGATTATCCTCCCCTCTTCCTAGAAGATCGTACTCTGATAATTGACCTACCCTTCTGACACATTCTGAAAGTTGAGCCACCCTGATTGACATAATGTACACGCTATCAGAGCTAAGGGACCCACCTGTACCCAACGACTCATTTTCTCACGTACAACTATAAATAGCTCGTTTCAATACACATGCATGGTATCGTTGTTCTATCTCACACTTTACTATTACTTCGCTTAAGCATTCACTGAGTTCTTACACTCTACTAACTTGAGCGTCGGAGAATCTTCACAGGTGGCACCACCTTTCGCCCCCCTACAACGCGAAACGCTAGTGTGAAGGATCTCCAGGACAACAAGACCGGCCTCTCCCACTGAGAGACCGGATTAATACATCGGATACACACTGTTCCGGTGTGCAAACCCTAAAAACACCTATACTCTTGTGGCTGGTCCCACACCGGATCCTAGACCCCGGTCCAGACCAGTTCACTATTCACTATTTACTATTTACTATTCAAAAATTTACCATTTTTGTTTTACATTGTAATCTTTATTTTTATCTTATGCCTATACTGAGATAAATTGGTATTAATATTTCTAGAACTCGGAGGTGCAAAGTAAACTCACTTTTGGTAGCAATTCAAGGTAAGGGGGAATGAGATATGAATATAATATGAAAAGACATAAGAATAATAGAAGGAGTCCTTTACTCCTTTTAAATTTAATAATAATATTATTATTTTAAAATAATAACTATTTAACTTAAAATTTATATAAATTTTAAATTGTGTATCTTGTGTAACTTGATCTGAAATACCTATGCAAAGACCTGAATAACCTATACGAATTGGACTAAACCTATGCAAGGACTTAGACTATTACGACCTGTATGGACTGAACTATACCTATACGAAGACAGGATTATATATATAGACTTACATAGACCTGAGCGAGGAATGGACTATAAGGACTCAAAATCAACTCTACTAATTTAAATAACCATTAAAATTTGAATTGTATTTATTAGCGATATTTAGTTGATTTGATTTGATTATAATTAACTATATTTATTTTGATTAATGATATTGTGATTTATAATATTAGACTGTGATTGATGATATGTAATTATGATTGATAATATTTATAATTAATGATATTTGATTGTGATTGATGACATTAGACTACTTGATTGTGGTTGATGAATGATTGATGACCTTGTGATATGAAGTTTGAGCATATAGCAAGCATGACGGAAAGTTAAAACTCAGTAAGAATTTTCTTACCTTACTCTTTAAAGTTTTATTCTAAGAAAAAGTATTTTATAATTATTTTAGTCTTTTATTTCTTCTTAGAAATTATTTTCATTAACTTTATTTTTAATCTCTAGAATAAAATCTAGTATTAGAAAGAAGCTATTTTATGAAAATTAAAGGTTGGGATAATTAATTCTTGAATTAAAGAAAATTTTTATAGTTTTAAGTATTCTTAGTTAATGATTTTAAAAATTATTTTCTTTTAGTAATCAGAAGTTTAAAGTAAATTATTTTAGTTTTTCCCAACAAAATAACTAAAGGATATTTTGTTATAGTTGAGATTTCTAAACTTAATCTAGTTAAGATTCAAATTGAGAAAGATTATGTAAATATATGAAGTTTTTTTAAAGCAAGTTTTGAGATATTTAAGGCTTGGAAACTCAATTTTGGTGAGATCTGAATTTAGAGACTGTACTAAATTTATTTCTATATAACAAGTTCAAAGAAGGACTTATGAGAATGTACAGTTTATTGAGATGATTTATGAACCTTTATGGTATTTAATAATTGAGTTTCTAAAAGTTTTAACCTACTAAATATGCAAGTAGTTCATGCATCATGAATCATTAAAGAGAAATGAGATGTGATGTTGCCCGAGGACGAATTATAGAAACCGAGAACACATTAAAGGAGGTTCAAATGCGAACCTTGGGATGAGAGGGTGTGGAAGGGTACTTCAGGGGACCTGGGGTCGCTCCCTAGTGTCGGGTACTTTCACAATAAAAATCTTCTCAATCTGACTAGTTTCTAAGTGTTTCCATGCTAGTTAAGCTGTTCATTTGCCATGAAGGCATTTATGTTATTATCTGAAATTATGGAACAGTGTAAACTCCTGGTTGGCCCAGTACAAACTAAAACTTTAAGGGCCCACATGCATAAACTGAATGATATAGTATTAAAAGCATTACATGTCATACATGTGATTGTGATATTCTGTGTGACTGGTTGTGAATGAAAGTATGATTGTTATGCGTATAAAAACCCTACAATTGTAATTAATTATGTATAAGATTATGAATGATATTATTTTATTAGTTTATGAAAACCCTTATGCTTATGTCTTATCTGTAAAGTATTATATTCTGTTTCTCACTCCTTGTTTGAATTTTGTGTCCAAAATATATGTTATGTGATATATAGCTAGCAGTTCAAGATGGAAGGATATGTAATTACAAGAGGGTAAAGTGGTCTCATCCTCAATCAGATAGATGAAGAGATATGACAAGAGTAGGATTCCAAAACTCAATGGTTCAAGGACTAGGAAATGATTGGTCACATTTATAGTATAGGTATAGTTTAGTTTTACCTTGCCTTATTACAATATCAAGTTTGATAATTGTAACAAGGTAGAGGTTAAACTTTGGTAAACTTTCTCATTCGGATATAATACTGTAATAATTTATCACTTATGATTTCTATAAATTATTTTGTCATTATGGACAAATATTGAAAGACAATTTTTTTACTTTCAATATTCAAAGGAAATGTCCTTGTATACGTGAGATAAATAGTGATAAATATGTATATCTTTCTATTTTTTTTAAAGTAAGAAGAATACGTATATATCTTGTGAATATAAGGGGGTGTTACAGAAAGCAAGAGATTTGAGAGTTAAATTTGATATTTTTTAGTTTTATTTGAGAGGGTATTTTAGCAAGAAAATTTAAGAGATAATTTTATTTTTAGCTTAGTGATTAACAATTCATCCTAAACTGTTCAACTAAGACAATTCAAGATCTAATACAATATTGTTGTCCTTCATGTCGTATTAAATCTTGAACAAGAAACTATTGTGGATACACACACGTATTTACATTTACTTATTAATTAATCATCTTAACTTCATGAAGTAAAGTCTGAACCATGAAAGCATAATTAACTCAATAGGATCCCAAATAGATTCCTATTATTATTGTTGATTCAAATAGTGCACTCCAAGATTCAGCGGTAGAATTATACCCGTATTATATGGAGAAGGGTAGATAAGTCATTTTTCCTTCCCTAAGAATGCTGGTATAACTCTTCAAGGCATACTCACAATAAACATGACCGGATAAGGAAACCTCGGTTGTCTTTAACTAAAATAAAGTTATTTGTCTTATGCTAACGTCTAAGATTATGATTGCTTATTTAAATACCATTTTCTAAAAAGATCCTACTGAAATTTTGACAATCTCCCTTGTAAACTGGTCATTTCCAAGACTTAAAATATATCTTGTTACACTCAAAAGTTCTCGTACAGTTTAATATAGGTATACTTAACTATAAATTTATGCATAAAACATATATTCAAAAACTATTGTCAAATAAAACCTACTAAATAGTGTTCTCAGCTAACAAACAGCAATACACATGCATCACTTACATGTTATCAAAACATAATACTGGTACCTAATGAGCTCTGCTCCCCACTAACAAACAATAATACACATAAACATATTAAATTTAATAAACAACATAGTTTTGAGGACTTACCTCTCAGTATTAGTAGAGTGCACATCGCTGGAGGAAGTGTGAGAGTTGTATAAATGTCCGCAGAACATCATACAAATAGATATACACCAAGTTCCCAAGCAGAGACAAAATGAAAAAAAATGAGTGTATGTAGTGAGGGACTAAATTAAACTAGGGAATAAATTAAACTATTAAATCTTACTCATTAACCTCCAACTCTATACACGATCATGAACTAATAATTGCTTCTGAACACAGATTTGGATAACAAACTTAGAATGTAGTTTGTCTAACAAGGTATCTAACAAGCAATGTAGTAGCTAGTATACTTGCCATAATAATATTAGTAGTAGTTAGCATAAAAGTAGCAACACAGTTGTCAATTTATTGTTGTCAAAGATGTCATGATTATCATTTTCTATTTTCAATATAAATCAAGTTATTCATTTATTTTTATAATTTTAATATCTTAAAACTTGGTCTTTATTTCTTTCCTACTAGTTAGAGAAGTCTTGACTATAAAATTCCCTATAGGACTAAATACAAATCTAACAATTTTTATAAGAACTAAATGCAAATCTAACTATAATAAATTTTTATCTTAAAGTACTATAACAAATTAGGAATCAGACTTAATTAAAATCAAAATCAAGCTACTCATATCTAGCTGCAATTCTAATCACCAAGCTAAACTACTTCGTAACATTAATAAGGATAATACATTACCCTTATCTAACTACAATTAATAGGTGTATTTTGTGACAGCCTTAGGTAACTAGGATAAACCCTTCTGCTGGGTCATCCTACTTAACTAAGAGGTCACAAGTTTTTAAGGAAAGTGAGAATTTTTTTCTTTTTATACAAGTAAAACAATGGCGGATCAATGGAAGCAAGTATTAAATAATTTACATAGTCATGCACAAACTGTAAGTAATTGTACTCTCAATAGAATGAGGCACGCAGGCACCCTTAAATATGTACAATCATCCATGGTCTTGTTATTTAATTAACTATATATACAACTATATACATCCTACTTTTGTTGAGTGCTCCCAGTTAGTCTGACTTATTGCTGCTCCTCATATTTTGACTTTTGATTTCCTTGCTCTTCTGTTATTATTAAGTAGAAAGGAGTGAGTATATACTCTAGACCCTGAGGGTTCCTAGTGCGGGCATACCCAAGCAACAAATAACATAATATAATAATCCATATAACACATTTACAACTTATAGAGTCAATAATGTTGGCATGGAATGCATGACTTAGGTTCATTATGAATTATCTTAAGTTTAAGTCTCATAATGTGTAACATCCCAAATTTAATTTTTGGCTAATTTATATTAACCAAATAATTAAATTTAATGGGTTAAATTATTCCCGGGTAGTTAAATTAATTTTTAAAATTTACCAGGATATATTTTGAGTAATCACGATTACCCGGTTGGTTTAAAAATTAACAAAACACACTAAGTGACATAAACATCCTTAATACCATAAAATTTTAATTTCATTAAATTGTACTCTCTCACTCACGGGAGCTGGAAAAGAAAAATAGCATTCTCACCATTTCTTTCTCGTGAACCACATGCAACACATGGAAAGAAAATTGGTTCTATTTTTCTTTCACACCCACGGTGCTATCACTTAATCTACTTCTTTCTCTTTGTTTTTCATTAATTAAGGGCAGGTGTACCATTTCTTCTTCCTCCTCTCACTTGTGACAACCATTGATGCTTGGAGAAAGCTTCAATTTCTTGAATTGCTAAGGCAATGGATGAACCCAACTTTAATTTTGTGTAATTTCCAAACCCCCACCTTTGATTTCTTACGTTTTCTTAAATTTAGAACCAATTTCAGGGTCTGATTTTGTGTGGACAGCCTTGGGTATATTGGGGTTTTGATATTCTTTAATTTTAAGTGAGTTTATGTAATACCCATTGCGTGGTGTTGGTTCTATTCATGGATTTGGACTTAATATTGGTTATTATGAAATTTAGGTAATTTCGGAAGGATTTAAGGTGTTAGGCAGCTTTGGGGTATTTCAAACTTTGGCTTCGGCGATCGACGACTTAAGTTGGCAAGTCGTTAATTAATGAAATAATGATGGAGAGGTTATTTTAGCTTTGGAATGCAATTTTAATAGCGTATGGTTACTAAAAAATAATTATTGATGTTTTAGGAAATTGTTTTATTTTGGAAATTGTAATCAGAAAGCATAGTGATTCAGAGTTGGTGTTTTGTTAAAAAAGTGTATCGGAGGTTGTCGGCGTATTTCGGTAAGTTATAATTCACCGAATACCATATAAATTGTTGAATGTAGACTCCGAATGCAATTGTAATGGTGTATGAATTATTAAAATTAGTGTTTATGATTTTTAGGAATTTTTGAGTTACCTTGTTGGTAATCAAAGGGTGTTGGAAGGCTTCTTGTGTTTCTAGAATCATCAATTTCAGGTAGGGGTAATAATTATATTTTAAATGTGTAGATTATGGACGGGTAGGGGTATACTTGCATGTTTATGATTTATGGATTATGGAATTTATGATGAATTGTTATTATTTATGATGATTTGAATTATATAATTGTTGAATTATTTGGCAATATACCCATTTATTATGATGCTTTGAGGATTGATTAGTTATTTATGCAAATGAATCCCGTCCATTGTGGTAAGTTGATAATTGCATGAGGTTCCAATGAAATGTGGAAATTACATTGTTTGATGCATTGGATTGCATTAGTTAAGCTTTGGATAGCTTGATTGAGGAATTGAAATGATAAAAGAATGCTTGAATTTGCATAATATAGCCGAGATGGAAAATGGTGACCCATGAAAGTCAGGAACCCTGTAATGGTGATTTTAATTCTACAAATTCTTAGGCTAGGTTTTATGACAGCTCGTGATTATTGTTGGAGCTAGAGTTAAGTCTCGAGACATCAGAAAGTGACCGGTATCACGCAGGAAGGGCTAAAGAAGTGAGGCTAGTATGAAATCTGTAGTTGAAATCCCACTGTTGAGTCAGATCCGCATGCATATATATTGACATATAGTATTTGATTATGTTAAAGCATTGGATAGCTTGTGTGATATGATTGATATTGAGAATGCCTAATGGTTTGTGTTTATGTTAAATATATGAGCTGAATTCTAATATGTGATATGAGATATAAAATTGGATAGGTTGATACGATTAGATAGCTGTCATTTAACATATAATATACTCACCCCTATTATGTGGCCATTATTTTTTAGTGGGACTAGATCACGATGGTGATTGGTGAGATGTCACCAAGCATGTGTTGGAGGCTTTGCGTGTGTGTGTGTCTATATATATATATATATATATATATATATATATATTGTATAGTTTTTGGTGGTATAGCCTTGGCCGGCTCATTTTATGTATAGCCTTGTTTTGGTATTGATATATACATATATATATATGTATATGTATATTATTAGTGGATGCTAGGTATCTGATGACTTCAGTGGAAGTCTATGTAGATTTGATACTTGAATTGATGATTATATAAACGAGATTGATTTTGATGATGATGATTATGAGGTGGATACCATGGATGGATCCATGAGTTTTGATTTTGCATTGCATCTATAACCAGGAATTATTTTGCATTGCATACTTTGATGATTGGAATTGTGGGCAGGGTATATTGCTAAATTAATGCATATGTTTGGTCATTTGATGATGAATGAAATGGTAGGCTGGAGAATAATGTGGTGATGCCCATTAGTTATTGACATGCAAAAAGTTTATGTTGTATTTATGCATAATAAGGAACTAAATAGGTCAATTGGAGTTCAGTGTGGTTCCAGAACCCTTAGACAAGTCCAATAGGTTGCATTTGATATTTGATATTGGCTGAAAGTGAAATGGCCCATTTCCAATGAGGTTTGATAGGTTATATGACTTGGTTTTGGCCTAACAGGTAGAATATTCTTTTTTAGGAATTTTAAGGTGCAGACAGAACCAATAGGTCATAAACAGTGTATGGTTACTGCCTGTAAAAATTTGGTCTCGTTTGGATGAAGTTTGGGCACTCGAGTAAGTTAGATTTTTTCAAAAACGTACCTTGTTTAACCGGGTTAGATAGATCTGAGTGGCCAAATGTAGCTCACGAATCAGGAAACAAAAATTTTATTTGTATTATTGTTATTATTATAAACATAAGGATGTTTCATGATGCATGTGAGCCCAATAAACTAATCCATCATCATCATCATCATCATCATCATCATCATCATCATCATCATCATCATCATCATCTTATTTACTGGAAGCCATCCTACTCAGGCTGCCCCTGGGCACAACATTTCAACACTAGAGCGATCAGTGTGACGTCCCATGTAATTTTCCGAATAAATTTTTCACGTTTTTTTTTAAAAGATCATTTTAAAATTCATAAGTTAAATCAGAGTTCGCGTAACGATTGATAATTGCGGAATATTAATCATGTATGCTAGTCGTATATAATAAAATTTGTGAAAATATTTGCTTAGCAAAAACAACTTAGAAGTAACAGTACTTAGCATATAATATTTATTACAACTCATTAAAATCAAAGTCCAAGTAATAATTCAAATATTCGTTAATCATGGCATCAATCTTCGTTCTGCGTGGCATTCACTGTAAAAATTGATATAAGAGTGAGACAGAATATAGAATAAGTATAAAATAGATAAAATTGCACAAACACAATCAACAAATCATAATGATATGATGGTTATGCCAGACGAATTCATTTATATTTAATGAGTCTTTAATTAGTCAATGATGTCATGCTGGATCCATTTGGTTTGGTGGGAATACTGCAGTAAAAGGTCTCATAGAGACACCGGTAGGAATTAATACAGTCAAGGATCCCTACAGTCCCATGACCAACACATGGCAGGAATTAATACAGTCATGGATCCCTACAACCCCATGACCAACACATCACAAAAAAATAGGGCTTTAACTCATCATAGAGTAACCCCCCCACCAGGGTAGGCAATCATAGAACCCCTAAATTCCATGGTGCGTCCAAATGCTTATGATGCATGAATGCCTTTAATTCTTATTACCATTTAACATACCATGATATCCATATTTCCAAAACCTCTTGGAGAATACAAGTCTTCAAGGGACACAACACATAATAATTCACAGAATCATGGATTTACTGTTTCAACCACATATGTCAATAACCAAAAGGCATTCATGTACATATAAATTAATTTCGTTATTCATAATTATTCACTACCACAATATTCAAATTGTATGATACTCAACAGCATTCATAATAATTCATAATCACTCAAGAATTCAATAATAAATTATTACTCATAGAGAAAATATCAATTTTTTCCATAATAACCATCATAAGTAAATTTCAGCATTTCCAAACAGCGACATGCGTTAGTAAAACAGTCATAATATGAGCAAATCAACTCCTTTTTAGGTGATTCAACTTTTTGTAATTCAATAACATAATTGTCTACAACTTTCATGAAGAACACAATTTCAAATTCCGAACAGAAATATCACTTATTCACGAAATACCACACTGCCTCAGGGTGAGTTTTTCAAAACGTACATATATTAGTATTTTCAACGTTTTTTTTAGAGCTACACAAATGATTTTAACATGAAACCAGTTCTAAAATACTCTTAACATAATTATCTACAACTTTCATGAAGACACCAACAACTAATTCATACCACAAAATTCCCAGTATTGAAAACAAGATTCGGATTTCATAGTTAACAGATTTGCATCATGAACATACTTCTGTATTTTGAGCATAACTAGATCTACAAGCATCTTTTTAACTCGAAACCACTTTCTATAAATCCCTAACATGTATATATACAACTTTTGTGCAGACATCAGAGGCTGATTATGCACGTATAATTCCCAGAATATCAAAATATGCATAGAACATAGCTTAGACATTTCACTCGGTCATGCTGTAGTATTTTGGCTATAACCTTTGCTATACATATCCAAATCAGTTGAATCAGGTATCAAAATTCACATAACAAAAAGATCTACAACTTTCATGAAGAAGTCAGAGTCAAATTCATACTTTTTCAGCTTCAAAATTAAGCAACAAATACGAAATTAAAACTGGAATCCTAGAACAGCATACAACTCTACCCATTTCACAAATATTCACAACCCTGTCCCCTCTTACTTGGTTTGCCGACTGAAAATGGCCTCTTGCTGTCCTGACTTCTGTTTGAAGGAGTTATTTAGAAAGGAAGGAAATTGAATGAAAGATATTTCACTAGCTTTGTTCTAATCCGTTCTGGTTTAGCAAAAATGGCAGGATTAATAATGCAAGAGAAGTGGGGAACATTAGTTGAAGGATTAGGTGGAATAATGAAGCCTTTTGACTCCTTTTCAGAGTCAGCTTTGCATTGATTGGAATAAAATATTCGAAAGTATTATAATGGATGTACTTTCCCCTGTGATTGGTTCGTTGTGCCACTTATTTTTGGATTCATGTGATTAAGTGGGCTAATCACTAGCTGAAGTGGAATTAAAAAATTGTTCAGTGTTGAATGATTTGCAGAGGTCGGTATGGCGTGAGGGTGGTATTGAGTGTGAAGGGCGGTGTTGAGTGTGAAGGGCGTTGTTGAGTGTGAAGGGCGGTGTTGAGTGTGAAGGGCGGTGTTGAGTGTTTCTTAAGAAATATCCATGTCCTAAAAGACGTTCACGTTACTCCGCCAAGGCATTTGACCTCGTCAATGCTTATTACTCCGCCAAGGCAATAGTATACATCCGATCTTCTTTGAAGTCTTGAATTCGTCCTAACCTTGGAGGTCAGAACGGATCAGAAGTGTTCCTTCCGATCTCACTCAGCTGACTCCTCTTCCTTCATCCTTTCACTCGGTCAAGTTCTAGTCCGACTGGAACTCTACCAGTCGTGTGAAGAAAAAGGAAAACTGAGTCCCCTCGGTAAATCTCCTGAAACCGACTCCAATCACTCAGTTTTTCATTGCCAAAACCGACTCAACATCAGGTCAGTCATCACTCGGTGATCCACCTCCAAACCGAGTCACCTCAATCAATCTATCACTCAGTAAACTTAATACAACACTGACCATCACTCACTCAAACTTCCACTCGGTGTCTTTGCCTATTCTCACTCGAAAAATACCATAGCCTCACTCGGATTCACTCGGCTAATCATCACTTAGTCAAGATCAAACCAACTTCTTCAACTACGTTTCACTCAGAGTCCATCAAGTCCATTGCTACTCGGAAATATATTTTCCTCTGTACTCCACTCGGAAATGAAAATTCTCAGCGAGTTTTCACTCGGAACTGCAATGTCTGACTATGAGTGACTCGGAAACGAGTCATTCAGAAGTATTTGACTCGGAAATAAGTCTCTCTAATTAATTTAACTTGGCAGTGAGTCACCCCAAGATGTGTCACTCGGATTCTCTCACCCAGAAGTGGTTCTATCAGTTCCACTTCATACATAAGTGTCTCGGGTGCAGGAATTTCACTCGGAATAAACTCACTCGGCCATATTCCACTCGGAAAGCACAACCTTCACTCGGAATTTCTCTTAGTCACTCGGAATTTTCCTTCTTCACTCAGAATTTTCATTCTTCACTCGGACAGAGCCCCTTTTTCACTCGGAAATTCGTTTCTAAGGCATATTTTACCCGGAAAATGGATCTTATCAATACAGGTCTATGTAATTTCTATAATTATACCCAAAAATGGAATTTTTTTTTGAGTATTATAAACCATCCATAGAGCGTTTTATTCATTGATCAACACTTACAGGCCTTCCATGCTTCATAAATTACATAATTGAACTACTATTAAAGCAGGATGTTACATTTCTCCCACCCTAATAAAAATTTCGTCCTCGAAATTTAACTTAACATACTCCTCAGTGAAACAATCCTGGATACTGCGTCCTCATAGCATCTTCACGCTCCCAAGTCAGAGTTACTTCGTTTCCTTGTTTCCATGCAACCTTCACTAGTGGTACGTTCTTGTTTCTCAGACGTTTATTCGATCTTTCTAGAATCTGTGTAGGTTCTGTGGAGATGGTCAGATTTTCTCTAACTTCAATATCATCAGCAGCAATCACGTGAGTGAGGTCTTGTACATACTTCCTTAGTTGTGATACGTGAAACACATTGTGCAGGTTTGCCAAGTGAGGAGGAAGTGCAATCTGATACGCCACTGTACCAATCCTCTTCAGGATCTCATATGGTCCAATGAACCTTGGACTCAACTTCTTACTCTTCAATGCTCGACCAATCCCCTTGTGAGGTGAAACCTTCAAAAATACATGCTCACCAACTTGGAATTCAAGTGGTTTCCTCCTCTTATCGTAATAGTGCTTCTGTCTGTCTTGGGATGCCTTCATCTTTTCCCTGATTATTTCTATTTGTTCAGTAGTCTGTTGCACAATTTCAGGTCCTAACGCCAAACTCTCACCAGTTTCTAACCAACAAAGAGGCGTTCGACACTTTCTACCATACAATGCTTCAAATGGAGCCATACCAATACTGCTATGGTAGCTATTGTTATACGTGAATTCTATCAGTGGAAGAAACTGCTCCCAACTACCTCCATGTTCAAGCACACAAGATCGCAGTAAGTCTTCCAAACTTTGTATGGTACGCTCTGACTGTCCATCTGTTTGGGGATGATAAGCTGAGCTTAATCGAAGCTTTGAACCCAATTCCTGATGCAAGCTTCCCCAGAATCGGGAAGTGAACCTTGGATCTCTATCTGACACAATACTAGATGGTACACCATGAAGTCTTACGATCTCCTTCACATATAATTGTGCCAATTTTTGTAGAGAGTTCTTCATATTCATTGGGAGAAAATGAGCAGACTTTGTCAATCTGTCTACAATAACCCAGATTGCATCGTTCCCTGAACGTGTTCTTGGTAATCCTGACACAAAGTCCATTGAAATGTCATCCCATTTCCAGACAGGAATCTCCAATGGTTGTAGTTCACCAGATGGCTTCTGATGTTCCACTTTGGCTTTTTGACACACCAGACATGAAGACACATATTCAGCTATCTCTTTCTTCATCCTTGGCCACCAAAAGCTTTTCTTCAGATCTTGATACATCTTGGTTGATCCAGGATGAATGCTCAACATACTTTTATGCGCTTCTTCTAAGATTGTTCTTCTCAGACCAACATCATCTGGTACATAAATTCTGCTTTTGATTCTCCAAATTCCATCTGATCCTTCTTGTAATCCCATATCTTTTCCCTTTGCCTGCAAGTCTCTCAAATCTTGTAATGGCAAATCTTCTTTCTGTCTTTCACCTATCAGCTTCAGAAAATCATTGGTTATCTTCAGAGTTCCCAAGATCAAACTCTTTGAAGATTTTATCTCCACACCCAAGTTAATGTCTCTAAATTGTTCTATCATCTCCATCTCTTTTATCATCAAAGATGCCATATGAATGGACTTTCGGCTAAGTGCATCTGCCACTACATTTGCTTTTCCTGGATGGTACTTCAAATCGAAATCATAATCTTTAAGAAACTCCATCCATCTTCGCTGCCTCATGTTCAATTCCTTTTGATCAAAAAAATACTTCAAGCTCTTGTGGTCACTGAACACTTTGAACTTGACTCCATACAGATGGTGTCTCCAGATTTTCAGGGCAAATACTACTGCTGCCAATTCTAGATCATGCGTTGGATAGTTCATCTCATGTGGTCTCAATTGCCTAGAAGCATAGGCAACCACTCTTCGTTGTTGCATCAAGACACAACCTAAGCCCATCTTAGAAGCATCACAATAAACCACAAAGTCTTCTTGTGGGTCAGGCAAGGTTAAGACTGGAGCAGATGTAAGCTTCGTTTTTAGTTCCTGAAAACTCCTTTCACATTCTGACGTCCAATCAAAAGGTTGATTCTTCCGGGTTAGACGAGTCATTGGTAGGGCAATTTGAGAAAACCCCTCAATGAATCTCCGATAATAACCAGCTAATCCCAGGAAGCTTCGTATCTCAATGACTGTAGTAGGTCTCTCCCAGTTCGTTACAGCTTCAATTTTAGAAGGGTCCACAGACACTCCTTCGCTTGAGATTACATGACCTAGAAACTTTACTTCCTTCAACCAGAATTCACATTTTGACAACTTGGCATACAACTGTTTCTCTTTTAGAATCTGTAATACCACTCGAAGATGCTTTTCATGTTCCTCCCACGTCTTAGAATAAATCAGAATGTCATCAATGAAGATAATAACAAACTGATCTAAGTATGAATGGAATACTCGATTCATGTAATCCATGAATACAGCTGGGGCATTGGTTACTCCGAAGGGCATCACAAGATACTCGTAATGGCCATAACGTGTTCTAAAAGCTGTCTTTGAAATATCCTCAGACTTGACACGAATCTGATGGTATCCCGATCATAGATTAATCTTGGAAAATACAGTAGCGCCTCTCAATTGATCTATCAAATCATCAATTCTGGGCAAAGGGTATCTATTCTTCACCGTCAATTTGTTCAACTGACGATAATCTACACATAATCTCATGCTTCCATCTTTCTTCTTGACAAGTAATACTGGCGCTCCGCATGGCGACACACTGGGCCTGATAAAATGCTTCTCTAATAACTCTTTAATTTGCTCCTTTAGTTCTACCAGTTCAATAGGTGACATGCGATATGGAGCCTTAGATACTGGTTCTGCTCCTGGAATTAAATCAATTGAGAATTCTATCTCACGTTCTGGAGGTAAACTTGAGACATCCTCAGGAAATACTTTAGGAAATTCAGAAACAACTGGCATCTCGATTGCTTTAGATTCACCATCTCCTTGTGAAAGAGTAAACAAGGCAAATAATTGGCTTTCACCTTGTAAGGAAAAGAGTTTGAGATTGTCGGAAGTAAGATTTTCTTCTGATGGAAGTATAACAGTTTTGTTATGACAGTCCACCAAGACTCGATTTGCCAATAACCAGTCCATCCCTAGGATTACTTCCAGATCCTTCAGAGGTAAACAAACAAGATCTACTAGAAAGTTTTTACCTTCTATGAGCATAGAACATTCGTTACACACCTTAGTAGTCCTAAGTTGTGTACCGGTGGGAGTGGAAACAATCAGATCATATGTCATAGGCTTCACAGGTAATTGAAGGCGTCGAACACACTCATCAGAAATAAAAGAATGTGTAGCACCAGAATCAAATAACACAGATAAGATTGTACCATTGATTTCACACTTACTTTGTACGAGGTCATCAGCTTGGTCTGCCTCTGAACCGCTGATGGCAAAGACTCTCCCAGTTGTTGATTGTAACCTCTGGTCTGTTGACTCCCTGTTCTATTTTGGAGGTTGAGCAGCTCGTCTGTTTCCTCCACGACCTCACTGATAGTTAGAGCCTTTTTGATTATTCATAGTGTTGCTGTCGTTGTTTTGTCGGTTCTGCGGGCAATTTGGACTGATGTGTCCTTTCTGATTACAACGATAGCAGGTAACCTCTCCCAGGTGTCGGGTGCAATCGCGTATATGATGATTACCTCCGCAATTATGGCACTTGATATTCGTATGATTGCTGCGTCTTTGGGAAGATGATGATCCTCCCTTGAAACGATTTGGATAGAACGTCCCTCTCCTTTTGAAATCAACTGACTGAGGTTTGAGTTGTTTATTGGCCTTTTCATATGCCAATCTGGCTTGGTGATTTTCTTCAAAAATTCTGCATTTGTTGATCAGAATAGGAAAACTCCGAATTTCTTGGTACCCTATCGCCTCTTTAATTTCCAGATTCAGCCCGTTCTCAAATTTAACACATTTCGATTCTTCGGCACCAGCCTGTTGAAAAGGGGGGTAAAAGAGAGATAGTTCTTCAAACTTTGCAGCATATTCTCCAACAGACATTGAGCCTTGTTTCAGCTCCATAAATTCCAGCTCTTTGCGGCTTTTCACACTTGCTGGAAAATATTTCTCCAGGAAACAGTCTTTGAAATTGACCCAGTTCAAGGGTCTGTCAACCTCGATCAAACAGATTCTAGCATGAATCCACCAGTTTTCTGCCTCTTCCACCAACATATAGGTGGCATACTCCACCTTTTCGCATTCAGTGCAGGGCAATGCTCGAAAGATGCGCTCCATTTCCTTGGCCCAAAGATATGCTCCTTCTGGATTATAACCTCCTTTGAATTGTGAAGGCTTTCTTTTCAGGAAGTGGTCTAACCCATGAAGTCCTCCAGTGCTCCTTGGTTGGTTTTGTTGTTCTATGGCTTCAGCTAAGCGGTTGAAAGCTGCTGCCATATCGTTGTTGTTGTTGTTGTTGTTTCTTGCCATCCTACATTCGTAGTTTGGTTTATACTAATTCTAAGGGAAAATATATTGTATTATAACCTAACTATAAATATTCTACAGTTCATCAATTAAGCAATAAATTGTATAACACATTTATCATATTACCAATAATAATCAAACAAATCATTTTGCAATTAATCAGTCAGACACAAGTCAGATAGTACACACTTAACATGTTATCAAATAAGGAATCGAACATTTCACATATTATATCAAGAAACAGTACATGTCATAGCAATTGGTCCTGAATCTTTGAGAATGCTCTGATACCACCAATGTGACGTCCCGTCTAAATTTTCCGAATAAATTTTTCGCGTTTTTTTTTTAAAAGATCATTTTAAAATTCATGAGTTAAATCAGAGTTCGCGTAACGATTGATAATTGCGGAATATTAATCATGTATGCTAGTCGTATATAATAAAATTTATGAAAATATTTGCTTAGCAAAAACAACTTAGAAGTAACAGTACTTAGCATATAATATTTATTACAACTCATTAAAATCAAAGTCCAAGTAATAATTCAAATATTCGTTAATCATGGCATCAATCTTCGTTCTGCGTGGCATTCACTGTAAAAATTGATATAAGAGTGAGACAGAATATAGAATAAGTATAAAATAGATAAAATTGCACAAACACAATCAACAAATCATAATAATATGATGGTTATGCCAGACGAATTCATTTATATTTAATGAGTCTTTAATTAGTCAATGATGTCATGCTGGATCCATTTGGTTTGGTGGGAATACTGCAGTAAAAGGTCTCATAGAGACACCAGTAGGAATTAATACAGTCATGGATCCCTACAACCCCATGACCAACACATCACAAAAAAAAATAGGGCTTTAACTCATCATAGAGTAACCCCCCCACCAGGGTAGGCAATCATGGAACCCCTAAATTCTATGGTGCGTCCAAATGCTTATGATGCATGAATGCCTTTAATTCTTATTACCATTTAACATACCATGATATCCATATTTCCAAAACCTCTTGGAGAATACAAGTCTTCAAGGGACACAACACATAATAATTCACAGAATCATGGATTTACTGTTTCAACCACATATGTCAATAACCAAAAGGCATTTATGTACATATAAATTAATTTCGTTATTCATAATTATTCACTACCACAATATTCAAATTGTATTATACTCAACAGCATTCATAATAATTCATAATCACTCAAGAATTCAATAATAAATTATTACTCATAGAGAAAATATCATTTTTATCCATAATAACCATCATAAGTAAATTTCAGCATTTCCAAACAGCGACATGCGTTAGTAAAACAGTCATAATATGAGCAAATCAACTCTTTTTTAGGTGATTCCACTTTCTGTAATTCAATAACATAATTGTCTACAACTTTCATGAAGAACACAATTTCAAATTCCGAACAGAAATATCACTTATTCACGAAATACCACACTGCCTCAGGGTGAGTTTTTCAAAATGTACATATATTAGTATTTTCAACGTTTGTTTTTAGAGCTTCACAAATGATTTTAACATGAAACCAGTTCTAAAATACTCTTAACATAATTATCTACAACTCTCATGAAGACACCAATAACTAATTCATACCACAAAATTCCCAGTATTAAAAACAAGATTCGGATTTCATAGTTAACAGATTTGCATCATGAACATACTTCTGTATTTTGAGCATAACTAGAGCTACAAGCATCTTTTTAACTCGAAACCACTTTCTATAAATCTCTAACATGTATATCTACAACTTTTGTGAAGACATCAGAGGCTGATTATGCATGTATAATTCCCAGAATATCAAAATATGCATAGAACATAGCTTAGACATTTCACTCAGTCATGCTGTAGTATTTTGGCTATAACTTTTGCTATACATATCCAAATCAGTTGAATCAGGTATCAAAATTCACATAACAAAAAGATCTACAACTTTTATGAAGAAGTCAAAGTCAAATTCATACGTTTTCAGCTTCAAAATTAAGCAACAAGATACGAAATTAAAACTGGAATCCTAGAACAGCATACAACTCTACCCATTTCACAAATATTCACAACCCTGTCCCCTCTTACTTGGTTTGCCGACTGAAAATGGCCTCTTGCTGTCCTGGCTTCTGTTTGAAGGAGTTATTTAGAAAGGAAGGAAATTGAATGAAAGATATTTCACTAGCTTTGTTCTAATCCGTTCTGGTTTAGCAAAAATGGCAGGATTAATAATGCAAGAGACGTGGGGAACATTAGTTGAAGGATTAGGTGGAATAATGAAGCCTTTTGACTCCTTTTCAGAGTCAGCTTTGCATTGATTGGAATAAAATATTCAAAAGTATTATAATGGATGTACTTTCCCCTGTGATTGGTTTGTTGTGCCACTTATTTTTGGATTCATGTGATTAAGTGGGCTAATCACTAGCTGAAGTGGAATTAAAAAATTGTTCAGTGTTGAATGATTTGCAGAGGTCGGTATGGCGTGAGGGCGGTATTGAGTGTGAAGGGCGGTGTTGAGTGTGAAGGGCGTTGTTGAGTGTGAAGGGCGGTGTTGAGTGTGAAGGGCGGTGTTGAGTGTTTCTTAAGAAATATCCATGTCCTAAAAGACGTTCACGTTACTCCGCCAAGGCATTTGACCTCGTCAATGCTTATTACTCCGCCAAGGCATTAGTTGACATCCGATCTTCTTTAAAGTCTTGAAGTCGTCCTAACCTTGGAGGTCAGAACGGATCAGAAGTGTTCCTTCCGATCTCACTCAGCTGACTCCTCTTCCTTCATCCTTTCACTCGGTCAAGTTTTAGTCCGACTGGAACTCTACCAGTCGTGTGAAGAAAAAGGAAAACTGAGTCCCCTCGGTAAATCTCCTGAAACCGACTCCAATCACTCAGTTTTTCATTGCCAAAACCGACTCAACATCAGGTCAGTCATCACTCGGTGATCCACCTCCAAACCGAGTCACCTCAATCAATCTATCACTCAGTAAACTTAATACAACATTGACCATCACTCACTCAAACTTCCACTCGGTAT
The DNA here is from genome assembly GCA_037962975.1 of Clitoria ternatea. Lineage (NCBI taxonomy): Eukaryota > Viridiplantae > Streptophyta > Magnoliopsida > Fabales > Fabaceae > Clitoria > Clitoria ternatea. The sequence continues at coordinate 268,294,215 of CM075672.1, forward strand.
CTTTGCCTATTCTCACTCGGAAAATACCATAGCCTTACTCGGATTCACTCGGCTAATCATCACTTAGTCAAGATCAAACCAACTTCTTCAACTACGTTTCACTCAGAGTCCATCATGTCCATTGCTACTCGGAAATATATTTTCCTCTGTACTCCACTCGGAAATGAAAATTCTCAGCGAGTTTTCACTCGAAACTGCAATGTCTGACTATGAGTGACTCGGAAACGAGTCATTCAGAAGTATTTGACTCAGAAATAAGTCTCTCTAATTAATTTAACTTGGCAGTGAGTCACCCCAAGATGTGTCACTCGGATTCTCTCACCCAGAAGTGGTTCTATCAGTTCCACTTCACACATAAGTGTCTCGGGTGCAGGAATTTCACTCGGAATAAACTCACTCGGCCATATTCCACTCGGAAAGCACAACCTTCACTCAGAATTTCTCTTAGTCACTCGGAATTTTCCTTCTTCACTCAGAATTTTCATTCTTCACTCGGACAGATCCCCTTTTTCACTCGGAAATTCGTTTCTAAGGCATATTTTACCCGGAAAATGGATCTTATCAATACAGGTCTATGTAATTTCTATAATTATACCCAAAAATGGAATTTTTTTTTGAGTATTATAAACCATCCATAGAGCGTTTTATTCATTGATCAATACTTACAGGCCTTCCATGCTTCATAAATTACATAATTGAACTACTATTAAAGCAGGATGTTACAATCAGGGCCCACCAAGTCCTCCACACATCATATCACATTATTGGGTACCAAGGACCTATAGGTCTTACACATAAATATAGATCCATATCATTCATCATTCATATCTCATGATAATAGGACTTGGCTCTATAAGATCATAGTTACACTCCATCTTTAGTCGAAGTACATTAGGCTTGCCACGAACTGTCCGACATTGGGCGTGAATCCAAGCCATTAGATGCCCAACCCAATTGTACTCCCAAAATCCTACCCAAGGATCGAACGCGAATGTTCTCCAGCATACCTCGGTGTATGCTCTAGTTTTCAAAAAGAATCATTCTCATGATGAAACATGTATGTTTCCTGCCTCATGATCTCAAGTTGTTAAGTCCCACCTATTTTTTAGATGTTTCTAGATTATTTTTATTTTTATTTAGAAAATATATTAGTTATCGTTTTGATTGAAATAATGTTTAGTTTAGAGAGTAAATAATGTGTTTCTATTTTATCACGATGACCGAAACGATGGTAGTTTGAAAAAGGTGTTTAATGTAAGAAAGAAAAAGGGTACTTGATACTTGATCGTTACCGAAATAATAATAATACTAGTACCGAGAATAATAATAATAATAATAATAATAATAACAACAACAACAACAACAACAATAGCAATAATAATAATAAGGCGGCATAGCCGACCATTGTAATGTAGATAGGCAAAAAAGAAATAGGAGAAACATTTACAGATAATAAGGCGGTAAAGTCGACCATTATATTTAGTAGTATAAATATCATATATTCAATAAAGGAAATACTGAGACTAAGGCAACAAATCCAGCCATTATATTTAATAATATAAATAACAAAAGTTAACTAAAAGAGAAATACTAAGAGCGACGACAGAGCCGACCATTATGCTCAATAAAATAAGTAGCAGGAATTAAATAAAAGAATAATGTTAAGAGTGGCGATAGAGCCAACCATTATACTTAATCATATAAGTAACAAAAATTAAATAAAGGGAAATGTTAAGAGCGGCGGTAGAGCCAACCATTATACTCAATAATAAATAATATCAATAATAATATATTGTCGCGACCGGGATCGCGGCGGCACGGCCGACCCTCAAAACGATTTTTGTTCGAAAAGAAAAAAAACAGGGAGTCGCCACCAATATTTTTTAGGATAAAATACTGGGAAAACCTTTTGTTAAAGCACTGGTTATAAAAATGAAATTCCATGTTCGGGAGTCTAATTACAGGTGAGGAAGGTATTAGCACCTCACAACTGTCCGTTATAAAAACGGTTACCTCAATATGATAGCGCGCATTATAATTAACCCAATAATTATTTTAACTTCTTCATGAAAAGAAAATATACGGGATGACAAAATATACAAAAATAAACAAAAATAAACACGGAATATTTACATGAGATTAACAGGACGTCTCGTCCAAATTAATCTCGCTCCACCATTAAAAAATAAAAAAAATAAAAAATAAAATTAACAGGACGTCTTGTCCAAATTAATCTTGTTCCTCCTTTTTAAGAAAATAATAATAATAATAATAATAATAATAATAATAATAATAATAATAATAATAATAATTACAATTTTTAGGCTAGTCCAAATAAAATATGTGAAGCACTCATTTTTATTAATATTTATCAATCAATGGAAATTAATTGATAATTAAAAAAGGAACAGTCATCAAACAGCAATTAATTTTACAGAAAGTAAATAAATACAAGCATTAAAAATGAGAGTGAGACCGGTGTGGTGAGAAAGAAGCTGGATGGTGTGTAAAGATTGAGGGGAGCTGAAAGTATGGAGAGGATTTTAGGAGCAGGATGATCGGTAGAGGATTTGAAGGGGCTGGCGTTATTTTGAAGGTAGAGGGACGGTGTTGGTGTTGTGAAGGGAGAGGGAGGATGGTATGGAGTTTAGGAAGGGCTGTACGGTTATGTTGGTGTGAGGGGGGAAGGGACGGTGTTGGTTTGAGGAGGAAAGGACGGTGTGGATGAGGTGAAGGACGGATGGGAGAGTAGGAGTGAGGACGGTGTGGAGAGGAAGAGTGAGGACGGATGGAGAGGAAGAGTGAGGACGGATGGAGTGGATTTAAGGGAGGTCGGATGGAGCAGATTTAAGAGAGGTCGGATGGTGTGTGAGTTTGAGGAAGAATGAGGACGGTGTGTGGGTGAGGAAGAATAAGGACGGTTTGGAGGGGGCTGTACGGTGTGGTGAGGATTTGGAGAAGGAAGTGAGGACGGTTGGGAGAGGAGAAGGAGGTTGGTATGGGATTTGAAGGAGGTCGGTTGGTGTGGGATTTGAAGGAGGTGGACAGTGTGGTGTGAAGAGGTGCTGGACCGAGTGAAGGAATGGTTGGTATGGGAGAGAGGAGAAGGAGAATGGATGGTACTGTGAAAGAAGAGAGGGCTGTTAGAGAAAGTGAGGGTATCTCTTCTCTCTAAAATGCTTCAGAGTCTTCTCTAAAAATGAAGGCTTCCTTCCTCCCCTCAAAATGAAAGCTTCTTTTTCTTCTTTTTTTTTCTTCTCTTTCGTTGGGGTACTTATAGGAGTCCCCAAGTGTGCATGATTGATTGGACAGCCTGGCTCTTGACAACCGAATGGAGGCTGGTGGGAATTTTTTATTATTTCTTCCTTTGTCTTGTTGTCAGCCGCCCTTTGAAATTCAAGCATCCACTTGAATGGTGCTTTGAGGAAACAGCCTGGACATCGACGATTAGGGAGAATGGCAACTGATGGGACTTTTTTAATATTTTCCTCCTTCATCTGGTAGTGAGCCGCCCCCCTTAATTCAAGCATCCACTTGGATAGTGGAAATCCAAGTCAGTAAGGGTAATCGGTGGAAATATGGGTCGGATTTCACCTTCTCTCCAGAATCCGAGTGGAAAAAGGTGCCTTTTGTGCACAAGACCGAGTGAAAAAGGTGCCTTTTGTACACAAGACCGAGTGAAAAAGATGCCTTTCATACACAAGACCGAGTGAAAGCCTTGCTCGGTGTTGCTTTGCTGGTCGGTATGGGGTTGCTGCGAAGAGCTGGACGAGCAAAGCATTTCTGATGGAACACTCAATCGGAACCGAGTGGAAAGTGACTCGGAACTGACTCAAGAGGATTTGGAACCGCCTGAAGAATGGGTCGGAACCGCTGAAAGGTGACTCAGAAATGGTTGAAGGGGACTCGGAAGCTGACTGAAGAGTGGCTCACTCGATACCGACTCCCATTCACGCTTGAGCGTGATAATTTTATAACGTGGTCACGCTTGAGCGTGTTAAGCTCGCTTGGGTGAGCATATTTCGGTAGCTAACATTATGCCTCTCGCTTGAGCGAGACTCCCTCGCTTAAGCGAGATTATGGCCTCCAAAGTTCTCGCTTGAGCGTAACCAGAGTCGCTTGAGCGAAAGACCTTTGTTTAATCAGAATTTCTTCACTCGGTGTTACATTGTCCAGAAATGGTATTGCTTGAAGCATTCAATCGGAACATAAACAAGTTCCGAGTCAAAGCACCTCCGATTGCCTCACTGATTGAAACATTCATTCAGAATTGTCTCAAAAGTGACTCACTCGGAGATCATTTTCTCAGAGCTGCTTCTACCTGAAGCTTCATTCTGCCCTTCTGCTTGGATCACTCGGTATCTCAGAAATATTTTGCTCGGTTGCTGGCAGATCAAAACCATTCTTTCTTTAACTTCCCATTGATTCAGTCGTGAAGTAAGTTTCATCCGGAAACTCATCACACGGATTGAATCACATTGATTTACTCAGAATGTTGTCAACCAGTTTGGAAATAAGCTTCAACCCACTCGGATTCACAACGGGGAGTCATCCTTGTTTTTATCAGAACGACTCGGACATATTCACTCAGGAGTTGGCTTCATACTTTAATCATGATGTGCTCGGATGTTGGGATTGTTTCACTCGGAGTCATCCTTTACACTTCAATCAGGATTGAGAAATTGAGAATCTGACTACTCGGAGCTGGTCTTCTTTCCTCTCAGAACTTGTAACAAAGCTTCAATCTTCCGAGTGTATTTACTCGGATATATTCACTCGGAATCCGGCTTTACCTTCGAATCATAAGAGTTTCATTCGACAATTAACCCTCGGATATGCTCACTCGGGACTCATCCTGTTCATTTCAATCAGAAAAGCTTCTCTCAGCCTGTTCATTTCACTTGGAGTCGGTCTTCCCTCCACTCAGAATTTGGGACTCAGCTTCATTATTCCTTCGGGTGCCATCACTCGGATTCAGCCTTGTTTTCCAGTTGGAGCCTTGCATTGCTGGGAAAATGCAACTCTCTGCACAACCCACTCAGAGTTCAGAACGTTTCTTCATTTGAGAGGTAACTCGTGACTTTTCGCTCAGAAACTCCTACTCGGAAATGATCATTCCGAGTCATATTACTCGGAAATGATTATCCAGAGCCTTTTCTCATTCGGAAATATGTCCCACACTTGGAGCCCACTCGGAGACTTGTCATTCGGAGACATCCCAATCAGAATTTCACTCGGAAACGGCTGACTCAGATATCTCACTCGGTAACAGCCATTTTTCACTCGGAAATAGCCATTTTTACTCCGAAATTATCATTTTTCACTCAGAAATTATCATTCTGAGTCATTCTACTCGGCAGATCATTCAGAGATGAAGTCCAGTCCTCTCAGAATTCTTTTCCACTTGGATCGGACCGAAAGAGGTGTTCACATATATATTAATGATATTAATAAAAATAGTAACAATAATAATAGTAGTAGTAATAATATGTTTCTTGATTTTATTTTCTTAGGTATTGGTGCTAACATGTTGAGGACGAATATGATGAAATGAATAATAATCAATACTTCCAAATGTAATTATTCCAGATGCTTAAACAGAACATGAAATATAATAAGAGCCACGTTTGTATCCCAATTCATCACGCTTTTTGAGACTTATTTACTGGAATCCACACACACACACCCATGGTTCTTAATATTTTCATAATTCAATACTCAACATATCCATTTAGTCATTACGGTTAGTAACAATCAACACAACCATCTAATCACATACACGATAATACAATATTAATAAAAATTGAAGTAACTTAAAATAACAACTCTTGAACCTGCCCTTGGAAAGGTAAGGACCAATGGGTACCTTAGCCTTTCTAAACATGCGGTGCACCCCTAGGTACCTGAGAATATACCCTCTTACCTAAGGTGTCGTATTTTCCTTATACTAAAAGAAAGGGCAGTAATTCAACTTTCAAACTGTAGCTCAGATTGACGATCCGTGTTTACCGTTAGACTCTACATGATGATTAGAGCTTGAATCTAGTGACATGCAAATGATCGAATGGAGGGAGAGGGTGGTGGCTGCCCACAGTGGTGGAGGGTGGCTAGAGGCGATGATAATTGAAACTGTTCGGTGGAAATGAAAGAAAATGAAGATCAGATGTCGTCCGAAGAAAGAACGATGAAAATGAAGGTCCTGGAGGTCATGGGTGGTGGTTGTGGCAGTGTGTGGGTTTGATGGTTTAGAGGAAGATAATTATGTTTTGAGGTGGTGGAAGTGGTGGGGGGAGAAGAATAGAGGAGTTTTATGGTGGTCAGAGGTGGTTTCAAAGAAGAAATGAGGTGATTTGGGAGGTGGTGGTTGGCGTTAATGGAGGAGAGGAAGGGAGAGGGGCTGCGTGAGGAAGGAGATAAGTCATGGAGGTGCAACTTGTTAGAGAAGGGTGATGTTCTATTTATAGCTACGATACATGGTACCGAATGGTACCCTAGTTACGATTTTTAATGCTTAACTTGAAAAAAATATGACTTATAGCTATGGTTTGAATCTTAAAAAGTACCCAACATGAAAGTTGTAGATATCATTTTTCTCTTTAAAAGGGTACATGGTACTAAAAAATATGACACCTGTAATAAGAGCTATGTCTGAAATAAGGAAACGTGCTTCCCGAGCTCCAAAAGTTTTAACTTGAAAAGACAAGTCAACCACGAAAAATCCTTTGAGAATCAGCTTTTGGGCTCTTTATGAAAGTTGTAGACTTTTTTGATACAAAATCATAAAAAACAATAACAAAGTGGTTTGGACATCGTATGAGAGAGATATTCATGATTTTTCATAGTTGGGTAGGTGAGTAATGAAAATCACTTTTCCCTAAAAAAGCTTGGCTTTTCGGGGACAATCGAGCAGGAAATAGCTTTCAGGTTCCACACGAGAATTGTTGAGGGGTTCAATATGAGAGCAAAAAAATTACAACGAACTGATTCTAAGCTCGTATGAGAAGGTTATGATTTTTCTCATAAATTAATTTTATTTAACGTGATTAAATAATGAGTTTTCGAAGTAAGAATTATTGGTTCTTTAAGTTGGTGGTGATAGGTCACGATCGAAGCTTAAGACTAGAAATAGAGGTTGTTAGGTTTTTCATAACGAAGAAACCAAGACGAAAATTGTTTGATTTTGATATCGTATGAAAAAATTAGGCTTAATACACTAAAAGTGTTTGAGCCGAACTTAGGGGTTCCGATTTTACTATTTTCCAAGAAACGAAGTTTATGAGGTCCGAATTAAAGTTTAGGTTTGATTTGTCAAAATGATTCATTAGAGACTGTCTGTGCTAGAATCAGCACCCCAAAGTGCATAAACAAATAATCAAGGGTCTCTTTTCATTATAAAATAGGTGTGCAGGAAGTGACCTGATTCTTCCTCGTCTTATGTGAACGATGGTACTAGCACTAGTGGAAAAAAGGCTTTTTACACCGGTCCTTTTTGACTTTTTACACTAGTTTTAGGACCGGTGTAGATGAAACCAGTGAGAAAAATAGGAACTTTTTACATCGATTTTAGGACCGGTGAGAAAAATAGATTTTACATTGGACCTTGGAATAACGACCGGTGTAAAATATAATATTTACACCGATCCTGTTGGTTACAACCGGTGTAAATATTATATTTTACACCGGTCCTTTTTGAGACGCCCGGTAAAAAAAATAATATTTACACCGGTCCTGTTTGAGACGCCCGGTACAAAAAAGTAGCCTTTTTAACACCGGTTGGTTAGTACAACCGGTGTAAAAAGTTTTTTTTTAACTTTTCATTTTTTTCCTTTATTTCAATCATGGTCACTTTCAATTTTTAAATTTAATCTCCAACTTCCCACCCTATCATCCTGGTTACTTTCCAATAAAACAAGTGCATGAAAACTTAACCATCACAACAAAAAACTACCATCAAATCGCTAATATGTTATTTTTAAACTATATATTAAATTTTTGTTACATATGCATAATGCCACATCAATTACAAAGAAAGATACCATAGAGTAACACTAATAATAGGTAATAATCTTAGAGAAACACATGTATATAACATTATAATGCAATATCATGTTTAAACATTTGCTATGGGGCCTAAGTTGGTGACTCCATGGTCATTATAGCTTCTAATCTTGGCTCTTTGGCCTGGAATTTATGACCAACATAGATAAACTTGACTTGTCTCATCTTCCTTCTCCAAGGCTGGTGCTAGTAAGATCACTGCATCAAATTGAGAACAAAAACAACAAATTCAGGAACACATTCATAGAATTATCATAAGAGGTAGTAATTATGTTTCAAGTTCTTGTTTTTACCACCAACAAAACAGCATAGAAAAGAGCTCTAGGGAGTGTTCTGCCAGGATTAAATAAAGCAAATAGAGATATATTAAATATTAAATAAAGCACCAAGGATACTTAACCCAAGCATACACAGCAAGGAGCAAACAGATTATACCATAGAGTATTACATGTTGTCAACACACTATTTCATGTACTTTGTTTATTTAATGCGTGGAGCTGAGTAGCATTTTCCATGTACATCAAATATGTTGTTATATTGTGCTGCAGCCATAGAATATGCAATGATGTGTATCTATTTCACAATGATTGGTTAAGAATATGTTAACCAATTGGTATGCCTCTAGATATATGTAAAGAAAATTAACGTTCAGACAGGTTGTTAGAAAAACAATTATGGACATATATTAATAAACAAATCTCTAAGACAACAAAGAAATTGAAAAACATTCTGTTCCGTGAGGATGTTATATAATAATTAATCATTATGAAATAATGGGTGGAAGTTGAAGCACATGCACAAACAGAATTAGCAAATGAAGCAAGTTATTCTTAATCCAAATTTGAATGACAAGTACAACATGCAGAGTGTCACGACCTGGATCGCGGCGGGAGGCCGACCGTAAAAAGAAAATTAGGTTTCCCGAGTTTCCTCCGAAAACCGTGGAGTCGCCACTAATGTTTTTAAGGTAAAACAGCAGAAAAAACCTTAACGTGAAGGTACTGGTCATAAATTAAGATTTTAAGTTCGGGAGTCTAATTACAGGTGGGGAAGGTATTAGCACCCCACACTGTCCGTTTTAAACGGTTACCCTAAATTGTTTAAGTTTGAATAATCCTACTAATTTATAATTTAAACCTCTTAGAGATGCCTCATGGATTTGTGGTTGATTTAATGATTTTTAAAATTATAAACTTTATGATTAACAGGACGTCTCGTCCAAATTAATCGAGTTATCGTTAAAAGCGTGATGATTTTATTTTTACTAGTAAAAAGGATATATATTTTTTTAAAATTTGGGCCCGACAGGAATAATTGTTCCCGCTCCTACGTATTCCCCAAGCGTTAGGGGAAATCAGGGTTACGTAGTTCTTTGTGTTATTTTAGAAAATTTGAAGTAGATAAAAAAATGTCTGAGATTAAAAGATATTAATCAATAGGACGTCTCGTCCAAATTGATTTCAAGTGGTATATTATTTTTAGAAAAAAAGGAACCTTGGGTTTTATTGATTTTTATTATATTTTTAGAGATAAACTTAATAGTTTAGATTGATTTAAGAATGAAAGGTTTATTTTGAAGACCTAGATTAACAGGACGTCTCGTCCAAAGAATCTATAAAGATATTTTGATTTTTGTTATATTATCGAAATTATTAAAATGTTTTATGATTTATATTATTTTAGAAAATTTAACATAGATTGACAGGACGTCTCGTCCAAAAATCTATAAAGACCTTAATTTTGTTATCAAAAATATTTTTTAAGGTCTACGTTAATTTGGAGACTATTAAAGGCTTATTTTTATTTGAAAACTTAAGCCTACAGGACGTTTGACCAAATTGATCCCTAATATAAACATATTAAATTTGTTACCTATTGAAATTTAAAAAGTATTCTATGATCTAACAATTAAAATATAAGTTAATAAGACGTTTTGTCTAGATTAACCCTAGCATAAAGATTTTAATTTAGTTACCTGCTAATATCAACTTTATTTTCTATCTTAGTAACTAATATTAACAGATACCTATAAGGAAAGACTTCATACATTTAATCATGTCTATTGTAATCCTTTAGAGAATAAGAATCATAGATAATCACAACAAGACACAAAAGAAAGTACCTGGAGTTATTCTTTTACGCGAGTTTGTTTCTTTTCTGTTCAGTTGGCTATTGCGAGTATTTATTTGTGCCTTGCGTTAATTCTTCGTTTGTTGAATCCTCCAACGTGAATAATTTAACTCCTTCTCCTCTGTGGTGGCTCATGTGAACGTATATACTTTCCTCTCAATGGCAATTGGATTTTTTTCCAATGAATCCTTTTAGCGTCAAAGTGCCCCTTTTCTCGAATTGCGTGAATCTCTTTTTCCTCTGATGGCTTGCGTGAATCCTTTATATACATGTTCAATTTATCTCCAATACCCCTTTTTAGCTTATCCAAATCTGATTTCTTTTTTTTATTATTTTATAATATAAAATTCAATGTTTTCCTTATCTTTTACGTGAATGCAGCGTGCTAATATATTTGATTTAACAATCTTCTTTTATAATATATATATAGTTTAAAAATTGATTTCAACTTTATAACAACCTTATCTCATTTTATTTGAAAGCTTTATCTCTTTCTGTTAAAATTTATCCCTTCTTTCTCTAATCTTCTAGAATCTTATCCCTTATGAATTTTAAATTTTTAAACCTCCTTCTTGAATTTTGAAAATCTCTAAGTTTAGGAGTTCAAAAATTTATAATCTTGATAAGGATTTAAAATTTAAAATTCAAAATCCGGATCAATAATTTGAAATTCAAACAAGCCCATAGGTTCACTTTTTTTCTAAAAAGAAATTTTTTATTTTTTGCTACTTTTATTATTTATTGACAATTTTAAATGGGCCCGGATAAAATTGGGTAGCAACAGCTTGCCCCTCTTTACTTTTCTCTTACTGCGTTGCAGTAATAGATAAGTAAAGACAGTGCGAAAACAATTTTGTCCAGGGCGCCAACGACGAAGAAATTAAAATGGTGCCTCACTCGGCGACTGGAAATTTAAATGATGCCATGCTCGGCGACTCGGAAAAAAGAGTGCCTCGTTCGGCAACTGTAAGAATAAAATGATGCTCCGCTCGACAATTAAAATGGTGCCCCGCTCGGCAACTGAAAAGTAACATGGTGCCCCGCTCGGCGAATGAAAATTTAAATGATGCCATGTTTGGCGACAGAAAAAGTAAAATGGTGCCCCGCTCGGCTACTGGAAAGTAAAATTGTGCCTTGTTCGGCAACTGGAAAATAAAATGGTGCCCCGCTCGGCAACTAAAGTTTAAATGATGCCATGTTTGGCGACAAAAAAGTAAAATGGTGCCCCGCTCGGCTATTGGAAATTAAAAGAGTGCCCCGCTCGGCGACTGGAAGTTTAAAAGATGCCATGTTTGGCTCTAGGAAAATAAAATGATGCCCCGCTCGGCAATTGAAATGGTGCCCCGTTCGGCGATTGAAAAGTAAAATGGTGCCATGTTTGGCGGTAAGAAAGTAAAATTGTGCCTTGTTCGGTGATTGGAAATTTAAAAGATGCCATGTTCGGCTCCAGGAAAGTAAAATAATGCTCCGCTCGGCAATTGAAATGGTGCCCCGCTTGGGAACTGAAAAGTAAAATGGTGCCCCGCTCGGCGACTGAAAAGTAAAATGGTGCCCCGCTCGGCTACTGGGAAGTAAAATTGTGCCTTGTTCGGCTACTGGAAAGTAAAATTGTGCCTCGTTCGGCGATTAGAAAGTAAAATGGTGCCATGCTTGGCGAAAGGAAAGTAAAATGGTGCCCTGCTTGGTTACTGGAAATTAAAAGAGTGCCCCGCTCGGCGACTGTAAATTTAAAAGATGCCATGTTCGGCTCCAGGAAAGTAAAATGATGCCCTGTTTGGCAACTAGAAATTAAAAGAGTGCCCCGCTCGGCGACTAGAAATTTAAAAGATGCCATGTTCGGCGACAAGAAAGTAAAATGGTGCCCCGCTCGGCGACTAGAAATTAAAAGAGTGCCCCGCTCGGCAACTAGAATTTTAAAAGATGCCATGTTCGGCTCTAGGAAAATAAAATGATGCCCCGCTCGGCAATTGAAATGGTGCCTTGCTTGGCAACTGAAAAGTAAAACAGTGCCCCGCTCGGCGACTGAAAATTTAAATGATGCCATGTTTGGCGATTGGAAATTAAAATCGAGTTTGAAATCCGGGGAGAAACCTTTAGAGCTGCAATCTTTACAGATTTTTGGTTTATACTCATAGGTGAAATGGATGAACAAGGTGATTTTCTCTCTTGAGCATGTATTCAGCGCAGTCCTTGTGATGCTTGTCTGAGGTGCTATCAAATAATAGGAGCCTCTCACTCCCATGATTTTTCTTTTTTATGAAAATAATTGTCGTTGCCTTGTTTTATTTTGTTAAAACACACGTTTTGTCATATTAATGAAACTCATGTATAAATGCGTATTGAAAAAGGTGGCACATTTATTTATGTAGGTTGATCAAGTACTGGAAAAGACAAAGGGAAATCAGATGCAAAAAGAAACAAATGTAGGTAAAGAGTTTGATAATAGGGGATGTAATGGGGTTTGCAGATCTTCCAGTGAATCCTTGAGAACAGTAAGAATCTTGATCATGTATCAGACGACAAGTTTATCCTTCAATCTTGCTTCTGAGAAAGTAATTCTATTATGGTCCTTGCCCTTGTACCTTAGTTTAGTTCTGCTCTGCCTGGATGGGGGATATTCAATTACTTTGCCAAAATTTTGACCTTAATTTTTGCTTGAGCCGCCCTTTCAGGTTTTCGACTCACCAGGTCGCTCTAATTTTTGCCTAGGCCGCCCTTTCAGGTTTTCAGCCTAACGAGCATGATTTTTTTGTTTTTTGTTTTGTTTGTTTGTTTGTTTTTTTTTTTGTTTTTTTTTGTTTTTTTTGTTTTTTTTTTAGGCAAAGTATCTTTTGACTGCGTCTGAATTTATAGGCATCGGTAGGTCATCTCCATCCATGTTGGTCAATACCAAAGCTCCACCAGAAAAAGCTCTTTTTACCACATATGGTCCCTCGTAATTAGGTGTCCATTTTCCTCTGTGATCCTTGTGGATTGGCAGAATTTTCTTGAGAACTAGATCCCCTTCTTGAAATTGCCGAGGTCGTACCTTTTTTTCATAAGCCTTTTTCATACGCTTCTGATATAACCGTCCGTGAGATAAGGCAGTTAACCTCTTCCCATCTATTAGGTTCAGTTGGTCATGTCGAACCTGAACCTACTCAGCTTCTTCCAATTTGGCCTCCATGATTACCCTTAAAGATGGGATTTCGACTTCAATAGGTATGACTGCTTCCATGCCATATACCAAAGAGAACGGGGTTGCCCCTGTCGAAGTTCGAACCGAAGTGCAATACCCATGTAAAGCAAAAGGGAGCATCTCACTCCAATCTTTGTAGGTCACAACCATTTTCTGTACTATCTTCTTGATGTTTTTATTTGCTGCTTCAACTGCTCCATTCATCTTTGGCCGGTACGGGGAGGAGTTATGATGATGGATTTTGAAATTCTCACACAATTCCTTCATCATTTTGTTATTTAGGTTTGTGCCGTTATCAGTAATGATCTGACTTGGCAAGCCATATCGACATATTAGCTCCTTTTTGACAAATTTAACCACAACATTTTTCGTCACATTGGCATAGGACGCTGCCTCGACCCATTTAGTGAAATAGTCAATAGCGACCAAGATAAAGCGATGGCCATTTGAGGCTTTTGGCTCGATGGGCCCAATGACGTCCATACCCCACATCGAGAAGGGCCATGGAGATGATAAAACATTTAGGGATGAGGGGGGTGCATGAATTCGGTCAGCGTAGGTTTGACATTTATGGCATTTCCGAACATATTCAAAACAGTCAGGTTCCATAGTTGTCCAGTAATACCCAGCTCTTAGGATCTTTCTTGCCATGGCATGGCCATTGGCATGAGTTCCGAAGGATCCTTCGTGAATATCAACCATGATCCCTTTTGCCTCATTCACATCTACACATCGAAGAAGTACGGAGTCATGATTCCTTTTGTAAAGCACATCGCCATTTAGAAAGAAACCCATAGAAAGTCGTCGTAGGGTTCTTTTGTCATTTTCTGTAGCTTCCCGAGGGTACTCCCGACTTTTGATGTAGTTTTTGATATCATGATACCAAGGCTTCCCATCTGTCTCCTCATCTATTGATTGGCAGTACGCAGGTTGGCCATGGTTGCCTATCTCAATGAGGGGCATGTCACTATCATTGCTTATTTTAAACATCGATGCCAGGGTTGCCAAAGCATCGGCTATTTGATTATCATCACGAGGAATATGGTGAAAAGAGATCTTGTCAAACCCCTTGATTAATTCTTTGATGTGAGTATAATAAGGAATTAACTTGGTATCCCTAGTCTCCCACTCATCTTTTAATTGATGAATAACCAATGCAGAATCCCCATAAACTTCCAGCAACCTTACTTTCGTATCTAAAGCTACTTGGATCCCCATAGCGCATGCTTCATATTCAGCGATGTTATTGGTGCAGTCAAAGCATAACCTGGCACAAATAAGGATAATCTTTTTATCTGGAGAAATCAGAACTGCCCCTATTCCATGCCCCAGTGCATTAGATGCTCCGTCAAATCTTAAAATCCATTTGTTTCCCTGGGTTTCCTCTTCATTAATCAAGGTCATGATGTCCTCATCAGGAAACTCAGATTGTAAGGGTTGATAGTCATGCACAGGTTGGTGCGCCAAATAATCTGCTAGAGCACTTCCTTTTATGGCTTTCTGGGTGACATATATTATGTCATATTCAGTCAACAGAACTTTCCAACGAGCAATCCTCCCGGTCAAGGCGGGTTTTTCAAAGATGTATTTGACTGGATCCATTTTGGATACAAGCCAAGTAGTATGAAACAACATGTATTGTCTTAAACGTCGAGCGGCCCATACCAATGCACAACAAGTACGCTCTAACGTGGAATATTTTGACTCGCATTCTGTGAACCTCTTGCTTAAATAATAAATAGCATGCTCTTTTTTTCCTGTCTCATCATGCTGCCCTAGTACGCAGCCTATGGATTTATCCAACACCGTCAAGTAAAGAATGAGAGGCCTCTTAGGGGTCGGAGGTATCAGGATAGGTGGTTTCTGTAAGTATTGTTTTATCTTGTCAAAGGCTAGTTGACAATCTTCGTTCCATTGTCCTGGTTGATTCTTGCGGAGTAGCTTGAAAATAGGCTCGCAAGTTGCCGTTAGTTGCGAAATGAATCGAGCGATATAATTTAACCTTCCTAAGAATCCCCGGACCTCCTTTTCTGTACTGGGTGGAGGCATTTCAAGAATTGCTTTGACTTTATCAGGATCAACTTCTATTCCTTTTTTACTCACCACAAATCCTAGTAATTTGCCAGATCTCGCACCAAAAGTGCACTTAGCCGGATTTAGCTTGAGTCTAAACTTTCTCAGTCGCTCAAAAAGCTTTCTTAAGTCACGAACGTGCCCTTCCTCACTTCGGGATTTAGCAATGATGTCATCTACATAGACTTCTATCTCTTTATGCATCATGTCATGAAACAGGGTCACCATTGCTCTCTGATAAGTTGCCCCAGCATTTTTTAAACCAAAGGACATCACTTTATAGCAAAAGGTTCCCCACAGGGTGACAAAGGTGGTTTTCTCCATGTCCTCAGGTGCCATTTTAATTTGGTTATACCCAGAGAAATCATCCATGAATGAGAAGATGGAATTCTGAGCCGTATTATCGACTAGGACATCAATCTGTGGCAAGGGAAAATCATCCTTGGGACTGGCTCTATTCAGGTCTCGATAATCCACACACATCCGCACCTTTCCGTCTTTCTTTGGGACGGGGACAATATTGGCCACCCATTGAGGGTATTTTACAACAGCTAGAAATCCGGCATCGAATTGCTTCTTTACTTCATTCTTGATCTTTAAGAGCATCTCTGGCTTCATTCGGCGTAATTTCTGCTTAACCGGGAGACATTCAGGCTTTAAGGGTAGTTTATGTTCCACGATGTTGTTATCTAAACCAGGCATATCTTGGTAGGACCAAGCAAAGATATCCCGAAACTCTATCAATAACTTAATTAGTTCTCCCCGCTGTTCTTGGCTTAAAGAAGTGCCAATTTTAACCTCTTTTTTATCTTCTTTATTCCCCAGATTGATGACCTCAATCGCTTCCTGATAGGGTTGAATTTCTCTGGCTTCTTGTTCCAACATTCTTGTTAATTCGGGAGAGAGACCATAATCTTCCTCACTATCCTCATCAGCGTAATCAACCGGATACTCAAAATCCTGAAATGGGATCGCGTTCTTACTGCTTTCGATTGAATCTTTTTTAGGTCTGCATTTAGGTGAATAACAAAAATACTTGAATGAGGGAAAAGGGAAAGGGAGTTTGAGAAAGATGTAAAGAAAGAGATATTGAAATTCAAATATGCATTTATTAATGGAAATTTCAAAAACATGACAAAACTTGTTTTGCCCTTATTGTAAAAGTAAACCCCAAAGCCTTGGGCATAGCAATGGGGAAATTAAGTCATTAAGGCAATTACAAATTACTTTGAATCAAAAATTAAACTCGTGGGGAGTTCAATGGCCTCCCAGTTACAAAGTTTTGTGCCCGGTGAACAGAGGCGCACAAAGCTTGCATCATCATAAAAGTCGTCCTCAATAGCAGCCACTTGATCTGGATATATTACGCCTGCACTCTGAAAACTCTGATAAAGGTCACAGATAGGGATTCTTTTGATGTGAGGTTCACGGCCTTCCAGGCGAGCTTTCCTTCTCTCCTTCTTCTCATCTATAACCCTCTTTTTATCGGCTTCAGAGGGTCTGTATCCCAAGCCAAATCCGCCCTTATTTTCTAGTAATTGTACCACTTCCAATTTTCCTTTTAGTCCATGTCCCAAACCTTTCCCGAGTTGATACCCATTTCGCAACATCATTTTTGCTATCATCAAGGACGCATTTGACATATGAGCTTTCATCATTGACGCTCCTTCCCCTATGTAAGAAGCATTGGCGATTTCTAGTGCTTGAAAGGATGTCTCAAGAGCTTCTTCCGCTGCTTCGATGTAAGGAGTGGATGAAGGTTTGCTAACCAAGAAATCTTCCTCTCCTGAAACAATTACTAGCTTGTTACCTATGATGAACTTCAGCTTTTGATGTAATGTGGATGGGACCACTCCAGCAGAATGGATCCACGGTCGACCCAATAAACAACTATACGCCGGTACGATATCCATGACTTGAAAAAGAACTGCAAAAGTACACGGGCCTACTTGGATAGGAATCTCAATTTCCCTCATTACCTCTCTTCGAGTCCCATCAAAGGCTCGCACTATCATGGTACTTGGTTTCATATGGGTCCCGTCAAAAGGTAATTTGGCAAGCGTAGATTTGGGCATAACATTAAGAGATGACCCATTATCCACGAGCACTTTTGCCAGAATATAGTCTTGGCATTTGACTGAGATATGGAGGGCTTTGTTGTGCCCCATTCCCTCTGCTGGTATCTCATCATCGGTGAAAGTTAGATAGTTATCAGCGACAATGTGCCCCACTATCCCTTGGAATTTGTTAACAGAAATGTCACGGGTAACATGGGCTTCATTCAAAACTTTCATAAGTGTTTTCCTATGAGGTTCTGAATTAAGCAATAATGACAAAAGAGAAATTTTTACAGGTGTACGATTCAACTGGTTTACCACTTGGTATTCACTTTGACAAATGAATTTTAGAAATTCGTGGGCTTCTTCATTAGATACAGTACTTTTAACCTCCTCAGTCTCTTTTTCATCAACTTTAGCTTTTCCACTATTAGTGTTTCTGATAGCGGACCTAGGGTCTTTTCTTAACTCTGGCGGAGTAAAAATTCTGCCGCTTCGGGTAACTCCTCCTATTCCAGATATGTTTATTACATCAGAGGAGGATGGTCCATTTGCTTTAGAGCTTTTGGAAATTACATTCATATCATATTTCCATGGCACAACGTGAGAGTCCTTGAATGAAAAAGGAGTAGGTGCTTCGATAGTTACTGTTTGAGGCGTTGGAGTATTGGTTGGTGCAGAGCTCTTGGTGTAGTAAATCACTAACGGTACAGGAGCTGGAACCTTTGATTGCCCTTGGATCATATTTACGCCATTGGTATGGCGCTTATAGATTTGTACGAAACGACTATCCATCAACCTTTGAAGGGTTTCATGAAAACTAAGGTCCCAAGACGCCTCTAGCAATCCTGCCTTAATTAAATGACCATGAATTTCTTTCAATGGCGTTTTGATGTCACAGACGTTTTTCACATATTCTTCTGTTTCTTCTATGACATTAACCCCAGAATCTTCATGATTAGGCAAGGGATTTGTAGCCACATTCGGATTTCCTTCCCGAAAATTAAGCCACTTGGCTTTAATCAAGTCTTGCACTTTACGTTTCAAAGCCAAACAGTTTTCTGTTGAGTGCCCTGGTGCCCCAGCATGATAGTCACATTGAGCATTGGGATCATATCCTTTGGGATAAGGTGGTCCAAGAATTGTGGAAGGACAAGGCACCACAAGGGATTTTTGGATAAGGTGCGGTAACAGTTCAGTGTAACTCATAGGGATTGGGTCGAACTGAACATGATTGCGACCATCGTTTATCCTTCTCTGATTTTGATTAGGGTTTGGTGGTCGAGTCCATTGTTGCGGTGGTAGTACTGGCATGTGATGATGATTGTGTGGTGGTATGGGTAACTGATAACGAGGTGGTTGATTGGAAGGTTGAGAATGGTTATTGGCAGTAGTAGCTACTTGAGGGTATAACGTGGATTTATAGGGGTCATTCTGGGGGAGAAATGTAGGGTGGTGCGGTCTTTGAGGAAAGTTCCTTAAGTCATAGGTGACAGCATTAGCCCCACCTTCCTTTCTTTTTCCAGTTTGCACATGTTTTTTCATGGAAGGTTCCCCTGATGCAATTTGGGCAATTTTCCCTGTCCTTACCCCACTTTCCACTCTTTCTCCAATGGTAACCATGTCAGAGAAATTTGATGATACACTCCCAATCATTCTGTCATAAAAAGGAGCTTGGAGTGTATTGATGAACATTGCCACAACCTCCTTCTCTAGCAGCGGGGGGTCCACTTGTGCAGCCACTTCTCGCCAACGCTGGGCATACTCTTTAAAAGACTCATTATCTTTCTTAGTCATATTTTGTAATTGCATCCTGTCTGGTGCCATGTCTAGGTTGTATTTGTATTGTTTCAAGAAGGCATCAGCTAGGTCTCTCCAGCAGTGTATGCGAGCACGTTCTAGATGCATGTACCAAGTCAGGGCAGCTCCTGCCAAACTATCTTGGAAACAGTGAATGAGTAGTTTATCATCGAGGGCATGGGAAGCCATCTTTCGACAGTACATGGTCAGATGATTCCGAGGACAAGACATACCCTGATATTTGTCAAATTCAGGCATTTTAAATTTGGGGGGTATCACCACATCTGGAACCAGGCAAAGTTCAGATGCGTCTGTTGGGCCAAAACCTCCCACACCTTCCATAACGCGAAGGCGTTCTTCGAGAATCTCCATCTTTCCCTTAGGCTCAGTATTTGCAATAGCATGATTGGTGGTTTGCATGACGACAGGGTGATGCATCATATACCCATAAGGATAATTATGTTGTGATTGGAGGTGAGGGAATTGTTGTGCTTGATATGCCAGATTTGACCGTGCCACTCCTTGTGGGTTCGGAATAGGTGTAGTTGCCTGAATTGCGGGTGACTGAGTGTTTCGAAGCTCAGAGGTCTGTGGACTCGGGACTTGATTCTGAACCTGTGGGTTTAACGGGGGTACTGCGTTCCCATCCTGTGGACCCGAGATTACAGGAGGAACATAACCAGGAGGTAAACCATACAACGGAAAGGGTATGAGGTTACCATCCTGATTAGTGAAGGTTTGAGGAGGCATGCATCCATATGGCATGCCATAAAATGGTGGTTGCATGGTGCGGGGTTCAGCAGCTTTGCCCAGGTTTCCGATATCGTTAGCAGACGGAGAAGTTGGTTGACGCTCGTTGTTTGTGGATGGGCCCTCTTCTGTGACCCTTTTTTCTAGAAGTTTGGTCAACTCAGTTATCTGCTCCCTTAAATAGTTGACTTCATTCCTTAAGTTCTCGGTCTCATTATCTGTTTCAGCCATGAGTCTTGTCTGAAGCCGGGTTCTATAAGGATGTCTCCCCGTGATTTCTTTCTTTCTATTCTTGTTTTTTTTAATAAATAAAGAAATGTATTAGTGAAAAAAAAAATAAAAAGAGACCAAAAAAAAATAAAAAAAAATAAAAAAAAATAATAATAAATAAAAATAAAAATAAATAAACAAATAAATAAAGAGATAAATAAAAATAAAAATAAAAATAAAAATAAAAATGATTGAAGCGATCATGAGCCTTGGCGAGTATCCTTTTACCGTTCCTCAGAACGTCTCGTTCAAAAGTACTAAGTTAAGCAATGTGGAAACTAATATGGTATCATTGTGGACGTGAAGTAATCATTTTATTACTTTAACAAAAGTAGTCATTACATCTAGCAGAAATAATCAGTCTCTCCTAGCTCGGGCAATCATAGCCTTCATTTCATTAAGCCGATTTTTACAATATTCTAGGAAAACTACAATCTCCTTGGGGGTAGTGAGGGGATTTGTCATTCCATCGGCCTTTCTCAGCAGCTGTGGGATGTCTTCCAAAGTTCCGTTTGCCAGATACGCTAGCTGGTGGAAGCGGCGCATCCATGAGTGAATGATTTCATCCTGATTTGCTACTTCGGCTCTCATAGACTGTATCATCTCCTGACATTTGTTCTCTATCTCGTATGCACGCCATTTCTCATCATTTATTTCTTGTCGAGACGCTTCAGTCATATCTTTGATTTGTTGCTCCATGATAGTGATTTGAGATTGCAGAAAATATTTTTCTGCCACGGCCTTCTGTTCATTTTCTCTTGCTCTCTCCATCATCTGTTTCAATAGCTGTTTGTTTGCAAGAATGACATCTCTTTCTTCATTCTTGGCTTTTAGCTGGGAGTTAGCTGCTCGGAGGCATTGATCTAACTTCTGCCTATGAATCATTTCGGCCTTTCGCTTTCTACTAATGTCCTCATAGGCTTGTTCTTTTTCATGATTTTCCCTCTTCAAAAGAGCACAATCTTGATAGGCTTTTGTCAAGTCATCTTCTAACTTCTTGTTCTTGGCTTTCAGCTCCTCTATTTCTCTAGCCCTTTTATCTTCAAAAGGGGTCCAGTAGACGACTCATACCTCGGAGGGGGATCGAATGTCCTGAATGGCAGCTTGACGATAGAGACCCGATTTAGGATCCACTGATAGTATTCTTCTTTAATACCATGACTTCTGACACCTAACTCTTTCCCTTTCTTGTAAACTTTTTGCCAGGCACCCCTTATATGCTTGAGGGTAGAAGCGTATTCCCTGTTTGTGTAGTAGAGGACAAAGGGGGTCAATGACTCTTCACTTGGTGGTCCGAGCAAAGGGTAAGCCAATTGGCGTTTGGCTATGACTGGATTATAATTGATGCATCCACGAGTGCCTATGAGCGGGACATTCGGATAACTTCCACAATGGTGAATGATGGTGTCAACCTTTAGCCATTGTGGATACCATCTTATCTTTTCAGCAGTGAGCCCAATAAGATGGCTGGCCCATTCACGCCCGCTCTTCACAGTCAATTGGCACCACTTTAGGTCTGATATAAGGCATTCAACCTTGCCCATTTGGCTAAAGACATGTGATGTAAGCCACACATACAAAGCTGGTGAGCAACAGAGGATTCTTTTCCCCCCTTGAGTATGGCAATAGTCCATGGTACAGTAAACATCCGCCAAAAGTGCAGTAATAGGATTTTCACGATAAAGTTTACGGGCCAGGAAAACATCTATAGCATCATAGTCTACATAATTCTCGATTCGAGGAAACAAGATGATACCATAAAGGGTAAGTGCTAAGGTATTCATGAAAGTTTCCCAATCTTTATTTTCAACCAAACTGTTCATGTGTTTTTCCAAATATGCCCTGGTAAACCCTGGTATCTGATTCCTGTATAGTCGCGCTTCTTCTAGCTCGGTCGGACTAATCTTCAGTATTGAAGAAAGGGAGGTGATGTTAGCATACTGCCCAAGTCGTCTATAAGGTACCTGCCCCTCTAATGGTAAGCCCAAAATTTGCTCGAACTCTTCCACTGATGGCGCTAACTGGAAGTCTCGAAATGTGAAGCATCGAAGAGGTGGGTCGTAAAATTGGGCTAAAGCAGTGAGTGCTTCGACCTGTACTTCAACTTCCAAAAGCTTTAGGATTCTCCCATATTTCCTTGAGAAGGCCATCCTTTGGGTCAGATTCAGCTTCTTTCCCAAAACCTGCAGGCTAGCAGTGTCAATTTTCTCAACCTTGACATGTAGTAACTTCCTCAATTCGGTCTTGTTGGCCCCACATTCATCTAGATCCACATTAGTTTCCATTTTTGTTGGATACTCGCCAAGTTTCGATTACCTTCTGGAAGAGAGAAAAAAAAATCAACTTATGGGCTCGTTATCATTATTTCTTAAAAATATTTTCTGTGTGAATAAATTACAGACATCTCAGATCATCCACTTTTTGGAAAACTTTACATAAAAACTTACGATCCAAAAGGCCTATAATTTAAAGCACAAAATTGAACGGGCTTGAACTATTTGCCCCATGTTAAAGTATTGGGCCTTTTTTTTAAGAAAATGTTTATTGGAAAAGGAGTCTTTTAATTTAGAAAAAAAAGAAGGTATTGTACCATTGCCCCTTGTGTTCTCTATACAGGGTTTGTCTGAAGTCCTCTTATTGGTTCTAAGGTTCCTCTAATAGTGTCCTCTCACTTTGGGTGGCTATTTTAAATTTCTAAAGGCCACTAGAGCTTAGACTCTACCCATGATGTGGACCACAACGATAGGAAATCTACCAGGTGTGGGCACCATGAGAAAGTCACACTCTAGCTGAGGCTCTCACGATGTCAGACGGAGACGAATGTCCCAAATGACACCGCTACACAACCTCTCCTAAACTTAATGGTTTATTCAGACCCTTGGGTGTAGGGTCCCACTCGAAATGTGTATGAAAAAGTGTAAGTGTAGTGTGTGAGGGGCGTACATGTAATTTACCCTTCCTTCACAAGAAACAAACACAGAGCAAATAATAAATAAAAAAAATCATCTACCCTAAGGTTCAATAATACAAAATATAACATCTCCTACCCTATGGTTCAATAATAACATATATCAACCAAACACATGGCATAAACATAGGCAAGAAAACATGTAGGATAATTCAAATATACTTAAACAAATTAAATGGGCTTGACTCTCTAAGGTCCCCAGTGGAGTCGCCATCTGTCGCGACCTGGATCGCGGCGGGAGGCCGACCGTAAAAAGAAAATTAGGTTTCCCGAGTTCCCTCCGGAAACCGTGGAGTCGTCACTAATGTTTTTAAGGTAAAACATCAGAAAAAACCTTAACGTGAAGGTACTGGTCATAAATTAAGATTTTAAGTTCGGGAGTCTAATTACAGGTGGGGAAGGTATTAGCACCCCACACTGTCCGTTTTAAACGGTTACCCTAAATTGTTTAAGTTTGAATAATCCTACTAATTTATAATTTAAACCTCTTAGAGATGCCTCATGGATTTGTGGTTGATTTAATGATTTTTAAAATTATAAACTTTATGATTAACAGGACGTCTCGTCCAAATTAATCGAGTTATCGTTAAAAGCGTGATGATTTTATTTTTACTAGTAAAAAGGAAATATATTTTTTTAAAATTTGGGCCCGACAGGAATAATTGTTCCCGCTCCTACGTATTCCCCAAGCGTTAGGGGAAATCAGGGTTACGTAGTTCTTTGTGTTATTTTAGAAAATTTGAAGTAGATAAAAAAATGTCTGAGATTAAAAGATATTAATCAATAGGACGTCTTGTCCAAATTGATTTCAAGTGGTATATTATTTTTAGAAAAAAAGAAACCTTGGGTTTTATTGATTTTTATTATATTTTTAGAGATAAACTTAATAGTTTAGATTGATTTAAGAATGAAAGGTTTATTTTGAAGACCTAGATTAACAGGACGTCTCGTCCAAAGAATCTATAAAGATATTTTGATTTTTGTTATATTATCGAAATTATTAAAATGTTTTATGATTTATATTATTTTAGAAAATTTAACATAGATTGACAGGACGTCTCGTCCAAAAATCTATAAAGACCTTAATTTTGTTATCAAAAATATTTTTTAAGGTCTACGTTAATTTGGAGACTATTAAAGGCTTATTTTTATTTGAAAACTTAAGCCTACAGGACGTTTGACCAAATTTATCCCTAATATAAACATATTAAATTTGTTACCTATTGAAATTTAAAAAGTATTCTATGATCTAACAATTAAAATATAAGTTAATAAGACGTTTTGTCTAGATTAACCCTAGCATAAAGATTTTAATTTAGTTACCTGCTAATATCAACTTTATTTTCTATCTTAGTAACTAATATTAACAGATACCTATAAGGAAAGACTTCATACATTTAATCATGTCTATTGTAATCCTCTAGAGAATAAGAATCATAGATAATCACAAGACACAAAAGAAAGTACCTGGAGTTATTCTTTTACGCGAGTTTGTTTCTTTTCTGTTCAGTTGGCTATTGCGAGTATTTATTTGTGCCTTGCGTTAATTCTTCGTTTGTTGAATCCTCCAGCGTGAATAATTTAATTCCTTCTCCTCTGTGGTGGCTCATGTGAACGTATATACTTTCCTCTCAATGGCAATTGGATTTTTTTCCAATGAATCCTTTTAGCGTCAAAGTGCCCCTTTTCTCGAATTGCGTGAATCTCTTTTTCCTCTGATGGCTTGCGTGAATCCTTTATATACATGTTCAATTTATCTCCAATACCCCTTTTTAGCTTATCCAAATCTGATTTCTTTTTTTTATTATTTTATAATATAAAATTCAATGTTTTCCTTATCTTTTACGTGAATGCAGCGTGCTAATATATTTGATTTAACAATCTTCTTTTATAATATATATATAATTTAAAAATTGATTTCAACTTTATAACAACCTTATCTCATTTTATTTGAAAGCTTTATCTCTTTCTGTTAAAATTTATCCCTTCTTTCTCTAATCTTCTAGAATCTTATCCCTTATGAATTTTAAATATTTAAACCTCCTTGAATTTTGAAAATCTCTAAGTTTAGGAGTTCAAAAATTTATAATCTTGATAAGGATTTAAAATTTAAAATTCAAAATCCGGATCAATAATTTGAAATTCAAACAAACCCATAGGTTCACTTTTTTTCTAAAAAGAAATTTTTTATTTTTTGGTACTTTTATTATTTATTGACAATTTTAAATGGGCCCGGATAAAATTGGGTAGCAACACAGAGTGTGAATGAATCCAAGTAAAACCTTAACTATATAAACACCCTCATTCAATATTATATGTATATTGTTGAGCAGAATAATCCCACAAAGTAATTGAAAAATATCATTCAAGTTGAAATAAAATCTATGATATCAGTTATTACCTCATCCAATGACCCATTAATATACAAATTCATAAGTTCGTATATTTATAATATTAAATTAATTAAGATAAAAAAAGATGATCAGGAACGATAAAAATGACTCCACTAACTACAAGTGCAGAGGTTACTACAAGTTTCTTTATATCATATACATTTTTTTGTCCTTTTTGATGTGGATGATAGATGACCTCCCAGTTTTAATTACAATACAGAGGCAAATTCACGTGATGCAGAATGGAACTCTAAAGGCAGTCCCATTAGCATGATACTACCCAGAGTAAGCGAAGAATACTTCTCTAGAACAGGTGCGCCCAACTTAATTATCACAAAATGAATATATCAAAAAGTCTTTCCAAACTAGCCTAAAAAATTATAAGCCAAATCAAGAACAGTAATTATAAAATCACAAATAAAAAAAACATAGTAGCCAACCTACAAATAAAAAATATAATAACAATATAGCGATATTGTGTCCATCCAAATATAATTCAATTTACAAGAAAGGAAACAGAATCGGTATCATGTATTAGGGTCCAGAAACCACCTGGTATTTCCCAAATGCAGTCATCAGGTGCTTCAGTATGGTTTCCAAGCGTGGTGCCAGCTCTTCAGCAGCCTCCTATAATAAGTAAACTAACTTGGAAATTTAAATACATTTAAAATTTAAAATTGGGAGTAATTGAATCAATTTGATAATAATAAATGGACATAAATTGTAGTCAGAACCTCTTCCAGTGTTGCAAAAGCTGAACAAGCAGCCTCTTGGACGCGTTTATTATCATCCAAAATTCTTCGTAGAAGACCCATAAGAACATTATCAAATTGTTCATAGCCTTTAGGATGCCCAATACCCTAAAATAGACATTCAAATTCAAATCAATTAGTAAACTTAGATATCAGTCCATATAGGAGATATAAATAATATTTGCTCCTCATTTGGTCATTTTCCAATAATCAGGACAGTGTGGACAACCTAGAATATTCCAATGGATCAAGATCTTTATAGTCTGCAACATTTTACAACTATCCAAGAACTCCTTGTTGAAAGCGACAAAAAAATCAACTCTTTAATTATAAATAATTATCATGTGGATCATGCATGCCAAATTTTATAACCACAGCATGCATGAGGCAAGCCTTTCAACTCATTCTTGATTTTTGTAGGATATTATCCCTGTGAAGTTTTTTTACTGACATAAGACTAATTTTGATTTTCACGTCCGTTAACACACTGCCATCCATAGCATTAATAAATCTACCATCTATAACTTGAAATCTGACTAATAAAAATAGGAACATAGAAGTGACAGAGCATATAAGTAAAATTAGTTCTAAGAACACCAGAAATAGAGAATATAATGTATTTATATTCAACGGGAGTATATAGTAATAACATGATTTTGGTAGATATTACGGCATTTAACAATTAGGAAATCGATAGCAATTAGGATTTAATTTTGGCATAACTTTGTTACAGATCAAAATCTTCAAAAGTACATAAAAGTTAGAAAACTTTGAGAGCATAGCATCAATACCAAAAAGCATTGATGTTCAGTACCAGATGAGGGAACAAATACCTGAATAATAAATTACTAAACCGGGATAGAGTCCAGCATGAAATACTCCGTATCAGAGGAAACTTATCATCAAGAAGAGGGATAAGAAATGCCATAATCTATAAATGCAGAACAGTTAATCATTCAATATTCTGAATTAGTAAGAAATAAGGGCAACATAAAAGAATTTAAATTAAAATAAAATTCCAACAAATGTCTAAGCCTATGACATAATAAAGTGGGTCATAAAATTAGACTCAATAGAATAGAAATCTTTCCTCTGATATATCATAAATAGAACAGGTGCCCCCAACTTAATTATCATAAAATGAACAAGTAGAATAACATTCCCAAATAATAGTAATAATTAATGACAAAGGATGATTACCAAATGCAAATTCTTAAAATAAATAGTTAAAATCAATAATAGTCTATAATCCATTCTATATCATGCTGCTATAAAGAATAAAGTTCAGATAAGGTATACATCATTAGAAGACCAATCAACATTGTTGGCTTAATTTTCAAAGTTAACATTTGAAAAGGTAAGAAAATTTGGAACTTGGTTTTCAGGTGTGTGTGAAATGAACAGAAAGATCAATCATCATACATTAACAGCATCTAGAAGATTTTTGATAGGTTTATGTTCATGAGCCCACTGCTTCTTAAAATGTCAGAGTGTAATTTCATGAGAAACCACCTTTCTGAACCAAAAAGAAAAAGAAAAACCCTCAAAAATGAAATTAATTGATAGCAGAAAGTAACACATGGAGCAGAGAATTAGTTAGAAAGTGAGTTGATGAAGGAAACTTACGAAGTTAATAGCGACCTCTTTGTTGGTTTGAGTATTAGTTCCTGGAAGAGAAGCGAAGTCAGCTCTCAAATCCAGAAACCAGAAAGTTTCAGTCTTGGCACCTTCGGCGACACCCTAAGAGCTGAAACAAAAAACACGGCATGTAGAAACCCCAAAAAGGGACAGAAGGAAGAAGGGTTGTCATCTTTTTATAGCATTTTTTCATGAAATATCTAATTTTCTTTAGTTTTGACAAGGTATCAACTCATAACAAATTGCTCAAGCAACTAAGCTAATCTCTTTACACGAGCCACTAGATGAAACATATATGCAAATCATTCATAAAAAGACATTAGCTTCATTGAAGTCATTAAATAGATACCTCGACATCATATTCAATTCCTTTGGGTAAGGTTTCATCATAAGAAACCTCTGTAAAAGGATAAACTAAGAAGATTAGATATTTCTAAATCAGCAAGGCTGAAAACAATGCAAAACGCTGACTCACAAACAATTTTCACAGAAACTCATGGCGAACAGAGGTACGTTTATGCTATCTCAAATACAAAGCAATAGAACAAGAAAACGTAAATAGAAATTCTCACAAGATATACACCTTACCTGCCTGAAGGGTTTTGTGGACTCCTTCGAAAAGCCTAACAGCACAAAGAAGAAATAAAACCTGAATTGACAAATCTTTAAACCATAGATATAAAAGAATAATTAGGAAGAAGAAACTTATAGTGATATAGTGGGAGAGTAATTGCTCACCTGCTCAAAATACAAAACATTGGATCCATCAACAAGCTCTACAGCTGGGCAAGTAAGCATTCTGTGAAAATGAAATTTCAGAATTTGGGAATTGGGATAGAGAAAGTAAATTAAATAAAAGAAAAGAAGAAAACCTAATATTGAAAAAGTTATCGGGGACTCTGGAAGCTTGTTCCTTGGAATACTTTTGGCCGGTGAGTGAGTTAGAGACAAAACGAGTATGGTCCCAGCGAGTGAGTTAGAGACGCTTAATGAGAAAAGAACCACCGATTAGTAGCAGAGTTTTAAAAAACTTTTTTATTCTTTAAAAATGAAATTGATATTGGAAAAAGATATCAAAACCTGTCCAATACAATAGCCACCTGTGTTGCTCAATTTTCTCGCACATTTCATCGAACACTTTGTAAGCATCCGCGATGGATCCTGGTCCTCTGGTGGAGTACATATCAATCAACGCAACCCCACAAACGTGTTTGACTTAAAACCGTGTTTGGCAACCACACAATGAACTTGTTCTCCTTCGGTTATCGCGTTCGTCTTGGCGCAGGACTTCACAAGCAGCGCGAATGTGAAGCAATTCGGTTATCGCGTTTGTCTTGGAGTCCATGGGTTACTATCGAGCTTCGACAATTGGAGATGGTAGCGATTTTGAAAGGTAGGGCTACGCAGACAGAGAGCTTTCGAGAGGGAGAGCTTTCGAGAGAGGTAGGGCTGAGAGAGGTAGGGTTTTGAGGGGGAGAACTTTGTAAGGTAAGACATGGAAAAAATGTTAAAAGGTTTCTCACCGCTCCAAAAGCATCACCGGTACAAAATTTTATATTTCTCACTGGTCGAAATATAGATCGGTATAAACTTAAACCTTTCCCAGTCCAAAACTAAAACTGTTACAAAATTAATTATTTCTCACCTGTCCAAAAAGTAGATCGGTGTAAAGTTTAATATTATTTACAAAATTACCATCGTCTAAATTTTTATACCGGTCAAATTATAACCGGTGTAAAAACCCTGGTGTAAAATGTCTTTTTTATAGTCTAACTAGTTTATTATATAGGTGTTAGATATAGGGTCTGATAGTTAATTCTTGACTACCCATAGGGTCTTTTATTTACTCTTTCTAAAATTATAATATTATTTATTGTTAAGTATAACCCTGTATTATTATTATATACGCTTGTTATCTCTTTTATCAGGTTTTCTCAACTCAATTACATTATTCTTCATACGAAAAAGACTTCTACCTGATTATCACTTATAGAATTCTCATACTTGAAATTAGAAATTACTTACCAAAAACAGGAATGTTATATATTTAGAATAGAAAAGCTGGAAAATTTGTTTATTAGATTAGCTTAGTAAAATTAATTTTGGCGAAGATATAAGTTGAAGAATGAGTTAGGAAATTTATATTTCAAAATGTAACATTGGAGAAATCAACCTATTATTCATCATCATCACTACGCCTACTAAACCATAAATTTAACAAAAAAAGAACCAAACATGCTATAAAGGTACAATAATCAAACCACTTCAACCACTATCGGACTTAATTACAAAAACAAAATGATTCTAAACACGCTCAAACCAAGTCACAAGCATACAAAATTAAGCTTCACTCAAGCAAGAACAAAATTTGTCTTTTAAGAACAAACACTAAGAAAAGTATATATCATTAATACCGTTACAAAGAGCTAAAGCATATAAATCAAAATAGCTATTAAATAAACTCAAATCACCACCACCACCACAAAAGTTATAATGCCTACCTACACAACATACACATAAAAATACTAGCCATAATTTTTATCTTTTCCTTTCCTAAAGCATACTAATTAATGACACTAGACCACAGTCAAAGAAATACAAGACAATCAATGTACCTACAAAACATACACAATCTTTCCAAACAACGCACACGTAGAAATACTAGCTGGAGATGAAAACAATATGCACATAGAAATACCAACCAGAGAAAAGAACAATATATATATATATACCAGCAACACAAAATTAACTAAAGTGTGTGTGAGGTGAGTGGGACTTACAGTTATGGGTTGAGAACCAGAATCAGAGCACACTCTGCTTGTTAGAGAGAGGCCACAATGTCATCGGAATCTAAGCGACGGGGAATTTTGAAAATGAAAAAAAGGAAAAAAGAATAAGAGAGAGGAAGGGAAGGACAGAGGAGAGGGAGAAAGGCAGAATGAGAGGGACCTTTGTTCTTACCTGTTAATAGAGGAAGGGACGTCAAGCTTAAGAAGGAATGGAGTGGTGGCCGTGAATGTGGTGCCTTTAGGAGAGGTGGTGGTTCTTTGAGGTGATCATTGATGGTGGTTTGGTAGTGGTAGTTTGGTAAGGTGGTGGTTTGGTAGCGGTGTAGGTGGTTTTAGGGTTACCAGAGAAAAGGGGGAGGAGGAGGTTTGGGCTTCAAAGAAAAAGGAAAAGTGATAGAGAAATAAGGTTGCCTTTGACTAAGTTTTATAGTTTAGCAATAGAACCTATTACTGTCGTTAAAGCCCTGACTATTTAATTTTAAAAGACATAATGGGTATCCTAGCCAAGACAGGGCAACAACATGT
The DNA here is from genome assembly GCA_037962975.1 of Clitoria ternatea. Taxonomy (NCBI): domain Eukaryota; kingdom Viridiplantae; phylum Streptophyta; class Magnoliopsida; order Fabales; family Fabaceae; genus Clitoria; species Clitoria ternatea. Next base: position 268,325,596 of record CM075672.1, read on the forward strand.
TAATGAAGTTTAGGGACGAGATACTTAGTCGTTGCTATAAGTTTTTCATTCATTTAAAATTAATTTTAAAAAGGAAATGAACACCATAACGATGATTATGGCGATGGGGTGTTAATGAATTTTAGCGACTGGATGGTTGACCGTCAGTCACTGAGGTTTGTCACAAATGACTATGGGAGACAGGGATCACTAACTGTGTTAGCATCACTATATGCGTAGCTATTAGCGACAACCGAAATTCGTAGTAGTTACTTTAGTGTTTTTAATGTTTTAAATGGTATATCAGAAACCTTTTTTACACCATTTCTATACACGCTTTTCTACTATTCTATCTATTATTACTACGTGTGAAACAACATTTCAAAAGGCAATAAAATGAAATGTAGAAACGCTGTAAAATCCCATTTTGGACATATGATACTATTTTTAAATCAATTAATTATTTTCAAAGTTTTCTTTCTTAATTCAGTCTCTATGCTATAGTTAAGTCTTTATATTTTTTAAGGAAAATGTTTTTGTTCAACTAAAGTGAGATATTAAAATATTTAGGCCTACTTTTTTTTTTTATCGGTGAAGAACTGATCAAGAGTATGACAAACAAAAGTGTGCATGATTTTTTTGCTTATTATTAATTAATTTAATTCTTCTCATGTTTTTAAGAATATTTCGATGTATTGTTAAACTACCATTAGATTAGATGTATCGATAAGGTTTGTTCAATGGTGAGAGAAGAGTGGAAAGAGAATCAAGCCACATGTCACCACAAAAGGAACTATCGGGGGATATTCTTCAGGGTGATAGCTAAAACATTAATCCAGGAAGTTGGTAACATTTCATGCATGTAATCTCAACCGTAACTAAAATAAATGTTCGTAGTTGCATGTGCACTAAATTTAGACCCTTGAACGGTTACCACTCTCTTCACTCCTAAATTTACTAGGAACCACAAATTTCATTTTTAAAGGGTTTCCATCATCATTATATAAAGCGTGCAAATTTCCCCTTCTCTCAACACGCTCCAGCAATAGCACTGTATATGTATATATATGCAGTGGGCGTGTAATTGAGAATTGCCTGTTGGTTTTATTTGGTATTGCCTTGCCAGAGTCGAAAAAGCTACATTAATTAGTCTCTAGATCTTGGCAATGCTTGCCCTCTAAAACCAACAAATAAGCTAGAGTTTTACATTCTCGAATAAAACTCCCCCTAAGAAGGGAGACATACCAAAAAAGTAATAAAAATGGAGAGGATCACCTTTACATTCTTAGCTGTTTTGGCCATCACTATTCCATGCCTTGAGGCTGGCATTGGCTTGTTTGATGATTATCTCAAAGAACAAGCTGATCAGGCCCATAAAATCGCTATGGAATCTTTCGTCCCCAACCCTGAAAATGTTACTTCCGAACTCAACCTAGACGTTAACCTGTACATATACCAACTCTTCTCTTGTGCTTTTATACATATTTATCTTATCTACGTACACTACAATATGTAATTTCACAATTCAATATCTTGCGTAGGTCAATGATGGCGGTGGAGAAGGCATCAAATAGCACAAGGAGAGGATTAAGCCAAAGGTACAATGGATCGTGCTTAGCGACCAACCCAATTGATAGTTGTTGGAGGTGCAGGAAAAATTGGGCCGATGACCGTTTCAGGTTAGCACAGTGTTCGAAAGGTTTTGGAAGAAGGGCCGTTGGGGGACTTGGTGGCCCTATTTACGTTGTGACCGATCCATCCGATGATGATATGGTTAACCCTAAGCCTGGGACACTTAGGTACGGTGTTGTCCAGCAGGGACCATTGTGGATCACATTCAAGCATGACATGGTGATTAGGTTGCAGCAAGAGTTGTTGGTCAGTTCCAACAAGACCATTGATGGTCGTGGAGCTAATGTTCTTATTAAGGAAGGTGCTGGCATCACCTTGCAGTATGTGAACAATGTCATCATCCATGGGATTCGCATAAAAAAGATCGTGTCCAAGGAAGGTGGTATGATTAAGGACGGTCCTGATCACATTTCGTTTAGAACTAGGAGTGATGGGGATGCCATCTCCATCTTTGCCTCCTCAAACATTTGGATTGATCATATTTCTCTCTCTCAAGCCGAGGATGGTCTTATCGATGCTATCTATGGTTCCACTGCAATCACCATCTCCAATTGCCATCTCACCAAACATAATGACGTAATTACTTTAATTTAATTTATTTTCTTGGATTCCCTGTCATCACCCTAATTAATTGAATTTCTTTCTTCAAAAATAATATTTTTTTCTTAAAAAAAGTTTCCTTATATGAAACTCAGATATTTTACTGTGTGTGTACGTTAATTTGGTGGATGCATGAAATGTAAAATGCAGGTGATGCTTTTTGGAGCCAACGACCAACACAACATGGACAAGATTATGCAGATCACAGTGGCATTCAACCATTTTGGGCGGGGTCTGGTCCAGAGAATGCCCAGATGCAGATTCGGTTTCGTCCACGTGTTGAACAATGACTACACTCAGTGGATGATGTATGCAATTGGTGGCAGCGCTGCGCCAACAATTCTGAGCCAAGGAAACCGCTTCAATGCACCAAACAACGACGCCGCAAAAGAAATCACGCACAGGGTCAATGCAAGTCCTGAAGAGTGGAGCAAATGGCAATGGAGATCAGAGAATGACCAGTTCAATAATGGTGCCAAGTTCGTTGAGTCAGGTCCACCAATTGATGGGGGCATTTTCAAGAAAGGGTTCATGATGACACCACGACCTGGGAACCAAGCCAGCAGGTTGACACGTTTCTCCGGGGCCCTTGGTTGCGACGTGGGTGTCCCTTGCTAGAGAGGCGTAACATTTTTGTTGTCATTCTTTTATAAAGCAAACAACGTTAAACAAAAATTGGATAGGGACTATATAATGTTTGTATCCTCTAGGGACTACTTGTTAAGTGGTACCTATGTACGTGTGATATTTAATTAATTCTGCTTCAGAGGATACATATCTTCAACAATAGTTATTATGAATATTGTTGATGTAATTAATTTTTTCCTTTAATTAGGGGGGTTTGAATATTGAATATTGTAGGGGTATGTCGTTGTGGCCTTGGCAGAGAGTGAGGTAATTAAGGGACGTGGTGTGTTGTTATTATTGGGTTAAGATGACAAAAAGAGCGAAAAATCAATCCAAGTTGTTTTGAAAAGAAAATCATTTTAGGCCTCTTTTTATTTTTGTTTTTTGTGACATTTGAAAAAGTGAAAACAAACAAGTCAATCCTGTACCGTTTTGTGCGTTGACGAGGAAATATCCCTTAAAAGAGAAGAAAGGAAAGGTATGCGTTGCTTCCTTGAATCTCTCCCAGCCTCTCTATTCAGTTGGCAACTCATTGGAATCAATGAATATATATATATCCCAACTCTTAAATCAAATATACGTATACTTAATGTGATATAATATGAAAAAAAGAGATAGAATAATAAAAGAATAAGGAAAATTAATATTATTTATGAATTTAACATTATAAATATTTTTTTATAGATATAAGTTGACTTGAAATTGGGTCTAAAGTTAGATTGTTACGATTATTATAGAAAGTTTTAGATTATAGAAAACTTAATGGGATCAATGAATATATATATAGTTTTTCTTGGTGTTATGTATTAAAAATGTGTGATTTAAATAATTAGAATTGATGTTGTTAGTCACATGTTAAAATCATGTGTGATTTAAACAACTAAAATGAATGGTATGATCATGTTTAACAATTGGTCACTCATAAATAGTCGTATTAAAACATTTTATATGTCAAAATTTGAATGTGACAATGTTTGATCTCGCAACACATTGAAAAAAAAAAGAACCTCATTACTAAACTACCCAATACATTTAAAAAATATGATGTAACTATACATAGTTATAATATAAGTGTAGAATATATATCTGTTAATAAAATCTATCTACGAAATAAACATTTTTATCTTTTTTTATTTAGTATAAAAATTAAAATTAATAAATGAAAAAGGACGGAAATATTTATTTTGTAAATAAATTATATTAATGGATATACATTCTATGGATATAATATAATAATATATATGGTTATATTACATATCTCAAATGTAACCTAGTAGTAAGACTCATCTTCCATCCCCTACTCAAATTAAATGTTTCAGATGCTACAATTAATCCCACAACTTCTGCTTGACCATGATCACAGAGATTCCATTAACAAATTAAAATTACTTGGAAGTATTAGAATAATCAACACATAACTTTATAATCTTTGAATTAATAATGAACATATACCAGATCAGCTTTCCCTTTTTGGTACCAATGGGTGGACGTCTCTGCAAAGTAAGAAAAAAAATTATCGATGCAGAGTCATATGAAAAACCTATCCATGGAACTTGGAAAAGATTTAACTAATTCATTTACTTGCAAATGCAAGCTGAACATGATGTTATATACAAGGCGGAAAAAAATAGTTGGACACTAACTCTCTAATGGTTAAAACTGAACAAGAATTTGTTAGGTAACTAGGCTAATTAATTATAAGCTAAGTATTATTCTCTGTCACCCTCCCCCCAAGCTGGCGAGGGGAAAAGATTTTCACCGTACCAAGCTTGGCAACAAAAACATGAAATAACTTTGGATGAAAGGTCTTGGTGGAGATGGGCAAGAGTTTGAAGAGGCCCTGTGTAACACCCTCTGTTACACCTTAATAAATTCTATGAAAATTCGTAAATTTTTTTTTTAAAGATATGATTGTTAAAAAGAAACTATCAGAATAAATTAAATACATCATTTCTGAAATACCTCATAAGTATTATTAAAACTTTATAAAGTAATTTTACATTCATCGAAGAAATAAACATTAAACATTTTAAGAAAGAGAGGAAACTCCATGGCCCAGAAGCAGTTACTTAATAACTTTATTTATTCATTGGACCACGGTATTCATACCGAGCTCCCTTTCTAGAACGTGCTATATTCACTGCCGAGGTTCTTCGATTCTTCCCTCTGAACCATCAGTTTAAAACATATAAAACAAAAACACGAAGAAAGGAGTGAGAAACAGAATATAATATTCCCAAATGGGACATAAGCAATAAAGGGTTTTCACAAACTAGTATAATAATATCAATCACAATCACATGCACAATCAATTTATGAATGTATGAATGATATGCCATATCATAACTTATCTATATATGTGGGCCCTTAAATTTTAATTTGTACTGGGCCAACCAGGAGTTTACACTGTTCCATAATTTCGGATAATAATAACATGAACAGCTCAACTGGCATGGAAACACTTAGAGACTAGTCAGATTGAGAAGGTTTTTATTATGAAAGTACCCGACACTAGGAAGCTACCCCAGGTCCCCTGAAGCACCCTTTCACACCCTCTCATCCCAAGGCTCACAATTAAGCCTCCTCTAATGTATCCTCGGTTTCTATAATTCGTCCCCAGACAATATCATTTTGTTTCTCTTCGATGATTCATGATGCATGAACTACTCGCGTATTTAATTGGTTAAGGCTTTTAGAAACTCAATTATATTATCAGGGCCTATGAATCACGACATAGCCACCCCAGTAAACTGTACTTTTTCAACTTCTCAAATACGCACATAGAATTTTAGTACAGTTCCTTTTCAAATCACAAATCAAATCTCCTTATAAATTTGAGTTTCAAAGCCTTAAATATATTTCACAACCTTCTTTAGAAAAGTTTATAGGTCAATTCAAAATTAATTTCTAAAAACTCAAATTTGGAATTATCAATCTTTAAAACCTTAGTACTTGAAAATTTTGTATAATATTCTTATACATTTAAATATTATGTATATATATGTATATATTAAAATATTAGTAAAAAAAATTTTATAAAATAATTTCTCTTTCTTTTTCTTTTTGATAAACTAATTTAAAAAAATCTAAATTTTAGTAAAGATATATACATATATATTAAAATATAAAAAGAGATTTCTAAAAACTTATGTAGTTTTATTGAAATCTAAGAAATTTCTTAAAAGTAATTTAAATAAAGATGAATAAGTAAATAAAGAAGTAGGAGATAAGTAAACTTTTACTGAATTTTAGCTTTCCGTCATGCTTGCTATATGCTTAAACTCCACAGTATAGGATTATCAATCATAATCAAACATTGTCAATCACAATCAAACATCATAAAACATAAATAAATATTAACAATCATAATCAAATCAAATAATTAAACATCAGTTATAAATATGATAGTTTAAAATTTAATGATTATTTAAATTAATAAATTTTGGTTTAAGTTCTATGGTCAATTCCTCGCACAAGTCTATGTAAATCCAAGATAGTTTCAATCCTTGCATAGGTCTAGTTCAGTCCACATATGTCATAACAGTCCAAATCCTTGCATAGGTTCAGTCAAGTTCATGATAGTTTAAGTCCTTGCATAGGTTCAATCCAGTCCGCATAGGTCATAATAGTTCAAGTTCTTAAATATTTTAGATATAACAATTATTATAAATTTTAAGTTAAAAGTTGTTATTTTAAAATAATAATATTGTTATGTTTAAAAGGAGTAGGGGACTCCTCCCAATGTTCTTATGTATTTTCATATTATATCCTTAATCTCACCCCCCCTTACCTTGATTTGCTACCAAAAGTGAATTTGCTCTGCGTCTCCAAGTTCTAACAAAATATTAATACTAATTTATTTCAGTATAAACTTAAGATAAAAATTAAGATTGCTATCAGAATGATAAATAGTAAATGTGCATAGCAATAATAAATAGTAACGGTAAATGGTAAGTCATTAATAGTAACGGTAAATAGTAATTTTTTGAATAGTAATAGTAAATAGTAAATCGTGAATAGTAATTTTTTGAATAGTAGTGGTAAATGGTAAATCATGAACAATAACAGTAAATAGTAAATTTTGAATAGTAATGGTAAATAGTAAATTTTGAATAGTAATGGTAAATAGTAAATTTTGAATAGTAATGGTAAATAGTAAATTTTGAATAATAACAACAACTAATAAATTTTGAATAAAAATGGTAAATGATAAATTTAAATAATAACAGTAAATGGTAAATTGTGAACAGTGATAATAAATAGTAAATTTTGAATAGTAACTGTAAATGGTAAAAATAACACAGTGGTAATTTATTTTTACTATAGTAACTTATTCATAATAGTATTAGTATATTAATGGTTTAAGAGTGCCAAAAAATAAACTAAAATTATAAAAAGAATATAGAAGAAAGTTATTACCTTACACCTCCGGCAGAACTTCTTTTTACCAAAAGAATTTACTCTCCACTAATTTCTATCTCTCTAGATTCTCTCTCTAATTTTTGGTGTGGAAATGTTGTAAATGAGCCATCTATTTATAGGAAGAAAATTTTACTATTTAAGATTATTTAATTATTTATTTTACTATTCATGATGTAAGCGATGATGTAAACGATGATATAAGCGATGATGTAAGCGATGATGTCGGCAGTGGCATTTTGGTTATTAGATGAAAGGTTAAGGGTATTTTTGTCATTCTCAAAAAAAAATTCTAAAAAATTATAAATTATATAACAATCAAAAAGTTCTAAAGAACTATAATCAAATTCCTTTGAAATTTTATTTTAAATAAGAAATAACGAAATTAGGGGTGTTACACCCTGCTGCAATCTGTAACATCCCATTTTCATCACAAATAGGAAATAAATATTAATATATTTTTCTTGAGAAATAGTTACTATAAGTTAGTTTATTATTATCATTTTTTTATTTTGATATTTATATTTAATTATTTGTTTTTTTAAATAATAAAAAAATAAAAATAAAAATATTTTTGAATGAGAATTTTAAAATGACTTAATTAGTATTCACTAATTAAGAAAATTATATTAAGAATTTTTAATATCTTTATTATTCATCATTTTTATTTTATGTTCTTATATTTATGTTTTTACATATTTAAGATTTAACTCTTATTAGAATTTTAAAATAAAATTTTGAAGGAATTAGACTATGGTTCTTTTGAACTTTTTGATCTACATAATATTTATGATTTTCTGGAATTTTTTGAAATTTTTAAATTATTTTAATAAAATAATATATTTTAAATAATTTTAAATTCATATAAAGTTGCTTAAAATTAAAAATATTTACAAGAATGTAAAGTTAAATTATAAGAAAATTTTCTAAAATCTATTTTAAGTAGACTTATCTAAAAATTATCAGTTTGAGTAAAATCTTGATTTTTACCAATCGTAAAAAAATTGAAAACGTACTAATAAATTTTTATTAACAGAAAATTTTAGATTTTTAAAATTTAAACTTTATATTACTTATCATAAAATTAGTGAGAACCGATATAATATCGCTAAATTTTAAAAAGGATTAATTTTGAATATTTAAAATATACCGAGTGAAAGGTTACTATTTGGCTTAATAATTCTGCCGACATTTACTATGCAAAACATTGTGCATGTATGAAATTTTCAAAAGTTACACAGTAACCAGGTTTTAAATTTCAAAAAACGCATGGTACTTTTATATTAAAATAATGGAATGTATAGTAAATTTTTTTCCTATAAATACCGAAGGAATTCTTCTTTAGAATTCACAATTTCAGATTAAGTTTTCTTAATATAGTAGTGTTAGTGAGATAGTGGTGGAAGTAAAAGAGAGAAATAAATTTTTTGGAAGAAGGTTCTGTTAAAATTCTAAGGTACGAATACATCTCTTTTATATTTTTTTAGGATTATTTTTATATCGTTTTTAGAAATCTATTATTATACTGAAAATAATATTATTTTAAGTTACTATTCTGTATAGTAAAACACTATTTCAATAGTAAATTACTATTTCAATAGTAAATTACTATTCAAATAGTAAATTACTATTTACTGTTACTATTTATCTTTACTGTTACTATTTACCTTTACTATTCACGTTTTACTATTTACTATTACTATTCATGATTTACTATTTATCGTTACTATTCATGTTTTACTATTTACTGTTACTATTCACTGTTACTATTCATTATTCACTATTCAAAATTTACTATTTTTATTTTAAGTAGTAATCTTAATTTTCATCTTGTAATTATATTAAAATGAAATTGGTATGTTTTAGAACTCGGAGACGAGGCGCGCACGGATTTTCAATAACGAATCGGTATACAAGAGGTAAGGGGGAGTGAGATAAGAATATAATATGAAAGACATAAGAATAAAGGGAGGAGTCCCATATTCTTTTTAAATTTAATAATATTATTATTTTAAAGTAATAACTTCTCAACTTAAAATTTATAATAAATTTAATATATTGTGTAACTTATTCTGAAATATCTATACATGGATCTGAATTATTATAACTTATACGGACTGGACTAAACCTATGCAAGGACTTTGACTTTTATATCCTATATGGATCGAACTAAACCTATGCAAGGACTTGGACTATTATGACTTGTCTAGACTGAACTATACCTATGCGAAGACTGGATTATATATATGGACTTATATAGACCTGTGCGAGGAATGGACTATAAGGACTCAAAATCAAATCTACTAATTTAAATAACCATTAAAAGTTGAATTATATTTATGAGCAATATTTAGTTGATTTGACTTGATTATAATTAATTGTATTTGATTTCGATTAATGATATTGTATTAGACTGTGATTAATAATATGCAATTATGATTGATGATATTTGATTGTGATTGATGAGATTACTATACTTGATTGTGGTTGATGAATGATTGATGACCTTGTGATATGAAGTTTGAGCATATAGCAAGCATGACGGAAAGTTAAAACTCAGTAAGAATTTTCTTACCTTACTCTTTAAATTTTTATTCCAAGAGAAAGTATTTTATAATTATTTTAGTCTTTTATTTCTTCTTAGAAATAATTTTCGCTAACTTTATTTTTAATTTCAATAATAAAATCTAGTATTAGAAAGAAGCTATTTTATAAAAATCAGAGGTTGTGATAATTAATTCTTGAATTAAAGAAAATTTTTATAGTTTTAAGTATTCTTAGTTAATGATTTTAAATTATTTTCTTTAGAAATTAGAAGTTTAAAGTAAATTATTTTGGTTTTCCCCAACGAAATAACTAAAGAATATTTTGTCGAGATTTCTAAAACTCAATCTAGTTAAGATTCAAATTGAGAAAAATTATGCAAATATATGAAGATTTTTAAGAGAAAGTTTTGAGATATTTAAGGCTTGGAAACTCAATTTTGGTAAGATCTGAATTTGAAGACTGTACTAAATTATTTCAGTATAACAGAAGTTCAAAGAAGAACTTATGAGAATGTACAGTTTATTGTGATGATTTTGTGAACCTTTATGGTATTTAATAATTGAGTTTCTAAAAGTCTTAACCAACTAAATATGCGAGTAGTTCATGCATCATGAATCATTAAAGAGAAATGAGATGTGATATTGCCTGGGGACGGATTATAGAAACCGAGGATACATTAGAGGAGGCTTAACTGCGAGCCTTGGGATGAGAGGGTGTGAAAGGGTGCTTCAGGTGACCTGGGGTCACTCCCTAGTGTCGGGTACTTTCACAATAAAAACTTTCTCAGTATGACTAGTCTCTAAGTGTTTCCACGCCAGTTGAGCTGTTCATATGCCATGAAGGCATTTATGTTATTATTATCCGGAATTTATGGAACAGTATAAACTCCTGGTTGGCCCAGTGCAAACTAAAGCTTTAAGGGCCCACATGTATAGAATGAATGAGATGATAGTATTAAAAACATTGCATGACATTCATATGATTGTGACATTCTATGTGGGTGGTTGTGAATGAAAATATAATTGTTATGTTATGAAAACCCTTATGCTTATGTCTTATCTATAAAGTATTATATTCTGTTTCTCACTCCTTCTTGTTTGAATTTTGTGTCCAAAATATATGTTATATGATATATAGCTAGCAGTTCAAGATGAAAGGATGAAATTACAAGAGGGTAAATTGGTCTCATCCTCAATTAGATAGGAGAAGAAATGTGACAAGAATAGGATTCAAAATCACATGGTTTGAAGATAAGGAAATAATTGGTTACAGTCGAAGTAGAGGTATTAAATTTTTAGTTTTAGTTTACCTTAATACAATATTAAGTTGGATGATTGTAAATCAATGTAAAGGTTAAACTTTAATAAACCTTATTCTTTGGATATGATACTGAAATCTTTGATCACTTATGATTTTCTGAAAGTTTATTTTATCATTATAAATAATTTGAAACTTTTTACTTTCAAAATTCAAAGAAAATCAGATGTATATATGTCCTTGTATACACGAGATAAGAAGTGATAAATATGTATATCTTTCTTAAAAGAAGAGCAAGAAGAATAGATATATGTCTCGTGTATATAAGGGGGTGTTACACAATCTTTCCCTTACAATATGACAGTCTATATCTAAGTGTTTTGTTCTCTCATGAAACATTGGATTAGATACTATGGGATAACACTATTATTGTCACAAAAGAGTATAGGCACTTTAGAATAAGTAATGTGGAGATCCTTGAACAAAAAAGTGAGTCATTGCAATTCATATGAAGCATTATCAAGAGATTGATACCAGATTCTAAGGAAGATTTGGAGACTGTGGACTGCTTCTTTCTAGCTAGTCAAAGAACTACCAATGAAAAAACAATAACATCTAACAGATTTTCTCAAGGTTTTAAAAACTAGACCGGTGATCGAACTGGTGAAAGTACTGGTTTAAGGTTCATTGGTTGAACCGGTTATAATAAAAGATATATTTTTAATATAATATAATATAATATATTTCTTGATATTAATAATAAATTATATAAAAATGAAGTTAATTAAGGATCATATTACATGTTTTATAGGATTAAAAAATTATAATAAATAAAAATAATATGTAAATATTATATATAAGTTTTTTATTTATTTAAAAATACTTTTTTAATAGATTTTTTTTAAAGAAATAACAAAAAAATAATTTTAAACCTTGACCGGTTCAACCGGTTTTTACTCGTTTTGGCCGATTCTGACTGGTTTTGACTGGTTCTGAAATGTCCTGTTTTTTCCTTGTCCGGATCAGTATCCTGACCGGTTCTCGGTCCAATCGGTCGGTCCGGTCCGTTTTTAAAACCATGGATTTTCTGGTGAAGGAATAAGTGCCCCAATCTACATCAGAATACCATCGTAGATAAAAAGGTGGGGAGGCAAAGAAGAGCAAACCTCTTCCTGGTGAATTCTTCAAGTACTTAATAACTCTTAGAGCCGCAACATGGTTTTTAGATTGAGGAGCACTTAGAAATTGTCTCAACTGGTTGACAACAAATGTGATATCAGGTTTCGTGATGGTTAAGTATAAGAGTTATTCAATTATTCTCTTAAAGTCTGGAAAGGCAAGATCCATAGGTGTAGAGGCAGACTTGCAACCTAACAATCCTATATCAGTGAGAAGTTCTAGGAAATACTTTCTCTAGCAAATTGAAATCCTTTTTATGTCCTGGAAATTCCAAGACCAAGGAAATATTTCAATGGCCCTAAGTCTTTGATTCAAAAGTGGTTGTTCAGGTTCTCTTTTATGGCAAAAATTCCCTGAGATCATCGCCCAACAAGATCATATCATCAAAATAAATTGTCAAGGTTGTGAGGTGCCATGGAACTTGATGAACAGAGAAGAATCTGAGTGTGTAAGGGTGTATCCATCTAAGTTATTTTTTGCTAGCTTGCTTCAGGCTATAAAAAGATTTTATGAACTTGCAAGCTTGATTAGGCTTAGCAATCACTCCCGCTAGGATCTCTATGAAAACATCCTATTCTAAATCACCATGTAGAAAGACATTATCTAAATGCAAGTTTGTGTAAATGTCAATTATGAATGGCTACCAATGCTAGTAGTACCTTGATCGTGGTCATCTTGGCCACAAGTAAAAAGGTATCAAAATAGCCAATGCCTTCCACCTGTGTGTATCCCTTAGCCATTAATCTGGCTTTAAACCTAGCAATAGATCCACCAGCATGTCGTTTGGCCTTCTACACCCATCTGTGACCAATAAGTTTGACACCAGGTGATGTATCCACCACCTTCCAAGTGTCACTCTTGCTAAGAGCTTCCAATTCATTCCTCATGGCCTCAATCTAGATTAGATCCTTCACTGTCTCATTGTAAGTTTGTGGCTTCACCTTAGTAATCAGAGCTAAGGTATAAGTTTATGGGAAAGACTAAGTTATGAATATGTATGACAAGTGGAGATAGGATGTATAGTAGAACAGGAGGTGGTTGTAAGTGTAGGACAAAGAAAATCTACAAGATGTGATGGAGGTTTGAGATTTGTTTGGTGGATTTCCTAAGAGTGATAGGCATAAATGGAGTGGTTGTTTGGTCATATGGGATGGAAATTGTTAGTGTGATGGTGATAAGGGTTGATTTGATAAAGTTTTAGTTATGGAAATGGAAGTGGGATCTGGATCAGGTAGTTAGGGGTCAATGCACACATAGAATGGTGTGCTAGGCTTAGTGCTGAAGGAGGAAAAAGGCAGGATGATGTCATGAAAATGCATATCTCTAGAGATGAAGACTCATGAGTGAAAAGATCCAACAAGACATAACTTTTTTTGCTAGATTTATAACCCAACAGACTGCTTTTCTTCCTATAGGATCAAGTTCATTGAGTTTTGATGCATAGTATAAACATCCAAACACTCTCAAATCTCTCAAGTCTGGTTGGGTACAATATAGGATGGTGTGTGGTGACTAGTTTCCCAACACAAAACTTAGAATCTAATTCAATAAATAGGCGACATGTCCCACAACATAACTCCGCAGGTACTTAGGTGCATGAGAATGGAATAAAAATGCTCTTGCTACACTAAGTAAGGTCTGATGGCTTCTTTCCACTCTTCCATTCTGCTGTGGAGTTTGGACATAACTTCTCTGGTGTAAGATTCAAAGAATGTTGGCATAAAAAATTCCTCCTCATTGTTAGTTCTCATCACCTTGACCCTTTTTCCAAACTATGTATATGCCATGGCAATGAAATTTTGGATGGCACTAGTGGCCGCTGATAGGCCCAAAAGAACAAAAACATAACCTTTTTGGATGAATGATTTTTCCCTTTAAATTTGATTGATCTCTTTTAATTTAGATTGATATTTTAGATTGATACTATTATTTTAGATTGATATTTTAGATTGATACTATATTATTTTCCTTGGCCAAATTTAGTGCTGGCATAATTAATTATAAATAGCATTCTGTATTATTGAAGCAGGCATTAAGAAATCTATTTACAATTTTTTTCTCCTCGTATCTGTTGGTCCCTATTTTCTATAGTTTGGTAGGAATATTCCTACCAAATTGGTGCTTTCATTCTACAACCATGCCTCCCAAACCTTCTATGGAGGAGGCCCTCCTCTCCCTTAATGACAAAATCCAGTCTCTTCAATCCTCCAATGATGCACAGTACGAAAAGTTCGTAGCCTCCATGGATGCCCGCATGGAAGCTGTCACAGGGGTGCTAGCTACCCTCCTTAGCAGATTGCCATCCTTATCCCCCACGACTTCACATAACCCTATCCCCACCACTTTCCATGTTAACCCTGATCCATCTGTTTCCTTTAATAATACCCACCAAACCTCCACCCAACATACAATCACACAACCTCCCATATTTAACGACGCCTTTTCCCAACCAAATTCTCAAACTATTCCTCATAACCCTTACCATCCACCAATTCCAACTACTATCTGACCTCCTAAGTTACACCTCCTACCTTTTGATGGTTCTGAACTGTTAGATTGGCTTTTTCAGGCTGATCAATTTTTTACACTCCATCAAGTCCCTCCCCCTCAACGCCTGGAACTTATTTCTTTCTACATGAAAGGCGAGGCACTCAGTTGGTTTAAATGGATATTTAACAATCATCAACTTTCCACCTGGGAAGCCTTTGTGCATGCCCTACAAGTTCGATTTGGGCCCTCCTCTTATGAAAACCACCAAGCTGCCCTATTCAAATTAAAACAGACTACCACTGTTTCTTCCTACCAACAAGCTTTTGAAAAACTTTGCAACCAAATAGTTGGCCTCACCCCTGAAATAATCCTCAATTGCTTTCTCTCAGGCCTAAAACCAAAAATTCAGTGTGAACTTAGTATTTTAAAACCTTATTCAATTTCTCACGCCCTCAGTTTGGCTAAGTTAGTTGAGAGCAAATACCTTGACACTACCCCCACGTTCTCTCGCCCAAAGTCTCAGAACCTATACACCTCTTCCCCTATTTTACCCAAGACCACTAATACAAACCCCACTTCCCCCCTCACCTCTGTTGGCCTCTTACCTACCCCAAAAACCCAATTACCCATTAAACGCCTTACTCAGGCCTAAATGTAGGAACGTCGTGCTCAGGGTCTATGTTACAATTGTGATTCCAAATACATGCTTGGCCATCGTTGTCAACCTAAACTTTTCCTACTTTTGTTGGAAGATGACTGCCAAGTTGAATCTGACATCATAAGTCCTTCTCACCCATAAGACATAGAAAACCTTAATCTTTCTGTCGTTCACTTCCAACTCTCCCATTTAGCTCTCACTGGCTCTGGTTCACCCAAGACTCTTAGGTTTCTTGGAACCATTAATGGCCATACAGTCACAATTTTAATAGACACTGGGAGTTCCCATAATGTGTTACAGCCCCGTCTGGCCACTTTTCTTTCTCTTCCTATCACCACTATTCCCCAATTCCCTATTATGGTTGGTAATGGTGCTTACATCCATTGTAATGGTCTTTTCCTTAACACCCCTTTAAAGATACAAGGCCATACCTTCAATATTCCTTTTTACCTTCTACCTATAAAAGGAGCAGACTATGTCTTAAGGATTGAATGACTTAGCTCTTTAGGTCCCATTACCTCTAATTTCTCTATTCCTTGTATGACTTTTTTTAGTGAATTCCACCCCTATTACACTCATTGGTGATGCCTCCACACCCCAACCTGCTACTTTTCACCAACTCATCAGATTCTCCCACACCCATTCTATAGCCCATATTTACTCATTAATTCCCACAGACATCTTTTCACTCAACCCTGACTCTGAATCCTCCTCTCCAAATTTTCCCTCTCACCTCCCCACATCTATCATTACTATCTTAACCCAATTCTCCATGGTTTTTGCAAAACCATAAGGCCTTCCTCCTTTCTGAGATCATGTACATCATATTCCCTTACTACCTAACTCTTCCCCCATAACAGTTAAGCCCTATCGATACCCATATACTCAAAAAGATGCCATGCAAACCCTCATCTCTGATCTACTTAAGGATGGGTTAATCAAACCTAGCACTGGCCCCTTTTCATCACCAGTGCTACTAGTACGAGAAAAAGATAGCTCTTGGTGACTCTGTGTTGACTATCGCGCCCTAAATACTATAACCATTAAGGATAAATTTCCTATTCCTACCATTGATGAGCTCTTTGATGAGCTCAGAGGTGCGACTATTTTTTCTAAGTTAGACCTCCGCTCTGGTTTTAATCAAATTAGGGTTGCTCCTGAGGACATACACAAGACTGCTTTTCGTACTTTTAATGGACATTATGAATTTTTGGTTATGCCTTTTGTTCTTACCAATGCTCCCTCTTCCTTTCAGGCCGCTATGACTTATTTACTACGCCCTTATTTACGTCACTTTGTGTTAGTATTCTTTGATGACATTTTAATTTTTAGTGCTAACCTTACTGATCATGCGGTCCATTTAAAGTTGATTTTGGAGCTACTCTTACAAAATTTTTATTTTGCTAAGTTATCTAAATGTGTTTTTGCCACTTCTACGGTGGAATACTTGGGACACCTTATTTGTGCACAAGGAGTTAAACCAGATCCTGCAAAGATTCAAGCCATGGTTGATTGGCCCGAACCACGTACCCTCACGGCTCTTAAAGGTTTTCTTGGCCTTACTGGATTCTACAGGCGTTTTGTCCGCCACTACGCCACACTCGCCGCTCCTCTCACCGATCTTCTTAAATCACAAACATTTACATGGAGTTTAGAGGCCTCTACAGCATTTACAAAATTAAAACAACACTTATGCAACCTTCCTACATTGGTCCTACCTAATTTTTCTATCCCTTTTGATGTGGAAACTGATGCTTCACAAATTGCTTTAGGTGTTGTCCTTTCCCAGCAGGGTCTTCCACTAGCCTTCTTTAGCAAGAATTTATCTCCTTGTCAACAGCAAATGTCAGCCTATTCCCGTGAAATGCTTGCCATAACTGAGGCTGTTAAGAAGTGGAGACAATACCTTATTGGTAGCACCTTCAACATAATAACAGATCAGAAAAGCCTTAAGGAACTAATGACACAGAGCATAAACACACCAGAGCAACAGAAATGGGCCTTAAAACTACAAGGGTTCATTTACACCATCATTTATCGCCCTGGAAAAGATAATCAAGTTGCTGATGCTTTATCTCGTAGCTTTATAAATAGTGAACCAGATACCATCATCCAGGAGGTACCCATTTACCACGTTGTGTCTTCTCCAATACCTTCAATAATATCAGAGCTCTAACAGTACCTTTTATCCCCTACAGGAATTGAAATTACAAGGCAACTTATGACCAAGTCGAACAATTATCAAATGAAACAAGGTCTACTCTACTTTGGGGATCAAATTGGTGAACTACGTTGCTCCAGGAATTTCATGCAACACCTCTGTCAGGACACTCAGGAATAAAACCCACCATGGCCTGGGTAGCAGCTTCCTTTTATTGGCCTTCTCTACGATCAGATGTTAAGAATATGGTAAAACAGTGTTTTCCCTGCCAATAAAATAAATACCTTCCATCAAAAAAATATGGCCTCTTATAACCATTACCCATTCCAACACAAATATGGCAAGACATTAGTATGGATTTTATTACCGGGTTGCCATCTTCTCATGGTCACACTGTCATATGGGTAGTCATCGACCGTCTCTCCAAGTACGTCCACTTTATAGCCCTTCCATCGTCTTTCACTGCCCAAACACTTGCAGAACGCTTCATGATCGAAATCCATCGACTACATGGTATGTCCCGTACCATTGTGTCAGACAGGGACAAATTGTTTCTCAGTAACTTCTAGACGTCATTATTCAAGCTGCAAGGGACCAAGTTACATTATAGTTCAGCATACCATCCAGAAACGGATGGTCAGACAGAAGTATTAAACAGAGGACTTGAGGCTTACCTTCGCTGTTTTATGAGCGACTACCCGTGGTACTGGTTCAGATTTCTCCACCTCTCTGAATATTGGTATAACACTATAATGCATTCTTCTTTCGACATGACGCCGTTTCAAGCAGTTTATGGCCGACCTCCCTCGGCCATCCCTGATTTTATTCCTGGTAGCACGAATTTGGGCAACCTCGAGTCCTCCCTACAGGAAAGACAAAAGATTTTGGCCAACCTTAAGAAAAACCTCATCAGAACCAGGCAAAGTATGGTTACACAAGCAAACAAAAACAGAAAAGATCTTACCTTTCAGCCTGGCGATTGGGTTTTTCTAAGGCTCAGACCTTATCGACAACACTCAGTGTCCGGATCTCACAAAAACTTGCCAAGCGTTACTATGGACCATTCCAAATTCACTGTCGTATCGGAGCTGTAGCATACGACCTCATTCTCCCTGCTTCCTCACGAGTTCATAGCGTCTTCCATGTGTCGTTATTACGTCCCTGTCATGGAGATCCACAGCAACATTTCACCCCCTTGCCTACATTTCATTTTCTGGAAGACGACGCCCCTCCCCCTACAGCTTCCTTTGATAAACACCCATCTCCCTCTGAACCTTTAGTTTCCCTCACAAAATACCCCTTGCTTCATTCCAACTCTATTCTCTCTTACCCACCTAATGAGCTCCCTGATTTAATGCCAAATAATGACACCCCTGTATTAGTGCAGAAACCGTGTGAAGGAATCAATAATTCCTCTGCATTAGTGCCTCAAAAACCGCACCAAATTAACATTCCTTCAAGGTCCCAAGACTATCCACGTGATTTCACTCCAACGTGGACCCCAGCTGCTGATTCTATCCCTTCAGTGTCACTTACTCCAGCAGGTTCTAATAGACCATACCTTGAGGACAAGGTGGTTTTACAAGGGTCGAGTATTGATAGGCCCAAAAGAACAAAAACACAACATTTTTGGATGAAGGATTTTTCCCTTTAAATTTGATTGATCTCTTTTAATTTAAATTGATATTTTAGATTGATACTATTATTTTAGATTGATATTTTAGATTGATACTATATTATTTTCCTTGGCCAAATTTAGTGCTGGCACAATTAATTATAAATAGTATTATATACTATTGAAGCAGGCATTAAGAAACCTATTTACAATTTTTTTCTCCTCGTATCTGTTGGTCCCTATTTTCTATAGTTTGGTAGGAATATTCCTACCAGCCGCCTCTAATTTCATCTTTAGCATAATGATCCAGATGTATCTATTATGGTCATCAAGTATAGTGAGGAAATATTCATGTTTGTGTATCTCGATTATGGACATGGGGCCCAAATGTCAACATGAATTAGTTCAAAAGGGTAGAAGCCCTACTAATGCTGATAAGAAAGGAAGATATCATTTATTTAGAGACATAAGAAAACATCACAGGTTAAATTCTTATTGATTAAAATAAAAGGATGTTCTTAACTAAGGCTTGCATCCTAGAAATAAACAAATGATCTAGTTTGTAATGCAATACATCTAAATCAGGAATTACAACAAATGTACTTATAGACACCTTACCATCAACCTTCTCAACAACATTGGTGCATGAAACCTAT
Source organism: Clitoria ternatea (assembly GCA_037962975.1). Classification (NCBI taxonomy): domain Eukaryota; kingdom Viridiplantae; phylum Streptophyta; class Magnoliopsida; order Fabales; family Fabaceae; genus Clitoria; species Clitoria ternatea. The sequence goes on from CM075672.1 coordinate 268,345,416, forward strand.
AGTTCATATAACCCATTTCTAGCCTCAACCAAACTAATCATCTCCATTGAAGTTAGTTCTTGTATCACACAGGTATTTTACTTGAATAACAATGTATATGAGTGTTGTGCCACTAACTTGTATATGGAAACTAAATGGAATGTGAATTTTGGCAAAAATTAAATATCTTCTTGCAGCACATTAGGAAATAATATGACAATTCATGAGTGTGTTATTATGAGTTTGTGTCTATTAAGTAGATGAATAACAAGGGGAGGAATATTCCTTAGAGACTTAAACAACTCTCTATAAGCACATATATGATCTGTAACTCCAAAGTCCAAAATCCAAGTTATGTATATGAAGAAATCGTGAATTATAACAAAACCATTTCCTCCTCCCCCTCTAGCATCATGAGTGGCCGCTGTAGAAGTCACATGATTTGCCATTGTTGATCCTTGTTGTATTGCCTATTGAATAACCATTACACTAAACTGTTCATTTGTGAATGACACTGTATCTTTGTTGTCTTTTATTTTCTCAACCTTCATAGAGCATTTTTCATCTACATCATTTTTAGAATTATCCAAATACACATTATTAGCATTGCTTGGGTTCTTGAACTTAATAGTAGAAGGAAATCCATGTTTTCTATAACAAACATTCATAATATGTTTGAGTTTTCCATAATAACTACAAATTTACTTTTCCAAGTTAGATTGTATCCTCTTCCTCTTCCATAATTTCTCCTTCCCTTGGTTGATAATCACATCAGAATCTTCACCATTTGGCATACCATTATGTCTTTCAAGTTGTAAAACAAAGGAGAAAACCTTGTTTGGTTAAGGCTCCATTAGCAGAATCTGAGACCTCACCATGTTGAAATTTTCATTGAATCCTATAAGAAAATGAATAATGTAATCTTAGACACAATACACCTTGGCATTCTTTATTGCCTCACATTTATATCTTATAGAGCATGAACACTGAGGTAGGGGCCTATTATTCTCTAACTTCCCATAGAATCTTTATCTCTATGAAGTAATTCATTATAGACATATTTCCTTGTTTAAAACCATAAATCTCCTGTTGTAACTCACTTACACGCATCAGATCTCCCATGGAGAAGAGTTCCCTCAGTTTTATCCAAACATTAAAGGTGTGTTCAACAAACATCATGCTCTGGCTAATGGACTGACTCACAGAGCTCATAATCCAAGAGTGTACCAAGTTGTTGCACTGTTCTCAAGCTTCAAAGCTTGGACCAAAGGGATCTGGTTCCAGAATGCTTCTACTAATGAACTTCCACTTATTTTTAGAAATCAACGCATGTTTCATTGCTCTCGCCTATGCATGATAGTCACGACCTTCAAGAATTAAATTCACTAGTGTAGTAAAGGTTGACCCATTTGGATGAACATAATACGAACTTGATTGATTCTGATTTAGATCTTGATTTGAAGAGAAGAAGAAGATCCATTGCTGTTGTTACTGGAACACACCATTATCGAGATCTTGATGGCAGAGATCATATGAAAAACCTATCTATGGAGAGAAAATGAACAAAGGCACACTTGGAAAAGATTCAACTAATTCATTCACTTACAAATACAAGCTGAACATGAGCTTATATACAAGGCGGGAAAAATAGTTGGGCACTAACTATAATGGTCAAAACTGAACCCCAGATTATTAGGTAACTAGGCTAATTAACTATAAGCTAAGTAAGTACTACCTCCGGTTCCAAATATAAGCAAATTTTAGTGAAATTTTTTGGTCCCTTAATATAAGCAAAATTAGACTTTTCCAATGTCATTAAATGCTTGTTTACCAAATATGTCCTCATCATATATATTTCCAAGGCCACTAATTCTTTATGTAATAAATGATACTAAAGGTATTTTAGAAAATTAAATCAAATATGTAGTAACATTAATGCAAATAACTACCTCTAACTATTATTCTTAATATGTGTGAAGTTAGGTATATTTGCTTATATTTGGAACCGGAGGTAGTATTATTCTCCGTCAAAGAGAAGCAGAGGTGTGATGTGAAATCATCGGAAGATAAAATTCTATGGCAAACGTACCAATCATTAAACTGAGTATATTTGTATTGTTCCTATGAGGATTGAGTTAATTACCTCAACCTAGGACTGAGTATATTTGTATTTTTACTTTTTGCTATATTTCTAATTTTTATGAAATTTTAACCGAAACACAACAGCAAACAAAAAATGCAATAAAAATTGATGTGGTTGAAAGTAATGGAAGTAGGTTGGAATCAGCTTCAGCATACAATGCCAATTAAAATCAAATGAGCAAAGCATAAATCTCATTTAACTCATGTAAAACTTCTCATAAATGGATAGTCTTTAATTCCTTAGGTGATTATCACTATTCCATTACCTATAAACCCTAATTCCTTAGTAGAAATTGATGGTTTTGATTGTTATCATATAATTTCATTCATCTTCCTTTCTTATTTCATCATAGTTAATTTCTTTTTTGGTTAAGCAATTGATGTAGTGTCTCTAATTCTAATTCTGGCATTTGATATATGTGTTTTAAAATTTGTACACGCACGCAGATTTGATACAGACCCTCATGTTACTCTTATAAAAACCCGAGGTCATTTCAAAACAGTTAAGTCGAGTTTCATAAAGAATATTTTACTATACTGGGAGAGAGTTGGTTATGATAGTTGCCTTTCCTACATATATTCAAAAAGACAAAAATACAATAGTTTGAAATATTCTGAAACTAATTCAACACCATATTTTGCTAAAAATTGTAATTAACATCAACCACAGTATAACATGCTCATTAATTCGAACGCCTCAAGAGACTTTTCTGTATTTTATATATTATCTGTTTATGATTTATTAACCCCATATATATATATATATATATATATATATATATATATATATATATATATAGGATGTATCATGTGAGAAAGGTTCTCTTATGTGAGAGTGAGAGGGACAAATCTGTGCCGTATAACTATACAATGGATGGTTGAGATTAATCATGTGAGTTTTTTAAGAAGTCATGTGACATTTTAAGTGATCATGTGACTTTTAAAAACTTTTAATCTCAACTACCCATGTATGGTTATACGGCCCAGATTTGTCTCTCTCACTCTCATATAAGAGGACTTTTCTCATAAGATACATCCCATATTATATATATATATATATATATATATATATATATATATATATATATATATATATATATATATCGTTATTGTGTCCTACTGTCCTATATATATAAAGCAAGCATAACAAAAACTTAATTAGCGTTAATCCATTTCTTTTTATTTGATATACAATTTAAAAATTATTTTTTTTCACCTTAAAAGTTTAAGAAATTATTCATTATTTTTTTCTATTATACTTTTACTTAGTTAATATGTGAAATAGATGAGAAAATACAAAAGTTTAAAGGAAAACTAGATAAATAGTTAGAAGACAAAAGTATGTATTCTAATTATTTAATGATATTTTTAATATATGTAACTTTTAAAATTATAGGCACATAAAAATTAAATTTACAGAGGAAATATAAGTTATACTTTAAAGTCTAAACATATATCTGGGCTAGTTGTCTTTAAGTAAATGAAGAAGGCAACATCATAGTTACCCAGTTGCACCATGACATGTTATTAATTCTTAAATTAATAGTGCAAATGCTAGTTAAACATCAATTTAACATGTTGGCTAGCTTTGTTTGAACAGATCATAAAACCCCAAAATATATGCAGATGGCTATATAAACTCTGACAATGACAAATTGTCACATCAGGATATATATTATTACTAGTATCTAATTAAAAAAAATCTTCATTTCCATGAAGTTGAAAGGCTACCTTTCTTAATAAACTAGTCCGTAGGTATCATTAAACTAAATGTAAATAAAAGACATATATGTGGAAGAAAAAAAAGTGCCGAGTTTACAGCTCTTAATTAATGAGTATATTTGAATTTAAATATACTATGTATATATCTGTATAATAAATTGTATATTAATTTATTAATGTATATTTCATTATCTAATTCAGACCAAATAAATATTCTTTTGGGGAACCTAATCAAATAATATAGTAATAAATTAATTATTGAATAAAATATTTAAATTATAATAATGATAAATAATACAAAGACAAGTTGAATGAATATTATATGAGCTTTCTATCATTGGAAACACCGTAAATTTTAGATAACGTAGGGTAAGCAAATTCAATCCTGCCTTAGGAAAGATTCCAACTGAACAGTGATGAATCCAAGGGAAATACTATAATGCATAAAAGCATAATCAATTTTATTCATGTTGTCTTCTATTGCCTGTGTAAAAAAACAGCCCACCTAATATATATATATATATATATATATATATATACACACACACACATTCGGAGAAGAGAGACGATAAATTTAAACTCATTTTTTAATTAATTTTTAATTATTAATATTGATTTGAGTCTGAAAAAGATACTGATCGAGATACTATGGATGTAGAAACAATGTTAACCGATATAGAACACCTCTCAATAAACAATATTGCAAAACCGTGACCACAAATTAGAATCACTGTGTACCTGGTTGTATTCACCTTCACAAAACTACATTTTTATTATATCGTAACATGATTTTTATATATATAAAAAAGTTCATATTTTTTATAATTCATCAATTGTTTAACTTCAACGTATCAATATAAAAAAGTTTACACTACTATCTAAATAGTGATATGTTAAATCCTAATTTGGTAGAGTAATTTTTTTATTTTGATAATTTATTTTAATTAAACTTACATTATTTTACATTTAAACTTAGTCAATCACTAAAAAAAATCATATTTTGCTTGGAAAGCTTGCGTGAAATACACTCACGTTAGTTTTTAAGTGGGACTAAGTGACTTTAGGAGTCCCTCACAAATTAAACATTTTAGAAGGTGCATTGTGTTTGGTGTTTGCATGGGACGGTCATGCCAAAAATGAACGCGCTAATTTAGGATGCTAGTGACACTTGAAAAGCCAATATTTTAAAATTTCTCAAGTAGTACTTAGTGTGGGAGGTGTCTCATGTAAAAAATAACTATACATGCACCCATACCTTATTTCTCTTCTCATTTCCCCCCTTTTCAAAATTTTTTTACCTAAATTCTCACAATTTTTTATAATTTCATTTGGTTGATCTAAAGTGTGGAAGGAGCTATTTGATACTTCATTAGTTTTTAGGTGTTTATGATACAAAAAAAAATTCAACCGATTGAAATATATACATTTTAAAGTTAAAGGTTAGTAACTTATTTGGTTTCTTAGTTTTATGATTTAAGATTTTTTAGAACAGTTGTAAGAACTCTAAAATTGATGATTTATAGTATTATGTTTTACAAAAGGTTAAAATTTAAATGTTATGATAGATGATGTACATAAAGTTTGATTATTAGAGTATATTTTAACTATGAAATCATTATGATAGAAAATTAGAGCTTTAGAAATTTAGGACTTTAAAAATTTTAAAATAAAACTTTGAAATTAGAGTTGTGAATATTAAAAAATTAATAAATTTTAAATTAGAATTGAGAAAATTAAAAATTAAAAATTTTTAATTAGATTTTAGGAAAATAATAAGTTTAGAAATTTTTGATTAGAAAGAAAATAATAAATTAAGAAATTTCCAATTAGAATTTAGAAAATAATAAATTTAGAAATTTTAAATTAGAATTTAGGAAATAATCCTTAAAAATTTTAAATTAGAAGGAATGCATATACAATATTAAATAATATATGCATGGTAAATTAGTGGTGTTAGCAAAGCACATTTTGTGAAGACCCATTTAGGGATGTGTATAGACTTTGTCTCGATAGAAGATGTTTAAAAAGTGACTTTATTAGAAGGGTTATGGAGTTTGTTAATTAATTAGGTTATAAAGCAACCTTATTACTCTTCAGAGGGTGATATATAAGATGTACTTGTGTGAGATGTAAATGCAGTAAGATTTTGAGTAAAAATAAGGTAAATTTCACTTAAACTGGTTTGGTTTTAAGATCAACTATTGGATTTAGACTGAGCATAACAATATGAAATTCAAGTGGCTTAGTTTGACAAAATAAAGGTATAGGTGGCACAGTTTAACAAGATGAGGATAAGAATGACAAACTTTGAGTAGATGATGACAATGCAAATGACGGAGATTCAATAAGTATACAGGGGAGGGTTGTTTAGTGCTAATCTCAATATGATGCTAGACTAGATGGTCAATTTGTCTATAAGGAGATAGAATAGCCCTAACTTCATTCTTGGCGTTGTCATCATTAACATTGTCCTATTCAACCCCTATAGCATCATCCTCAGCTCCAACAGTAACCCCACAGTAACCCTTAATTAGTCCTAATAGCAACACCAAATTAGTCCCCCAGCAGCACAGACATTGTCACCCACACGACATCACCCAAATGACCACGCGAGACATCGCCCTCGCCCTACACGTTGACTTTTATTTTTATTTTTATTTGTAGCTTTTTTCTTACTTTTTGGACACTATGAATATTTAATTTTATGTATGAAATTTTATTTAGTATGTTTTCTTGTTTCTTATGAGTTGTGAATAGTAATAATAATTATAAAAAATACCTAGATATCGTGAGACTTTAATGTCCTATACAAAGGTCATGTTATGCATAAACTTTGCATGGAGTTTTTGGATAGGACACATTCCCACATATAAAGGTTCTTGCCTATGTTATAATTTGGGTTTCGCATGGGATTCCTTCCACACAAAACACCCATTTCTTGTAGTGGATATATATATATGATGAATTTTTACCTACATTATTAACTAATTTAACTAGGTTTCTTGATTTTGTAAAGTTAAGTGAAAATGTCTTATAATAAAATGGAGGAAAAGAGTATATGAAAGCCTTTTTTATCTTCAAAGAAGATGAAATATATGTATGTGTGTATGTATGCATGCATGTATGTATGTATATATGTATGTATGAAGGAGTAAGCTATATATGATGAACATCATCTAGAACATTTAGAGTAATCCTAACAAATCTAATAGCTTTAAACTAATCACAACTACACCTAATTATTATGATAGGAGTCTAACTACTAACTAACTTAAGTGTTTCTTTTTTATACTCCTAACATCTCCCTTGTAAACTCATGGGTTTTAGAGGGAGAACCCCGAGTCTGAGCTTACAACCCTGAAACATATCACAAGATATGGCCTTGGTAATAACATCAATAGTTTGTGTCGCAATAGGAATATTTGAACCTTTAAGTCTTTGGCTATAATTTTGTCCCTTACAAAGTACAAATCAAGTTCTACATGTTTGATTTGACAATGTAAAACAAGATTAAAGGGGAAATGGACAGCATTGAGGTTATCACAATAGACTACTAGAACAACTTAGAGTTTCAAGTGAAGTTCTTGAAGAACGGATTGAATCTAAGTGATTTACATGGTCATAACTAATAGGCTCATGTACTTAGCTCCAATGCTAGGCCTTGATATAATAGTTTATTTCTTGAAGGACCAAGATAAAAGATTAAAGCCTAGATAACCATAAAAACTAGATGAAGACTTCCTATCATCTGGATATGAACCCTAATCTTTATCACAAAAGATAATAAGATGCAAATTAAGAGATTTGGTGAAGGTAATGCCGTGAATTATAGTGCTCTGCAAGTACTTGAAATTTTTTAAACTACTTTCTAATGTGTAAGTTTTGGAAACTGCATAAATTAGTAGACCTTATTCTAGGAAATAAGATGTTTGGTTTGATTGTGGTGACATATTGAAGAGGTCATACTAAGGATCTATATAGATGAAGGTCATCAAAGAGATCATAATCATGTTTAGTGAGTTTTAGTCTAGAAGCCATATGTATAAGCATTGGTTTAGCAATAGACATGTTAGTTCTGTGTAGAAGATCTAAAATATATTTTGTTTAAGATAAATATGGAGACCTCTTGATGTAGTAGGATTAACCTGTATGCCTAGGAAATAGTTCAAATTTTTAAAGTCCTTGAGAGGAAAGGCATGATTGAGAGTAATGATGAACTTGTTAAGAGTTTTTGCATAACTTCTGATGAATATGATATCATCCATATACATAAACACTAACATCATGGCATTAGATGTAGTTCTAATGAAAAAGGAAGTGTCACTCTTGGTGTTGGTGAATCCTTAAAAAGTCATGAAGCTATGGAGGTTTTATAACTAGATTTGGAAGATTATTTGAGTCCATAAACAGCCTTATTAAACTTATATATCATGCCCTTACCACCATACGCATAGCTAAGAGGTTGTGTTACACATATTCTTCCAAATCTTTATTGAGAAAGGAATTATTTATGTCAACCTGTCGGAGGAACCAATCTTTATTGAGTGCCATGGTGAGATTTATCCTAATAGTGATAGGCTTAACTGTAGGACTAAAGGTTTTTGAGAAGTCAAAGCCTTGTTATTGATGGAATCCCTTAGCCAAAAGCTTTGCCTTATATTTGTTAATTGAGCCATTAGGATTCTTCTTGAGTTTAAAACCCATTTTCATCCTACAATATTAGTGTTAGCAGGTGTAGGAATTAGAGTCCAAGTGTTTATTTAAAGTAAGTGATGGTTTAGAGACAGACTTAGAAGGGGGTTGAATAAGTTCGTAAGTCTTTTTATGGAATAAAACTTTTCGAACAAAAATGGTAGCAGACTTTAACAAACAAAGATTGAAACTTAAACAGATAAAGGATAGATAGAAAAAGGCATAACAAATTTATAATGGGTCACTTTCCAAATGATAAAGCTACGTCTAGTACCTTCAGACTTGAAGGACTTTCACTATGTAAAAACATGTTTTACACAAACAGTACTTTACATGCTCAAGTATTGTTGACTCCAACCACTTCTGTCTTAACACCTAAGTATTCTTTCAACAAGCCAATCTTGGCTCAAACCCAAGTATTCTTTCTAAAGCCTCTTCAGGCCAAACTGTTTCCCATTAAAACTAAGACTTGTAATACACCAGCCTTTAACATGGTAAATGATAAGGTGTTTGTGTTTGATAACTTAGTGTACAAGAGAATTAAACTTAAGAATAGATGTACTAAGTTGAAAAACAAAGACTAAGTCTACAAGAAATAGATGTAAGAATGAGAATGAGAGTCTCTATTTTTGAATTAAAACACTTTGTTCATACTTGGTTTCCTTGTCTTTAAAGTTTAAGATCTCTTCTTATTTATAGGTTATTTCAAATAGTCATCACTATTTCATTGAGAAGAGATAGCTGTTTGAGTGTGCTGACTTGAGAGATTAGAAGAGGACAAACGTTTGGTTCGAGGATATCTAGATTTTGTACTAAAACAAAGTACCTTGAACATAGTAGTGTGAAAATCCTTTTTGTTGTCTTTCGTCTATCATGGACTATCACAAAATAAGCTTTCTTGACCTTTTGAAGTTTTTTTACTCAAGAACTAATCTTCGTTAGCTTTTCAATTTACGTAGAGCAACTTCCTTGATTTTCTCTTCACGCGAGCCTTGGTTTTTAAACTTGTCTTCTTTTTTATTTTAGGTTGGAAGTAGACTTGCTTGAAGAAAGCTATGACTGAAATATCTTCAAAACATTCTTGAGTAGATTGAATCAACATCAAATGACTATTCTATGTGAAAGGGGGTTTGAATCTGATAACTTGAAGCTTGGATAGTTAAAGTTGAGAGAATGATGTGCATGTTGAGTCTGAAGAGTGAATCTCATGAAGATTGTGACTTAGTAGTTCTAAGTTTGGAATAAGCACACTTGAAATATTGCCTTGTAACAGACTTGAGTTGGGACAAACTTAGATAAAGTTAATTTTGTCCCATGCAAACTTAGTCTGAGAAAGACTTGGAATATTTTCCATTGGTCATCATAGACTTTAAATGATGGACTCTCTTAACATATGCATCACAGACTTTGTAACCTGAAACACTCAAAATAGAGGGGTTAAATAACACGTAGGCAAACTTTATTTAGTCAAAAGCCTTAATGTGTTTTATTAACAAATCTTAAGGTATTTAAATATTTATTTTAAAAAAATCTCAAAGTCCTTTATAAAAATAATTGGTGATTAGGAGCAGGTTGAGAATCAGGTGGAGAAACAGATTAAGAGGTCAAGGCAATTTGAGGATTAGAAGAAGCAATGACATCATTAGGGGATAAGTCTACAAGACTATCTATATTGGTATGATATTAATTTATGAGGACCTCAAATCTATTTGAGGTTAGTAGAATGGAAACTATAGGCACAACAAGTTTGTTGTCTCTAGCTTTGATGTTAGCATGACATATTAATTGTCTTTACTTGAAAGGAAGGACAAATTCACCAAATTTGACATGTCTTGAGACATACATTTTGCCATTAGGAGCTAGACACATGAATCTTTTATCGTAGGAGCTATAACCTATAAAGACACACTGCTCAGGCATGAAGTCTAATTTGTGCTTATTATAAGGTCTCAGGCAAGGGTGGAAAGCAGAGCCAAATACTCTTATTGTTGAGTAGTCAGAAACCAAACCAGGTAAGACTTTCATTGGACTTTTGTTGCTTAGAATTGAAGTAGGCAACATGTTAATTAGATATCCTGTACTGGAAAAAACTTCTTCCAAAAACTTGAATGGCATATTTATAATTCCTATTTATGTAAGCATGTATTTTGAAAATGAAAAACCAAATGAAACCTAAGACTAAGAAGAACTAAGGCATGATTGAACTTAATGCAGAAGGAAATAATTTTGGGATGCACCCTATGATGTGAAATCCATGAGTGGAGCTTCAAGCTTTTAGGATTGAAAATGTTTCAATGTAGTTATTTCTTTGTGTTTGGGCCTTAGAGAATCTTTAAATTTGTTAACATGGTTAAAGGGTTATGAATTGAGAAAAGTGAAAACAAACTAAGGTTTAAAACTTTTTTTAAAGGAACTAAAAATAAGTTAAAGACCAAAAAGACGCACACTAGGCTAAGAAGTGTAATATGGGCCAAAAATGGGTTACTTGGTTTAGACCATTATGGACATTGGCTCGAACTAGCTGCTCCATATCTGGCTTCTTTTCTTTTTTCCTTCTGATACTTATTTTTTAAGGTATCATAAGTAACTTAGTACACTTTATTTCCATTTTTGAGACTTTGTTTTGTTATAAATTAAGTGCTCAGTCCATCAACTACTTTGTATTTTCTCTTACACAAGTTATTCTCCCTCTTGCTCTCTTCAAAGTCTTTTCTCTATCATAGGATTTAAGTGTAATCCTTATTTTTTATTTGTACTCTTGAATTAGAGTGTTTAGGTATAAGGTGAGAGATGATGATCTCTAGGATACTTTAAGGCTACTTTAAATCGTATTGGTTCCTTGTAACCGATACATATTATAGTTTAAAATTCTAAGCCTTTGGGTTGAGAGATTAAACTAGGTGGTGATCAGACTAGAATATATTATGATGTGCTCTTTCTTGTCCATACCCTTTTACTTTATTATCTCTTTCATTCTTTAATTGTTTATATTTACTCTTCAAATCATATTTTCTAAAGCTTTTTTATTTACACGTCTCTCAAAGATCCTTTTCTAATTTACTTTTATTAAAAGAGTTATTTAAATTAATTAATCCTTTATTACTTGTTTCCATTCTTTACAAGAAAATTCCCAAACTTAATTCACTCTCCACTCTTAAGTCACTGGCCAATTTTAAACAATATTAATATTAACAAGTAATAACAGGCCAATTTCAGTTAGGCGTCTATGTTTTCTCTTAACAAGCCCATTATGGTCATGATGGTGGGCAACATCCTATGTTGGATACCATGATTAGCCAAATAGGATGACATAGCCATGACTTCATTTCCATTATCACTTTGTAATACCTTAACTTTATGATCAAATTGGCTTTCCACAAGAGCTTTAAAACTCGTAAAGCATTTGGAAACTTGGGATTTGTTTTCAAGGAAATATAACACATGGGAATCTGGTATAGGCGTTTATAAAGGGAACATAGTATCTATTCCCATGGTCCCCAAACATCACTTAAGACCAGTTCAAAAGGAAATTTATATTCTATGTGAGATTAGGTAAATGGAAGATTATGAGCTTTCCTTAAGACATAAGATTTACAAACATGATTTTTTGTTAGGACTCAACTAAATATGAAATTGTTTCAAAACTTGAAATGAATAGTTCTAGAATTAGCATGTCCTAGGCGAATATGCCATAAAATAAAGGGAATTATCATACTTAGTAGATTGAACAATGTTATAATCAAAATTGTGAGTATTATATTCATCAAAACTATGATCATTACATCATGTGACTAATAAAAAAAAGGTGAACTATAAAGATTAAAACCATCAAAAGATTACAATCCATTCTTGAGGCTTCCTTAAGGACTACTTGGTTGGTGCCCTAACATTTAACAAAGCATTATCATCATGGAATTTAAAATACACTCTATTATCTTTAGCAAACTTGGGAAACACTCAAGATTTTTGCTAATTTATGACACATGAAATAAGTTGTGTAAGAATAAAGGTTTATGATTGAAGGAAGACAAAAGGAAGAAGCTACCAGTATGCTTAATTGTGGAAGGTTCACCATTAACTATTTTCACATGGGAGTTACTAGTGTAGCAATTCATTTTGAAAAGGTTACCCGAGTTTGGTGTTACTTAGGTTGAAACTCCAGAATCTAGATACCATACAGGATTAAAGAATGTTTTAGTGTAGGAGTTAACAATATTGCTTGGTGAGAAATTGCCTTATGGGGAGTTGGATGTTTCTGCCATCATTACTCTAAGTACTATTATTGTTCTAACTTGCAAGATTAGGCTCAAACATAGCTTCTTTCACTAGTGGAAAAAGTAGATATAATCACGGTTATAAATGGTCTTTAATCACAGTTAAAGAACCATGGTTGTTGCAGTCGTGGTAGTAGATGGGGACCTTTGATCACGGTTCACAACCGTGGTTATAAATCACATCTAATCACGATTGTTTTTAACCGATTAAATAAGAACCTATGTAACCACAGTTGTCAACCATAACCGTGAATATAAGTGACATAAAACGTGCATTTTCAGACCATATATAATCACGGTTATGGTAACAACCATGAATAAAGAGGGTCTATAATCACGATTGTCAAGCATAACCGTGAATATAAGTGACATAAAACGTGCATTTACAGACTATGTATAATCACGGTTATGGTAGTAACTGTGAATAAAGAGAGTCTATAATCATGGTTATGGTAATAACCGTGAATAAATAATGAGGTTTTTTTTAATATGGGCTCTGTTTTAGTTATTTCCCAAACCTGCAATATGAAACAGCCAGCATAGTATATCCCCAGTATATGCAGCAACAATAAATGAAACAAATGGTATTTACATAACATTAAGTTGCTCTAAAATCATAACAATATTGTCAAATGAAACTATGTACAATTTAAATGAAAATCCTAAACCCTACACTAGGTATAACTATAAGAGAATGAATATCCTATATCTATATAATACAACTATAAGAGAATAAAAATCCTATATCTATCTAAGTCCTTGCCTCACTTCAAGGAAGTATGTGGCCCATTGTTTTCTAATATTATCTACCAAAGCCGTAGGGAAGTATGACCGGTCCTAGAAGTACTACAAATAATACACCAAATAATTAGAACAAAAACTGTATTTATTATATAAATTTGATCAAATTGTTAGAAAACTAGGCAAGTGAGACTTACATCTGTCCATCCATCTACTAATTGCTGTTGGACAATGGTCAGCATGGTGTGCATGACGTAATAGCCATACTCGAAGGTACCCTCTTGCCTATAAGACTACAATGGACATAAAATATAGAATCACTGAATTCAAGTTTTCAAAATATAATAAGGATTTCAGTGAATTCAATTGACTTATTTTAGGGTGCACCCACACGAGTTTCTTCCTGTTTGATTTAATACCATGTAGTCGATTATATCCAAGCACAGCCCTGCATTAGAAAAAACACAAGATAAGATAGAATCGTAGAAGAACAACAATGACATAATCGAATTTGTAAAAAGTTAATTTATTTTTTACGGTTTAACTTACATGTCTACTATGGTCTTGAGGTCTCCTGGAACAGTCCTGTGCACAGAATCAAAGTATAAAGCCACTGAATCCCGGGGACAGATCACCAAGAGCGTCCAATGAGTGCTGTAATTACCAATGATAAGTAAGACTTCAAAATGCAAAAATTAATAATAGTTATAGAATAGAATCTTACCCTTTATGATAGGGGCCCAAGTATACCGCCTTCCTAGACTTATACATCCAATTCTGGATGTATGCCTCGGTGTCCTCCTTGTTGTTCCCTTTCCTCTGTATGAAAGAGGGCTCTAAGAAATCATAAGTTTCTTTGAAACCCAAGTCCACACAAATTTTATGCAGAAACCTAAACAAGTTTAGAAATGGTTAGCAACAAATATGTATAATGAAATAATTGGACATAAAATGATATACTTACAGCTCCCACAGCTGAATGATGGATATGTTCAGCATCGTCGACCACATCATAATCTCACACAAGTCACTCCATGTAATGTAAATCGGTAGTGAACTTGGACGGCCGAACACTAGTGTCTGCCATGGGACCTGAAAAGCGTCCTTTCCTAGCTCAGCCCCGACCTGCCATAGCATCTAGATTGGATTGTCGACGGGGTCTGGCTTCTTCAATGCCAGTGCTGCTTCCTGTTGAACAATTAAAACCATCACAATTTGTACCATAATTGACAATATAACAAAATCAGTTAGTGTTTCAGGTTTATACTTGTATAGGAGTAATCGACAGGAGCCTGTTGGGCTACATAAGAAAGTATCCCACCGCGTGACCGACGGTCTTCACCTCTGGAGTTGCCACTGGCACAACAACATCCTCCTCGAGGACGAGCACAACAGAGACCTTGGACATACCATCAGGTAATGACTGATGGTGAACCATAGGGCCTAAGTTGTAGACCATGCCAGTGGCAACTGGCTCCTTTGACCCATCAATGAATAGGTCACATTGATGGGTATCCGCAGGCTCGACCCCATCATCGTCAGGATCAGCTATAGCGTATGAATCTTTAGTGCTAACCCTCTGTACCTACATATTTACACATCAAGCAGAAGTTATTCAACAATGAAAGAAACAAATTACAAACAATGAACAGTTAAATAGTATAAGGAATCTAACCTGTGGTTCGGTAGCAGGTGTAGTAGTCTCCTGGTGGTGGCTGAGTGAGGCCTTCATCTCCTCCTTGAATCGGGACATCTTCTGCTGTAGCTTCGTAACCTCCTGCTGATACTCAACCTTCACAGTAGCCACCCTCGACTCAACCTTCTGCTCCACCAACTGCTCAACGGAGGGGGCAGGGTCGGGAGCACTGTAATAGCTACGGAGGCCTGTGAAATGTGAATGATTAGCCCATAATTGTTTAATAGATAACAAAATGAAAGGATACAGTTATTTACAATTTACCTACACCTCGACCAACAGCACGCACCCTTCCTGGGTGCTCTGGCCTGTTGATGGCGGTAATCAAAATATCCTGCCTACCATGGGCTACGAAAGACCCTTATGTTGATTGCTCTACCAAGGAATCCTAAAACCTAACAAGTTAGTGTTCATTGCTTCATGTAAACCAAAAAACTAGAAACTTTATAAGGCGAATACTTACTATCTGTCACGCGACCTCCTGAGCTTGTGAGGAAGTGTATTCCCCACTCTTCCTGACCCTGGACCGCTTCCATTTCTCATGGTGTGCAGGTGGGGAAGGAGGATCCACAATACCACTGTCAGGCTGGCTAGTCTGACACTGACTGAGCCTCTCCTGGGCCATCTGCTCCTCCAATCTACGATAACCCCCACGTGACAATCTGTGGGGGCAGTCATTTAGCTTCATGATGCGCTGTGCCTTCTCTCGTACATCCTGCAACAAGAAAGAAAATGTGTTAGAGTTATGTTTAAATTATAAATGATTTAATCATGCTAAATACCAATGTACCTTCCACTGGTCGGTATGCCTAGATGCAACGAAGGCATCCCAAGTCTCCCGATCAATGAAGGTATATTTCTCTCTGGGGAACTGTCCTCGCTCCTCCCCGAATATATACCTACAATTCACAGTTAAAATAAGGTGAAATAAAAATTGGGAATATAATAATTAAACTGTTGATTAAGAATTTAAAGTCCTTACATACCTCCTAGTGAGTAAGGACTTGAATGGCCACCATCTCTCAATAATAATACTGAGGATCTTCCTCCTCAGTATGTCATGTGCTGGTATATCCCAAGAGTCCTACAATGGGGAAATAGTCAGTATATGAATTACATGAAACAATACAATAAAATAATTAATATAACATAATTAATATAACATATTTAACTTACTAGAATATCACTCCAGATATGGTTCTTCAGGACCTCCTCAACATTATCCCAGTCGGGGATAATAATGGGCACCTTTGTGCGTGCCACGACTCCTAAGTAACTGCTAAACTTCGAGCCATGTGGTCCACCAAATCTACCAGTGTTGACATCGATGTCAACACACAACCTCTCTCCCCGATGACGCCCGAGTGCAACATCCTGCATCCGGGTAACACCTCTACTCTTACAAGTAAAGGAACCTGTGGCCTGTGAGTCAGACCTAGCAGTACCATCCTGGTCAGCCATGAATATCTGTCCAAACAAGGAAAAACAAAATGTCAATACATAGTACTTGTAACATGATTAATACAATGAATAATTAATATAACATTTAATACAATAATTCATTAAAATAACATTCAATACAATCATTCATACCCTATGAAGATGGTATATTTTCCCACAAGCCTTCATGGTGGTCATGACGACTGGCAACTACATCATCTATGTCATGTTCCACGACAGATGACGGAATACGTGTTGTGGCGGATGAAATTTCCATAACACCAAGGCTGGGGTCTCCAATGTTATGTCTACCTTGGATAACAATTGACCACCTTTTGTCAGCTGAGTTAGTAACATAAAAAACTTGCTTCACTTGCGTTTCCATAATGAATGGTTCCTCCTTATAATCTATCCTGTTGAGGTCCACCAATGTAAATCCAAAATCATCAATTTTGACATCGTTTTTATTGTCAACCATTTGCATTTAAACACAGGAATGGTGAAAGAACTGTAATCGACTTCCCATATACCTTCAATCACACCAAAGTAACACTGGTCGGCCATGACAGGGTTGTTGTCCTTTGAAGTTGAGAAATGCATTGACTGAGCCACAACCATAACTCCACTATTTTGATTTGTACTCTTCTCATCCTGTGTTCTTGTTTAAAATGAATAGTTATTTATGTCATACCCATAAAATGTGAAGACATCAAAGTTCGGTCCCTGTGCCAGTCGATGTAATGTCAAAGAAGGAGATGTATCTTTCAGAACGGTCATTTGGAACCATTGCATGAATGTCTTGTTGTGTTCATTCAACACCCACTTTTCAGTCATTCCAGGGTTATTTATCTTGACTAGCTCTTTGTGAGTGGTTAGATACAGTTGCACATCGTCTGTGTTGTTCAAAATATACAAGTGCGCTTAGAGGACATCATCACGTGGCATGCTCTTTATTTTTTTACCAATCGTACCTTTCCCATCCAATCGCCCATCATGACGAGTCTTCGAAATACCAATGCTTTCAGCATGTGACATATAATCAGTGCAAAACTCAATTGCTTCCTCTGTAATATACCTTTCCACAATTGAAGCTTCAGGATGACGTTGATTCTTCATATACCCTTTTAATATCTTCATATATCGCTCAACGGGATACATCCACCGCAGGAACACTGGACCACACAAACGGACCTCTCCCACTAAATGGATGATTAAGTGGACCATTATGTCAAAAAAAGGCGGGAAATGCATTTCAAGCTGACATAGTATAAGTGATGCTTCCTGTTCTAACACATCTAATTCGTCGGGGACAATTAATTTGCAACATATGGCATTGAAAAACAAACAGTCTTGTTATGACATTTCTCACATGTTTAGGAAGAATGTCACGAATGGCGATAGGTAGAAACTGTTGCATCAATATATGATAATCATGAGACTTCAACCCAACTAACTTTAAATCTTTCATGGAAACATAAGAGTTGATGTTGGAGCCATAACCAGACAGAACTTTCACACTTCATAACGATTCACACAGACTTTGCTTTTCTTTTCTGGACAACGTATGACATGTTAGGGGCAAATATGTTCTTTTGTCCTTTGATTGTGGATGTGAATCCTGACGTATACCCATCAACTATAAGTCCATACGCTAATTTAGGTCATCCTTAGTCTTCCCGGGTATGTTTAAGAGTGTCCCAACCAAACTGCCGTACACCTTTTTCTCCACATGCATTACATCAATGCAATGTCTTACATCAAGCTCCCTCCAATATGGCAGGTCAAAAAACACTGACTTTTTCTTCCAGTTGTTTTGTGTCGGGGATTGTTTTTCACACTTACCAAACACCACGTTGACGTCTTTCACCTTTTCACATGTCTGGCGACCAGATAGTGGTGGAGAAGCCATTTCAAAATCTTGCGCTCCGTTGAACAACTTCTTTAACCTACAAAATGGATGGTTCACTTTAAGAAACCTTCGATGTCGAAGATAAACATTTTTCCTACCATGGTGCAGCCGTACATAACTAGTTCCCTCCTCACATACAGGAAAAGCTTTATGACCCTTCACGCTGTACCGGATAAGTTACCATACGCTGGAAAGTCATTGATTATGCAAAATAGCATGACACACAATTTGAATGATTGCCCCGTAAACCCGTCAAACACATCAACCCCGTCTTCCCACAACATTTTGAGGTCTTCAACTAATGGAGTTAAATATACATCAATGTCATTCCCTGGTTGTCGTGGACCAGAAATCATCATTGATAACATGACATATTTCCGCTTCATGTACAGCCATGGCGGCAAGTTGTAAACAAACAACAAAACAGGCCACGAACTATGGTTTGTGCTCAGGTTCCCAAACGGGTTCATGCCGTCTGTGGCTAGTGTACGCCTAACATTTCTTGGTTCATGGGCAAAATCCAGAAAAATCGTATCCATTTTCTTCCATTGCGATCCATCGACCGGATGCCTAAGTAGTCCGTCAACAACCCTTTCATCAGCATGCCATCTCATAAGTTTTTCATTATCTGCATTGGCAAATAGACGCTTTAGTCTTGGAACTATAGGTAGATACCACAACACCTTTGTAGGAAACCCTTTAGTACAAACCTCATCAGAATCCGCCTCTTTCTTCTTATACCATAACACCCCACACCTAGGACATCAATGCAGCATTTCATACTCACCATGGAATAATACACAATCATTTGGGCATGCATGTATTTTCTCATACTCTAAACCCATAGGACACAACACCTTTTTGGCCTCATAGTTACGATTCGGCAAGGTGTTTCCAGCTAGGAGCATTTCTTTCAACAACTTTAGTAAGTCAGTGAAACTTTTATCCGTCCACCCGTTTATGGCCTTCAAATTAAACAATCGCAAAACTACTGATAACCTCATGAAATTGATGCAGTTTGGATACAACGGCTGCTCAGAATCCTCACACAGAGTCGTATATACATGAGCTTTCTTAAAACCTTCTACCCCCACATCATGGATCATATCCTCAAGTCGGTCATCCATGTCGACATCGGTGTCATGCATCGAGCTTCGGTTTTCAGTTTGAGAGCTGAAACTTGGCACCACTACATCTTCACCGTGCCATATCCAACGGGTATAACTACGAAGAAATCCATCACACAATGGATGTTCTCGCACCCCTTCCAAGTCTAGCCGACGCAGGTTCAAGCATTTCACACAAGGGCAAAAATACCTTCCATTCACCTCCTCAGCATTCTTCACTACAAATTCTATAAATGATTCAACTCCACCCTCGTACTCTAAACTTACGTGTGATGCAGTTATCCAACTTCGATCCATACCAACTGTTTACAAGGTGTTATGATCAATCTCACTTTTCTTACAAAGGTGGTGGTCCTATACCCATTCAGGATGACAATTGTTTTTATACGTTATTGATATATACAGGTTAGGAGTTATTTTAAAATTTGATCAAATTTCGACAGTATTTCACATTGGTCTCTAAGTACACAAAATGAGAGCGGTCAAATCAAATTCAACCACAACCAAATATACACCCAGAGAACAACATAAAATACAAGTTACCAAAACTTTATCAAATTTTAAAGTAACTCCTAATTTGTACATACTAATGAGGAATAAAAAACAATTGTTCATCCCAAACTGTCCAAACGGACAATTCAAGATTCAACACAAACGATGAAATTAATTAATTTAATGACCATTTGTGTCGAATCTCAAACGAGGAACTACGGTTCACTCATGCACAACAACTTTCATACTAGTTAGCTAGTATGAGCCTACGAGTTTGCAACAGTGACAACCACATACATACAAGTTAAAAAAATAACATTATATGAGAGCAACAAATAGAAATAGAAATAACATTCTATATTATACTTAAAAATGTGTAATAATTTACTTAACCTTTCTCCTAAATTAGTATGATATTTTTAATTTGTATTATTTTAAGGTACAACTATGGTGTTGGATTATGGATTATGGTGTTCGATTATAAGACTTTTAAAGTTTTGACTTTTATTTAGTAATTAATATGATGTTTTTAATTGTATTATTTTCAAGTAGAACTATGGTGTTTTAGATGATGGATTATGAATTATGAGACTTTTGAACTTGGAACTTTTATTTTATGGATTATGGATATGGAATATGATTATGACATTTTTTAAGTTTTGTTTAGTATTGGAATGTGAACAAAAAATAAAAAAATATTGGTCTAAGAACTTGGAATGTGTTAAATCTACTTATGTCTTTTAATTTTTCAATCCTATGTATATTTATCTTAATTATATTTCAACAATAACACTCTAAACTCCAAGGGCTGAACTATTTTTAAACATCTTACATTAAAAAAAAGAATTAGTAAGAAAAAAAATGATAAGTAATACTAAAATTAACTAATAACTTTATAGTGACCAAACCTTGTCATTAAACACAAACCCTAAACCCTAAACTTAATAACAATTCAAAATTATATATAATTTTGGCTAATGAAATTAATGCAGTTCAAAGTTTACCAAAAATACAAATGAAAACCAATTTTATAAACCAAACCATATACACAGAACATGATGGGTTCTAATCCACAATTTCTTAGCTACTGGAAGAAACTAATGATCTACTACTGCAAAAAAATACTAAATTTAAGAAGTTCATTCATTGCCTTAAATTTAACAAGTTTCCATTGGTTAATAGTAACCCCTAATTTGGTTAAAAACAGTGGTTGGATCCTTAGAGTTCCGGACTAATGATTTTCCCCTTGGGTCTTGAGTGTAATAGAACAGGCCACCAATTTTCAGTTACACAGAACAGGCACATTATACACAGAATGAGCAAAGTAAACTAAACAGAGACAAAACTTCTGATATGCACAGAACCAGCAAAGTATACGCATTGTATATTTGAGGGCAAGTGAAAACCCCTTTCAAAGTAATCAGATGCAACTTAACACTAATAGTTAACAACACAGGGGCAGAATTAACCAAACTTAATAACACACAGGCAATGTCAAATAACCAAAGATAGAGACAAGCTTCGTTCAGCTTCAACAATGAAAACACACACAGAGACAACATTCGTTCAGGTTCGACTACGCAAGTGAAAACACACATAAACAGAGAGACAAGCCTCCACAAATGATGTTAAAGCATAATAATGAAGCAGACCAGCAAGTGAACCAAGAAGAAGGGCAATGGAGCACTTACTAGACAATGGTGCGAAGATGACGACAGCACGCAAAAGAAGAAGGAAGAAGCAAGTGAACACAGAAGCCTACGACCAGCAAATGGAACAAACTCGAGGCAAAGAGGAGGACGAGGAAGAAGATGACAACCAGCGCGAAAGAAGAAGGAGAAAGTGAAAAAAGCTATCAGGCGCGACTTTTGAAGTTTCTAAAAATATATATAATCACGATTAAATTCACAACCGTGGATATATTACATATATATTCACAGTTAAATCAACAACTATGGTTAAATATAAAGACTATATCCACGGTTAATCCAACAACCGTGATCGTATACGTAATATATATCCACGGTTGTATAGCCAACTGTGATTATAGAGTCCCCAACCTATAAACCCTGAACCCTAAACTATATATCCACGGTTGGAAGCATTACCCGTGATTATATATTTAAGGATACAACCACGGTTGTTAAGTTAATCGTGATTATATTCTTAACCTTGAACCTACATCCACGGAGGTTAACTAATCGTGATCATATAGTTACATTATAATTTCAAAAATGTCACCGCGCATGTTTTTATCACTGATCCACTTTAACCCGTGATTATATCCCGTTGTTATATCCAATTTTTGCACTAGTGTTTGAACTTTGGATCATATCACCAGATTGACTTGAACTGATGTAGGAAAGATCTCATTCTTCTTGTGTCTTTTAATTCTTTCCTCCACTATAACAAGCAATGCCTTAATTTTAGCTACAGCGTAGCTAGGGATCAATTCTGGAAATAATCGATGTAACAATTAGATCATATTCTTCTGCTTAGCCATCAAGAATGACTTGAATGTGCTCCACTCTCTCTATTAGAGCTCCAATTACAATAAAAGTGTCAAAGCTTTTCTTGATCGTGAGAAAGTACTCATTAATACTGCTACCATTTTTCAAATACCCTTCAATTGCATTCTCAACTAACTAACTTTTGCAGTATTGGTGATAGCAAAATATACAAGTAAAGTTCTTCCAAATCTAAAAAGAATACTCACATCCTACCATTAAGTATCTAGATTTGGTGACATTGCATCGAAAGGCCATGTTAGGATCAATTGGTCCCAGTTGTTGAAGTCTGGATTAACATTTCTTGAAATGACATCTTTTGTAGTAAGGTACTTCTTCGGCATACCAGCCTTGTCTTTTGCATAAATGAATATTGACAACATGCATCCTCTAATCGTGCCCAATGCTTGTTGTTTCCAAGTTAGGAAATTCTCATTGTCCATTTTGATTGAAACTAGAACCGTGAGAGGTTGTACCATTTACTGTGAAGCCATCGCTACCTAATTAAAGAATCATTATGGATCACGCTCTTATAGTATAAAGGTAAGCAGTGATGGAGAAAAGGTTACACGACCAAGAAAGGAAAAGAGAATTATCTTGGTGAGGAATAATGATTTCATTCATTGAGTTCAGATTACGAGGAGTAAGCTATATATGGATGATGAACATCATCTAGTAGCACAGTTAGAGTAAGCCTAACAAATCTAACAACTCGCTAACTAATCACAACTACATTTAGTTATGATAACAAAAATATAACTTCTGACTAACTTAACTGTGTGTCTATTTTATACTACTAACAGCCTAACACTACTATTTGGTAATCTTGGTCAAATTAAATTGAAGAAAAATATTCAGTTAACTTTGATTTATTCTAGCTTGAAAGTTTTCATTTATCATGGTACTATAAAAAGAATGAAGGTAATTCAAATTACTTTTTTTGTCACTAAGGTGATTTTAGTTTGGTCCAGTGACTTTTCATTCCGTTAACTGTCTCGATGATGGAACTCAAACCTTTGTTCCCTTGGTATATGGTATCAACCAACGGGCTCAGCAAATCCTTTATTTTATATTGGCAATTTATGTTATATAAAAATATTTTTATTTAATATTTTTTAATGTTTGGTTAAACTCATTTACTAAATTATTTTAGCTTCTTTTCTATGTTGACATTTTTAACTGTATTACTTTGATGTTTTTAAGAAACAGAAAATTAAATTATCAAACTATTATGCAATATGTATTGTTAATATAAATTATTATTTTGAAAATATACATTTTATTATGATAGATTCCATCTCATGTCGATCAAAATTGAAAAATAATTTAAATAAATAACTTTATATTTTGTTGTTAATAATATATCATTGCTTGTTTTCATATTATATCATTGTTAATAAAAATAGCCTTGTTTTTTATTTTCAATTTGCAATTTTCAATTTTAATAAAAAAGAAACTATCATTCATATAATAAAAAATAATAAATAAGTTTATAAAAAATAAAATATTAAATAAAAAGTATGTATATAATATAAACATTTCACTACTAGAAAACGTTTATTTAGCAAAAGCATATTTCCATCGCCAACCTTAATTTGTCTATCACTAAATTGATTGGCGACAAATTCAATTTATGGTAAAAAAAAAAATTGGTCTCTAAATTGATTGACGACGGTGAGGTGAGATGGCATCCGTCGCCAATTGGGGATGACACGTTCTCATGGCTAACTGGAATAAAGAAGTAATTTTATTGTCTTGCAGCGATGACACAAAGGCAATCATTCAAATTTCAAATTACATGGTGAATTCGTCATCGCATTTCGTTGCCAATTTTGTTTATTGAATAAGGTAAAGTAATCACCATCTTCGTCACCAAACGTTCATGATTTGGCGGCGGTATGGTTAGGCCATCGCAAATGTTGTGTCCCTTAGAGTCATCGTTTGCTCATCGCCAACTATTATGATGTGGCAATGAAATCTAGGTGGTCGTTATTCAATTTCCTTTATATCTATCACTAAGCATGTGTTTGTATAACCATTTTAAACTTGCAAACGGAGTTTGCAAGTAGGAGAAAATATATCCTACGGTTAAATAGAGTTTTGACTGTCTCGAACGACATAAAAAATTAATATTAACCTTTAGATTTCTCTTTTTTTTAAACCCTATTTTTCTAACTACATACCAAACAGACCCTAACTCTATTGCTATCATTTTTTATTAATTTTTTAAAATGATTTTCCTATTATTCAATTAAGTTCTACCTAGTTAAAGTTCAATTAGTTTTGTGATTTGAAACATATGTAAAATAAAAGTATAATGTAAACAATCAAATTATTCAAATAATGTTAAAAATGTAAAAAAAAAGTAAAAGTACAAAGTGTCAAATAATTTAAACAAAGTGAAAAAATATCAAAAGTCATATTGGGAATGTTGGGGATGGTTGAACATAGACTAGTCATCTTGCTCTGGCTTTAGGCATGGCTGCTAAGGTTGTGATTGTTGTTGTATAGAGGTCAGGAAGTAGAGACTATCAAGGAAGACCTCGAGACAACCAACAAGTGCTAGGAGGTAGTCTTCGTGATCCGTTATCAAATGTTCAACCTTTAAATCTCCCCAGTCTTCTCAGCCAAGTTGGTCCTCGGCTTGTGGATGACAATGTCCTGGTGGCTAACTCCTTGGCTTAATGCTGAGGACGTGGTTAATGTCGTTGGGCTAGACACAAACTCTACAACTACCTTCCCCACTAAACAAGAATCTCTTCTTGTTGACACATCTAGAAACCTTAACAAATAAGGCGTTGTTGGAGGTGCCTTCTATCTACAATATTGTAGGCAGCTGCAGCGTTTCGGTGCTCAAACTCTTTCTACAAATCAATGGATTTGAAAATATTAGGAATCCTGAAATAATTAAATAAAGAATTCACTAATAAGTAAACACTTACAAGAATCTAATTGGCTTGGTCATTGATCTAAACACCTGCCTTGATCTTCTTCGTCCGTTGCATGATGTCAAAGGCAATAGGGGCCCTTTTAAGCTCAATGGCCTACAATGAAAAAAAAATAATTGTTATTACTATTAAATCATTTTTTGTTAAATTTCATAACAATATAACAACTACAATTGTGAAAATACTATCTCTCCTTATGACACTTAGCCAAAATCGAGCCACCAATATATAAAGAGGTTGCACCATCATTTAATGCTTGGTTCCTTTTCCCTTTTTCACTTTTGTCCTTCCATTTCTCTTCAGTCCACTTGGCTTTCAACCCTATCTAGGACCTCGAGTGGGATTCATTGACCCATGTTCTTGGGTAAAACATCAAATGCAATTAGAAGTATCATTACATGAAGATATGATAGTCATGGTTCTTCATGTCATGGAGCTTTGACTCTTTATGTCAACACACCAGAATAAATTTGATGCATACCCATCTGGAAATTCCAACTCCTTAACCCATTCATATACGACAACCCCTTGGGCTTACTAAATACATACTTCACCTTTGGTTTCAACAGTTTTGCACCCTTGATATCTTTCAACTCCAACTTCTTTCTTGAACATAAGGTTGTTAAATCTAAACAACTTTTCTTAGTATCTTTTGTTCTCCCTTTGATATCGGTAATTGTATCAAATATATTCATAAATACATTTTTCTTTGTATGCATCATATCTATATTCATAAATGTTTTCCCCAACATGGCAATTGTCAGAAGATACTTTTCTTGGTCCAGTTGTGTTGCTTAACATATTTGGGTAACTTGTCTAACTTCTTTTGCCAAATGATAGGATACTTTTAAATCCATTGCCATATTTTTGTTCACATGACAAACATAGTTGTTACCCATCATTCACGGTCTTGTTCCTCATGAACAACTGTTTGTTTCTTTATGGCAAAAACTTTTTATGACAATCAAAGAATGAAACTTTGCCGCTTTTAAGAAGTTAGTGTTCCCCATAATGTTCCATGAAAATTGGATAAGTAGGTTTTCCTATTGTTGATGTGACGTCCTACGTCTTTTTACCTTTATTTATATCCATTTAATTATTTTTCATAATAAATTTTTCACGTTTAATGATAATTAATTATGTCCTAATGTAAAATAACATTTATTTTTCTTAAGCATACTCAAAAATAATAAACAATAGTAAATAAATCAAATAATAAAATAGAATTAATTAAAATAAGCGGAAGAAGAAAATGAAGTCAGGGGTAACTCGCTTGAGCGAGACCCTGATTCGCTTAAGCGAAACTAGTGAAGGTCGCTTAGGTGAGTTCCGACTCACTTGAGCGAGATCTACATTTTAAACCTGAGCAAACTACGGGACATGCAAGGAAAATTCACTAACAATTCAGTCTTTTACTCGGAAATGGTCCTCTCGGTCATATCTCACTCAGGAACATCTTGACCTTCCTACACTCGGAAGGGGTTCTCTCAGTCATGCCTCACTCGGAAACATCCTAACCTTCCTTCACTCGGAAAGGGTTCTCTCGGTCATGCCTCACTCGGAAACATCCTAACCACTCAAAAGTGGATCTCTCGGTCATGCCTCACTCGGAAACATTCTAACCACTCATAAGTGGATCTCTCGGTCATGCCTCACTCGGAAACATCCTAACCTTCACTCAGAAAGAGTTCTCTCGGCCATGCCTCACTCGGAAACATTCTAACCTTCACTCAGAAAGAGTTCTCTCGGCCATGCCTCACTCAGAAAGGGCGAGGGATACTCGCTTGAGCGAAATAGGCACAGAACCAATTCCCCTGGCCCTCGCTCGGATGAGACTGAATCCGCCAGGGCGAGATTCGTCCAGTAATTAACTATACTACAACAGACACACTTCATTCATGACCCACATTAATCAATATACCGATTCTAGATTAGTTCAACACACACAAGCAACATATTATAGCATCACATACACATAAAACTCATTATACATTACACACACAATTCATTTACAAATTCCTCGGTTCCTTGGCATCAATCTCCGCTTGGCGTACCTCCGGGGTTCCGACCTCTTCCCTGCCACTGGTTACTAAATTAAGAGAAAGCCACAGCAAGGGTGAGTGTTTGGCATCATAATTAATCTAGAACGGAAACTTAAATAACAAAACACATGTGTATAAACTCCATCCGAATGCTTTATCCTCAAATTGCAAATCACAATCAGGAAATATAATTAAGTACATTCAGATCATCATAAACTCCATCCGACTGCTTTATCCTCAAATTACAAATTGCAATCAGCAAATATAATTAAGTACATACACATCATCACACAATGCTAATAATTCCATCAATTATCACCACTGACTCTCACACAAAATCGACGCCTAGTATCCAGATACTAAAGGATCGGCCTTCAGCTGGGGATCCTACTTGACACCCCGGGAACCCTGCTTGACTCTCCACCTCAACCACTGGGTCCTACTTGACCACTGGGTAGCTCAACTAGGCACAAAACCAAGGGAGCCGGAAACGAGGGGCTATACATATCATCGGTCGTCCCACACCACACAATCATACATATATAATTCACATTCCTCATATCATATCACAAGTGGCCATCAACAACAACACATACTCATCAAATGGGCGACCTGCTTGTCAAGCCCGACATCACATTGCCACTATACACTTCAATTTATCACGACGTCAAGTATTTCAAACTCATAATCATCGTAAGCCACACACGATCCTAAACCGATCGGTGTCCATATTCATACATACATATACAACTATCATCCAGCAATATTTCTTATCGTGTTCATAATCGGTTCGACGACCCGTACCCAAAATATGTACCTATTCTAATTAATTACAACCCGAACACCCCCTTACCTCGATTCCAAGCTTCAACGATTTGTTCTTGATGTCGATTGCGTCCTCTAAGTGCTGGGTTCAAGGTTCTACCTCCGAATCCAACACCCGCTTCGTCACTCGGTCCTCTGACGTTCGTTTCGCTACCTACGGAGGTCGAAACACCAAAACCCATTAACGTCATACCACCCTCATTGCTCTAAAGACCATTTTCAAGCTCACACACACTATAGGAGTGGAAAACGGAACCTTACCCCGCCATGCATGACCATTCGGTTTAAAGGAGAAAACGAAAGAGATGAGATAACTCAATTTAAAGGGTCCATTGTACTCACCTCGAAGCTACGATCTCAAAACGGGGTTATTTCAAAGTTTTGACGCAGAATAGGCCTTCCCTTGGAGCATGCAACTCTCGGCAGTGAGAGGGAGGAGAAGAAGAAGAAGAAGTCGTGTAGAGAATGAAGAAGAAGAAGGAAATCTTTATTATTTAAGACTCAGGGGCAAAATGGTCATTTCCCTATTTCTTTTATAATTTCTTTGAAAGTTTTAATTAAACTTTTACCTCCTTCTAGTTACACCTCATTTAACCATTTTGTACTTAGTCAATCAATTAAATTTATTTATTTTCACACTAGTTAATTATTTATAATTGCCTAATAATAATTCATAAAAATATCAAATAAATCTCTAAAATAATTATTAATATTTTCCGCTAATCATAATTTTACTAAAATATTAGGGATATTACAGTTGACCATCTAGACAATATACCATACGCCAAAACGTCATTTATGGTCCACAACAAAGTAACTCTTATGTCGAAATTGTTCCTTGACAACACATCATACATGTCGACGCCATCATCCCCAACAACTTTAGATCTTCTGTCAAGGGTTGAATAAAAATGTCAATCTTGGTTTTCAGATTGTCTGGACCAGGAAAAAGTATACAAAGGAATATCACCTCCCATTTCACACATATTTTAGGAGGTAAATTATAAGGGGTTAAAATAATTGGCCAACATGAATATGTCTACCGTATGGTCCACATGAGTTGAATACCTATCTGAACATACACCTAACCTAACATTACAAGGTTCAATAGCAAAATCAAGGTAACTCTTATCAAAATGCTTCCACGCTTCTTTATCCATCTGATGACATAACATACCTTCTTTTCAATTCTCACAATATCACATGCACTTGGTTGTAGCAAATAAGGAATATAATCGTTGTGGCTATCGTATTATTGGAAATACCATATTCTCTTCACAGGTATCTTTTTCATTTCACCTCTTCACTTCACCGTCTTATAACGATCCTTTCCATATTTTACATAATTTGTAAAACTTTTACTTGTATATTCACCACGGAACAACATGCACAATCGATACAACAATCGATCTTCTCATAACCTAACCCCAACTTAGACACATACTTCGTTGCTTTGTAAAGATTTACAGGCATTCAATTGTCGCTTGGCAACACATCACCCATAAAATGCATCATGCGATTAAAACAACCTTTAAAAATGTTATATTCTGGAGGCAGAAAAGGCTAGTTGTGGTTCACCAGAAACTATAGGTGGTAAGTGGTGGTTCATCGAAGGCTAGGGGTGGTTAGAGAGGGTGGACAAAAGAGAGAGGAGAAGAAGGAGCTGGTTTTGTGTGAAAATGGGGGAGAGGTTGGGCTCAATTTAAGGATTTAGTATTTAGTGATGGGATTTTATGCATCACCGAGGCCATGTCAAATCTGCCATATGTAACATATTTGGCAACGATTATTAACATGTCATCCCTAAATTAACAATATTAGCAACGAGAACCAGAACACCATCACCAAATACTAAATATACCCCTTTCACATGGTCCATTAAGTGGTGACGGTCCCATGACAACGTCGCCAAACCGTTGATCAAAACTCCTTGATTTTTGTTTTGGCAGCGACATCGATGTACCCTTTGCTATTGAGGAGCCAAAACTTTTTTGATAGGCGATAGAAGCAGAAACCCGTCACATTTTCACGCCCATCAGAGCCAAAATTTTAACATTGGCGACGGAAACGCATACCCATCGCTAAATCACTGTGTAAAACCTGTTTAGATCCCAACGTTGGCGAAGGCTATCCATCTTCCGTTGCTACATATATAGGTCTTATTTCCGCGAGGGGAAGACATCTGTGGCCAATGAAGTTCCATTGGGACGGTATAACATACCCGTCGCCAAATCATTATTGAAAACCTGCTACGCGTGTTTGTATTTGGCGATGACTATACCGGTTTCATCTCTATGTAGTTAGTAGGAAGGTTGTAGCCACAGAACCAACAACGGCTAACCTGCCTTACCATCACTGGTTTCATCACCTGTCATATATTCATCACTGATTCATTGCCGTCAATAATTTTGTGGAAAGGCACGAAGGATGTGGTTGCCATCATCAAATGTCTGTAGCCAGATTGAGATTTTCTGTTAGTGTTCCTTATATATGAAACAAAGGATTCATTTGGCCCGATGGTGGTGGGTATCACCCAAACCAAGGGAACAAGATTTGAATATTAGAAATTTGCAGACCTATTTAAGTTTAAAAAATTGCCTCATGTCAATATAAAGGATATTTTAGTCATATTCCTAACCGATTCAAGTTATTTTAAGTATTATTATCTTTTTAATTAACTTGAGACTTATTTCAATCTTTCCCCTCACACCCAAGATTAGATTGCCTTATCTAAACACATCCTCTCATGCCTAAGAGTGGATACCCTCAAGCCTTATAAAAAACATTCTGTTCATATTCCAAATTGATTTGAGATTTAACTTAATACACTTTCTCACTCTTAGGTTAAGTCTTGTTGCAGTAACCTAACACTTAGATTGACCAAAGCTTTGATACCACATTCAGACTTTCAATAATGGAATGAACCAAATCGGTCCTCTAGTGGACAAAAAAAAAAAATTAAAGTCAAACCTAAACCAACCATAAATGAATTTTGCCAAAAGTGAAAAATTAACCAACCAACCACATATTGAGCTACAAATAAATTACTTATGCACACTTTATATTATACATTAGTTGGTCAATTAGCAGGTCAATGCGTACTTAAAAGTTTTCATGCATAGATGAGTCCTACTGAATTTGAAATTTTGGGGGGATCGCTATCACTTTGGAAGAGGAAAGCTTATTATATGGTATAGGAGGTTAGAATTCTCACGAAGCAAATTAAAAACTATTGGAATTTGAGCTGTCAATAGGACAAAATTTTAACCTGTCCTTCAATTTCTCTGAAATTATCGTCCTCCTTGTTTGTAACTTCAATCTTGTAATTAACAATGAATACAAAAACATAATGAGGCCAAAAGAAGCATGCAAACTATAAGAATAACACATACCTGACACACATTGCAACAAGTTAAACAAAGTTGAGAAGCAAGTAAAAATAAAAAGTATACAAAAGCTATAGAACATCGCAATACAAAAAATGGCAATGGTGAAAGAGAATGAAGTGGGTCTTGAGAGGAGCCTAATGGTAGAAAGTGAGTTCCATGGAACAAGGTGTGTCAAGAGAAGGCGAAGAGAGGTTGCTGCAGCAGCAAACAGTGGTGATGATAGCCACCAGCAGCAGCAGCTGCCACAGCAACAAGTTGGTGAAAATTCTACAATCAACAGCACAAAAAGAAGCTCAAGATTTCGTGGTGTTAGCAGGTCTTAAGAGAAAATTTTTTTCTTGTTCTGTAGTTTCAAATAGACCTTAAGCACTGATAATACATATATGTTTCAAATGGACCTTGTTATAAATTTTTTCTTCTTCTGTAGTTTCAAATAGACCTTAAGCACTATAGTTTCAAATAGACCTTATAACTAAGCACTAATAATACATATATGTTTCAAATAGATCTTGTTACATATTTTTTCTTGTTCTGTAGTTTCAAATTTACCTTGTTACATTTTTTTCAGCTCTAATAATACAAACCTTAAGAGAACTTTTTATGTTTGATTTGCTAATCCAAACGTAACTGTCAACAGGCATAGATGGACGGGTAGATTTGAAGCTCACTTATGGGACAAGCTCTCTTGGAACATCACACAAAAGAAGAAAGGGAAGCAAGGTCAGAACTAAGAATTCATGTTTGCTTACTTTGGGTTATGTATTTGATCCTTCCCCTCCTTGTAACACACTAACATGTTTTGATGTTCATTTTTTCCTTTTGGAATGTGGAATGGTGCAATTGGACATTGGGACTAACAGTTTACCTTGGTGAGTAGCTTAGTTATGAAAGTCAACTTTGTTTGCTTAATCAATCTGCTAGTCAATTATAAGATAACAAGTTGTGTTTTAAATATTCTAGGGGCTTATGATGAAGAAGAATCTGCTGCAAGAGCATATGATTTAGCTGCACTTAAGTATTGGGGAATATCAACTTTCACCAATTTTCCGGTAAATGATGATAGTATTAATTGCCTATGAAATTCTGGTGTGCATATATTTTGTTCAAAAAATATGATTTATCTGATGCTACCTATACTTCTAACAGGTATCAGATTACGAGAAAGAGATAGAAATAATGCATACTATGACCAAAGAAGAGTATTTGGCCACTTTAAGGAGGTAAAAACCCGTGATTATATGTTCTAGGAATTTTCTATAGATGTAAAACAGAAGCATTATTACCCCTTACAAAAGATAGTATATAGGGTGCTTGAAGCAGATAGAGTTGTATATAATTTGAAAGTAAGGTTATTTATACTTATATGACTCGTTTTTTTTATTCTTGAATTTGATTTTACAGAAAGAGCAGTGGTTTTTCAAGAGGTGTATCAAAGTATAGGGGTGTTGCAAGGTGGATACTTTTGATGAATACAACACGGATTGGCTTCTGAGTTGTTGCTTTCAAGATGAATTTTTAACACCTGGTGAGTATTTTGCAGGCACCACCACAATGGTAGATGGGAAGCAAGGATAGGAAGGGTTTTTGGAAACAAATATCTCTACCTTGGAACCTACAGTAAGTTACTTAAATCTTCACAAGTATTCAAGATGATACTAAAAAGAGATTCAAACATGCACAGACAAACACACACAAGATATAGTTATGCTTCTTTCATTCATTAATATACTATGAATAACATATTTTGTTCACCAATATAGGCACCCAAGAAGAAGCTGCTCGTGCTTATGACATAGCAGCCATTGAGTACAGAGGGATTCATGCGGTAACAAACTTTGATTTGAGTACTTACATAAAATGGTTAAAACCAACAGGGGGAAATCCACAAGAAGCAAAACTTGAATCACAGGCCGTACTAGAGTCTCAAAAGGTGGCATCTCCATCTAACTATTCTCCAGCAGAAGAGTCAACTTTGGCCCTTCACAACAGCTTTTTTAGTCCAGATTCCCTGAACCCCCCTGTAAAGCTAGAAGTCTTTGGAGACAAAACATACCAATTCTCAAGCAATAAGTCAACTTCTCCCACTGCACTTGGCCTTCTTCTCCGGTCATCATTATTTAGAGAATTAGTAGAAAAGAATTCAAATGTAACTGGAGACGAAACTGATGGAGAAGTCATCACAAAGGATCAACAGCAACAAATAGCTAGTGATGATGATTACTTTGGTGGAATCTTCTATGATAGCATTGGTGATATATATCCCATTTGTCTGTGATCCCATTAGATACAACTTGAGATTGAAGGAAAGAGCCCTGCACTCAATGTTTTGAACATTGATTCCTTCCCATGTGTGGACTTTCTTTAACGGTAGTGTGAAGTGGACTTCTTAATTTTTTACAATTGATCTTGATCTCATCAGTTACTTTCAATTTTGGACAAGAGAATAATGATAATTGTTACCTACCAGAACAGGCTTGATAGCCAGGATATGTAGATGGAAGCCATAGTTAACTTGATCTGAATGACAAAGAAAAGGCTTACTGAAATGTTACAAGTCAGGATTTTTTTATTCTATTTAGGTTGGAGCCGGACAGAATAATTACGACTGAGAAAACGCTTCTCAACATGTTTGAATACAGCTTCATTCCCGCAACACGAACATGAGACTACAACAAGTTAAGTTACAACAATCCCGTCAGTTAATCAACACGCTTAGTAATTTTCAAAACAAGTTTAAATTGCAAGTGCTATCACTGTTGCATTGCATTGTAATAATGGTTGCAGGCTGATGCAAGCTAATTGTTGATAGTGAACTCCATACTCACGGTCTAATGTGGTTGTGGCAACAACTACAAGATGGTTTCTGTCACATCATGTCATGCAGTCCACAATTGAAGTCTTTGTCAATTCAAGGCCTATTAACTCGTGATTTTGAAGCAAAAGTAAAAGTAATTATTTTCATAAAACAATAAGGTGCAATGAATAGTGTGCTCTCTTGACAAACAGGACAAACAAAGCCAATAAAAACAAGGAAATCAAAGAATACAACCTTTTGTATAGGCAACAACAAAAAGTGACGAACGATTGGATTTATTGCCAGAAAGTTGATTCTGGCAATATGATTTGCTTTACAACAGAATAAAACCTTTCAATAAACCGTAACCGGGAACAAATAAGGATAATCATACCTGTACCAACAATCAAGAGCAACATGATTTGCTTCACTACAGATTTGACAAAATATTTTACTTTTGTTCTCATTCGGAGCATGATTTGTTGATAAACGTTATGCTCTTGCATTATTATCAGATTGTGGATGAGTGTCGATTCTCCAATTGTTAATTTGTTGCCTAGGAATTGCTGGGGAGTTGTATCGACCTACCGGAACAAAACCTTCCTTTTGAGGTAAAATTTCCACGCCCACCTCTATAATTTCTTCCACGACCTCTTTGGCCAAGAAAGCTTGAGCGTGCTCTAAGAGAGTCTTTTCTTCATCCTTAACAAGTTGCGAGTGCTCAAAACTTTGAAGATCTAGGACAAATTGTGTAAAGGATGGATAAGCAGGCTTAGTTAGTAATGCAATCCAAAAGGTTTCATAACTTGGACCCAAGCCTCGTTCTAACTGGAAGACTTTTTGTCCATGTCTGAAACTGGTTGCTTTGCAGCAAGATTATGGCAAATTGCTTTGAAGTCTTTGAGATAGTCTTCTAGAGATCTTGACCCTTTCTTGATGGTCATTAAAATGTTCTTCAAATGGCCTTCCTTCTCAATTGTCATAGGAAGTAGTTGCTGCTCCAATGAAGCCCACATTTCCTGTGCAGTTTCTACGCCAAGGATAGAACTCATCGTATCTTCTTTCATTGTTCCCAGTAACCAAGAAACAAGAAGACCATCGTTGGTTATCCATGATTCATATAATGGGTTGGAACTCTTGCAGCCCTTATCATCCTCTATAGTTTTAGGAGGTTTTGTATCAACAGCAAGAAGATGATACAAACCCAAGCTTTTAACTAGAGGAGTGATCTGTGAGCGCTATAGCAAAACACTGGTCGTGTTTAATTTGAGAGATACAAGGCTAGAGCATTGGTGAAAAGATTTTATTGTAAGTTGAGGCTCTTTTGTGGAGGTGGAAGAGTTTAAGAACATGAAATCACAGCTTGCGGATGAGGCTCTAATACAAAGAAGAAATGTGCAGCAAAGAAGCCTTGATTTATTTGATGATATGCAGGAGTTTAAATACATTAAGTGCAGATTTAAACAAGATATAAAAAAGGAATATTAACAAGAGAATAAATATAAAACGGTTATATAATTCCTTAATTGTAGCTCTTATATGAGTCTCTAATCAATATAATTGTTATTATGATTTTCTTCCTTTTTTTGTTATTTGATGGTCCTTGATTTCAGCATTGTAATCCTTTGACTGATTTCCAAGAAAAAGAAAAAACTTTTAATTTGTAGTTCATCTAATTTAATGTACAATTCTGTCAATTCATAAATGCCAATGTCTTTCAAGAGCAAAGCAAAGCTCTATAGGAGTCGCTCATTGTCCATACCTATGCACCGACGATCACTCCCCGCCCTCAACAATGCTCAGGATGTCAAATTCCCCACTGGAAGCCTGTTAGGAGCCACTCCTTGTCCATGCCCATGCACCGACGATCACTCCCTGCCCTCATCAGCGCTGGGATGTCACACGTGTCATCAAAACCCATTTTCGTTCCTTCCTCGTTCACATATCTAGAACCCTGAGCCACCTCAAGCAACTCGCTTCCATCAAATCCACCCTTCACTCTCTCAGATCCTCTTTTTCCAATCACACCCATGTTGATTTCGTCGGCCTCTCCCTTCAAGCCATGAATTTGCTCCTCGACCTTGATTTCATCCTGGTAACCCCAACCACGCCATTATTTATTTACTTATTAGTATTTTTTTCTTTTGTTAAAAAACCCCTAAAAAAGTTTCAATTTTGGCATTAGGGTTGTGATCTGATGATTGTGGATGGGAAGAGGTCGATTAGCAGAGATTTAGTTCGGTTTTTGGATTCCATAGAAGAGGCTACTTTGAAAAGACACGTACTTTACGTTAGAGCTGCAAATACTTCGAGGTCCAGTCAAAAAGTTCACAAGCCTAGATGTAGATAATGTCTTTCTACACGGAGAGTTGCATAAGGATGTTTACATGCATCCTCTTGCAAGAATCACATTTACTAGCCCTAATCAGGTTTGCAAGCTTATGAAGTCACTCTATGGTTTGAAACAGGCTAGCAAGTAGTTGTATGAAACTTTCACCAAAATCTTAGCTACATATAGTTACCATCCTACTTATAGTGATCCTTCTTTGTTCCTTAAGTTCCAAGGATCTTCTTAGCATAAGTCCTTTGGGATTAAGGATCTCGACCCTTTTAAGTATTTTCTAGGCTTGGAAATACTTATGTCCAAAATTGGGATCTCCATGTGCCAGAAAAATACTATCTTGAGCTCTTGACTTTTAGTGCTAAACCTGTTTCCACTCTAATGAATCCTACTATAAACCTCACTTCTGATTCTAACCACTTCTATAAGGATATTGCAAGCTATCAAAGGCTGATTAGCAGGTTCAGGTTCTTATACCTTACTACCACTAGGCCTGATTTTTGCTTTGTTGTTAACCAACTTAGCCAATTTCTAAGTTATCCATAACTTAAGCATTATCATGTTGTCTTGAGAGTTATCCGATATCTGTAGCAAGAATCCAGAAATGGCTTACTCTTCTCCACCTCTTCAACCCTGCAGTTTCATGGTTATTCAGATGCAGATTGGGCCAGTGCCACATTACCAGAAAAACTATTTTTGGCTACTACTTCTTCCTTGGTGATTCCCTTGTCAGTTGGAAATCCAAGAAATGATCAACTGTGTCTAGGTTTTCCTCTGAAGTATAATATCAATCACTTGCTTATGCTACTTGTGAGTTGCATTAGTTGTTGTATCTTCTCAGATCTTCACCTTGCTTGCACCAAGCTTCCTATTCTATTTTGTGACAACCAAAGTGTTCTACACATTACCCATAATTTGGTCTTTCATGAACGCACCAAACACCTTGACATTGACTGTCATATAGTCTAGCAAAAACTTCAACAAGGCATCTTCAAGTTTTTCCCAATCTCCACTAGACATCAAATTTCATATTTGTTTACCAAAGCTTTACACCCTAAGTACTTCTCTACCTTTGTTTCCAAGCTTGGCATGGTGAATCTATTCCCACCACTACCAGCTTAAACGGGGTTAATAACTTACATTAGTTAGTAATTAGTTGGGTTAGTTAATCACTTTCTAACTAAGGTGATTGGTTAGTGATTAGTTAGCCTTGTAACTAACTTCTTATATATAAATAAGCAGGTGTATTCATTTGTGGAGTAATCAATTAGTGCAAGTTCAGTATTCTTCCTTCTCCTCCCTTTCCTCTCAAAGCTTTCTAACCTATGGCACTCTGGTTCATGTGAACTCTGCTTTCGGTGAAACCTTTAAAAAGTAATGGTTATATTATAAGTAAGAGCACGCTGTTAATTAATAAATGCAATCTATTTATCTGTATATAATATATAAAAGTAAAACTGTGTACAACCTCTACCAATTTAGTTATGTCATATTAAAATGATGAGGTGTTAAAAATACCAACCCAAAATTCTCTATAATTTTCTACATTCTATACTTCCTAAAACAAAATATATTTATTTTTTAAACATTTACTTCATCAACTCTTCTCATTTAATTTCAAATCCTTTTTCTTTCACTATAAGCAACAACTTTGTCTAAAACCCACGTCAAAAGCTTTGAATCACGGTCTAATATCTCATGTAAAGTTGCAAGGTGTGTGTCACATAAAGGTAATTCTTTTTCGTTTTTCCTTTGTAGGATTTCTCAACTCAAAAGTTACGACTAAAATCTTTGATTTCAATTATAGAATTATTTGTTCAAGAATGAGATATTAATTTGGATAAATTGATGGAAAAGCAAGTCTGTAAATGTGAAATGTTTTAAAAACCAGACTGATGTTTGAACCGGTGAAGGCACTGGTTTACGATTAATTGGTTCAACTGTGGTTGAACCGTAGTCGAACCGATGAGAATAAGATATTTTTTTAATATAATATGATATAATTATTGATATATTTATAATAAATTATATTCAAATATTTTTTATTTTATTTAAAAATATTTTTTATGAGTGAGTATTATACCATATTTACCCGCTCTGATACCACTACTGGCTGAGAGCCCTCTTAACATAAATATAAATACCAAAGCATACAGACAATACATTTTCGGCAACCTCAAGCCTACTCTTGCAAATATGGTCACCAATTTTGACATTTAAATCTATGCTAAGAAAGATCGTAGCATGGATCTTTTCTGACATATTTATGATACACGAGATCCTTAAATAAGGCAAGTGTAGAGCATATTCTCTTGATTATTGTATCTCTTGATTGAAACAGTGTTTATATCATAATAATACCACCTTGAGTTTTCAGAAGAAAAGAAGGAAATTTAGAAACTCATATTTATGAAACACATACTTTATTTATCAAAGGCTTTGTTCTATCGAACTCTGCCCATTTAGTTACAAGAGGATTCCTTTTATAGGCAAGGAATCAATAAGTGCAACACTGTTTAAGATAACACGATAAGATTACATTAAATATTATGATGACATGTGGCATAAGGGATAAGTTGATAAGATTACAAGCTGATAAGGTTACGTCTATTAGTGGGTCTAATAAGATTCTGTCAGAACCTTATCTTGACACATTTCCCACGTTCTTTGTGACATCCCGGGCACTGTTGAGGGCAGGGAGTAATCGCTAGTGCATAGGCACGGACAAGGAGCGGCTCCTGGCAGGCTTCCAGTGGGAGGGACACATGAACGAATCGAATACATACCAGAATGAGAGGGATCCAAAGACTGTATAGGTATGGGACTATACAGTCGAGGATAGCTTAAAGAAATGAATTCGTACTACCTATACCAACAAATGCATTAGCCTTTTCGGTAGCCTATCACTTAAGAACTCCAAATTTAAGCGTGCTTAACTTGGAGTAATTCTGGGATGGGTGACCTCCTGGGAAGTTCTCAGGAAATGTGTGAGTGAGGACAAAGGCACATTGGAAAGGTCTCGTGTTGGTCTGTGGGGCGAGTCGTTCATTCCTGAAAAGCGGCCGGGGCGTTACATTCTTCAATCTTTGTAGATAGGTTCGTGACTTGGTCGACTATTTTCAATTGGATCTTCGTCACTTGAAAGATCATCTTCAGACTTGTAGTAAGCAATGCTATCATCATAAGATTGATCATCATTAACCATTATTATTTGGTAATTCTGATAAGGTCTGGGAACCTGACTTTCTTGATTTCTTCTTCTGGAACTGCCATGGGTTGATCATGAAACTTTATCTAACCATTTTCAGGAGGGCATATTACATCTATATGACTAAGACTGGCATATGTTGAATTTCTTTCTTTGAGACTTACATCTGCCACATTGATCTCATGAAGATAAATCATCTGTTCTTCTTATGCAACATCTGGTGTTTTGTAGTCATTTACAAAATCTGTAAATTTGGAATAGGTCCTCTAAATTTTCACTTGATTATGCGTATACAACCTCTTAGTCTGCATTTTGAAAGTATGGTCAATGGAGTAAAGCTATCATATAAAAACTGTAACTTAATCAGACCATTTTCTTATTTTATCTAACATTTTTGGGAATGAAGAATTGTCAAGTTGTACCCCAAATTGATGTCCTCAAAGATATAAATCAAATTTTTTGATTCCATATTTGACTGCAAGAGTTTCTTTGTAGGTGGTATGATAATGAAGCTCTCCATTAGTGAATTGCCCACTGGCATGTCAACAATAGAGTTGTTGTCCTCTAATTTCTTTTATCAAAACAGCTCCCCAGTGATGGTCACTTGCATCTGTTTGTAATATCCTCTTGCCTTCTCCAAGGATCTTCAATGATGGAGGATTTTTGGCTGCCTCTTTTAGAAACTTTACAGATTCAGTTTGTTCCTTTCCTCATGGTGGTGTATTTTTTCTAAGCATCTTTGAAAGCTTAGAAGTATGATGAGAAATATGAGAAATGAAGTCCCTTACATAATTCAGGATTCCTAAAAATTACTGAATTTGTTTGGTAGAAAGGTTTTCATTAGGGAAGTTAAGAAGGTCTACTACAAGATGAGGCTGAGGAAGATACTTTCCTTGAGAGAATCGTATTCCTAGAAAATCAACTTCTTTAGTTTCAATCTCATATTTTCTCGCAGAAAGCATGACTCCATAATTATTACATATGGAGTGAAATTGTTGAAGTGGCTGGTTGTGGCTAGCTTCGTCAATAGAGAACAACAAGATGTCATCAATGTAGATGAGAGCACTATGCAAAATGGGTTCAAATACCGGAACCATGGCCTTTTGAAATAGTGATGGGGCGACCTTAAGCCCAAAAGGCAAAACAGTCCACTGATAGTTTCCATTTGGGATACAAAATGCCATTTTGGGGCGATCTTCTGGATCAAGGCCCAACTGCCAAAACCCCGATTTTAAATCAAATTTTGAGAAGATAAAGGCATTTTTGATGTAGGTGTATAGTGAGCTGATTTTTGGTATGGGAAATTTGTCATCTTTGAGAAACAGATTCAGTGGTCTATAATCAATAAGTCTCTTTTTTGCTCTGAACTGCTCTGATCTTTTATTAACATAGAATGTCGTGCAAGCCCATTCAGATTTTGTAGGTTCAATTAATCCTTGTTTCATCAGTTCTTGGCATTCTTCTTGTGTCATCTTGAGTTCTGAGGGAGACATTCCTGGATGTGTAGCTTTAGTGGGATTAATGTCTTCATTCATCTTGAAAGGTAGATTCACATAGAACTCTTTTCTTTTCCACAATGGTTTGGGATGTTGGAAAAGATCATGGCCTTCAGCACACAATTTTATCAATTTGTCTCTGACTTCTACAAACTCAGGAGGAACTTCTGCTAGTGGAAAGAGTTTTGGAATTGAACAGAAGGACTTGAAGTTTCTTTTATGCTTTACTCATTTTGCTAGAATTTGCGGTTTCTGATTTTTTATCAAAATGTCCCTTCCAATCAGTATATCCTTCTCCGACAAGTTTGATCTAATAATCTTAGTCCAAATTACACAATTTGGAAAAACTTTTATTCCAATTTTGGACTTGGTTATTAGATGTGTCTCAAAACATTCTCCATTAGCTGCTTTGAAGCTTTGTTTGTGGCTCTTCCAGGCATGGGAAGGTAAAATGGCTGGGTTCATGAAGGTTCTTTATGCTCCAGTATCAATAAAGGCGATTATCTTTATAGGAACATCATATTTTGATGGGAGTATAATACTTCAAGGTTTGGTAATGGAGGAAGTTCGGCTAAAGAATTGGTTATGTCTTGTTGAACTTCTTGAATTTTTAAGACTAGAAAATGCTTTGGTTCTTCCGAGCTTTCAGATTCTACTAAACTTGATGCTTCTTCTTTAGATCCTTCAAGAGCAAAAGCAGTCTTGTTATTTGGAGAGTCTTGTTCTTCATATAAGGACTCAACATTATTTTCTTTTTCTATTGCTAGAGTTTGCAATAGTTTTACTGTTTTTTCTTTGTTTTCTGGATAATCTTTGGAGAAATGTCCTTTTTTTTACAAATGAAGCATCTCTGGCCCTTGCTTTTTCCTCTGGATGGCTTCTTTTTGAAGAATCAGAATTTCTTCTTTTTCTTGTACAAGGTCTTATTTTTCTTTCCTTTCTTTACAGAATGAAGTTTTGAGTTCTTGCAGATGCAATTCTCCTTGTCACACTTTATCTTCAAATACTTCTTCTTACATATGCCCTTGTACTTTTTCCGATTGTTCAACATCTTATCTATCAGACTTTGTTGACTACAAATCTTATATAGTGCAACCATTCCAACTTGGTGAATTTCTCCATGAGTCATTTCTATAACATTTTTGTATACAGCCTGTAAGATTCTCCATATCTCCTTTTGAAGTTCTTCTGGGAGAGAGCTTATATAAGTATTATTGAGACTAGGATCATTAAAGTCATTTAGCTGGTAAAATCTCTTAGACATTCTTTGATAATGTCTTTTGAGATCTGTCTTTTTCAACGAATAACATTTCATCTCAAAATACTCCTTTCTTGCTTCCTTCTCTATTACAGATATATCTCCCAAGAAATGGAATTAGAGGAAATGGATCACATCTGATATAGGTTAACTGTGTAATTGTTCCTGATTTACAGGACCAATGGATTGATACCATTCGTTGAGTACTCCGGTCATCCTGGCACAAAACTCTTCAACTACTTTGTATGACTCCTTATGCTGGACAATTTTTGCATCCATCCAGGCTTTGAATTCAAGAAATTTTTTGTTCCACTAAGAATGAGGGATTCCATCTATGAAGAAGAATGAAGACCCAGTATAAACAGGGGTGTTTATTTCTCTAGACTCTAAGTCATAGGGCTATGTAGATGTCTCATTTTGTCTGACCATTAGAATTCTTGAAATATCAACATACTCATCATACATAGTTTCTGCTTCAGTGGAATCTGGCTCAGTATTTTGCCAGTTTTCTTCAAAGAAGGTTTGATCGTCTCCTTCAGTGGATTCAAACTCTTCTTCTTTGTTTTGGGAGTACATTAATGGCTTTGCATAGGATATTGGTTTATGTGAGACCATCAGCGAAAGTTTGGGTGTTTGTATTGGAGATTCTTCTGACATAGAATCTTCTCCATCATCTTTTGTGGGAGGAGGAACAAGTTATTCTTTTCTTTTCCCAATAGGATGAAACTTTCTCGAGGTAAGGTTTAGAGGAATAAATGGGATAAGATCTGGTTCAAAGGAACTTTCTTTGAGAGAAGGTTTTAAACTTCTAGAGGCAACATATCCTCTTAATTCTTCATACTGGGCTTTAACCTTTCTCAATTCTCTTTCTTTTTCAACAAAGGTAGAGCTGATCCTTTCTCCCTTCAATTTCTATACTTCTGCCTCAAGCCATACCATTTTCTGTTTTATCTCAAAATAATGGTCTTGCAATCTTTTAGACATGTTTTTTTATCTCCTTATCTAAGGAGTCAGTAATCTTGTCGATTTTCTTGTCCATATATTTTGCAAGAACTCGTTTTGGGCTACAACATTCTCAGTTTGCCAATTCATCATTTTTTTTGCTTGGGTAATTGGCCTTGTTGATCCATTTGTGTTTATTTCTAAAGAAACCACAAAGGGTCTAGTCTGTATCTTTTTGACAGGATCAACTTTTCTTTCCAAAGAAGGTAAGTTTGCATTATAAGAGGCTGAAGTTGAGGAAAACACCATACATGCTTGTGGTATAACTATCGGTTTTGGAGGTGGTTCAACCGGTTTTCACTTTTGTATAGGCAAAGGTTTTGGAGATGGTTTATTTGGTGGAGGCCATGTAACCAAGGATGGGTCATTTGGTGGTGAAGGATACTTATGTTTTTTAAGGATTTTCAGAGCTTCTTCATAGAAAGGAAGAGGCTCATACTTCTTCCTGATTCCAACCCAGGGTCCATTATCAGGATCAAATCTCCTTTCAGGTTTCTTAGGAGATTTACAAGGAGACTTCTTCTTTCTTCTCCTTTTGGATTCGTCATCATCATCACTGTCATCACAGTCACTAATCCATGCAGCAATCACAATCTGGATCACACATCTTAGGTGTTACATGTAACATCCTATTTTCAACACAAATAGAAAATATATATTAATATATCTTTCTTGAGAAATACTTACTATAAGTTAGTTTATTATTATTAT
This sequence comes from Clitoria ternatea, assembly GCA_037962975.1. Lineage (NCBI taxonomy): Eukaryota > Viridiplantae > Streptophyta > Magnoliopsida > Fabales > Fabaceae > Clitoria > Clitoria ternatea. The sequence goes on from CM075672.1 coordinate 268,390,151, forward strand.
TTTTTTTTGAAATTTTGGTATTTATATTTAATTATTTGTTTTTTTAAATAATAATAAAAAATGAAAATATTTCTGAATAAGAATTTTAAAATAACTTAATTAGTATTCACTAATTAAGAAAATTATATTAAGAATTTTTAATATCTTTATTATTCACCATTTTTATTTTATGTTCTTATATTTATGTTTTTACATATTTAAGATTTAACTCTTATTAGAATTTTAAAATAAAATTTTGAAGGAATTAGACTATGGTTCTTTAGAACTTTTTGATCTACATAATATTTATGATTTTTAGGAATTTTTTGAAAATTTTGAAATATTTTAATAAAATAATATATTTTAAATAATTTTAAATTCATATAAAGTTACTTAAAATTAAAAATATTTACAAGAATGTAAATTTAAATTATAAGAAAATTTTCTAAAATCCATTTCAAGTAGACTTATCTAAAAATTATCGGTTTGAGTAAAATCTTGATTTTTACCAATCGTAAAAAAATTGAAAACGTACTAATAAATTTTTATTAACAGAAAATTTTACATTTTTAAAATTTAAACTTTATATTACTTATCATAAAATTAGTGAGAACTGATATAATATCGCTAAATTTCAAAAAGGATTAATTTTGAATATTTAAAATATACCGAGTGAAAGGTTACTATTTGGCTTAATAATTCTGCCGACATTAACTATGCAAAACACTATACATGTACGAAATTTTCAAAAGTTACACAGTAACCAGGTTTTAAATTTCAAAAAATGTACAGTACTTTTATATTAAAATAATGTAATGAATAGTAATTTTTTCCTATAAATACCGAAGGAATTCTTCTTTAGAATTCATAATTTCATATTAAGTTTTCTTAATATAGTAGTGCTAGTGAGATAGTGGTGGAAGTAAGAGAGAAATAATTTTTTTTGGAAGAAGGTTATGCTAAAATTCTAAGGTACGAATACATCTCTTTTATATTTTTAGGATTATTTTTATATCATTTTTAGAAATCTATTATTATACTGAAAATAATATTATTTTAAGTTACTATTCTGAATAGTAAAACACTATTTCAATAGTAAATTACTATTTAAATAGTAAATTACTATTTACTGTTACTATTTACCTTTACTATTCACGATTTACTATTTACTGTTACTATTCATGATTTACTATTTATCATTACTATTCATGATTTACTATTTACTGTTACTATTCATGTTTTACTATTTACTGTTACTATTTACTATTCACTATTTACTATTCAAAATTTACCATTTCTGCTTTAAGTAGTGATCTTAATTTTCATCTTGTAACTATATTAAAATGAAATTGGTATGTTTTAGAACTCGGAGACGAGGCGTGCACGGATTTACAATAACGAATCAGTATACAAGAGGTAAGGGGGAGTGAGAAAAGAGTATAATATGAAAAGACATAAGAATAATGGGAGGAGTCACTTACTCCTTTTAAATTTAAAAATATTATTATTTTAAATATTAACTTTTTAACTTAAAATTTTTAATAAATTTTAAATTAAATATCTAGTTTAACTAACTCTAACATACCTATGCAAGGACTTGGATTTTTATAACCTATACGAACTGGACTATACCTATGCAAGGACTTGGACCACTATGACCCATATGGACTGAACTATACCTATGCAAGGACTGGATTATATGGACTTACATAGACCTATGCAAGGAATGGACTATAAGGACTCAAAATCAATTTTAATAATTTAAATAACCATTAAAATTTAAATAATATTTAATTGATTTGTTTATAATTATTATTGATATTTAATTGTGATCGATATTATTTGATCGTGATTGACATTATTTGATTATGATTGATGATATTGTGATTGATAATATTTTATTATGATTGATGACCTTGTGATATGGAGTTTGAGCATATAGTAAGCATGACGGAAAGTTAAAACTCAGTAAGAATTTTCTTACCTTACTCTTTAAATTTTTATTCTAAGAGAAAGTACTTTATCATTATTCTAGTCTTTTATTTCTTCTTAGAAATAATTTTCATTAACTTTATTTTTAATCTCTAGAATAAAATCTAGTATTAGAAAGAAGCTATTTTATAAAAATCAGAGGTTGAGATAATTAATTCTTGAATTAAATAAAATTTTTATAGTTTTAAGTATTCTTAATTAATGATTTAAAAAAATATATATATTCTTTTAGAAATCAGAAATTTAAATTGGTTTTCCCTAATGAAATAACTAAAGGATATTTTGTTATGGTCGAGATTTCTAAACTCAATCTAGTTAAGATTCAAATTTGGAAAGATTATGTAAATATGTGAAGTTTTTTTAAGAGAAAGTTTTGAGATATTTAAGGCTTGGAAACTTAATTTTGGTAAAATCTGAATTTAAAGACTGTACTAAATTTGTTTCTGTATAACAGAAGTTCAAAGAAGAACTTATGGGAATGTATAGTTTATTGAGATGATTTTGTGAACCTTTATGGTATTTAATAATTGAGTTTCTAAAAGTCTTAACCAGCTAAATATGGGAGTAGTTCATGCATCATAAATCATTAAAGAGAAATGAGATGTGATATTGCCTGGGGACGGATTATAGAAACCGAGGATACATTAGAGGAGGCTTAATTGCGAGCCTTGGGATGAGAGAGTGTGAAAGGGTGCTTCAGGTGACCTGGGGTCGCTCCCTAGTGTCGGGTACTTTCACAATAAAAACTTTCTCAGTCTGACTAGTCTCTAAGTGTTTCCACGTCAGTTGAGCTGTTCATATGCCATGAAGGCATTTATGTTATTATTATCCGAAATTTATGGAACTCCTGATTGGCCCAGTGCAAACTAAAACTTTAAGGGTCCACATGCATAGAATGAATGAGATGATAGTATTAAAAACATTGCATGACATTCATGTGATTGTGACATTCTATGTGGGTGGTTGTTAATGAAAATATAATTGTTATGTTATGAAAACTCTACATTCATAATTGATTATGTATATGATTGTGATTGAAATTATTATATTAGATTGTGAAAACCCTTATGCTTATGTCTTATCTGTAAAGTATTATATTATGTTTCTCACTCCTTGTTTGAATTTTGTGTCCAAAATATATGTTATATGATATATAGCTAGCAGTTCAAGATGAAAGGATGAAATTACAAGAAGGTAAATTAGTCTCATCCTCAATCGGATAGGAGAAGAGATGTGACAAGAATAGGATTCAAAACCACATGGTTTAAAGATAAGGAAATAATTGGTTACAGTCGAAGTAGAGGTATTAAATTTTTAGTTTTAGTTTACCTTAATACAATATTAAGTTGGATGATTGTAAATCAATGTAAAGGTTAAACTTTGATAAACCTTATTCTTTGGATATGATACTGTAATCTTTGATCACTTATGATTTTCTGAAAGTTCATTTTATCATTATGAATAATTTGAAACTTTCAAAATTCAAAGAAAATCAGATGTATATATGTCCTTGTATACACGAGATAAGAAGTGATAAATATGTATATCTTTCTAAAAAAAGAGCAAGAAGAATATATATATGTCTCGTGTATATAAGGGGGTGTTACACTACGTCCCATATAAAGTGACCATTTATCTTGTCACTATAGATGGGTGTTCTGTCAGCTTTGAACAAATAAACAAGAATTTTCTTTTCCTGTTCTCCCAGGGTTATCATCATGGTGGAGAAGACTGGGTTTTAGGAAGAGGAAGAGGAAGGTTCTTCCTTTTTTTAAAGACAGTCTTTACTTTGCCATCTGGGAGTCTTTGGAATGATGACTCAGTAGAGACTATTGGTTTCGATTATTTTTTGTGTCTCATAGTCACTGATCTATTCCATTGGAATAAGCTTCAGTAACTCTTCTCCAGGAATTTGCCTGGGAACTTGAATAATGGATGGAGTTTTCTCCTTAGAATTTGTTATCACCATCAAAGTATTTTATGAGATTTTAGAATCAACTGGAAGGTCAAAAAGATGATCTTGAACTCTGAATATGATATGGTGGTTTAGAGTAGCTTTGAATGCATCTGAGCCTTATAGGGCTCCTACAAGCTGAACTTGTAATTGGAACCTATATGGAAGTGTTAAATCCTTCAGATGGATATTAAAATTAGAAAACATGGTTAAAACCACACTTCTTGCATTAAGTGTCGCGAGGACTGTTCCAATCACTGCATCCTTATAGTGATGGAAGGTGGAGTCTATATGAGAGATTCTGGCTGTGACGGGCATGCCTTTTCTCCCATGGAGGGTTAGGATCAACCGAACTGCACCTAGATGTAGTGCAACATATCCTTCTCTCTGCCATAATTTAATTAGATCTGGGTTTATTTTTAAATCTACATACTGTTCTGCAGAGGTGGCATGAAGAGGGCAAGAGTCAAGCTTTGAAGTCTGGATGACTTCTTTCACCCCAGGTCTAAGGGTAGAAATAAGCTTTTTTACAGACCAAGTAAAGTTGGATTTATGTCTCATGAAAACATTATATGGATTCAGAATAGGAGGAACAACACTCTATTTAAGCATCCTCAGGGACAAAGGTATACTCAATCAGGTTTTCAATTTTGTTTGAGAGGGTCTTTTTACAAGATTCAGGAATAGAAAGGGAGATTTTTAAAGAGAGACTTACGGCACTAGGACGGCAGTTTGTTTCACTCATGTTTAAAGAGATCTTCTTACTCACTCTCAGCTAATAAAATAAAAAATAATTTTAAAAAATAATTTTAAATCTCTGACCAGTTCAACCAGTTTTTAATACCGGTTTCGTTCAGTTTTTGCCGGTTTTGACCGGTTTTGAATCTGTCAATTTTTTCCTTGACCAGACCGGTTCCCAGTCCAATCGGTTTTTATAACCTTGATTTGATCTGAGTGTAAGATATGTGTAACATTAAGGACAACCCCTTTTTCTTTTTTCTTTTTTAGGATTTTCCAACTTCTCAATGTAGGATATATTCATTTCTATTATAGATATATTTATTCACATTTTGTGTATCAAGAGAATGAGATATAGTGATTAATTTGGACATAATTATGGGAAAGCGGGCCTCTAAATATGGTTGATCATTACTAAAAATTTGATCATTATTGAAAAATCGTTTTTACTTGATCATTATTACTATTTATTTTTGTGAGTTATAATAATTAATTTAGAACTTGCCATTATGAGTTGCGATTTTAACCAAACAATTTCAACAAATTCTGTCAGACATTATTTTAATTTACTTTTCAGTAATAATAATTGATTCTGAATTTATATTATGAATTGTATCTGGTTTTAAAATTTTGTTATTGGATTGTTTAGAAAGAATTGTAAATTTAAATTCAAATTAAATCTTATTTAATTATTGAGCTGTCAAAACTATATAACTATCCCTACTAAAATTTCATGGAATATTTTTTATCTTAATGGATTTTTCTTAATATTAATTGGTATTTGTTTTATTGAATGCTAATTAATTTTATATTATGATGATTGGGTTAGATTTGTGTTATAATAGGATAAGTATATTGAATTTTGACTTTTTGAATTGAAAATTGTCCTTTTTTTATGAAAGGGATGAGGAAAAATTAGTCCATCAGTTTGATATGCTCCATAATATTTTCATCTATATATAAGAGAAGGAAGTTGGATCATTAATCTGGATTTTATGATGACCGAGAAGAAATACATTCGATAAATCTTGGACCTTAATAAACCAGGTTTCCTATTATAAATACTTACAACTTATAACTATATATTTCAAAAAATACTTAAATTTTATTTTTAAAGCACATTGTTACGAACATTTTCTTTTCTAATATTATTGTTTATTTTAAAATTATCTATTTAATATCATGATTTATTTAAATTTTAATATCATAGGATATATCTCTTAAAAATATATTGAATGACACAAGATGTCTAAGGGAAGAACTAGGCAGAGTAGGGTCAAGGAGTGCCATAACCTTGGCAAACATGTCGTCGTGCAAGCTCAACGCCTCCCGCAAACTCTGTTGCTCCTTCAACACTTGATCTGGGCGGTCTTCTAAGTAAACTCCTTATTCAGGTTCTCAATAACTTGAACAAAGTTTGGCAAATGAGTCAACAAGAAGGGTGTTATGAGGAGGACACAAACTCCCTGGCGAGTTCTCCGAGGCCGAACATATTCCTTTTCTTGCTCTTATTTTTGACAACCTCTAGGTAAATAGCGTTGTCATCTGCAGAAGAAAGGGTCGGTGCCTCTCTATCTAATTCGCTAGTAGTCTGTGTGGCGAGTTGTGCCTTCATCTTTGTCCTCATTGCCTTATAGGCCTCCTACATATTTGAAATAATAAATATCAACAAACTATGTGTTTCAAGTTTAAAATTTTTTAAACATTTTGGCAAAAATTTTCCTATAAATAGAAGAAATCAAAATTTTAACAAACCCTACAAAATAACCAGGAAGAGTCCTAGTACAATTTATAATTGCATCTTACATTCCAAATTATAGCCCTATATTACTAGCCAAACTCTATAATACAATTTTCAATATCAATATCAATTAATTAACTTACCATAATATCTCGGGCCTTATCATTAACCTAGGTGCTAGCCTTATTTTTTCTTAGTCCACTCCATAGGTCAAAGGCCATTAAGGGGTGTATCTCCTCAGCTTAAAAAATATGAAACAACATTTATTTACAATTCATTGTAAGGAGAAATTACTAGTTAATTCTAATTATTGAACACAATGCTTAACATTTTCTTTTCTTGTGCGGCCATAGAAATAGAGTCGTTAGTGTAGGTTGAGGCATTGCCATCAACTACTCGATTAACCTTTTTCCTCCCACTAGTATGCATGAAAGGCTCTTCTTGTAATTTCTTGCATATCCCCTCCAACTAGATGTCGCCAATCCTATCAGATTTTTTTATGCCTTTGCAGTATTTATATAAAATACTTTAGATAAGTTTAGAGGCCTTATGGGAAACACTAGTGGAGAAATGAGATATAAACTCGGTTAAATTGGTCTTTTAAAGTCGGTTCAACAACTGAGTTTATTTGTAACGCCCTTAATCTGATATATAATAATAAACATAATATCAAAATAACGATAAATTTTTCGTGATCAAACCACCGTCAGGAATAAGGACACGATGAGTGAAAGAAAATTATTTGGATGGTAAAGCAAAACACTTATAATTGCACAGGAAAGAGTTTAAAGTCAGGGGAAGAGAAATATGTGTGCAAGGGTATCCATATTGTCTCATATATGAAGATATAAGAAGAGGTCCAAGGAAAAACATGAAGTGTTTAGCAAAGGTAATTTGATTACGGTAAACATGTCAAAGAGGTGTACAACAAACAAACAAGGATAAAGGATTGAAGTACAAGTATAGGGAACCAAGGAGTATAAGACCATGACAAGAAAAGTTCATTTTTAGTCTTAGAAATAGTGGGACATGTCATAAATATCACTTATTAGTCCCAAATTAAGAATCATAAAAAGTTGGGTTCAAACCCCTCTTAAATTTGAGTTTTACATTGTAGTGGGTCTGGTGTTTTACGCCTAATGAGAGTTACAAAACTCTAATTAAGGTGATTCTAAGTTGTACGCCTGTGTAACATAATTATCTACAATTGTTATGAAAAAGTCGAAAGACAAAAATGTCATTAAGGTACTCAAAAGAGCAAAAAACAGCAAGAAAAAAATAGTAGTTAAAAAAAACTAACAGTGGCCATTCCACAGGCCGTGGGACCATTCCACGAGCCATAGGATCATTCTAAGGCCGTGGAATGCACTACCCAAGAGCTCAGAAATTTACATATTCAAAACAGAACATTGGCCATAGTGGAATGCACTATGTTCCATGTCCATTGGCCTAATTTTTCAACCATTCTAGGGCAACCTAATCCCTTGGCCAAAATTCATTTTTCAAAGGGCTATGCATTGGCACTTGGAACCTTAAACTTTCTTGAACATTTTTGACACAAACCAAACATTTATTTTCATGGCATTTGACCTAGAATCAAACCTAAACATCTAGGTTTTGTATAACATCATTTTTGTGCAAAATTAAATCATCAAGCATCCATGAATCATGAAATCATCATTAAGACATATACATGCACAAAAGGACTCCATGTCCAACATTAATTCATACTTCCAATTCATCAATTTCGCATTGACATAAATATCATCACCATCACAATGACATCCAATTACATTTGTCCAAACATCATATGGTGTTAGATACAAAAGAATAGTCAATACACATTACCAAAAGAATAGAGATGTGATCCTCAAAATAATATCAACATCATCATTCATTTACATTGCCATGTAAATATCCACAAAGTCACTAACTATCAATATTGCCAGCTAATGCATTCCTTTACAAGTAATTACCTTGTCCAAAAGCTTTGATTCAAAATATAATCTATCTCATGACAATCCTACAGCACAATGCTAAAAAAAAGACAACATGAGAGAGTAAGTTATTCATTCAAAATGACAAATATGAATACATTATGATCATGTGTACATGCATATAAACAACATGTGTGCTTTGCAATAAAATCATCAAGTTATCACCAAGCCTTCATCAAGATATCATCACAAGCATACAAGTCTCATTATTTATCACTTATAGCAAGCACATACACATACACATTCACATTGCTCTTTATCATCATAGGTTGTCACAGGTATCAACGTTAAATTTTTACATCTTTAATCAATTCACACTCTTAATATGTTACCATTTTTCTTGGTCATCTCCAACTCAAATGTCATGTTTCTATATCTAATGCATATGTCATAACATGAAATTCATATGCAATGGATCCGATTTGAAACAAATATTATAACATGTACACAACTTAACAAGTATTCACAACCACGTACAGTCGCTTAAGTATTTGTCCCCTGCAAGAGTCCTTCTCACAAGATTTTTTTTTTCATTGCTAAACTTTTTTTTTAGTGATTAATTAGCTAGGAAAATCCTTCGAATGTCCTTTCTCAAACACAGTGGTTAGGTGTATATCACACAATGCATTGAGCGGCAGGATTCCCATATGTTTGGGAACTTCTATCCCATCTCTAATAACATTGATGATGCAAGGGAACAGATTATCTAGCACCATTCACTAGTGCAGAAAATGGATACGAGGACAGGATACGAGCACGGTTATGTCAAAACCGTGCTAAAAAAAAGGCGGTGGCATTTTTGAAATTTTTGAAGTCACATACGAGGACGGTTGACTGGCAACCGTGCTTAAAACTAGAGCTACGAGCACGGTTGGCAACGAACCGTGCTTAAAGACTGGAAAAATTTTTTAAATTTTTTTTTTGAAAGAGTTATAAGGACGGTTGCTTTGAACCGTGCTTAAAGGTGTCACATACGAGGACGGTTGACTGAAAACCGTGCTTAAAACTAGAGCTACGAGCACGGTTGGCAACGAACCGTGCTTAAAGACTGGAAAAATTTTTAAAATTTTTTTTTTCTGAAAGAGTTATAAGGACGGTTGCTTTGAACCGTGCTTAAAGGTGTTTTTATTTTTTTAAATTTTTTTTTTAAAAAACCTACGAACACGGTTGTGAGGGACCCGTGCTTAAAAGGCTAGGTACGAAGACGGTTGGAAGGGACCCGTGCTTAAAAGTAGTAAAATAATTGAGCTATTAGCACGGTTCTGAGGGGAACCGTGCTTATAGGGTCATTTTCTCGAAAACTTAAGCGTTGTTTCATTTCCCTCCTCTTCTTCCTCCTCCCTCCATTAAAATAAAAAGGTGTTCTTCTTCTCTCTTTCTCTCTACGAAGGTTTCCATTCATGCTCCCCCTTGATGTTGGTCATCTACTCACGCACATACAGGTTTCTATTTTTACCCCTCATTTTCATTATTATTTATTTGTTAGGAATTGTAATGAGTTTAAAAGCTCCTCCTTCCTCCGCCCATCGTTCCCACCAGGTATCATATCATAACATTTCTTTCTTTTCTCCTTTTTTTCCATTTTTTAATTTTCTCTTTCTCTTGTCAATTTCTAGTTGTCAGATGGGATCAGCAAGGTTGTCTTTGGAGATATGTTACCAATGAAGAGGTCGAGAGCTTAAACAAACGGTTATGGCAGATCTGCTCTAGAGCCTAAACAAACGGTGTTTTGAAATTTTGGTCGAATGAGGTTGGGTGAATTGTTTAACCTGGACGAATGGATCTGTCGAATGGATGAATGGATCTGAGCTTTTTAAGCACGGTTCTGCCATAACCGTGCTTATAGGTGCCACTTTTAAACACGGTTCAAAAACGTGCTAAAATGTGCTAACTTTCCATCACGCTGGGAACAAGCACGGTTCTGGAACCGTGTTTAAAGGCCCAAAATAACCGTGCTTATAGGCCCAAAATGCACTAGTGATTCCACAAGCATGAACAATAACAAGTTCCCTCGATTGATTGATTCAGGTAATAATAGTCTACAGGTGAGTTGCCAAGAGCACCGATCAACTCAATGTTGGAGTTTCTTGAGGTCAATCATAACAACATTAATGATACATTTCCTTCTTGGTTGGGGACTCTAGTTAAGTTGAAAGTTATTTCCTTACATCATAATCAACTCTACCGATCTATAGTACTGTGCGTAACAGCATGCACATTTCCCAAACTTCACATCATTCCCTCAAATAATCTATGGTATTCTTTTTTTTAACAAATTCTATAAATAAGATTCATCATAATTTTTAAGTATAAACTTTGTATAACGTGTGTAATAGTTTGTAAAATTGTTAAAGTAAAAAGAAAAAAATATACAAAATTTTTATGTAAAGTTAGGAGTTCCTAGAAAAGTTGAAATTTAAAACGGGGTGTCTGAAACACAAATAGACGGTTTAAAATTACGTGAATGAGATCTTAAAAGGATTATTTGAATATAATAAGGTGTAATCTTTCAATGTCTATTTTTACTACTTAAGTGGAGTTTATAGATGTTTGTGGATATATCCTTAAAACTTTGAGTTGAACCATATTATTTTTGATGTCTCTTTCTTCTCTTTTATGTTGCTCTTGTATTTTTTTTATTATTTTTCTTTCTTATATCTGATTGTTAATTTTATGATATTCACGGTAGAATTTTGGTTCTCTTACACCAGCCACAGCTTAAGGACAAACTAGAAATTGCAGGGTCAACTGATAGAATATAGAATGGACAGAAAATATAAAGTTTGTGGATGCTATTACGCTAATTAAGAAATAGTCTCACGATACGATAACGCTTATAGACCTTGTATCGTTTTCGCCAAACAATTAAGAGTCCACATTAAGAAGTTAGGATAATCCTTATTTTTTGAATTAGTTCTTACATGAATTAGACATAATATTTAAATTTAATACAGTATTAAACTTTGACCTAAATTTATTATTAAACCACCTAGAGTATTATATTTTATGTTATTAGACTACCTTTATTTAACCAAGCTCCTGACGATGATAATAATAATAATAATTTGCGATTTAAAACTTTTGGGAGATTCTTAAAATCAAAGAACCACTGATAAAATGAAGTGACGACAACACAAAAACTGCACTGCCGTGTCTATTGTTACTGCCAAAACCAAAGTCTTTGGAGGCAATCGGTAGCCTACGCAAGCACCTGAAATAGACTAGCACCCAAAGTCTTCTTACCAAAATACACGACATTCTCTGAGCATAGTTAGTTTTCACTAAAAGACACTTTCTTTTGTTAAAAATTCAAAGCGCGTGATTAGAAACTTTGAATGAGCACTAGGTTGATTTAGTATAAAAGTCACTTCGCATGTCTCACTAATCATCTAAATGTTTTAGCTTAAATTATTACAAATGGGGTTTCTGTCGTGTGTTGTTGTTTGCATACTACTTTTTCAATTTCATTCATTTTTCTTATTCACTGTTACTAACAGTTTTCCTTTAATTCAACATAGACTATGTCATGAAGAAGAAAGCTATGCGCTGTTGCAATTTAAGGAAGGCTTTCTCATCAATAGATCTTCTCCTTACAACACTTCAGGTCCTTCAAAAATAACATCTTGGAATGCAAGCACAGATTGCTGTTCATGGGATGGCATTGAATGTGATGAGCACACTGGTCATGTCAGTGTTGTTGATCTAAGAAGTAGTCATCTCTATGGTTATATCAATTCCAATAGCACTCTTTTTAGCCTTTTACACCTTCAAAGTCTTGATCTTGCTGACAATGACTTCAATCACTCTCAAATACCCTCAAGAATTGGTGAGCTTTCAAAGCTAATATATTTGAACCTTTCTCAAGCCAATTTCTTTGGAGAAATCCCACCCCAAATTTCACATTTGTCCAACTTACTGTCTCTTGATCTATCCAGCAATACTATAATCCATACTCCAGTTCCATTCAATCTTTTACGGTTCAAAATATCTATTTTGAGAAGCTTCATTCAAAACTCAACTAATCTTGAGATACTTCACCTTGATTATGTGATCATTTCATCTTTTGTTCCCCGTCTACTTACAAATCTCACATCTTTGAAGCAACTTTCACTTTATAATTGTGAAATGTATGGTGAATTTCCAGGTGAAATATTCCAGCTTCCAAAATTGACGATCATTGATTTGGGATATAATCGAAACCTCGTAGGTCAATTTCCTGATTTTCAATACACTACACGCATTAGCACATTACGACTCCCTGGCACAAGCTTCCACGGGACACTACCTGCATCAATTGGAAATCTAAAATCTTTGAGTCGGTTATCACTTTCAAATTGCAAATTTTATGGATCTATTCCTTCTTCACTTGGCAACCTTACTCAGGTTACTTATCTAGACCTTGCGGACAACCAATTTAAGGGAGATCTTGCATCATCCATGGCAAAACTTACCAAATTACAAATCCTGAGTGTTGGTGGTAATGAATTTACTATTGGGACTATCTCATGGGTTTGTAGGCTGTCAAGAATCAATGCTTTGAATTTAGCATTCCTGAATATTGGCAGTGAGTTACCATCATGTTTTGTGAATCTCACCCAGTTATCTGAACTATATGCAGTTAAGACCAATTTAAGTGGAGAAATTCCTTCCTGGATAATGAACCTAACCAACTTAGCTATCTTGCAACTTGATGCCAATAATCTTCAGGGAGAAATCCCAGAGTCTCTCTTCAAACTTGAGAACCTAGAATCTCTTGGTTTGTCCAATAATTTGTTGGAGGGGGAATTAGAGGTCCAGAAGTTTTTAGATCTCAAAAAGCTAACTACTCTCTCGTTATCTTTCAACAAATTATCACTAGTCAGCAGGAAAAATCCTTCAAATGTGGGCCTTTCTCGGATACAAGTGTTAGGTTTGTCTTCATGCAATTTGGTTGAGTTTCCAAGTTTTCTCCAAGGCTTGCCTGAACTGTCGCACATTTCCATGTCGATAAATAGAATCACTTCCCTCCCAAGATGGATCTATGAAAAAAACAGTGTTTGGAAATTAATTAGTGTTTCACACAATTCATTGACAGGAAAGATATCCCCATTAATATGTGATTTGAAATTTCTTGAGCATCTTGATTTATCATTTAACAACTTAAGCGGTACAATTCCATCATGTTTGGGAAGTTTCAACCAATATTTAAAAACTTTGAAGTTAAATGGAAACAAACTTTCTGGCACCATTCCACAAGCATACATGACAACAAGTGCGCTTATAATGATTGATTTAAGCGACAACAATCTACAGGGTGAGCTGCCGAGAGGATTAGTCAACTGTAGCATGTTGGAGTATCTTGATGTCAGCCATAACTACATTAATGATTTGTTTCCTTTTTGGTTGGGAAGTCTTCCTGAATTGAAAGTTGTTGCTTTGCATGATAACAGACTACGTGGATCTATAAGGTGCCCTACCACATGCACATTTCCCAAGCTTCACATCATAGACCTTTCTCACAATCAGTTGTCAGGTAGTCTGCCTTCAGATATCCTCCAAATTTGGAAATCAATGGAAGCTTCCAACATGAGTCAGTTGCAGTATGAGCTTCCTAACTACGAGCTAATGGGACGATACACATATTGCTTTGAATGTAATTATTCATTCACAATGTCTAACAAAGGTAGGAGCATGATTTATGAAAGGCTGCAACAATTTTACTCCTTGATAAGCATTGATCTTTCATATAACAGAATCTCTGGAAAGATTCCAGAAGCCATGGGGGACTTAACGGGTCTTATTGTGCTCAACCTGTCCAATAACATGTTTTCTGGCAGCATTCCTCCTTCCTTGAGGAAGCTTTCAAAACTTGAATCATTGGACCTTTCTGTCAATAATTTATCAGGCAATATTCCCCAACAATTAACTCAACTCACATCTTTGTCGTACTTTAGTGTGTCCTTTAACAATCTATCAGGTCCTATACCAGAATATAAGCAGTTCAGTACATTCGAAAGTCGTTTCTTTGAGGGTAACAAAGGTTTGTGTGGGAATCAGTTGATAAAGAAATGTGTGGACACACGGTCTTCATTTGATTCACCTTCTGCCTTTGATGGTGACCATAACTCTGGATTTTTTCTAGAGTTTAACTGGGAAGTCGTTCTAATTGGGTATGGGGGTGGGCTTGTGGTGGGATTGGTATTGGGAAGCACATTCAGTCATGACATATTTTCTTGCTTTAAAAGGGTCTTTTGAATGATGAACAGGCAATTGATCTTGTAGTTTCAGACAGCGTCTCTTCTCTATATGTCTATAGTTTACATCTCTTCCTGTTTCCTTTCAGTCATTGTAAAAATCGAGTTTGTATATGTTTTACCTAAAATTACGTTGAAATATATTTGTTACACTTATAGATCTCTTAAGTGTTTTTTTTCCTTTATTTTTTTGTTCACTCTCGATTTATTCTTAGATCGCACCATTTGGAAAATATATTTAACCGAGTAAAAAATGTATTTAGAATAATTATATTTATTGGAATTTTTAATCAATGTTAGTGTCAACGCTTGTTTTGTTTGGATCACGTAATTGAAAATTCAAGCTCAAATTAAAATTCTATAATAGAAATTCAAATTTATATAACTATGGATTTATAATATAATAATTAACTATGGATTCAAAAAAGTCACAATTTTAGTAGCTCATATATAAAGTTGAGAATTTGTCCTAATTGAGATTTCAACATATGACCGGTGACGAATATTGAACAAAATATTTGAGTATGTCAAAATAATTTTATTGTTGGATAATATGACATTAATAAAATGACCTGACGATAAAATTTATATAAATTAGACATCTAAGAGTATTTATTGTTGTATATAACCATCTGTAATAAAGAATAAAGGTATTACAATTGTCCTTCATATAATTGGAGCCTTGGAGGTAAACCTCCTCTGAGACTTTTTTCACAATCAATTTTTTATCTCTAAAAAAGTGTGTTTATAAGGAGGATTGAGTAAACCTAAAGTTTTGAGTGATTTGATTTATTAAAGATTAGAAGTTTAGTCCTTTTTATACAATAAAAATAGTTAATTGAAAGTTGAATTTATTGATTTCGAAAAAAATAATTATATTTCAAGTTTACCCTTATGAATTTAATTATTGTATTTTATACCAATGAAGATATTGACAAAGATAAATAAAAAACGCATCCAATTAATTTATACTTATTGTAACCAATAAGAGTAAATGAGAAAATATTAATGAATGTTTGTAGAAATTATAATTATATATACTAGCACATGCATCCGTGTCTTTCATGAATTGTATTAATTTTTTAATATATACTTATTAAATTTAATAAATGATAATAAGAGTAAAAATAATTCCAATAAAGAATGTTAGCATAAATTTATACACGGGTATAGATTTTGATTATAAATAATGTAATACGAAATTCTTATCATATTGTATCTCTAAAGAGATAGTGTAATACAAAAGTGTAGCTTATCATGGTATATGCCAACCAAAACATAATCCTAACATCAAATCAAAATAACAAATTTAAAAAAAAATAGATGATGACAATATAAGAATAATTCGAATAATGAAATAAGAAAAATAAAATAATAATAATAATATGAACACAGTATGATGGTCAAAGTTTAAACTTTACTAATATAAAAAAAATTATTAATGGATAATTTGTAAATACATTCATAAGTGTTCATCTAGTCTTGAAACATGCTCTAGGGCTGGCCTTGAAGGTTGGTGAGGTGGACAACCGTCCAAGGTCTATAAATAAAGTGGTATAATTTCGGAAGTTGTTAATAATGTTACCATAATTCAAACTATTTATATGGGCACAATGCCTAACTTATTTAAATTTTAGGTTTAATAGTTAGATTACGCTTAAACTTTTTAAAAATTTTATTTAATTAAAGAAGCTAATTTTGGCTTCTAAAAAAATATTTTCAACATATCCGTTCAGTTATTCTTAACTCTTATATATAATTTTATAAAACAAGTTATAATTCATGATATATTATAATTTATGTACACAAGAAATTTCCTATATAAAATTTAAATTTATAAGATTAAAATATGTTAAAATTAACTTAAATATGAAAAATTGATAATTAAATATATATTTTATATATGTTATAGTTTTTAGAGGCTTATATGTTGGTTTAAGATGAGTTTATTGATATTTAATATTTATTTGTTAATATTTTTGTAAATTTTAAAGTAAATCAGAAACAATTGGATTAGAGTTAATTTAGAATTATACTATTTTACTTTTTATGATGCTATAGTTAAACCAAGATTAGTGAATAATCAGTATATATTTGTATAATGTATATGAAAAGATATGAATAATAATTGCATTATGAAATACATGAAATTATATATATATATATATATATATATATATATATATATTACAATCTAATCATAATTATTTTTTTATCATTAAGAATTAAACTTATGTTAGACTCACAACAACTCTGGTACTTTATTTAAACCAACCTAGCTAGTCCCTTTGACAATCATAATTACTTTAAAAAAATTAAATTTTTCACGTAAATTAAAATCAATATATATGAATTAATATATCATGAGTATGGATACTAATACTAGTAATAAGTGTATATCTATATATAATATTTGAATCTAATCAAAATTAATTCTATATATAACATGAGTAAATATTGCGTATATTCACTACAAGGAAACTTAGTGGCGGTTATAATCACTTCACACCGCCACAAGAAATATCACCGGCAGTTGTAAAACGCCGCTAAACCTGCCGCCAGAACGAGTTTTAGTGGTGGCTTTTTATGGCGGTTTGGAGTTTTTGACCGCCATAACTAGGTTTTAAAGTAATATTTTATTAGAAATCAGCGGCAATTTAAGATAGTAACTAACCGCCACTAAATTAGGAACACTTTCATGGGAGTTCTGTTTATTAATGAACTGCTGCTAATTGTAGCCACTGAACTACCACTAAATGTAGTATTATAGAAGTTGATATTTGGAAGTTAGTTTCTAGTGATGACGTTGTTGTAACAAAATTTTCAGTTTTTTTTTTAATTATTATACTATTATCATCAAGATTACTATTATTTTTATACTAATGTTGTTATTCATAAAAACTTCCTTCATAAGAGTAAATATAAAAAAATATAACCCAATATTATTATTCCAAGGCAAATAAAATTAGTAGATTTGATAAGAAATATTAAGGCAATGCACATATAAGATAGGTGAGTTAACATATACTAAATAACATTTGTCAAGAACATATTACAATACAAATTTTGGAGAAAAAAAAAAGACACATTAAGTTGCACACATATAAGATAATTAACACACCAAACATCATTTGTCAAGAACATGTTATAAACCATATTAAAAAAAGAAACACATGAAGTTATAAGAAAAGAAACACATAATAACAACATTTTCAAACTCCATCCATAATGCTCTTTTCTTCTTCAAGATCAAGCCCTAAAACAACAATAAAAATACAAACCATAACTATGAGAATAACTATAAGTCATCTTAAGTGATAAAGTGAGGGGGGAATATAATAATTGGCAACTAATTTATGAAGTATGAAGTTTCCACAATGCATCTAATTATCAACTAGCATATACATATTGTTGGCATTATACAAAGGAACATAAGACATTTTTTTTCTTATTTTCTTTCAAAAATTCACCTTGACACAACAAATCTTTTCTTTCTATTCTAACTTTTTCCCTTACTAATAATCACACAAGTAGTAACTACAACACCTTAGAAGAATGTATTATAAATCTAAAAAGAAAATAGTCTTAAGGTTACGATGTAGAAGATAAGTTACCTCACAACTAAGTCATGGGAGATATGTATCATATTGTGATGTGGAAGGTTGATGTGTCGGTGTTGGCTCCATGGACTCCATGGACTATTAGAAGGAGAAATTAATGTTATAATAGTTGAAACAATTATATAAAGTGCATAATTATTAAAGTAGCTGATAAGGTCATTAGAAGGATAATTTATCCATATAAGTAAATCGACACCAACTTTCTTAAGCAATTCAGCAACTATCATCTTCTAGAGCATTACTTGCATAGTTACAAAGTTAGATTCAAATGCAACTACCCTAGATGTACCCCGAGTAGATGCTGTAACACCCTGGAGCCAACTTGCAAATCCCAAGATAATTACCGTCACCATATAAAATCTCTTGGATAACTTATTTTCGCGTGGTAATTATCAAGTGATTCATAACCTGATTCCAGAGGTTACTGATACAATATCAGAGTGCGAAACTTTTTACATAACTAACTTTATTTTATTATACATAATATCAGAGTCTCATACATATTATATTTTACAACAGACACCTAGATCTTATAAAATATAAAGATGTAAAGTACCAAAACATAGCATACACATAGTACAGCCATAGTAGTCAAGCAAGCAAGCATCAGCATCAAAAGCCTTCATAATTCATCCACATCAAGCATCATCCACTTTGTCACATGTCTTCCTGATTAACCACTAAAGGGTTGCCACAAGTAACAGAAAGAGTGAGATAAAATATCAAATAAATAGAAATTAAATTAGAAAATACACAATCACAAGTAGGATGCTATGCGATGTAGATGCCAAACAAGTATTTTGTATTATATTTATATTAATATTTCCATTCTCTATATGAATGAAAATGCATGATGGATCCATTTTGGTGGGAACATATCTGCAGTGATTTCTAACAATAACATTTTTATGGATATCCAACCGATACCGTGCCCCATAATGCAACACCAACATCGGATAACAATATCATAATATCAATAACAAGTGTTGTGGGACCCCCTTAAGGACACACTGCTTAGCCCTTAAGACGGTCGTGGTATAAAACCACCGCAGAGGTCTGTTGCTCAACAGAGCACGTTCCCCTATCGGAAACCCCCTCAAAGAACCCCCTGCGGATTCTTTGAACGTCCAATGCATATGATGCATGAATGCATTAAATTATCAAATTTCTTTATATAATTAATTTTAACAATAAAATTATTATAACAATCAAATAAGCATACTTTATTTGTAATTCAAAGAATATAGAAATACATTTTCCATAATATTTATATCATAATTCAATCATATGGAAACACATTTTCCATAATATTTATATCATAATTCAAACATATGGAAATATATTTTCCATAATATTCAATAATTCAAAGAATATGGAAACACATTTTCCATGTTACAGTAATTATTTAATATCATATTCCAAAGAATATGGAAAACATATTTTTCATGATATAAAATTATACTACTAAAATAATTTAAAAACAAGAGTTTTCTCCCTTTAAATGTTTAAATAAACTTCTAAATTTAATTTAATTAATTATATTTATTTTATTTCAAAATAAAGTCTCTAGAATAATAAAAAATCCAATAATAATAAAAATTCTGATTTTTTAAAAAAATCATTATTTTAAGTTTTTAATCATATTTACAAAAATACCACTGGTCTTATTTACAAAAATGTCATCGTTCTAATTTATTTATAAAAATACCACCGCTTCTGATATATTTACAAAAATACCACCGCACGTTTTTATTTATGAAAATGTCACCGCTTCCAGTTTTTAACACCGGTTGAAAATATCTACTGTTAAAGGGTCTGATTCTACAGAACGAAAACAGCAACTATGTTCTTGCTGTTTTTGTTGTTTTTCTCATTTTATTTACAAATTAAACATGTCAATTGATTCCAAATCATCATACAACATCAAAAACATATCATATATCATATTCCAAACCAATTAACATCAATTTTACAACTTAATTCAAATTAAATTAAAATCTAACTATATGAGTTTTTAAGCCATTAATCAATTAAACAAGCAATTCTAACTTAATTTCTATGTATTTAATATCCTATCTCCTCTTTCTTATCTCAAATGAAGATCCCTAAGTTTTTCTTGAACTTAACTCCTTTGTATCTCCTCAATTCTTCAAGTTTGGGTAATTTCTTCTTATGCAAAATTAAAGAGCTTGAGTAGGGTAATGAAGGTTTTGAAAGCTTGAAGAGGAAGATGAAGGGTTGTGGAATTGGTAGTGTATTTTGTTTTGAAAAAATTGGAAGTGTAGAAGCCTTATTTATAGGCTTCAAATGGTGGTGAAGTTATGTCAGTGGAAGAAAGGAAACCGCGTAAAATATTTTAGGAAACAGGGAGAAGATCTTTTCCTTTTCTTTTATTATTATTTTTTAAAAAAATAACGGGTTCCTTAATAATTTTACATTTTATTGTCGCATTTTATTTTCGTTTAGTCTCATTTTAAATCCGATTTAAGAAATAAAAATTTCCCTATAACCGGAATAAAATTTTCTATTTTCTAAAATTTATTTCTTATTTTTCTAAGAAACTTTAATTTTTCACCGTTTAATTACCGATTCAAATTTAATTAAAAATTGGGTTGTGACAGATGCACTAGAGACTTAGGTATTGTATTGTTGGAAATTTGTTCCAAAAGCAATAAAAGGTCGAATAGCTGACCCCCAACCCTCATGTTCGGTCGGGATGCTTTTTCCCAAAGACTTGACCTACAGAATCATTTTGGGCCACCTCTTTAGGAACAGTTTCTTGGCTTTCAATCTCAAGAATTTTTTCCTACAGGAAAATTAACAAATTGTTGTATGAAATATGCAAAATCATAAGTGTACAACTTACACAAACAACTTGAGCCTCACCGTTAACATACCCATCATTCTTCTTATGAGTAGTAACATACAGAGTACCCTACTAACAACTTGGTCTGTCTCGGCAGCCTATGTCAATCAAGTAAAAGTATGTTATCCATTTGGTAATCTACAAAGAACATACTACATTTTGAAAATAGTTTATACTTACAATTTTTGAAGCCCTCCGCTTAAGCTTTTTTGATCCCCTAACATGAGGGATTATTTTCTTTGAATGATTCACCATGTTTTTCTGACATATTTCCTATCAAAATGCATGAAAAAGTATTATTAGACACATGGTTACCAGAATGTTAAAAAAATTAAATATTATATTATTACCTTAGTCTTTTCTTCTTATCTATAATCAATATATGTTGCATATTCTGTTGTAGTAGCACCTATCGGATGATTGCTAATATTCTCCTCACGAGTCTCGGTTGGATCATAATGGGTGGCATATATATTTAGTCTGTTATCTCTCTATTTCTTCCCAAGTTCCTTAAAAAAACATGTTTGATGGTTCGAAGAACAGACTTAGAAGGGGGGTTGAATAAGTCTGTTTACTTTTTCAAACCAAAAAGTAATATTTAAGCATAAATGCATTAGGCACAGCGGACCATACTTTTGCTAATATGGAGAGCGTTATTCTTTGATTTAGCGAGCGTTATTTACCAGACTTTTACTATCATAAAATATTAACATAAATGCATCAAACTTTTGATAGTAAAGAGTAAGAGAGAAAAGATAAACACAGAGTTTATACTGGTTCACCTCCAACGTGAAGACTACATCTAGTACTTCAAATCTGAAGGATTTTCACTATGTAAAAAACATTTTACATCAGGTGTTGAGTATTATTGACTCCAACCACTCCTGGCTTAAGCACAACTCATGCTTCAAGTATTCTTGACACCGGCCACTCCTGTTCCTGAGTATTCTTGACTCCAGCCACTTCTGGCTTAAGCATAGCCTGTGCTTCAACACACCAGACGACTCTGGATTCCTATGAGTATTATTTTACAGCACTCACTCCTAAGGCAGAGGCAAGTATTCTTTCACAAGCCACTCCTGGCTCAAACCCCGAGTATTCTTTCAAAAGCCTCTCCAGACCAACAGTGTTTCCCACACTAATAGAGTCTGGCAACACACCAGACTTGTACTACCAGAGGATTGGAAGAATTATTTCAAATTGAATGAATAAGCCTTTTAACTTAGCTGAGCTAAGTGATCAACCACATGAGATGGTTTGTGAAGAAAGAGAATGACTTATTCATTCAGTAGACTCAACACCTGTATAATATGAAATAGGAGTATAAGAGGTACTGAGTCTGAAAGCATGACCAGAGATCATATGCTCTTTGAAGAGCAGAGAGATATGAGCTGATGACATATTTCTGGTTTCTATGGCTTCTAGGAGGAAAGGAATGCACATAGTGAGCTTTCTTTGTCTTCATGGCAATTCTTCTTGGTCTGACTTCTTCTTCTTGAACGGATTGCCATCTTTTTCTTGGGCTTTTGTATATGAGCATCTGATGCTCATTCATACTTTCTCTTTTTCATTTACACTTTTCTTAGTGTGTTTTGCCCATCTCCTTTTTAATAATTTTTGTCTTTTTTTCAATTTTCACTTTATGCTCTCTGTATTCTTGCTCTTGATTTGAGTCTGCTACTGCACTTTTACACACCCTCCTTTTGAAGAGATTGGTTCTATTTATAGAGAACTCTTCCAAAGAGCCCAAGGAGAGGATAACTGCTATAAGCCCGTTGGGAGATGATATACCTATTGAGAAAAAAGTTGCACAATGGACAAAGGACTTCTTTTGTCAGAGAGAGACGTTCTGAGCACGTAATTATAGGATAGAAAGTTTTGAGATATGTGAGAACATAGGCAGGGTAGAGGTAGCATAAGTTTCACAAAGGAGGAAGCTTTTATTCAGAGAATCTCTGAATCTATAGAGCACGGGTGAAAGACTTTGGCGCTGTTAGAATAGAGCATAACCTGGCTTGTTTTGTCATTTTTCTTTTCATGGATTTGCTTTAGAACACTTGTGAAGATGTTTTCTGACCGATGGGATTCTTTGAACCATACTTCATATAGGAATTATCTGTTAGAGGATTCTAAGTCTGGTGATCCATAAGGTATTGATGAAGAGAAACTTAAGGTATGAGATATACGACTTTTCTGTTCTAGGTCTGATGAATCGTTCAGGTGTAAGGTTCTTTCTCCTTAAGGAGAATTCCAGACTTCAAGACTTTTCTTTGTTTTGGATCTGAAGGATTTATGTTGAGACCAGACTTTATAAAAGTTCTTCCAGACTTTTGACACACGTACTCTTCCTTTCTTTCATCACATTTGATACATCATCCTTGTAGGTATTTGGGACTTCTTTCCAAGTTTTGAAACTTATTGGTAATTGCTTGAGGGCCCTTGCAACTAGTATGAGAAAATGTCCTAATAGGCTACTAACTCAGCGCCAGTAGGTGAAACACCTTGCCAAGGGAGAAGCACAGTGTCCCTAATCTTAAGCACCCAAACATCTTGGGCTCTCATGGTTGCTTCCCTTAATTGTCCTTCAACATCTAATTAAAATATAAGAAAAAACAATATTAGTTATATAAATTGAGATACACTAGATTATAATTTAATGACATACTTCTAATTTATACAATCCAATTTGTACGACGTTTACTACCAATAGATGGTTGACTGGAATTTGATTTGTTAGATCCATCATGTCCATGACATCCAAGTGGTGCTGTTGGATACTCTACCGAATCCATTTGTTACCCTACTCATCATATGTATATATATTTTTCATAACAATAATATAAGATATAAAGAATTAAATATCAATAGAAAATGGACTTCTAACCCTCTTAATTTCAACATGACAAAACATATTGGATAATATAACATAAATTGCGTGTATTCAAATAAAAATGTTTAAATAACCGCTGCAAATATTGTGTGGGACTTCACAATTTTCCATAACCCGCGGCAATTTTAAATAACCGCCACTAATAAACCACCGTAAATACACATGTTTCTTGTAGTGATTATCATGTTAGCTTAACACATACTCATATTGAGAATAATTATATATATAATCTAATATTAATTAATTAACTGTGATTTTTGTAATTTTTTATAACAAAAATAACTATATATAATAATTATATATAATAATTATGATATTTACTTATAATTAAAATAATGATATACAATTTTTTGATAAAATTTGAAATAGTGATATATTATAATGGTATTATGGGACACGTGAAAAGATATATTACAATATAATTATAATTATATTCATGAAACTTTATTTTAGAATTCATGTTAAATTAAAATTAGTATATTAATTAATTCAGTTAGTATAATATCGGTTTAAATATATTTTTGATCTTTACGTATTGATCATTTTTGGGTTTCAGGCCCTCTATTTTTTTATTGATTTCGGTACTTATGTTATTTACTATATTAAAATGATTCCTGAAGGTGTTAGGGAGAAAAAAATATGATTAATTTTGAGAAGTTAAAGAGTGGAATAAGTTGAAGAAACCGAACAAGAGGTAGATGACATAATATTTTTATTTGTTACGTTGACGATTATGTTAATGGTATTATATTTTAGGGACCAATTCTAACCTATGAAATTATTTAAGGATTAAAACTAATAAAAAGACTAATAGACAAAAAAAATGGTCAAAACTAGGTACCAAAAATGTTTAACCCTATTTTATGACCAGATTTGTAGATTTAGGGTTCAGGCATATATCAGACAAGGGTAAAGTGAGAACATAATGACAGAATGCAAATTGCAGGAACCAAATAATAAAGACAAACGTAAAAAAATAGAAGCAAACCATAAACTGAAATGAACAGAGATTTGTGGATGGTAAATTGGTAATTAATTCAGAAATCAATGAAGTGAAGACTACACAAAATGCAAAGTCTACAATAAGAGCCAAGTGCGTGTAAAGTACTCATAAGATATAAACTGATACCCAAAGTCTTCTAACCCAGAATGCACGACACGGTTTCTGATTATCATTTTGACGAGAACACGTTTTTATTTGTTGTATATGCAAAGCAGTCCATTATTTTAGTATAAATAAAAACCACTTAGTGCGTCTCACTTGTTATCCAAATCATAAATTACCAAAATGAAAGCACAAGTTCTCTTTTACTCAATCTTTTTATTCACAACTGATTTCCTCACATTAGGCATGCACAATGTCATGAAGATGAAAGCCATGCCCTCTTGCAATTTAAGGAAGGGTTTTATATTAATAGTTTTGATTCTTAGATAAGAGTCTGATTACAAGAAACACAAAAGAACATCACAAAAACAAATGCAAAACACAGAAAAACTTGAACGAAAAACAAAGTAAAACAAAGTATAAAAGATAGCACGTAGACTTAAACTATTAATCCGTAAAAGAGAGATAAGGAGGAAGAAGAACACCAAAAATTAACGTGATTCAGCCAAGGATAACCTACGTCCATGGGAAGAGCAGTAAAACTAATTATGATGATGAAGTTACACGATTACAACACTTAGCAAACAATTCAAGAACTTCCAACACTTAGCCACCCTTTGCATAAGCGTCTAAGGGTCCTATTTATAGGAAACAATGTCTAAGTTACTGTCCTTTGCTCTATCCAAGTATGAAACTAATGGGATTTCTCCTAAGAAATTGGCTTGAGAAAAGTTCATATATCTTAGCTTTGAAAGCTGAACAATCCTAGATGGTATTTGGGAGTGACTGAAGTCATTATCAGCAAGATCAAGACTTTGAAGATGTAAAAGGGAAAAAAGACTGCTTTTGGGATTGATATAACCATAGAGCTGGCTACTTCTTAGATCAACAGCAATAACATGACCAGTGTGCTCATCACATTCAATGCCATCCCATGAACAGCAATCTGTGTTTGCATTCCAAGATGCTATTTTTGGATGACTTATTGAGTTGTAAGAAGAGGACTTAGTAATGACAAAGCCCACCTTAAATTGCAACAGGGCATAGCTTTCATCGTCATGGCATTGGCTATGCTGAATTAAAGGGAAATTGTTAGTAATAGTGAATAAGAAAAGTGAATAAAACAGGAAAAACAGTATGGAAACAGCATACACCACAGGAAACCCATTTGTAAATTAATAATTTAAGCTAAAAACATTCAGATGAATATTGAAGGGCTTTGAACTTTTAACTAAAGAAAATATCTTAGTGACAATTAAATATCATCAGAGAGTGTCGTGTATTTTGGTGAGAAGACTTGGGTGGTAGTCTATTTCTCCAAGGACTTTGGCTTTGCCTATACAGTAGACTCTTATATAGTGAAGTTATAAGTTTGTTTTAATAGGTCTTAACTTTAGCTTTAATTTAAAGTTTAAACCTAAAAACTTAAGATTTACTTTTATTAAGCCAACACTTTTATTATCAACTAGACTTTCTGGGTTGGTTACCCTTTGTGCTGGTCATGACCACAACCACAAATTTGAGCAGCAGCAGAAGAAAATTAAGTCAGCAGTGCGAAGATGCAGCTGACAACTTTATTCCATTATAATATTTATTGTAAAAATCACAACATACAAATTGAATTTTAACACCTTTAAACTGAAAATATTTAAGCAAGTTTGAGTATAAAAATCTTCCCTCAATATTACAGAAGATTTTATCAGCATAAGATTACTAATTTTTATCACAATCTTCTAAACAATGACTATCTACCAACCAGCAACTCAAAACAGAGAACGCAGAAAGTACACGAACAATTTGTCCAAATGAACATACAAATTATAATGAGCAATACGACTAAAATATGAAGACAACAATGCCAGGAACTCTGGGCTTCTGATTCTGATCAGCAATATATTCTGAAATCCACATTAGGTTCATGATCTCCTGTTCGCTTAACTTCATATTTGCAAAGAACACAACATAATGAAACTGTAAAAAACAATAGAAGTATAGAACAACTACATTTAAGCCTATCATTTCCTCCCGATTCAATGACTTCCACTCTTGTTTCCATCAGTTGTTAAGAGAGATCCAATAATCATTAAAATATTTTACTATTTCCAACATGAACCAAATATTATGATACTCAGAACTGTAAGAAAAACCCTATTGCGCAAATGCCAAGTAAAGCCTTTTCACTTCCTCCTCATAAAATGCCTTGTCCAGCATCTAGCTCTATCCACTCTTGTCCAGCCTTTTACTATTTCAATCACAGCACAAACCTGCATAGGCAACCAGAGAAGAAATTTAAGGCCCAAAACACACAGTATGAAAAGAAATCAACCAGAAATAAGCAGACAGTACTAATGGCTGTGAATTGTGATGACTGACCAATATTGCAGGACATATACCAACTACAACAAAACAATGCATAAAGAACTACTCAAACTACACCAGACCCTCCGAAAATTAGTAGTCAAGATCAAGAAGGCACAAATTACAAATAAAATAAAAGCTATCATAATATGCCTCAATAATATAAGGAACCCAAAACAAACAAAAAAAACTTGAAAGTGACAATTGGATAAACATCTGCCAGAATCTGCAGAGATGCATGGGACGTTCACCCAACATGCTTGTTATCCAGCTCAAGTCATACAAAAATGCTTAAACCATGGAAAAAAATTATATATAAAAATACCAAATTTCCAATACATCTTTCAGTTAAAACAACCAACATTAACACTGAAATTATATTAGGTTAACTCGGCTATCAACAAACACAAATCAACCAACCTGAGAAACACAATCTAGTAGGACATATGAAACATACAAATTGAAAGAAGAAAAACACCTTGTATCCCCAAGTAACAACCTAAAACATCACATGACTGAGATGCAAACCATACCTGATCAATGTCCTCACAGACAGCAAGTTCCTCATGACCATATGGGTATATCTATTTAAAGTCAGGCAGTCATTACCAAAGCAGTGTATAAACATTATAATTTTATAACAATTGAGGATTTAAAGTATACAGCAAAGCAAAATTAGAGTACAATTTTCTACTGCCATCTCTGGTAAGCTCAGTACCAAAGCTGCAGAGTGAAAACCACCAATCTCATATGCAAGTATCCAGGTGAACAAAAAGGATACACAATCTTTTCCTTTCAATATAACTTTTTATGGATTCAGGGCCCTTCTATCCGCTTCAAAAGGTAAAACGTCAGATGTTATCGCAGCTGTGGCAAAACCAAGTTTCTGTTTAGGAATAACAATAAAATTGATGAAAAGCAGGACAGAAGAAATATTAAAAAAAAAAACTGCAACCCTTCACCTGACAAAATCTGTAGAAGTCTTCAAAGTATAGTGTTCCTCGTTATTTCAATGTTCATATCATCCAAGTCGTAGAGAAATAAAGAATATAATAGCAATAAAATAAGATCAGCAAAGTCCAATTTCAGACAAGTATCATAAGCATATATGAGAAATAAACAAGTAGTACAGAAGCATATAAAGCTACATCAACTATAAAGCAACAAGGCAATTGATGCCAATACTATCTAAGTATTGTTTCCATTGTATATCTAAATCCAGAAAAAGGTAAGCAGAAAAGTTGTCTTTGTTATGCGGACCAGCAGCTATTTGCTATTAAAAGTTTTCTTTTTTTTTTTCTTTTTTAATTGCAATCTACAGCATATAAATCAAGGGATGTGAGGACAGATTCCCGCTCTGAGCAACAGCCAGTATATGTACCAATACTGTGGAGAAACACCGAAAAGAGGTAAGGAAAATTAAAATTCTACCATATGTGCCCCCAACCAATGTATTGAAATATGAAACTACATAGAAATTAGTATACCTGTCAAACATGCCCAAGGGATGGCATTTTTCTAGCAATTCTTGAACATCTCTCTCATGCAAGGTGCCACTAGCAATCAAAACAACATTGTCTACGGATAGATACCCTTTGTATATATTTTTTAAAATTTTAATTTGGGTTTTACTTTTAACTTTAATGTTTTGTTCAAAACACAAGAAGTCATACTCACATTACCTAAAAATTGTCAATATATTTAATTTTTAAAGTACAATTAATTTCACTTAAAATACCTAAATGGATATATATAAACAAATTGAGTTATTGATAATAGCAACATCTTAGAGTTCCAGTTAAAAACTTGAACCACTTATAAAAAACAAAATCAAACGATACAAGAAAGTAGACAATACACATTTGAGTAATATTCTGGTCAGAGGACTGCATACAGGCTCACTCCTACCTATTCAATGACCAGAAAACAAACTCTAGAAAAATACAACTAATAAAAGTTCATAAAAGGGTAACAGACTCTCGCAGAATATTCCAATTCAAAAGACCCTCTTAAGCCATTCAAATATCTCAGGACTATATGTGCTTCCCAGTACTAGTCCTGTAACCAGCCCACCCCCATACCCGATTAGAACAACTTCCCAGTAAAGTTCAAGAAAAGATACTGGATCTTGGTCACCATCAAAGGTAGAAGGTGGAGCAATTGAAGGCCTTGTATCTACACATTTCTTCATCAATTGATTACCACATAGACCTTGGTTACCTTGAAATGAATTGCCCTGGAATGTACCGAATTGCTTGTTTTCTGGTATAAGACCCGAGAGACTGTTAAAGGACACATTGAAAAATGACAGAAAGGTGAGCTGAGTTAGTTGATGGGGAATCTTCCCTGAAAAATTATTGAGTGAAAGGTCTAATGATTCGAGGTATGAAAGTTCCCCAAAAGAAGAGGGAATGCTTCCGCTAAACGTGTTGTTGGACAAATTGAGCGAATAAAGGCCTTTTAATTCTCCCATGGCATCTGAAATTTTTCCAGAAATTCTGTTACTTGAAGGATCAATGCTTATCAAGTAGTACCATTCTTGGAGCCTCTCATAAACCATTGCTGTCCCTTTGTTAGACATTGTGAATGAATAACCATCAAAACTAGTCACCCAGAAGTCCTTATACAGTTGCACGTAGTAATAAGATTCATACTGTAATTGCACCAAGCTTAAAGTTTTCATGGATTTCCAACCCTGAATCATTTCTGACGGCAAACTTCCAGTGAATTCGTTGTGAGAAAGATCAATAATGTGAATTTTGGAAAATGCGCATGCTGTTGGGCAATCTATAGATCCATACAGTTGATTATGATGCAAGGAAATAACTTTCAACTCAGGAAGAGCTCCCAACCAACAAGGAAATGTATCAATAATTTGGTTATGACTTACATCAAGAAACTCCAACATTGTACAGTTGACCAATGCTCTTGGCAGCTCACCCTGTAAACTGTTATTGCTTAAATCAATCATTCTTAGGGCACTTGTGATTGTGTATGCTTGTGGAATGGTGCCAGATAATTTATTTCCTTTTAGCATCAATGTTACTAGAGATGGGATAGAAGTTCCCAAACAGAAGGGAACCCTGCCACTCATGTGGTTAAAGGATAAATCGAGATGCAAAAGAAATTTCAAATTACATATTAATGGGGACAGTTTTCCTGTCAATGAATTGTGTGAAACACTAATTTTTCTCCAAACACGGCTTTTACCCCACATCCAACTTGGGAGTGAAGTAACATTATTGTTCGACATGTGAAGATATGACAGCTGAGGAAGGTCTTGGAGAAAACTTGGAAACACATTCAAATTGCATGAGGACAAATCTAACCACTTTATTTGAGAAAGGCTGACATTCGAAGGATTTGTCCTGCTAATTACTGTCAATTTGTTGAATGATATATCAAGATAAGTTAGCCATTTGTGTTCCCAAAACTTGTGAAGCTCTAAACTTACACCACCCCCCCCCCCCCCCCCCCCCCCCAACAAATTATTGCCTAGACCAAGAAGTTCTAGGTTCTCAAGTTTGAAGAGTGAGTTTGGGATTTCACCCCGAAGATTATTTTCTGCAAGATCTAAGAAAGCTAAATTAGTTAAGTTCATTATCCAAGATGGAATTTCTCCACCTAAATTG
Source organism: Clitoria ternatea (assembly GCA_037962975.1). NCBI lineage: Eukaryota > Viridiplantae > Streptophyta > Magnoliopsida > Fabales > Fabaceae > Clitoria > Clitoria ternatea. The sequence continues at coordinate 268,421,256 of CM075672.1, forward strand.
GTACCACGTAGATGTAGGTCAGATAGCTGGGTGAGATTCACAAAACATGATGGGATCTTGCTGCCAATATTCAGGGAGCCTAGATTCAAATAAGTGATTTCAGACAGCCTACAAATCCAAGATGTGGTCTCAATAGTAAGTTCATTAGAATCAACATCCAAGACTTGTAATTTGGTAAGACTTGCCATGTATGAAGAAAGGTCATCCTTAAAGTCATTGCCAAAAAGGTTTAGCTTCCTAAGCCGAGTAAGGTTGCTAAATGAAGAAAGGTCGCCCTTAAAATGGTTCTCGCGAAGATATAAATACCTAAGCTGAGTAAGGTTGCTAAATGATGATGGAATAGACCCAACAAAATCGCAATTTGACAATTGTAAGCGACTTAAAGATTTTAGATTTCCAATTGATGCAGGCAGTGTACCGTGGAAACTTGTACCACGGAGTAGTAACGAGCTAATGGGTGAAGTGAACGGAAAATCAGGAAATGAGCCTATGAGCTTTCGGTTAAATTCCAAATCCATGAATTCCAGTTTTGGAAGATGGAATATTCCATCCGGAAATTCACCATACAACTCACAATCATAAAGAGAAATATGTTGCAAAGATGTAAGATTTGAAAATGATTTTGGTACAATAGATGAAATCATCACATAATTGATACGAAGTATTTCAAGACGGGTTGAGTTTTAAATGAAGCTTCTCATAGTAGATATTTTGAAGTTTAAAAGTGTAACCGGAGGTGGAGAATAAATTACATCATTAACAACGGACAAGTCAAGAGAAAGTAAGTTGGACAAATATGAAATTTGTGGTGGGATTTCTCCAAAGAAATTGGCTTGAGAAAGGTTCAAATATCTTAGTTTTGAAAGCTCGCCAATCTTTGATGGTATTTGGGAGTGATTGAAGTCATTGTCAGCAAGATCAAGACTTCAAAGGTGTAAAAGGGTAAAAAGAGTGCTATTGGAATTGATATAGCCATAGAGCTGGCTACTTTTTAGATCAACACTAATCACATGACCAGTGTGCTCATCACATTCAATGCCATCCCATGAACAACAATCTGTGCTTGCATTCCAAGATGCTATTTTTGGATGACTTAAAGAGTTGTAAGAAGATGACTTATTAATGACAAAGCCTTTCTTAAATTGAAACAGGGCATAGCGTTCATCCTCATGGCATTGGCTATGCTGAATTAAAGGAAAAGTGTTAGTAACACTGAATAAGAAAAGTGAATGAAATAGGAAAAACAGTATGGAAACAGCAGGCAACCACAGTAACCCCATTTGTAAGTTAACAATTTAAGCTAAAACATTCTGATGAATGTTGAGATTTGCGGAGCGGTGTTTGTACTCCATTAACCTACTCTGTATACAGAAATTTCTAATCACGTGCTTTGAATTTTTAACAAAAGAAAGTATCTTTTAGTGAAAACTAAATATCATCAGAGTGTCGTGTATTTTGGTGAGAAGACTTGGGTGGTAGTCTATTTCTCCGAAGAATTTGTTTTGCCTATACAGTAGACTCTCATATACTGAAGTTATAAGTTTATATTGATAGGTCTTAACTTTAACTTACAGGTTTAAACCTAGAAAATTAAGATTTACTTTTATGAAGCCAACACATCCATTGTTAAACATTTGCTTTTACATTTTATGCAAACAAATTAAGATTAAGATAATATATAGAGATATAACGTTACTGGTTCCGGAAACAAATCAACAATGTTGAGAGGATAATATCAAATATACAAATTTGGTTACCCTTTGTGCCGGTCATGTCATGAGCACAACCACAAGGTCGGCAGTGCGAATATACAGCTAACAAGTTTATTCCATAAAAATATTTATTACAAAAATCACAACATACAAATTGAATTTTAACCTTTAAAACTGAAAATATTTAATCAAATTTGACTATAAAAATCTTCCCTCCATATTACAGAAGATTTTATCAGCATAAGATTACTTATTTTTATCACAATCTTCTAAACAGTGACTGTCTAGTAGGGTCTACCAACCCAGCAACTCAGATGGAGATCGCAGAAAGTATACAAACAATTTGTCCAAACCAACATACAAACTAAAATGAGCAACGCGACTAAAATATGAAGACAACACTGTCATGAACTCTGGATTTCTGATTCTGAGCAACACATTCTGAAATCCACATTAGGTTCCTGATCTCCTGTTCCCTTAACCTCATATATGCAAAGAACACGGCATAATGAAACTGCAATATAGACAAAATAGAGCGGCTTACTAATGAATATAAGAAGTATCACATATAGTAGAAAAAGAATAAAACTAAATTTAAGCCTATCAATTCCTTCTGACGCAATGACTTCCAATATTGTTTCCATCCGTTGATAAGAAAGATCCATTAATCATTAAAATATTTCACTATTTCCCACATCAACCAAATATTATGATACTCGGAACTGTAAAAAAAAAACCTGCTGCTCAAACGCCAAGCAAAGCCTTTTCACTTCCTCCTCATAGAATGCCTTGTCAAGCATCTGGCTCTCTCCATAGGATAACTTAGAAAAAATAGATTGATAAGGGGGATATTTTTCCATCACAGCACGAACCTGCATAGGAAACCAGATAAGAAATTTAAGGCCTGAGAAGCATAATCAAAAGAAATCAACCAGAAATAAGCAGACAGGACTAGCGGCTGTGGTGATTGACCAATACCAACAAAACAACGGATAAAAAACTACTAAAACTACACCAGACCCTTCGAAAATTAGTAGTTAAAAAACAAAGCACCAATTACAAATGAAATAGAAAGCTATCAACCATACATGCCTCAAGTATATAAGAAAAGGAACTCCAAAAAAAAAAAAATATTTGAAAATGACAATTTGGAAAAACATCTGCCAGAATCTGCAGAGACTAATGGGACATTCATCCAATATGCTTTGTGTAGCTTAAGTCATAAAAAAATGCTTAAACCAAAGAAAAAATCATGAAAATATCAAATTATAAAAACAACCAATATTAACACTGACAGTATATGATGTGAACTTGGCTATCAACAAACATAAATCAACCAACCTGAGAAATACAATCTAACAGGGCATAAGAAACATACAAACTGAAAGAAACAAAACAACTATCACCAAGTAACAACCTAAAATATAATATGAGATGCAAACCATACCTGATCAATGTCTTCACAGACTGCAAGCTCCTCATGACCATAGGGGTATCTGTTCAAAGTCAGTCAGTCATTACCATATCAAAGCAGTATATAAACAATATAACAGATGAGTGTTAAAAGCTTACAGCAAACCAAAATTAGAGTACAATTTTCTACGGTCGTCTCTGGTAAGCTCAGTACCAATGCTGCACAAAGTGCAAACCATGGATGTCAGTTATACAAGTAATCAGATAAAACAAAAAGGATACACAAACTTTTTACTTGCAATATACCTATTTATGGTAATATTTACAGCCCTTCTATCAGCTTCAAAAGCCAGAAGATCAGACATTATCTCAGCCGTGGCACCACCAAGTTTCTGCTTAAATTTAGAAATATTAGTGAAATTGATTGAGAAACAGGAGAAGGAAAAAACTGAAACAAGAGAGTACATATATCTATCGGACAAAAAAAGAGCCTCAGACCCTTCACCTGACAAAATCTGTAGAAGTCTTCAAGGTATGCCTTGTACAGAGTGTTCCTCATTATTTCAATGTTCATATCATCCAAGTCCTAGAGAAATAAAGAAAATAACAGCAATAAACTAAGATCAGTAGAAGTCCAATTTCAGACAAGTACCATAAGCATACAACCCAGTACTACAGAAACATATAAAGCTACATCAACTATAAAGCAACAACGCGATGGATGCCAATACTATCAAAGAATTGTTTTCATTGTATATATCATCCAGAAAAAGCTAAACAAAAAAGTTGTCTTCATTATGGGGGAACAACAGCTAGTTGGCATTAGAATTTTTCTTTTTTCATTTTTAATCACAATCTACAGCATATAATTTAGGGGATGTAAATATATATTATTTCCAGTTTTTGCACAATCCTTGAAGGCTTTAACAATGTACCAAACAGATTATTTAAATAAAGTATATGAAGAAAAATAAATTTAGAAAATGGAAAGATGATTTACCTCTGATGTAATGCATTCAGAGAAGTATGGAGCCAGAGGAGTGTCTACAAGGACTAGCCTGTAAAGCTCCCGCATATTCTGTGCAACAGCCAGAGTAGCAATACTGCAGAGAAACATCGGAGAGGAAAATTAAAATTCTATCATGTCTCCCAGTCAATGTATTGAAAAATGAAACTGCGTAGAAATTACTATACCTGTCAAACATGCCCAGGGGATGACATTTTTCAAGCAATTCTTGAACATCTCTCTCATGCAAGGTGCCAGTAACAATCAAAACAACATTGTCTATCATGTGACCATATCTGCAGGAAGAAAACATAAAGTGTATTGGTGCTTTAATCCTTTTTTTTTGTGAAATACCCAGGATAGAGAGTAAACAGACCAAGTACTAATAATACATTCTCAAAAATTTCCATCATTTAACCCATAGAGTAAATATCCTATAATATGAATCCCGCATTGACAGAGTAAAATAGCAAACACAAAGAGACCAAACAGATAAGTCAATTTCACATACGTGATATACTCTAAAAAGATTGACAAGGGTTCTGTGGCTTGGCATAGCATGTTCTTGTAGTCATCAACCAGCTTAAGAGTACATTTTTCCACAATTGTAGTGGTATGCAATGGAGAAGGTTCTGCAAAGCAAAAATTAACAATTTCAATCACATCTTGTCAACGATCAAACACCATTTTATTAACACAAAAGCAACAGAATCTACAATTCTTTTCATTCTAAACCTTAATTAATCAAAGAAAAATTGAACAAAACCCGTAGTGATTAACATTTAACTCTCAGACAAAACAAGATCTCACCGAGACTCAATATTAAATAGGATCACGAAACAACACTCATTAAAATAAAATAAACCTAAACTATTCGTAATTATAACTCCCTAGCACTGGATTTTTTGCTACACTAAATAACATTTCCCTCTGAGAATTTTGAGAAGAGAGAAAATCGAATTTCCGCGCAAGCATAACTAAGCACGCGCTTTCAGGAAAACGGAGAAATTACTCTCACACTCGATCGGAAAATAATGATGATAGAGAACAATTGAGATTGGAGATCGATGAGGGGGAATTCAAAAACGCACCGTTTTGGAGGTAAGGGCCGTACTCGGTGGCGGTGAGGTGCATCTTGATGTCGTCGAGGGTTTCGCATTGGCAGAGGTTGTTGTAATCAGCGGTGGTGAGCAAGCCGGCGCGGTGGCCCCTGACGATGGCCTCAAGGTAACCGCCGTGGATGTTGAAAGTGAGAGCTTCGAATCCGTACATTTCGGGTCGGATCTGTTACGCGATATGTTTCGGATCTCGAATCGATGGAAAGGAAAGGGAATGGGGATCGAGAAGCAGAAGCACCTCCTTCCGGAAAATTCTGTACCAACGCGAGGAGGAGGAGGAGGAGGATTTGGGGTCTGGTTTTTGTTGTCTACGATAATCTATAGTAATAATTATGAGGAAAAAATAAATAAATGGGAAATTACATTATCTGCTTCTTTATTCTTTCCGAGCTAAAAATGTGTTTATCCGTGTTAAGAAATTACTAATTAGTGATTACTATTTTACTATATTGCCAAAGTTACATTGCATTTATCTTTTTTATTTTCTGAAATTTTTAATTTGCTTAAGAAATAGATAATATATGATTGATTGATTGGAATGTGATACATATTTAATTATTTAATTATTTTAACAATATTTATAAACTTAGATGGATGATTGATCTGATAAAAATACTAATTTAAAATTTAATGATTCAATTATGTTTGAACACTTGATAAATTGAATAAATAGTTTAAATAGTATATGATATATTAATAATAAGTTTATATAAAATTATAGGTAAAAATAATTTTTTTATGGCCAAGTAAAAATAATTTTAAGTTAACGTTAATGAATTATATTACATTTTTTATAACACATAAACGACTAAATAATAGTGCTTTATCTTTATCTATATGTGGGGGAGGGTTTATTCATATATGAATTTTTATTTATTTTTAAAACATTTGAGGATTTAAAAATTAAAATTGAAAAGAAAGAAAGAAGAAAAAATAGTAATTTTTTTTAATATAACAGGATTTTTGAAATAGGATGTTTAGCCTGATTTTTATCAAGTGTTACCGTTTTTTTTATTTATCGAGTCTTTTAAACCAGTTATCTGATTAATTTTTTAGTTTTTAACCCAATCAACCTATGGGGCCCACTTTTTTTAAACACTACATATTAATAGAGCTGATTAATTTCTAACGCGGCTCATTTTTTAGATTGAGTTATTTTTCTCATTCAACCAACTTATCAGGTATAGAAAAATATAAAAAATATTTTTAAAAGTAGAGAAAATAAAAAAATATTTTTTTATTTTTTTCACATTCCAATACTAAATGTTATATCTCATGTCCTGTTGTGGGTTTGTGAAAGATAATCTTTATGTGTAGCAAAGTTCTTAATCCGGTCTGGATACCGGTCCCCAAGGTCATGACGTCAGAGTGACATCTTAGAGGAATAACCGATATTGTAAGAGGATAAAGTTATATTGGTTATCCGCCCTCACTTCATCCGTTCTCACTTCATCGAATGCTCCATCCGTCCTCGCTACGATGGGGGCTTTATCCGATCTTATCTCTACGACGTGAATAACCGTTTGCCTCAAGATCACTGTGAGATAAAAGTTCATTATAACTTATCAGCGAAGATACCCTGCATAGCAGAATGTGTCTATGTCAATTATCTCTGAGAGTAAGTACAACTGTCAGCAAAATATACAGAAAGGTGATTATCCTCCATCCCTATCACAGGATCGTACTCTGATAATTGACCTACCCCCTGACACACTCTGAGTACTGAGTCATCTTGATTGACATACTCTACACGCTATCAGAACCAAGGGGCCCACTTGCATCCAACGATTCATTTCCTACGTTCAATTATAAATAACATGTTCCAATACACATGCAAGGGGGCGTTGTTCTATCTTACATCTTTACTATTACATTGCTTGAGTATTCTTTGAGTTCATACACTCTTCTAACTTGAGCGTCGGAGAATCTTCGCAGGTGGCATCACCTTTCGCCCCCTTCAACGCGAAACACTGATGTGAAGGATCTCCAGGACAGCAAGACCGGTTTTTCCCACTAAGAGGCCGGATTACAATACCGGATACCCATTATACCGGTGTATAAACCCTAAAACACCTGCACTTGTGGCTGGTCCCACACCGGATCCTAGACCCCGGTTCAAACCGGTTCATTGGCACGCCCGGTGGGACTCGTTAGAGTTATTCCCACTTTTCGTAGAAGTTTGGTTGTCAGAATGGAAGGTGATGGACGTGATTTTGTTGATGGTCATGTGGAGGACGTGACCCACCAGCAGACTGGGAGGAGACTCGTCTTTGAATCTCCTGTCACCAACACTCGAAGGATGGTACCAGTGGTAACCCCTGACCCTCGTGATGAAGTCATTAGGCAACTCAGGGAGGAGTTGATGGAGCTAAAACAGGAGAAGAGAGGAGCTGGGGACAGGGTGACGTCCCATGCAGAAGAGGCTCACCATGCATCTGTGAGGGAAAGATCTACGACCCTCCAATACTCGAAAATCCCTACGTACGAGGAGAGGGAACAGACCCAAGACTCTGGTGATAGAGTCAGTACCAGGAGAAGGGAGCAAGCAGTGGTGACCTCTGGAGTTTATAGACTCAGTGTTCCTTTCTCGAGGAGACTTATGAGTTCGTCATCCCTAAGCATGTGCAGACGACTCAGCCACTGTCGATTGGGAAGTACAATGGAGAAACTGATCCCACTAAGCACCTAGATGCTTATGTTTATGAAGCTATGTATTCGGGAGCTGATGAAGACGTCATGTGTAGGATGTTCCCAAGAACACTGACGGAAGAGGCTCTCAGCTGGTTCAAGAGCCTGCCCTCAGGATCCATAGATTCCTGGGAAGAAATGGCAGCTGCGTTTGAAAGCCATTTTGTCATTTCCAGGGACATCCCAAGGACTTCTCACACCTTGGCCCAGATAAGGCAAGGAGAGACTGAAACTCTTAAGGAGTTTTTGAAGAGATTCTACAAGGAGGCTGCGTTGGTCCCTAACCTCACGGAGGCCATACAACTCCATATTGTAGTGGAGGCTCTGCAACCTGGTTCTGTTTTTACCCTATCGTTGGCAAAGAGCCCCTCGACAACCTTCGAGGAGTTTCGAAGGAAAGCTTCCAAATACGTGGGTATAGAAATGCACCTGGAGGCCACAGCAGCTAGAATGAAGCCCCCAGTCCCCCCTCAGCAGCCATGGAGAGAGAAGAAGAGGATGAGACCAGAAAAGCACGCCTTCAAAGAGGACTTTGCAAGCGCTCGACCTCATCAACGAGACAGACGCGTCTCGTCTTTCAGCAACTATGCTCCTCTGAACGCCAGGCATTCCCAAATCATGAGGGAAGTTGGCTGGCCAGCGCTCAGTGTCTTTCGTATAAGGAAGCCACCCCCAGTCAAAAGACCTGGGAACCCACGTAAATATTGCGCCTTTCATGAACAGACGGGTCACCACACAGACGAGTGTAAAGCGTTGAAGAATACTGCGGAGACCCTCATTAGAGAGGGAAAGTTGAAGCAATATTTGTTCAGAGAAAAATCCTTAGACGAGCCTGATAGGATGGACAAGAGGGGGAGAGATACAGATGATGAGGGTGACAATAGTCGTAACCCAGTTAGGAAGTTTACTGCGGCTGAAAAGCAAAAGGGAGTGGTGATCGCTGGAGGAGCCCAGCAAGACAGCATGCCTCAGCAGCAGAGGCAAGGTAGGCGTGAAGTGATCGAGATGATTGCTGGAGGGTTTGCAGGAGGAGGAGCATCGATCACAGCTAGGAAAAATCACCACCGGATGATTTTATCTGTACAGGGCAAACCTAGAGATAACCGCCCTTTCAGGGACGATGTGGCAGCCCCGGTGGTGTCGTTCACTGATGATGACTTCAGCCCGACGATCCCAGGAGGAGACGACGCAGTGGTGATCATTGTTGTCATTGCTAATAAAGATGTGAAGAGGATCCTCATCGATTAGGGAAGTTCTTGCGACATAATTTTTTATAACTGTTTCAAACAAATGGGTTTCAATGATGCAGATTTACAGCCGTATACGCAAGAACTCACGGCGTTTAATGGGGCGAAGCAACCCACTAAAGGGTATCTCGATACCCTTATTTCTTTTGAAGGAGAGCCTGGCGCGAGAACGGTGAAATCGAGAATCCTGGTGATCGATGTGGAATCCCCCTACAACGGGATCATAGGCCGCCCTACCCTGAATGCAATGGAAGCAATTGTGTCCACTCCCCACCTCTTAATCAAATTCATTGACAAGGATAACGGTGTGTTCTCCCTCCGTGGGGATCAGGAGATGGCTCGATACTGTTATAATCTGAGCCTCAATATGGTTAAGTTGGAAGCGTTCAATAAGAAGAGGAAGTTGAATGACGGAGGAACAGTGGCTGGGTCTGTCAGTCTGATTGATTTGGACCCCAGGGCGGAATTGAAGATTGACCCTCTTAACCCCTCAAAGCCTACACCGGATGGTGGTTCCAGGGACGTCATCTTAGGGGATTCCCCAGAGAAGGTCACGCACATTAACGATAATCTGGAGGCAGGCATGGAGCAACGTTTGTTGGCTCTTCTGCAGGAGTTTAAAGACCTTTTTGCATGGACTGCAGCAGACATGACTGGGATGGACCCTGATTTCTGTTGCCACAAACTCGCTTTGTACCCAGAAACGAAACCGGTGACCCAGAAGAAGAGGAGGTTGGGACCGGAGAAGCAGAAGGCAGTATGTGAGCAAACAGAGGAACTGTTGAAGGCTGGTTTTATAAATGAGGGATGTGCATGGATTACGTAGATCTCAACCGATGTTGCCCCAAAGATCCGTATCCCCTCCCAAACATCGATCGTATGGTAGACGACTCATCTGGTTACCAGTACCTCAGTTTCATGGATGCTTATTCAGGGTACAATCAGATTCCGATGTGGGAAGGAGATCAAGAAAAGACGGCCTTTATCAATGACCGTGGTGTTTTCTGCTACACCGTCATGCTGTTTGGATTGAAGAACGCTGGTGCTACCTACCAGTGCATGATCAACAAAGTATTCGAAGGCATGCACACCAAGCTGGTAAAGGTGTATATCGATGATATCATCGCAAAGACTCCCACTGGAGGAGATCATATTGACGATTTGTGCCAAGTATTCACTCGACTGCGATAATACAACATGAGGTTGAACCCATTGAAGTGCACTTTCGTTGTCCCAGCAGGAAAGTTCTTGGGATTCATGTTGACCCAACGGGGTATTGAGGCCAACCCTGGAAAATTTCAGGCAATACTGGATATGCAGAGCCCTAAGAGCCTAAGGGAGGTACAATCGTTGAATGGGAAAGTGGCCGCTCTAGCTCGATTCATGCCCAAGATGGCATATAGATCCCTTCCCCTGTATAAGGCGTTGAAGAATCACAAAAGTTTCGAATGGGGAGAAGAGTAAGAACAAGCTTTCCAGCAGCTTAAGGTCGTGCTTTCAAGTCCACCAATACTGGTAAAGCCTGACCCTGGCGAGACTTTAGTCCTGTATTTGGAAATTTCTGATGGGGCCTTAGGCATGGCTTTAGTCAAAGAAACTTCAGAGGGACAGAGGCCAGTGTACTTCACCAGCAAGACATTCCAGGGGGCTGAAGGTAGATATCAAAAGATAGAGAAGGTCGCTCTAGCAGTGGTGTGGGCTTCATGACGGTTGAGGCCGTATTTTCATGCGCATCTAGTACTGGTGAGAACGGACCTACCTCTCCGCCCAGTGCTTAGTAAACCATACCTTGCGGGAAGGATGATTAAGTGGTCCATCGAGCTTTCTGAGTTTGAAATTTCTTATGAGCCTCGAGGAGCTATTAAAGCTCAAGTTCTGGCAGATTTCATGGTGGAAATGACAGGGTCGGATCCAGCCACACCTCGAGCGCATTGGACCATTTATGTTAATGGGTCGTCAAACAGTAAAGGTTGTGGAGCCGGTGTCGTGGTGGAGAGTGATAACGGCGTACACTTGGAGATTTCCCTCCGATTCAATTTCAAAACCTCCAATAATCAAGCTGAGTATGAGGCATGCCTGGCCGGCCTCCGAGCGGCGATTGACATCGGAGCGTCAGAAGTAACATTGTGTAGCGATTCACAGCTGGTGATTTCGCAAATCCAGGGAGAATATCAAGTTCGAGAGCCACAACTTCAACTGTACTTGAATTGTGTGAATGAACTGAAGGGGAGATTTGACGTGCTGGAATTTAAGCATGTGCTAAGAGAGGAGAACACCAGAGCGGATATCTTATCAAGGCTTGCAAGCACGAAACAGCCTGGAAGCACCACGACTGTGGTTCAGAGCACGCTGACATCACCTAGCATCCCTCTATTCCCATCTCTTAATGCTATAATGGTCAATTACCCTTACGAGAATTCGTGGGTCATCCCCTACACCCGTTATCTGGCGGACGGACAGCTTCCTACTGATGAGAAAGAAAGAAAGCGAGTAAAAAGGGAACTGTCGTACTTCACCATGGTCGATGGTGTTCTTTACAAAAGGGGATTCTCAGTCCCATACCTCCTTTGTTTGAGAGAAGATGAGGTACAAGCAATGTTAGAAGAAGTACACGAGGGGCAGTGTGGACACTATGCCGGGGGCAGGAGCTTAATGAGAAAAGTCCTCAGGGCTGGATATTGGTGGCCCACGGTGAAGCAGGACTCAGCTGATTTTGTGAAGAAGTGTGATGCTTGTCAAAGATTTTCCAATCTCCATCACACACCGGCCCAAGAACTCTCTTCATTCGCTGTGCCTTGGCCGTTCTTGGGGCCTTGATATCTTGGGTCTGTTCCCTACCGCTCCAGGAGGTATTAAGTATTTGATTGTGGGGGTAGACTACTTCACTAAGTGGATCGAGGCTGAGCCAGTAGTGCATATCACTTCTGCGCGAACAAGGCGCTTTGTATATGAAAACATCATAGCTCGATGCGGTGTCCCAGGATGGATTGTGACTGATAATGGCACCCAGTTCACATATAGGAAGTTCACAGACTTGCTCGAAGGATTGGGGATAGTCCAAATTTTCTCATCTATGGAGCACCCTCAGACAATTGGCCAAGCAGAGGTGGCTAATCGAGAGGTATTAAAAGGGTTGAAGAAGCGCCTCGGAGAAGCAAAGGGAGGTTGGACCGATTAGCTATGCCATATTCTGTGGGCATATCGCACTACACCACACTCTTCCACTAATGAATCCCCATATAGGTTGACTTATGGGGTTGAGGCGATGATCCCAGTAGAGCTACAAACCAGATCAGCCCGAGTGGAATATTTTTCAGTGGAAGACAATAATGCCAATCTGGCATCAGAGTTGGACGTTCTCCATGAGTTGAGAGAGGGAGCCTTTATCAGAGACCAGGCAATAAAAGCGAAGGCAGCTCTCCGGTACAACAAGCGTGTCCAACACAGAGCGTTTAACACTGGAGATCTTGTTCTGAGGAAGGCAAGTGTGGGGAATAAATTCGCGTATCAAGGGAAGCTGGCACCAACATGGGAAGGCCCTTACAGAGTTTCTGAGGTGACTGGAAAGGGATCATACCGGCTCGATGAGCTTGATGGAACCCCAATTCGCAACAAGTGGAACACCCAGAACTTACGTGTTTATTACAGCTAGTTGGTAAGACGACATGTACTCTTTTTCCTTACTTGAGTTTTTCCCATTGAGTTTTCTCAAGAAGGTTTTAACGAGGCATGACCCCAACTACGCTTCCTTTGTAATGTATATTCAACTTAATGAAAGTGCAATTTATGACTTTCTCGCTCTCACCCTTTCATTTATATGTTGTGATTTATAGTTATAAGCTGTCACGTTTAAAGACCCTCAGGACGGATGATCTCAATCACCTATTCTGTGTATTGACGATGTAACTCCTCGAGGGGGAAATGGGTTGTAGGATTAAACCGAACCCCATTTGAAGACCCAGATTGTAGGAATTAAACCAAACTCTGGGTACGGTTAGTAAGTTTGGCTGAACACCGTCTGAAGGCTTGGATTGTAGGACTAAACCAAACTCCAAGTATGGTTAGTAGGATCGAACCGAACACCATTTGAAGGCCCAGATTGTAGGAATTAAACCGAACTCTGGGTACGGTTAGTAAGTGTGGCTGAACACCGTTGAAGACTTGAGTTGTAGGATCAAACTGAACCTCAAGAGACAGGTGTAGAACTTAACCTTTTTCAAGGTTATACCGAACCCCACATGAAGACTTGGATGGTAGGCCTGAACCAAACTCCAAGTATAATTGTTGTTCTCATTTCTGAAGCGATTATCACAAGACGGCTGAATGCAAATGTTGCCTTTCCATATCGTTGAAGTCAAAAGAACCTTTTCAATTCTCAAGGAGTTAAAGGTAACGCTTTACAACAGATATCTCCTTCCCAAAATACTTATACTTGGGGACAGGGCATACTTTAACATAAGTGTTGCATATTTGTTACGATATTTGTTATTTTATTCCGGGGTGAGAAATGCGCTGGAAACGACAATACGGTCAAACAAAGCAGAGTGACGATATTTTAAAAGGGTAAAGTATTGCGTATACGCCTAAGATTATTTGACAATCAATACACTTGTCACAAACGATAGAAGAAAAATGAAGCACACTTTATTTCTATGAGGAAAAATTTTATATGTATCAAAGCATCAAAACTGGAGCTGATCCCAGTACACAGCTGTCGCGACCGGGATCGCGGCGGCGTGGCTGACCCTCGAAACGGTTTTAAATAATAAACAGGGAGTCGCCACCAATATTTTTTAGGATAAAATAGTGGAAAAACCTTTTGTTAAAGCACTGGTTATAAAAATGAGATTCCATGATTCGGGAGTCTGATTACAGGTGAGAAAGGTATTAGCCCCTCACAACTGTCCGTTAAAAAACGGTTACCTCAATTTGATAGCGCGCATTATAATTAACCCAATAATTATTTTAACTTCTTCATAAAAAGAAAAATGTACGGAACGACAAAATAAACAAAAATATAAACAAAGATCAACACAAAATATTTACAGGAGATTAACAGGACGTCTCGTCCAAATTAATCTCGCTCCGCCTTTTTAAAGAGATATTAAAAAAATGAGATTAACAGGACGTCTCCTCCAAATTAATCTCGCTCCGCCTTTTTAAAGAGATATTAAAAAAAATAAGATTAACAGGACGTCTCGTCCAAATTGATCTCGCTCCGCCTTTTTAAAGAGATATTAAAAAAATGAGATTAACAGGACGTCTCGTCCAAATTAATCTCGCTCCTCCTTTTGATGGCAAGACAAAAAAGGAACTCTAAAAATTAAATAAAGAAAGGTGGGCCCGACAGGAACTGTTTCCCGCTCCTACGTATTCTCAAGCTTTCGAGAAATCAGGATCACGTAGTTCTTTAAAATGTTTTTTTTAGGAAAAAGATTAGGAAGATATTGATAGGTATTATTTTAGTGAAGAATCCATACAAGGCGAAGTGCTTCGCACGTGCACGGATCTTATAAAAACTGTGTAGACGGAAGTATTTTCCGTACGACACTGATTAAGAAAAATGAATATATATAAAAAAACTGAATGGAAGAGGAAAACGAGTGCAAAAAATGAAAAAAAACGAGCGAAGAATAAGAAAACCGAGTGAAACTATGAAAATCCGAGTGAAAACAGGGAAAACCGAGTGAAACAGTGACAATATGAGTGAAACAGTGAAAATCTGAGTGAAACAGTGAAAAATCTGAGTGAAACAGTGGAAATCCGAGTGAAACAATGAAAATCCGAGCGAAAACAGGGAAAAACCGAGTGAAACAGTGACAATATAAGTGAAACAGTGAAAATCTGAGTGAAACAGTGAAAATCTGAGTGAAACAATGAGAATCTGAGTGAAACAAATGAAAATCTAAGTGAAAATAAGGGAAACCGAGTGCAAAATAGTAAATCCTAGTGAAACAGTGAGAGTCTGAGTGCAAAAATAGTAAATCCTAGTGAAACAGTGAGAATCTGAGTGGAATAGTAAAAATCCGAGTGGAAATAAAGAAAACCGAGTGAAACAGTAAGAATCCGATTGTAAAGAGGCTTACCGGGTGAAATTTGAGCAGAGCAGAACGATTGGGACAAGAATTGCAAGTCCGAGAGGGAAAAGGGAGCTGGAAGAAGTGCTGTTGAGTAAGAGTGTAGAGGATGTTGGGGTAAAGAAAGTGTGAAGGGTGAGGGGTGAGTGAAGTGAGAGGGAAAGAAGACTTGGCGTGAGAGAGAGAGAGAACAGAGGTTTGGCCAGAGTTTCCTCGTCTGAAGATTGCCTCCCCTTGACCGCCCTCCCCCTTGCCTATTTATAGGCTGGTTTGAGTGGAAGGCCAGCTCAGGCTTCCACTTCCGAGTGGAATGCCAGCTCAGGCCTCCACTTCCGAGTGGAATGCCAGCTCAGGCCTCCACTCAGAGTGAAGTGGGGGACAACGGCTGGGTGGGAATTTTTAATTCCCCCCACTTCCACCCCTGTTTGCCACTTGTCTGCCACCCCTAGGATTCCTGGATCCACTTGGGTGGTGGAATCCAAGTCAGCACGGTCTAACAGGGGGACCTGGTGGGAATCCGAGTGAGAATGGAAGAATTCCGAGTGAGAATTATGGAAATCCGAGTGAAAATAGTGGAATTCCGAGTGAGGATAATGGAATTCCGAGTGAGGATATTGAAATCCGAATTAGAATGGTGAAAGCCGAGTGAAAAATGGTGTGATCCGAGTGACAATGGATCGGATCCACCTTCCAATCAGTATTCATTAACACTGGCAGTCAAATCCGAGTGAGGATGGTTCGGATCCACCTTCCAATCAGCATTCATCCACACTCGCAGTCAAATCCGAGTGAGGATGGGGTAATCCGAGCAAAAAATGGGAAATCCGAGTGATTCTCATTCGGATCACCCTCTCAGTCAGCATTAGGAGTCAAATCCGAGTGGAAAAAGGTATTCCCCGTAGAAGGCCGAGTGAGAATACTCCTTTCCGAGTGGTTCTACTCGGTTTGTTGTTGCTGTGAGACATTCAATTGCAAACGAGTGTAAAAGCCTCGGAACCGACTCTAACGATTCGGAAATGACTTGAAATTGACTCGGAGCCGACTGAAAATTGAGGAGAATGACTCGGAAGTTGAAATGGCTCGGATCTTGTTTGAAGAAGCAAACTGACTGAATTGCCAGTCAATTCCGACTGGAAATTGATGGAAATGGGCTCGGGAAAGGTTTGAAGGAGGACTCGGAGGTTGAGTGTAAAGGAGGACTCGGAACCGAGTGACCAACGACACGAGCACCGACTAAAATGGCTCGGAAATTGGAAGTGACATATTTTCACTCGGAATAGCATTGACAGTGAAGTATTTCACTCGGAACTGACCCATTTTGAGTGATCCCACTCAGATTTGATTATTTTCAAGTCATTCCACTCGGAAATTCTTGATTTTGACTCATTCAACTCGGAAATGCTTCATTTTGACTCGGATTTGATCATTTCTGAGTAGTTCCACTCGGTTTTGATCATTTCTGAGTAGTTCTACTCAGATTTGCTCCATTTTGAGTAGTTCTACTCGGATTTGCTCCATTATGAGTAGTTCTACTCGGTTTTGATCATTTCTGAGTAGTTCTACTCGGATTTCTCTTCAATAGTGACATATTCCACTCGGATTTGATCTGTTCTGAGTCCTTCCACTCGGAAATGATCATTTCCGAGTCCCTCTCTCGGTTTTTTTTTTTAATTCTTTTTTTTTTAAATTCTTTTCATTTGCGGATGGGCTGAAATAGGTGTTCACAGATGCCCCTCTTTGCTTCCTTTCCTTGAGAAAAGCATGAAGTTTCTTCTTGCTTTTGAAATGGAAAGGGAGTAAAGACGTGAACACCTTTGTCAAAGTATTAAATGCAGGGGAAAAACCCAGGAATTGACACTTGAGCCTTTCAGTTAACAGGAGGTGAGAAGATCGGGGTTGATTCCCGGTAGAAAGGAAAGTAAAGGTTGCCCTCGTGGGCGACTGAAAAGTAAAGGGTACCTCGATAGGTGGCTGGGAAATAAAGGATGCCTTGATAGGCGGCTGGAAAGTAAAGGATGCCTCGATAGGCGGCTGGAAATTGAGGAAGCCTTGATAGGCGGCTGGAAGATAAAGGATGCCTTGATAGGCGGCTGGAAAGGTAAAGGATGCCTTGATAGGCGGCTGAAAGATAAAGGATGCCTCGATAGGCGGCTGAAAGATAAAGGATGCCTTGATAGGCGGCTGGAAAGAAAAGGATGCCTTGATAGGCGGCTGGAAGATAAAGGATGCCTTGATAGGCGGCTGGAAGATAAAGAATGCCTTGATAGGCGGCTGGAAAATAAAGGATGCCTTGATAGGCGACTGGAAAATAAAGGATGCCTTGAAAGGCGGCTGGAAGATAAAGGATGCCTTGATAGGTGGCTGGAAAATAAAGGATGCCTTGATAGGCGGCTGGAAGATAAAGGATGCCTTGATAGGCGACTGGATGGAAGGGATTGAAGGGATCTCAGGAAACAGCTTCTTGACTGAAAGAAAAGTCTGGGGTCCACTGGGGGTGCATGATGGGCTTACTAAAGGAAAGAAATCTGGGGATGATTCAGTTCAAGCTATCTTGGATGATTCGGGGAACTGCTTTTTGATTGGGAGAGAGAAGAAATGGGGGGAAAGGTCTGGGACGAATACTCCAATTTTTGGAAAGATTAGAAGATTTAGGGGTACTACCTCAAGGCCGTGAGAAGAATCTGGGGTGATGTCCCAGTTAGGGCGGTTGAAAAGGCTTGGGGTACATTTCCTTTTGACGGAGTGAGACCCGAGGTGATGTCCCAGTTCAAACTTCCCAGGAGCATGGGGTACCGCCCTTGGGTTGACAAAAGATAACCACCTGGGGAAGATGCCCCAGTTTGACATGACCTAAAAGAGCTTTGGGGGAATCTAGGGAGATGCCTCAATTTGACAAGTTGGAAAAAAGTTTGGAGAAACGCCTCATGACTGGAAAGGAAGAAATTTGGGGAGATGCCCCAGTTTGACATGATTGAAGGATTCTTGGAGAATGGTTATAACAAAAGGAATTTGGGAAGATGTCCCAATTAAGTTTATTTGGGAAGCGTAGTATCACTGGGGAAGAATTTGGTGGTTCAGATACTGCCTCTTGATGGAAAGTTTAGGATTTATTGGGGAGAGAGATCCTGAGAAGTTCCATCTTTGGCAAATGATTCCACTGGGGAGGATATTTCAAGAGGCACGGACTTTAGTAATTGAGGATGAGAGTTTGTAGGTGCCTAATGAAAGAGTAAAACATTGAAAGGTGCCCACCTTGGCGTTTTAAGGAGGGAATTTTGAGAGGTGCCAACTCGGGCGATTCAAGGAAGAGATTTGAAGGGCTTGATAACACCTATTTCAGCCCATCCGCAAATGAAAAGAATTTTTAAAAAAAAAAAGAATTTAAAAAAAAACCAAGAGAGGGACTCGGAAATGATCATTTCCTAGTGGAAGGACTCAGAACAGATCAAATCCGAGTGGAATATGTCACTGTTGAAGAGAAATCCGAGTAGAACTACTCAGAAATGATCAAAACCGAGTAGAACTACTCAAAATGGAGCAAATCTGAGTAGAACTACTCAGAATGGAGCAAATCTGAGTAGAATTACTCAGAAATGATCAAAACCGAGTGGAACTACTCAGAAATGATCAAATCCGAGTCAAAATGAAGCATTTCCGAGTTGAATGAGTCAAAATCAAGAATTTCCGAGTGGAATGACTTGAAAATAATCAAATCTGAGTGGGATCACTCAAAATGGGTCAATTCTGAGTGAAATACTTCACTGTCAATGCTATTCCGAGTGAAAATATGTCACTTCCAATTTCCGAGCCATTTTAGTCAGTTCTCGTGTCGTTGGTCACTCGGTTCCGAGTCCTCCTTTACACTTAACCTCCGAGTCCTCCTTCAAACCTTTCCCGAGCCCATTTCCATCAATTTCCAGTCGGAATTGACTGGCAATTCAGTCAGTTTGCTTCTTCAAACAAGATCTGAGCCATTTCAACTTCCGAGTCATTCTCCTCAATTTTCAGTCGGCTCCGAGTCAATTTCAAGTCATTTCCGAATCGTTAGAGTCGGTTCTGAGGCTTTTACACTCGTTTGCAATTGAATGTCTCACAGCAACAACAAACCGAGTAGAACCACTCGGAAAGGAGTATTCTCACTCGGCCTTCTACGGGGAATACTTTTTTCCACTCGAATTTGACTCCTAATGCTGACTGAGAGGGTGATCCGAATGAGAATCACTCGGATTTCCCATTTTTTGCTCGGATTACCCCATCCTCACTCGGATTTGACTGCGAGTGTGGATGAATGCTGATTGGAAGGTGGATCCTAACCATCCTCACTCGGATTTGACTGCCAGTGTTAATGAATACTGATTGGAAGGTGGATCCGATCCATTGTCACTCGGATCACACCATTTTTCACTCGGCTTTCACCATTCTAATTCGGATTTCAATATCCTCACTCGGAATTCCACTATTTTCACTCGGATTTCCATAATTCTTACTCGGAATTCTTCCATTCTCACTCGGATTCCCACCAGGTCCCCCTGTTAGACCGTGCTGACTTGGATTCCACCACCCAAGTGGATCCAGGAATCCTGGGGGTGGCAGACAAGTGGCAAACAGGGGTGGAAGTGGGGGGAATTAAAAATTCCCACCCAGCCGTTATCCCCCACTTCACTCTGAGTGGAGGCCTGAGCTGGCATTCCACTCGGAAGTGGAAGCCTGAGCTGGCCTTCCACTCAAACCAGCCTATAAATAGGCAAGGGGGAGGGCGTTCAAGGGGAGGCAATCTTCAGACGAGGAAACTCTGGCCAAACCTCTGTTCTCTCTCTCTCTCACGCCAAGTCTTCTTTCCCTCTCACTTCACTCACCCCTCACCCTTCACACTTTCTTTACCCCAACATCCTCTACACTCTTACTCAACAGCACTTCTTCCAGCTCCCTTTTCCCTCTCGGACTTGCAATTCTTGTCCCAATCGTTCTGCTCTGCTCAAATTTCACCCGGTAAGCCTCTTTACACTCGGATTCTTACTGTTTCACTCGGTTTTCTTTATTTCTACTCGGATTTTTACTATTCCACTCAGATTCTCACTGTTTCACTAGGATTTACTATTTTTGCACTCAGACTCTCACTGTTTCACTAGGATTTACTATTTTGCACTCGGTTTCCCTTATTTTCACTCAGATTTTCATTTGTTTCACTCAGATTCTCATTGTTTCACTCAGATTTTCACTGTTTCACTCAGATTTTCACTGTTTCACTTATATTGTCACTATTTCACTCGGTTTTTCCCTGTTTTCACTCGGATTTTCATTGTTTCACTCGGATTTCCACTGTTTCACTCAGATTTTTCACTGTTTCACTCAGATTTTCACTGTTTCACTCATATTGTCACTGTTTCACTCGGTTTTCCCTGTTTTCACTCGGATTTTCATAGTTTCACTCGGTTTTCTTATTCTTCGCTCGTTTTTTTTCATTTTTTGCACTCGTTTTCCTCTTCCATTCAGTTTTTTTATATATATTCATTTTTCTTAATCAGTGTCGTACGGAAAATACTTCCGTCTACACAGTTTTTATAAGATCCGTGCACGTGCGAAGCACTTCGCCTTGTATGGATTCTTCACTAAAATAATACCTATCAATATCTTCCTAATCTTTTTCCTAAAAAAAAAACATTTTAAAGAACTACGTGACCCTGATTTCTCGAAAGCTCGAGAATACGTAGGAGCGGGAAACAGTTCCTGTCGGGCCCACCTTTCTTTATTTAATTTTTAGAGTTCCTTTTTTGTCTTGCCATCAAAAGGAGGAGCGAGATTAATTTGGACGAGACGTCCTGTTAATCTCATTTTTTTAATATCTCTTTAAAAAGGCGGAGCGAGATCAATTTGGACGAGACGTCCTGTTAATCTCATTTTTTTTAATATCTCTTTAAAAAGGCGGAGCGAGATTAATTTGGACGAGACGTCCTGTTAATCTTATTTTTTTAATATCTCTTTAAAAAGGCAGAGCGAGATTAATTTGGACGAGACGTCCTGTTAATCTCCTGTAAATATTTTGTGTTGATCTTTGTTTATATTTTTGTTTATTTTGTCGTTCCGTACATTTTTCTTTTTATGAAGAAGTTAAAATAATTATTGGGTTAATTATAATGCGCGCTATCAAATTGAGGTAACCGTTTTTTAACGGACAGTTGTGAGGTGCTAATACCTTCCTCACCTGTAATCAGACTCCCGAATCATGGAATCTCATTTTTATAACCAGTGCTTTAACAAAAGGTTTTTCCACTATTTTATCCTAAAAAATATTGGTGGCAACTCCCTGTTTATTATTTAAAACCGTTTCGAGGGTCGGCCGCGCCGCCGCGATCCCGGTCGCGACAGATGGCGACTCCGCTGGGGACTTAGAGAGTCAAGCCAGTCAATTTGATAGCGCGTGTTTTAATTTGCATATTAATTATTTAACTTCTTCCTTTATTTTATTCCCTTGTCAATGTTTAGTTTCTGTTTTGTTTGTATTCAATTATTTATGTTCTGTAAATATCTGTGTGATCATTGAACCCTAGGGTAGTCGACTTTATTTTTATTGCTCTGTGTTCGTTCTATGTGCAGGGTGAGTAAGGTACGGGTATTGAATGCCTCTTTCACACACTACACTCACAATTTGCACACACTTTTGAGTGGGACCCTATACCCGGGCCCAAATAAAACTTAAGATTAGGGGAGGTTGATAGCGGAGCCATTTGGGATGTACTTCCTGTCTGGTTACCGTGAGAATCTCAGCTAGAGTTCGACTTATTCATGGTGCTCACACTTAGTATACTTCTTACTATTTGTGATCAACATCATGAATAGGATCTTGGCTCTAGTGACCTTTAGAAGTTTTAGAACAAGCCACCTAATGCGAGGTATCACTGATAGATGAACCTTAGAACCATTACGAGACCTCCAGAAAAACCCACCTTAAGGCACGAAGGGGCAAACTTTACTTCTACCTTTTCTCATTCTCACTTTTCCTTCTAATCCAAAATAGAGGATTACTTGCCCGATTAGTGAATTACTTTTTTTCAAAAAATGACACTTTTAACTAGTGATTCTTTAAGGGGCAAATAGTTCTTTCTCTTTGTGCACAAGTCTTTGGGATTTGAGTTACAGACGTTTTGAATCAAAAAAAAAATCAAAAAAATTAAATTTTTATTGACAATGATCAGAAAATCCGTAGCTCTCATGACCTTTGATTTGTCATAAGTTTTGCCAAATCGAAACTTCCCTGAACACAAAAATATTTTCAAAGTTACTAGGGGAGTATCGATTTGCAAAACACGTCAGTTCTAGTGACTGATTTTCTCATTTCTCATGTTCTCGCAGGAAGTTATCAAGAGCTTAGCCAGCACCTCTGAGTGAAAGTATGGAAATTAACATGAGATCGGATAGTTGTGGTACAAATATACCTGAGTTGAAAAAAATACTGCATGTCAGGGCTAGGAAGGTCGATACAACCAGTCTGCAAGCATTAGGCAAGAAATTGGATATGAATCAGAAAATGTTTTTTTCAAGGAAACATGGGAGGATCCTAAAGTTGCTAGAAGTGGAAGTACAAGTCGAAGCAATTACTGCTTTGATTCAGTTTTATGACCCACCTCTCCGTTGTTTCACTTTCCAAGACTTTCAATTAGCTTCGTCTGTTGAGGAGTTCGAACAAATTCTGGGTATGCCACTAGAGGGACAAATGCCTTACCGCCACCTTGGACGCCATGCGAACGTTCTTACCATCGCTGATATCCTAAGGATTAATCTGGAAGTCTTAAGAAGTAAGCAGCTAAATAGAAATCAAGTCCTGGGGTTTGATCGGGAATATTTTGAGAGGCACATTCACTTGCTGGCTGAGAAGGGAGATTGGGAAGCCTTCATGGATACTTTGGCTTTAACCATTTATGGTGTTATCTTGTTCCCCAACATTGACAATTACATAGACTATGATGCCATTGGCATTTTCCTTGCCCGTAAATTTAAGTCTAAAAATCCAGTCACTGCTATCTTGGCAAATATATATTACACCATGGACTTCTGTTCTACACAAGGTGGAAAAAGAATCATTTGTTGTCTACCTGCTCTGTATGTGTGGCTCACGTCACATGTTTTCCACCAAGTCGGCAAAGTTGAATGTCCTATTTCTGATCTGAAATTATGCCAGTTAGTAACAAAAAACGGGCGTGAATGGGCCAATCACCTGATGGGGCTCACAGCTGACAAAGTAAGGTGGTATCCACAATGGTTGAAGGTTGACACCATTATTCATCATTGTGGAAGCTACCCGAATGTTCCTCTTATGGGCACACAAGGATGCATTAACTACAACCCTGTCATAGCCAAACGGCAGTTAGCTTATCCATTGCTTGGGCCACCTGATGGAGAATCACTTATTCCTTTTGTCCTTCACTACTCAAAAGGAGATTGTACCTCTGCTATTCGGGATATAGCAAATGCGTGGAAGATGGTCCACAGGCAAGGAAAAGAACTGGGAGCTCGAAGCCATGCCGTGAAGGACGAATACTACCGATGGATCCTGAATAGAGTTTCCATTGTCAAGCTGCCTTTCAAAAGTCCCTCTCATCTCCTGACAAGAATACCTGTTCCCTCACCTACTCTTGAAGAGGAAGCCTTGAAAGCTAAGATAGAGGAGTTAATTGTAAAAAACAAGAAGCTGGAGGAAGACCTGCTAAAATCTCAACAAGAATATGCCCTTCAAAAAAGGGAGAACTCAGAAAGTAAGCGAACCATCAAGAAGATTGGAAAAAAACGGAAAGTTGAAAGAGATTACTTGAGGAAGCAAAGTCAATGCCTCCGAACAGCTAATAC
Organism: Clitoria ternatea; assembly: GCA_037962975.1. Taxonomy (NCBI): domain Eukaryota; kingdom Viridiplantae; phylum Streptophyta; class Magnoliopsida; order Fabales; family Fabaceae; genus Clitoria; species Clitoria ternatea. Next base: position 268,445,358 of record CM075672.1, read on the forward strand.
TCAACTGAGGATGAAGAGCAAGCAAAGGGATACTATGTTGGCTGACAAGCAATTCTTGAGAGATATGTTGGAAAAAGCCAAAGAGAATGAGCAAATTGCCTTGGTACAGAAAGAGCTCCTACAATTGTAAGTTGGTCAATTAGAGTATCAGCTTAATGAGGTGGTAGAAGCTTGCCAGCGAGAGATAAACGGCGAGCGACAACACGCGATGGATACTGAGCAAGAATGTCGTGAGGCTATCCGTGTTTTGAAAGCTGAAACGACACAACAAGATGAAGTTATTCATTCATGGATGAATCGCTTCGCCCACTTGGCACATTTGGCTAATGGAGTCCTGGAAGACCTCCCACTCCTGCTTAAGCAAGCCGAGGGGATGGTTAACCCTCTTAGTACCCCAAAAGAAATTATAAACTTCCTTGATTACTGTAGAGAAAGGATTTGTAAAATGAGGGCCACGATTGCCCGAGCTAGGAATGACTGATTTACTTTTCTTGCATAAAAAATTGGCAGCAGTAATGTACTTTGAAATTCAGAAAGAAGGATTCTTTTGTCTCCACAACCGTCTCATGTTAATTTCCATTTATCACATACTTATTACTCTTGAATATGACGTTCTGAGGAATGGTTGGAGGTTACTGGCCGAGTTCCGCGATAACTTTGTGCACCATACTGTTTATTTTTCGTTTACCATTTTTATTTAATGCTTTCTTTTTTAACAATTTCTTGTTTTCACTTACAATAGACATTACGGGTAAACATCCTTATTCGACCCGACTCCAAACGAGACTCATGGCCGAAGCAGAAATCAGGGATGAAGATTTCAGAAACGAGTTCAATCAGCTGAAAGAACAAGTAGCCGAGTTGACCAAGCTTCTGGAAAAGAGAATCACAGAAGGGGGTTCCTCTGCGGGTATTGAGAATAACCAACAGCAGCCTACCACTGTACCACTCCCCCTCGGTTCCGACCCAGCAAGAACCCAAGTACCAAACACAATGACACCCCCTGTCACCATTCATGTTGGAAGACCTAACCCTGTCATTGAGACCCAGTTACCTTACGGCCAGTCTTATGCACAGCATACATTTGTCGGCCCTGACGGCAACCCAGTACCTTTTCCACTTTATGGCCTTCCACCAGGATACTATCCCCCGCTCGCTAACCAAGACGCCCATGACCAGCAAGCAATGAATCCTCACACTTCATACCCTACCCAGCAAAATATACCATCACTCCACCAAACCCAAAACACACAAGCTCATGACCCACAAATTTACCAAACCCAAAACACGCAAGCCCATGACCCGCAAACTCACCAAACTCAGAATATACAAGCCCCGATGACCCAGCTGACCTATAACACACAAGCCCAAAATACACGAGCCCAGGTGACCCAACCGAGTTATGTTGCACAGACTATGGCCCAACCCCAAGGTCCTTCACCAAATACAGGCCTAACAAACCAGTCCCATGCTTTGCCTCCGTTCAACCAGCCACTCGGTTATCCGTATGGGTACGGAACCCCCTATGGGACCAATCTCCAAGATGCAACCCGTATGGTCGCAGCTCCTCGAAAGGAAAAGATAGAAATCTTAGAAGAGCGTTTGAGGATGATGGAAGGCTCTGGAGGTTTTGGACTAATAGATGCTTCGGAGCTATGTTTAGTCACAGATGTTGTCCTCCCACCCAAATTCAAGATGCCAGACTTTGATAAGTATCGGGGAATGACTTGTCCTAAGAACCATCTTACGATGTACTGTCGAAAGATGGCGTCTTACTCTTCTAATGACCAACTCTTGATCCACTGCTTCCAGGATAGTCTGGCAGGGGCCGCTCTTACATGGTATGCTCACCTTGATCGGAACCATATCCGTTGTTGGAAGGACCTGGCAGATGCCTTTCTTAGACAATACAAGTATAACATGGATATGGCACCCAACAGGGTTCATTTACAAAACATGATGAAAAAGGACGGTGAAACATTCAAGGAATATGCCCAACGATGGAGAGAGACAGCGGCACAAGTGGATCCCCCATTGTCGGAAAAAGAAATAGTCGCGATGTTTATTGATACGCTCCCATCACCTTTCTACGGCAAGATGATTGGTAGTGTTTCATCCAACTTCTCTGACATTGTGACTATCGGGGAAAGAGTGGAAAGCGGAATACGAACAGGAAAGATCATTCAGGGCTCATCTGGGGCAAGCATGACAAGAAGGCCGACGCCTGGGAAAAGGGATGGAGAAACTAATTCCATCTCTTCTAATCAAAAGACGCCTTCGCCAAGACCATTCTTTCCTACTATGATTCAAGCTCCCAATCCTTATGTGGCCGCTACCACCCAGAGCCCGACAGCTTATACTCCCCACTTCCGTCCACCCATGGTAAGAGCGCCAATACCACAACCCGTGCCATACCATCAACCGCAACAAATGACTCGACCACCCAATCATAATCAAAACACAAGAGATTCCAACAATGAACGCTCTCCTGTGCAGTTCGATCCAATTCCTATAACATATACCGAACTTTTTCCAATCCTCGTTCAGAAAGGTCTGGTAGCTCCATCCCCTATGAGGCCGTTGTAACCTCCTTACCCAAGGGGATATGACCCAAACGCTCATTGTGATTACCATGCTGGGGCACCAGGATATTCCACAGAAAATTGCCTGGCTTTGAAGTATAAGGTAAGGGATTTGATCAAAGCTGACTGGATTAACTTTAAGGAAGGTAGCCCAAATGTTGCCACAAATCCCCTGCCCAACCATGGAAATTCAGAGGTCAACGCCTTGGAAAATGATGAGGAGTGTGTTAAGAATGTTGCTGACATAAGAATGCCATTAAGGGTAGTTCATTCCCTTTTGCTTGAAAGGGGGTTAATTGAAGGAGCTTGGGGTGCGAAACATGATTGCGAACAGACTGCCGAACATCAAGGTTTCTGTGAGGTCCTTCAAAGCCTTATGGACAGCTATGTTGTGCAGGTCTGTAAACGTCGTGGAGATGAGGTCGACATGATCGAGGAACAAACAGGGGCACGGGTCCCTAAGCCCTTGACAATTTTTTACACCAGGAACCCCCAAGCAGCTCCTGTTTCTGTACAACCAACCATCACTATTCAAGCACCCACCCCGTTTGCGTTTAAAGATTCTCGGGCTGTCCCTTAGAAGTACAACGCAGATGTGATCGTTACGAGCCCGGCAGCAGGTGACCCGTCTCCTTCGTCCGTCACAAATATTGTTGGGGTAGGAGGTATAACCCGAAGTGGAAGAGTATACACCCCTCCAGAGCCGAAGAGGGATCAGGTTACCGGAAATGCCAAGGTGAACAAAGAAGGGGCCAATGGCGAAATCAAAAGGGTCGTGACTGATGAAGAAGCCCATGAATTCTTAAGGTTTATTCGCCAGAGCGAATATCAAGTGCTTGACCAACTGACCCATACTCCTGCAAAAATCTCCTTGTTGTCATTGCTGATGAACTCTGAGCCACATCGGAAGATGTTGATGAAGGTCCTAAATGAGGCTCATGTTAGTCATGACATTCCCGTTGGTAAGTTTCAAGGAATAGTGGGGCACATTGTTACAGATAACTATCTGACCTTCACTGATGACGAAATACCAACAGAGGGGATTGGGCACAACAAGGCTCTCCATATCTCCGTAAAATGCCGAGATTACATCTTAGCAAAAGTACTTATTGACAATGGGTCATCCCTCAATGTCATGCCAAAGTCTACATTGGCCAAATTACCATTTGATGGGACTTTTATGAAGCCAAGTGCCACAATAGTACGAGCTTTTGATGGAACTCGGAGGGAGGTTATGGGTGAGATTGAGCTGCCCATACAGGTTGGGCCGTGCACGTTCCAGGTCCTTTTTCAAGTCATGGATATCTCACCTGCCTATAGTTGTTTATTAGGCAGGCCGTGGATCCATTCTGCTGGAGTGGTACCCTCTACCCTGCACCAAAAATTAAAATTCATAGTTGACAACAAACTGATAATTGTTTCTGGTGAGGAAGACCTTCTGGTCAGCAAACCTCTGTCAACCCCTTACATCGAGGTAGCAGAAGAGGCCCTTGAAACTTCTTTCCAAGCATTAGAGATAGCAAACGCTACCTATGTGGGGGAAGGAGCCACAATGGCAAAAGCTTGCATGCCAAGTGCATCTTTAATGATGGCAAAGATTATGCTGCGTGGAGGGTATGAACCTGGAAGAGGGCTAGGACGTGCTTTGAATGGAGAAATAGAACCAATACGCCTGCTTGATAACAGAAATGGTTTTGGGTTAGGATACCGGCCCACGGCTGCCGACAGAAAAAGGGTAGAGGAAGCGAAGAGAGAAAAAAGGGCTGCTTGTCTTAATGGCAGAGATCCTCATACCGCAAGAATCCCCATCTGTGATCTCTACCAGAGCTTTCGGAGCGTCGGACTGATGCCTCCAGACCAAGTCGCTGTCATTGAAGAAAACACTTGTGATAGCGTTGATTTTGTGATTGCTTGTCCACCAGGCCAAGAACTTCATAACTGGGAGGCCATCGAGTTCCCCACGACTTTGAATGTTTTGCTAAAGTAATTTGTTTATGCTTTAAGTACTTATTCGTCCCTCTGCTCTGCCTAAAGCTTTGGGACCCTTCCATGTAATAAAGGCGAAAAAACTTGTTTTTATCATTTTCATCAATAAACGCGTATCGTAATTCAAAAAAAAAACTCTTCGTGTATCCCTTATCCTTGTTTTAAACCCTTCTTTTTACTCGCTTGTTCTTTCTTTTTATTTGCCATATCACACTAAATTGCAGATCCGAAAGTGACTCCTTTGAGGAGAGTGAGGTCGCAATCCCGTTTCCCGACTTCGATCACCCAGTTGATTACGCTGATGAGGAAGGTGGGGAAGATTGTGAACCACCGCCTAAAATGACAAGGTTGTTAGAGCAAGAGGATGAAGGGATTCAACCCTACCTAGACATAGTTGAGGTCATTAATTTGGGGAATGAAGAAAATAAGAGGGAAGTCAAGATCGGCACTACCCTAAGCAGAGAACAAAGAGAAGATTTAATCAAGTTGTTAATGGAATTTGGTGATGTCTTTGCCTGGTCTTATCAAGATATGCCTGGGCTCGATGCTAGCATTGTTGAGCATAGACTACCCTTGAAACCTGAATGCCCACCAATAAAGCAGAAATTACGCCGAATGAAGCCAGAAATGCTTTTAAAGATCAAAGAAGAGGTGAAGAAGCAATTTGATGCTGGATTCCTAGCAGTGGCAAAATACCCTCAGTGGGTAGCCAACATTGTCCCTGTCCCTAAAAAGGATGGAAAGGTACGGATGTGTGTGGATTACCGAGATTTGAATAGGGCTAGTCCTAAGGATGATTTTCCCCTACCACAGATCGATGTTTTGGTTGATAATACAGCTCAACATTCCATTTTCTCCTTCATGGATGGTTTCTCGGGGTATAATCAAATTAAGATGGCACCTGAAGACATGGAGAAGACCACGTTTATTACTCTATGGGGTACATTTTGTTATAAGGTGATGTCCTTTGGGTTGAAAAATGCTGGGGCAACTTATCAGAGAGCAATGGTGACTCTTTTCCATGATATGATGCACAAGGAAATAGAAGTCTACGTGGATGACATCATTGCCAAGTCTAGAACAGATGAAGAGCACATTAGCGATCTAAGGAAGCTTTTTGAACGATTGAGAAAGTTCAAGCTAAGATTGAACCCCACCAAGTGCACTTTCGGTGCAAGGTCGGGTAAGCTGCTAGGATTTATAGTAAGTGAAAGGGGAATAGAGGTTGATCCCGACAAAGTTAAGGCGATTCTTGAGATGCCTCCTCCCCGTACAGAAAGAGAGGTCCGAGGATTTTTGGGAAGGCTCAATTATATCGCCAGATTTATTTCACAATTGACGGCAACTTGTGAACCCATCTTCAAGTTACTCCGCAAGAATCAACCAGGGCGATGGGATGAGAATTGTCAAGCAGCTTTCGAAAAGATTAAGCAGTACCTACAAGAACCACCAATTTTGGTGCCCCCAGCCCCAGGAAGGCCACTTATATTGTATCTGACTGTATTGAACGAATCCATGGGCTGCGTGTTGGGACAACACGATGAAACTGGAAAGAAGGAACATGTTATCTACTACTTGAGCAAGAAGTTCACTGGTTGTGAAATGAGGTACTCCACTTTAGAGCGGACTTGTTGTGCGTTAGCATGGGCCGCTAAGCGCCTAAGGCAGTACATGTTGAGTCACACCACTTGGCTAATTTCTAAGATGGACCCCGTCAAGTACATTTTTGAAAAACCTGCTCTGACTGGAAGGATCGCTCGCTGGCAAGTGTTGTTAACTGAGTACGACATAATATATGTCACTCAAAAAGCTATAAGAGGAAGTGCCCTGGCTGATTACTTGGCACACCAACCCATCAATGATTATCAGCCGATGCAATTTAACTTTCCGGATGAAGATATCATGGCATTATTCAATGAAGAAGGTGGTCAAAAGGAGAAATGGACCCTGAGATTTGACGGAGCTTCTAATGCATTGGGGCACGGAATTGGTGCTATCTTGATTTCACCCGATAAGGAATTTATCCCTATCTGCGCCAGATTGTGTTTTGACTGTACCAATAATATTGCTGAATATGAGGCATGCTCATTAGGAATCCAAGCAGCGTTGGATGCAAAAGTAAAGTTGTTAGAAGTTTATGGGGACTCTGCTTTGGTTATTCACCAATCGAAAGGCGAGTGGGAGACTAGGGACAGTAAATTGATTCCTTATTATGATCACATCAAGGAAATGATCAAGGAGTTTGACGAGGTCTCTTTTCATCACGTTCTCCGGGATGACAATCAAATGGATGATGCTTTAGCTACCCTTGCCTCAATGTTCAAAGTAAGTAGTGACTACGATATGCCTCTCATCGAAGTAAAGAAGCATTGTGAGCCTGCATACTGTCAAATGATGGAAAAGGAGTCTGATGGGAAACCTTGGTACCATGATGTTAAGAGATATATCCAGAGTCAAGAATACCCCGAGGGTGCTACAGAAAATGATAAGAAGACCCTAAGGCGACTCGCCATGGGTTTCTTCTTAAATAGGGATGTGCTTTACAAAAGAAACTATGACTCTGTCCTTCTTCGTTGTGTTGATGCTGATGAGGCAAACGAAATCTTGAAGGATGTTCATGAAGGATCTTTTGGGACTCACGCTAATGGACATGCCATGTCTAGAAAGATTTTGAGGGCTGGTTATTACTGGATGACCATGGAAGCGGATTGCTTCAAGTATGTCCGAAAATGTCATAAATGTCAGATATACGCTGACCATATTCATGCACCCCCGTTATCCCTAAATGTCTTGACGGCTCCATGGCCCTTCTCAATGTGGGGCATGGATGTCATTGGACCCATCGAGCCAAAAGCTTCAAACGGTCATCGTTTCATCTTGGTCGGTATCGACTATTTCACCAAATGGGTAGAAGCAGCTTCATATACCAGTGTAACAAAGAGTATTGTGGTCAAATTCATCAAGCGAGAACTGATATGCCGATATGGCCTACCAAGTCAGATCATTACTGACAATGGTACGAATTTGAATAACAAAATGATGAAGGAACTCTGCGAAAGCTTCAAGATTCACCATTACAATTCCTCTCCTTATCGACCTAAAATGAATGGGGCGGTTGAGGCATCCAATAAGAACATCAAGAAGATAGTGCAGAAAATGGTAGTCACCTACAGAGATTGGAGCGAGATGCTCCCTTTCGCTCTGCATGGGTATCGCACCTCGGTTCAAACCTCGACAGGGGCAACCCCGTTCTCCCTTGTATATGGAATGGAAGCAGTTTTGCCTTTTGAAGTAGAAATCCCGTCCCTTCGGGTAATGATGGAAGCAAAATTAGAAGAGGCTGAGTGGGTTCAAACTTGACATGACCAATTAAACTTGATTGATGGAAAAAGATTGACTGCCCTCTGTCATGGTCAATTGTATCAGAGGCGTATGAAACGAGCATTTGAGAAGAAAGTGCAGCCTCGACAGTTTCAAGAAGGAGACCTGGTGCTCAAGAAAATTTTACCAATTCAAAAGGACAATCGAGGCAAATGGACTCCTAATTATGAAGGACCATATGTTGTGAAGAGGGCTTTTTCTGGAGGAGCCTTAATACTCACTAATATGGATGGCCAGGATTTGTCAATGCTGTAAACACAGATGCAGTGAAAAAATACTATGCTTAGGGAGGAGATGTCAAAACAAAAAAAAACAAAAAAAAAACAAAAAAAAACAAAAAAAACAAAAAAAAACAAAAACAAAAAAAAGAGGAAGAAAAGAAAATTAATGCTCGCTAAGCTGAAAACCTGAAAAGGCAGCTTAGGCAAAAGTTAGAGTGACCCGGTGAGTCGAAAACCCAAAAAGGGCGGCTCAGGCAAAAGTTAGGGTCGAATTTCTGGCAATGCAAATGATCCTCTGGCTCAAAGAAGTACGAGTCCAAGCTCGTGCACGTGAATCACTGTCGAACTTACCTTTCCAAAAGCAAGGTCGAAGGGTGAACATGAAGTCGTGTTGGGGGGTTAAGGCTCTCATCAGTCTCAGAGATTCACTGGAGGATCCATGAATCTTCCCCGTTTTCATTTGTTCTGGACCTATGTGACCTCATTTCATTTACCTTCTTTATTTTTTTCTTTCTCTGTACTTGTTTAACGTGCATGAATAAAGTTCACCCTCTTCGATATGTGTTATGAATTTGGTTGATCTGATAAAAACATGTATTTTAACAAAGTAAAATGGAAGATTGGTAAACATTTAAAGTCGCAAGGGACAAGATGCTCCTGCTACTCAACCTTATCTTAGGTAATCATTGCAGGGACTTGGCCAGGCACGCGCTCCGAAGCTAGGGTCGCCTCATTCGTTCTACTTCGTCCATGAGTTCTCGTAAGAGTCGCGGTTTCACAGGACTTACCCGATTTTGAAACTTATCTTTGCGTTACTTACCATTTTTCTGCAGGTTATCTCACAGATAGTCATGTCAGGCACTAACACCCCAATCAAGCCCTTCAAATCTCTTCCTTGAATCGCCCAAGTTGGCACCTCTCAAAATTCCCTCCTTAAAATGCCAAGGTGGGCACCTTTCAATGTTTTACTCTTTCATCAGGCACCTACAAACTCTCATCCTCAATTACTAAAGTCCGTGCCTCTTGAAATATCCTCCCCAGTGGAATCATTTACCAAAGATGACACTTCTCAGGATCTCTCTCCCCAATGAATCCTAAACTTTCCATCAAGAGGCAGTATCTGAACCACCAAATTCTTCCCCAGTGATACTACGCTTCCCAAATAAACTCAATTGGGACATCTTCCCGAATTCCTTTTGTTATAACCATTCTCCAAGAATCCTTCAATCATGTCAAACTGGGGCATCTCCCCAAATTTCTTCCTTTCCAGTCATGAGGCGTTTCTCCAAACTTTTTTTCCAACTTGTCAAATTGAGGCATCTCCCTAGATTCCCCCAAAGCTCTTTTAGGTCATGTCAAACTGGGGCATCTTCCCCAGGTGGTTATCTTTTGTCAACCCAAGGGCGGTACCCCATGCTCCTGGGAAGTTTGAACTGGGACATCACCTCGGGTCTCACTTCGTCAAAAGGAAATGTACCCCAAGCCTTTTCAACTGCCCTAACTGGGACATCACCCCAGATTCTTCTCACGGCCTTGAGGTAGTACCCCTAAATCTTCTAATCTTTCCAAAAATTGGAGTATTCGTCCCAGACCTTTCCCCCATTTCTTCTCTCTCCCAATCAAAAAGCAGTTCCCCGAATCATCCAAGATAGCTTGAACTGAATCATCCCCAGATTTCTTTCCTTTAGTAGGCCCATCATGCACCCCCAGTGGACCCCAGACTTTTCTTTCAGTCAAGAGGCTGTTTCCTGAGATCCCTTCAATCCCTTCCATCCAGTCGCCTATCAAGGCATCCTTTATCTTCCAGCCGCCTATCAAGGCATCCTTTATTTTCCAGCTGCCTATCAAGGCATCCTTTATCTTCCAGCCGCCTTTCAAGGCATCCTTTATTTTCCAGTCGCCTATCAAGGCATCCTTTATTTTCCAGCCGCCTATCAAGGCATCCTTTATCTTCCAGCCGCCTATCAAGGCATCCTTTATCTTCCAGCCGCCTATCAAGGCATCCTTTTCTTTCCAGCCGCCTATCAAGGCATCCTTTATCTTTCAGCCGCCTATCGAGGCATCCTTTATCTTTCAGCCGCCTATCAAGGCATCCTTTACCTTTCCAGCCGCCTATCAAGGCATCCTTTATCTTCCAGCCGCCTATCAAGGCTTCCTCAATTTCCAGCCGCCTATCGAGGCATCCTTTACTTTCCAGCCGCCTATCAAGGCATCCTTTATTTCCCAGCCACCTATCGAGGTACCCTTTACTTTTCAGTCGCCCACGAGGGCAACCTTTACTTTCCTTTCTACCGGGAATCAACCCCGATCTTCTCACCTCCTGTTAACTGAAAGGCTCAAGTGTCAATTCCTGGGTTTTTCTCCTGCATCTAATACTTTGACAAAGGTGTTCACGTCTTTACTCCCTTTCCATTTCAAAAGCAAGAAGAAACTTCATGCTTTTCTCAAGGAAAGGAAGTAAAGAGGGGCATCTGTGAACACCTATTTCAGCCCATCCGCAAATGAAAAGAATTTAAAAAAAAAAGAATTAAAAAAAAAACCAAGAGAGGGACTCAGAAATGATCATTTCCGAGTGGAAGGACTCAGAACAGATCAAATCCGAGTGGAATATGTCACTGTTGAAGAGAAATCCGAGTAGAACTACTCAGAAATGATCAAAACCGAGTAGAACTACTCAAAATGGAGCAAATCCGAGTAGAACTACTCAGAATGGAGCAAATCCGAATAGAACTACTCAGAAATGATCAAAACCGAGTGGAACTACTCAGAAATGATCAAATCCGAGTCAAAATGAAGCATTTCCGAGTTGAATGAGTCAAAATCAAGAATTTCCGAGTGGAATGACTTGAAAATAATCAAATCTGAGTGGGATCACTCAAAATGGGTCAGTTCCGAGTGAAATACTTCACTGTCAATGCTATTCCGAGTGAAAATATGTCACTTCCAATTTCCGAGCCATTTTAGTCGGTTCTCGTGTCGTTGGTCACTCGGTTCCGAGTCCTCCTTTACACTCAACCTCCGAGTCCTCCTTCAAACCTTTCCCGAGCCCATTTCCATCAATTTCCAGTCGGAATTGACTGGCAATTCAGTCAGTTTGCTTCTTCAAACAAGATCCGAGCCATTTCAACTTCCGAGTCATTCTCCTCAATTTTCAGTCGGCTCCGAGTCAATTTCAAGTCATTTCCGAATCGTTAGAGTCGGTTCTGAGGCTTTTACACTCGTTTGCAATTGAATGTCTCACAGCAACAACAAACCGAGTAGAACCACTCGGAAAGGAGTATTCTCACTCGGCCTTCTACGGGGAATACCTTTTTCCACTCGGATTTGACTCCTAATGCTGACTGAGAGGGTGATCCGAATGAGAATCACTCGGATTTCCCATTTTTTTGCTCGGATTACCCCATCCTCACTCGGATTTGACTACGAGTGTGGATGAATGCTGATTGGAAGGTGGATCCGAACCATCCTCACTCGGATTTGACTGCCAGTGTTAATGAATACTGATTGGAAGGTGGATCCGATCCATTGTCACTCGGATCACACCATTTTTCACTCGGCTTTCACCATTCTAATTCGGATTTCAATATCCTCACTCGGAATTCCACTATCCTCACTCGGAATTCCACTATTTTCACTCGGATTTCCATAATTCTCACTCGGAATTCTTCCATTCTCACTCGGATTCCCACCAGGTCCCCCTGTTAGACCGTGCTGACTTGGATTCCACCACCCAAGTGGATCCAGGAATCCTGGGGGTGGCAGACAAGTGGCAAACAGGGGTGGAAGTGGGGGGAATTAAAAATTCCCACCCAGCCGTTATCCCCCACTTCACTCTGAGTGGAGGCCTGAGCTGGCATTCCACTCGGAAGTGGAAGCCTGAGCTGGCCTTCCACTCAAACCAGCCTATAAATAGGCAAGGGGGAGGGCGTTCAAGGGGAGGCAATCTTCAGACGAGGAAACTCTGGCCAAACCTCTGTTCTCTCTCTCTCACACGCCAAGTCTTCTTTCCCTCTCACTTCACTCACCCCTCACCCTTCACACTTTCTTTACCCCAACATCCTCTACACTCTTACTCAACAGCACTTCTTCCAGCTCCCTTTTCCCTCTCGGACTTGCAATTCTTGTCCCAATCATTCTGCTCTGCTCAAATTTCACCCGGTAAGCCTCTTTACACTCGGATTCTTACTGTTTCACTCGGTTTTCTTTATTTCCACTCGGATTTTTACTATTCCACTCAGATTCTCACTGTTTCACTAGGATTTACTATTTTTGCACTCAGACTCTCACTGTTTCACTAGGATTTACTATTTTGCACTCGGTTTCCCTTATTTTCACTCAGATTTTCATTTGTTTCACTCAGATTCTCATTGTTTCACTCAGATTTTCACTGTTTCACTCAGATTTTCACTGTTTCACTTATATTGTCACTGTTTCACTCGGTTTTTCCCTGTTTTCACTCGGATTTTCATTGTTTCACTCGGATTTCCACTGTTTCACTCAGATTTTTCACTGTTTCACTCAGATTTTCACTGTTTCACTCATATTGTCACTGTTTCACTCGGTTTTCCCTGTTTTCACTCGGATTTTCATAGTTTCACTCGGTTTTCTTATTCTTCGCTCGTTTTTTTTCATTTTTTGCACTCGTTTTCCTCTTCCATTCAGTTTTTTTTATATATATTCATTTTTCTTAATCAGTGTCGTACGGAAAATACTTCCGTCTACACAGTTTTTATAAGATCCGTGCACGTGCGAAGCACTTCGCCTTGTATGGATTCTTCACTAAAATAATACCTATCAATATCTTCCTAATCTTTTTCCTAAAAAAAAACATTTTAAAGAACTACGTGACCCTGATTTCTCGAAAGCTCGAGAATACGTAGGAGCGGGAAACAGTTCCTGTCGGGCCCACCTTTCTTTATTTAATTTTTAGAGTTCCTTTTTTGTCTTGCCATCAAAAGGAGGAGCGAGATTAATTTGGACGAGACGTCCTGTTAATCTCATTTTTTTAATATCTCTTTAAAAAGGCGGAGCGAGATCAATTTGGACGAGACGTCCTGTTAATCTCATTTTTTTTAATATCTCTTTAAAAAGGCGGAGCGAGATTAATTTGGACGAGACGTCCTGTTAATCTCATTTTTTTAATATCTCTTTAAAAAGGCGGAGCGAGATTAATTTGGACGAGACGTCCTGTTAATCTCCTGTAAATATTTTGTGTTGATCTTTGTTTATATTTTTGTTTATTTTGTCGTTCCGTACATTTTTCTTTTTATGAAGAAGTTAAAATAATTATTGGGTTAATTATAATGCGCGCTATCAAATTGAGGTAACCGTTTTTTAACGGACAGTTGTGAGGTGCTAATACCTTCCTCACCTGTAATCAGACTCCCGAATCATGGAATCTCATTTTTATAACCAGTGCTTTAACAAAAGGTTTTTCCACTATTTTATCCTAAAAAATATTGGTGGCGACTCCCTGTTTATTATTTAAAACCGTTTCGAGGGTCGGCCGCGCCGCTGCGATCCCGGTCGCGACAACAGCTATAAATAAAATCACAAAATTAAAGAGCAGGTGGTTGGTCCTCTGGTATGGGCACGTCTGTTCTCCCCTCTTTAGCTCCTTCAGTTTGAGCCTTATCCGCTCCGGTCTCTGGGCCAACTTGAGCATCCCCTTGTGTCTCACCTTCGGGGCCAGAAGTGGTCAGTACTGGTTCCATGCTTTGACCCTCCGGAAGTGGAGGCAGTTCATAAAGAGCATCGGGAGGATCCTGGTGTGAGCCGTCACTCTTCACTTCGACAAGTTTCCCTCCGTGGAATTCATAGAACGGATTCAGTCCGTACAAATTAAGCTTCACGTCAGGGTTACGATAAAATACTTGACGAAGTGTCAGGCCGAAAGATTCGAAAGCTACCTTCTTGCATATCTCCAAGGCTTTGGCAGCCTTGGCCTTGGCAGCAGATAATTTCTTTTAAAGTTTGGCAAAATCCTCCTCCGACGGCCCAGTGCTCGTACTCCCCTTCCTCAGCTCTTCGATCTGAGTCTGCATCTCCTTCTGAAGGGCCTCCCACTCTCCTAGGCTTTTATTGTGGCCGGCCTTTATTGCTACGAGATCGTCAGCTAGCTTGGCCGACTTCTTCTTCTCCAATTGAAGCTCTTCTTCAAGGAGAGGGATGGATTTATTCTGCTACTGAAGTTCAGAAACCTGCCGCTCTAAAGATTTGTTGGTGAAGTGGAGCTGGCTTATTTCTTCGATTTTCTTCTGCAGCGTCTCCTTGGCCTTAGTTAATTCTGTTTCCACCCCTCTATGAGTCTCAGCTTGCTTGGCCGCCCAGGCCTCCTTTATAGCGATGTCGGCCTCAAGTTTTTCAACTTGTTCCATGTAGTCTGCCTTGTCGCTTAAGGAGTCCAAGAGGCCGGATAGCTCATCCAGCTGCCAACGACCGGCCTTGCACGCGCCTCAAACTTCAGCAGCATTGAGAGAGGGGCGGAGACAGTACCTCGCCTTTGGAAGAGTGGGGGGCGTAGACCCTTGGAACCAGAGATAAGGTGAGAGAAAGGATTCGCCTGGAGGATCAAACACTGGAGGAGGACCGCTCTCAGAGTCCGGTCCAGACGTGGCCTGTGAATGAGGGGCAGAGGAGTCAAGGACGGGCTTCTTCCCTTTATCTTTTTTCAGCCCAGACTCTTCGAGAGTCTTTTGGCGTTTCTTTGCAGGGTCACTAGAAGAAGGCTTCTCCATATCCGTTGCCTTGACTAGATGCCTCTTTTTCTTTTTCTTCTCTGGGGCGGCCTCCTCATTGCCTCGCCCCGCAGCCTCTGTTTGTCCTTCAGGTTCTTCCTCGTCAAGGAGAGGAACCTCGTCTCCCACTGCGGATGTAAGAGGAATTGTTGGAGCCACTGTCTTAGTAGAATTCCTCTTGGCCTGGATGTTATTCTCCTCAGAGGAAGAATCACCATCCGCCAGCATGGATTTCAAGGACAACATTTCGGGAGATACCTTTTCGATTTGTTCTGCAAAATAAGGAAAATTGAGTTAGAATATAGAAGGAAAAATAATAAGAACGGAGTGAATATGCAATATAATCATAGTTCAAAGAACGGCCATTACGGAGATAGGTGTCTCGGACATCGGCACTTCCCAAGAGAAGCCGGTAGGAGAACCCCTTGAGGGCTTTTGAGGCCGATTGCATGGCACTCAAAACCTCTACAGAATAAGAGGAAAGTTCGCTCTCTTCAGTATAGTAAGCATGGCTCAGCAGCAGAAAGTGCTCGTGCGACCAGCTGATAGGGAACTTGGTGAACCCTTCTTTATTGAGCCAGAAGACTGGCTTATTCGATTGAACTCGGACCCGCGTGTAGTAATGTTTAAAGGAGCGTCCATCCACCTTAGCGGATTCGGTGTAGGACTTGAAGTTCACCACCCTTGAGTCACAACGAAGTGTTATGAACCCAAGGCCGCCCTTCTTGTTGGCACGGCGGACCATTTGGCAGTAGTAAAATAATTTGGCCACAGTGGTGGTGAAATTGAAGTGCTCTCCCAGAATTTCGAGAGCGCGTACCAATCCCCAGCCGTTGGGATGCAATTGAGTAGGGGCGCAGTCGAGGAAGCAGAGGACAGCCATTTGAAACTCCGTCATGGGAAAGCGGACCCCCAAGTTTTAAAAGACGAAGTCGTACATGTAGACCGACCTCTCGTCTGGGACGCGGTGGCAGACCCTCTCAGTTGGGCGGGGGGAAAGGACAAGAAAGCGTCCCTTATACTTCTTGTCAGAATAAATTTTGCAGCGGAGAGTGGCCGGCTTTCCTTCTTCATTTGCGTGATAAGAGGGGATGTCCAAGAATTCCTCCTCAACCCAGCAGTACGGCCTCTCCCTGTTCAGTTTTTCCCAGTTTAGCCAGTGTGCCACGACGTTGACACACCCTTCAGTAGTTCGCAGAATCAAGGTTTTGCCAGACCCCGGAATCTCCATGGTACCTGATGCACGATGGAATGCGTGTGTGCTGTGGTAGAAGGTAACATCGTCAGAGAGATAGCCTTCATCACTTGACCCATCATCAGAGCAGCTGGTAGCCCTCGAGTCAAGGGGATCCTTAGGGCGGCGCCGATCAACTGGCGCTCGCGAGGAGGAAGTTTCAACTCTCTCCGAGCGATGAGGCCCAGCCACAGGAAGATTCACTAGAATCCTTCCACCACGGTGGCTAGAGGGGGCACGAGAGCTCAGACTCTGTAACACCCCCTTATATACACGAGATAAAAAAAACTTTTAGAAAGATATACATATTTATCACTCTTTATCTCGTGTATACAAGGACGTATATACATCTGATTTCCTTTGAATATTGAAAGTAAAAAAAATTGTCTTTCAATATTTATCCATAATGACAAAATAATTTATAGAAATCATAAGTGATAAATCATTACAATATTATATCCGAATGAAAGAGTTTATCAAAGTTTAACCTTTACCTTGTTACAATTATCTACTTGATATTGTAATAAGGCAAAATAAAACTAAACTATACCTCTACTACAAATGTGAACAAACATTTCCTAGTCCTTGAACCATCGAGTTTTTGAATCCTACTCTTGTCATATCTCTTCATCTAATTGATTGAGGATGAGACCACTTTATCCTCTTGTAATTACATATCCTTCCATCTTGGACTGCTAGCTATATATCATATAACATATATTTTGGACACAAAAATTCAAACAAGAAGGAGTGAGAAACAAAATATAATATATTACAGATAAGACATAAGCATAAGGGTTTTCACAAACTAATATAGTAATATCAGTCATAATCTCATATACAATCAATTATGAATATAGGGTTTCCACATACATAACACTTATATTTTCATTCATAACCATCCATATAGAATGTCACAATCACATGAATGTTATGTAATGCTTATGCTACTATCTCATTCAGTTTATGCATGTGGGCCCTTAAAGTTTTAGTTTGCACTGGGCCAACCAGGAGTTTACACTGTTTCATAAATTCTGGATAATAATAACATAAATGCCTTCATGGCATATGAACAGCTCAACTGGCGTGGAAACACTTAGAGACTAGTCAGACTGAGAAAGTTTTTATTGTGAAAGTACCCGACACTAGGGGGCGACCCCAGGTCACCTGAAACACCCTTTCACACTCTCTCATCCCAAGGCTCGCAATTAAGCCTCCTCTAATGTATCCTCGGTTTCTATAATCCGTCCCCAGGCAATATCACATCTCATTTCTCTTTAATGATTCATGATGCATGAACTACTCGCATATTTAGTTGGTTAAGGCTTTTAGAAACTCAATTATTAAATACCATAAAGGTTTACAAAATCATCACAATAAACTGTACATTTCCATAAGTTCTTCTTTGAACTTCCGTTATACTGAAATAATTTAGTACAGTTTTCAAATTCAGATCTTACCAAAATTGAGTTTCCAAGCCTTAAATATCTCAAAGCTTTCTCTTAAAAATCTTCACATATTTACATAATCTTTCTCAATTTGAATCTTAACTAGATTGAGTTTTTGAAATCTCCACAAAATATTCTTTAGTTATTTTATTGGGGAAAACCAAAATAATTTACTTTAAACTTTTAATTTCTAAAGAAAATAATTTAAAATCATTAACTAAGAATACTTAAAACTATAAAAATTTTCTTTAATTCAAGAATTAATTATCTCAACCTCTGATTTTCATAAAATAGCTTCTTTCTAATACTAGATTTTATTATAGAGATTAAAAATAAAGTTAATAAAAATTATTTTTAAGAAGAAATAAAAGACTAAAATAATTATAAAATACTTTCTCTTGGAATAAAAATTTAAAGAGTAAGGTAAGAAAATTCTTACTGAGTTTTAACTTTCCGTCATGCTTGCTATATGCTCAAACTTCATATTACAAGGTCATCAATCATTCATCAACCACAATCAAGTATAGTAATCTCATCAATCATAATCAAATATCATCAATCATAATTGCATATTATTAAATCACAGTCTAATATTATAAATCACAATATCATTAATCGAAATCAAATATAATTAATTATAATCAAGTCAAATCAACTAAATATCGCTTATAAATACAATTCAAATTTTTAATGGTTATTTAAATTAGTAGATTTGATTTTGAGTCCTTATAGTCCATTCCTCGCACAGGTCTATATAAATCCATATATTCAGTCTTCGCATAGGTATAGTTCAGTCTAGACAGGTCATAATAGTCCAAGTCCTTGCATAGGTTTAGTCCGATCCATATAGGATATAAAAATCCAAGTCCTTGCATAGGTTTAGTCCAGTCCGTATAAGTTATAATAATTCAGATCCATGTATAGATATTTCAGAATAAGTTACACAATATATTAAATTTATTATAAATTTTAAGTTGAGAAGTTATTACTAATAATAATATTATTAAATTTAAAAGGAGTAGGGGACTCCTCCCTTTATTCTTATGTCTTTCATATTATATTCTTATCTCACTCCCCCTTACCTCTTATATACCGATTCGTTATTGAAAATCCATGCGCGCCTCGTCTCCGAGTTCTAAAACATACCAATTTCATTTTAATATAATTACAAGATGAAAATTAAGATTACAACTTAAAATAAAAAAATGGTAAATTTTGAATAGTGAATAGTGAATAGTGAATAGTGAATAGTAACAGTAAATAGTAATAGTAAATAGTAAAATATGAATAGTAACAGTAAATAGTAAATCGTAAATAGTAACGGTAAATAGTAAATCGTGAATAGTAACGGTAAATAGTAAAACGTGAATAGTAAAGGTAAATAGTAACAGTAAAGGTAAATAGTAACGGTAAATAGTAATTTACTATTTGAATAGTAATTTACTATTGAAATAGTAATTTACTATTGAAATAGTATTACTATACAGAATAGTAACTTAAAATAATATTATTTTCAGTATAATAACAGATTTCTAAAAACGATATGAAAATAACCCAAAAAATATAAAAGTGAGGTATTCGTACCTTAGAATTTTAACAGAACCTTCTTCCAAAAAAAATTATTTCTCTCTCTCACTTCCACCACTATCTCACTAGCACTACTATATTAAGAAAACTTAATCTGAAATTGTGAATTCTAAAGAAGAAATCCTTCGGTATTTATAGGAAAAAAATTTACTATGCATTCCATTATTTTAATATAAAAGTACTATGCATTTTTGAATTTTTTATTCCTAGTTACTGTGCATCTTTTGAAAATTTCATACATGCACAATGTTTTGCATAGTAACTATCAGCAAAATTATTAAGTCAAATAGTAACCCTTCACTCGGTATATTTTAAATATTCAAAATGAGTCCTTTTTGAAATTTAGCGATATTATATCAATCCTCACTAATTTTATAATAAGTAATATAAAGCTGAAATTTTAAAAATCTAAAATTTTCTATTAATAAAAATTTATTGATACGTTTCTAATTTTTTAACGATTAGAAAAAATCAAGATTTTTCTCAAACCGATAATTTTTAGATAAGTCTACTTGAAATGGATTTTAGAAAATTTTCTTATAATTTAACTTTACATTCTTGTAAATATTTTTAATTTTAAGCAACTTTATATGAACTTAAAATTATTTAAAATATATTATTTTATTAAAATAATTCAAAATTTTCAAAAAATTCCAAAAAATCATAAATATTATGTAGATCAAAAAGTTCAAAAGAACCATAGTCTAATTCCTTCAAAATTTTATTTTAAAATTCTAATAAGAGTTAAATCTTAAATATGTAAAAAAACAAAAATATAACAACATAAAATAAAAATGGTGAATAATAAGGATATTAAAAATTCTTAATATAATTTTCTTAATTAGTGAATACTAATTAAGTCACTTTAAAATTCTCATTCAGAAATATTTTCATTTTTATTATTTTAAAAAAACAAATAATAAAAATATAAATACCAAAATTTCAAAAAAAAATGATAATAATAAACTAACTTATAGTAAGTATTTCTCAAGAAATATATATTAATATCTATTTCCTATTTGTGATGAAAATAGGATGTTACAGACTCCCCCTGGTTGAGGTACCAGCGTTGCCTGTTCTAGGGCGCATGGTTGAAGCAGAATGAATAAAAATGATATGGAGGTAAAGGATAGGAAGGTTACCTAAAAGAAGGAAGAACTTTGTGAAGAGAAAAGACAGCAAGGGAATCTTCAGAAATTTGAGCAGAGGTTCACTAAGCTTGATGACAGAGATGAATTCCAAAATTCATTAAGTACCCCTTTTATAGGTAATGAAGAAGCACAGTGTTCTGCCAAGAGTCACGACGTTTATTTCAAAATGCAACCTTTCGGATTCAAACGACTTCGTCGTTTCATAACTTAAAGCGCCAAAATGGTAACTTTTCAGTAAAGGTTTTTACGAAACGGGCCTGTGGAAGTTAAAATCCAGGCCCAATAAGCCCAATCGACGGTTATACTCTTGGGTAATGATGGTTCACGTGTTAAAAAGGGCATTTAATGTCCAATCATTTCAGACGCATTTAATGCACCCCAACCACTATTCGAATACCAAGAGTTTTGATTTCCAAAAACTCTTGGGATTTCCCTCGCTGCGAATCCCTGTCTGAATCTGAGGTGAATGGCATCAGAAGAACAGTTATTTAATTTACAGAGCGGATGTGTTGGTAAGAAACCAAACACACATATGTCAAAGAGTTTTTAGAGGGAATTTCTAGAGCGTTCCACCGGCATCTAGACTTTGTAAAGGCCGAATAGCTCATGTAAGCAACCTAATAGTCCCTCACATAAGCTAGGGGACAAATGATCTGGTCTGGATACCGGTCCCCAAGGTTATGACGTCAGAGTGACATCTTAGAGGAATAACCGATATTGTAAGAGGACAAAGTTACATCGGTTATCCGCCCTCACTTCATCCGTTCTCACTTCATCGAATGCTCCATCCGTCCTCGCTACGATGGGGGCTTTATCCGATCTTATCTCTACGACGTGAATAACCGCTTGCCTCAAGATCACTGTGAGATAAGAGTTCATTATAACTTATCAACGAAGATACCCTGCATAGCGAAATGTGTCTATGTCAATTATCTCTGAGAGTAAGTACAACTGTCAGCAAAATATGCGGAAAGGTGATTATCCTCCATCCTTATCACAGGATCGTACTCTGATAATTGACCTACCCCCCTGACACACTCTGAGTACTGATTCATCTTGATTGACATACTCTACACGCTATCAGAACCAAGGGGCCCACTTGCATCCAACGATTCATTTCCTACGTTCAATTATAAATAGCATGTTCCAATACACATACAAGGGGACGTTGTTCTATCTTACATCTTTACTATTGCATTGCTTGAGTATTCTTTGAGTTCATACACTCTTCTAACTTGAGCGTCGGAGAATCTTCGCAGGTGGCACCATCTTTCGCCCCCTTCAACGCGAAACACTGGTGTGAAGGATCTCCAGGACAGAAAGATCGGTTTTTCCCACTGAGAGGCCGGATTACAATACCGGATACCCACTGTACCAATGTATAAACCCTAAAACACCTGCACTTTGTGGTTGGTCCCACACCGGATCTTAGACCCCGGTTCAGACCGGTTCAGTTCTATATTTGAATTTTGTATGTGTAGTAGAGATAGTTAAGACCTCTTAGGATTAAGGCAATCATGTAGGAAGTATTTTGGGGTAGAAATTTCATAATTTAAGTAGAGGAGCTCTTCATAATTCGACGTATGATTGTTTTTAAGTCAACAAATTTCTATTTGAGTTAGAAACCAAATTTTGGATCCTAAGTCAATTCTAGAGCTCAATATTTTTTCCCAACACTCATAATATTGATTAAATTTGTTAATCAATAAATTCTTTGACATTAAATTTTGTATTCTCATGATTGTCATCAGAAAACGTCAAAAACTCAATTGTTTGTATAATTCTTGTCAATTGGTTCTGACGCTGCTTAATTCTTTTTTTTAAAACCCATGACCATTATCTTATACTTTATTCCATTCAATTTGTACCCTAGATACCTAGTTGTATTAATTGTAAATTTAACCTAGTACCCTAACTTGTTTTGCTCCAATTTTCTCTCGCAAATTTCTGTCCAAACGCCACCACCATTGCCACCTTATTCCATCTCTTTCAAAAGTAGAATGAATTATAAATTTATGCAACGAGAGACAAAAAAAAATGAAAGTATTCAAAATTAACTTCATAAACTTGCTTTAATACCACATGTAATATTGACGTATAAATTACTCATAAGCGATCTTTAGAGTTCATAGTTTTTCCTATCAATAATAATTAGACTAACCTTTATCTATATTTTGTAATTGATATCTTGAATGCTTAAATGCTTAAATTCCTTAAAGACCTGTAAAAAGAATAAAGTGTCTTTTTTATTTCTTTCCTTTTTCTTTTGCACTCTTTTTTTTAAATGAAATTTAAAGACAATTTATGATGGGTAGAGAGATAAAAATAAAGAAATTTTTATTTGCTTTTATATATATATAACTGTTTCAATCAAACAGTTATTATTTAATTATTTAATAATATAACATATTAAATATCCAGCATTTATTTATATTATACCCATTTTCTTAACAAGTGTTTAGAGCATGGGACAATTTTAAAACTTTTTATTATTTAACTGTCCTACTCAAGCCTGCAAACCACTTGTCCCATCCGTGATCAATGGTATATATCATAAATTACGCCTTCATCATGTGGTGACATGGGTAAACGCTCTGTAATGGATAAGGCATAGTCAATCTGTAAAATCCATATTTTTTATTTTTGTTTTCGTTTTCGTTTTTCATGTAGAAACAAACCGAGAGCAGAAGCAACAGTGTACAGTTACAATGGACACTGCAACTGCCACCTTATCCCTTTGTCAATGGCTTTCTTATTCTTCTTTATCATCATCATCTACTTCTATGCGTATGCCTGTGAAGGTTTCATGCAAAAGCTCTCAGCTTTCAGCATCCCCAGTTGACAAAACCCTCTGCCAGATCAAGAATTCTGGTGTCATAGCTTGTCTCAGAGCTAACAGGTCCCCCTTTTTTATTTTCCCGTTTTCTTATCTTTATTATGATTTATGAGGCATGTTTTACATCAACCAAATGCAAGAAAGAAAAAAAAAATAGTGTGCAACTGGGGAGTGGCATTTATACTTTTGGTGGTTTGCAACATGAGATGATAGCCTACTTGTTATTAATTGTTATAGATGAAGCTCAGCCATTTGGCGTCCTAGAATGCTTTTCAAAGAGCTTAGGACAATAGCTGATGACTGTCATAAGCTCTTTTAAATTTTAGCTTATTTCAATTAGTTTCTTGTTGTAAATTATCTAATTAAACTCTTTTTAGCTTATTCTAATTAGTTTTATGATCAAAATTCATACAACAAATTCTCATATGAAAAATGATTATTGCATAAAGCACTTAATTGTGTATACAAAGGCAACCCTAGTCTAGTACAGTCTAACTTGTCAAGATAGGATTAGGAGGGAAGAGACAGGCTAAACAGAGTTGAATGATCGAGTACCGCAACTGAAAGAGGATCAGTCAACCCAACGAATTTGTGTTGGTGTGTATTCATGTTAATGAATACTTGACTGTTGAGGGTGTGGGATCTTTTTTTATTCATCTTTTTCTTTTCCCCTTTATGCTGAACTGGGACAAGTTGTTTCCATGTCTTATGTTCTTAATGACTGAATTCAATTTTATATGTGATACCATGCGGTTGATTAATTCTCCGTCAATAATATTGTTTTGTGGTCTGTTTATGCTGGCTTACTTTCTACTTCTCATTAACATATAGTGCAGAAGTCGCCTTGGAAGCTGCGAATGCTGCAATAGCTGGTGGCATTTCAGTTGTAAGTTTACTTTCAATGTTATTTTGCATCATCGACTTTACAACTTATCTTTAATAAAAGAAGCCAAGGGACATTCCATGGATCTGTTTTGTCCGAGATATGTTTTGAAATTGATCCTAATAGTTGTTTCTTCTTGGTTCTTATTGCATTTATATAGTTATGAATTACTTTGGAGTCTATTGTCTTAAATTTGCACTTTAAATCTAATTACCCAAGTTTGCAGAACAATGAACTGGCATGCATACATATGCATGGAATTTTAATGGTATGTTTCTCAACATCTATTTTCTCTTTACATGTAGCTGGAGATTGTGATGTCGACCCCAGGTGTGTTTGAGGTTGTTTACCTAAAATTTTCTACTTCCTAACTTCTGTTGTTCTTAGCTTTAGAATTCATATGCTTACGGTCTGTGTAGGTTCTACAGCAACTGGTTAAGGAACACCCTACAACAGCTCTAGGGGTAAGTTTTCATCCTTCAAGTTTCTATCCAGTTTCTCAATTGGCATCAATGTTCTTTGTCAGGGATGTGGGTGGATCACATAAACCTAATGAACATCTTAATTGACACATAATTGATAATTATCACTAAGAACTGCTAATTCTCTCGGATTTCTTTTTATTTCCTGCATGGATGTAATAAATGTAGAATATCTTGGAGAAATTTTGAGAAAAACATAAAATTGATACATTTGAAATGGTTCTAGTGACCACCAAGATCGGCTAGTAGGGGGTTGTTGTAACTTAACCGTGATCTCGAGTTGTGTTCTAGGAATGCAATTCAATTCTATTTAATCTTGGTAGGGGAAGTTTTATTGCCCATGGTGGTCCTTCCGGCTCGAGTCCGAATAGGGTATACCAAACAAAAGTAAAAAATGGTTCTAGAGTTAGATGTGTTATGCATATTGATAAGTACATCAATATGATAGCCCCATCATCAGTTTTCAGTTAAGAGGAAGTACAAGCAAGCTGCCAATACTTTGGCTAAGTAATATTATCACCAAAATTTACCCTAAATCTCTAACATTCTTCTGATTCAGTCTAGTTTAGGAAGTATGTGATTGAAATTGAATTGATTTCTGTTGGAGTTGAATACAAAGAAATTATTGTAAAATGGGAGCTTTTATTCAATTATAGGATTTCACTAGCTTGTAAAGGATTTCTATTGCGTTCTTTTTATTTTCTCTAACATATAGATGATAAAGACTCTTATCTTTTAAATTATTCTTTCTTTAAATCACATTTTCTTTCAACGGTTGTCTGAACTGAACAGATATTACCCCCAGGTTGGAACTATTCTCAGGATTGAGGATGCAAAAACTGCAATTAATTCTGGAGCCAAATTTCTTATGAGTCCAGCAATTGTTAAGGTTTGCAATTTTATTCATGTATACAAATTGTACTTGCATGCGCTAAATCACAATTAATTTTTAAAACTGGCATTATTATTGTTATTTTGTAATATCTTCTCTTCCCTATTATTATTCTTGTTTGAATTTGCTTGGGAGATTATTGACTGTCACATTTCATGAGGAAGTTCACTATTTGTGGAGTACTGGGATGTCGGACCAAAATACTTCTTTCTTTAAAATTGTTTATTGGTTATCAGGACATAATGGATTATTACATTCACAGTGAAGAGATTTTATATATACCAGGCACAATGACTCCAACTGAAGTAAGAGTCAACTTTTGGGTTCAAACCTTTAACAGATCTCATGTTTCATTATTATATCATCAGTGTTCCACCTTTAATTTTATGTTCTTTCTGACATTCATTTGACTTCTCCTTAACTATCATTGTATGCAATGCAGATATTGTCTGCAAGTGATGCAGGTGCTAGAATGGTCAAGGTGGGCCTTTTTATGTTCTTTGATGTTTACGGTGTTTAAGACTATTGAAATACTTAAATAAAACTTTCATATGATAGATATGCATCACCTTTTGCAGAGAAGACACCTTTGATTGTTGTGACATGTTATTTTCTCATGTCGTCAACTTTCCATTGTTTTTTATCTGCTTGATTCGGAGCAATACCTCATACTTTGCAACATGCATATTATTTCTTAAATCTTTATGTTTGGAGTTGTCCCCTGTTCAATTTATTTTTCTTTTATATTTGGATTGAAATCTAGACTTCTCTGTCTTTGTATTTTTTATTATCCACATGAGTTGCAGCCAGGCTTTTGCTAAGAAACTAAGAATTTGCATATAAAAGAGAAGGGTCAAAATTAGAAATTACTTGGTTACATAAAAGTCACATCATGAATAATCCATTAGTCATGATTTACTTTATCTTACTGTTAAGATTTACTTATATTTTAATATAATTTCTTATACTTGGTTATTACCTTGTGTGTTAGGTTTATCCAGTTTCTGCACTTGGAGGATTTCAGTACATATCAGCAATCAAGAAGCCCTTTCCTCATGTCTCTATGGTTGCCTCTCAGGGAATAACAATAGGTAGTCTTGCTGTTTTCTGATTCTGCTATATATTGAGTAATTTTAAGTCCTGCTAATTATGACATTGGCATTACTATCCAACGTGAATGACTTTATCTCTAAATTCTTGTAGATTCTATCGGGGATTATATTTCGCGAGGAGCATCATCTGTTGTTTTGTCAGATGCGATATTTGATAAAGAAGCAATTGCACAACATAATTTCGATAAGATATATAATCTTGCCTATTCTGCTACCTTGCTGGCTAACAAAGCTGTGAATAGGTGACACTTATAAATATAAATATTTAATGGTTGTTATTTTCTTTAGCTCCTGACCTTTTCCCCATTATAATTATTATAATTGATTCTATTGTATTTACCATGTATAGTATATAAACACATAATATGGTCTGCATTAGACACCAAATTCAGTCAATCTCTATTTTATATGGTATCACAAGTCTAAGGTGCGATTTGTAGTTTTCCGTTTCCCCCCTCTATATTGTTGCATGAATAGTAGTGCAAGGCTCAATTTCCTCTGTTAGACCTCCGATCACAACCCCACCATTGCAACCAACACTGCCCTTCCATGATCACCACAGCTGACCAAACCTTTGTGTCATTCACTGCTGCATGTGCCCTCACGTGTTGCATTCGTTGTCTGCATGTCCACTCCATGTGTCTCAAGTGCTGCGCCACTGTTTAGTCGTGTGAGCCACTTTCAGGCCACCCTTTCGCATGTCGGCCGTCTCTTCCACGCGCTTTTTGTGTCATCTTTTTGCTATCCTCTGATGACACGAATTTTGATTTCATTGCCCAAGGACATATATACCAGTCTCGCTCATTCTGTGCACCATACTTAGGGGTGTTTGGTTCCTCGTAGAAGTTTGACCAACTCTAAAAAATAATCCCACCGTCAAACCGAGTTTTGACTATCTCTAACGGTGTAAATGAATAACATTAACATTTGAATTTTTTCATTTTTTATAACTTCCTTTCCCAATTGGTCTGTTGCTCAGTGCAATTACTCCCATTTTTATGGTCATCTCAAATCAGATGTCGCATGAAGGTTGAGTAGTCTAGGCCCATATTGCGTGGGATGGTCCGCCTGCCAAGACTGCCGCCATCTCTAGTTCCCCTATAGATTATAACCAACTTTTGCAGTGGCGACCTTACAACCCATATCTAATAACACTTCTATTCCCAATGTGGCTCAACCTGGTAATCCTATAGCTCTCATCTCTCTGTCCTCTTTATGGCTCCTTGGACTATTGACTTTGGTGTGTCCGATTTCATGTTTGATAATACAAGTCTTTTCCCTCAGCAAGAACTTGAGTTATTTCGATCACATGTTTGGCAATTTACTTTCAACTGTTTTTTTTTAGAATTACATAGAACAATTACTAGAAATAAAAAAGTGGACGATGGCACAAGGATCTCAATTCTCAACTCTAATAGCTCTCCCTGTGTCTATATAATAATCTTAAAATGTAGATGTATGAATTTGTTTGATCCATCTTCCCAATTTATTGACCACTTCTTGTTATATTATATTTATCAATTATCAATAAGAAGAGTTAACGGAGTTAGGAGATCGAGTTGTAATTTTGGCCTTATATCCCAATTATATCATATTAACTTGATCATTCAATATTATTTTCTTCCTAGTATAGTATGAAGGTAAAATATTGTAAACAATCGTGAAGTATTTATTGTTTTGGGCTGTCAAAACTGTTGTCGTGTGCCATTTCCCTAATTATTATTGCTTAAGCTTTCTTTGGATGGGATTGAAAAGTTCAACAAGAAGGAAAGAAATAAAAGGAAAAGACATTGGAGGGATTGCAAGTAAAGGAAAATAGAGAAGAAAATATGAGATATTTGTATGGGCATAAAGGAAAAGAAATGAAGTGATTTCACCACTTATATGGATGAGCGGGAAAAGGAGACCATATAAGTGGGAAAAGGAGAATAGAAAGCAAGGAAGATATGAAAAGTATATTAATTAAAAAATTAAGGTGCAAATAACTTTTTAGTCTTTACAACTTTTTCACTTTTCGATATCTGGTTGTGGTTGCTTTTTTTTTTCTTAAAGCTTTTGTTATTTTTTTCAAGTCCTATTCTTATTTATTACTTGAATAATGTTATTTGTACACCATTTTTTGTAATGTTTTTTTAATGTTTGATGTGAGAGATACAAACGAAGGGCAAGAGAAAACTGTGACATTGTTAAAGTTTAGTGGTCTATATGTCTAATATACTTGGGAGATTGAATACAAGTTATACTAGATGAGAGACATTAATCATAAAGCCTTAAAATATTATGGGTGATGCTCTCAATCCTTATATACTCTTTGTATCCATATATTTTATTCAATATGTGGGACTATAGATAGAGAAAGAATCGAGAGATAAAGAGAAAAGATAATGTGATTAATGTAAGAATACAAGTATAGTTTATTATTTTTAATCCTTTAATTTTTCTTTGTCCTATTTTTATAGCATTGGTCCCTAAAAATAAACAAAGATAAAGTGAAACTAGAAAAAAGGGACTACAAATAATGCTTAAGGATTTAAAAAATAACAAAAATGTAGAACAAGAAACAAAACAATAGAAAAATATGTGATAAAGTTCTTTGTTGTGAGGCAGAGTCCATGGCTAATGTTTCATAGCTAAGAATCTTTCTCCTTGGTGGAATTGTTTGCAAAAGAGTAATTCTAAAAATACACCCATTAGTTTGTAAAGGTCATTTGGATAAGCCGTTCATTCATTAAAATATATTTGTTCCCCTACTTCTATGTTTGTGGGGGCAATTCCATCCTTAGCATAACAGAACACTTAATGATATCAACTCTTGATGATGTTCCTGTTGGTGTATGCACTACGAGCTATTATATTTTTTTATTGCATCATTTTATGTTTATTAAACTGGTCTGATCCGGGGTCAAAGATCCAGAGTGAGGATCAACCTCAAAAGTCAAAGATAAATGCGTTTGTACACCGGTACAATGGGTATCCAATATTATGATCCGAACTCTTAGTGGGAGAATATGGTCTTGTTGTCCTAGAGATCCTACACACCAGGCTTTCGCGCTGAAGAGGGGGCGAAAGGTGGTGTCACCTGCGAAGATTCTCTGACGCTCAAGTCAGTAACCAGAATGAGAATTCAAGCTAAGAGAAATCGAGCAATGAAACAATGTATCAAGAATTAGAACAACGTAACCTTTTATGAGTGTGAGAATCCATTATTTATAGGTGAGCTTGGAGAATGAATCGTTAGGCACAGGTGGGGCCAGGAGACAAATAGTACATTGCTCAGTGTATGATTCTGACACACGACGCGGGGGAAGCCGCATTTCTCGCATATCATCCTTATGGTTGTACCTTGTACCTTCTGTCGGGTGACGTGAATACGTTCCAGTGTGCAAGGTAAGAACCTGGATAAACCGGTATGGAGAACGCCTTATATGGGTTCATAGTATGGAAGTATACCGATGAGACCGGTAACACAGGGAGAACGAATGCAATTACTTGTCTGTCCCCAGGTACCGGTATCGAGACCGGATCATTTATCAATAAAATAAGTATTTTTAGTTTTAAATTTAATTTAAACTTTATCCTTGAAACAATAGGTCATATGAAACCTATACCTAAAATATCTCTAATCAAGTATTTACACGAGGATATATAAATACATTAAGATTAGTGTGTGAGTGTATTGGTGATTTGATCTTATAAATCATGGATATGGACGATACTAAGTCTTTACACGGGTACACATTAAGAGTAATAGTGTATTGAATGAATCCACTATAAGAACGTCATGGGATCATTAAATGAGTATCATAAACGATTCTTAATGTGAAAATAGTATATGTGTCCTTCGACCAAAGGGCATTACGATTCCTACATAAGGAGTTTGTTGTTTTAATACAATCAAATGTCATATATAACAAGGTGATCATAAAGGTTGTAATTGGACAATGAACAAATCATGTAAAGGGATATGAGTGATGTAGATGAAATCTGTCTCTTATATGTGACAAGTGACATCCATAGGTCACTTGATGAAGTAAGACTAAAGAAATGTGTGACCATGCTAAGAAGAATAAAAATTAGGTATTTATTCGAGTAAAGTCTACTCTAGTATCAAGTAAAAAAAATTGTGTCATACAAGGATGATAAGGACCATCCCTTAGGCCCAATTGGTTCATGACAAAAGGAACAAACTCATAAGATGATTATCACTTATAAGTTATGTTGATGTTAAATAATATTCAAATATAATGAAACATTGCTAGATGTAACTCTTATTTTGTGTTAATAATAAAAATGTTTATTATTAATATGATCATGTACTTTGGTTATAGGGTTACATGCATAAAGTGAGTCCACTAGAGAATAGTTTAGTTTCAGTTATACCAAAATAAAATCATTGTGCCTAACTCATTTAGAATGACTTGAGAGCCTAATCATCATAAAGAACTCATCAGGTCATACCTAAGCCTATAAATAGAGCATGAGATGCTTATAGGCGACTGCTTAAGTAATACACACAAAATCTCGTAAATCTTATGGGGGTTACGCACTGTCGAACTAACATTTTAAGGTGTAGTTTCTGGAAGGAGTGAACGTGTGAATTCCTTAAGGATGAAGCTAAGATTGCTTTGATAGACGACCTTTCTCTAGACAACCTCGCTCTGTGTCTACAAAAGGTACAAATATTTTAAACATAATTCTTTTATATGTGTATGCTTTAAAACACGAAACTTTGCAAGACTATTGAGAATCCTATGTGTTTCCATTTTCCGACCCTATGAGATTCTCTAATAGTGCTACGTCAAGTGACATTTGTCATGCCATGAATGATGCAAATGATGTTGTTTAAAATGGTTAAATTTCCTTCTGAATTTTTCATAGTAAAACATGTAGAAATACCACTCATTACCATCTTCCTTTTTTCTTTACCCTTCATCTCCACCATTACATTCCTCATTATCTCTCCATATCACCTTGATGGTTCTGAGAACAAACTTAGAAGGGGGATTGAATAAGTTTGTTCACTTTTTCAAACCAAAAAGTGATATTTAAATGTAACAGCATTTTGCATAGAGGACCAAACTTTTGATTGAGTGAGTGTTATTTACCAGACTTTTACTATCAAAGATATTAATGATAATACACCAGACTTTTGATAGTTAAGAGTAGGGAGAAAGAGACAACATACAAGCAATTTATACTGATTCACTCCCAATGCAGAAGCTACATCCAGTACCTTCAAATCTGAAGGATTTCCACTATGTAAAATCATTTACATCAGATGCTGAGTATTATTGACTCCAACTACTCCTGACTTAAGCATAACTCGTGCTTCTGAGTATTCTTGAATCCAGCCACTCCTGACTTGAACACAACTTATGCTGAGTATTCTTGACTCCAGCCACTCCTAGCTTAAGAACAACACGTGCTCTAAGTATTCTTGACTCCGGTCATTCCTGGCTTAAGCACAACTTGTGCTTCAACACACTAGACCCCTCTGGATTCCTATGAGTATTATTTTGTAGCACCCACTCCTAGGGCAAACCCAAGTATTCTTTCACAAGTCACTCCTGGCTCAAACTCTGAGTATTCTTTCAAAAGTCTCTCCAGGCCAACAGTGTTTCCCACACTAACAGAGTCTGACAACACACCTGACTTGTATTGTCAGAGGATTAGAAGAATTATTGTAAATTGAATGAATAAGCCTTCTAACTTAGCTGAGCTAAGTGATCAACTACATGAGTTGGTTTGTAAAGAAAGAGAGGAGCTTATTCATTTAGTAGACTCGGTACATGTGTAATATGAAACAAGAGTATAAAAGGTACTGAGCCTGAAAGCATGACCAAAGATGATATGTTCTTTGAAGAGTAGAGAGATATGAGTTGGTTGCATATCTCTAGTTGCTATGGCTTTTGGGAGGGTAGAGATGCACATAGTGAGCTTTCTTTTTCTTCATGATAATTCTTCTTAGTCTGATTTCTTCTTCTTGAGCAGATTGTCATTTTATTCTTTTTCTTGGGCTTTTGTATATGAACGTTTGGTGTCCATTCATACTTTCTCTTTTTCATTCACACTCTTCTTAGTGTGTTACTGGCCTTCTTCCTTTTCTTCAACAAGTTCTCTCTCTTCTTCTATTTTTCATTTTTTTGTGTTCTTTATATTTTTGCTCTTGCTTGAGTCTGTTCCTGCTCACTTGTTCTCTTTTCTTTTAAAGGGATTAGTTCTATTTATAGACGATTTTTCCAAAGATCCCAAGGAGAGGGTAACTGATATAAGTCTGTTAAGAGATGATATATTCAAAGAGAAGGATGTTGCACAACGGATAACAAGGTTTCTTTTGTCAGAGAGAGAGACGTTCTAAGCATGTAATTGTAGAAGACTTTGAGATATGTTCGAGCATAGACAAGGTAGAGATAACATAAGTTTCATAAAGGAGGAAGCTTTTATTCAGAAAATCTCTTAATTTATAAGGCACAGGTGAAAGACTTGACGCTGTTAGAATAGAGTATAGCCTGCCTTGTTTTGTCATTCTTCTTTTTGTGGATCTTTTCTTAAACGTGCTTACGAGGATGTTTTCTGACCATTGAGATTCTTTGAGCCAGACTTGTATAGGAACTTTCTTTAAAGAGGATTCTGGGTCCGGTGATTCATAAGATGTTGATGATAAGACAATTTTAAAGCGCAAGTTATTCAAATGCCTTTGCAAGGTTTGGGAGATTTAAGGCACATGTGAAAAATAAGATTTGATGTTCAGACTCTGAGGTATAAGATAAACTTTTCTGAGCTAGGTCTGGTAAAACATTCAGATACAAAGATCTTTTTCTTTAAAGGTGAATTTCTAGACTTCAAGACTTTTCTTATTTTGGATCAAAGGGTTTATGTTGAGACCAAACTTTAAAAATTCTTCCAAACTTTTGATACACATACTCCCCCTATCTTTTGTAACAGAAGCCTTATATTTTCCTGAAACACTTAAACTCACATATCAAATAATAACATGATATGACTCTATTTAAATTAAAATACGCAATGTTAGTTATCAACAAATCTTTAAAAGAATTCTGAGTCTTCTTGACTTTAACACCCCAATACTTCTTTTCTTCCCCCACCACCCATCATCATTCCCTCTTTATATCTATGCATCTAACCGCTACCACCACTACCACCCACCTTTTCCTTTATCCTCATATGCATCCTTATCTCTATATTTTTCTATCTTTAGGTAAAACATTACCATATAATTTCTATGACTTTAACAACCCAATTTAGGATGGTGCCAATTATTCAACTATAGTCTTTTTTTTATTGCAATGAAACCATCGGGGATACAAAAAGAGTGAAGGGAATTAGTAACCCGTCATTTTAATCCTTGAGTTTGTAGCCATCACGCAAACTAGTCCCTAACTTTTCAAATAGGCAAGTTCGTCTGTCATGCAAGTTGGTCCTACACATTGATCGAAATTAGGATTTTGTTATATGCTTCTATTACATCTTTTATGGCATACAAAGCTATAGGCATACTCATTTTCTTGGTGTTTAGGTTTTTGTCAACAATTAATTGAAATTTTATTCACTTGATACATTTCTGCTACAACATATAAGTTTCTTCCTAAATTTCATTACAACTAGCTGTTGAATTTTCTTTATTATATTCTTTAGTTTTAGTGTAAATCATTCATGTTTTTCATTGTGTTTTAGTTATGATTCATTTAGTAATCACACATTCTTTATAATTTCACATGCATTAATTCCTTGTTTCAAATTATTTTATCTCTGATTTTGCCTTATGCTAAAAGGGTTCTATTGGAAAAACAAAAGAAATAAGGTTTAGTGATAATGGATGTGATTATGGCTCATATAAAGGAGGTGTGCAGTTGAGATATTGGTGGCTCCACATGGTGGAAAGGAGTTTGTTAGAGATGGTGTGATAGTGTAGTGACATGATACGAACATTCACAATTGAGAGTGCAAGGGTAATACTTTGACTACTCTTGGCTTATTGTTAAAGGGGATCAATGGGTTTTTTTTTTGCATAAACTTTAGCGATGAGTTTGGTTGCTGTTTAGTGAAATGATATGAGGTTCACTAGTTCTTAGTGATGTGGATCAATCAGGTGGCGATGAGTGGTGAGGAAAAAAAGAAGGAAGCGTGTGGGGAAGAAGAAAGGAAATTGGTAATGGATGATGTAGAGAGAAAGATACGAGTGATTGTGGAGATGAGGAGTGGATGTAGAAGAAAAGTGGTGATTAGTGATGTTCCTCTAATTTTTCTTATGAAAATTTCCATAGGAAGTTTTACCACTCAAAATGATGTCATTCGTACCCTATGTGTCATAAGAGATGTCATTTAACGTGCCACATTAGCAAAAATTGATGTTGTTAAGTGTTTCATTTGTGCCAAGGGTATAACTTCTTAAAAGACACATAAGTGAGGGACTGACACATGTCTAAACGATCATTATAAACTGTAACATCCCTGTTTTTAGAAACAATTTTATCCTTGTAAATTTTAATTATGGAGGGTTTGTAAGCAAGAATAAGTCAATATATACCCTGTTGATGGTCTGAAGTACCTCAAAAATGTCATTTTTGCACGTAATAATAGAATTTATATGAAATATTAGTGAAATTATGCAAAAACTGAGTGAAAAGAGCTCTGTTCCGAGTGACAGAGAAGAATTCCGAGTGAAGGATTAGAAATTCCAAGTGAAAGAGAGAATTCCGAGTCAGTATCATGTTTTCCGAGTAAAACATGACTGAGAAGGCTACCACCGAGTGAAGTCCGGACCTGAGAAGCAATTCTGAGTGAAGAGTGTTCAAAAGAATCACTTCTGAATGAAAATCCGAGTGAAAACACCCTAGAAAGGCTCGGTTCCGAGTTGAATGTTCCTTTTCTGAAGGAAATTACTATGGTTGGAGCATTCCGAGTAAAAGAATGCATAAATGCTTCTATTTATGTTGATTTGATGCTTCCTTTCTGATTGAAGTATGTTGTGGAAACAATTGGGAAGGCTTCCGAATGGTTTTGCTTAGGAAACCGAGTGGAAAATGGTGGAGGAAGTCAATTCCGAGTGAGATACACTCCACTGGACCAAAACCGAGTGAGAGAAGTACGTGTGGGTATTGGTCCGAGAAGTAATGGCCTAAACCGAGTGAATTGAGTGAAGGAAGACTTGGATTTCCGAGTGAAGATTCTGAGAAAGAGAGGACTCGGTCTGAAGAGGTATTACCGAGTGAGAAACCGAGTGACTGAGTCGGTTTCAAAGGAATTCCGAGTGAAGAATTGAAGCTTCTCTCAAGCGAGCAAGCCACGCTCAAGCGAGCCTTGCAATTGTTGACTCGGAAGTGAGAATTCTAGTCGGAATAGCCCTTAACCGAGTGTAATTCCACTCGGAATTCAGTGACAGAAGTGTGTATTGACTTCAATTTTGTCTTTTAATGATATTTAAATCCAATCGTGCGCATTATGGATGGTGGACGACCAGAAATAGACACTGACTCAGCATATATCTTATTTAATCCCTAGTGACCCTTCCATTAGCAATCCACTCACAGCCTACTCAGAAAAATTGTCCCCCACTTGCTTTTCCACCCACTCACTCTCTCCCTATTTAAACGAGTTCAAGGTCCTCAGAACTCACACCACACACGCGACCCAAACACCCTTCATCACTCTCCTTCCCAGCAAGTTTCTTTCTCTCTTTTCCCTTCCATTTCACTCGGATTCGAAGCAGGACAGTGAAGGGAGCCTCTTTCTTCTCCTCCAGGACCTTCATTGAGGTAAGGGGGTATATTCTTGGGTGCCTTGTGGGAAAACCGAGTGGAGGACAGATTCAGTGTGTATGAATTAAATGCTTCAAATTGTATCTGTATATGCATGTATGTATATATATCTGTTACTGAGTGTATATAATCATTGATGAATTGTGAAATATTGGATTAAAAATATTAAGAATCATGGGTACCGTGTGATTTCCAGTGAAACAAATATGATAACAGGTTATGTTTTATGATAATCCGACCGGTTTTACACTTATTTTACTCGGTTTTGCTTATTTATACTCGGATAGTATCTTTCTAGTTGATTTCACTCGGAAAACATAGTAATTCACTCGGAAAACACTCTATTTCTCTCGGACAGCATCTCCCAAGTCTTATTTTACTCGGAAATCTCTTTCTTATAATATTTCACTCGGAACTTGACTTAATTTCACTCAGAAAATATAATTACTTTTTACTCAGAACTCTTTTTCAGTAAATTCACTCGGAAACACACTATTTTACTCGAACAGTAGCTTCCCAGTCTTATTGCACTCGGAAAACATC
This sequence comes from Clitoria ternatea, assembly GCA_037962975.1. Lineage (NCBI taxonomy): Eukaryota > Viridiplantae > Streptophyta > Magnoliopsida > Fabales > Fabaceae > Clitoria > Clitoria ternatea. The sequence continues at coordinate 268,482,212 of CM075672.1, forward strand.
ATATTTTACTCGGACAGTAGCTTCCCAACCTTATTTCACTCGGCAAATCAATTTATTTCACTCAGCAAATAGTTATTTTCACTAAAAGAACTCCTTTCAACTTGATGTAACTCGGTATATAAAGTCAACTCACCAGAAGACCTTTTCCAACCTGATTCCACTCGGAATCAGGATTATCTTACTCGGATTTGCTTTATTCACATGTGTCTTATTCAGACAGAACCCTTTTTAATTAATTTCACTCGGTAAACTCATGTTTCACTCGGAACTTATCTTATTTTTACTCAGGAACCTTTTTCATGCTGATTCCACTCGGAATCAGATTTTATTTCACTTGGAGACACATTTTCACTCAGATTCACAAACATTTTTACTCAGAAAATTCCTTTTAGACTAATTCCACTCGGAATCCTATTTTATTTCACTCAGAATTATATTAATTTCACCCAGAAAAACTGTTTCTTCATTATGTTTCACTCGGAAGGCATTTTAACTTCACTAAGGAAACTCTTTCAGATTGACTTCACTCGGATTTAGAATTGTTTTACTTAAGAGACCCTCTCAGCTTGATTTTATTTGAAATCATGCTTATTACACTCGAAACCTTAATTATTTCACTCGGTATTACATCTATTTTACTCAGAAAGCTTGGATATCCACATTTCCACTCGGATATAATTTATTTTAATCGGAAAAAACTCATTTCCACTCGGAATCAGACCTGTTTCAGTCGGAAAACAGTCTTCCAGTACAATTTCACTTGGATTTTTTTAACCAGAACGTTTGGAGAACTCTTCTCAGTATGATTCCACTCGGAATCATACATATTTCACTCGGATTTGCCCCTGTTTCACTCGGAAAACTCTATTTTTAATGGTTTTCGCTTGGATTTTCATTTAGAAACTACTTCTTAATACTTTTTAAATTAATAAGAAGTTATAATTATTATTATTATCCTTATTCTATTATTATCCTAATTATTATTAATCTTAATATAATTATTAGTAGTTTTCTTGTTATAAACCTTGTTAACATTTTAATTATGCGTAATTATATAAAGAATAAATTATTTTACTCCTTATGGGAAATACTATATATAATAGATATACTTACAATGTTTAAATAATTGATAGAATCCAAAGAACTTGGAAATGATATGATGAGACTGGAAATACATAAGATACCCAAGGGATCAATTGATAAGATAAATGCATTTCGCATCATGAAAATATTTTTGAAGAAGAAAAACCTCTAGAGCATACACTTGGTACAGTGAAGGACACTCACGTTCGATCTCAGTAGAAGAATCTTGGGAGTACAACTGGAACGGCAACCCAATGGCATCAGAGTCGCGCCCTGATAGCCGGGTGAGACGAATAATTCTGGTGTACTTTGACTAAATGACGGAGTGTGACCATGATCGTAGGGATCCAAGTCTCAAATATATATATAAATCAATGATGAGAACCAATGAGTTCATTTGTACCAGAGCTTGGGCGGACCCTGATCGCTCTAGAGAATTGGAATGGTGATATTCCAGAGAAGAAGAAATAATTTCTTGGGCCTACATGCATCATGAGACTTAAATAAAGATAAATCATAATAAATTTGACTCATGCATTTCATGACCATATGCTTGAGTGTTATGATTGTGAATATGCTAATTGTACGATTTATATGATAATAACATGCTTGATTGCTATGATTATGAATATGCTAATTGTATAATTTATGTGATAATAACATGCTTGATTGATATAATTGTGAATGTATGATCTATGTGACATTGTATGTTAACTGGATTATGTCCGCACCGGATTAACCAATCAGGGTCTTGGGTTATACTCACCCTTACTGTTGACCATTTTTCAGAGGAATTAGAAACTCAAGAACCCGAATGTGAAGATCAGCAATGTGCTGAACCCATTGAGAATAATCATTAAGAATAAAATATTTATGATTAATAATCAGACACCGGATGACTGTATAATATCTAAGGGTGCCTGCGTGCCCCATTCTGTTAAGAGTACAATTACTTACAGTTTGTGAATGACTATGTGATATATACATTATTGCTTCCACTGATCTGCCACGTACTTATTTAAAAAAAAAATATTCACTTTTTCTGAAAACTGTTAACACACTCAGTTAAATAGGATGAACCTACAAAAGGATTTGTCTTATCTAACCGAGGGTGTTATATAAACTAACAAAAAGATTTATGGGTTTACTTATTTACAAAAGGTTAATAATGAGTTATTTATGTAATACAATCAGATGTCAAATAATATTTATAAAATGTTTAGAATGGTAAAAATTGATACTTTGTTTCAGCAAGCTAAGTGGACCGAGGGTTTTGGATTGAAAATAGCTTTTTCAAGGTTAATCAACATAGCAATGAATAAAATACTGAGGTAGCAAGATGAGAAGTGGTGTTGGTGCTTTTAATAGATGAGAGATCTATTTTAATGAGAGAATGATCTTGCTAATAAATTATAATACATAATTCATGATGTATGTGTTGGCGTGTATGAGAGCATGCATTGTTCATGTGAGATTTTTCTCTAACTAACCATACTAACATGTTCACATTTAGTAATGACATGCCCGCAGTTTGTTATCTTGTATAAAAGTATCAATAAATCAAGAGATATTCATTTAGTAGTTTCTCTTCAATTCCAGGTTACCATATATTACTTTGTTCATTTTTTAATGTGAAACGCGGGTGTTACCATTAGAAAATTTTAGAATGAATATGGTGAAGTAAACATATACACAAGAAATTAACTACATGCGCACCAATTAGTTCAGGCTTTTTCCTTGACAATATGTAGATGACTAAAAAGATTTGGATGCTAAGTGAATTATACCATTAGAGCTACTTATGTAGAGCATCTCCTTGAAAAATCGGTTGCTTAAAGAAGCAATCAGTGCTTGCACACTTTTACGAGGGCAATTGAACTATTCATAAAATGACACAAACTGAGATTATCAAATCGCTTGCCTTATAATGAATGAACTTCAGTATCAACTGAAATTAGGGTAACACTGTTAAATCAAATAGTTACTTATATAAAATAAAAATAAAAATAAAAAAGGCTTTAATATACGTTTTAATCATCCTAAAATTTTTAGAATTGACTTAACCCTTATAAAGAGACATTTGGTTTTAATTCCTTAAATTTTTAGGTTGACTGACTTTATCATTTATCATTAACTTTCCTTTGTTAAGTGTTGATGTGCCATTATCATTTTTTTATTTTATATTTTGAAAAATTGAATACTTTCTGTAACATTTGTTGTTGTCATTAAAAACATAACAATTAGAGTTGTCAAAATGAATGGATGAGAGCTTAAAAAAAAGAGCCCAAATTAAAAGTAAACTTTTGTTTAGGCCGACTTAGAAAACCCTATACCTGGTCAGGTTTTCTCTGGGTTGGGCCAACTCGACCCGCATTATGTTTTTTTTATTTTTTTATTATCATAGGAATAAAAGTATTTTCTATATTTTTTTACTTGAATTAGATTTTATAGTTGATTTAAAACATGTAAAAAATTTAATATATTCTTAATAGTTATATTCTTTATAATTTTTTTTATAAAAAAATGATGCAAGCCTACTAAAAATCCACATAAGCTTAAAAATACTCGTCTAAACCCTAAATCCTAAAGCTTAAAAATACTCGTCTAAACAAGTAGCCCCACAAGTCTAAAAAATTAATCCCGAATTCAAAACAAACCTCTTTTATCGGACCTGAAAAAATCTAAACTCGATACGAAGTGGGCAGCCAAATATCTATTTTGACAAGCAACAAATCCCCTTTATGTCTCTCCTCCACCACGACTCCTTCCCCTTCATTTAATATAAGCCCAAAAACAAAGCACAAAGTCAGTCATTTCCTCTCAAACCTATACCACCAACAAAAAGAGAGATCAATCATAAAAAAATAAAAAACAAAACCAGTTAGAGAAACCCACAGATCTCGGTAGATAAACCCAAAAATCAATTCATTTTCACGGAATTTTCTATGTTGCTTGACAAACAATTGATTCCTTTTCTCCTGCTCACAAATGGTCCCTTTGTTCCAATAATACAAACACGTAACCTGCAACAAGACAAAAACACAATTTGTCTCGATCAAGCAACAGACCCGACTCCCTGTCGCCACGAGTTTCCGTCTTCCTCGTCACCACGTCCGCACGCCGCAGATCAGACATACGACCACTGCGTCTCCGCCGTCACATCAGCATTGTGTGAGCTCCTCCGATGACCACATAGCTGTTCCGACGAAACCACCTACGGTTCCTATACTGGTTTGGATTTCCGGTTCGAAGTTGTTATTTTTGTTTGGCCGCGAGTAATCTTCTTGAGAGTTATGGTTTTAGGTATTTGATATAAATAGAAAGGCGGCAGCAAGAAGGTGGTCGTCGATGGGCGGCAAAGGAGGCGTCAGTGGGTTGGAGAATGGTGGTGGGGGTTGTTGGTTTCGAGATCCATTTCGAAAAATCGAACCTTGTTGCTTCAAGGAAGATAGTGTGATGGGTGTGGTGGAGGCTCGGTAATGTCACGGAGTAAGTTTGGTGGTGGTTTAGGGTGGCTCCGATTTAGGGGTTTAGGGTGATGGGGAAGAAGAAGAAGGTGACATGTAATTACGATATTTTTCTCTTAGATTATTATTTTTTAATGGAAAATGGGGTTAAAACACATTTGTCACTTTTAACACTTAGCATGAAAATTTAACAGGAGACGTTGAATACAGTGAACTTATAATTTTTAAGAGGTTAAAATTAAACATTTTTTTTATAAGAGCTAAACTAAAAATTTTAAGAGGGTTAAAAATATATTTTACCTATAAAAAATGACACATAATTAATAGGATCCACATAAATAGTCATTGAGTTTTTTAGTTAAAGTTGCTCATTTATTTTTATTATTAAGAATTGAATATGTGTCAAGAGATTTACACTAATTCACATGCTGAACTTAGACACACTAAACTACTAAACTACTAAACTATTGAAGTTGCTCTAATTGTACTAGATTTTACATGAAGTGTACTTCATGATCGGATTCAAGGGCTACACTTTTTGATAGTGATCTCCGTACGAATATGAATCGCATGAATTCAATTTATGTACTATTAGAATACATTCAAGGTTAGGATATATTATTTTATGTGAGATGTATTATAATAAAAAATATTAACAATTGAATATTTTTGTAGGATTAATACTATGTTACATATTTTTATTTAATTAAACGGAATATGAAAAAGAAAAACATTTACGAATAAAAATATATTTTTTCATTTTATTCTCATTTTAATTTTAATTTTTTATATTTTTAAATAAACAACAAATATAAAAACTCAATAAAATAAAAATAAAATATTAATATGTAAATAATTTAAAACATATACATTATAAAAGAAAAAATAGATAATTTTTATTATGATAACAACAGTGTATCAAACAAATATAATCCGATCGTGAATAAAGAGATCAATTTACTCATGTTACATATATCTTTACTTTATTAAATATTAAAATGAAATATAAAATAGGAGGGGTTCGTTGGATTTTCTGCGATACAAACAAGAAGTTATTTTTTTAGAACTTTTTTTGTTTTATCTGTTTATTTTAATGTTTAAAATGAATTCACTTTCGACATTTTTAATTCCAAATTTTTTTATGTAATATTTCTTTTTTTAGACAATTTTCTTTTTTTTTTTATTGTTTTTATTGCGATTGGATATACACACCAACTACAATTGAAAAAGTTGTAAAATTGACTTATGAAAAAGAATTAAAAAAAATTAAGAGGGGAGGTTACATGTTTAAATCCATTCAGCTTATGTTTTTATCACATTTATTTCTTGGCAGGGTGTGAAGTTGATATTGTGTTAGTATTGTATTATCGTGTAAAAATACAATTTGAACAGTTTTGTAGACTTTACGCTTCAGAAACACTCGATCATAATCCTTAAATTATTTTATTATGAATTCAGTGATACAATATTGATATAATTGACTACAAAAGGTGGATTTTTCTTTTCTTTTCAAACTATGGACGATTAAGGGTAGAATAACATTAATTTATGTTATAAACTTTCTTATACTTTTTAATATCTTAAAAATATAAAATATATGCTTTCTTCATATTAATAAGTATTAGGAGAATTTGTGAGCTGGAATTATAAAAAAGAATTATAATATTTTAATATAAATTGCATAGTTTTTAATTTCATGTTAGATTATTCCAGGTTTATTTTTATTAGTTACTTTTAAGGTTGAGTGTTCAACAAAGAAATTTTTTGATTCAATCAATGCTAATTTGACCGGGTTGAGTTGAATTAAACTTGTGTACTTTTTAAATTTGTTTTAATCCAATTCAATCAAAATTGAAAATTCATAACCTATTATAGTTTTTTTTATAAAAATTAAGATATAAAAAACTTCAAACATTTTAAAATTTATATCAAACATTTAAGATGTGATCAATTTAATTATAACAAGACATCAAATTTCTATGATTATAAAATAAAAATATAAGTAAAGCAGCATAAACTTACTGCCATAATTACAAAATCATATAAAGATTAAAATCACGATCACTCAACATAATCATAAATAAAACATAAACCTTACGTAAATTTACATAATGGAAATCATATTTTGACACATGCTTTAAAGCCTTTAACATAAAGAAATACAAAACATAAAATAATAATGAAAATAAAAAATAAAAAATAAATAATAAGGTGTTAATTGTATTGGATTGATTGGTGAACGATTGCTTAATAAGTTTAACTCTTAAGCCACACATACGAAGAGTCAAACATAAAAATTACAAAAAATTAAAAAATCCAAAAGTCAAGTATTGCTTCGCGATTCCAAGTGGGCATTTTATTCGGCAGATTAGTTAAATTAGCGGCTCTTCCCCATAATAAAACTTATTTAAGTATAAATTCATGAAAAATATTTATATAATTTTGTCTCGGTGAAAAATTTACACGTACTTTTTAGAATTTTTTTAACATATATAACATTGTACAGGATAACAAATTAAAGAAAAAATTTATATTAGTAATTATATTAAATTTATCTAAAAATAACAAGAAATTATGTATTAATATTAATTTTAAATATTTCTTACTTTTAAATAAAATTTCACAGGTTAGATAAAATCGTTTTTATATAAAACTAAGTAAGTGTAAATTTATGTTGAATGGAAAAAAAAGTATTAGGTGGATGCAAATTTTTGCTAAATAAAATACAAAAACAAAAAATCGAAGAGAGGATTTTTTTCAAGCAGGTTTTTACTTCAATTTTATTTTTATGAAAGTGTTAGTTTTAACATAGTTTTATAAAGTTCTGTAAATTATTTCATTACTTTTTCAGTCAACTACTAATTCTCTTGCCTTTTCTCCTAATTAAATGCATTCATTAATTTAGATTAATATTCTTGAATTTTTTATTATCGTACATGCTATAGAGCTGTATTTAATTATATATATATATATATAATATAGTTTTAATTTTATTTATTATTTCTGTAAATATTGTTTGATAAGTTTTACAGATAAGCCATTGTCATTTCGAGCAATTAAACGATACTGGAAAAAGTATGCCTTCATGTGTATGATTTTTCATGTAAAAAAATGATTTACTGTTTATATATATAATGAAAAATGATTCAACTTTGACTCATGGCATTGAAGTTTTCATTATACTATTATTTAGGAAAATCAACTATTTTCATATCATTAGAATGAAATACCTGTCTCATAAAAAAAAACAATTCACCAAAAAAAAAAAGAAAAGAAACAGAAAAAGAAACATCCGTTTCGAATTCCACATCTCAAATCGCTTTTTTCTTTTGCGCGTTTGATGAACGTTGGTTTTAGGATATAATCTTCTTAAGTTAAAAGCTTAATTATATACTTCTGTTCTTTATAGGTTTTCCTGGGTGCGTCCCTTAATATTTAATTAAGCAAATTAAGTCCCTCAACATTTTAAGTTGTACAATTTTAATTCTTATTTTAAATTTATTCTAATAAAGCCCTTAAATTAAAGGTTTTTTAATCCATATATCTGCCGATTTATAAAAGAATTAAGAAATAAAATAATTTTTTAAGTTTATAAATAACAAATTTAGTGAAAACTTAATAAAATTTGAAGAACATTTTAAGATATGAGATTAGGTTTTAAAGAACTAAAATTTTGATTTTCATTGTGAAAATGATTTTTAAGTTGATAAGTTTTAATTATAACAATTTAATAAATTTAAATTATATAAATTTTATTTATGAAATAAGAATACGATGATTTTAATTACACAGTTTAAAGAGGGGACCAAAATTACGCAACCTAAAAAATTAAGAGACTACATAGATCGCGACCTATGAAACATGATAATTCTCTACTCATTTAACTTACACATACAAAAATGAGATAAACAACATATCTTATCAATTAATACCCGTTTTAGTATCTATTTGATAAGTAATTGAAAAACAGAATTATGAACAAAAAACTTAAAAGTTAATATTAATACTTCACATCGTTCAAAATAATTAAAATTTTATTTAATTTTGTGATATTTTTTGGTTACTCAAAGTTTAACCAACCCTAATTTTTAATCAAACATATTCTCACTTATGACTTCCAACAGTTTTTTCATAATTATGCTTATTTCTAAATATTTGTATTTATTGATAAATATTTAAATTTAATTGTAACACAAGGTTACTGTAATTTGTTTACATCATCAACTAATTTAAAAAATACCCTAAATTAAACAATTTACATCATTAACTAATTTAAATTTGATGACCGGATAACAAGTTTTTAAATCACTTGTTGTTTGCCCAATAATAAATTTAATATTTCACTACTGAAATAATTTTATTAGAATACATACTTTTTTAAAATAATACTCATAAAATACCACTTTAACAGCATATTTTAAAAACTATTTAATATTTGATTTATGCCTCTTAACAAAGTTCTATGTTTTTACTCTAAGTTTGATTTGATTTAATTTGGTTTTTAAAGGCTATTTAATTTGATTTGATTTAAAAATTATTTAATTTGGTCTTTTAAATTTTAAAAGTGTCTCAGTTTGACTTTTCTATGTATTAAATTTTATAATTTTATGTAATAGTATTTTGTGAAATAATTGAAATAAAAAAAATATAATTTTTTTATAAAAAACTTAAATTTGGATAGATAAATCATGAGGTTTCAAGATATGTTTCCAAACTAAATAAAGTTTTTTTCCTTCTTAATGTGTACCTAGAATTTAATATGTGAGCATGAGAAGTAAAAATAATAAAAAAGGCATAAATGGGATAAGAAAGTAAAAAGATTGGTGGCAGTATATGAAGTGAAAATGGTTGTAGATGATGATAACAAAAACCCGCTGTTTGAATAGCCCATTGGAATTCTTAGCATATGGCCCCTGGTTTTTAGTTTCACTTCCCACAAACCACTTTCTCTCTCTCTCTCTCTCTCACTTTTCCTTTGCATTCATTCATTCCTCTGCCTCTTTTATATCAACATTAACATACATACAATAAACCACACAACACGACACAAATACCATTTCATCTCATTCTTATCCCCACTCTCCTTTTTACACCCATTTTATTTTACCTCTTTGTAAAACCCCTCTTAGAAACTCACCCCATTTTATTATTATTATTATTATTATTATTATTATTATTATTATTATTATTACAGTTTCCCTTGTTTTCCTCTGTTCTGCTTCCCGTGGGGGTACTTATTTCCTTGAATTTTTTCGAACTTTTCTTCAATACCCGTTTCTCATAATTCCATTTTGTCCTTGAACAAATTATTAGTTCTCTCGTAGGAGCCAGTTGTATACCAAAGGTTTCCTTTTTATTCGTTTGTGAGTGTGTTCTGTTCTGCATTGAAGGAAGTGGTGTTGATTTTCCGAGGGTTGTTTTGACGGTTAAGAGTGGGTTACATAAATGGGGATTCAGAGGAACTTGTCTGATAGGAAAGGGAGAGAATTGTGTGAATTGCGTGAAGAGATGAACACCAACAACAAATCTAGGAAGAACCGAAGACATCGTCAGAGGAAGATGTTACCGGGTCCCAGATTGTTTCACACTTGCCATCAAGTTTTTGCTTCAACTGGCTCTGGTGTTGTTCCTTCCCCTCAACACATTGAAATGCTTCGCTCTGTTTTAGGTACGCGCGGTGTTCCATTTCTAATTGAATTACGCACGTGGGAATTGTTCATTTTAGTTTTTTTTATTAAAATTTCTTTCTGATGTGTTGTGTGTTATTCTCCGGCGGTTAATTTTTCAACTGGGTATCCTTCCGATTTGATAATCTGAATTTTAACTCTTTTTTCAGAGCTCCGGTGAGCTACATGTGAATTTGATTGAATTTAGGATGGTTGATTATTTTGTTTCAGGACCATGAGAAGCACCTGATTTGTTTTTATTTTTCCATTTCAATTATTGAGTGGAGAATGCTAATGAGTTCCTTAATCCTTAAAGCATCTATTTTAATAAAAATAAAATCTAAAGTTTCTCATTCCTTTTTAAAATAATTAAAAGCATTTAATGTGTTGTATTAAATATTAATTAACTTCACATTTAGATGCACGTTAGTAAACCCAAGACCCTTTACGATTTTCTTAGAAATAAATTTTACTTTAATCTAATCTAATCTAACCTTTTCCTTTACAGTCCATTACCTCTGCATATGTTGATTAGATTGATCTTGGGTGGAGGGGTGAGCAAATTGCTCTTTTGTCTTGTATACATGCGTGTATTGTACGTGAGCAAAAATTCCTGTATATACGACCACTTTCTTGAACATCCATTCAACAAAAAATATTATTTGGTATATATACTTTATTTTTATTTACGAACTAACCTTTATACTTAAAAATCTTGTGTTTTCGTTCATGTATATAACAAAATTTACGATGGTCCCATGAGGGATATTTCCGCCCACTGTATCATGTTAAGTCTACTCCACTTTCTAATAATGAAGGAGACCATAAATATATCATTATCAACTTAATCATAGTCAATCGAGCAGTACTAAACTACTAATTAAGTGAAACACCTGTGATTCTCTCTCCTCGTCCGCTGTCTAGTTGCCATTGGACAGCTTAATTTGGATGTATTATGCCCCTAACTTAGGTCTTTTTGGATATTGGGTCATACTCTCTTAGGTTTTCATTTCATAAGACAAAAAACTCTATTTTACCTTATTAAGAATGCTCATTAAAAATAATTATCTTTACTAAAACTGTTAAATATTTGATGTTTTCTTAAAACACTTTTAGTTTAATTTAATAGATAAATAAGTAGTTGTTTTGGGAATATTTTTATTTGGTATACACGCCTTTAATAACCTTTAAAAAAAATATAGTTTTACTTGTATTTGAAACTAATAACAATAATAATAATCCTAAAAATTTTGTTTTGTTTACATTTGACATTACGTTATCTCATCTCAGTTTCTTAATTTCTTGCATATAGATTAAAAAATCATTGATTAATATATATTGATTGAATCATTCTTATTTAATTTAGTTATCTCCAAATTCTTTAAGCTAGTTGATATAATTTTGAATTAATTGATTATACAACTAATGATTGAGGTTAAGTTTTTGAAAACAATTGAATAAGCTTTAAAGAACAATGAAAAAAGAGTCTAGAAAAACTCAAATTTTGGAATGTAGTAATAACTAGTTCGTATAGAGTACGTTCTTCTCTCCTATGTATTGGAGTGGAGGGTACCTTAGGATAGAGGAAACACATGAATTTGGTGGATTTCACACGTATGTGCATCTCATAAAACTTATGTTTCTCTTTCTAATCCTCATGGATCATCTAGTAAAGAGAGAGGATCCAGCCTAGTTTGTGTGTAAAAGTTTGAAGTCCCTATTATAAGCCACTGGCCAGGAAATAATCAATCACTCTTGATATTAGCAAGTTGAAAGCTTCTGGTAAGTGAAATTTAACCGTGGAGTATGTAAAAAAGGAAAGAATTAAATTTGGTCTGTGGCTTAAGACCAAGGACAAAAAAAGCACGACTTTTAGTGTGAGTTTAGATCATGGTTGTGGAAAATGATTCTATATCATGTATGATGTCACATTAAGTATTGATTATTCAATGTTTAAATTGTGGAACTGTTGTTTTCCATCCCCCCTTGCTTTTGAGTAATAAGAATTGACAAAGAAAAAGTTAGTTACCTGGACCACTTTGCTACCTGTACGATAGTGGCAAGAATTAATTTACCAACATTTATTTCCACAATTCATTTCATTTCCTTGATTTTATGTGCCATGATAAGCTTATAATTATGGCTTCTCTTTGCGCAGGTGGAATAACACCAGAGGACGTTGGCTTGGAACCTGAAATGCCATACTTCAGTACAAAATTTCCTCAAAGAACCCCAAAAATTACATACATACACATTTATGAGTGTGAAAAATTCTCGGTAATTAAGCTATGACTTAAACTGCCTTCAAGTGGTGCTGTTTTGCAAATGGTTTATAGGGGTTTTACTTTTCGCTTAGGAAGTAGTATAAAGAACCACTTTTATGTCTTGAGACATGTAATATTGGTCAACATCTCTATATGCCATGAGTTTGGGTACCTTCTGTACTCAGCTTAATTTTAATGTTTGTTTTTGCAAATAAAAGTAGTAGTGCTTCTTATTTCATTTTTTAACATATTCCAGATGGGAATATTTTGCTTGCCACCTTCTGGTGTTATTCCTCTTCATAATCACCCGGGAATGACGGTTTTCAGTAAGCTTCTCTTTGGAACCATGCACATCAAATCTTATGATTGGGTTGTTGACTTGCCTCCCGAGATTCCTACTGTTGTCAAATCATCAGAAAGTGAGTATTTTTGTTGTTTTATATCTCTTTAATGTTGTAGTATTCACCATCTTGTACGTGTTTTCGAATGACGGATGTGTTCATATGAAGAATGAAATATTTTGTCATGCTCGGAGGTTTCCTTGTTTTCTGTTTCATGTCGGTAAGCGTTTTTTGTTTCATGTTAGTAATCGAGTTGAAAGTTTGTCGTTTTATATCTCTTCAATGTGGTGCTATTCACCATGTATTGTGTGTGTTTTATGAGACCTTTATACTACCTTCATCTCTTTATATAGGACTACTTTACTTAATTTACAGGTATTAGAAAAGTTGGTTAAGTTAATTAAAAACATTTAATCTGTCTAAAATTTGTAGAAAATTTTCCAAATTACCCTTACGATTAATTCGGCCAGTCATTTTACTCTCTCTAGACTCCAAAAAAAAGTTATTCATTAATAAGGGTATTTTAGTAAAAAACAATTAATAACAGAAATTTAAGAGGGTCTTACAAAAAGAGACAATTTTTTTTTCCTAAAAATGGTCATATATTAAGGGACAATATGAAGGATGAAATATTTTGTCATGCTCGTAGGTTTCTCGTTTCCCCTTTTTCTATTTCATGTCGGTAACCTTTTTTTGTTTCATGTTGGTAACCTAGTTGAAAGACACAGGTTAAAATAATAGAGTGCGCACAATAGAAAAAGTAGCCGTTTGCCTGTTTCCTTTTCTTGATGATAATCTTTGTGAATAAGTCAAAGAACAAATAACTCTAATGAAGTAACACCACATTCTAATCCAAAATTGTAGAGCTAAAGCTTTATGGGTCCTTACCATTTTAATGTTGTTCAACAATTAACATACTTATTTTATCCAATGTGGACCTCTTCACTCATGACTCATCCTTGTCATTGCAACAATGTCCTCCTAGAGTGTGCATCCTTGGTATATGATATGCCCCTTTCAAGCAGAAACCTTTCAGCCATCCACGAGTATTCGTGAATGAGAAATGCTAACAACACACTCTTCAACATACTTCATGTGATTGGTTAGCTTTTTAAAAAGTCAAACCATGTGCCTTGTAAATTGCTCCCTAAATTTGACTTTACTGACCAATCACATGGAGTGTGTTGAAGAGTGTCTTTAAAAGAGTGTAGTGTGTTGAAGAGTGTCTTTAAAGAGTGTGTTACTAGCAATAACATTGCTCTTCATGGAAACTCACCATGCATCAATTGAGTTAAATCATCAGAAAGTGAGTATTTTTGTTGCTTTATATCTCTTCAATGTTGTAGTATTCACCATATCTGTGTGCGATTTGAATGATGAGACCTTTATATATGATAATATGAAGAATGAAATATTTTGTCATGCTCGGAGGTTTTCCCATTTTCTGTTTCATGTCGGTAACCGTTTTTTGTTTCACGTTGGTAACCGCGTTGAAAGTTTGTTGTTTTATATCTCTTCAATGTTGTAGTATTCACTATGTCTTGTGTGTGTTTTTGAATGATGACACTTGTATATGTGATAATATGAAGGATGAAACGTTTTGTCCTGCTCAAAGGTTTACCTGTTTTCTGTTTCGTGTCGGTGGTAACTGTTTTTTGTTTCATGTTGCTAATCGAGTTGAAAGTGTATTTTATGTTCGTAACCTAGTTAGTTGAAGAGTAACATCACATTCTTATCCAAAATCGTAAAGCTAAAGCTTTGTGGGTCCTTGCCACTTTCGATCCACAAGTATTTCATGCATCGACATGAGGAAAGTAAATATGGAATATAATCCCTTTGTTAAAGAAGTATGAACAAATCAATGATTTTTGAGTGTATTCAATTGAGTGAATCATCTTATGAGAATTCTCAAATACTAGACAATAGACGTCATTCAGTACTTAAAAATCCATCTGGCCACTTAGAAGATACTAATAGAAGTCTGGTTTCATTTTATAGTCATTAAACTGTAATGATATTCTCCTATCTTGTCTTAGAGAATATGGATCTAAGTTGTTTTATCTAAGTTGCTTTAATATATGTAATTAAATTAAATTTTAACAATAATTTTCATATTCCAACTATGGCAGCCCAGACCCCAGATATGCGGTTGGCTAGAGTAAAGGTTGATGCTGATTTCAGAGCTCCTTGTGACCCCTCCATCCTTTATCCTGCTGATGGAGGCAACATGCATTGCTTCACAGCAGTGACAGCTTGTGCAGTTCTTGATGTGCTTGGCCCTCCATACTCTGATCCTGATGGAAGGCACTGCACATACTACCATAATTTCCCTTTCTCCAACCTTTCAGGTACCTTCCTTAATATCTTTAGCAAATAATAAGCAATACCCATGGTACTTGTTAGCACTAGCAGCACTTTAATCTTTTCTAGGTATCCTTATGGTAATTGTTAGTAGTACTTGGATGTTTTCTCATCACAACTGAACATGAAGGTATCTTTGTAATACTTGTAAGCAATACTTTAATCATTTCTCACAACTCAACATAAAGATAGAGTTGTTAGAGGGTGGTCTACCAGATCTGGACCTTCTAATTGGTGCTTGAATTATTTTAATATTGTTCAATACATATAAAATTTTAGATCATCACATCTAAGGACCGATAATGTAGGATCTCTCTGTGTTTGGGATGACCTTATGTACATTGCCTGTAAAGATAACCTTTGCACAAAGTTATAGCACAATACATTACAACCTTTGAGTTAAGTCTAATTTTTGGAGGAAATAGTTTAATTTTGGGCCACCAACAAGCTAGCATTTATGGCCTTTGGACAAGTAAGTGTTAAGAATTAGGATATGTTAATGTAAATCTTAAGAAATTTTTATAATTAAAATAATTAATCAATAAAAACTAGTGGATCAACTCATAGATCACCCTAAAGCAACATTTTTAAATCGTATGTGCACAAGGTGGTTTCCCAAACTATATAATATATCACCCTTTAATAGCATTTATGTACTATTTTGGCTTATTTCTCTTACCTAAAACGATTTGAGACTTTTGGAAATTTCAGTTGATGGAGTATCCATGCCAGAAGGGGAAAGAACTGCTTATGAATGGCTTCAAGAAAAGGAAAAACCTGAGGATTTACAAGTAGTTGTAAAGATGTACAACGGCCCAAGGATTGTGGAGAACTAATGCTGTCTCACCACATCTTTCTGTTCCTGTGGTCAAATGTTCTTGTGGTCAAATGTTCCTGTAGACCATTTGTCTATCAATCTATCCCATGTGATGCCACCCTTTGACCTCTAGTGAAACTTGGTCATCTTTAATGTAGCTGTTCTTTTAGTATTTTTTGTTTTTGGGTAAGGTTATTTTAGTTTTTTTAGTTTCTTCTTTATGGAACATTGGCCACTTGGTGCTATTTTTAGCCTACAGTTTTTATTTGTGTACATACCAAAAGCAGGAAACGACAATAGCGATGCTTGCAATGGAAAATGTGTTAAAAATTTAAGGTGCATAGCAAATGAGCTTTGTCTTCTAAAATTGATGCTCCTGTTTGTAGCGGACTAGTCATTCCATTTGATTTACCTAATTTGAAGCCAATTGGTGATCTTATCCGTTTATTTTAAAATTAAAATATAGTGTGATTTTATTTTAAAGTATCTTATTGAAAAAATAATATTTTACCTAGTTTTTAAATCAACTATTTAACAAAAAAGAAAAATAATGATTCGTTGATTTGAGATAAAAATAGATTGATTTTTAAATTGAGAGATATGGTAGAGTTATAATATATTTTAATTTTAAAAAGAACGGATGAGATTATTTATTGAATATAATGACTTAATGGTCATAAAGATGTGTGACCATTGAAGTGGTCACAAAAAATATAATTGAATTTAGTTGAAATTGATTTAGTTTGTATACCATTGTACTTTTTTCAAAAAAAAAAATTGTCTAACTTAATTAATTATAATCAAGTATGTGTTTGGTAATTAAATTGAAAATAAAATTTTATTTGAAACATAAAATAATTGATTTTGTATATCATTCAGGATACCATTTAATTTCTTTACAGTAAATTTTACCTTTGACAAAAAAAAACATGTAAATTATTTGGGTAGTTCTTCAAGTACAATAGATTTCTGTCAAAGATTGAATGTTTTGGCAACTCATCAGCAACCTTATTACATGATCTAGAAATAAGCTTCAAGTCTTTTTCTTTACATTCATTTACAATATCAACAAAGTAAGTAAGATAAGTCAACAGTCATTTCTTGTCCGTCAGTTGAAGGCAACTTCTACAGCTGAGAAACCCAAGTGTATAGCAGTGTCAATAGCCCAGTTATGTGTATGTATGGTTTTTTGGTGACAGAAATCAAAGACAAGGTTGCTCAAACATAACTTTTATATCTTCATTAGTCCTTAAGGATGCATCAAAATTAACTTTTCCACACCGGTTGCTCACTGTTCGTGCAGTATGGCTGTTCATGCTTACGGTGAATCTAAATAGAT
Organism: Clitoria ternatea; assembly: GCA_037962975.1. NCBI lineage: Eukaryota > Viridiplantae > Streptophyta > Magnoliopsida > Fabales > Fabaceae > Clitoria > Clitoria ternatea. Next base: position 268,499,550 of record CM075672.1, read on the forward strand.
GACTCGTGACGAGACTTATACGATTTCAATCCACTTGCGCTCAAACACTTACTTATGTTTCAAGTTTGAGGGAATGCAGAATTCAGCTTCGTTGAATATCAATCATTTAAGAGGACTTTACGGTCCACAGTCTGTCTTGAGTTTGAATAGGGTGTATATATATAAAAAAAGACAAAACAAATGATTATGTTTCTTCACAGTTTCCTATGTTTCTTCGCATGTTGTGCACACTGAAACACGTTACCAACAAGAGGGCCAAATTACATCCTTGCAAGTTGCAGCATGGCATGCATTGAAGTGACCACAGCGTTCCAACTATAGTAGAGAAAGATATTATACTCGTAAATTCGTAATGATATGTTGTAGAGAAACTATATATATACGACGTACGTGAAAGAAATAGTTATATAATTAATAGGTATATGACTTTGTGAGTTGGACTTATGGTATTATGGGTCAAACATGAAGCGTTAAGTAAAGGAACCGAGGGATAAAAAGAACAAAGAGTATGTTTAAAAAGGGTGAAGAATATTGATGAAATTCTCTTTTGTCTCCCGGTTTCTCTTGTTCTATCGTTTGTATTTTCTTCGTTGTGATAGGTTATTTTCTATTAATTTCTTTGTAATCACCATTGTAGTGAGTTGATATAATTATGTGATTCTGATAGGCCCAAACGAGATAGGAAGGTTCCACAATGGATGAAGGACTACAACACTTAATGAAATTTCTGATGTTTAATTGTTTAGTTTCTCACAATGTTTCAGGCCCATTTAGTTGTTCTTTAATTTCTGTTCTGAAAATGATGAGGCATAAGAATATTGAAGAATTTCCCTCAAATCAGCATTCTCTCTCTATAACTGTTTTGCTTCGATCCTTGGTTAGGGAGTATTTCTTTTCTCTACCAAATTGGTGTTTTCATTTGCCTCCATGCCTCCCAAACCTTCATTGGAAGAGACCTTAAACTTCATTAATGACAAAATCCAGTCCCTACAAACTTCTCATGATGCTCAGCATGACAGGTTCGTAGCCTCCATAGATGCCCGCTTTGAAACCGTTTCTGGGGTGCTAGCCACCGTCCTCACTAGGTTAGCCGCCTTGTCTACCCTTCCCCAACCTCACACACAGACCCCTCACTTTCATATTGGCCCAGATGGCACCGTCATCCCTAACTCCCAACACAATACAGAACAAACATTTTCCTCTCCTATACGTTTCCAAAATACCCAAATACCCATTCCTCAGCCTCTGTTTAACCAAACCGTACATCAAGAACCCCTTCACCAATCCATTCCCCAACCTAATCACCCTTCTCCCATTTGCCCACCTAAACTGCAACTCCTTCCCTTTGATGGGTCTGACCCATTAGATTGGCTTTTCCAAGCTGACCAGTTTTTCACCCTCCACCAGGTAACCCCCCCTCAACACTTGGAGCTTATTGCATTTTATATGAAGGGCGATGCCCTAAGCTGGTTCAAGTGGATGTATAACAATCACCAGCTTTCAACTTGGGAAGCTTTTGTCCATGCTCCGGAGGTCCAATTTGGACCCTCTTCCTATGAAAACCACCAATCTGCTCTCTTCAAGCTCAAACAAACAACTACTATATCCGCCTACCAGCAGATATTTGAACGCCTTTGCAACCAAATAGTTGTCCTAACCCCTGAAATTATTCTCAACTGTTTTATTTCTGGGTTAAAACCTGACATACAGAGAGAGCTCAGCATCCTGAAGCCCTATTCCATATCTCATGCCATTAGCCTAGCTAAACTAGTTGAGTGTAAATTCTTCGACAACCCCTCCCAGCATACCCATTTCCGTCCCAAGCCCCAAACCCTTTTTACTTCCACCCCTGTCCTAACAAAAACCACACAACCTCCCAATACATCTTCCCAGTCCACAGGACTCTTACCCACCCCCAAAAACCAACTTCCTATAAGGCGTTTAACCCAGGCCCAAATGCGAGAAAGACGTGCTCAGGGATTATGCTACAACTGTGACTCTAAATACACCTTTGGCCATAAATGTCAGCCGAAGCTTTTCCTATTATTACTTGATGATGATTGTCCACATGACTCTGAAGCAGGACCTTCCCATACCGTTGTTACAGAACCAGCAGACCTCTCTAGTGTCCATTTCCAATTATCCCACTTGGCCCTAACTGGTTCTGGTTCTCCTAAAACCCTACGGTTTAAGGGTAGTATCAATGGCCATTTTGTTACCATCTTGGTGGATACGGGTAGCTCCCACAATGTCCTGCAACCCCGATTGGCCCACTTCTTTTCCCTTCCCATAACCCCCATACCCCAGTTCCCAGTAATGGTGGGTAATGGTTCCCATATCCATTGCAATGGCCTTTCCCTAAATACACCATTGACCATTCAAGGCCACACCTTCGATATTCCATTTTACCTATTACCTATAAAATGGGCGGACTATGTTCTTAGAATTGAATGGCTTAGTTCCCTGGGCCCTATTACATCAGATTTCTCCATTCCTTGCATGACATTCTCTGTCAATTCAACCCCAATCACCCTTACTGGTGACTCTTCTCTACCTCAACCTGTTACTTTTCACCATATACTGCGCCTATCCCATACACACTTCATTGCCCATATGTTCACCTTAACCCCTATTGAACCAGATTCCTTTGACCATTTACCTAACACTCCTACCCTTCCTGATACCTTACCAACATCCATTCATGGCCTTTTAACTCAATTCTCAAATGTTTTCTCTAAACCCAAGGGCCTCCCTCCTTTCCGTGACCATATCCATCATATTCCTTTACTTCCCAATACCCCCCCAGTTACTGTGAAGCCCTATAGATATTCCCACTCCCGAAAAGAGGCCATGACCATTATCATTTCTGAGTTACTTAGGGACGGCCTAATTAAGCCTAGCACTAGCCCCTTTTCATCACCAGTTTTACTGGTACGAAAAAAGACAGTTCCTGGAGGCTCTGTGTGGACTATCGGGCTCTTAATGCTATTATCATCAGAGATAAGTTTCCTATCCCTACCATAGATGAACTCTTTGATGAATTAGGTGGTGCTTCAATTTTTACTAAAATTGATTTATGCTCCGGTTTTAATCAAATTAGAATTGCCCCTAAGGATACATATAAAACAGCTTTTCGAACATTTGATGGGCATTACGAGTTTTTAGTTATGCCATTTGGCCTCACTAATGCACCTTCCTCTTTTCAGGCTGCTATGACTCACTTACTTCGTCCTTATTTAAGGCAGTTTGTGTTAGTGTTCTTTGATTATATTTTAATATTTAGCCCTAACCTTACTGATCATGTTACCCATTTAAGGCTAATTTTGTAGCTACTTTCACAAAACTCCTATTTTACCAAATTTTCAAAATGTGTCTTTGCTACCCCGACAGTGGAATATTTGGGACACCTTATTAGTGCTAATGGAGTTCAACCAGACCCAACAAAGATTCAGGCTATGGTTGACTGGCCTGAGCCACGCACTCTCACGGCACTCCGAGGATTTTTAGGCCTCACCGGGTTCTACAGGCGTTTTGTCCGCCACTACGCCACTCTCGCCGCTCCTCTCACCGAGCTTCTTAAATCAAATAATTTTACATGGTCATCTGAGGCTTCTCAGGCTTTTACAAAGTTAAAGCAACATATGTGTAATCTTCCTACTTTAAGGCTACCAGATTTCTCCATTCCATTTAACGTGGAAACTGATGCTTCAGCCATCACTCTTGGTGCGGTCCTCTGCAACAGGGAATTCCTTTGGCCTTTTTAGCAAGAAATTATCCCCAAGACAGCAACATCTCTCAGCCTACTCTAGAGAAATGCTTGCCATAACAGAAGCTGTAAAAAAATGGCAACAATACTTAATTGGTAACACCTTCAAAATAATCACAGACCAAAAAAGCCTGAAGGACTTACTGATACAGACCATGCATACACCAGAACAACAACGTTGGGCTTTAAAGTTGCAGGGATTTACCTATTCAATTGTTTACAGGCCAGGAAGGGAAAACCATGTTGCAGATGCCTTGTCCCGCATCCTTGCAACCCCCCAGATACTGATCAGTACTCCATCATTTATCATTCCATCTCTTCACCTGTTCAAACGCTACTCTCTGAAATACAGCAACATTTCCAGTCCCCAGAAGGAATCAAATTAGTCTCACAGTTGCTGTCTTCCTCCCTAAAATATCAAATAAAATAAGGTCTTCTTTTTTATGAAGATCAAATATTTGTACCTGATATTTCAGATTGGAGGGCACGGTTATTGTCCGAATATCATGCCTCTCCCCTCTCGGGCCACTCAGGGGTCAAGCCAACAACTGCCCGACTTGCAGCTTCTTTCCACTGGCCATCTCTGTGAAAAGATGTAAAACAACTAGTAAGAAGGTGTTTTCCATGTCAACATAATAAATACTTACCATCCAAGAAGTATGGTTTATTACAACCATTACTAGTACCAGAAAAAGTTTGGGAAGACATAAGTATGGACTTCATTACCGGACTACCTTCATCCCACAGTCATACTGTTATATGGGTTATTGTGGACCGCCTCACCAAATATGCCTATTTTGTCGCCTTACCAACTTCATTCTCTGTCGAAAACCTTGCTGAAAGGTTCATGACCGACATCCACCACCTCCACAGAATGCCTCGAACCATTGTTTCAGACCGTGACAGAATCTTCATCAACAAGTTTTGGACTACTTTATTCAAGCTACAGGGAACCCAACTTCATTTTAGTTCCGTATACCATCTGGAAACTGACGGACAAACAGAGGTTTTGAACAGGGGACTAGAAGCATACCTGCGTTGTTTTTCTAGTGACTACCCGAGGTCATGGTTTTGATTCTGACATCTCTCCGAGTATTGGTACAACACCACCATACACTCTTCGATCGGAATGTCACCCTTCCAAGCTCTATATGATCGTCGCCCCCCGCGATTCTTGAATTTATTCCAGGAAGTACGATGCTGACCACCGCGGCCTCTTCCCTACAACAACGCCAACAAATATTAGTAAGGCTCAAAAAGAACCTTATTCAAGCAAGACAGCGTATGGTTTTTCAGGCGAACAAGCATCAGAAAGATTTTACCTTTACTCCGGAGATTGGGTTTTTCTCCGCTTGAGACCATATAGCCAACATTCTGTCTCGCGGCGTCCCTTCCAGAAACTTGCTAAGAGTTTCTATGGTCCCTTCCAGGTGAAAAGACGCGTGGGTGCTATGGCCTACGAACTGGATCTCCCTCCTTCTTCTCGGATCCACAACGTGTTCCATATCTTCCTTCTCCGCCCTTGCCATGGAGACCCTCACCAACATTTCTCTCTGTTACCCTCATTATCCCTACCAGAAGATGAAGCCCCCCACCCATGGAGAATTTTTCTCAGGAAACCACCCCTTCAGAGACCCTTAATTCACCCAGAGAAAACACCAAAACACACTCTCGGTTTCCCAATGATTCAAACCACACCACATCACTTCCTAACACTTCCCAAGAAGTAGTTCCCACTTCCCAACATAGCCCACGTGAATCTGAAACCGTGTGGACCCCAGTGACAGCTAAGCCCTTTCAAGTGACAGAAGACTCTTCTGATCCACACCTTGAGGACAAGGTGAACTCTGATGGGCCAGGTATTGATAGGCCCAAACGAGATAGGAAGGTTCCACAATGGATGAAGGACTACAACACTTAATGAAATTTCTGATGTTTAATTAATTAGTTTCTCACAATGTTTCAGGCCCATTCAGGCCCATTTAGTTGTCTTTAATTTCTGTTCTGAAAATGATGAGGCATAAGAATATTGAAGAATTTCCCTCAAATCTGCATTCTCTCTCTATAACTGTTTTGTTTCGATCCTTGGTTAGGGAATATTTCTTTTCTCTACTAGATTCAATAAGGATATTTTTACTTGTTAATTCAATTGATCCATTTTCAAGTTAAATTACCACCGTGACATATGTTTAACAATTAGTTTTAGATATTTTCTTTGTTCTTTTTTTATCTTAGGGGAGAGAATAATGCCCAATTTTAAGACAATGAGTATCTCCAGGTTTTAAAAAAACTTAGAAAAGTATTTGCATTTACTTGACCAAGTGAGAGCTTAAACATGCGACCTGCCAATGCAAAATTTTGTCATGCTTCACTTGACCAACTCCCATATTGTTCTGACTAAATTTTAATATTCATATAGATATTTTTAAATTTTGAATGGTAAGGGAAATCGGGAAAAAGAAAGTTATAATGGAGTTTAAAAATAATTTCTTATACCATACAACATTGTATAGGAATTCAAATTTTCACTTTCTTTTGTGAATAATTTTTTTAAAAATATGTATAACTTATTTAAAAATAAAATATGGCAAAAAAATTATTTTATAGTCTCTTAACAAACATGATAATAAATATTCTCAACTTAATATTTATAAAAATAAATTAAGATAAATTTTTTGGTTAAAGAGATACTCTTGAATTTACCTTATTAATAATTCATTATTCTTATAAAGGTATCACAACCTAGAGGGAAAGGGAGAACATATTTTAATGAATAAAAGTTTTGAACACAAACATGAAAGAGTAGAAATGGATTCCTTAATTGATGAATGGGTACATAAAGGGATATATATGAAGCACAAAAGAGCAGAGGCTGTGAACCATAATTATAACAAACTCAACTAAAGCTAACTGATACTTAACAAAATTTAACTATCTTCTAACAGACTTAGTTAGCTTTGTATCTTTTTACATCCCCTTTCAAACTCAAGGGTGGTAGAGTTAACACCTTGAGTTTGCATCTACACTCCTAAAACAAATGTTGAGAGTCTGCTTTAGTGAGAGTATCAATTGTTTAGCAACAGTAGGAACGTGCAAAACTTGAAGTTCCTTAGCCACTACTTTATCCCTCACAAAATAGAGATCCAATTCAACATGTTTGGCCTTGAATGAAGCACATGATTAGAAGCAAGATTATATCTCTAAGATTATCAGAATATATAATGGGAGGAGATAGAATTTGGAACTTGAGTTCACTAAGCAGAACACGAATCCATGTTAACTCCATGGTTACAACTGTAAGGCTCTTAAACTCTGCTTCAGTACTGGATCTAGAAACCACATTTTGCTTTTTTAAGGACCAAGCTATTAGATTAAAGCCTAAGTAAACATAAACAAGAAGTAAACTTTCCATCATTTGGATCTAACCCCCAATCTGCATTAATAGAAGGCTGTGAGGTGTAGATTAGGAGTACGTCTTGGTAAGAGCCAATCCATATGTGATGATGCCTTTCAAGTACCTCAAGATTACTGATGTCTAATGAAAGGTCTTTGGAGTGTGCATGAATTGACATACCTTGTTAACAAGAAAAGAAATATTTGGCCTTGTAGAACGCCTACGACTAACCTGTACAGTTGAGGATCTTTAAACTCATCAGGATCTTATTTTGTTAATTTTTGACTTGTCACCATGGGAGTAGGCATGAACTTTGCATTAAACATGCTTTGAGAAATAGATCAAAGATGTACTTGGATTAGGAGAGATGAAGTACTTCTGCACTTGTCTTTTTAACTTGATTCCCAAGAAAATAGCTAAGATCACCAAGGTCCTTCAAAGGAAGTTTTGAATGTTGATCAGATATAAAAGAACTTAAGGTCCTTTGGCAGTTACAGGTCAATATGATATCATTAACATAGACTAAGGCAATTAGTACTACTCTTGAAGCTATTCTAAAAAATAGTGAAGTGTCACTACTAGTGCTTGAAAATCTTTAACAGACCAAGAAACTGTATAATTTTTGAAACCAAGCTATAAGAGCTTATTTCAAACAATATAATACCTTATTGAGTTTATAGACCAGACCATTTATGAATGTAAACGGGGCGGGGCGGTCACGGATATTATACTGCACGTACTCGTACCCGCAATGGAAACCCGCACCTGTACCCGCCCGTTACCTGTACGGGTACCCACATAACAGGTTTTTTTATAGGTTTTAAAAATCTGTGGGTACCCACGGATACCCACGGGTACCTGTCAAAAAATAATAAACTATTATAACAACCTTAAATTATAATAAAAACAACACAAATGTATAAATTAAACTAAATTTGATACAGCAACTATAAAATCCTTAATATAAGATAATAAAAATAATATAATCTTAATGTTAAAATAAACTAAAATGTTCAACACATCAATCCATATTATAGTATTTTCACATATACGGGTACCTGTGGGTACGGGTACCCTTATACCCTACCCGCTCGTTTATTTACGGGTTTTTCAAATACCCGTTACCCGTTACCCACGGATACCCATTTTTGTGGGGTTTTTTTTACTCGTTACGAGTATTTACCCGTGGGTACCTGTGGGTGCGGGCCTCTTTTGCCATCCCTAAGACCATTATTGCCTTGAACATACCCCTAAGGTTGTGACATGTATATTGTTTGTTCAAGATCACCATTTAGGAAAACATTGTTAATGTCAAGTTACCTTATGTGCCAATTCTGATGTAGAGTAAGAGTAAGAATTGTTCTGATGGTTGTTAGTTTGACCACTAAACTAAAAGTCTTAGAAAAATCAAATGCTTCTTGCTAGTTGAACCCTTTGGCCATCAGTCGGGCCTTATACTTATTTATAGAGCCATCAAGATTTCTTTTGAGTTTTAAAATCTATTTACATCCTACAATATTGGCATATGTAGGAGAAGTTACCAAAGTCTAGGTGTTTGTGTGCATTAAAGCTTAATACTCTTTATCCATAGCCTTTTTTCAATAAGAGGAAGTCAAAGCCACTTTCACTGGTGTAGGTCCAATCTCTTCTGACTGGTGAGGTCTACATTGAGAATTTTGGGTTTAGATATACCATTCTTGCTTTTGGTGATCATTTGATGAATATTTATGACTTGAAGGGGAATAGGATTAACATGTTCAAGTAGATAAGGTAAAGGTTCAGTGGTATTAGGCTCAATATGAGTAGGTCAGTGTGACCAAGTTTAGGTACTTGAGATGTTGTGGAAGGTTTGAACTGTGAGGAGTGCATAGTGTTGTTTTTGATGTCTATGTTAAGAGTAATGTGGTCAGAATCAGTTAAGATGCTAAACTTGTTTGATGTGGAAGGTATCATAGGCACAACTGTAGTGTTATCTTTCTACTTGGAATCAATATGACATATAAATTTTTCTGTAGAAAAAGGAAACTTTGCTTCTTCAAACTTAACACGCCTAGTTAAGTAAGTCTGATTATTAGGAGACAAACACAAATAGCCTTTGTGCTTATCGTTGTATCTAGTGAAGACACATTCTTCAGACCTGAAATCAAACTCATGTTTGTTGTAGAGTCTGAGGCATGGATAACATGCACACCCAATATACTTTCATTTCAGTGTATAACAGTGACTTTCCTGTAAGAACCTTTAAGGGACTTCTGCCTTGGAGTATTGATATGGGAAGTCTGTTTATAATATGCACTATTGTTGTGAATGATTCTCCTTAAAACTTGATTGGCATATGTGCATAAGCCAAAAGGGCTAATCCCATCTCAACAATATGCCTATGCTTTCTTTCAGCTAGGCAATTTTGTTTATGTACATAAGGACAATTGAATTTATGTTGAATACCATTAGTTTCTAAGACATTGACAAGAGACATATACTCTTTTCCATTATCACTCTACAGTATCAAAATTTTACAATTAAACTGATTCTTAACTAATGCTTTAAAATGCAAAAAACAATTGACAGTTTGTGATTTGTTTGCAATTAGATAAATCCAAGAATGCCTAGAGTAAGAATCAGTAGAATGGACATAATATTTACTTCCATTTATGGATGGAACAGGAGAAGGACCCTAAACATCTAAAAATACTAATTGGAAAGGGTTAGTATACTATTTGTCAGACATAAAAAATGGGAGATTATGTGATTTTCCCATTTGGCTTGATTTGCAAACACCATTCATTTACCGAGCATTAGGAGTGACATTGCATTCTTTCATAACTTGTTATATAGTTCTAGAGTTCTAGAGTTCGCATGTCCTAATCTAGAGTACCAAAGAGTATACTAAAATAGAATCATTCTTTTGAACATGATTACAATCAAATCGGTGATCCTTACAACTAGTCACTAAAGAAGAAAAAAGGGAATTACAAAGACCAATGTTATCAAATGCGTATAGCCCATCTTTAAGCTTTCCTTCAAGAACAATTTGATTGCTGCCTTAACATTTAACAAAATAAGTAACAACATGGAACTCAAAATAGACTCTATTTTCCTTGGCAAACTGAGAGAGACTCAAAATTTTTTTATTTATCTAAGGCACATGAAGCAAATTTTTAAGAAAAAGAGGTCTCTGATTTACTGATGATAAGAAAAAATAAACTGCCAATATGTTTAATGCTAGTAGGGTTACCATTTTCCATTCTAATAATTTTGTAACCATTGTATGCATTCATCTTGAACAGGTTACCTGCTTTTACGGTGGCACGTACAATTGCACCTGAGTTTGGAAACCAGGTTGTATCATAAAACCCTTTTGTATAAGGAATCAAATTGTTATTTTGATTAATCTTGTTATGTTCTCCTACCTCAATAACCATGACCCTTGGTATAAAGCTTCCATTGTTGTTAGATTGTAGATTCTGCTCACTAGTGTTGGGATTATTCCTAAATTGTTGGTTGTCCTTGAACTGCTGATCATACTTGTGATAGTAGTTTATAGCAATATTCCCAAACCTATTACACACTTAGCATTGAGGTATGTCATTAGAGAAATTCCTCTACTAATTCTTCCCCTACCTCTAAAACCTTAAATATTTTCTCTAAAGAAGTTTTTTCCACCTCTGTAGAAACTAGGACTAAAGTTCTGATGTTGATGATGCACAAGATTGATTTGAACATTGATTGGTATTATCTTAACCTTCTTATACCTTTCAATTCTTTCCTTAATAATAACAAGAAGACTATCTATCTCAATTATGCTATATGGATCTGTTCTTGAAATATTTGATGTAAGGCCTTCTAAAATTACCTGAATATGTTTAGATCAATCAATCGAATAGCCAATAGCTACTAATGTATCTTTCATTTTCTTGATGGCAAGAAGGTACTCATTCATGTTTGTCCCACTTTTCTTGATGTTCTTTAACTGAAGTCTTACATGGCTTACTTTGGTTGTGGAAGTCATGGCAAAATATGAAACAAGATTCTTCCAAATTTGATTGGAAAACTCATGACCTACCATATGAGTATGTAGATTTGGAGACATTAAAGCAAGGAGCCATGTCAAGATCAAGTGATCTTATTGTTCACTCGTAGAACTCTAGATTTACTTTCTTATACAATTCATCTTCAATGGTCATAAACTTTCTTGGTCTTCCACCTTCATATTCTTTAGAAATAAACTTTGATGGCCTATGACCCTTGATTGTCCCAAAATGCTTGTTGCTTCTAAATCAAAAAATTGTCATCCAGTTTGATTGAGATTGGTACTGCAAGTGGCTGCACCAATTGATGCAGTGGATGGCTATGAAGCCATATGTCCTCTTTGGACCTTAGCTTCGATACCATAAAAGTATCACAACCAAGAGGGAACAAAGAATAGATCCTAATGAATAAAAGTTTTAAACACAAAAATGTAAGAGTAGAAATGGATTCCTTAATTGATGAACACGTACATAAAGGGATATATATATAAAGCATAGAAGAGCAAAGGCTATGAAATAAAATTATAACAAACTCAACTAAAGCTAAATGATACTTAACAAAATATTACTAACTTTTAATAGACTTCTTTAGCTTTGTATTTCTCTACACTTAATTTATTAAAAGTTTTTGAATTAATGAGTTTTTTAGATTTATATTTTTTGTCCATCTTAAATATTATTTTTTTACGAGTTTTATATGTTGTTGGTATTTAGGCCTATTCACTTTTAGGTTGCCGAAGCCATGGATCGATGAAGGGGAAGGCTTTACTGATACCATGTAAGGAAAACTAAAAGTTGAGAGAGAATAAAGAAAGTAAACCTGATGTTAGATGATTGGATTTTCAACATCTTAAAAGGTTACACATAAGAGGAAAATTATATCTATTTAAAGTAAAAGAAACAAACTAACCAACCTATTGGAAACAAACTAAACAAAATTAGTTTCTAACTAACTCTTTAAATTAACTAACTCCTTTTCATAATTGGATGCATGAGTAGATATATGTTTAGGTAAACCAATAAAACTTGACATGTTGATAGATATACAAAATTGAGATCTTTGAGCATTTTGTTGTTATGTGTTTTGAAACTTATTGATTGTGTACAAAACATGCTTTATGTGGAACACTTAATGCTCTGATACCATAAAAATGTGCAACACTTATTGCTTTAATACCAATAAAAATTGTGAGCATCTAATGCTCAGTTAATTAGAAATGTTGGGGAAATGTTTCCAAATTTTTGCATCCGACCTAGGATGACTTCACATGACACTACAGGCCTCTAATGGTATAGTTTAGGCCTAGAGAGGCCAATACCCTACCATTACAGAGCCAAAATAAGGAGTTTCAGATGTCCTGATAGTTTAATTGATTACCCGCAAGTGCTTGTGCAAGTGTTTAGATGACTCTCTCTGGTAATCGATTACTAAGCCTCAAATTGTAGAATTTAGCATAATTTTAGCCACCGGGCTAATTTTTGAACCCCCTAACTTTCCCGTTTGACCTCCGAATGTTATGAAACTTTTCGTAAGCTAAAACACATCATTTATGATTTGTGGCCACTAGCCACACCTCAAAATTCCTAAAAATGAGTGAGTTATGCACAAAAATGTATTTAGGCCGTTTAGGCTATTTTTGAGCTATCTAACCATATAAATTACTTCTAATTGGGACTAGACCAATTCTTAAACCTTTCACTTCTTATATGGAACTTGTCAAGCCTAATCAGAGATTCTAAACCCTCACAAGTCCCAATCTGGCCTATCTAGTTCCTTATTATGCATAACTCACCCTAACATATATAGCATGTCATTATTCAAGTTCCACACCATATGGATATTTCTATATTATCCTATCATCTCATATATAATATGACAATCACAATACCTACCCATCATGTAAATTCAACAATACATCATCATATACTCAAATCCTAGGCATGATCAATTCACTAACATGAACACTTGTATATACATATAGGCATAGGTATCAAAAACAAGTCCTAAACCTCTAGTGAGGTTATCAGATACCTAGTCCACTATACAAAATATATACACCAATCCAAAGAGTGTCGGCCAAGGTACAAGACATCAAAACTATACAAGTATATACATCATTCACATATGTACTAGTTCTTCTATATGATCCTCACTACCCACTTGGTGACCATTCACCATTCTTTGCCTCAATCCAAGTTCACTGAAATAACAATTGTTAAGGGTGGGCATATATTAAATGACAAATATTGAACTGGATTTAACCTCAACACATGTCATTACCTATCCAGTTCTAATAACAATCGTTTTAGTCATTATTCATCATAATTCATTAACAAACCATCAATTTTCCATTTAACATAACCAAGATATATCCATATATCATCACAATTCACTACATTACATTCAAGATCCTTATCTATAGCTGCCCCACAACTTTTCATCCTCAATCTGTATGCCAAATACATATGCATGCGGATCTGACTCTACTGATGGGATTTATATTATAGTATATAAATTTTCTCAACTTATATTATTAATTATTTTTACCAAGTACCAAATCGCTCGTCCATATTGCAACAAGGTGTTGCCGGCCGACCTTGAGTCCAACTCGAAGACGGCTGTGAAATCTGAAGAAACCACTACAGGGTCTATGTTTATCTAAAGGTCGCCCTCCCATTTGGGCCGGTATCATAGGTCCCCTACAGTCCCATATGCGTAATGAAAATGTCATGCTAAACAAACATCATTCATCAATGAACCATTTAATTACCATCACTAGGGATCACCACTTGGTTACCATCACTGAGGATCCACATTTTATTCCATTTCAAGCATAGCATGCAAAATTGATTACAATCAATTCACATCATGATGATCAGCCGGATGATGACGGCACTTGACCCTACCTTTTCCTTCACTTCCTAGCCGCCCCTATCACCATTGCAAGATCCCCCTTACTGTGATCATGCTACCTATATTTTACATTTATTTTTATTGTATGATTGTATAGAATTTTAGATAAATTTTGTTTACACTTTATCTTATGTTTAGTACTTTTCAGTATTTATTTATGTCATTAACTTTTTCATATTAATTCACTAATTTAATATTATTAATGTATTACTAAAAATTCAATGAACGAAAATCGTAAATTACAATAAAAATAGGAATTATAATTTAATATAAAAATATTTAATGTTTAACCATATAATTAAAAAATAATTTATTAATAAAAATATAATCATCCTCTAAAAAAGACCCACCTAGACATTAGCGACGAAAAACACACGGTCGTTAATTTGCAATCAGGTAGTGACAAAAAACGTATGGTCGCTAATAGGTTGTAAGGTAGCGATGTGATTGATAATATGTAGTCACATAGTGACGGTCAACGTGGTCGCTAATTTGTAGCAACTTAGCGACGATGAGCATGGCCGCTAGTTTGTGACAGCACGCGTGGTCGCTAGTTTTTAGCTACGTAGCGACGGTGTATGTGGTCGTTATATATTTAGCTAGTAGCGACATTGTACGCCTATTGCTAACCTGTCATCACCAAAGACGGGCTGACCGACCTATGGGACCAGCTCAATGATGGTGTTACGCTGTCGAAAAGGTTGCAACGGGATGCCGTCGTCATCGTTTTTTAATCAGTGACAAGGTTTTTAGCGATAACTGTTATCCTGTCAAAAATACCATCGCTAAAACATTTGGTGACAAAGTTTAGGTGCTTTAGTGATGGGTTTTGTTCGTCGTTGATCAATATTTTTTTAGTAGTGTCATCAATTTAAGCTACGTCAAGCTTGTTACACCATCACAAATACACTCATCATTAATTAACATGATCATCATTCATTGCAATTCAATGCAATACATTGTACACCTCAACGAATTAATCATCCATATGATATGAACGAAATTCATCCAATCATTAATTACATCAATAACCAAACAAAAAGAGGATATGTTACTAACACAATCATATATTAATATCATCATCAATTTTTATCAACACATCAATTAAATCATTATATATATAGTTATCCTCTATCCGTTTATATAACTCATGCATTTAAAATATAATGCTCCCTGTACTAGAATCCAAGATCCTAAATGTTAGTCCTTATTGTTCGATCAACTTTCTAACTTAAACCTACACTAAAATAATTATTGAAATTTGCCTATTAGTTGACTGATCATTAAACCCTTAGTATTTCATTAATTTCTAACTACCTGGGAACCTGAAACATGACTAACATTAGCAATGCAATGAAACAACAAAGATTTATAGGTTTTTGACTTATCGAATGTCACCGTCGGGTTTCAAAACTTAATTCCACCAAGCCTCGACGTAACCCACAACTTCGATATGACTCTAAATCAATCTTTAGTTATGAGAGCGAAGGAGTTAAGGCTTGAATTCACGGAATAAAATCAAATTGAACCATGGGTCCTCGAGTTTACCTTTCCAACAAATAAATAAATGGAGCCCTAGCCTTCCCAACGCTACCCACACTTATGATTAGTTGCAAAACTCACTACTAGTATGAAATTTAGAGGAATCAAGCTTTCATTTAAGGAAGGTGGGGGTCAAAATCGAACATGGCTCATGGAATCTTACCTTTGAAATCAAAGAAATTAGAGGCTCCCTTATCTTGTTATGGCTACCCGTGGGAATAAGGAGGGAGAGAAGCTTGAGTTCTAACATTTGCCTTAATGAGAACTTGAAAGTAAATGATGGCAATAGGGGTGTTGTGCTGCGGTGGAGAAGAAGTGAAGGAGAAAAGAAAGTTGGCAATGTCTTATGCATGCATAAAAGAAGAAAAGAAATTTGAGAGAAGGAAGTCAAATTGGAAAAGTATAACTAAAGCACTAAGGGCAATTTTGTCCTTTGACCCGTTCGGTTAATTTCTGAAACCAATCAAGTAACTTTAAGTTACCCGAAACTTATCTAGATAAATTTCAGAAATTAGCGTACCCGCCATCGATTAATTTGACATTCCTAATTTAATTATTTGATTAATAAAAATTAACCAATAAATTTAAAATCGGGATGTTACACTTTAAAAGAAGAGGTAAAATCCATTTTGGTGATCTCCATAGAAACATTTTTTTACATAAATGAAAATTTTTAATTACAAATACAATAAAATTAATAATTATTGCAAAGTAAAACAAGCACATTATATCATGCAATTGAAAAAGGCAATATTTAAAAATGATGTCATTGTTTCGGGGGTGTTTAAAATAATTTTTGAAGTTAAAAATTATAGTTCTTGGAGTAAATCGATAAAGTCGTTTGATCTTTTTTATGATCGGAAAAATCAAGTATGTAGTTAGTTTGGCTCCTAAAAGTTAATTATATGTATTGTCATGCCATAAAAAAAACATTACATGTATTATCATATTATTTCTTATAAATTTGACAATTTCTAACGCAATTAAATTGACCTGTATTTTCTTATCTAATTTTTTTTTTGAATTTTTTTTTAAGATCGAATTTTACAATGAATTAAAATTTCAACTTTTGAACTTAAAATATAACTATATCAAAATCAATATATTCTATTAAAATTTAAGTGTATAATAATAGTTTTTTACTCAAATATAATTTCTAAAATTATGACGTATTACCTCATTAAATTTATAAATTATGAATATAAGATTTAAAATGAGCAAATCGATCTTTTAAATTGAAGTGCATTAATATATAATGGTTATCTAAATAAGAATTAATACGTTTTATTAAAATTAAGTAATAAATTTATCTATAGAAATAAAGTGAAATTAATATAATGTAAAATTCTACAGTTCATCTAATTTATTTATTTATCTACAAAATTATATCAGAAATATATTTTTTTAACTTGATGGTTATAAATTTATGAATATAGGTCAATACAAAATATTAGTTGAACTGGTCAGGACCCGGGTCAAGAATCCGGTGTGGGACCAGCCACGAAAGTCAACTAAAATAGTGTTTTTACACTGGTACCGTAAGTATCTGGTATTATAATCCAATATCACAGTGGGTGATACCGGTCTTGCTGTCCTGGAGATCCTTCTCACCAAGCTTTCGTGTTGACGATGGGCGAAAGGTGGTGTCACTTGTAAAGATTCTCCAACGCTCAAATCAATAACCAGAATAAGAACTCAAAATGCAAAGAGCTTAAGCGATGAAACAATATATAGCAAGAATGAATAACGTAACCTTTTCTGAGTGTGAGAATATACTATTTATAGGTGAGCATGAAGAATGAATCGTCAGGTGCAGGTGGGGCCAGGGGACAAATAGTATACTGCGCAGTTTACGATTTTGGCACACGACGCAGGAGGAGCCGCGTCCCTCACGAATATCCCCTGGCATACTTTTTGTCGGGTGACGTGGATGCTTTCCGGTGTGCAAGGTGGCTACTTGATCATACCAGTATAGGAGAGCTCCTGATACGGGGTTTACAGCCCGGAGGTATACTTGCAGATTCGGTAGCATAGTGAGAATGGGTAAAATTACACCCTTGTCTTGGTACCGGTATCGAGACCTGATCATTAGTTTAATAAACTTACAATATTGTGGATTTACAAAAAAATGATGTTCTATTGTTAATATGAATAAAAATAAAATTTAAATATACTACCATCTTAGTGTATAGAAAATAAAAATAAAATAAAATAAAATAATATTTAAATAATTTTCTTGAAACTTAGAATAGTTTAACTCACTTTTTGGTTTATATTTGTATTTTTATTGAAGTTTAAAAAATATTATTTAATATGCTTTTAGAAATTGAAAAAAGTAAGTGAGAAATGTTTACAAATAAAATAAAATAAAAATTTTATAAGTATAAAATATCAACCATTAGATAAAGCAAATGAATAGTTAACATATATATATATAATAAATTTAAACAGTGAATTAAAAAAAATTAAAATAGAAATTAGTTGAGATTGCCATGTTGCAATGTTTCTTGAAAGAATTAAGTGCCAAGATGTGTACTTAATTTAAAATGACATGATTATCTAATTTTATGAATTAGTTTTTAGGATTCAGTTGAGTTTGATATCCAAATATTAAAATGACAAATGTGTTATGTTCAATTCTATAATATGATTGTAAATCTCATTTTGAAAGGAATTTGCGTTTTGGCTTTGATAACAAAAATAAACATGCATTTGGCTATGTTATGCTTTGCTATTGTATGGAAATTTAAGGGTTAAAAATGATATAATATTTAGGGATGAGACTCTTTGTTTAGAGAAAATGTTCAAGTTTGTTCAATATAGGAACTAGATTTAGTTAAAATGTAAGATAAAATGTTTTCCCCAAAAGTTTTATTGATTGGTATATGGAGTGTCTTTTATGCCTAATATATTTGTAACTTTTTAGTTTTATATATGGGTTATAGGATATCCTTTATACTTTTTAAGTGTCGCAGATAAAAAAAAATCAAATTAGGACTTGGTACCAAGGGGCAAAGCTTGTGGAAAGATTAGTATTGTCATTAGTTATTATCACTAATATTATTATTAGGAACATATTGTTAAAAATACATTATAAGGACTCATGTTTTTCTAATTTTTTAAAAATAAAGTTAGAATTCTATTGCATGAAGATTCAATAGTACTACGATTTAAATAACTCTAACTTGAAACATCTAGAAAACTCCTTACAAATATCTAAGATATATCTTGATAAACAAAATGGATATTAAAATTAATTTTAAAAAAAGGTACAAACTTCATCTTACCCTACAATTGAGAACACTTGCACCGTTGGTTGTAAAGTTGAATATCTATAAAATAGAAAAAACTTTAAGCTAATTAAAGACCATTCTTCACATCAAAACTTCTTTAAGAGAGATACAATTAAAAGAAAATGAAAGACGTGATATTTAAAATATTTAAAATGGTTAGGATAAAATATTTAAAATATTCACATCAAAACATATTTACACTAAATTCAATCAATTTTCTTCGATTATAAACAAGCAAAAAAATTTAAAATGGTTAGAATAAGTTTTTTTTAGTATTGATGGTTAATTTTTCTATTATTTGAGTGTTAAACATTAGACTTTGAATATTTATAACATGCTAACAATTAATATAAAGGTGATTACTCTTATGGATGTTTATAATGCAAATGATTTAACCATGTGAACAAATGAGTGAACACATATATGTATGTGTATGTATTATGTGAGAGTGTGTGTTTAATGGTGAGAATGTCATAAAGAGAGAGTAAAAAAAGGTCTAGTAAAATTCATTAAGAGACTAGGCAAGGAATCAATATTGGAATACAACAAGGAAGAACGCAGATTCACTCCCACGAACATACATTAAGGCATCATATGACACAACATCATTTGCATAGGAGATTCCTCACTATTGCACATAAATAAAAAATTAAATTAGATTGTTATGGGAAATAAAATTAAATTATTTGAAAGACTTCTTAACTTGTTTAGATAAAGCTTGGTACATAATTGTTCAACATATTAATTTAGGTGTTATGTATACTGTATTATCAAATTCTAATGTAATTCGTGAGGGTATAGTACATTTTGAACTTCATTGATGTTTCAATAAAATTATTTCTTTTGAGTCTACAAAACAAAAATTTTAAAATTGTTTAAAAAAGTGTCAGTTAAAGAATACTTTTTCTTTTTAAAAAAGTTACTAAATAGAAAGGAATTAACTTAGAGCTGGCAAAATGGGCTAGTCCAACCTGCCATAAAAAACATAGTGCGTGAGCCTAAAAATAAATTCAAAGTTAATATTTGAAAAAATTGATAATAAAAAACCCGAAAAGGCAGGATGAGTACAGCGGCCCAAGTCCTTTTTTTAGAGAAAATTAGTACTATTTATTAGTTAATCTCACAATATGAGAAGTATTATTTTTTACGAACAGGTTTTTGTAAGAAATCTTGATGATTTTATAGCATGTATGTTAGTATTATTAGTAACTTAGTAGCTAATATTTCATTTTCATTCATTTTAATTTTTAATTGTAACACAAAAACAAACATATTTTTATAAGAAAATTTATTGATTTTATAGTATTGTTTGTGTAGCAACAATTAATTAATTTTAATAGCACATAATTTTTTACAAATGTAGTTTTAGACAAATTCTACTAAGTTGGATCAGTTTTTTGTTATTCAATTTTTTAATATTTTTTTAAAAAAATGGGTCGTCAGATCTAGCCCGTAACCCGTTGCAGGTCGGACTGGGGCCTCTAATTTCAAGGCTTGAATCTATGCAGACATTTTCTTAACACGAACCTAAGTAGCCCATAACTTTATAAAGCTTGGCTCGTTTATGGCCACCCGCTTGAATTGCTAGCTATAAACTAACCTATATCAACAAGATATCTTAGTGCAAGATTTAATGTAAAATTTTCAATTTCTAAATTCTAAATTAAATGTACACATAGAAAGATTAGTAACGTTAAAACACATGCTTTTTTCATAATCACTTTCAAGTTGAGACCATGCTCCATCCCAACACTATGTGAAGTTTACATTGCAATAAATTATTACATAATTTTTTTTTATAAAGAAAGGGTCTTTACAATAGCCCATTCTTAACATCATGCAATAGCCTTGCAAGTGATTGTATTGTATTGAGAAATTAGATAGTTATTTATATTAGTTTGTCAGTTAGTTATTTTTTGTTTTTTTATATTGTATTTCTCAATTAGTAAGCATGCTTTTCTTAATCTATATAAATGCTCTTGTACTTTCATTATTTTGTGAATATATTTAAAGCATTTTTAAGTGAGTCTATGATATTTATTCTCTCTCTCAATTCCTATTCTCTACCATGATAAATGTGATGACCCCTCACTTAGTAAAGGGATCCAAGTTCACTATGAGGCCCAAACTTGTCACTTCTTTCATTTGTTGTACCGATGAATCATATTATGTTGACACTTTACTATACTACCCTTAGTTTGTTCTCTTGACACCACTTCTATGATTACTTCACAAGTTAGTTTTATTGGTTTGGCCAATTTGAACTTTAATTAGTAATTCTATTTAACTCTTGCATTTTATAGCTTTTGATGTCTGCTCGCTATAGCTCGCTATGTTGGTTATAACTTTTGATACAGGTGGAATGTTTCAGTGATTCTTTCGAATAACTTTAATCTAACACCTCATCATTTGTTAGATTTTGAGTTTTGTGTTGAAAAGTTGTTTAAAGTTGGGTTCCAGATGTTGTATTAGGATTAGGCTTAATTATGTTTCGTAGCCTATTTAACTTTTTGAATTATTAGCTTAGGTTTAGTTTTATGGTTAGTCTCCCTTGCCTCCATTTATATAGTTGGCATTAAAGGAATTTTGTATTTTCTTCTCTTCTTTACATTTATAGCCTCTCTTGCCTCCATTTCTCTTCTTGTGTTTTCAAATGTGATGGAGGTGTAAACTTTTTGATTAATCTACTCTTTCAAGCCTGCAAAGTGCTAAGGCAACATTTTCTTTTCGACCCAGTTTGAATCTTTATATTCTACCTTCTTAATGTCGTTATAATATTTTTAATTTGGTCCCGGATTGTTTCGATGAGGTTTGAATAATTTGCACTTGTCAAATATGTTCACTTAGTTCAAACTTTTGAGATTAGATTAAGAAGAACATTATCAAATTGATCAGTGACGCATATTCCAAGATCATGTAAGGAATTTGGATCAAAGACGCTTGTTCTTTAATTTGAAGTCATGAATTAGGAATGAGATTGACTCATTACCAAACCTATTTTACAGATTAGAAATCACAGGTCGGTCAATTTTTGACTATTTGAATGTTGTCTGTTCTAATTTTTATTACCATTTTGCTTGAATCCAAATCCCTCTAATTTTTGGTCTTCAAGAGAAAGACCTAGGCTAGTCTCCTAGTTATACTACAATTTTGTTTGTTTTATTTAACTGAAAATGACATTGATTAGGATATTATGTTAGGGTCCATATTGACCATTTGAGTTATATTTGCTTTTTGGATCCTTTGTTAGAGTTTGATAGTCACCCTTAGACTTGATAACCATTTTTATTGTATTTTTGTTTGGGCCTTGATTGGACTTTATTTAGACTTTAGGATTTTAGGCCTTGTATGGCTATGCCTTTATTTTAGGCTTTAGGCCTTATTGCTTTGAGTTAGGTCTTGCTTAGGATATGCTAGGGCTTTGGTCAAATTTTCTCTTTGATTTGTCTATATATAGGTTTCTGTATATCTCATGTACACTTTTTTTTATCATTTTATGATAATTCCTCTTTTATTGAGTGAAAAACTCTTTATAGAATTCCTAGATTCTAGTAGCATTTGCCTTTATGTCTTATCAATGGAAAACCTCCATTGTGTTGATTAACCTAGGCTTATCATTCCCTTGAAGGTAGCACCACCCAATCCTTCTCCTTTCTATCTTTTTGCTTTTTTCTTCTTCTAGTTTTTGCATTAGGAACCTATAAATCGTACACCTTCAATTTCAACCAAGCATGATTTCTTAAAGGAGATTGATATTTGATGAATCAAGTAGCTTGAAGTGCAAGTAGTTTCCTCTAAGATAGATCCATAATCAATCTTGGAGGAAATCTTTTATCATTTGGTATCATGAACTTAGGCTCCTAAAGATAAAAATCTTACATCTACAGTTCATTTCAATTCAATTTTAAATTCTAATTGTAAATTCTTTTTCTCCCTAACCTCTTTTTCCTAGATCACTATCCGCTTTTCAAATCCATGAACTTTGAATTTTTGGGCCAAAACTTTGGAAACATCAAAATTTAGATCTACACTAGATCTTTTGGAATTTTTGAATTTTAATCATGGATCCTTATTCCTAGTGATGTGCATGACATAATGTCATAATTTTTTTTTTTTAGTTTAGAGTACTTTCATTTTTGAAGTCAAAATTAATCATCATTTATTTTAGAGCCAAAATTTGAATTTCTTGAGTTTTTCATATGTTTAACCCATTTCTATTGTTAGTTTTAAGTTTTAGTTAGTTTAGTTTTTTATTTTAAGTTTTAATTTGATCATATTGTTCAATGAAATTGACACCACATTCTGGTTATTCTTCATGTTCTTAATTTTAATTCTAGTAGTTCATGTGTTGTGTTGATTTGGATCTTGTATCTTGTTGTTTAGTGTTTAATTCTTCATTTTAGAGTCTTGTAAAGGTGATGAGATACTGAACTTGATCACTCTCGATCTTACATTGTTCAAGCCCTGAATTGTTCTTCAATCCACTACAATGATGTATCCTTGCTTTCTTTGTGTTGTAGGTTGTTAGTTCTTTGTTATATTTTTTTTGCATTATCCAATAGTTGTACTGTGTTGTTTTCACTCTTGTTTATATCCTTTTTCTATTCCACTTCATGTCATATTACCTTGCCCTCCATACTTGTTTTATTTAGGAAGATGACATAACTTGTTGTTTAAGCTTGATACACGTTGTTGCATTGTGAATTTAATTTGATTTGCATCTGAGAGAGTTAGTAAGTGAAAAAAAGCCAAAAAAGAGTTAAGAAAATTTAGAAAGAAACAAAGAAATAAGTCTAGTAGGAAGCTAGTTGTAAAACCTTTCCTAGGACCTATTTGCAGAACTTGAAAGTTTGTATAAAAAAAATAAAGCAAAAGTTATAAAACCTTTCTTGGGCCTATTTACAGAACTTGAAAGTTTGTATAAAAAAATAAAGCAAAAGGAAATAAAGCCAGTAGCTATATCAATTATTTGATTTGTTCTTTAGTGATTTTAGAAAATATGCATAGCTTGCTTATGTGTTGTTGCTTGGTGCTTTCTTCAACACTTGTTGTATTATAGTGTTCGATCTAGGTTACCTTTGAGTGCTTACTTTCTTGGTGCCTTAAATTTAGTTTGTCTTCTTGATTCAAGTTTGTCATACACCAATTCCACTTGATTTTAGCATGTATTGCTCGTCCCTGTTTAGTTTATCATTTAAATTTCTTAGTTTGTCACATATTAACTCCTTTTGGTGTGTTTTTCTTGTTTCACCCTTTCTAGTTTGCCTTGTTGGATTCTTTGGTTTTTTCTTTGAGTTGTGCTTCCATTGAAATCTTACGATAGCCTTACAGTGGTAGCATATTGGTGTGATTGAGTAGGACCTAGGTATTTTCCACTTGATTACTAGGTTATATAGAGAGTAAATGGTAAGAGGAAATAGTGCACATCAATGATAAATCCAATTCTTGAGTGTATACATGAGTGGATCTTATAAACACTTAGAAGAGTGGTGAGATCCTTGGTACTCATATTATCTACATACTTATGATTATTAACCACTTCTCTTGGCTTAATTTTATGCCTTACTTGGAGTTGTACAGGCTTTGAAGATTTTGTACTTGGAGAGAAAGCTTACTTAGAATTGGAAAAGAGAGTGGAAAATTGTTCAACTTTAATAACTTGAGTAATGGGAAAAAGGTAAGGGTTGATACCCTAACCTTTCAAAAGTATGCCTTGCTTAGGTTATGCTAAAGCCTTAGCTGAGTTTCTCCTTTGGAGTTGCCTATATGTTTCTCTTTGTCTTAGGCTTATCTTTTCTTAGAAGGCACTACCACCCAATCCTTTTTTTCTCCCTCTCTCTCCTATTTTACCCTTTTCTTCTGTAGTTTTTGCATTAGGAACCTATACACCATACACTTTCAAACTTGTATTATTTCACAATTTTATGGCTTGGATCTAGATTTTTGTATGAAATTTTTGTAATATTATGATTGCTGAAAAATACTATATAATTGCACTTGGTTCATCAACTGTTCATGCTTAATTCATGTCTTTGATCATTTCTCTTCATGTTGTTTTGAGTTTGTAAGTTTATTAGGTCCATATATTTAGTGTTTGAGTGTTAATTCATTCATTTGTCACTTGTTCATGTATTCATATTTTGCCCTTTTCATACTTCATTTGGAAGAAAATAATGCAACAATGCTTGATCTTGTGTAATTTTTGAATTCTCTTTAAAATTGTTGATTTTATACTTGTTTTAAGGAGAATATGTTATCCCAAAGACGTGTTTGATAATTTTTCTTAAGACCTTACAAAACAAATTGCAAAGTTGTTGCAACTCAAAATTTTTAAGAACTCTTGTTCGTTGCATCTCTTCTAGTCACTTAGTTTGTTTGATTTTTTTTCTCTAGTAATTATGTGAGAAGCATTATTACATAGTAAAATCCATGATATAAAAAAGTAAAAGAAAAGCAAAAGAAGTTGTGAAAGGAAAGAAAAAAATTAGCAAGGTGAATAACACAATGTCATTAGTAGCATAAAGGAAAAAATCCAACAAAGAGACATATCATTTTTTGCTTCAAATTTCAATTGTATTGATTGTGATTTGGTGCCTAGAAGTTGATAGTTGATATTGCTTTGATATATTTGTATAGTTTCTAGGACTTAGTGTTTGAGTGCTTTATTTTGTGTACCTTAATTGATTATTTGTCTCTTATTATCACTACTAAAATAATATATTATTTTAATTTGTCTCATCTCTACTCTCTTTGATTGTGCTTGAGTCTTTTTTGTGTTAGTCTCTTTGTCACTTCCATTGTTTTCACTTCTTGACCTCTTGAGTTTTCTTTTGAGTTTCCATTAACAATGTAGTATCTTGGTGTGATTGATTGACGACAAGTCTTAGCTTTAATCTTGAATTCCTTTCGAGAAATTGTTGAGTGGAAATGGAGTATAAAGATATTACTTGAGTGTATACATGTGATTAAAGAGCTTGTGATGTCCTTTACAAATTTGTACATATTCCAATATTTCATTTGCATTCCATTTTCTCCTTGTATTTTAGGAGGCCATTTTTTACTTTAGTAGGAAATTGTACTAGTTTGGCATTTCCTTGTATTTTGGACTTTAGACATTACTTTCTTACAAATGATTAGTTTATTCCTTTCATTACATGCTAGTAAGTTACAAATTTGGGATTGGACCAAGTCTCACCCTTTTGCTAGTTTTTAGTGTAATTTTCAATCTTAGGTTATTTTTAACTAACTAGTAAATACATTGTAGTATCGCTATGTATGATTAAATGAACAAAAACAAAAATAAATAGAATGAGTGATAATGAGTCTTGTGCTAGTCATGTGTTTAATAAGCGCCAAATGGACTACTTGGCTAAGTCCTTGACAAAAATAATGAACGAAAAACCAAAAGAGAAAGATGAGGTTTCTAAAGGAACCCCAAGAGTCAAAGGAGTCATAAGAGTCATAGTTTCCACCCAAGCCAAAAGATTCAAGAGGAAAAGTACTATAGAAGTCCTCCAAGACAAGAAAGACCTTACAAGAATTATAGTTTGCGTTCTTTTTTTCATACTATTGTCTTGTTTGCATGCTTTTTTTTAAATATTCATTGCATATATAAAACTGTGTTTCCAAGGTTAAAAAAAACCTATGGTTTCTATAATCAATTGTTTTCTTTTTCTTATGAAAAAATTAGAGAGATTAACTAAAATTATTAATTTGATATTATAGAGTGATAGGTCTAGGAAGATTCTTGTCCATGAATATATCAATAATATCTAGTTGCAACTAAACAAAGAAAAAATACACATCCTTCCAAGGGAAACCTAAACATTTAGGAATTGAAAAATTGAGTGAAATAATATAGTTATAAGCTTAATGTCACCAAGAATGGACTAAGAGGATGATTCTAATTGATTTGGAAATGTCGAACAATGTTGGAGGATTTTAGACAATCTTACCTCAATTTTAAAAACTAAAGAAGAAAGCTTCTTCAAGGAGACCAAACATTTGGGAATTACTATCAATGGTGCCAAATGGAAATTTTTAGAATTTTAAAACTTGTAGTAGGTCAGCCAGTCAAGGAGCACCATACATCTCATTTAACCTAGTGCATCTTAGAATTCATCTTTATTTTCCCCAATCTTCCTAAATCCCTAATTCTCTTAAATTCTCTTCCATCTCAATCTCTTTTTCACTTCCCTAACCAACGCTTCCATCTCAGGACCTCTCTCACGCTACCACCAGTGCTACCCATTAGCGTGGGACTTGGTATCCCATAGAAAAATAAAAGTGGTCTTAGTCCCATGCCAAAAAGTTTGCATGGGAGTTTGGCTCCCACGTAGTTTTTGCATTGAATAATATAGCGTGGGATGGCGTGAGACATTATGTCCCACATTAAACTAGACAATTATTATGGTGTAGGTTGCAATAGCTACGTGGTGATGGTGAGATGTTGGTTAAGAAATAGGCTCTTATTTCTTTGAATATTGAAAAATACAATAATGATATTTTATGTGATGTGATGCCTATAGAGGCAAGTAATGTGCTTCTTGGAAGGTCATGTCAATTTGATAGAGATGTATATTATGATGGTCATCCAAATAAGTATTCTTTTATTTTAAATTCTCATTAAACCACTCTCGTTCCACTATCACCAAGTCAAGTATGTGAGGATTAAAAGAAAATAAAAAAGAGAAGAGAAGAAGAAATAAAATTAAGCTTACTTGCAAGTAAGGATGGGGGGTACATAACATTGATGAGTTTATTGAGTTACCTACTCCTCTTGTATTTTTTTTCTTTTTTCTATCTCTAATATCTTTCCATGCCTTATGGATTTTGGATAAGTTTGCTAGCTTATTCAATTTCTCATATTGACCATAAGATGAATTAGACCTTGCTTGTATAGTTATCTTAGGGTTTCCTGTAGGTTGTATATAGTACATATATGGTCTTATGAGATAGGAATGTGTTTGTATTCCTTTGAGTTGAACTTTCCTAGAGTATTGTAATTTTTTTGTCCTTCTTAAGTCTAGGGATTTTCTAGGTTTTTCTTTTTGTGAGTCATGTTTAGCTTCTACTATTAAGATTTGTTTAGGACCTTATAATGTGTAATATCATAGTGATGTCATATACTTGCATGATGAATTGCATAATGAGTTACATTTTTCAGTGCATGGTATGCATTCTATATTTCCTAGCTTAAGTGCACTCACCCATTATGACTCCACTAGGGTATCTCATTCATTTACTAGTGCCATTTTGCATATAATATAGTTAAGTTCATCTTAATTAGAGAATCATTGGATACCTTATAACTTTGCATGTGTATTTTTATGGGACCATCTTATTGTATTCTTTAATGATATATCTTCTTTATATGTGTGGACACCAAATGGGTCACAAGGCTAGTCTTGATCCTGGATGAGTTATAATGCACATAGTATAAATAATAAACTCTATTTTTTTTGTTTGTTGCTTGTTTGTAGGCCATGTGGGACGTATTTTGTCCTTTATTTTGTTTTTACATGATGATGATGGTGCTTGGCTAAAGAGCTAGGAGCTATTGTTTCAGGACGAAAGTCTCTAAAGAGGGAGGATATGATGTGAGCCTTAGGCTTTTTATTGTATTTGGATCTTATATTTAGAATTTCATTCACATATCATTTAAGCTTATATTTGGGTTATTTAGGATTGAGCTTTAGTTGGACCTTGGGCTTTTAGGCCTTGTATTTGGTCCCCTTCCATGCGGGCTTATATTGTCGTTGTTTTATTGGTGTTTTGGGTTTTGTGGACTTTAAGCCTAACTTTTGTTGTTTTGGGTGAAACTTTTAGCTTAGGAGTTGGGAGCTTGACCTCCCCTTTAGCTCAAGTGGTTAAGAGCATTTGGAGTCATAGGGTTCAAGCCCTGCCTCCCCCCTCCCTAGACCAAAAAAAAGGAAGTGGGAGCTTGCTTGGCCTATAAATAGGTGGCTTCTTTCCTTAAAAAGATATGGAAATTTTGAACTTTTGAACTTTCAATTTGGAAAAGATGTATCATGGGTCATAATATATTTAATGAAGACATGCATAAAATTTAACACAATACATTTTACCAACTTAACTTAAAATATTTTTTATAACTTCTACTAAACTAAACATGAGTTGTTGTAAATTTTATTTCTGGTAAAGAAAGAAAAACACCTCCTACAAAATACTCTTATATTCCACGGTGGATGATTACATTGAATTAATTTATGAATAGATTGGTTGAATTATGAATATCGATGAATTATTTAGCTAGCCACCTAAGGTAGAGGTAATGAATATCAAAATAATTTATCGAAATGTATGGAACCTTGAATTTTCAATTAGGAATATATCATGGGTCATAAATATTTAATGGAGACATGCATACAACCCAAGTCACATGTTTAGCTTGTCATTCAATTCAAAGGCTAATCCAAACCATTGACCTACTTCCCTAAAATAAACTCAACTTGCCATAAAGTCGCTGGCTAGCCAATTAATTACGACAGAAAAATATTTTAAGTCTCTGTAAAGTGACGCGATTGAACAACCACAACAAAGTTTCCTTTCCAAGTCCCTTGAAATTTATATGATTGTTTAGTAAATATTATATATCAGCTAATTGACTATGTAATCTTGCACCATCTAGTTCAAGCATCGCATAAGGCTTGAACAGAGGGGTTAGTTTAGCTTATAAGCCTATAGAGATAAGATATTAACAAAGAGTACTGCTAACGGAAAAGATGCAATATTAATAGTGCATTCTAGCCCTTTATTTAGTATAAGGGGTTGACCATTTAATTTTGAATAAGACTGTTATCATATCAAATTATGATTATACTTTTCTTAAAGTACATCTAAGATGTATACCCACTTATTTTATACTGAAAGAAGAAGTATATTAGTAAATCATACTTGTACTTTTTTAAAAATATATATAAGATGTAGCTTGTTAACGTATTTCTTCCCAAAAAAATAAGGAGATATGTATTTACAAATCTCATAGGAATTTACTAATGTATACCCACATATTTTTTTTTAAAAGGAGTGGTTAGCTACTCATAATTTGTTTTTAATACATATGTAGTTTATTACCATACTCCTTCTATAAATTAATAATATATATAACCATATTATTGACGTGTTATTGGAGGCAAATACAAGGAATCTGTGATTTCAATAACCAGAGAATACCAAAATAGGTGAGATCCTTTGTAATAACTGTCTTATGCTTCCCTTGGTTGATTGATGTAATTCTGTTATTTATGTGTATACTAGTTTAGTTTGCTGTAAAAAAAACTATGCAAAGTGAGCAGGCATTATATATGATATAGCATATAAAATATTTATAATAAACTTCTAAAACTATGACAATAACAATGGATAATTTTCTATTAATTATTAATTATTGGTATATTTTATACTTATAAAGTACACTTTTAATATTTTCGATTAAATCCTACTAGTTGATACTGCAAGTTAAAAAGTTTCAAGAGGCGCCTCTACTAGCTAATATCCCTATATAGTTGAAATAATTATTAGGGGTTAATGTGACTCTATGCTATATTATATATAGTTAGAAATTTAACAAGCTCCCAATGCCAAGCCAGGGCCAAGTTCTAACTATATATAGCCAACTCGAATGGAATCTAAGTTTTTTTTTTTTAAAAAAAGGTCATAAAATCTAATCAAGCCTTAAAAATTATGTGTACTAATGTATACACACTCTATATATGGACTAGTTAATTATCACATTAAAACCATTATATGTTTTATAATCCAACAGTCATGTTCAAGTTCTTTAAATATGTTGCAAATGAAGAAAGTTTCAAATGGATGACAGATTTTTTAGCGTATCTAAATCAGCGGAAGGGTAATACTACGTAATTCTCAGATCCCGGGATACACACTTGGGGCCTGTCAGAATTTTTTTAATTAAAAGCATTGAGTTAACCTAAAATACACGTTCTTTGGTATAAATTGCTAAGTAGTTTATTTGTATGCCACCGAAAGACCTACAATATGTTTGAATTTTGATTGGGAACTCCACTTTGAAAATGAAACAGTGACTACTGTAATGACCCAAAACTATTACTTTAATTTTACAGTCAGTCATGCTATGAACCTTCGTTAGCAAACTTTGAATAATTGGTTAATTAAGTTTAGTATAAGAAATTGTCATTAAAAACAAAATTTGAAAGTTATTAATTTTTTTTGTGTATTCTTTAACTAACAAAAAATTAAAATATTACTATATGTTATTTGAATTTATATCAATTTAACGAATTATATTAATAAATAATTTTTTTAATATAAAATTGACCTATATTAATATGACATTAAATGCTGGTATAATATATTTTTTAAGTTAAAATCCAAAAAATCTTTACTAACACTATAATTTTTTTTAATTAAACATTCTACTAACAAAAATTTCCTAACAACTTTTAAAACAAGTGGTTAAGAAATCCTTTGTTGGTATAACGTTTAACTAACAAAAACTAAAGTGTTAGTATAAGTCAATTAAATTTATACTAACAATTTAATGAATTATATTAGTGAAGAGTTTTGTTAGTATAAAGTTGAGTTATACTAATATTACATCAAATATTAATATAATACATTTTATTGTTAGTAAAAACCTAAAATATTTTTACTAACTATATATTTTTTATTAGTTAAAAGATATACGAACAAATTTTTCTAACGACTTTTAAATTTTGTGTATTAGTAAATGATATTTTTTTAGTGGTTATTCCTCACTTCTTTTTTATTTAGCTTTCTAATTGTGCTTTTGTTGCTTGTCTTGTTGACCTCTTTATTTTGTTCTTGAGTTTTTAAACTTTCTTTTGACTCCTAGGATAGTCATGAAAGTCACTATAGTGGTAGCATCTCTTTGGTGTGATTGGGTAGGACATTGACTAATTTTTCTCACTTGATCACTTGTAGCAGAGAGAGTTGTGTGGTAAAAGAAAAGTGTGAACATCTTTGTAAGAGCTCTCTTTAAGGGTATATATGAGTGGATTCTTAAGTGTAAACACTTAGTGGTGAGGTCCTTGGCTCTTTTCTTTATATACTTGTGATTACTAACCTTTTCTTTTTGGTGTTTACTGGAAGTGGTACAAAGCTTTGAAGACCATTGTGTTTAGGAGTAGCATCCTTATAATCCTTGAATTTGGGACTTGATTTTTATTTATATTTTTCCTTCTTGTATTTGGAGACTTTTACCTCTTTTGGTTTAAAGTAGTAGAATTGTAATAACTTTCTTATTTCCTTGTACTTTGGTTTTAGAAATTATTAAGGTAATTGTGCTTAGGATTAATGTAATTACTTTCTAACAACTAGTTTCTTACTTTAATTGCTTGCTAATTCAAGTTTGGACCAAGATTTTATTTCTTTCCCCCTTTCTCTTTACTAGTTTTTCTTAGTTGTAATTTTCTTCTTACGACTTTTAATCAACTAGTAAATATATTTTATTTTCTTTCTTTGGTAAAATTGAACTAAGAAAATTAAAAAGAATGCCTAATCATATTGATAGAAGTGGAATACCACCACTTGATTATGAGGGGGCTATCATGGACCAATTCAATGCCTTATCAAGAGGGTTGAAGAAAGTTAAACTTAAAAAGCCTCATAGGAGGCATAGGTATATCATAAGGATGAGAGTGGTGAGGAAGAGGAATAAAATGATAGGAGGCCTCATATGAGATAGCATGGTGATAGTGGACTCGAAGTATGATGTGAAGAGAGCCTTGCTCCTTCGCCAAGCATTGTACATAGTATACCCCTAGCATATGTACTTAATGGGTAACTTTAACTTTCCCCAATGGGTATCACAACTTCTAAAAGAGTTTTGAGATATCTTTCCTAATGACATTCCCTATGAGTTACCACTTTTGAGAATGATTGAGCATCAAATAGACTTAGTACCTGATGCTAGTCTTCTAAATGGACCCGTTTATAGGTGTAATCCATAAAAGAGCAAAGAAATAGAAAAATAAATAAGATATACTTTTTGACCAAGGGGTGGATAAGAGAGAGTCTTAGTCCTTGTGTGGTTCCAATTTTACTTTTCCCAAAGAAAGGTGGTTCTTGGTGCATGTGTACAAATTGTATAGTCATTAACAATATCACCATCAAGTATAGACACCCTATACCTAGGTTTAATGATATGTTGGATGAACTTAGTGAGTCCACCATATTTCCAAAAGTTAATCTTAAAAGTGGTTACCATCAAATAAGGATTAGAGAAGAAAATAAATGAAAAACCATTTTTAAAAGCAAAGTTAGATTATATGAGTGGTTGGTGGTGCTTTTTGGCTTAACTAGTGTTTCAAGCACCTTCACGAGGCTTATGAACCATGTTCTTAGGGAGTTCATTATTGGACACTTTATAGTGGTCTATTCTGATTATATTTTGGTCTACTAAGACTATGAGCTCTCATCATGGACACTTAAGACTAGTTCTTCTTACCTTAAGGAAAAATAACTTGTTTGCTAACCTTGAAAAATGTTGCTTTAGCATGGATAACATAGTCTTTCTTGGCTTGTGGTGAATTCTAAAAAGGTGCATGCGGAGCAAGAAAAGCTTAAGACTATCAAGAATTTACCCACCCCTAAGAATGTGGGAGAAGTTAAAAGCTTTAATCGGCTTGCTAACTTCTATAAGAGGTTTGTGAAAGATTTCTCTTGTAATAACTTAGTAATTAAATTAAATTTTGTTCATATCATGGAAATTAATTAGGGGTAATTAATTTTAATTAATTTAAAAATGATTAATTAAGAGGTGATTCTAATTTAAATGATGATGGTAAATTATTAGTTACCGAGGGGTAAAAGTAAAACTTAATTAATTAAAAGAAAAAAGAAATAGATTTATGAAAAAGGAAGAAAATGGAAAATGAAATAAAAAGAAAGGTGAAATTACCAAAATACTCTTGGAGTTAAATTTTTTTTTGTTTTACTCTTCTTTTCCTTCATTTCACACGAAACAGAGAGATTGGAATTGAGAGAAAGAGTGGAAGCCATGGCCGTATGACTTTATTTCTAAATTGAAGACATAATCTGTGTTGAAACTTAAAATTGAACACATTTTTATGATCGGAGAAGCGAGGTAAGTCCATTGATATAGCCAATTTCATGTTTCATATCCTATACCTAAATTGGGTGTCTTGGGGGTGGTTTCTCATCTTCATTTTCATGGAATTTTGAAGCTTGATGATGACTATTGATATAGTGAGTATTCCTAAATGACTAATGGTAGGTTTTGACATTTTTAAGGTTCGAATCAAGGGTTGGAGGACCGTTAGGAGAAGAGATACTCAGGAACGATAGTCGAGAGTGAAAGAGGTAAGCCTTGGGAACTTTGAAATTGGATTTTTAACCATTTTGGCAAAACAGGGAACAAGTTTGGAAGTCAACGTTAATTTTGCTTTGTGGTTTTTCTAAATTTTAGCTATCTTGAGGAGTCGGTGAAATCAGCAGTTGATTCAAAGCTTTGAGGGTGCGGAATTGAGGTAATGGAATGTACGAACGTATAGATTAATGGAAATAATAGCTAAAGTCGTTTCCAACAAGTGAGAAAAACTATGAAAATAATGGTATATGTGTATGATTAGAATGGATTGTGATAATGAGATTTTGATGTTAATTATGAAACTAGAGGATGATAAATTATTGATAATTGACATGATGATATTAATAGCTAAATTATAAGCTTTATATCTCTATGTATTACATGGTAATGATAATGATGTTGATATACATGATGAAATGATATGATGAACTCTTGATATTTGAGAAATTATGAGATAATATGATGAGTAATTGAAAAGTATGATCACGTTGTTGATGATATAGTTGTATGGGTGGCTTATTTAAATGTCCTAGGGTGATGGCTATAATGTCAGGACTTGATTATGATGAATTACTTAACGTAATAATGAGAAATATTGATGTAACTGAGTTATTGATGACTTATAAATGCTTTATATGCATGTTGTGTGGTGTGGATGGTCGATCGGGATTACCCCTCATTTTTGGCTCTAATGGTTGGTTATAGCCCAGTTGAGCTACCCAATGGTCAGGTAGGACCCAGTGGTAAGGTGGGGAGCCAAGCAGGGCTCGGTCATAGGGTGTCGGGTAAGACCCCCAACTGACGACCGATCCTTTTAGTATCTGGATACTAGAGAGTCGTATATTATAATTGATTGAGAGTCAGTGGTGACATTATTTGATGATCGTATTATTGTTAATTAAATTAATGACAAGTGTTGGTGAATAAATCGTATTATTGTAACTATGGTTAATTATGATACCCTTGAGATAATTGAATAGAGTATGGCCTTAAAAGGAATTAGAGATGAATTGATTGATAGTGTTGACTATGCTATGTTTTTACCAATATGCATACATATATGATGTTGATTAGTGACATTAATTTATATTTCTAGTCACTTACTCTTACATCTGTTTTAGTGATTGATGACAAAGATGTTGCAGAGGTTCTAGAGACCAATGCCTGTTAGGTGGGAAGTAATGCCAAGGAAAAAGATTGATGGTAAATGTATATACATGGAACTAGATGGGCATGTTGGTTTGAGTTTTTTAACTACAATATGGTTGATATAGCTATGTGTGTGTGTATATATTTGCTTGTCTATATGTATGGACTCCTTATGGTGCATGTTGATGATATTGCGATATGTCGATGATGAAGAAGATGACCTGGCATTGGTCGTAGAGATATGTATATTTATATATGATGATTGTCACTGATGTGATAGTAATGTTGTGATGAAGGTATTGATTAATATCCAGGTTATGTTTGATTTCTTATGGTATTGAACCATTGATTGTGAATATATGTTATATGGGAAGGTGATTGTAATTAGGTGCAAGATATATGTGGTGAATACATGTATAGATAGTGATCAATTAAGGAAATGGAAATGAGCCAAGTGAGAGTGAATGTTGGATAAAGTTTGAATTACAATTGAAGTGTTTTAATAGGTGAAGTTGCATGAAATTGAGTTAATTGCATTTCGAGCATATCTTGTTCATATGAAGAAATTTTTTAGTATAGACTATGCTAGCAAGTCCAGAATGAGGGAAATATAATGCCCATGAAGTTTCGTAGCAATTAAAGTTAAAACAGGCAAGTTAGGTAGTGGAGAAGTTGGCCTAGAGGCCAAATTCTGCATAATTATGTAGAATATGGTGTCTGGTAATCAATTACATAATCGGTTACTAGATGAGCATGTTTTATTCTTACACAGGTTGGTCTCTAGTAATTGATTACCAGTCTGGTGTAATCGATTATCGAGCCTCGTGTAATCAATTACAGATTTCCTATAATCAATTACCATAGCTAAAATATGGGTTTTAGGTAGTTTTAAGTGACGTAGCCCTTAGCTTTCTACTATTTATTGTTAGGGAAGTTTAAAAAGTGAAAAATTTACTCTGATTCTACCAGACCTTGTAATAAATTTTAGGAATTGATAAGGGGATGTTACATCTCTTCTTTGGTCTCACCTCTTAATGAGTTAGTGAAGAGAAATTTACCTTTTATATGGGCTCTAAAGCAAGAGAAAGCTTTCCGAGAGTTGAAGAAAAGGCCCATATAAGCTCATATTCTAGCTCTTCCAAACTTTTCCAAAACTTTTAAGCTAGAGTGTGATGCCTTGTTATAAGTGTGGTTTTGCCTCAAGAAAGGAACCCTATTGCTTACTTTAGTTGCATGATCCTTTCCTTAATCATCCAACCTATGATAAAGAACTACATGCCTTGATTAGAGCCCTACCAACTTGGGAACATTACTTAATCTTAAAAGATTTTGTCATACATAATGACCATGAGTCACTTAAGTACATGAAAATGTAACATAAGTTGAATACAAGATATGCTAAATGGGTTGAGTACTTAGAACAATTTTCTGATGTTATAAAGCACAAGAATGGGATACCAACATTATGGTTGATGCCTTGTCTAGGAGGCTTATAGCTTCTTTTGGAGCTAAGGTGCATGGCTTAGAAAGGCTTAAGGAATTGTACCAAGAGGATATGGATTTCTCTACTATCTTCTCTTCTTATGGTCCCACTTTAAAACATGATTCCATAAGCTAGATGACTACTTATACAAAGAGAATAAGCTTCGTATTCCTAGGGGATTCATGAGAGAGATACTAGTTATAAGGGAGGACTAATAGGGCACTTTAGGAGGGATAAAATTTTGTCCACCCTCAGTGGACATTTCTATCAGGACCACATAAAAAGAGACGTAAAAAGGAATTCCTCTAGATATGTAGCTTGTAAAAAGGTCGAGTCTACAATTTTACCTCAAGGGATTTACACTCCCTTGCCTACACCCACATCCCATTGGGTTGACATTAGCATGGACTCTTGGTTTACTTAGGACCTAAAGGAGCATGGATTCCATCTTTGTTGTGGTGGATAGATTTAGCAAGATGATTCACTTCATCCTTTGTCATGCGAGTGATGATGAAAGTTATATTGCTAAACTATTCTTTAGAGAGATTATGAAGCTTCATAGCATCCTTAAAATTATTGCTAGTAGTAAAGATGCAAAGTTTCTTAGTCATTTTTAGAGAACCTTATGAGTTAGGCTAGGAGTTAAGCTTTTTTTCTCCACCACTTGCCATCCCAAACATATAGGGAAATAAAGGTGGTAAATAAGACCCTTTCTACTTTTCTTAGGAACATTGTGAAAAAGAATGTGAAGTCTTAGGATGAATGCCTATTATATGTTGAGTTTGCCTATAATAGGGTAGTGCACTCTGCCACTAATTAAGAATAGTCCATTTGAGATTGTATATGATTTTAACCTCACTTGATCTTTTGCCTTTGGCCATGTCTAGTGATAGTACCCATGGTGATGGTGAAGCTAAGGCTAGTATGTTAGAGAGTTACATGAGAGGCTAGGGACCAGATTGAGAAGAGGAACAAGTACTATGCTAGGATAGTCAACATGGGAAAGAATGAGGTTTCTTTTGATGTTCGAGGATTAATGTTTCATTCTCTTAGGAAGTCTAAACTTAATTAGTCTTAGAGGTAATGATCCTTTCCAAATAGTATAGAAGATCAACAACAATGCATACAAACTAGTTCCTAATGATGATTATGGTGTGAGTGCATCTTTTAATGTTTGTGAACTTTCTCCTTGCTCTGTTGGTAATCTTGATGATGATGATGACTTGGATTTGAGGCCAAATCCTCTTGAAAAGAGGGAACATGATGAGGACCTCACTAGCATAAAGGCCACCAAGAGAGTGAAGGATGCTTTGAAGGGTCTTCAAGACTTTATGACTAGGTCAAAGGTTAAAAAGACCAAAGAGACTCTTATCAAGATTGTGGGCCTTGTTAGAGTCTAAGTTGGGATCAAGTCCATTGATAGCACCATGAAGACCTAATTTTATTATTTAAAATAGAATTTGATTTGGTTATATATAACAGCTATCTTTAAGGAAATTACATGCATGATCACGCATAAAATAGGGAAATTAAATCTTTTAAAGATATTAATATATATATAATATAAATAAAGAATGAATATTTCATTTAAGCATAGTTTAAGCACAATTTCTATCTAACGTGATTTTTTTTATCAGCTGCTGCCTAATGTAAATAATCGCCTAAACAAATAATGTAGTGTAATTTTCTTGATTTTCGATAAATAAAGCCCTAATTTGGATGAAAAAAAATTACATTATTTGTTTAGGTGATTATTTACAAATGCTTTTGATCTGTTTCTGTTTTTACAATCATATTCATAGTTAAAAAAACTCTAACTATTGTTGTTGTTGGTTTAACAAGTTATACTTTGTCGGGGGAAATTTTGTTCTAGACATATACATTTATATCATGATCGATTTAACTTTCTTAATATTTTCATGTATAAGACTTAAAACTAAAATTTTATTTAAATAGAATTAAGTATGTATATACAACTTATACTAGCCCTATTAATAATTATTTTGTTGTTTGGGAACTAACTTCTTTGAAAATATTTTGGTTAATATAAGTATGAACATTTACATGTATCTACAAATAGGGGAGGGAAGAAGATGCTATGGGTCCCTCATTCATGATGACCACTTAGTGAAAATCCAATATCAATTGGTTTGTAGTTATAATTTGCAAATGACATGAATGAAGCAGAGCAACATAAATTCATGTGGTCCATATTGATTCCTAAGGCCTGTAAATAGGCACCAAAATCTGTGATGTATAAGAAGTTTGAATTTGTGATGGGGGAGCAAGGCTATAAGAAACCACTTGAGAACAATGTGTTTGCACACAAATTCTATGATGATGATTTCATTGTTCTCTTGCTCTATGTAGAAGATATGTTGATTTTTGGATAGAATGTTTCCAAAATCAGTGTAACACCCCCTTATATACACGAGACATATATCTATTCTTCTTGTTCTTTTTTATTAGAGAAAGATATACATATTTATCACTTCTTATCTCGTGTATACAAGGACATATATACATCTGATTTTCTTTGAATTTTGAAAATAAAAAGTTTCAAATTATTTATAATGATAAAATGAACTTTCAGAAAATTATATGTGATCAAAGATTACAGTATCATATCCAAAGAATAAGGTTTATTGAAGTTTAACCTTTACACTGATTTATAATCATCCAACTTAATATTGTATTAAGGTAAACTAAAACTAAAAATTTAATACCTCTACTTCGACTGTAACCAATTATTTCCTTATCTTCAAACCATGTGATCTTGAATCATATTCTCGTCACATCCCTTCTCCTACCCGATTGAGGATGAAACCAATTTACCCTCTTGTAATTTCATCCTTTCATCTTAAACTGCTAGCTATATATCATATAACATATATTTTGGACACAAAATTCAAACAAGAAGGAGTGAGAAACAGAATATAATACTTTACAGATAAGACATAAGCATAAGGGTTTTCACAATCTAATATAATAATTTCAATCACAATCATATACATAATCAATTATGAATATAGAGTTTTTATAACATAACAATTATATTTTCATCCATAACCACCCACATAGAATGTCACGATCACATGAATGTCATGCAATGTTTTTAATACTATCATCTCATTCATTCTATGCATGTGGGCCCTTAAAGTTTTAGTTTGTACTGGGCCAACAAGGAGTTACACTGTTCTATAAATTCCGGATAATAATAACATAAATGTCTTCATGGCATATGAACAGCTCAACTGGCGTGAAAACACTTAGAGACTAGTCAGACTGAGAAAGTTTTTATTGTGAAAGTACCCGACACTAGGGAGCGACCCCAGGTCACCTGAAGCACCCTTTCACACCCTCTCATCCCAAGGCTCGCAATTAAGCCTCCTCTAATGTATCTTCGGTTTCTATAATCCATCCCCAGGCAATATCACATCTCATTTCTCTTTAATGATTCATGATGCATGAACTACTCGCATATTTAGTTAGTTAAGACTTTTAGAAACTCAATTATTAAATACCATAAAGGTTCACAAAATCATCACAATAAACTATACATTCCCATAAGTTCTTCTTTGAACTTCTGTTATACTGAAATAATTTAGTACAGTCTTCAAATTCAGATCTTACCAAAATTGAGTTTCCAAGCCTTAAATATCTCAAAACTTTCTCTTAAAAATCTTCACATATTTACATAATCTTTCTCAATTTGAATCTTAACTAGATTGAGTTTTAGAAATCTCGACAAAATATTCTTTAGTTATTTCGTTGGGGAAAACCAAAATAATTTACTTTAAACTTCTAATTTCTAAAGAAAATAATTTAAAATCATTAACTAAGAATACTTAAAACTATAAAAAAAATTTTTAATTCAAGAATTAATTATCTCAACCTCTGATTTTCATAAAATAACTTCTTTCTAATACTAGATTTTATTATTGAAATTAAAAATAAAGTTAGTGAAAATTATTTCTAAGAAGAAATAAAAGACTAAAATAATTATAAAATACTTTCTATTGGAATAAAAATTTAAAGAGTAAGGTAAAAAAATTCTTACTGAGTTTTAACTTTCCGTCATGCTTGCTATATGCTCAAACTTCATATCACAAGGTCATCAATCATTCATCAACCACAATCAAGTATAGTAATCTCATCAATCACAATCAAATATCATCAATCATAATTGCATATTATTAATCACAGTCTAATACAATATCATTAATCGAAATCAAATACAATTAATTATAATTAAGTCAAATCAACTAAATATCACTCATAAATATAATTCAAATTTTAATGGTTATTTAAATTAGTAGTTTTGATTTTTGAGTCCTTATAGTCCATTCCTCGCACAGGTCTATATAAGTCCATATATATAATCCGGTCTTCGTATAGGTATAGTTCAGTCTAGACAGGTCATAATAGTCTAAGTCCTTACATAAGTTTAGTTCGATCCATATAGGATATAAAAATCCAAGTCCTTACATAGGTTTAGTCCAGTCCGTATAAGTTATAATAATTCAGATCCATGTATAGATATTTCAGAATAAGTTACACAATATATTAAATTTATTATAAATTTTAAGTTGAGAAGTTATTACTTTAAAATAATAATATTATTAAATTTAAAAGGAGTAGGGGACTCCTCCCTTTATTCTTATCTCACTCCCCTTACCTCTTGTATACCGATTCGTTATTGAAAATCCGTGTGCGCCTCGTCTCCGAGTTTTAAAACATACCAATTTCATTTCAATATAATTACAAGATGAAAATTAAGATTACTACTTAAAATAAAAATGGTAAATTTTGAATAGTGAATAGTGAATAGTGAATAGTAATAGTAAATAGTAAAACTGAATAGTAACAGTAAATAGTAAATCATGAATAGTAACGGTAAATAGTAAAACGTGAATAGTAAAGGTAAATAGTAACAGTAAAGGTAAATAGTAATAGTAAATAGTAATTTACTATTTGAATAGTAATTTACTATTGAAATAGTGTTACTATGCAGAATAGTAACTTAAAATAATATTATTTCCAGTATAATAATAGATTTCTAAAAACGATATAAAAATAATCCTAAAAAATATAAAAGAGATGTACTCGTACCTTAGAATTTTAGCAGAACCTTCTTCCAAAAAATTTATTTCTCTCTCTTACTTCCACCACTATCTCACTAACACTACTATATTAAGAAAACTTAATCTGAAATTGTGAATTCTAAAGAAGAATTCCTTCGGTATTTATAGGAAAAAAATTTACTATGCATTCTATTATTTTAATATAAAAGTACTATACGTTTTTTGAAATTTAAAACCTGGTTACTGTGCAACTTTTGAAAATTTCATACATGCACAGTGTTTTGCATAGTAAATGTCGACGGAATTATTAAGCCAAATAGTAACCTTTCACTCGGTATATTTTAAATATTCAAAATTAATCCTTTTTGAAATTTAGCGATATTATATCGGTTCTCACTAATTTTATGATAAGTAATATAAAGTTTAAATTTTAAAAATCTAAAATTTTCTGTTAATAAAAATTTATTAGTACGTTTTTAATTTTTTTATGATTGGTAAAAATCAAAATTTTACTCAAACCGATAATTTTTAGATAAGTCTACTTGAAATAGATTTTAGAAAATTTTCTTATAATTTAACTTTACATTCTTGTAAATATTTTTAATTTTAAGCAGCTTTATATGAATTTAAAATTATTTAAAATATATTATATTATTAAAATAATTCAAAAATTTCAAAAAATTTCAGAAAATCATAAATATTATGTAGATCAAAAAGTTCAAAAGAACCATAGTCTAATTCCTTCAAAATTTTATTTTAAAATTCTAATAAAAGTTAAATCTTAAATATGTAAAAACATAAATATAAGAACATAAAATAAAAATGATGAATAATAAAGATATTAAAAATTCTTAATATAATTTTCTTAATTAGTGAATACTAATTATGTCATTTTAAAATTCTCATTCAGAAATATTTTTATTTTCTTTTTATTATTATTATTTAAAAAACAAATAATTAAATATAAATACCAAAATCAAAAAAAAATGATAATAATAAACTAACTTATAGTAAGTATTTCTCAAGAAAGATATATTAATATCTATTTCCTATTTGTGATGAAAATGGGATGTTACAACTCTACTCCCCTAAAAGAAATTTCGTCTTCGAAATTTAATATTGTTAATAAATCTTACCATAGCTAAACTAACTGAACTGTTCTAAAATATATTTCTAGTTTCCTTGACAATTGTGTATATTTTCCTTAACATTGCCATTTATCTTCTTTTAATCTTATCAGTATTTTTTTCCTTAACTCAAAAATATCACCCGTCTTAATTTTGTCAACCATGTTCATCATTGATGGTTAACTCTAAATACCTCAATAATTACGTTTCTCAATCTATTAAAATCTTACTTAACATAATCCATAACATCTATTAATTAAAATTCCTACTCGTAACATAGTAAAATGGATTGCTAAGAATTAATTACTGGACAACTAGCCGTTAGCAACTAGCCGTTGGACTAGCCGTTTATGACCGTTGCAACTCTCCCTCCCTTGCTTGCTTATAAATTCTCATTCCATTCTCACTTCTTATCACAACTTCAAGGTTTCTTAGTTTCTCTCTTCTATCCAATTTCTTCAATCTTTTTCTCAAGTACTATCATACTATTCGATGGCCAACCTTCCTAGAAGTAAGGAAGAACGAAGTCGGGATGGACTATAGTTTGTGGTAACAAGTGCCTCACTTCTTATAATCATTATGGTGATTTCTCTAGTTTGGATAATTTTTGTATTGCCAAGACTCTTAGACCTCTATCTATGATGTACTAGATGTTCTACTTTATTTTCCTTAATATAATCGTGTATAATAAATTATCCTAGTGGGAAAGGATAAATATGTCTTAGTCCATGTTGTACTTGTTTATCTAATTAAATCCTTGTGTTCTTTGCTTCATGACAATCCAGGGTATATAATCATTTCTTATTGTCTTCTATAATGAATTAAATATTCATTAACTAAGTGATTGCACATTCCATCATAATTGACTACAACCATTATATAGATTTGATAAATTCTCCAATCTTAAATGATCACAAATCACTACGTTGACTTAGAAATACTCACTTGAATTTTTTTTATGGGTAACTAAGATTTATGTAATTCTCTTTATAGGAAAATCAATAAGTAAAAGTTCATATCTACTTCCTTATGGTTTACTAACACATTTCTTTATTTTAAATCTACAATGGTCATTACATAACAATGATTTATATCAGGTATGTATATTCATCGAACAAAATTGATGACTAAAAGAAAATAACTTGATAAACATGTATCTTATTGTTAGGAATCACAAAAATATTTTATGTCACAATTTCTAAATATTAAACCAATATCAATGTCTCCCAAAGATCTATAATGCTTATTTTAGGTCATTCATTAACATATTTATCACAATAAATCACTTAAAAAAATTCAAAAATATATGGTTAATTACATTCGATGTCACAACCGTAAAAGTTTCATAACCATCATATATATTATTCAATCGTAGACATCATAAATAAAAACTTCATCAAATCAAACAATAATTAACATATCTTACATGTCATACAAAAGAAGAATCAATACAAATAGCCAAAGATACAATTCCTAATATGATTATTTGTTATATCAAACAAGTTAGTGAACAAATTATCATATTTCTTTCATGAAGCATACATCCACATATTTTTCTTTTCAAAATATATCACCAAAGGAAAAACTATGATCTTATCTTAAACAATTTGTTATACTAGTTTGAGATTACAACAGTTATCTACCCATTGGAATTCTAATTCACACAAGTATCTCTACAACTTCAAGGACATGGTAAGAAATATCCTAATAGAATTTATTGAGTTTATCTCCATTTCTCCATATACCACATTAACCCAAGGTTAAATTCATTGATCTTAACATCCTTCTTTTGACAAGTCTTTCACTACTTAGTACAAATCATTCGG
Source organism: Clitoria ternatea (assembly GCA_037962975.1). Classification (NCBI taxonomy): domain Eukaryota; kingdom Viridiplantae; phylum Streptophyta; class Magnoliopsida; order Fabales; family Fabaceae; genus Clitoria; species Clitoria ternatea. The sequence continues at coordinate 268,544,514 of CM075672.1, forward strand.
GGTGATCAGTCCCGATAGTTTATAACTAATTAGTCAAAGCCATGACAACTCCAGTCTAGAATTCATACCAAAATATTTCTAAGAATTTTCTATTGTCTTATCTCCCTTATTGTCTCATACCATATTGTAAAACAGACAAATGTTAGAATATTTCACTATCACATATTAATCAGAGAATCAAACACCATACAATACATTTGGAATAAAAGGAAATAACTGTATTAGTTAATTTACCTTATCATTCCACCATACATTAACGCCCGTACTTAAACAATGTCAAGAAAGACTTCAGAATGACCAGTTTCTGATAATCTCTGCAATAACATTTTTCAAGTAACAGGCTATAAAGTTCTAACTTATACTGCTTATGAACTTAAAATTAGTTCCTTCTTTCTATATTCCTAATTTTTCTTCACTTACTTCTTACCATTTACTCCAATAAAATTTCCTCTTTTCTCAACCATAAAATCTCTTGACAAACTTAACCATCAGAGTACACTAACACGCTAGTAAGACCATACCCCAAGCCGATTTGGATTGAACTGCTCTGATACCACTTTGTAACACCCCCTTATATACACGAGACATATATCTATTCTTCTTGTTCTTTTTTTTAGAGAAAGATATACATATTTATCACTTCTTATCTCGTGTATACAAGGACATATATACATCTGATTTTCTTTGAATTTTGAAAATAAAAAGTTTCAAATTATTTATAATGATAAAATGAACTTTCAGAAAATCATATGTGATCAAAGATTACAGTATCATATCCAAAGAATAAGGTTTATTGAAGTTTAACCTTTACATTGATTTACAATCATCCAACTTAATATTGTATTAAGGTAAACTAAAACTAAAAATTTAATACCTCTACTTTGACTGTAACCAGTTATTTCCTTATCTTCAAACCATGTGATCTTGAATCATATTCTTGTCACATCCCTTCTCCTATCCGATTGAGGATGAAACCAATTTACCCTTTTGTAATTTCATCCTTTCATCTTGAACTGCTAGCTATATATCATATAACATATATTTTGGATACAAAATTCAAACAACAAGGAGTGAGAAACAAAATATAATACTTTACAGATAAGACATAAGCATAAGGGTTTTCACAATCTAATATAATAATTTCAATCACAATCATATACATAATCAATTATGAATATAGAGTTTTTATAACATAACAATTATATTTTCATCCATAACCATCCACATAGAATGTCACAATCACATGAATGTCATGCAATGTTTTTAATACTATCATCTCATTCATTCTATGTATGTGGGCCCTTAAAGTTTTAGTTTACACTGGGCCAACCAGGAGTTTACACTGTTCCATATATTCTGGATAATAATAACATAAATGCCTTCATGACATATGAACAGCTCAACTGGCGTCGAAACACTTAGAGACTAGTCAGACTGAGAAAGTTTTTATTGTGAAAGTACCCGACACTAGGGAGCGACCCCAGGTCACCTGAAGCACCCTTTCACACCCTCTCATCCCAAGGCTCGCAATTAAGCCTCCTCTAATGTATCCTCGGTTTCTATAATCCGTCCCCAGGCAATATCACATCTCATTTCTCTTTAATGATTCATGATGCATGAACTACTCGCATATTTAGTTGGTTAAGACTTTTAGAAACTCAATTATTAAATACCATAAATGTTCACAAAATCATCACAATAAACTGTACATTCCCATAAGTTCTTCTTTGAACTTCTGTTATACTGAAATAATTTAGTACAGTCTTCAAATTTAGATCTTACCAAAATTAAGTTTCCAAGCCTTAAATATCTCAAAACTTTCTCTTAAAAATCTTCACATATTTACATAATCTTTCTCAATTTGAATCTTAACTAGATTGAGTTTTAGAAATCTCGACAAAATATTCTTTAGTTATTTCGTTTGGAAAAACCAAAATAATTTACTTTAAACTTCTAATTTCTAAAGAAAATAATTTAAAATCATTAACTAAGAATACTTAAAACTATAAAAATTTTCTTTAATTCAAGAATTAATTATCTCAACCTCTGATTTTCATAAAATAACTTCTTTCTAATACTAGATTTTATTATTGAAATTAAAAATAAAGTTAGTGAAATTATTTCTAAGAAGAAATAAAAGACTAAAATAATTATAAAATACTTTCTATTGGAATAAAAATTTAAAGAGTAAGGTAAAAAAATTCTTACTGAGTTTTAACTTTCCGTCATGCTTGCTATATGATCAAACTTCATATCACAAGGTCATCAATCATTCATCAACCATAATCAAGTATAGTAATCTCATCAATCACAATCAAATATCATCAATCATAATTGCATATTATTAATCACAGTCTAATACAATATCATTAATCGAAATCAAATACAATTAATTATAATTAAGTCAAATCAACTAAATATCGCTCATAAATATAATTCAAATTTTAATGGTTATTTAAATTAGTAGTTTTGATTTTTGAGTCCTTATAGTCCATTCCTTGCACAGGTCTATATAAGTCCATATATATAATCCAGTCTTCGCATAGGTATAGTTCAGTCTAGACAGGTCATAATAGTCCAAGTCCTTGCATAGGTTTAGTTCGATCCATATAGGATATAAAAATCCAAGTCCTTGCATAGGTTTAGTCCAGTCCGTATAAGTTATAATAATTCAGATCCATGTATAGATATTTCAGAATAAGTTACACAATATATTAAATTTATTAAGTTGAGAAGTTATTACTTTAAAATAATAAATTATTAAATTTAAAAGGAGTAGGGGACTCCTCCCTTTATTCTTAGGTCTTTCATATTATATTCTTATCTCACTCCCCCTTACCTCTTGTATACCGATTTGTTATTGAAAATCCGTGCGCGCCTCGTCTCCGAGTTCTAAAACATACCAATTTCATTTCAATATAATTACAAGATGAAAATTAAGATTACTACTTAAAATAAAAATGGTAAATTTTGAATAGTGAATAGTAACAATAAATAGTAAAACATGAATAGTAACAGTAAATAGTAAATCGTGAATAATAACGGTAAATAGTAAAACGTGAATAGTAAAGGTAAATAGTAACAGTAAAGGTAAATAGTAATAGTAAATAGTAATTTACTATTTGAATAGTAATTTACTATTGAAATAGTGTTACTATGCAGAATAGTAACTTAAAATAATATTATTTCCAGTATAATAATAGATTTCTAAAAATGATATAAAAATAATCCTAAAAAATATAAAAGAGATGTATTCGTACCTTAGAATTTTAGCAGAACCTTCTTCCAAAAAATTTATTTCTCTCTCTTACTTCCACCATTATCTCACTAACACTACTATATTAAGAAAACTTAATCTGAAATTGTGAATTCTAAAGAAGAATTCCTTCGGTATTTATAGGAAAAAAATTTACTATGCATTCTATTATTTTAATATAAAAATACTATACGTTTTTTGAAATTTAAAACCTGGTTACTATGCAACTTTTGAAAATTTCATATATGCACAGTGTTTTGCATAGTAAATGTCAGCAGAATTATTAAGCCAAATAGTAACCTTTCACTCGGTATATTTTAAATATTCAAAATTAATCCTTTTTGAAATTTAGCGATATTATATCGGTTCTCACTAATTTTATGATAAGTAATATAAAGTTTAAATTTTAAAAATCTAAAATTTTCTGTTAATAAAAATTTATTAGTACGTTTTCAATTTTTTTACGATTGGTAAAAATCAAGATTTTACTCAAACCGATAATTTTTAGATAAGTCTACTTGAAATAGATTTTAGAAATTTTTTTTATAATTTAACTTTACATTCTTGTAAATATTTTTAATTTTAAGCAGCTTTATATGAATTTAAAATTATTTAAAATATATTATTTTATTAAAATAATTCAAAAATTTCAAAAAATTTCAGAAAATCATAAATATTATGTAGATCAAAAAGTTCAAAAGAACCATAGTCTAATTCCTTCAAAATGTTATTTTAAAATTCTAATAAGAGTTAAATCTTAAATATGTAAAAACATAAATATAAGAACATAAAATAAAAATGATGAATAATAAAGATATTAAAAATTCTTAATATAATTTTCTTAATTAGTGAATACTAATTATGTCATTTTAAAATTCTCATTCAGAAATATTTTCATTTTCTTTTTATTATTATTATTTAAAAAACAAATAATTAAATATAAATACCAAAATAAAAAAAATGATAATAATAAACTAACTTATAGTAAGTATTTCTTAAGAAAGATATATTAATATCTATTTTCTATTTGTGATGAAAATGGGATGTTACAATCAGCGGCTTGAAAAAATAATTAACTATTTGCTATGAAATACTTGGGGCCAGCAAGACAAATTCTTGGCATGAAAATAACCAGAGACAGGAACACCAAGAAATTATGGTTGTCACAAAAAAAGTATATCGAGAAAATACTACAATGGTTCAATATGGACAAGACTAAAGCGATTAGATGTCCTCTTGCTAATCACTTTAGACTAAGTACCAAGCAGTGCCCTTCCACAAAGGATGAGAATGATGATATGGATGGAGTTCTATATGCTTTGGTAGTTGGGAGTTTGATGTATGCCATAGTGCGTACATGGCCAAATATTGCTTACTCCGTGGGAGTAGTGAGTCGTTTCTTTTCAAATCCTGGAAAGGAACACTGGACTACAGTTAAATGGATTCTTACGTATCTTCGTGATACCTCTAAAATGTGTTTGTGTTTTGGAGATGAAAGACCGGTGTTAGTAGGCTACACAGATATGGCTAGCGATGTTGACTCAAGAAAGTTTATATCAGGATACCTGATTACTTTTACAGGGGGACACTACAACAGAAATTACAAAAGGAAGCGGTACTATTGTCAGCGGTTGGGCGGAACCGCTGACATTGTTGTAAAAAAGACACTAAAGTCAGCGGTTATTAAAGGAAACGCTGACAATAGTATTATCAGCGGTTCAAGGTATCAACCGCTGACAATAGTCTATGTTAATAATAAAGGATTTCTACGCGTACAGCCCTGACCTGGTGCGTTTGCTTTTCATTGATTAATAAAATATTAATATAATTCATATGATGCACGCAGATGGTAAGGTAAGGCACTAAAGGTGATAAAATATTAATATATTTTATGTCTTGATGTTTTAATTTTTTTTAGCTCTCTCTTTTCTTATGTCAACTTTTCGTTTTCCACAAGACAAGGTGCCTGTTGGTGCGTTTTGCTCTTTTTCCCTCTTTTTTCAATAGTTTCCATTCTCCTATGTTAGTGTGTTTTGCTCTCTGTTTTTAATAGTTTCCAAGTGTGCTGTTAGTGGTCCATAGCAGGCTTTTTTTTCCTCTCTGTTTTTAGCAACTTTGTGTATGTTTGTTTCCCAGTTCCAGCTCTGTTTCGCCCTCAATCCTTGCGCTAATTTCACAGAACCAGGGGAACCCTTGCTCGTTGGGACTTTCATTTTCGGGGAAAGGAAGAAGGTTTGGTTCGATTGGTGGTGCGATCCAACACTACGAAAGAGAAGCTCCGTCACATGTGCAAGTAACCTTCAATTCCCGTTTTTCATTTTCTTCGATTTGATATTGGATATTGTGGGTTTTCTATTTTCTGTTGGATGTTGGGTTATCTATCTCCCTGTATTTGTGAGTCTTGGTCTCTGTCGGAGCAGGATTATTGTCCGTTCAGGTTGTGGCGGTGGTGAGGGTATGGGTTTGGGTATGGGTGGGTGGGTTGGGGAGGGGTGTGGGTGGATGGGTCTGATGGTTTAGGCTTTGGGTTTGGGTTTGGGCCTATGATGCACGGAAACGCCATGGAGGTGTCATCCTGGAACCGGGAAACGGCCAAAAATATTTTCCTCACTACCTGTGTTTTGGGCCTTAAGGGAAACGTCTGGCCAGCGTTTACGGCCCTTAAAAAACCCCACCCGTTTTCCCATTTTTCTTTTCAGCTATCCCGAGCCCCCCCTAAGCCACCCCCCTTCCGTGCTTCCCCCTTCGTCGTCTGCTCTGCGACTGCGTCCTCTCCACCACACTGTCGTCGGCCGTTCGCGACTCCGGCATCTCTTCATCTGTGTTCGTCATCATCTTCTTCTCCGTCGTCTATGTTCATCTTCTTCTCCATCATCTACGTCTCTTCATCTGTTGTGTTTGTCTTCTTCTTCGATAACCAGTGAGTCAGGGACAGCACAGGCAAGGCACTCTAAGGTTGTTCTGCTTCTTCTTCATCGACAATTCGACACCACCACCAGTGAGTTCTGTTCTACTTCTTCATTTTCAGTTCAACTTCATCTTTTCCACCTTTTTTTTATTTTGGGAATTTATTAGAAATAAAACAGGGAAGCACAATGAGCTGATTAGGTTTTTATATATTGATATTTGATAATTGATAATGTTGAATTGCTGATAATGCTGATATTGATATTTGATAATGCTAAATTGCTGATAATGATATTTGATATTTGATAATGCAATTGTTCATAATGTTGTTTTAATGCATTTTGATATGATCAAATTTATTTAGTAGTAATATTATATGTAAAATTTTTATAATTTTTACGGCATTTCCACACCAAACCCGTTTCTTTGTCAGGATTACAGGATGCACTTTTTAGTGGACTGTATGACTGTGATACTTGTGTGCATTTGTTAACTGACCAATGTTTCTGGGTTATTGTCCTAGGCTGCTCTGACAATGCTATTTATAATCTCATGCATTGTTTGTTATAAATCGAGTTCAGCATGTGTAAAATGAATAAAATGATGACAGATGAGTCAGCCTTGTTATATATATATATATATATATATATATATATATATATATATATATATATAGAACTATATGGATTTAATGTGTTTCATTAATGTATATAGTAACAGGAATAAGGAATAGGATGGAAGAGCTGTTATATACTGTGATGCTTTGACATCAACATTTGCAATTGGCTAATAAAGTTAGTATAAATTTGCACATTGGTTTTGCTTGTATGACAGCTCTTAGGGAGTTAATTAGTTTATGAATGATCAGTATAATTGTATTTTTAATTTTTGGCCTGATTGTGCATGACTCCAGATTTTTAGTTTTTAATAATATATATTAAACTAGAGCCATACTCTTTGTGCTTAAGAATTCTCTGTCTGAATTTATGATTTGGGAATTTACTTTCATTATATTCTTTTGTTATATATTTATATATTGTTACTCAACTATCATACAGCTACATTTTTTTTGAGTAAAATGCCAAACTTTAGTAATTGAAACTATTAATGGAAGAACTCAGTGATGGAACATGATATTTCATAACTATCTTCTACATTCTGAAAATTTCAAAATATGTATTCTTGTATTTTTTTTAACTCTTATATGTCCATCCTTAAGCCTGAAGTGTTCTTTATTTATCTGTTATTGAGTCATTCCCTAAAGCATACCTGCAGCATCAAGGTATTATGAACAAAAAGCAAACATCATGTTCCACATAAAATTATCTGACCACATCAAAACTTTGGGAACTTAACTGTGAATTTGTATTTACTTTTGGGGATTCATTAGTAATTAAATTGCAATATAATAATCTGATAAATTATGGAATATTGGTAATTCTATAATTGACACGGTATGGCTACCAAATCTTCTATACACTCTAGAGTTCTGATATGCTATACATATTTCAGATGTTCAATTCTGTTGTAGATATTTCTTTCTTTTATGTGTTCTATTAAGCATTGCTCCTTGACCCATGATCCATTCTCATGCGCGTTACCACGCCACTGGAGCGTTTGAATGCTCGTCTTATGTACTCTTTTTTTTTCTCTGTTGTGCGTTGTCACGTTGTAAGGGTATGAGCCACATTGATTCCTTTCTGACTCTTCTTTCCTCGTGAACAGCATGGCTTGGGCCCTTTTCCTCACGCGGGTATGGGTGGCGTACACACGCCCACTTGATCCCCACTAAAACGTGTCTGATGCTCTCGGTGCCATATTATAACAATTTTTTCTGTTATTCTGAATCTTCTTGGCTAATTGTGTAGAGTATATTGTCAATGGTCTAATATGTTTTCATATAAAATTGCAATCGATTTTGCTTAATCCTTTCTCTTTGTGTTTATACGCCTGGTGGGTGCTCATAGGCTTGGTTCCATTTTCATCACTTGCGTGCCTCTTGCTTGAACCCAGCATTTTTATGATATAATAGACAAAGATTATCAAATCCTTAATAAATTATAGATAAGTCAGGGGTTGAGTCAAATATATGTGTATATGGGTATATATATAGACCTTGGTGGGGTCATGGTTATATAGACATGCTTACAGCAATTGTGTTTGGGTCTGGCTCATTGATGAGACTGTGGATTAATTGGAGGCCCTGTACCATTCCATTTCCTTCCTTTGGCACGCAGTTCTGTTTCTTCACTTTCTTAATCGCGCACCTGTACGCCAGCATGGGCATTCTGCACTCATGCACTCTTCAAAATACTAAGCATTCTGCTCCTATGTAGCAATTGAGCATTATTCACTTTACTTAATTACTTTTTTTTTGAAATTGTTGATATAGAACATAAGTCTAAAGTTTGTATCATAGTGTATAAAATAGATGTTTATTTATTTTCATGGTGTTTTCATTTGTTGTATTTTTTTTTGGGTACTCTACTATATTATTTTCTTAGTAAGAATGTTGATATGAACACTCTTTCACTTATTCATTGAAATTCATCAACAATTATAAGTATAGGTATAACCTGGTAATTAATAAATAAATTATTTCTATTAATAAAATAATAATAATAAAAAAAAATCCTGATCAATTTCTTGATTAAGACAATATTTAGTTGAAATTATCACGTTAGTGTAAGAAATATTGAAATTATATGGGAATCTTACAGCATGTAAGTGCTATGGGTTGTAAATTATGAGTTTCTTATGTCACTCTTGGTTCCAGTGCCTGCTTTGTATTTTTCCATGGGATCCTGATTTATCTTCATATCCAATATCTTGAGAATTGGGTTATGTTGCTTGCTGAAAATGTCATCCTTAGTTAACTTGGATGAGGTGCATCTTGCCTTAAAAAGGGTGAGCCGAGCTGCACTACATATTTCACTTTAATATATATATATATATATATATATATATATCAAGTGACTTGATTTGTTAAAAATAAACAAAATCAACTGGCTCTGTTTCCTGATTCCTCCCTTAAACTTTACTTTTTTAAATTTTACACATCTCCAAGATTCATAGTTGTTTACCCTATGTCCTATGCTTAATTAATAAAATCATGTTGACTACTTATATCTTTCATTCCTAACTGTGATTTATTTTTTGTTCTTCAGGAAGTGGCATGAAAGTTCCTTAGAGCATGATCATTCAAAGAAAGTATCTGCACCCGCATAATATGAAAATGCAATCAAGATTGGAAGAAGAGGAAGAAGCCAAAGCTGCTTTTATGAGTAGGATTCAGAGGCTAACCAAACTCATTCTGGTTTCCTTAAATAATATAAGGCATGGATATCTACCTGACATTCCCAGCCACCAGCGAAGTCACTCTGTTGGCGAGGATGATGTGGGCTCATCCTTCATTTAATTAGTGTAGATTATGTTATTATCTTCTTTAGTTTTCATTCTGGAAGTGCTTGTACTTTTGAACTCCTTGCTTGACAAATTTAACTAGTGAATTTGTTTTTTTTTAATACTTAAACTTAAACGTATAGCATTTTTCTATTTTATGTTAATGTTAGAGTTGTATACCTGACTATTCTTTATACTTGGTTTATAATATTTTTCATCAAAATCTACATTTCACTATATGATTTTTTTACCAAGTTATGTAAAATGTGTCGGTTCATGAGTTACTTGTGTGTAGTTTTTAAAAAAACTAAACAAACTAAAATTTTAAAAAAAAACTATTGTCAGCGGTTCCTATCTATAACCGCAGACAATGTTGTAACTATTGTCAGCGGTTACTTACTACAACCGCTGACATTGTTTGCCTATTGTCAGCGGTTCTAAACAACAACCGCTGACATTGTTTGACTATTGTCAGCGGTTCCGCACCATAACCGCTGACAATACATAGCTAATGTTAGCGGTTTAAGCGCTGACGTTGTTTTTAGTGCTATTATCAGCGCCTTTATTGTTAGCGTTTGTACCGCTGACAATAGCAGTAGCGGAAGCGCTGACAATAGCCTTTTTTGTAGTAGTGGGAGTTGTGTCATGACAATTAAGACTACAGAAGTGTGTCGCTCTCCTGATAACTGAAGCAGAGTTTATTGCACAGTGGTCGCTGGTTGGCCAGCAACAGCGACGGACAACAGTAGTCACTGTATAGCTTCCCACAGCGACGGAGGACTTAGTCGCTATTTGAGTAACTATAGCGACGGTGGAGCATGGTCGCTGGAAGGCCACACTTGGCGATGGACAGCGACGGACAACAGTAGTCGCTGTATAGCTTTCCACAGCGACGGAGGACTTAGTCGCTATTTGAGTAACTATAGCGACGGTGGAGCATGGTCGCTGGAAGGCCACACTTGACGACGGACTAGTCCGTTGCTATATGTCTAACCATAGCGACGGAGGATTGAGGTCGCTGTATGGCAAGAGTAGCGACGGCTGGAGCAGAGACCATTTTAGCGACGGCATGATGCCGTCAATGAGTTAGCGACGGCGTGTCATTGGTCGCTGATATGTTTTCGACGAAGGTTTTAGCGACGGTGAATGTCCCGTCTGAGATGCCGTCGCTAAGGGTTGTAGCGACGGTATTGGCATGGATTAGCGACCAATCCTTTCCGTCGCTAACAGGTGTTTTTTTAGTAGTGAACTTGGATTACACAAGGAAAAATATGAGTTATTTTGTGACAGTCAGAGTGCAATTCACCTTTGGGAAGAACTCCTCTTTTCATTCCAAATCAAAACACATTAATGTGAGATATCATTGGACCAGGGATGTATTGAGAAGAAGTTACTATAGCTTGAAAAGATTCACACAGATGAAAATGGATCAGATATGATGACTATAAGACTCTCCCAAAAGAGAAGTTGAAGTACTGTCAACAAACAGTAGGACAAGTGGAGCCATCCATGTAATCAGGAGAGGGGGATTGCTATGGGTCTCTCCTTCATGATGGCCACTTAGTGAAAATCCCATATCAATTTATTTGTGGTCATAATTTGCAAATGACATGGATATGAAACAGAACAACACAAATTCATGTGGTCCATATTGATTCCCAAAGCCTATAAATAGGCATCAAAATCCGAAATTATGAAATCATCAAATACAATTGAAGGAAATTGTAGGAAAACACAAGTGAGGGTGTTTTAAGAGCGAAAGCAAATAGTTATTTTCTTTGATAATTTAGAGAGAGGGAAAATAATTAGGGGGTGACAAAATAATGAGGTTAATTAAGGTGTTTTAAAAAGACTTGAGTGTCACTATTTTGAGTTAATTTCAGGTTTGCGATTTTATTATTTTTCTAGAGAAATCCTTCTTGTATGCCTACTGCCCTGTGGACGTAACTCAAATCAAAATGGTGAACCATGTTAAATTTTTAGTGTCATTTCAAAATTATTTATTTTATTTTACTTGTATTAAATTTTATTTTGTATCCATTTATTTTATCAATCCCTATTCCACTATATCGAGAGAGAATTAATGTATGCCAATTTACCAAACAGAAAATAGCAACTAGTATCTATTTTTTAATCAACTTCTACATAGATGACTTAAACACCATACTATATTATAATTATCTATTGAATATATGAGAATGCATTCATGAAAAGGAAGTCAATGGCAGTGGACAGCAGAGCAATACAAGCAGCGTATGGACCGCGTGCTTGACAGTGAAATAAGGCCACACCATTGACAAGGGTTCAGAGATGCCGATTATATACTCGCCGCCATGGCTATGTTTTTTTACTGCATTTATAGCCATGTGGCGTCCTCTCATCACTACCAAGCTTCAACTATAATATTAACTAATACACAATTTGTTTGTGCCAAATTTCAGCTTTTCTTCAGCACCTTAGACATCAGAGATCATACATATAGAGCTGTTAAATGGACCTTGTCTGATGGGTTACTCTAACACTTGGATAGAAGTTATAACTTGAATATATTCTCAGAAATCCGATGTAGAACAAACTTAGATTTTTAATCATTTTTTTAAACTCAATTCAACCCAAACTTTTTCTGTCTAACAAAGTTAACTAATGCATCGAGCTAGTTTAAAAATAGAAAAAGTGTTATATATATATATCTTAAATTTTACTAATATAAATCATTTATTTAAAAGATTATATTTATTAAGAGCACTTAATTAAACTTAATCATTAACTAATTAATAACGTAAATCATGTCAAGAAGACTTACTGAGTTAGTTGAACAAACGAGTGAAAAAAACTCAAGCATTAACTTATGACAATCGAGGTTATTAAAATTCATACGAAAAAAAAGTTTAATATTAATAGTGATCTGTAGAGTAAAATATTTTTAAATTATTAAATAATTATTCACATAAAAAAGTAATTTAACTTTATTGTAGTTATTGCAAAAGAATAATTCTAATGACAGGAAATTCTTAGCTAAATGAAAGATCATTTTGTTATCAATCATCTTAAAGTAATGATTAAAAATTAAAATATCTTATTAGAAAATCACAGCAGAATAATGTATCCGTACTATCAAATGTGAAATTTCCGATTAAAATTTTCTGTTCCACTATTCTTTAACCCTTGTCTAGCAAAATCAATATAAAAATTATTTTCAGTTGCAGAAAAGACCAATATAAAAATTCCAAAAATCATCTTAGCAATTGGTGTTGACATTTGAGGGGTGGCTGTGTAATGGTAGATACCATTGGGATCTGTATTTATTTAATTATTATTACCAACATGTCTAGCACAGAGTTGATTGGTTTATCTTATAACTATGTGTCATACGTAGTATTTATATATGTATGTGAGATTGAGGGAGCTCTACTTGCTAGAGATACAATTTTTTTGAAGGCCGTGTCAAAAATGTTTAGTCCTAGGGGTTCAGAGATGGAAGAGAAGAGAGTTACATCCACTAGCTGTGAAGATGATTTCAGTACTCATGAGGTTAGAGAGGTGTAGCACATCAATCCCTTCCCTCTTCAATTCTTTCTTCTTGTACAAAATCTACTTTTTTGAATAATTTCTTTATATATATACTCATGATTTGCCTTTGCATCATATCATCATATGAAAAGTTCAATAAAATCACAGAACTAAATACAAAAAACATAGCAAGATTGTGTTTCAAATTCGGATCACATATATACCATGCACATGTGGTTTGTGTTTCAAATTTACTAGTTAATTGTCTTTGAAAGACAAACTTTCTTCTATTGAGCTCATGGTCATAACATAACTCATATATTCAGGAAAAAAAATGAGGCTGATTAGTGATTATCATTCATTGTCACTATTGATCTAGGTAGATAAACTCAAATCTGCAAAATCTGAGATGGGTGAGGTGAAGGAAGAAAATGGAAGATTGAAGATGATGCTTCAGCAAGTAGAGAAGGATTACCACTCCCTTCAACTTCGTTTCTTTGACATACTTCACAAAGATGTTGCAGAGAAAGGTGTGGTTGATTCATCTACTTCACATGATGAAATTGAAGAACCTGAGTTTGTGTCACTTTGCCTTGGAAGAAGTCCTAAGGAGCCTAAGAAGGAAGAAATAATTGGAAACTCAAACAAACCAAAATATAAAGAAGATGTGGAAGCCAACCTTACTCTTGGATTAGACTCCAAGCATGTGTTGTTAATGGAGGAGCTTGTGTCCGATTTGAGTCCCATGAATAGCTCAGAAGAATCAAAGGAAACAGAAGCTGATGGAACATTTTCAACAAATAAATCAGCAAAAGTTATAAATTTAAATGATGAGATTTCAGATCAAATGCCTGCCAAGAGAGCTAGGGTATCTGTGAGAGCTAGATGCGATACTCCCACGGTTAGTATTAAAAAATATGTTTTGTTTTCCATTTCTTATTTTTGTATAGTTACAAAATCCTATCATATTTTAAATATAGTTTTAAAAAATGTTTAAGAAATTATGGAAATAATAGCTTTTTGAAAATAATATTAAAGTGAATACAAAGTGATGTTTGAGAAATAATTTATGAAAATAAGAAATGGAAGCATATAAAACTATTTTCATTGTACTCTTAATTCTAGGAGATTTTAATGGTTTTCTGTATATTTTTTCTTGTCTAATTGCAAGTGGTATGCCTTAAAAACAGATGAATGATGGATGCCAGTGGAGGAAGTATGGCCAGAAGATAGCAAAGGGAAATCCATGTCCAAGGGCTTACTATCGTTGCACAGTTGCACCAGCATGCCCAGTAAGGAAACAGGTAAATATGCACATGCATAAAGAATACCAGTAAAAAATCAGAAATGAAATTTTATCTAAAATTTTCATTATTCAATAATAAGGTTTCTCTTAATTACTTTTGTCAAGGTCTAAATCAATTGGCTAAACATGTGTGAGTTGTGTTATAAAAATGTATCATTGAGGAATTTGGATAGTCTTCTTATGATCTTATAATCAATCCATAAGTTTTATGGCATTCAATATAAAAAAAAAAAAACAGAAATATACATAATCGTATATAAATTGATGTTGTTTTTGGAGATATTGAATAAGAATGCTCAAATTTGATGCATGAATTGACTTCAGGTGCAAAGGTGTGCAGATGACTTATCCATCTTGATCACCACATATGAAGGAACACACAACCACCCACTTCCAGTTTCAGCCACAGCCATGGCATCCACCACTTCCGCTGCCGCCTCCATGTTGTTGTCAGCTTCTTCAACATCTCACCCTCACAGTTCTTCATCCTTTGGAAATGCTCCTTCTCCTACCACTACACTCCAGAATGGCCTCAGTTTCACTCACCATGATGAATCAAGAGTCAAACAACTCTTCTTACCACCAAACCATGCCTCATCACATTTGTTCCCAACAATCACTCTAGACCTCACTTCTTCATCACCTTCCTCTTCTTCAACTCTGTTCCATCGCTTTCCTTCAGTTTCAAACCCAAGATTTTCTCCAACCAGTTTCAGCTTTTGTTCCACAGAGCCTAACTTTATACCATCATCCATTTGGGGTAAGCCTAATAATAATGGCACAAACACAATACCAATTGATCAGAAAACCCCTTTAAGGCCAGTTATCCAAGGAAAGCATTTCCAAGAACATTTCTATCAACAATGCTTATCAACAAACCAAACTTCTTCCTGGGAAGAAACAATAACCAAAGCAATCAACACAGACCCAAGTCTTCGTTCAGTAATAGCTGCTGCAGTTTCAACTATAGTGGGACATGGATCATCAAACTGCACTGGGAACTTAGAAAGAGCAGAGAATGTTCTAAGTTCAGGTTTGGACTTGAAACTAGGGGAGCATCTTCAATTGGCTTCATCATCAAAACCATTGAACCAGAATGGGAAAGGATGCTTAACTGATAACTACTTCAAAAGGTTGTCCTCAACAAGTTCTGAGGGAGGGAATTTCCTTTTTCTTCAACCACCATTGCCATTTTCTCTCTCCAAGAGTAGCACCAATCAGATCAATTATTATATTCCATAAATGCACACACACCGGGAGTGTTTGGTTTTCTTGTTACACAACTGGGTTTGGATGGGTTAGAAAAAACTTTTTCATCCACTGATCAAATTAACTAAGTTTAAAAGTCGCTGGAATAATATTAAGAAGTATTAGATAATTCATTCGTCCAACTTTTCCGTAGTAAAGCATTAGCTTCCTGATTTTTTGTCATGACTATGTTCATTGAGCCTATTATTTCATGTCAAAATAGAGGATACTCATAAATATAAGATTAAACTTAGAGCAAAATGAACAGTCAGAAATCTAGTTATTTATTCCACATGCCATTTTTGTAACAGCTAGAAATTACTACAAAAGGCCAGTGTATATTTTATCCTTTAGATTGCTCTAAATTCAACGGGCCATATATACAATGCAGTTCGCAATGCATGCACCATGCATCTAACTTGTGGTTTTTTTAAACCATATATACCTATCACGTTAAACACTGATTAACATAATTTATTTTTTATATCTCTATTTTTCTTTTCTTGATCACATATCATATCTTTTGTTGTTTCTCTCTCTTTCTTGTCTTTTCTTTCCATATTTTTCTCGTTAAACACACAAAACACCATTAAAAATAGAATGAACTTAACATTTTCTTTTCTTTTTTTAAAAAATAAGCTGAATATTTAATTAATTTGTTTGCTTAGCATTCTGACAAATTTACAGTTTTCCAGTTTCATATTTTTGAACTAGCTACTTATGAAAATTCCTTTGTCGGAACTCGGGAACGGATCTATCTAGGGCCTTGTGAATTGCGTTCTTTTACCACATAGAACGTGAGATATAGCCTTGAGATGTTTGGATGAAAATGAATGTCAGGGATTTATTGAAACTAAAGATTGAGAAAAGGATTATTGGGATGAAGATGTGATAATCTAAAATTGATTAGTCTAACAGAATCAATTAAACTTAAATAAGATTGAAAATAGTTCAATAAAAAATCTAAGAGATAATGCTAAATACAATTTTAGTTTATGAGTTGACCCATTTGAAAATAAACAAAACAAAAACAAAAACAAAAACAAACACACTTTATGACAAACAAGATTGTGGTTAAAAAGTATATTTAATCTTGAATACTCGTGTTCTAATTTTACCTTGGTTATTTTATATTTTTATGACGTAAATACAATAGAAAATAAGTTAAAAGACTCCTAAAAATAACTTTTACAATAAATGAACTCTTCCAAAACTCAAACTTGACAATTGGGTTTTCTTAAGGCCCCGTTCGGGATGATTTTTGACTTTTAGTTTTAAAATTTTTAAAAACTAAAACTTGTTTTTGATTTTTAATTTTATGTTTTAATCTATATGATTTTGAATTTTAAAAAGTTATAAAACTTTCATAATTACGATCAAAACTACTATACACATAAATAACAATAATAATATAATAATACTAATAGTGATAATAAATTTTTTACAATGTGATGGTGGTAGCGGCGAGGGTGATGGTGGTGGTGGTCGTCGTCGTTATGGTGATAGTGACAATGATAGAGATGACAATGATAATGGTGGTGGTGGTGCAAGGGATGCTTGTAGTAGCAACGATGGTAGAGATGGAAGTCATTGTTGTTGTGACGATGGTGGCAACATTTATGGTAGTAATAACGATGGTGATGGTGGCGATGGAGGTGGTGGTGATGGAGAGGGTTGTGGCGCTCTAAATCCACTATTTGGTAATAAGGATATTGACAACTAGCTAATAAAAAGTAGGGTAAATTTTTCGCATTTACATCAATTCTAGATAGGACACACCACAAAATAAGATTTAAAATAACTATCCTAGATCCAATTAAAAACTCATCCTATATATAAAGATATGAGAAGGTGAATGTTTAAGCAAGAGTCTAGTTAGTTTCATCATCATTTAAGATTGTCATGCATTAAGTCCTTTACTACTCATATTAATCCTTAATCATTCAATCTCAATGGTACAATCCTACAAACCTCACTTCAAGTCTAATAGTCCATATTCATATGTAAATTCAACAAAATCTTTCCAAGAGTCTACTTATATAACAATATCATTCATACATACTAGATGAACATCAATCTTTACTTCTCACTATGTAGTCCTCTTTATGGAGTCATAACCAAGGTTAAATCCACTCAATAACTTCTCCCACATAACATAACGAAATCATAACACAATCTCATCATTCATCCATAATAATCACAATCACAAAAATTTCCTTTTTCTAGGTCCAAGTACCAACATAAATTTCCCAATCATTATCTTCCATCTCACTAATAAAATCATGAGTCAATCTCAATAACTCAAATATAACAAGTATTTTGACAACTTCTATCCATCAATTCAAAACTTAGGCATTTAAACAAATAGTCAAGCTATACAAAACAATTCCCAAATACAAGAGATTCTATAAAAGAATTTAAGTCATCAACTCCAAAAATTACCGGCCGAGGCAAACCGTCATACCCTCTTCACACCAAGTCGCCTCTTCAAAAAGTATCACTTCACTATGCCAACCTACATTACAAGGCTAAAATGGACAGCATGGAGAATGAGTATATTTTCTCAATGATGAACAATTTAAATTAACATGATAACATATACACATGGAAAGACAACTATACTTATTTTCCAATAAACAACCAATCTCATGAACATAGTAATATACATACCATGACAACACCAACATCATTTCTTAATTCAAGTCACCCACAGTCATAAACATTTTAGTTTCTCAATTCAAATGTCATGACCTTATAAGTAATGCATATGCTATCCTTATAAGTAATGCATATGCTATCCATTGAAACCATGCATATGCAACGGATCCGATTTTCCATAATTCAATTTCTTTTCATGTGCAGACATCACTTTTACAATTACAACCACGTATAGTTGTTCTAATATTCAACCCACGCAAGGTTTCTTTCTCAAGATCCCATAAGATCAATTATGTCACATGCTAAACACCGCAACCACGCATAGTCGCTTACATAATTAACCCACACAAGGTTTCTTTCTCAAGATCCCGCAAGATCTAAGTATCATATGATGGGATATACTATGCATGACATGAAATGCAAAAAGATGCATATGGTAATTTCAATTCTTACAAGAATTCCATTAATTTACATTTAGTGTCATCACATACACTTTAAAATTTTAGACAAGGCATGCATTTAATCACGTTATCTCCTAAGGCATTCATTTAATTATAATCTACTTTGAAGAATCATTCTACTTCAATATTACACAAGAGCCAAGGAGACGCTTCATTAATTAATCACACGTAAAATCAAGTAGCACATCAATAAGCACTTCAAGAGCACATAACCCACACTTTTGCCAATCCAACATCAATTCATTCATAAGACACACCTCACATAATATTCACATATAAACAACACCAATACCACTCAAGACTAACATATAAGTATACACTAACAATGCATATATTATCAAAACCATTGTCATTCATTTAGAAAGTAAACTCCTCTCCTACCTTAGGAGAAGTATTCCATTGGGTTGGATGGGTTGGATGATCCCGCCTCACAAGAGTAGTCAAAGCCTACATTAAATAAATGTAGAATCACATCAACATCTTATTAATTTTATTGTGCTGTTAACAATTTTACCTCTTTCATAAATAACTTCATATTAACCCATAAAAGTTTTATCCTTGAGATTTTTAGGAGTATTATGGATTCTTTCAATGTTTCCCAATACTTTAAATATTTAGAACCTTGTCTACAAATTACCAATGTTCAAGAATCATTCATGAGGTTTTAAAAGGCTCCTAATAAAATTTTCCCATTACTATAATTACTTTCAATACTTTTTGTAGACAACAAGTTTTTCTCTACAAACCATCTAATTAACTTGTTCTTTTTCCATTAACACATAACTTATTTGATAGTAGTTTTTAATTGTTAAATTAAATCATGATAAATCTTTAGAAATATTAAGTATTTACCTAATATATGATGCATATGGAATATCCCTTAAAATACTAAGTCCTTTCTTCCTAATTGATTATCAAATCCCTACTAACACACTAATTTTCATACTTGTTCTTAAATTCCAACATCACATCTCTTTCTTTCATTAAATACTAATTCCTCATTCATTCAACTACAATTATCCCTAACAATAATCAATGGTTATACTACTTCTAATAATCCTTTGTTAAGCACCAATATCATGCCTAAGTCACCTATCACCTACAACAACATTTTTTAAGTTCAACTAGTAACCATTTTATGCCCAATATAATCCAATAATATTTCCCAGGCCATCAATCCTTTCTTTCAACTTTAATGGTCCATGTTCTTCATCTAATTCACCTTCAACACTACACTCATTTTCTAACTTTTTTTACTCCATAATCATTCTAATTCTTAAACTACATTTAATATCATTTTCTCAAATCCATAATTATTCTCTTAAGTCCTAATGTGCTCCAACAAGCTTATTTAATCTAATAACATGCCTAATTCTCATCAATCCACTTTGCCCTTCACTAGATTCATTACACATTCTACTCTTTTTCAACCAACAATTATCCAACACCCATTATAAATAATAACTCACATCTAGTAAAATTTTTTAAGCCCATTAACAAGGTTAACACTTCCTTGAATCTATCTATGTCTCTTTGTCACTTTTTACTACCTCAAGGGAATTTTAAAACTTAGCATCAATTCCATACTTTCTACCAACACAAAATAAATTTTAGAACATTACCTAAAGTCTCACAATTAGTCTAAAATCATCCATAGGCCCTTTTAAGTTTAAAACAAAGTTATTTCCTTAAATTAAAGTAAGCCCTCAATTTTTAATTTTGCATCTAATGCCAACCAATACCAATTTATTTATTTCAACAATAATTAATTCAATTCTAATAACTATTTCACATCAACTTCAAGCCACTAAAAAATTATTCAACAACAACAACAAATTCCCAATGGTCACCTAACCTAAGATTTAGGGTTCTACATGTATATCTTTAATTTTTCCAATACTAACAATACAATCTACCAATACTTTATGTCACTAATTAGAACTCATTATAGATTCTTATACTTACCCCAATGCAACTTTAAATCCCTAAATCAAGAGAGCCAAGTGAAGTGGAGCCAAGAGGTCCAAGCTCCCAATGCAACACCAAGCTCCGTAAAAGTGCAAAGAAAGCCTCCTAGAACATGAAATTTTCGTCAATCAAAGAGAACAGTCAAGAATGCGATTTCGGTTTTGGTGTGGAGGCCAAGAATAGATGATGAAAATATGAAGAATGAAGAGAAAGAGAATGGGAACAAGGTCTTAACCTCAAGAACTTGTCAAAAATGGCACCTTTCTTTAATCTCCTTCAAGCTTTGGCCATGGTTTTTGGTGAGATGCATTTTAAGATGAAGAGGAGAAGAAGAAAAGGCATTTTCGGTGGAGAGGGGAAGAAATGGAGTGCTGGACAAAAATTGAGGAGGGAAAGGAGAGAGAGTGTTATGCTTTTTTGGGTAAAATAACATTTATGCCCTTAATTTAAAACTTTTGGCTCCAAGATTTTTTTGGCAATTTCACACAATTGGGTTTTAAATGCTGATGGGAACAACCCAACTATAGCTACACGGCCAGACCATTTAAATGGAGGAATTTTGTCCTGTTTTGGCTGAAAAATGAAGCGTTTTGGCCACCCGGGGCCCTTGTTCGTCTAATTAATCATTTATAAATTTTTTCCAGGTTTATTTTTGTGTTTATCATAATTATTTTAGTGTTTTCTAATACTCAATAATTATTTTTGGGTTAGTGAGTCTTAAGGCTCAATTAAGGCCCGTTTCCCGAATCGATTTTTTTTCGACGTTAAACGATGTCGATAATTTCTGAATAATTCGCGATAAACCCGAAAAATGCCTAAATTAATTTAGCTTCATTGTTGGGGCATAAATATTCATTTCTAATAATTATCTAATGTATCTCTATATGTTTAGCTCATCTCTGTGCTCTACTCGTACATCCTTCGTCAATTAAACGATGACAGTAATTACCGTATTAGTCGTATTAACTCAAGGGGTTCCCAATTAGTTTTCTCCATATGATTAGGACATCAAATAATTATTTTTTATAATTACTCCATTTATTTCCCTTAATTAGTTAATTTTACACAAAATTTAGGATGTTAAGGGTGGTGATGATGGCAATGACGACGAGGTGGTGATGATGGTGGCATAATGGCATTGGTGGTGGAAAATTGGCGATGATGGTTGTAGTGGTAGAGTGGTGGCGACAATGCATGCTAACTTGCACTACCCTGCCTTCAATTCGCCAAATGTGTGGTGCGATAGGTTTGACCCTCTATCGTAGGCACGCTAAAATTTCTGGCCCATTCTGTTTTGATGGCCAGTTGGCCTACTAAGCTTTAAAAATAAAAAATCTTTTTTTTGCAATACTTAGATGTGGGTGGATGAGTTGATCTGCCTAAAACAATACATAAAATAATCAAAATTAATCAAAATTAAATAACTTATTATTTTTAAGAAGAGAATAAAAGAAACCTCATTAAATTAGAAAAAACAAAGTAATATGGTGCTAAAATGAAAATTTTTGAATATATTTATACTAATACTACAAAAAAGCTAATATTAAAAAAGACACTGGCCCGTCCTACCCTGTCAAAACCCACCAAAATATGGGGCATGCTAAATTTGATATGTTACGTGTTGAATTTTCCTAACCCACCCATATTTTTTAGGTGGGTTAGTGGACCGGCCTGTTGGGTTCAACGCATTTTGACATCTGTAGTAGTGATGATGAAGATAATGATGGTAATGATTGTTAGCCCAGGTGGCCTCTAGTAAACTTGAGAGGGGGAGGGTGAATTGAGTAGTTAAGAACTTTTTCCACTAATGAAATTTCTCCTCTAAAAACTCAATATGCAATGATATATGATTTGAATAATAATTCTTAAAACATAAAGAGTTTAAGGGTTAGAGAAGTGCAAACAAAGATTTATACTGGTTCGGCCAACCACTGCCTACATCCAGTCTTCTCAAGACACCCTTGAGGAAATTCACTATAATCAATTCCCTTGATTACTACACAATCAGGACTCATACCCTAATCACAAATGCCTTGGATGCTACACCACACCCAAGCACATCACCATTGGATGCTTCACCACATCCAATAACATCACCCTTGGATGCTACACCATATCCAAGAAGAACCCCCTCAGAGATACACCACTCTGAGTATCAATCTCACTTTTAGAGATAAAGATCTCTTACAAGAAAACTCTCTTCAAGAGTATGATAAACAAATTGAGGAACAATAAAGAGTAATAACTCTATTAAGAGAATATGGCCATTATTGCTCATAAGAAAAGATTGGAAGTATTTGGTATATCTTGGTGTGTCTTTTGCAAATGAAATGCCTTCCTATTTATAGGAGAGGAAATGCCTTCAAGAGGTGTGAAATTATTGATTAAAATAATTGGAAAGGTACCTCTTGGATAAAATAATATTTTGTGAAAAGTTATAATGTTTCAACATGATTTTTTGCTTTCTGATCACGTTGTAATCGATTACATAAAATAGGTAATCGATTACAGCCTTTTAAAATCAGTTTTAAAACATAACGTTCATATTGTAATCGATTACTTAAACATGGTAATGGATTACATTGCTGAGGTAATTGATTACACTAATGAGGTGATCAATTACACGATGTAATTAATGAGGTAATCAATTACATTCCATCAGAATGTATTCTTATTTTAAAACCTTTTTATATTAATGGCTGTACTTTCTTTTTATAGAGTCTTACTTTAATTATGCCTTGGTCTTGGATCTTCATTCTTGATCTCTGGCATTGGCCTTGTCATTATCAAAATCCTTCATGGTCTTCATTCTCCCCCTTTTTGATGATGACAATATTTCATTGATTTCATGACTCTTTTTGTGCTTGACATGGTATACTAAATCTTCAAGTCTTGCGTTCATGTTGTTAATCATGTCTTGCATATATGTTGTTGATATCAAAACCTTAGTTCTTCATTCTCCCCCTTTTTGATATTGACAACAATTCCTGAGAAGAAAAATAAACAGCATGCAAGATACAAGATTTTCTCCCCCTTAATTTTGGTTTAGTTGACAAGGTTTGATTGATTTTGCTTCTCATGTATTAACCAGGTTTGATTGATTTTTCTCTTATTTTGCTTCTCATATATTACTCCCCCTTTGTCAATGGCAAAAAGAATATAAGAGCATAAAGTTTTAGCAGAGAGTGATGCACCTTGTTGTTTGATGTCACTCATTATTTTGATATTGCTCTTTGTTACTTGTTGATTGATAGATGCTTCAAGAAATGTGTTGACTTTTCTTGTGGGTAAGAGTTAATCCTT
The DNA here is from genome assembly GCA_037962975.1 of Clitoria ternatea. Lineage (NCBI taxonomy): Eukaryota > Viridiplantae > Streptophyta > Magnoliopsida > Fabales > Fabaceae > Clitoria > Clitoria ternatea. The sequence goes on from CM075672.1 coordinate 268,568,533, forward strand.
AAGTGCCTCCCATCAATGATAATTCCTGCACTATTATAAATATTTGATCTTGGTACCCAAATTTTCTTGGGTCCTTGTGGGTTAGACGTGGATACTATATTCTTAGGAACCCAAATCATTTTTGTCTCAGTATAGCCTTTGTTCCTTATATGACATGTTGATGCACTGTGACCTTTTCTCACATAATGAGAGAATTTAACAAATGGGCTAGTTGAGGTCTTTTGTGAAATAAAGAGATTTTTCTGCAACTTTTGCTTTTTGGAAGGATCAGATCCTAGTTCTGCTTTTAAATGACATTTTTGTTTTCCAAGAGGAATATCTAGGTTATCTCTTCCTATAGTAAATTTAACTAATGCATTTTTCAAATCATCAATCTCTTGAATATGCTTTTGACATGTTGAACATGTATGTTTAATGATAGTTTCATTTTTTTAAGCTTAGTTTCTAAGTCTTCCTTTTCTTCTTTAACTTGTCCTAGTTCATGATTGACCTTTAATAGACTTTCTTCTAAGATTAGGTTAGAATTTTTCATATTTAAGAATTTCTTAGCTAGTTTTTGATATTCATTATGAAGATCTTCAAAAGCTTCTTGCAATTCATCAAATGTAGGATTTGAGTCATTTACCTCTTCGGTGTTAGTCATTAGGCACATATTTGCGTCTTCATGGTCTGATTCCTTGGACGAGCTTAAACCATTTTCATCCCAAGTAATATAAGCTATTCTTTTATTTTTGGGATGCTTTTTCTCTTGCTTGTCAGACTTCTTATTTAGTTTCGGACACTCCATTTTCATATGTCCATATTTTCCGCATTCAAAGCATTTTGGACCTTGGTTAGATTCATCATTTTTGAAGGAATTCTTGAAGTTCGGCTTCCTTTTCCCTTCCTCTTTCTTTAGAAACCTGTTAAATTGTTTAACAAATAATTTAAGGTCATTATAATCATTTATACCTTCTTCATCATCTTCTTCATCATCTTCTTCATTACTTTCTTTAATGGTTGATGATGATGCTTTTAGAGCAATACTTTTCTTCTTTTTGTTGCTTTCCTCATGTTGATTCAATCTTTCAAGCTCGAGTTCATGCTCTTGTAATTTTCCAAAGAGTGTTGCAAGGGACATGTTTGACAAATCTTTTGATTCTGATATAGCAGTTACTTTTGGTTGCCATTCCCTGTTCAAGCATCTTAATACTTTATCAATCAAATCTTCATTTGAAAAGGTTTTTCCTAAGCATGCAAGATGATTGATTATATGAGTGAATCTCTTTTGCATGTCTTGTATGCTTTCATTGTTGTTCATTCTAAATAATTCATATTCCCTAGTTAGGGTATTTATTCTTGATCTCTTAACTTCGCTTGTTCCTTCGTGAGTTACTTCTAACGTATCCCACATCTCTTTTGCTGTCTTGCAATTAGATATTCTAAAGTATTCATCCATTCCTAAGGCTGAGGTTATTATATTTTTGGCCTTGAGGTTATATTGGACTTTTGTTTTATCCGCACCAGTCCATTCACTTCTTGGTTTAATCATGGTCACTTCTCCAACTACTTTGGTTGGTATGAATGGACCATTTTCAATGGAGTCCCATATGTCTATATCAATAGCTTCTATGAATATTTGCATACGGGTTTTCCAATATTGATATCCTACTCCGTTAAATACAGGAGGTCTATGTATGGAGTTTCCCTCAGGAAAGATAGGATTGAAAGAGGCCATGGATTTTCTTGAGGTTGTTAAACCTTTTCCAAGATACGAGCTTTGATACCACTTGTTAGCCCAGGTGGCCTCTAGTAAACTTGAGAGGGGGAGGGTGAATTGAGTAGTTAAGAACTTTTTCCACTAATGAAATTTCTCCTCTAAAAACTCAATATGCAATGATATATGATTTGAATAATAATGCTTAAAACATAAAGAGTTTAAGGGTTAGAGAAGTGCAAACAGAGATTTATACTGGTTCAGCCAACCACTGCCTACATCCAGTCTTCTCAAGACACCCTTGAGGAAATTCACTATAATCAATTCCCTTGATTACTACACAATGGGGACTCATACCCTAATCACAAATGCCTTGGATGCTACACCACATCCAAGCACATCACCATTGGATTCTTCACCACATCCAATAACATCACCCTTGGATGCTACACCATATCCAAGAAGAACCCCCTCAGAGATACACCACTCTGAGTATCAATCTCACTTTTAGAGATAAAGATCTCTTACAAGAAAACTCTCTTCAAGAGTATGATAAACAAATTGAGGAACAATAAAGAGTAATAACTCTATTAAGAGAATATGACCATTATTGCTCATAAGAAAAGATTGGAAGTATTTGGTATATCTTGGTGTGTCTTTTGCAAATGAAATGCCTTCCTATTTATAGGAGAGGAAATGCCTTCAAGAGGTGTGAAATTATTGATTAAAATAATTGGAAAGGTACCTCTTGGATAAAATAATATTTTGTGAAAAGTTATAATGTTTCAACATGATTTTTTGCTTTCTGATCACGTTGTAATCGATTACATAAAATAGGTAATCGATTACAGCCTTTTAAAATCAGTTTTAAAACATAACGTTCATATTGTAATCGATTACTTAAACATGGTAATGGATTACATTGCTGAGGTAATTGATTACACTAATGAGGTAATCAATTACACGATGTAATTAATGAGGTAATCAATTACATTCCATCAGAATGTATTCTTATTTTAAAACCTTTTTATATTAATGGCTGTACTTTCTTTTTATAGAGTCTTACTTTAATTATGCCTTGGTCTTGGATCTTCATTCTTGATCTCTGGCATTGGCCTTGTCATTATCAAAATCCTTCATGGTCTTCATTCTCCCCCTTTTTGATGATGACAATATTTCATTGATTTCATGACTCTTTTTGTGCTTGACATGGTATACTAAATCTTCAAGTCTTGCGTTCATGTTGTTAATCATGTCTTGCATATATGTTGTTGATATCAAAACCTTAGTTCTTCAATGATGATGGTCGTAATGATAGTGGTAGAGGGTGTGGTGGTGTTGGGAACGATGGTGATGGTGGTGACGATGATGGTCGCTGATAAGTCTTGAAAAGACTTAATCATTTTATCCTCAATTTAACTTAATCCATTAAGCATTATTGAGTTTGGCATTGTTTAAGTAATGTTTTGTAATTCTTTGGGTTTTACTTATTTAATTAAAATATGTAGTAAATTATGCAGGAAAATGGATAAAAAGATAAACACATAAGGGAGGAAGTTCATTCTGAAATCCATTAACCCAACATATATACATTACAAAACCAACGTACATACGCTAGGCATTTGTTTGTTTGTGTTTGACAGGATCCAAGTCCAGGAGTTCAGCGTATGAACGCCTAACTCAGCGTATCGTACGCCCATTCCAATACCATCATCCAGTGAGCCAGCGTACATAGGCTGGAATAGAGCGTACCAACGTGTGAAGAAAAAAGATCAAAGTGCCAAAGACAGAAGGCTAGCGTACATATGCTAGTCCCCTAGCGTACATACACCCAGAAACAAAATCAAAAACCATCAGACCAGTGGCCCAGCGTACATACGCTGGGTAGGAGAGCGTATATACGCCCAGAAACAGAATCTAATTTACCAAGTCAGTAGGCCAACGTACATACATTGGACCCTAGCGTATACACGCGTAGATCAAGTTAAAATAAGGCATATAGTTCCTACTCATACAGAATCCCAGCGTACATACGCTGGTATATGGGCGTTTCTACGCGTAGCTAGGAGGGAAACCAGAAATAGTTATTTATTCAGTTATGTAACTTCTAATTATTTGCTTGCAAGCCCCTCAGGGGCAATTGTGTAATTAAGCTTAGTTAGTTAGTTAGTTCAAGGCATAAACCTATTTATTTGTAATTCCTTTATAACTTAACACAGAAGCAATAACACTACTCTCATTTTTTGATTTTCAATCTCTCTCTAAACCTTTTCTCTCACTAAACCCTCTCTTTTATGGCTCTCTATATTACTTCTTCTGCTGATTCCACTTCCATACTTTTTTAGTCTAGCTCCCATAGTGTAACCTTTTCCCAGAGTCCAGGGTTGCCCCTATGTCCCGCTTTTAGCCCTATACTAACTATACTATATTTGAGCTAAAGCAAAGAAAGAGGAGCAGAACCAACTCTGATTCTGATAGGAACTATACAAAGGCCTACACCCGGTATGAACGACTTATTTTTTTCAACGGGAAAAGGTCATAGAACGATTTCTTAACTAGTCTCTTTTAGCTTTCACGCCTTTCCTTTTTTACCTGTTTTTTTGTTTGAGAAGGTGTAAGATGTACCGACAGATCTGGGGAGCTCAGGTGGGAGTATACATAGTAGCAAAAATAAAAGTAGTGCTTGCTCTTAACCGGATCTAGTCTTTGACTTATGAGCGGATTCCCCTTATTGAGGATGAGTAAATTAGCATTATTTTGATTTCACAAGACGATAAATAAAGCACTTTCAAAGTGTATCAAGGAGCGACTGTTCGAAACCAATGGGATCTGAGACTGGAGGAGCAGTGCCAATTCGATCAAGTAATTGAAGTGATAATAGTTGTTTAGACTCCACCGCCTTTATGAGTGGAATGGGTTGCTATACCCCTATGGTTGGGATTGCTGAAGCTTCCAATGGAGTCTTGAATGTGCATTGAGGAAATCATCTTCTGAAGCATGAGGAGAACAAGCTGAGAAGTGGATTTACACTGTTGGATTGACAAATCTAGACATAATTGAAGCATCTCACCAATGAGGAATCATGGTTGAAAACTTAGGTAACTTCTGGCTTCCTAGCAAATTCAGGCCTAGCAATTAGGTGAATAGCTAGGGTTCAATTCCTAATTTCACATTAGATTTTTCTGTCACTGAACACCTAAGGGATTAGGGTTTAATACTTAGGAATTAGTGTTAATCACCTAAGGAATTAGGGATTAACCATCTGTGAAGTTGTCCTCTTGAGTCTAAAGCTTGATTGAACCTCAATTCCATGTTTCTTGATGAAATTATGAGCTAAAGTAATCCTAACCTATCTTCTATTAATTACACTTCATCTTTTATATTGTTTCTGAAATTACAAAAAACATAGAAAGTGTAGAAAAGCATAAATAGAATGAATTTTAACATGTATTGTTCTGGTTCAACTTGTACTAGTCCTAGGTTGTGGTAGTTACCTCAATCCCTGTGGGATGATCAAATATATTACAAGTTTAACGATTGGTGCGCTTGCCAAAAGAATATAATCCTCTGAGATTATGCATCAGTCGCGATGGTAGTGGTGGTGGTCTTGGTCATGGTAATGCTATTGGCGAAGGATGTGCTAATGGTGGGAATGATAGTCGTGTTATGGGGTGGTAGTGACGATGGTGGTTGTGGTGGTGGTGATGACGGTGATGGTGTTTGTGAAGGGTGTGTTGATGGTAGGAACAATGGTGGAGTTGGTTGTAACAACAATGGCGATAATGGTGTCCTCTAGTTAAAGTTCATAATTCTCTCTAAACATATTGTCTACTTCACCATGTTTCATAGTAGAATTCCTTCTTATTAACCTAATCAATTTCTGTATCATTTATGCCTGATCTATAACCTTGTTCTTGTATATTTTGACACATTTGTGCTCTTTATAAGATGTCTTAATCTGGTGGTTATGCTTAACAAGTTTCTTGTTTGTAGAAAACTTCCCAACCACATGGTTTTTGCCAATTACTCTAGCTCTATTCTTATCATTCTTTATTGGATTCCTGTTTGAAGACATCTAAAGAAGTAAACTTTATTCCAAGTTCCAACCTCACCCGACCAAATGAGGTTGAACATACTAGGGTCTTTAGCTCTTCGGAGACCCAAGTGTCTTCTTGCCAATATACGAGTTTGTAATCCCTTCTCCATAGGTATCCCTATGTCTAACTTCATCAAAGTCAGAAGACCCTTCAGTATCACTCTCAATTAAAGTCAAAAGACCCTTAAAGTGTACAATTATCTCTTCATTAATTCGTTGTTGTTGGACCTGAGTAACTAACAACTTAGGGCCCTACACCTGATCATCAGATTCTCTCAACCTCTTCAAGATCCTATCAATTTCTTCAGACACCACATCAAACTCTTGTTTAGTCAAAGAGGGTGATTTTATTTAGTGTCTCATCTTTTGGAGTCAACCTCCTAATAATATCTCCAACATTAACATGGTTGGTTTCATATGTATACATAAGTGTTTCCACCTCCTTGTCCTTAACAACTATTCAACCACATGGTTGCCACCATTGACACCCACGCCCCTAAACTCATCTGGAGGGTGCTGAAAATACACATTAATCACATTACTTTTCTTCTTAGTACATTCAACTATTTTGATTCCATCTCTATTTCACTTTAGTTGATTTATAACCCATTATCCAACTCTAGCATAGGGTCATGCCAGAATACATTGATGAATCACTAGTGGAAAAAATGGATACAACCACGGGGGTATAATCACGGATTAATGTGGATCCGTGATTAAAAATGACGCGGTGGCATTTTTGAAATTTTTGGGAAAACTTTTAATCACGGTTGTTAGGAAACCGTGATTAAAAGTCTCTATAATCACGGTTGTTTGACAACCGTGGTTATATGTCAAAACGAGATGGTATTTTTGAAATTTTTGGGAAAACTTTTAATCACGGTTGTTAGGCAACCGTGATTAAAAGTGTCTATATAACCACGGTTGTTTGACAACCGTGGTTATATGTCAAAATATTATTCACCTTATTTTTAGAAAAATCCAAAAAAATAGAAAAACATGGAATTTTGATATGATTTTTTGCGTCATGACTTCTTTTGGTACTTATTAGCTATTCGAGTTGGAATTTTTGAAAAATCAATTTTTGAGTGAGAGATACAAAAATTTTGTGACGACAAAAATCGGCAAACTTCAAACGAGCATAACTTGAGCTAGAAAACTCAGAATCCTTATTGCTGCATATGATTTTGGGGTAGAAAAAAAATCCGCACTCATTCCAACTCGCTACGCCAGTTAGGATTGCTCAGATTTTCAAAAAACCCTTGTTTTCTCAAAATTTTTTTATTTTTTGTGATTTATTTGCTTATTTTTTGGATTTTTAGGCTTCTACTTTACCTACCAAATAAATTCTAAAAATTCTAAAATTTTTTATGGTGTTTTCTAATGCCAAAATAAGATTTTCACATATAACCACTGGTCCCTTGTTCAACCATGGTTATATGTCATATATATAACCACGGGTCCTGGAGTAACCGTGGTTATAGGTCATACATATAACCACGGTTCCTTGTGTAACCGTGATTATAGCTTCCTTTTCGTTTTAAATTTCGTAATTTCACGAGCGCGCCTTAGTCTAACTCTCTTTTCTCTCCTTCTTCTCTGTAAGGTTTCTCTTCTCTGTTTTCATGTTTCCATTTACATTTCATTATTTACGTTCAAGATTTGTTTATTATGTGAGTTCTTACTATTTTTCTGTTGCCATTTACAGGTTTCCTATTGCACGCCATTGATTATTTACAGGTTTACGTTTTAGATTTATACTTGTGTTCTTCGTTTTGCTATGTGTTCTTCGTTTTACTCTGTGTTCTTCTCGTTCCTTTGTTGTAGTAGCATTCTTGTTTCTTGTTTCTTGTGGTTGTTCTGATTTTCATTCATTTACTTTTCTTCTGTTTTTGTTTCTTGCGTTCTTGCTGTGTTTCTTATTTCTGGTGTTGGTGTTCATTGTGTTCTTGCTGTTTCTGAATGATGAAGATGATAACCATGATTTTGAATTTTTTTTGGTCCAGTACATTTAATCACGGTTGCCTAAGGCAACCGTGGTTATATCCACTCCACTTTTAACCACGGTTCAAACCCGTGATTAAATATCCTGATATACAATCACGCCCACTTTTAACCACGGTTGTTCAACCGTGATTAAAAGCCTTTTTTAACCGTGGTTAAAGCCATTTTTTCCACTAGTGAATATGTAATAAACTTTTCTTCTTTGCAAACCTATCAAAATTGAACATGTTTATTACCATTCAATTTTCAACATAAACATAGACAACGTATCAAACTCATGACGTAGAAGAAGACATGGTTACGTGTGCTAGATCTCCTATTTTGGTTTGCAACAAAGTCGAGCACTTCCCTTCGCAACCTCCATAAGCAACAAAGTTAACTCCCTAGCTCCAATCACACCACCTACTTCTTCATTTCTAGCCAGACTAAGCAATGGTCACACCTCAGCCTAGAGTTACAGTTCTCAAATGTCTAATTCCAACATTTTATTTCATTACCCATATTTTTAGTTTCTAATTTTTTCTTCCGAATTTCCCACGAGGAAAAGCATTCTCTTCATTTGTTTTATTTCCTTGGTTGGTTGAGACAACAATTAGAAATGTTAGCTTAATTAATTACTTAGGCACTGAACTTTCATAGGAGAATAACAATAGTCGAGCATTGAAATGAACCCATTCTATTTTCAAGAAGTCCACTACCTAGTAACAAAAAAATGTTGTAAATTTAAATGAGGTGTAGATGATTCAATGAATTTTATGCAACAGCAAAGACCAGATGACAATTAATTTTAAATTTTCCAACCAAAATATGTTGAAGAATTAATATTTGAAGATGGGAAGTGAAAGACGACAGATATATACTTGGAAGAGGCTTTATAACACTGAGTATGGTATATTGTATCACCAACATGTGCCTCTTTAGTTGACCTCATGCTACTTACAACATTACCAACTAGTCCAATCAGCAACATTCCAGCAGGTGTAATTTCACGATGCACGAGGCCTACATCAGAAGCTGCAAATGACTGAACAGTAACTACAGAAGAAATCTTATCCCCCTTGCGTAGGACTCCATCAACAATAGCAATATGGCATATTATCCCTTTATATTCGTCATAATATGATCGAGTAAAAGCATGCGCAGAGGAGAATTTCTCTTCCCAGAAGGGGGAGGTATGTGCTCGTTGACTGTAGAAGCACTTACTTAAGACCCTCCCCAGTTTTAATAGATGTTAACGGGGCATCACTACGGTCAACATTAAACATTGATTTCAATTGCAGGTTAACATGGTCAGGATTAATTGTTAGTTGGTCAATGTTGTTCATAACAGGTATACTTTTTAGGTTAGATTTAAGGGCTATGTAAAAGTTAGCAACTATTCGTGCATGGACTCCTTGTTAGGCTCATTGTGGCTGAATCACGTAACCTATTTGTGTTCTTCTTCTTCTCTCTATATCTTTTATGTTACATTGCTAATTTTGTGTTTTATATTACTCTTTCACATTCCAATTTTCTTTCTCTGGTCTTGTTTTTGTTCTTGTAGGTTTCTTTGTGGTTCTTGTGATCAGATTATCCTAATAGAACCAACAAGTGGCGTCGTCTGTGGGAATACCTGAAATATCAAGAAATCAAAGAACAGGTTCCATAAAGTTTGATATAGAGAAGTTCTCTGGTGAAAATGACTTTGGCCTGTGGAAGATTAAAATGGAAGCCATCTTGATCCAGAAGGCTGTGTAGAAGCAATCAAAGGAGAAAAGAATATGGATACATCTTTGACTCCTAAAGAGAAAGAAGATATGATTGAAAAAGAAAGATCTGTGATCATCTTGTCTCTTGGTGACAAGGCGTTAAGGGAGGTAGCGAGAGAGAAGACAACTGCATCAATGTGGGTGAAGCTAGAATCTTTGTATATGATGAAATCTTTTACGAACAGGCTATGCTAAAATAGTAGTTGTATTCCTTTAAGATAAAGAAGGCAAAGAGTGTCTTAGAGCGGATAACAGATTTTAACAAGATCCTAGATGATCTTGAAAATATTAAAGTAAAATTAAATGATGAAGACAAAACCATCTTGCTATTAAACTCTCTCCCCAAAAGTAATGAGCATTTTAAAGACGCAATCCTTTATGAAAAGGAACAGACTATAAGTCTTAAAAAGGTTATGATCTCAATCAAATCCAAAGAACTACAAAGACAACAGGAGTCCAAAACAGAGGGCAATGGTGAAAATCTTAATGTCTCAAAAGAGAAGAAAGAAAAGAAATGGAAAGACAAGAAAAACAAGAAGTCATTTCAGAAGGATAAGTCTGGGGATCAGATTTTTCAGTACTGGTGCCATACCTGTAACAAGATTCGACATCTTAGGAAGAATTATCCTGAGAACACTAAGGGTTACAAAGGCAACTTTGAAGCAACATATTTTGCAGCTGTATCAAATAGATATGAGAGTTTTGGAGTTCTTGTTGCATCATCTTTGCAAACTCAGAAAGACCTTGTCATGGACTCTGGATGTTCCTATCATATGTGCCCAAAGAAGGATTATTTTAAGACCTTGGAGTTTAAAGAATGTGGAACAATTTTGCTAGGGGATAATCGTCCCTGCAAGGTGCATGGCATTAGAACCATTAGATTGAGGATGTTTGACAATAAGGAATTTCTTCTCAAAGAAGTGAGGTATGTTCCTGGTTTAAAACGCAATCTCATTTCAATAAGCATGTTTGATAGTCTTGGTTTTTAACAAGAATTCAACATGGTGTGTTAAACATTTCAAATGGGTCTTTAATAGTTGTAAAAGACTTATAAGATAAATGTAATGATTTGTTTATCTTAGATGGTTCTACTATAATTGCTCATGCATCTGTTGCTAGCAAAGTCTGTTAGGATAAAATAAAATTATGGCATCTCAGACTTGGGCATGTTAGTGAAAAAGGATTATTTAAATTAGAAAAATAGAATCTACTTAATGGGGATAAAATAAACAAGTTAGATTTCTATGAAAATTATATGCTTGGTAAATCTCATAGAGTGAAATTTAGGTCTGGCATGCATATTTCTTCCAAACCTTTTGAATATGTCCATTTTGATTTGTGGTGGCTTTCTAGAGACTCTAGGTAAAGGCTTTTATTTTCTGTTTATTATGGATGATTTTCAAGAAGAGTCTGGTTGTTTATACTTAAGAGTAAGTCTGAAACGTTTTCAAGATTTTAGCAATGGAACACACTGGTTCAAAATCAGTTAGGCACCAGACTTAAGGTTTTAAGAACTAACAATGGCCCGGAATTTCTTTCAGGGCAATTTGATGAGTTTTACAGGAAACAAAGAATTAAAAGACATAAATCTGTATCCAGAACACTTTATCAAAATGGTTTGGCTGAAAGAATGAACAGGACAATCTTGAAAGGTGTAAGTTGTATGCTCCTTAGAGCTAGTCTACCCAAATGCTTCTGGGGAGAAACTGCTACCACTGCTGCTCACCTAATTAACAGGTGCCCATCCCCAACTTTAAACTTCAAGACACTAATGGAAGCTTGAACTGGAAAGCCCGTGGATTATTCTAGTTTGTGTGTGTTAGGATCTCTGGCTTATGCTCATATCAAGGAGGGAAAACTAGAACCAAGGACAGTCAAGTGCATTTTTCTAGGATATCCTGAAGGTGTGAAAGGCTACAGACTGTAGAGATTAGGAGTAGGTGGAGGCAAGTGCATCATCAACAATGATGTGATTTTTGATGAGTAAAAAATAGGTATGTTTAAGTATCATACTCTGCAAGTAAATACCTCATAAAGAGAACAAATTCAAATTGAGATGGAGCTCTCATCAAAGGAGAAATATACTCAGAATGTAGAGGAGCATTTCTTATAGTCAACAAACCCAGACCTAGGCAATACTACAGGAGAACCTATTTTTCAGGAAAGTAACAACTCTGGTGGAGCTGCAGACTTTTTATAATGTCCCTAACTATCAACTGGTCAGAGACAAGGAAGAGAATTCCTAAGCCACCAGACAGATATGGGTATACAAACCTGATCTGTTATGCTTTGAGTATGGCTGATGAAGCTCAGAGAAGAGAACCACGGTCATTTAAGGAAGCCATGAAGTGTTTTGAAGCATAACAGGGGACTAAGGCTATCATGAAAAAATGGAGTCATTGAATAAGAGTCAGACCTGGGAACTTATGAATTTGCCTAAAGGGAAAAGGACTATTGGAAGCAAGTGGATCTTCAAAAGAAAAGAAGGGATACCAAGGGTTGAAGCACTAAGGTGTAAAGGTAGACTTGTGGCTAAAGGCTTCAGGTATGGAGTGGATTACAATGAAATTTTTCACCTATTATAAAACACAGTTCTATCAGAGTCTCGCTAAGTCTGGTAAATCAATTTGACTTGGAGCTAGAACAAATGGACGTTAAATTAACTTTTCTTCGTGGTGGTTTGGAGGAGACCATCTTCATGTAGCAAACAGAAGGGTTTTCAAAAGATGGGAGCAAAGTTTGTTTGCTCAAGAAGTTTCTCTACGGTCTAAAACAAAGTCCTAGGATGTGGTACAAGAAATTTGATATTTTTCTAATTAAGTATGGATTTTACAAATGCAACATGACAGCTGTGTTTACATTCTGAAAAGGGGTAATATTTGTGTGTTATATCTTCTCCTCTATGTGGATGGCATTCTGCTAGCAAGCTCAAGTAATGATGAGTTAATTTTGTTCAAACAAATTTTGAAGTTTGAATTTGAGATGAAGGATTTGGGACCTGCTAGGAAGATATTGGGAATGGACATCAAGAACAGAAAGCAAGGAGAACTTTTCTTGTCTCAGCAATGATACTTGAAGAAAGTTGTTGAAAGATTTAGAATGCATCAATCTAAATCTGTTGAAACACCTATAGGCTCTTTATCCAAGATTTCATCCTCTCAGTCTCTTATTACAGAGGAAGAAAATTAAAGATGTCTTCTATCCCTTATGCTAGTGGGGTTGGCAGTCTCATGTATGGAATGGTCTTTACCAGACCTGATCTGGCTTATGCTGCAAGTCTGATAAGCAGATTCATGGCAAATCCTAGCCATGCTCACTGGAATGCTTTGAAATGGGTCATGAGATATTTGAATGAATTAACAGATTTTGGTCTAAAATTTAAAAGGGTGTCTCAAGGAAGCAACCTTGTCACAGGCTATGTTGATGCAGATTTTGCAGGCTGCATTAATACCAGAAAATCTCTTACTGGTTGCGTTTTCACTCTCTTTGGCGTTGTCGTATCCTGGAAGGCTAATTTACAGTCTATGGTGGCTTTGTCAACTATAGAGTCTGAGTACATTGCTTTAACAGAAGGAGTGAAGGAAGGTCTATGACTGAATGGTCTGGTGGGAGAACTTGGTATTAACCAAGACAATGTTCCTATTTTCTGCGATAGCCAAAATGTCATTCACTTGGCTAATCATCCAACCTATCATGAAAGAACAAAACACATTGATGTAAAATTTTATTTCATCAGGGAAATGGTTAATTCGAGGAAGGTCCAGGTTGAGAAGATTGCCACTGAAGAAAATCTTGCGGACATGCTCGCTAAATCTCTTCCTAGAGTAAAGTTTAAGCATTGTTTGGACTTAATCAATTTTACAAGATGGTGATTGATGCATAAGTTAGACATTGTTTCCTATAAATATGGTCCTTGGGTTCTTGTATAAGGGACTGAAAAAATTCTCTAAGTCTAGAAGATTGGTTAGCGTTGTAACCTTTTAATCTCTTCATCATAAATCAGTTTTGTTGCTTTTCCCGTGGACGTAAGCTTATTGTTGCTGAACCATGTAACATGTTTGTGTTCTTCTTCTCCTCTCTTTATCTTTTATGTTACATTGCTAATTCTGCATTGGTGTTTTAGAGTACTCTATTTTACATTTCAGTTTTCTTTCTCTGGTTTTGTTTTTGTGAGTTTTTTTTTTATGTTTCTTGTGATCAGATTATCCTAATAGAACAAACATACCTAAATGAAATAATTGAAAATTTCCAACAACATAGAGAGTACCTGCTATTTATCAAGATACTGAGGTTGGGCATGGCCTTTCTTTATGGTTCCAGTGAGTTCGAGAAGCCTATCAGCCAGAGAGAACTTGCCATGATCTACGTGTGCAATGATAGAGAAGTTTCTAACGAGTTCTAGAGGGTACTCGCTCAAATCTACAGTGCTTTTCTATCTGGTGCTGTTTTGTCGTGACTCCGAACATAACAATGCACAGGTCACAGAAAAGCGTTGATGGGTTATTACGTTGGTTAATAATTAGGTGAAATTGAAATTAGAATTTAAATTTCCCAACAAAGATAAATAATTTGATTACCTCAAGGTATTGGAAGCTTTGCTCAGATGACCTATTTCAGGGGCTCTGCAGAACGCAGGTGAAAAACCATAGTAGAACCGAATGTGCTTGATTTGTTTGACTACCATGTTTCTGGATCCAATTAGACAAATTTTAGGCTGGTCTTCCGTCGAAACATAGGTTGTATCGATTAGACAGTTAGAGAAACGCCAACGGTATAGAGGGTTCCCAAATGCAGTATTTGATGGACTCTAGGATAGAAAAAGAGAATTCAACGGTTTTTCCTACCAAAATTTAACCGAACTATATTTCTTTAAACTAGAACTTGAAACCACATGGAATTTTCAAACTCGATACCGCATATTAAAGCAGAATCGCATTATTCAGAACTCAATCTCAAAGATCACATGTTAAACCAAAACTATCTTAGCAGCTTATCTATGTGTTTAGTGGTTATCTATCATCCATACTGTAGTTACGTTTTATAAGTGTCAAATCACCACCAAAAACAAAAGAATTAGGAGCAAAAAATCCCAACTTCATTCCAAACCATGGATGTAAATTCTCGGGTTCGAGGTACACCAATGAAGGTATGTCATGTGCTTAATATAGATTGACAATTTGACAATGTATTGGATGGTGGTTGCTCTGTGGCAACTGGGTGTGCAGTCTTTGGTAGCATGGCAATGTTGAGGATTGACCAAACCAAAGGTAAAGAACATATTGGTTTGTGTTGGAGAGACAGAGGAGAGTAGAAGACACAATGGTGAATTACTCTGATAGGTATAAGTTTTCCACAAATATAAAATGTTGATTCGGGAACAAGGGTAAACATGAATGTTCATAAATTAGAAAATATTAGAAAATATATAGAGAGAATGTATTGTTACACTAATTTTATCCTATCTTTCTATTTTGGTTGTGATTTAACACTAATAAAATGTAAATACATTATAGATATAGAGTTATCATGTGTTCTTGCATGTAATATATTGTTCAGTAACTTCATCAAGAAACAGTTCAAGTCAATGTTCTAACAACGATTTAAACTAAGAGGTATATGATCTGAATATATCATCCAGACCCAAGATAGTATACTACTAATTCAAGCAAAACTAGACGTGTCAATCAAGTGGACAACATGCCTACACATCGAAAAATGACACATCATATTGGACACAAGTCAATTACCAATGACACGTCATCGATAGATTTTGAAAAAACACCTGACACTCATCATTACATTTGTACATCAATTTCACTATAAATATGGCCTCATAAATGATAGAGGTATATCTTTTCCTCACATTTATTACTTACTACAATGACATCATCCTCATTGGCTCTTACAACTTTTTGACTTAAGCATCAAAAGTGCCCCACAAGACACTACCGTTTTGTCCCATTTGACATTTTTGTAGGTATCTTTAGAGCGTCAACCTTGCACCAGTCACTTCTTATACGCATACCGTCCATATCCATTTAACTACATACTAGACTTAATCCCTTTCACATTTAAGAGATGAAAGGGTATCTCTTTTCTTTAAGTAAAATACATAGATAAATTACAACAAATTCAATTCCAAATTTTAATATATGTGGTTATAGAACATTACCATATGACCATAAATCGCTTGCAGATCCAACAACTAATAATATCATTAAGCTGGTCAACCTAAAAAGCATTTGAAATGTGTCTTGATATAAAGCTTGATTATGAGTATACACCTCTGATGCACACAATAGGCAAATGTCCCTTTTGCCTTGCAATCAGGATTATACGGAAGTGCATCAATGGATTGGCTAAAAGTAGAACTCAATTCAATAATTCTCCAATTATCAAGTGATAGGATAGGATTTTGTACTGTCATTCAATTATCATCCAACCGTCAATAGCTCATACAATAAGCCAACCAGCTGATCATAAATATTTAAGTGGCTTGTCAAATGCTAACATGTTAATGTTGTGGCTTGGGATACAATGAAGTAGCTACTTGTTGCATGAATTCAGCTGAGACTTAAGTGTATGATAACTAATTTCAGAAATAAAGTTTGGTCACCGGGACTATCCAATAATCAGTATTGATCTACCGTCTGAGATACCTTTTAACTTTATTTGACTAAGGAATCAAAAACTTACTTCTAGTTAAGCCCACCCAACTGAGAATTAAAGAGACATTAAATATCCATGTGTGAGTACTGAAGTATTTTAATGAGCTTCCGAGAAAACTAACTGAAGATAAATTAACTTTGAAATATACAGGATTTTACATGGTAATACAAAGGAAAAATCCACCAAAATCAGGTGGCAATAGATATATTTGAAATTAAGGGATGCTAAACTATAGCCCTGGAGGTAGAAATACCAGTGGCGTGTCCTCTAGATGGTGGTAAGATACTTTGCAGATTTTTAATCATCTGGTCAATCTCCTTCAACTTGTCTATGTTACCTGCCTGCAACAAAAACCTCTCCAACATTAAAAGTGCTGCAGAACTCATATGTCTTCCTCTATCCAACATTTGTTTGGAGCACTCAAAAGCTTCTTGCACCAATCCTCTTGAGCATAATCCAGTGACCAAAAGATCTAAAGCATGAGCATGGGGACAATACCCTTTCTCCAAAAGGTACTTCCATAAACCCAGTGCTAAATCAAGGCGATAATTTTGACAGAAATACTTAATCAGCATCACAACTGTCCTTGTTTTTGGAACAGAATCCCTCTGAGTCATCTTCTGGTAAAGCTCACTTACACCTTCAATCCCTCTTGATCGCATCAATCCTAAGAACACTGTATGATAAGTTACACTATCTAGTTCAATATGTTTCTCAACCATCTCATCCATCAAAGAAAGTGCAGATTCAATATCTCTAGTTCTAACCAAAATAGTAATTAAAGCATTATAAATGCCAGTATCAGCAACCAAGTTCCTCAGAGGAATCTCATTAAACAATTGCCATGCCTTGCCTGTATTTCGAACCAACCCTGCTCCATGAATCAAAGTAGTCATAGTTTCAATAGTAGGTTCAAACTTTCTACTCATAATTATTTTATTAAATTGTTATTCTAAAATTCTTAATAAATATTCTTTTTTATCCTTTGATTAGAAAATTTGATTGTAAAACAACACAAAAACATCTTTTTTTTTGGATTTTATTTTCTTTTACAAATAACTTATGTACCTAATATTTGAAAGAAATTTAGAGCTTGTTGGTATTTGCATTAAAATAATGTGATTGATTTTGACATCCAATAAGCAACGGTGTAAATTCATGTAATACAGATCTCAATAAAGCCATGACATCAATGGAACATTAAAAATTAATTGCCATCGTGAAAATTGCGTGTTCCTTTCTTTGGAGTTTGAGAGTTAGATAGCATGTTATAAATTACAAATGATACATTTTCCTTTGAGGCAAAGAGACACTAATTCAGTCCGGTTATAATAGATAGAAACACGATTATATAATTGTGTTTAAATGATTTAAGATTTTTTATTTATGTAAACAGACAACCGTGTTTAAATGGTATTCATTTGATTTCATTTAATGTTTAATTCTGCAGAAACTGCTATTGGTGTAAATTATGCTGTAATATTGGAAGTTATTGGCCATGAGATTTGTAATTATCATATTTAAAGATTTATATTAGAAGCGTATGATCGTTTTTCTTTCTTTGATTATCATTTTAGGACCTTTTTGGTACTTTTAGAAATTATTTAATGAGGCTTATTAGATTATGTGGAATGCCTGGTAATGGTAGAAATGTATTATTGATGTTTGAGTTGTTGAAAATTTGAAGCCAATGACGTTATTTCAGGCAAATAAAAATGTGTTTGGTGTTGTTTTGATAAGGTTGATGAATCTGTAAAGTTTGGTTTAAATTGGATGCCATTTAGACATGTTTAAAAAATTGAATTAAGATGGCTTAAGTTGTGGTGTCCCAATATAAGAAAGATTCTAAATTTATTTGTGGCTTCAATATTTCATAGGATGCATTAGAGCCATATATATGAGCAAGAGGACAATCAACAAGCACTCGAGAGAATATAATCAAAATTTTGTTTGTGTTTAGTGACTTAAGTTTTAGCAAAATGGTGGAGCTTGGTCACCTACAAGCCATTTGAATTGTTATGATTGATAAATTAAGTATATAAGCTGTTTTGGGGCTGTGTAACATATTTTGGTTGATTTGTTAATGAATTGGTTGCGTTAATAAGTAATGTAGATGTTAAAATCATAAGTTTGTGCTTAATTGTACATATATGTATTATGATTAAATAGGAAAATGTATAAAAAACTTAGAAATAACCTTTTAAAATTATTTAAGCTTTGAATAATTATAATATGTGGTACTCAATGATCCAAATAGGATGCATAGTTTGATTTACTATTTTAAAAAAGGAATTAGTGTGGTTTTACGTAAAAAATTACACTAATAACCTTTTAAAAATATAAAAAATAATGTTGAGTAAGATTTAGTGTCCATACCAAAAACCATAGTGGCTATGGTCCATGTTAAAATTTTATATGGGAGTCGAAATCTTACACTGATTAGTATGAAAAAAGTTAACATGGGAGGAAGTCCCATTAGGGGTGAAACTTTTGGCGTTTAGTCTCACAACCCATCAACTAATTCTTGTAGTAAATCATAATTTATAGAATTTGGTGTATTATAAGTATGTGGTTTATGAGTATCTCATTCTCTATTTATTAGTCGATCGAATTCAGTTTTTGATCTAATGATTATTCTTTAGTGAGTGAACTCTTTACTTATTTTAAATAGTTAGACCCACTAATTTTACTCCAACTAATATAAAAATTATCCTCTAATGAGATTACTCTATGCGTAATATATTTGGTTTATATTAAATATAAACATATAATATAATAAACCGCATCTAACAATACATCATTATCCAAATACAAATATCAAATTGATATAGCCTTAAATGATAAACTTTATATATTTATATGTTAATTAGGTCCTTTTGTCACAATATATCTAATTAGGCTCAAAACATGGTTGTTGTCATTCTTGTAAGACCTAATTTATTTTACCTGATATTAGAGTAAACTATACTTAAATAAATATTAAATATTTATTCTACCTAGCATGATAATGACTATACATTTGTTTAATCTTATATAGGAGTGACAAATTTCATCTGCGTTACTCAAATCCATCTGCATGCATTTGTTCCTTCTCCAATTATAATATTTATGACCACCTTGATACAAAAGATGTTTGATCGTATTAAAACAATTAACTTCTCATGTAAATATAATAGTGACTCTAGACTATATATGTATATCATATATCACAATGAAAATTATTTATGACATTCATATAATGATCTATGCAACATTCTTATGATTCAGTACACCATTATTCTTAATATGTATCGTGTCAAGACTTGATGTCACTTATATATATGATCTGAGATAAGATCATAAGTACATATATTAGTCATAATGTATTAATACGTCCCTATCAATACTTGACTAGGGATAGTTTAGCAATAATTTTTATATTGACCTAATATTTTAAAAACTAATAAAGACTATTAAACTATTTAACGATATGCCCTATTCAAAATGATGTGTCCTAATCATATTGGATCTATGCATACATGCAACAAAGATATTTTTTTAGAATTATAAAAAATTGTTAAATTGAGAATGTGTTTGAATAACCAGGAAGATTATATAATTACTATTGAATTCTAACTTGTTGTTTTTTAATAAAAATTAGAGGGATTTCAAATGAGACATATTGAAAAAGAATTTTAAAATTCCTTCCGTCCATCAATATTTATATATTACACTATCTTATAATGACTTTCTATTATTAGTTTAACAAATCTAGAATTCCTCATCTAAATATTGTCTAAAGGATCAAAATAGTAATTTGGTCAGTTTGTTTTTTATAATCTAATTTGGCCAAAAATTAGAATCATACATATTTTAAGAAATATATATTTATGGAGATTTTTTTTTCTTTCGTGATGCGTTACATTAGTGTTGTGATAATTTCTTGTCCTAAATTTATTACAATAATTATTTTTTAACGCTATTCAAATTATTACACATTATTACATGTGCATGATGTCTAATTTATATATCTCAAAATAAATATATCATAATACATCAAGGTACTATTCCACTAATTTTTTATTAGATACCTGAAGAAATATAAAATTTTCCATCAAGAAATTTTTTATTTGATATCACCACAGTGAGATATCCTCTTTCTTCATCATCCAACA
The DNA here is from genome assembly GCA_037962975.1 of Clitoria ternatea. NCBI lineage: Eukaryota > Viridiplantae > Streptophyta > Magnoliopsida > Fabales > Fabaceae > Clitoria > Clitoria ternatea. The sequence continues at coordinate 268,588,900 of CM075672.1, forward strand.
TCTTTGACTTCTATTTTTCATCCATTTTTCCACTCTCCTACATCTTTAAACTTCAAACGACATATTTTGCCATGGATAAGTTTAAATAAATAAAATAACTACTTGTTGAACCATGCATATTAATATTAATGGTTTGTATGGTAAGTTGCATATTCTTCATCAAGATATATTAAAGAATTTCAAACGTGCTCAAATTGACCAAATTAATATTTTGATTCTTTAGACAATATTTGGATGAGGAATTCTGGATTTGTTAAACTAATAATATAAAGTTATTATAAGATAGAGTAATATGAAAATAATGACAGAGGGTATAATAAATAAAAAAGAAGAATTTTAAAATTCTTTTTCAATATCTCTTATTTGAAAATCATCCAATTTATATTAAAAAATATCAAATTAGAATTCAATAGTAATCATACAATCTTCCTAGTTATCCAAACACATTCTCAATTTAATAATTCTTTATAATTCTAACAAATCTCTTGTTGGATGTATGCATAGATCCAATATGATTAAGACATATCATTTAAAATAAGGTATATACCGTTAAATAGTTTAATAATCTTTATTAGTCTCTCTAAAATATTAGGTTAATATATTGTTAAATTTCCCAAGTTAAGTATTAATGTGAGGACGTATTAATACATTATAACTAAATAGTGTGTGAATGTACTTATAATCTTATCTCAGATCATATATATAAGCATATCAAGTTTTGACATGGTATATATTAAGGGTAATAGTGTACTAGACCGATACACATCATCAGAATATTGCATGGATCATTACATAAATGATTCTCAATGTGATATATGGTGTGTGTTTATATAATATAGTCATCTTACCTGGAGTCACTACTATTTTTACATGAGAAAATTATTATTTTAATACAATCAAACATCATGTAATAATATGGTCATAAATGTTGTAATAATTGGACAAGGAACAAATTCATGTAGATAGATATGAGTGATGTATATGAAATTTGTCACTTCTATATAATGAGAGTGATATCTATGAGTCACTTGATGGAGTGAGACTAAGGAAATATATAATCATTATCATGCTGGGCAAAATAAATATTTAATATTTATTTAAGTAAAGTCTACTCTGATATCAAATGAAATAAATTGGGTCATACAAGGATAATAACATCCATGTTTTGAGCCTTATTAGATATATTATGACAAAAGGACCAAATTAACATATAAACATATATCATTTATAAGTTATATCAATTTGATATTTGTATTTGGATAATGATGTATTACTAGATATTGTTCATTATATTATATGTTTATATTTAATATAAACCAAATATATTATGCATAAAGTAATCTCATCAGAGGATAATTTTTATTTTAGTTAGACTAAAATTTAAAGTATTGTTTAACTCATTTTAAAATAAGTAAAGAGTTCACTCACTAAGAATAATCATTAGATCAAAAACTGAACTCGATCGACTAATAAATTGAGTATGAGATGCTCATAAACCACATATAAACTGATAGGGTGTGGGACTAAAGGCCAAAAAATCCAACCCTAAGCCTTTAGGCATGGGAGTCATGCTATATCAGTGTAGGATTTTGTTTCCTATGTAAAATTTTGGCATGAACCATAGCCACTCTGTTTTTTGATATTGGACACTAAGTCTCACTTAACATCATTTTTGTTATATTTTCAAAAAGATTATTAGTTTGATTTTTTATGTGAAACCGCATTAATACCACTTTTAAAATATATAAACCAATTATGCAGTAAATCAAACTATGCATCCTACTTGGATCATTGAGTACTACATATTATAATTATTTAAAGCTTAAATAATTTTAAAAGGTTATATTTCTAAGGCTTTTTTATACATTTTCCTGTTCAATCGTAAATACATACATATATGAAAATTAAGCACAAACTTATGATTTTAACATCTACATCATTTATTAACACAACAGATTCAATTAGAAATCAATTAAACACGTTACACAGCCCCAAAATTATACACTTAATTTATCAATCATCAAAAAAATTTGCTAACAATTCAAATGGCTTGGTAGGTGACACAATTTGCTAAAACTTAAGTCACTAAACACAAATAAAATTTTGATGATATTCTCTCCCATGCTTATTGATTGCCCTCTTGCTCATATATGTGGCTCTAATGCGTCCTATGAAATATTGAAGCCGCAAATGAATTTAGAATCTTTCTATATTGGGACACCACAACTTAAACATCTTAATTCAATTTTTTAACATGTCCAAAGGGTCATGTTATAGTGCACAAAGAATCTACTGGTCCATTCAAGCAGAAAGTATCTTTTGAAAAATGCTTTTTACATTTTTTACAGCAGATTTTTTTTTTTACTTTTTATATCAGTTTTTCATGCAGTGTAGATTTAGTAGGTGTAAAAAATTTGTAACCGGTGTAAAAAAATACTTTTTACATTGACAAAAATTCATGTCTGGTGCAAAATTATTTTTTACACCGGTTCCACTACAAAACTGGTGTAAAAAATGTGTAAATATTTACAAAATTTCCACTGCGCTCTCTTTAAGATCACTTTTTCTACAACCTGTGTAAAATAGTATTTTTACACGGTTCTATTGAACAACCAGTGTAAAAAATGAATAGATAATTACAAAAAAAAATTTACATTTGTTTTTTATGAAATTGGTGTAATATGTTCGGTGTAAAAAACCAACAGAATCTTTGTACATGAATACACCAATAGGTGCTTTGTGCATCATAGAATTCACCCATGTCCAAATGGCATCCAATTTAAACCAAACTTTACAGATTCATTAACCTTATCAAAACAACACCAAACATATTTTTATTTGCCTGAAATAACACCACTAGCTTCAAATTTTCAACAACTCAAACATCAACAATATATTTCTACCATTACCATGGCATTCCAAACATAATCTATAAGCCTCATAAAATAATTTCTAAAAGTACCAAAAGGGTCCTAAAACGATAATCAAAGAAAGAAAAATGATCATATGCTTCTAATATAAATATTTAAATATGATAATTACAAATCTCATGCCCAATAACTTCCAATATTGTAGTATAATTTGCACCAATAGCAGTTTCTGTAGAGTTAACACTAGTGCAAAAAAGGTTAATGAACACAGGCTATGAGCTTGGTTATTTGGAATATGAGTTTGAATAAGAGGCAATGGCATTTTGAAATTATCACACAAGTTAAACAAACTCGGTTCTCCTAGAACCGAGTTAATAGGTCATATTTTTATTTTTTAAAATATACCCAAGAACTTAATTTCCCGCAGAACTGAGTTTATATGTCCAATTTTTTTAATACGTATAATCGAGTTCATAGGGTTATTGATAAACTTGGTTCAGGAATAAACCGAGTTTATAAGCTCTCCCACACACTACAATTTTAAATTTTATGTGACTTATTTTCCCAAACACTTGAACTTTCCAAAAACACCCTTCTTCCTTCGAACATGTTTAGCTTCTTATTGCTTCCATTGCGTGACATCTTGTTGCGACCATTGCATTTTTTTGGGGTTGAAAACTTGTTGCATACATATTACATATGAATCTTACAACTTTGAACACATACTTATCTTCTTACTTGGTAGTACAGTTAGTTTTCAAACCTCGTTCCTGTCCCTAAGCATGTGATTACGCCTATAACTATTAGCACAAAGGGTTCAAGTGTGGGTGCAAATCATGATGGTCATAGAATTAACACTAATACTATGAAGAAATGTAAGCTGCTAGTTGATGGAGTAGATGACCCGGTTACCATTGGTATAATATGCTATACAGGGTCAATAGTTCACCATCAACCCTTACCGGATGTCATGTCAAGGGTCTCGTAGGGTATATCTATTTATTTTTATGGACGATAAAGTACTTAACTAATCCTGTTGTAAAAAATCATGCAAAAATTCAACCGTTCGATTTTGCCATATTTTTGTGGGCATTAACCTTCAAATTTACTAAAAATTCATCATTAGAGGAAATCTTCCCATTTCCTTTAAAAAAATATGATGAAACTTTAGGGGTAACCTTACAATGCCTTTCTAAGCATGGTCACAAAAAATCATGTAAAAACTCAATTGCTCGGTTTTATCATATTTTAAGGGTATTAGCCTTCAAATTTGGTTGAAAATCCATCGTTGAAGGAAATCCGCCCCATCCTTTGGAGAAATTTCATAAAAAATCAGGGACAACCTTACAATGTCTTTCTAAACATGACCATAAAAAATCATACAAAAATTTAAACGTTTGGTTTTGTCATATTTTAGTGGGCATTAACCTTCAAATTTGGCTAAAAATTCATCGTTAGAGGAAATCTGCTAATTCCCTTGGAGAAATCAGATGAAACTTCTAGGAGCCCCCTACAATGCCTTAATAAACATGGCCACAAAAAATCATGCAAAAATTCAATTGGTCAGTTTTGTCATACTTTCATGGGCATTAGCCTTCAAATTTGGCTAAAAATTCATCGTTGGAGAAAATCCGCCCTTTCCTTAAAAGAAATTTGATGAAACTTCAAGGATACCCTTACAATATCTTTCTAAGTATGACCATAAAAAATCATACAAAAATTTAACTGCTCGGATTTATCATATTTTTGTGGGCATTTTAGCTTTTAAATTTGGCTAAAAATTCATCGTTGGAGAAAATCTGCCCCTTCACTTGGAGAAATCTGATGAAACTTTAAGGATAACCTTACAAAGCCTTTTTAAGTATAGCCCCAAAAAATATGTAAAAATTCAACCGCTCGGTTTTGTCATATTTTCGTAGGCATTAACCTTTAAATTCGATTAAAGATTCATCATTTGAGAAAATCTGCCCTTCCCTTTGGAGAAATTTGATGAACCTTTAGTGACAACCTTACAACATCTTTCTAAGCATCACTGTCAAAAACATGCAAAAATTCAACCACTCAGTTTTGTAATATTTTCATAGGCATTAACCTTCAGATTTGGCTAAAAATTCATCGTCGGAGAACATTTGCCCCTTGCCTGGGAGAAATATAATGAAACCTAAAGGATAACCTTACAATGCCATTCTAAGCATGTAAAAACTATACAAAAATGCAATCATTCAGTTTTGTCATATTTTTATGGGCATTAAATTTTAAATTTGGCTAAAAATTCATTGTTGGAGAAAATTTGCCCCTTCCCTTGAAGAAATATGATGAAACTTCAGGGATGTAAAAAATCATGCAAAAATTTAACCACTTAGTTTTGTCATATTTTTGTAGGCATTTAGCCTTTAAATTTGGCTAAAAATTTATCGTTGGAGAAAATATGTCTCTTCCCTTAGAGAAATCTGATGAAACCTTAAGGACATCCTTACAAAACCTTTTTAAGTATGGCCCCAAAAAAATATGCAAAAGTTTAATCACTCGGTTTTTTCATATTTTTGTGAGCCTTAGCCTTTAAATTTGGTCAAAATTTCACCATTAAAGAAAATCTACCTATTCCTATTGAGAAATCTAGGGACAACCCTACAATGCCTTTCTAAGCATGGCTGTAAAAAATATGTAAAAATTCAACCGCTTACTTTTGTAATATTTTCGTGGGCATTAGCCTTTAAATTCGATTAGAGATTTATCGTTTGAGAAAATCTTCCCTTCCCTTGGAGAAATTTGATGCAACTTCAGAGTTAACCTTACAACGTCTTTCTGAGCATTGCCGTAAAAAACATGTAAAAATTCAGATTTGGCCAAAAATTCATCGTTGGAGAAAATCTACCCCTTGCCTTAGAGAAATCTAATGAAACCTCAAGGAGAACCTTAGAATGTCCTTCTAAGTATAGCCATCAAAAATCATGCAAAATTTCAATCGTTCGGCGTAGTCATATTTTTGTGGACAGTGGCTTTCAAATTTCGCTAAAAATTCACTGTTTAAGAAAATATGCTCCTTCCCTTGGAGAAATTTGATGAAACTACATAGTCAAGCTTACAATATCTTTCTAAGCATGGCCGTAAAAAATCATGCAAAAATTTAACCGCTCGATTTTGTAATATTTTTTGTGGGTATTTTAGCCTTTAAATTTTGTTAAAAATTCATCGTTAGAGAAAATCTACCCATTCCCTTTGAGAAATCTGATAAAACTTTAAGGACAACCTTACAATGCCCTTTTAAGCATGGCCCTAAAAAATTTGTAAAAATTCAACCGCTCGGTTTTTTCATATTTTCTTAAGCACCAGCCTTTAATTTTTGTCAAAATTTCATCATTAAAGAAAATCTGCCTCTTCCTATAGAGATATCTGATGAAACTTGAGGGACAACCTTACAATGTCTTTCTAAGCATGGCCGTAAAAAACATGAAAAAATTCAATCACTTGATTTTTTCATATTTTCATGGGTATTAACCTTCAGATTTGGCTAAAAATTCATTGTTGGAGAAAATCTGCCCCTTGCCTTAGAGAAATCTAGTGAAACCTTAAGGACAACCTTACAATGCCTTTCTAAGCATAGCGGTAAAAATCCTACAAAAATTCAACTGCTCGATTTTGCCATATTTTCGTGGGCAATAGATTTCAAATTTTGCTAAAAATTCATCATTTAAGAAAATCTGCCTCTTCCCTTGGAGAAATTTGATGAAACTTCAATGACAGTATTATAACATCTTTCTAAGCATGGCCATAAAAAATCATGCAAAAATTTAACTGCTCAGTTTTGTCATATTTTTGTGGGCATTTAACGTTGAAATTTAGCTAAAAATTATTGTTAGAAAAAATCTACCCTTTCTATTGAAGAAATCTGATGAAACTTTAAGGACAACCTTCTAAAGCCTTTTTAAGCATGGCCCCAAAATATATGCAAAAACTCAACCGCTCGATTTTTTGATATTTTCGTAAGCATTAGCCTTTAAAATTGGTAAAATTTCACCATTAAAGAAAATCTGCCTCTTAGCATAGAGAAATTTGATAAAACTTGAGGGACAACCTTACAATGCTTTTCTAAGCATGGTCGTAAAAAATCATGTAAAAAATTCAACCGCTCGGTTTGTTACATTTTCGTGGGCATTAGCCTTTAAATTCGATTAAAGATTCATCGTTTGAGAAAATCTACCCTTTCCCTTGGAGAAATTTGATGAACCTTCAGTGACAGCCTTACAATGTCTTTCTAAGCATCGTCGTAAAAAACATGCAAAAATTCAACCACTCAGTTTTCTCATATTTTCGTATGCATTAACCTTCAAATTTGGCTAAAAATTCATCGTTGGAAAAAATATGCCCCTTGCCTAGGAGAAATTTGATAAAACCTCAAGAACAACCTTACAATGCCATTCTAAGCATAGCCGTTGAAAATCAAGCAAAAATTCAATCGGTCGATTTTGTCATGTTTTCATGGGTAATAAGTTTCAAATTTGGCTAAAAAGTCATTATTGAAGAAAATCTGCCCCTTCCATTTGAGATATTTGATGAAACTACATGCCCAAGCTTACAAAATCTTTCTAAGCATCGATGCAAAAAATATGCAAAAATTTAACCGCTTAATTTTGTCATATTTCTGTGGGCATTTAGCCTTTAAATTTGGCAAAGAATTCATCATTAGAGAAAATCTACCCTTTCCCTTCTAGAAATCTGATTAAACTATAACGACAACCTTATAAAGCCTTTTTAAGCATGACCCTAAAATATATTCAAAAATTCAACCGCTCAGTTTTTTCATATTTTCGTGAGCATTAGACTTTAAATTTGGTCAAAATTTTAGCATTAAAGAAAATTTTTTACCATAGAGAAATCTGATGAAACTTGAGGGACAACCTTACAATTCTTTTCTAGGAAAGGCCGTAAAAAATCATGTAAAAATTCAACCGCTCGGTTTTGTCATATTTCCGTGGGCATTAGCCTTTAAATTCGATTAAAGATTCATCGTTTGAGAAAATCTGTCCTTTCTTTGGAGAAATCTAATGAAATTTCAGTGACAACTTTACAACGTCTTTCTAAGCTTAGCCGTAAAAAACATGGAAAAATTCAACCACTCAGTTTTGTCATTTTTGTAGGCATTAACCTTCAAATTTGGCAAAAAATTCATCGTTGGAGAAAATCTGCCCGTTGCCTTAGAGAAATCTGATGAAACCTTAAGGATAACCTTACAATGCCCTTCTAAGCATAGCCGTCAAAAATCCTGTAAAAATTTAACTGTTCGATTTTGCCATATTTTCGTGGGCAATAAATTTCAAATTTTGCTAAAAATTCATCGTTTAAGAAAATCTGCCCCTTCCCCCAGAGAAATTTGATGAAACTTTAAGGATAACCTTACAACATCTTTCTAAGCATGGCTGCAAAAAATCATACAAAAATTTAACCGCTCGATTTTGTCATATTTTTGTGGGCATTTAGCGTTGATATTTTAGCTAAAAATTTATCGTTAGAGAAAATCTAACCCTTCCCTTGGAGAAAACAACCTTATAAAGCCTTTTTAAGCATGGCCCCAAAATATATGTAAAAATTCAACCACTTGGTTTTTTCATATTTTCGTGAGCATTAACCTTTAAAGGTGGTCAAAATTTCACCACTAAAGAAAATCTGTCTCTTCCTATAGAGAAATCTGATGAAACTTGAGGGACAATTTTACAATTCTTTTCTAAGCATGGCCATAAAAAATTACGTAAAAATTCAAACGCTCAGTTTTGTCATATTTTCATGGGCATTAGCCTTTAAATTCGATTAAAGATTCATCGTTTGAGAAAATTTGTCCTTTTCTTTGGAGAAATCTGATGAAACTTCAGTGACAACCTTACAATGTCTTTTTAAGTATTGTTGTAAAAAATATGGAAAAATTCAACCACTCGATTTTGTCATATTTTTGTGGGCTTTAACCTTCAAATTTGGCTAAAAATTTATTGTTGGAAAAAATCTGCCACTTGCCTTAGAGAAATTTGATGAAACCTCAAGGACAACCTTACAATGCCCTTCTAAGCATAGCCATAAAAAATCATGGAAAAATTTAATCACTCAGTTTTGTCATATTTTTCCAGGCAATACGTTTCAAATTTGGCTAAAAATTCATCATTGGAGAAAATCTGTCCCTTCCCTTGGAGAAATTTGATAAAACTTCAGGGACATCCATACAATGTCTTTCTAAGCATGGCTGCAAAGAATCATGTAAAAATTTAACCACTTAGTTTTGTCATATTTTTGTGGGCATTTAGCCTATAAATTTGGCTAAAAATTCATCGTTGGAGAAAATGTGTCTTTTCCCTTGGAGAAATCTAAAGAAACCTTAAGGACATCCTTACAAAGCCTTTTTAAGCATGACCCCAAAAAATATGCAAAAATTCAACCGCTCGGTTTTTTAATATTTTCATGAGAATTCTTTAAATTTGGTCAAAATTTCACCATTAAAGAAAATCTGCCTCTTCCCATGGAGAAATCTGATAGAACTTAAGGGACAACCTTACAATGCCTTTCTAAGCATGGCCGTAAAAAATCATGTAAAAATTCAACAGCTGAGTTTTTTTCATATTTTTGCAGGCATTAGCCTCTAAGTTTGATTAAAGATTCATTGTTTGAGAAAATCTGCCCCTGCCCTTGAAGAAATCTGATGAAACTTCAGTGACCTCCTTATAATGTCTTTCTAAGCTTGGCCGTAAAAAACATGCAAAAATTCAACCACTCGGTTTTGTCATATTTTCGTGGGCATTAACCTTTAAATTTGGCTAAAAATTCATCGTTGGAGAAAATCTGCCCCTTGCCTTAAAGAAATCTGATGAAACCTCAAGGACAACCTTACAATGCCCTTCTAAGCGTAGCCATAAAAAATCATGCAAAAATTCAATCGCTCAGTTTTGTCATATTTTTGTGGGCAAAAGCTTTCAAATTTTGTTAAAATCTCATCGTTTAAGAAAATCTTCCCCTTTCCTTGGAGAAATTAGTTGAAACTTCACAGCCAAGCTTACAATATCTTTTTAAGCATGGCCACAAAAAATCATGCAAAAATTCAATCGCTCGGTTTTATCATATTTTCATGGGTAACCTTCAAATTTGGCTAAAAATCAATTGCTGGAGAAAACTTGCTCCTTCCCTTAGAGAAATATGATAAAACTTTAAGGACAACCTTGCAAAGCCTTTATAAGCATAGCCACAAAATATCATGCAAAAATTCAACTGCTCGATTTTTTCATGTTTTTATGTGCATTAGCCTTTAAATTCATCATTGGGCAAAATCTGTGCTATCACTTAGAGAAATCTGAATAAACTTCAGAGACAACTTTACAATGCCTTTCTAAGCATTGCCACAAAAATTCATGCAAAAGTTTAATTGCTCAGTTTTATGATACTTTCATAGGCATTAGCCTTTAAATTTGGCTAAAAATTCATCATTGGAGAAAATCTACCATTTGCTTAAGAGAAATATGATGAAACTTCAGTGAACACCTTACAATATCTTTCTAAGCATAGCCGTAAAAAATCATGCAAAAATTTAACCCCTCAATTTTGTCATATTTTTATAGGCATTAGCCTCTAAATTTGGCTAAAAATTCATCGTTGGAGAAAATATGGTCCTTCCCTTTGAGAAATCTGATGAAACTTCAAGGACAACCTTACAAAGCCTTTTTAAGGATGGCCCTAAAAAATATGCAAAAATTCAACCACTCGATGTTTTCATATTTTCGTGAGCATTAGCCTTTAAATTTAATTAAAACTTCACCATTAAAGAAAATCTGTCTCTTCCCTTGGAGAAATCTGATGAAACTTCAGGAAACACCTTACAATGCCTTTCTAAGCATGGCCATAAAAAAACATGCAAAAATTCCACAACTCGGTTTTGTTATATTTTCAAGGGCATTAGCCTTTAAATTCGATTAAAGATTCATTGTTGGAGAAAATATGCCCCTTCCCTTAGAGAAATCTGATGAGACTTTAGGCTCAACCTTACAATGCCATTTCTAAGTATCGCCGCAAAAAATCATGCAAAATTTTACCGTTTAGTTTTGCATAATTTCATGGGCAATAACCCTCAAATTTGGCTAAAAATTCATCATTAGAGAAAATCTGCCATTCTCTTGGAGAAATCTAATAAAACCTCAAGGGCAACCTTACAATGCTATTCTAAGCATGTCCGTAAAAAATCATGCAAAAATTCAATCGTATAGTTTTGTCATATTTTTGTGGCTAGCCTTCAAATTTTGCTAAAATTTCATCGTTGAAGAAAATCTAACTCTTCCCTTGGAGAAATCTGATGAAGCTTCAGGGACAACCTTACAATGCCTTTTTAAGCAAGGTCACAAAAAATCATGTAACTAACTGCTTGGTTTTATGATATTTTCGACGGTTACCTTCAAACTTGACTAAAAATTCATTGTTGAATGAAATTTATCCCTTCCCTTAGAAAAATTTGATAAAACATCAGGGACAACTTTACAATGACTTTATAAACATGGTCGTAAAAATTCATGTAAAAATTCAACCACTTGGTTTTGTCATATTTCATGGGCATTAGCCGTCAAATTTGGCTAAAACTTCATCTTTGGAAAAAATCTGTCCATTCCCTTGGAGAAATTAGATGAAACTTCTAGGATAACCCTAGAATGCTTTTAAAAGCATGGCCACAAAAAATCATGCAAAAGTTCAATTGCTTGATCTTGTGATACTTCCATGGGCATTAGCCTTTGAATTTGGATAAAAATTCATCATTGGAGAAAATTTGCCCTTTCCCTAAGAGAAATCTTATGAAACTTTAGGAACAACCTTACAATAGCTTCTAAGCATGGCCGCAAAAAATCATGCAAAAATTTAACCGCTCAGTTTTGTCATATTTTTGTGGGCAGTAGCCTTTAAAATTGACTAAAACTTTATTGTTGGAGAAAATATGCCCCTTCTCTTAGAGAAATCTGATTAAACCTCAAGGACAACCTTACGAAGCCTATTTAAGCATGACCCCAAAAATATGGCAAAATTCAACCGCTCGGTATTTTCATATTTTTGCTTTAGCCTTCAAATTTGGTTAAAATTTCACCAATAAAGAAAATATGCCTCTTCTCCTGGGAAATATGATAAAACTTCAGGGATAACCTTACTATGCCTTTTGAAGCATGGCCACAAAAAGTCAGACAAAAATTCAACCACCCGGTTTTGTTATATTTTCATGGGCATTAGCCTTTAAATTTGATCACAGATCCATTGTTGGAGAAAATCTGCCCCCTCCCTTGGAGAAATTTGTTGAAAAACTTCAGTCACAATCTTACAATGCCTTTCTAAGCATCGTCGTAAAAAATATGCAAAAATTCAACAGGTTAGTTTTTACATAATTCAGTTGGCATTAGCCCTCAAATTTAGCTAAAAATTCATCGTTGGAGAAAATATGCCCCTTCCCTTGGAGAAATCTGATGAAACCTCAAGGACAACCTTACAATGCCATTCTAGGCATGTCCGTAAAAAATCATGCAAAAATCTAATCACTTAGTTTTGTCATATTTTTGTGGCCATTAGCCTTCAAATTTCACTAAAAATTCATCGTTGAAGAAAATCTACCCTTTCCCTTGGAGAAATCTGATGAACTTTAGGGACAACCTAACAATTCTTTTGTAAGCGTGGTTGGAAAAAAACAAGTAAAAATTCAACCGCTCAATTTTATCATATTTTCGTGGGTATTAGCCTTCAAATTTGGCTTAAAATTCATCGTTGAAGGAAATCTGCCCCTTCCCTTGGATTAATTTCATGAAACATTGGGGACAACCTTACAATGCCTTTCTAAACATGACCGTAAAAATTCATGCAAAAATTCAACTACTTGCTTTTGTCATGGGCCTTAGCTTTCAAATTTGGCTAAAAATTCATCGTTGGAAGAAATCCACCTATTTCCTTCGAGAAATCAGACGAAACTTCTAGGATAACCCTACAATGCCTTTATAAACATGGCCACAAAAAATCATATAAAAGTTCAATTGTTCGATTTTGTGACACTTTCGTAGGCATTAGCTTTTAAATTTGGCTAAAAAGTCATGTTTGAAGAAAATCTGCCCTTTCCTTAAGAGAAATCTGATGAAACTTCAAGGACAACCTTACAATATCCTTCTAAGCATGACCATAAAAAATATTCAAAAATTAAACCGCTTGTTGTCATATTTTTGTGTGCATATTAGTCTTTAAATTTGGATAAAAATTCATCATTGGAGAAAATATGACCATTGTCTTAGAGAAATCTGATAAAATTTCAAGGATAACCTTACAAAGCCTTTTTAAGCACACCCCCAAAAAATATGCAAAAATTCAACCGCTCGATTTTTTCATATTTTCGTGAGCATTAGCCTTCAAATTTGGTTAAAATTTCACCATTAAAGAAAATCTGCCTCTTCCCATGGAGAAATCTGATGAAACTTCAGGGATAACCTTATAATGCTTTTCTAAGCATGCCCAAAAAATCACGCAAAAATTCAACCACTCAGTTTTATCATATTTTCATGGGCATTAACCTTTAAATTCGATTAACGATTCATCGTTGGAGAAAACTTTCCTATTCTCTTGGAGAAATATCATGAAACTTTAGTGAAAACCTTACAATGTCTTTCTAAGCATGCCGTAAAAAACATGTAAAAATTCAACTACTCTGTTTTGTCATATTTTCGTGGGCTACCTTTTGATTTAGCTAAAAATTCATCATTGGAGAAAATCTGCCCATTTTCTTAGAGAAATCTGATGAAACCTCAAGGACAACCTAACAATTCCATTCTATACATGTCCATAAAAAATCTTGGAAAAATTCAATCGCTTAGTTTTATCATATTTTCATGGTAATTAGCCTTCAAATTTTACCAAAACTTCATCGTTGAAGAAAATCTACCCCTTTCTTTGGGGAAATCTGATGAAACTTCAGGGACAACCTTAATATGCCTTTCTAAGCACGGTCGAAAAAAATCATGTAAAAACCCAACCGCTCGGTTTTATCATATTTTCGTGGCCATTAACTTCAAATTTGGCTGAAAATTCATCATTGAAGGAAAAATCTGCTCCTTCCGATGGAGATATTTGATGAAACATTAGGGATAACCTTACAATTCCTTTCTAAACATCACAATAAAAAATAATGCAAAAATTCAATCGTTGGGTTTTGTCTTATTTTCGTGGGAATTAGTTGTCAAATTTGGCTAAAAATTCATTGTTGGAGAAAATCTGCCCTATCCCTAGGAGAAATTTAATGAAACTTCAGGGAAAACCTTACAATGCCTTTCTAAGAATGGACACAAAAAATCATGTAAAAACTTAACCTCTCGGTTTTATCATATTTTCATGGGCATTAGCCTTTAAATTTGACTAAAAATTTATCGTTCACTACAACAAAAATTGCAAAAGGATGCGCTAGTTTTGTCTGCGGTTGGACGGAACCGCAGACATTGATGCAAAATTATGACTATTGTCTGCGGTTGCACTATGAAACGCAGAAAATAACTTTTGTCTGCGGTTCCGCATCACAACCGCTGACAATAGTGTTGCGAAAATAACTTTTGTCAGCGGTTCCGCACTACAACCGCTGACAATAGTGTTATGAAAATAACTTTTGTCAGCGGTTCCGCATCACAACCGCTGACAATAGTAACCGCTGACAATAGTGTTGTGAAAATAACTTTTGTCTGCGGTTCCGCACCACAACCGCTGACAATAATGAAATTAGAATGCTCCGCGCGCGGGATTCGCTTTTTGATGAATATGTCAATTTAAAATTTAAATTTTGCCTTTTTCCTATAAAGTGACTTTTCTAAGAGTTCTTGTTGCTTCTAGAAAATAACTTTTTCTTTCCTCTCCCTCTCTGCTCCTGTGTGTTACTTCCATTTCATGATCTATCTCTCTCTTCTCTTTTCTTCAAGGTAAGTTTTTTTATTTTTGTGGTATCTCTTTCTATTTTGGCATGTAATCTTTCTCCTCTGTGTTTTGTGTGTTGCTACTGTTGGTGGTCCATAGAAAGCTATATTTTGGAGTGTACTCCTCTCTTTTCTTCAAGGTGAGTTTTTTTTTAATTTTTTTGGGTATCTCTCTATTTTGGCATGTAATGTTTCCCACTGTTACAAAAGGCTGAACGTAGCTTTTGTTGTAAATGTATGTCCCTTATCATTTTATTGTAAATGTATCAACTTTCATGTCCACTAATTAAAATCAAAGCACATGAAGGTATATGTTTTCCTCTGTTCCCTCCTGTTTGGGCTTAATGTAGTTTGGCAATATGGTTTTCTAATAATAATAATAATAATAATAATAATAATAATAATAATAATAATAATAATAATAATAATATAGGTACATGAAACTAAACCCATTTTAAAAATATATTTGTTGGTGTTTTAATTTTTTAGCTATTAATATAGTTATATTTATAGTTCTGAAACTATTATAGTGTAAAAATTAGTTTATTATAATATTTAATATAAGTTTAGTAAATAAAAAAACTAAAATAAAAAAAAGCAAATATTGACTATTGTCTGTGGTTCTGCACTACAACCGCAGACATTGTGTGACTATTGTCTGCGGTTTCGCACTACAACCGCAGACATTGTGTGACTATTGTCTGCGGTTCCGCACTACAACCGCTGACAATACTTAGCTAATGTCAGCGGTTTGAGCGCTGACATTGTTTTTAGTGCTATTATCAGCGCCATTATTTTTTGCGCTTGTACCGCTGACAATAGTCATAACGGAACCACTGACAATGGCCTTTTTTTGTAGTAGTGGTTGAAGGAAATTTGCCCCTTCTCTTGGGGATATTTGATGAAACATCAAGGATAACCTTACAAAGTCTTTCTAAACATGCTTGTAAAAAATCATGCAAAATTCAAACACTTGGTTTTGTAATATTTTCATGGGCATTACCCTTCAAATTTGGCTAAAAAGTTATCGTTGGATAAGCCTACAATGCCTTTGTAGCATGGCTGCAACAAATCATGCAATAGTTTAATTGCTCGGTTTTGTGATACTTTTGTGGGCCTTAACCTTCAAATTTAGCTAAAAATTCATCATTTAAGAAAATCTACCCTTTCCCTAAGAGACATCTAATGAAACTTCACAGACAACCTTATAATATCTTTCTAAGCATGATCGTAAAAAATCATACAAAAGTTTAACTGTTTGGTTTTGTCATATTTTTGTGGGCATTAGCCGTTAAATTTGACTAAAAATTCATCATTGGAGAAAATCTACCCATTCCCTTAGTTTAATCTGATGAAACTTCAAGGACAACCTTACGAAGCCTTTTTAAGCATGGCCCAAGAAAATATGCAAAAATTAAACCGCTCGATTTTTTCATATTTTCGTGATGCCTTCAAATTTGGTTAAAATTTCACCATTAATGAAAATCAGCGTCTTTCTATAGAGAAATCTGATAAAACTTCATAGACAACTTTACAATGTCTTTCTAAGCATGGTCCTAAAAAGACATGTAAAAATTTAACCACTCGGTTTTCTCATATTTTTTTGGACATTAGCCTTTAAATTTGGCTTAAAATACATCGTTGAAGAAAATCTGCCCCTTCCCTTGGAGAAATTTCAAGAAACATTGGGGACAACCTTACAACACCTTTCTAAACATGGCCATATAAAATCATGCAAGAATTCAATCGCTTGCTTTTGTCATATTTTCGTGGGCATTAGCCTTTAAATTTGGCTAAAAATTTATCGTTGGAAGAAATTCGCCCATTCCCTTAGAGAAATTAGATGAAACTTCTAGGACAACCTAGAATTCCTTTATAAGCATGGCCGCAAAAAATATGTAAAGGTTCAGTTACTCGATTTTGTGATACTTTCTTAGGCATTAGCCTTCAAATTTGGCTAAAAATTCATCGTTGAAGAAAACCTGCCCTTTCCCTAAGAGAAATCTGATGAAACTT
This sequence comes from Clitoria ternatea, assembly GCA_037962975.1. Taxonomy (NCBI): domain Eukaryota; kingdom Viridiplantae; phylum Streptophyta; class Magnoliopsida; order Fabales; family Fabaceae; genus Clitoria; species Clitoria ternatea. The sequence continues at coordinate 268,605,722 of CM075672.1, forward strand.
TAGGGACAACCTTACAATATCTTTCTAAGCATGGATGTAAAAAATATGCAAAAATCTAATTGCTCAGTTTTGTCATATTTATGTGAGCATTAGCCTTTAAATTTGGCTAAAAATTCATCGTTGGAGAAAATATGTACACTCCCTTGGAGAAATCTGATAAAACTTCAAGGATAACCTTACAAACCCTTTTTAAGCATGGCCCCAAAAAATATGCAAAAATTCAACCTATCGGTTTTATTATATTTTCTTGAGCATTAGCCTTCAAATTTGGTTAAAATTTCACCATTAAAGAAAATATGCCTTTTCCTATAGAGAAATATGATGAAACTTCAAAGATAACCTTAAAATTCTTTTCTAACCATGGCCCCAAAAAATCATGCAAAAATTCAATCGCTCAGCTTTATCATATTTTCATGGGCCTTTAAATTCGATTAAAGATTCATCATGGGAGAAAATCTACGCTGTCACTTGGAGAAATCTGATGAAACTTCAGGCACAACCTTACAATACCTTTCTAAGCATCGCCGTAAAAAATCATACAAAAATTCAACTGCTTAGTTTTGAAAATATTTCGTGGGTAATATAGCCTTAAAAGTTTTCTAAAACTTAATCGTTGAAGAAAATCTACCCCTTCCCTTGGAGAAATCTGATGAAACTTCAGGGACAACCTTACAATGATTTTCTGAGCATGATCACAAAAATCATGTAAAAACTCAACCGCTCAATTTTGTCATATTTTCCTGGGCAATAACTCAACATTAAAGAATATTTTCCCCTTCCCTTTGAGAAATTTGATGAAACTTTAGGGACATCCATACAATGCATTTCTACGTAGTGCCACAAAAAATCATACAAAAATTCAACCACTTAGTTCTGACATAATTTTGTTGGCATTAGCCTTCAAATTTGTCTAAAAATTCATCGTTGGAGAAAATCTACCGCTTCCTTTAGAGAAATCTGATGAAACCTCAAGAACAACCTTACTATGCCATTCTAAGTAGGTCCGCAAAAATAATACAAAAATTCAATCATTTAGTTTTGTCATATTTTCGTGGCCATGAGAGCTTTTAAATTTTTTAAAAATTCATTGTTGAAGAAAATCTACCATTTCCCTTAGAGAATACTAATGAAACTTTGGGGAAAACCTTAATATGCCTTTCTGAGCATGGTTGAAAAATCATCTAAAACTCAATTGCTCAGTTTTATCATATTTTCATGGGCATTAGCCTTCAAATTTGGCTGAAAATTTCATCATTGAAGGACAAATTTGCCTCTTTCATTGGAGAAATTTGATGAAACATCAGGGATAACCTTACAATGCCTTTCTGAACACGGCCGTAAAAAATATTCAAAAATTCAACCGCTTGGTTTTGTCATATTTTCATGGGAATTAGCCTTCAAAGTTGGCTAAAAATTCATCGTTAGAGAAAAGCTACCCCTCCCCTTAGAGAAATCCAAAGAAACTTTAGGGACAACCTTACAATGCCTTTTTAAGAATGGTCATAAAAACTCATGTAAAAACTCAACTGCTCGATTATATCATATTTTCATGGGTATTAGCCTTCAAATTTGGCTAAAAATTCATCGTTGAAGCAAATCTGTCCCTTCACTTGGAGAAATTTGATGAAACATTGGGGACAACCTTACAAATCCTTTCTAAACATGCCCGTCAAAAATCATGTAAAAATTTAACCGCTTAGTTTTGTCATATTTTCATGGGCATTACCCTTCAAATTTGGCTATAAATTCATAATTAGAGAAAATTCATCTGTTCCCTAAGAGAACTCAAATAAAACTTCTAGGACAACCCTATAATGTCTTTAAAAGGATGGTTGCAAAAAATCATGCAAAGGTTTAATTGCTCAGCTTTGTCATACTTTCATTAGCCTTTTTAGCCTTTAAATTTAACTAAAAATTCATCGTTGAAGAAAATCTACCCTTTCCCTAAGAGAAATTTGATGAAACTTCAGGGACAATCTTACAATATCTTTATAAGCATGGCCACAAAAAATCATACAAAAATTTAATTGCTCGATTTTGTCATATTTTTGTTGGCATTAGCCATTAAATTTGCCTAAAAATTCATCGTTAGAGAAAATCTGTCCCTTCCCTCTGAGAAATCTAATGAAACTTCAAGGACAACCTTACGAACCCTTTTTAAGCATGGCCCCAGAAAATGTACAAAAATTTAACTGCTCGATGTTTTCATATTTTTGTGAGCATAAGCCTTCAAATTTGGTTAAAATTTCACCATTAAAGAAAATCTGTATCTTTCCTTGGTGAAATCTAATGAAACTTAAGAGACAACCTTACAATACCTTTCTAAGTAGGCTGAAACAAATCAAACAAAAATTAAACCGCTCAGTTTTTTCATACTTTCGTGAGTATTAGCCTTTAAATTCGATTAAAGATTCATCATTCGAGAAAATCTGCCGCTTCTCTTGGAGAATTATGATGAAATTTTAGTGACAATCTTACAATGTCTTTCTAAGGATACCGTAAAAATCATGCAAAAATTCAACCACTCGGTTTGGTCATATTTTCAGGGGCATTAACCTTTTGATTTGCCTAAAAATTCATTGTTGTGGAAAATATACCCCTTGCCTTAGAGAAATCTGATGAAAATTAATGGCAACCCTACAATGCCCCTTTAAACATAGCCATAAAAAATAAGCAAAAATTCAATCGCTTGGTTTTGTCATATTTTCATGGGCAATAACTTTCAAAATTCGCTAATAATTTATCGTTTAAGAAAATCTACCCCTTCACTTGGAGAGATTTGATGAAACTTCACGGACAACCTTACAATGTCTTTCTAAGCATGGTTGTAAAAAATCATTCAAAAATTAAACTGCTCGGTTGTGTCATATTTTTGTGGGTAATTAGCCTTCAAATTTGTCTAAAAATTCAACCTTGGAAAAAATCTGCCCCTAACCTTAGAGAAATTTGATGAAACTTTGTGGACAACCATACACTGCATTTCTACGCGGTGCTGCAAAAAATCATGCCAAAATTTAATTGCTCATTTTGTTATATTTTCTTGGGCTCCCTTCAAATTTGGCTAAAACCTCATCGTTGGAGAAAATATGCCCATTCCCTTAAAGAAATCTGATGAAATTTCTAACACAACTGTACAATGCCTTTCTAAGTATCGCCATAAAAAATCAAGTAAAAATTCAACCGCTTAGTTCTGACAAAATATTATAGGCATTAGCCCTCAAATTTGGCTAAAAATTCTTTATTGAAAAAATCTGCCCTTTTGTTGGAGAAATCTGATAAAAACTCAAGGACAACCTTACAATTCCATTCTAAGCATGTCTGTAAAAAGTCATGTAAAAATTTAATCCTTTAGTTTTGTCATATTTTCATGTCCATGAGCCTTCAAATTTTGTTAAAAATTTGTTGTTGAAAAAATTTTACCCTTTTCCTTGGAGATCTTATGAAACTTCAGGGATAACCTTAGAATGTCTTTCTAAGCATGGTTGAAAAAAATCATGTAAAAACTCAACCGCTCAGTTTTATCATATTTTTGTGGGCATTAGCCTTCAAACTTGGCAGAAAATTTATCGTTGAAGGAAAAATCTGCCTTTTCCCTTGGAGAAATTTGATGAAACATCAGGGACAACCTTACAATGCTTTTGTAAGCATGGCCGTAAAAACCATGCAAAAATTCAACCACTTGGTTATCATACTTTATTGGGCATTAGTCTTGAAATTTGGCTAAAAATTCATCGTTATAGAAAATCTACCCCTTCCCTTAGAGAAATCTGATGAAACTTTAGGGACAACCATACAATTCCTTTTTAAGCATAGTCACAAAAAATCTTGTAAAAACTCAACCACTCGGTTTTATCATATTTTCGTGGGCATTAGCCTTTAAATTTGGCTGAAAATTCATTGTTGAAGGATATCTATTCCTTCCCTTAGAGAAATTTGATAAAACATAGGGGACAACCTTACAACGCCTTTCTAAATATGGCCGTAAAAAATCATGCAAAAAGTCAACCGCTTAGTTTTATCATATTTCATGGGCCTTAGCCTTGAAATTTAGCTAAAAATTCATCGTTGGAGAAAATCTGCCCCTTGCCTTGGAGAAATCTAATGAAACTTCAGGGACAACCATACAATGCCTTTCTAAGCATCGCCAAAAAAAATCATGCAAAAATTCAGCCGCTTAGTCTTGACATAATTTCATTGGAATTAGCCCTCAAACTTGGCTAAAGATTCATCGTTGGAGAAAATCTGCCCATTCCTTCGGAGAAATCTGATGAAACCTCAAGGACAACCGTACAATGTCATTCTTAGCATGTCCGTAAAAACTCATGAAAATTTCATTCGCTTAGTTTTGTCATATTTTTGTGGCCATTAGCCTTCAAATTTTTCTAAAATTTTATCCTTGAAGAAAATATACCCCTTCCTGTGGAGAAATCTGATGAAACTTCAGGGACAAGCTTACAATGCCTTTCTTAGCATGGCCGAAAAATATCATGCAAAAAGTTAACCTCGATTTTGTCATATTTTCATGGCTATTAGCTTTGAAATTTTGCTAAAAATTCATGGTTGGAGAAAATGTGTCCCTTCTCTTGGAGAAATCTGATGAAACTTTAAAGTAACCTTACAATGCCTTTTTTGCATGGCCGCACAAAATCAGGCAAAAATTCGACCACTCGGTTTTGTCAAATATTATAATAGACTAATTTTTACACTAATAGTTTCAAAACTATAGATATAACAATATCAATACATAAAAAAATGAAAACACCAACTAACATCTTTTTAAAATGGGTTTAGTTTCATGTACCTATATTACATACTACAATATTAATTCATACTAATTCCTACACATGATAATTGACCAATGAACATTCTTGCAATAACTAATATATACTAATTTCCATCATTATTTTGCAAGAATGAAATACAACAATAGTAATAGCTAAAAAGAAATACATCCACTAATAACATTGATCAAGCCAAAGTATATGCATACTAATTTTACTTAAGCTAATTAATTCGTGTAATTCTTACACATATAATTATTAAGTATTTAATAAACAGTATTTTTATACGATATGAATGATAAATAATATTTAATAAAAGAGTTTTACTTTTATATATTCTTAAAAGTATGTATTATAATGTATTAAATAATTTTAAAATAATTAAAACTTTTACCGATATAATCATAAAATGTTATTGAAAACCTGTAATGGTTAAAAATGTTATGACCATACAAAAATACCCATGATTATCCCAGGAATAAATAAAAATATGGATAATTTTTTTTTCCAATCTTATGACCATACTAACATCCCTAGTAAGAAGTATTAAAAGTGTTGTGACAACACTAACATTCCTAGTAACATTAAAAATTTAAACGGCATCTACATACAAATAAGTCCATAATTTAAGACAAAATAAGTGACTAAAATATAATGTGGGAAATATAGTATTTTGTTCCCTATTTCTAGTAATAATAATAATAATAATATATTATTATTATTATTATTATTATTATTATTATAGGATACCACATTGCCAAACTACATCAAGCCTAAATACCACACGGGAGGGAAAACACGTGCCTTTAGTTGCTTTGATTTTAATTTATGGACATGGAAGTTGATACAAATTAAAGCAAGCAAAACATGTTACCCAATTTATTACAGTATAAACAACACAAATCATTAGAGAATGTGCTAAATATTTAACAAAATGACAAAGGACATACATTTACAATAGAGGCAACTTTCAACATTTTCTAATAGAGGGAAATATTTTATGCCAAAATAGAGAGATACCTAAAAAATAAAAAACTCACCTTGAAGAAAAAAGAAGAGTACACTCCAAAATATAGCTTTCTATGGACCACAAAACTTTTCTAACAGATGGACCACAGGTGAGTAGAAGATGCATGAGCAGAGAGAGGGGGAAAAGAAAAAGTTACTTCTAAAAGCAACAAGAAATGTTAGAAAAGCCAGCCTATAAGAAAAAGACAAAACTTAAACTTTATATGGACACATTCACGAAATAGCGATCCCACGCACGGAGCATACAAATTTCACTATTGTCAGCAGTTGAGACTCATAACCGCAGACAATGTTATTTCATGCAACACTATTGTCAGCGGTTGAGACACCTAACCATAGACAATGTTATTTTCTGTGTTTAATAGTACAACCGCATACGATAGTCCTTATTTATGCATCAATGTCTATAGTTCTGTCCAACCATAGATAAAACTAGCGTGTTCTTTTGCAATTTTTATTGTAGTAAATTCATCATTGGAGAAAATCAGCCCATTCCCTTAGAGAAATCTGATGAAACTTTAAGGACAACCTTACAATGCTTTTTTAAGCATGGCCGTAAAAAATCAAGTAAACTTTTAACTTCTTAGTTTTGTCATATTTTTGTGGGCATTAGCCTACATATTTGGCCAAAAATTCATCATTAGAGAAAACCTATTCCTTCCCCTGAAGATATATGATGAAACTTCAGGGACAACCATACAATGCCTTTCTATGTATGGCCACAAAAAATATGCAAAAAGTTATTGCATGGTTTTGTCATATTTCCATAGATAATAGTTTTTAAATTTGGCTTAAAATTCATTGTTGGAGAAAATCTGTCCCTTCCCTTGGAGAAATTTGATGAAACTCCAAGGACAATCTTACAAAGCTTTTCTAAGGAAGGCCATAAAAAAATGCAAAAATTCAACCGCTTGGTTTTATCATATTCTCAGAGATATTAGCCTTCGAATTTGACTAAAAATTTATCGCTAGAGAAAATCTGCCCCTTCCATTTTAACAATATGATGAAACCTCAAGGATAACATTACAATACCATTCTAAGCATGGCTGTAAAAAATCATGAAAAAATTCAACTGCTCGGTTTTGTCATATTTTTTTAAGGCTTTCAAGGGTATTAGCCTTTAAATTTGGATAAAAATTTATTATTGGAGAAAATATGCCCCTTCCTTTGGAGAAATTAGATGAAATTTCATGGACAACCTTACAAAGGCTTTTTAAGTATGGCCGCAAAAAATTATGCAAAAAGTCAACCGCTCGATTTTGTCATATTTTCAGGGGTATTAGCCTTTAAATTTGGCTAAAAATTCATCGTTGGAGAAAATCTGCCTATTCCTTTGGAGAAATTTGATGAAACTTCAAAAACAACCTTACAATGCCTTTCTAAGCATGGCCGCAAAAAATCATGCAAAAATTTAACTTCTTGGTTTTGTTATATTTTCGTGGGCATGCCTTCAAATTTGGATAAAAATTCATCGTTGGAGAAAACCTGCTCCTTCCCTTGGAGAAATCTAATGAAACTTTAGGGACAACCATACAATGCCTTTTCTATGCATGGCCGCAAAAAGTTATCGCACTGTTTTCTCATATTTTCATGGGCATTAGTCTTCAAATTTTGCTAAAAATTCATCGTTAGAGAAAATCTGTCCCTTCCCTGAGAGAAACTTGATGAAACTCCAGCGACAATCTTATAAAGCCTTTCTTAGGATAGTCGTAAAAAAATTATGCAAAAGTTCAACCGCTCAGTTTTATCACATTTTCAGGTATATTAACCTTCAAAGTTGACAGAAAATTTACCCCTTCCCTTGAAACAATCTAATAAAACCTCAAGGATAACATTATAATGCCTCTCTAAGCATGGCCGTAAAAAATATGCAAAGATTCAACTTCTCAGTTTTGTCATAATTTTGAAGGCATTAGCCTTCAGGGGTATTGCCTTCAAATTTGGCTAAAAATTCGTCGTTGGATAAAATCTATCCCTTCCCTTGTAGAAATTTGATGAAACCTCAAGGACAATCTTAGAATGCCTTTCCAAGCATGGTCGTAAAAAAATATGTAAAAATTCAACCGCTCAGATTTGTTATATTTTCAAGGGTACTAGCCTTCAAATTTTGCTAAAAATTCATTGTTTGAAAAAATCTACCACTTACCTTGGAGAAATCTAATGAAACTTCAGGACAGCCTATGATGCCTTTCTAAGCATGGCCGTAAAGGATCATGCAAAAATTAAACTCCCCAGTTTTGTCATATTTTCGTGAATGCCTTCAAATTCGGTTACAACTTCAACGTTGGAGAAAATCTGCCACTTCTCTTGGAGAAATCTAATAAAACTTCAGGTACAACCCCATAATGCCTCTCTAAGCATGGTTACAACAAATCATGTGAAAATTCTATCGCTCGCTTTTGTCATATTTTCATGAGGCATTAGCCTTTACATTTGGCTAAAAATTCATCGTTGGAGAAAATTTGCCCTTTCCCTTGGAGAAATCAGTTGAAACTTTAAGGACACCCTTACAATCCCTTTTTAAGCTTGGCTCTAAAAAATCATACAAAATTCAACCATTCGGTTTTGTTATATTTTTGTGAGCTTAAATTTGGCTAAAAATTCATATTTGGAGAAAATTTGCCCCTTTCCGTGGAGAAATTTGACAAAACTTTAGGGACAACCTTACATTGCCTTTCTAAGCAATGCTGCAAAAAAATCATGCAAAAACACAAACGTTTAGTTTTGTAATATTTTCGTGAATGCTTTCAAATTTGGCTTTAAATTTATCGTTAGAGAAAATCTGCTCCTTCCCTCAGAGAAATCTGATGAAACTTCAGGGACAACCCCATAATGCCTTTCTAAGCTTGGTCGTAAAAAATTATGCATAAATTCAATCGCATGATTTTGTCATATTTTCTTGGGAATTATAATGCCTTTAAATTTGACTAAAAATTCATCGTTGGAAAAAATCTGCCCCTTCCCTTAGAGAAATAAGATGAAAATTCAAGGACAACCTTACAATGCCTCTTTAAGTATTGCCGTAAAAAATCATGAAAAAATTATATTTCTTGGTTTTGTCATATGTTCATGGGCATTTGCCTTTAAATGTCGGTAATAATTCATCATTGTAGAAAATGTGCCGTTTCCCTTAGAGAAATCAGATGAAACTTAAGAGCCAATCTAATAATGCCTTTCAAAGCATAGCCGTAAAAAATCATACAAAAAATCTACCGCTCACTTTTGTCATATTTTTTGGCCATTAGCCTTTAAATTTTGCTAAAAATTTATCATTGGAGAAAATATGTCCCTTCGCTTAGAGAAATTTGATGAAACTTTAGGGCAACCTTACAATACCTTTCCATGCATAGCCGTAAAAAATCATGCAAAAATTCAAACACTCAGTTTTGTCATATTTTCAAGGGTATTAGCCTTTAAATTTTGCTAATACCATTAGGGAAAATCTACCCCTTCCCTTACTAAAATCTGATGAAACCTCAAAGTCAACCTTAAACTGTCTTTCTAAGCATGGCCATAAAAAGTAATTCAAAAACTCAACTGCTTGGTTTTGTCATATTTTTATGAGCAATTAGCCTTCAAATTTGGTTAAAAGTTCATCGTTAGAGAAAATCTACCTTTTCCTCTGAACAAATCTGGTGAAACTTCAGGGACAACCTTATAATGCCTTTCTAATCATGGTTATACAAAAGCATGCAAATGATCAATCACTTGGTTTTGTCATATTTTCGTGGGTACTAGCCTTCAAATTTTTTTAAAAATTCATTGTTAGAGAAAATCTGGCCCTTCCCTTGGAGAAATCTAATAAAACTTCAGGGAAAACCATACAATAACTTTCTAAGCATGGCCACAAAAAATCATGCGAAAATTCAATTACTCGGTTCTAACATATTTTCGTGGGCATTAATATTCAAATTTGGCTAAAAATTAATCATTGGAGAAAATATGCCCAACCATGGGAAAAATCTAATGAAACCTCAAGGAACACCTTACAATGCCTTTCAGAGCATGACCGTAAAAAATAATGTAAAAATTCAATCACTCAGTTCTGAAATATTTTCTTGGGCATTAGCTTTTAAACTTGCCTAAAAAATCACCGTTGAAGAAAATTTGCCCCTTCCTTTTATGAAATCTGATGAAACTTTAGGGGCAACCTTAAAAAGCCTTTCTAAGCATAGCAGCAAAAAATCATACAAAAATTCAAACGCTCGGTTTGATCATATTTTCGTGGGTTAATGCCTTCAAATTTGGCTAAAAATTCATCATTGAAAAAAATTTGCCCATTCCTTTAGTGAAATTTAATGAAACTTTAGGGGAAACCTTACAGTGCCTTTCTAGGCATGGCTGTAAAAAATAATGCAAAATTTCAATCGCTCAATGTTGTCATCTTTTCGTGGGCATTAGCCTTAAAATTTTGCTAAAAATTCATCGTTGAAGAACATCTACCCATTCCCTTGGAGAAATCAGATAAAATTTCATGGACAACCTTAGAATGCCTTTCCAAGCATGGCCACAAAAAATCATGTAAAAATTCAACCGCTTGGTTTCTTAATATTTTCATAGGCATTGGCCTTCAAATTTGGCTAAATATTCATCATTGGAGAAAATTAACTCATTCCCTTGGAGAAATTTGATGAAACACTAGGGACAACCTTACAAAGCCTTATAACACTACTAAAAATAAACCTGTTAGCGACGGACAAAACCGGTCGCTATCTTGTGTCATAGCCGTTGCTAACACTGTTAGCGACGGACCCTCAGACGGAAACACTCCCGTTGCTAAATGCATAGCCGCTGACAGAACAGTGACAACAAATACTTTCGTTGCTACCTTTTCGACGGCGTAACGCCGTCGCTAAAATGGTCCATGTGCTGGTAACGCTTGCCGTCGCTAAGGGTTCTCATCAGCGACCACCATATATCCGTCGGTACTTGTAACAATAAAGCCACCACCATATATCTGTCGCTATTTATAACAATATAGCGACTACCGCTTACCGAGGCTATTTGTTAACAATACAGTGACCACTATTTCTCTGTCGCTAATAATAACAACAAAACAACTACCACTTCTCTGTCACTATTTGTTACCAGACAACGACCACCCGTTATCCATCGCTATTTGTTACAATATAATGACCACACATGCTCCGTCGCTATCTGTTATCATGCAGCGACCACCTACTCTGTCGCTAATGTAACATATTTAGCAATGGATTAGTTGCTGTCGCTAACAATAATTTTTTATTTTTTTTAATTTTTTTAAATTTTTTGATATTAATAATTTAGATTTTATTAATTTAATTTTAAACTGAAATATTGAATAACATAAAATTAATAAACGAATGGTAAGAAAAATACACACTAAATCGAATATAATATAAGTATGCTTAAATACAATGTGTCTATACAAATAAATGAAACATAAAAAAAATAAATCATGTGGGAGGGGGATCCTGTGGTGGGGGTGGCGGCGGGTCAGAAGAAAGGGGAGGGAGCCTCGCCATCAATTGCATCAATAGCTGCTGTTGCGCCGTAAGCTGTCGACTAGTCTCGGCGTGCTGCTCCTCGACCCGTCGTCGGTCCTCCTCGGCCTGTCGTCGGTCCGCCTCCGCTCGCTCCTCTAGAAGCTGCCTCTGGCGTCGCTCCTCCTGTAGCTCGTTGTTCAGGTTTTGAATGACCTAAACAACATTTACAAGAAGACCAGAGGAGGAAGAGGTCTTCCCTTTTCTCGTAATCTGTGTGCCCACGCTACTCAACTCGAACACCCTCCCTTTCTTGTTCACGCCGCCAACAGCCTCCAAGTAGATGGCGTTGTCATCAGAACAAGACAGGGTGGGAGGAACCTCCCCTTTAGGAGTCGAAGCCACCAACTCCGCCTCCTTCTTGGCCCTCCTGGCCTGATACGCCTCCTGTAAATTCAAAAATACTGATAGGATTAGTAAGCTGATTTGTAAATTATTAGCATGTGTAAGTTACAAGTAAATACCGCTAGATCTGTAGTCTTCTGGTTTACCCATGCACCAGCTTTGTTCTTCTTGGTCATTTACATGACCTCAAACAAAGAAGGCTCGCGGTGCTCCCTCAGCTTCTGTAGTGGACAATAAGCACTGAAGTTATTATTCCTAAACATGTCAGACTAATCATAATAAAAATGTTTAACATAAATAGACTTACAAATCATTTCTTGTGCTCGAGGGTTAAAATGCTACCCCCAGTGTAAACTGACGCTGCAGCATTAGTGGCTCTATTTTCCTTGTTCTAAGCACTCGCTTGCTAGAACAAGACACCGCTCGACTTCTGGACCATCCTGTCCCAATGGTCCTCAGGTATCCAACGAGGGAACTCGTCCTTGTCCCTTACCTTCCAAAGGGTACTCTTGATGATTCTGGGGTCTTTGTGGCAAAGACCTTCCTTATCTCATCAATCATACCCCCTGCCCACTGATAATCAAAATTGTAAAATGAAATGGGAATTCAAAATTAATAAGAGGTGTATTTTTTCCATAAATTCACAACAAATTCATGTGATAACTTACCGAGAAGGTGTCAAACCACCTATCTTGGACAACCTTCCCAGCATCTATCCAAGATATGTATGGACCATCCCACTGGGCCTTCAAAACCTTAGTAATCGCTTTAGTAGTGTGACTACTATCAACAAAGCTGTAATCACAACAATTATAAGTGAATATAACAACATACAACATAGGGAGACTCTCAAAATTTCAACAGAGTCTCCCCTGTAAATGTAACATTTCCAAAGTTGAATAGTTACCCTGTTACAAACAGAAGAGTTCTAGTACAATTCAATCTGTACAAGTACTAATTAAACTAACATACAATAAACCAACAAGTCTTTCTACTAAAGTAGTAAATAAACTACCATACAAATAACATAAAAGTATGTGAGTTTTATAACACATGGTAAGTAACAAGCTACCAAGTAAGAAACTTAAAACAAATTAGTGACTTACTTGTCTCCGACCGGTACTGGTACTAGCATGGGTAGAGGGGATGTCGAAGGTGGGGTGGCCTCAAGCCCTCCAAACCACCAACTCCAGGAGTCTCCTCTGGGGTGGTCTGCTGTGGTGGTGAAGGAGTGGTCTGCTGGGTGGTGGTGGCGTGATGCCCTGCTAGGGTGGTGGAGTGATGCCCTGCTCTGGGGTGGGAATCTCCAGACGGGATGCCGGGGTCCTGGACCCACCACCCCTATTGAAGGGTAGTCGACGTCCTGTCATCTGTGGATAAAACCATGAAAACAAATCTTAGTCTCAGGATATAAACCTATGTATATATGTTTAATAACTACATACTCTATGTCTATTTCAGTTTGAAATTCCCCCTTAGTTTTAGTGTCACTATGGCTATCTGTTTCAATAGGTTCCTTAGTCTCCAAATCTGCCCTAGACCGTTTTGCATGGGAGACAACCTGTTTGTCAATGTGTTCACCCCCCGTAGTGGCGAGTGTCCCATCCATTATGAGTGGATCAATGTTGAACAACAGATGACTATCGTTGAGCTCGTTCGGTGCAAGCTGATAAGCATCATCAACCTCATCGGAGACATTGTCAGTGATCTGACTTTGGGATTTAGCCTTGATTACTACATACCAGTCCTGATGCCCTCCCGGGAAGTCCGTGTAATAAACCTGCTCAGCTTGTTGGGAAAAAACTGAAGGGATCAAACCCTTTATATCTACCATTTTTCTTGACCTCAACTAAGTTGTAGTTGTTGCCAACCTTTGTTCCTACACCGATTGTGTTGTCATACCAATCACATTTGAATAGAACAATATCTTTTCTTGGTCGTCCGGAGAAAGAAGCTTTAACAATCTCTGTCATCCCTCCATAAAAGTCTTCCTCTAACTGTCCGACTGTGCCTTTAACACAAACCCTATAGTTATGGTACGTATTCGTTCACTCCATTGAAAAATGTTAAACTTGTAGTCATTTATGTAGTAAATGGGCCATTTTTTAACAGTTTTCACCTGCCCCAAGAAAGGGCTTGGAGTAAAGGATCTTCAATATGGTTGTTAGGGTCTTGTATCTATGTAAAACATAACAAATAGGTTATCGTTAGATACCTAACTTTACAAGTACAGATAAAAAGCACATGCTATGCGCATCTTACATGTTATACAAACCAACTGATGAATTTGGATGATACCTCACTATGAATTTGGTCATCAGTTAAATCATTTTGCTTAAGTTTTAGCAAATCTGCATATAAGTTGTATAAAGAAAAAAAAATTAGATACTATAAAAGCTAGGTTTGGAATGTAAACTATAAGTTGGTGACTTACGAAAGATAGGGTTCCACTTTTGGGCAATTTCAAAGAATGTACAAGTGAGCCGCCTTTCGATCTTTCTCATCAATGTAACATTTTGTTGCCTTGCCCCCGGACGACCAGTATAGTTAAAAATTCAAATTTGATTATCCAACCCTATTCGGGTGGCCACCCCAAGATTGCGGGGAATTCTACTCATTCTCGTTTTTATCTCCGTCAGAAAATAGAAAGAAGCAAAAGTTGTCATTTCTTCGACTAAGTATGCCTCGCAAATTGATGCTTCAACGCATGCTTTGTTTGACACTTTGTCTTTTAAAGAGCGTAAGAATCTTCAACAACATAAACAAATGTTAAGTTAGAAAATACTATTATATAGGAAACCATGTTTGCAAGAAAATTAAGGAGTTCTGGTGTTCACCTTTCGAATGGATACATCCAATGATATTGCACCAGGCCACCAACTAAGGCCTCATACGGTAGATGGATAGGCAGATGCTCCATTGAGTAAAAAAAACTTAGTGGGAAAATCTGCTCCAACTTACAAATCAATATCGGGATAGTTTCTTCCATCTTCAAAAGTTTCTCCATAGTCAACGAAGTCACCGTGAACTCTTTAAAGAAGTGACTCAACTCAACCAACGGTTTCCAAATAGGTTTCGGTAAGGCATGAAACGCGTACGGGAGTAGTTATTGCATAAACACATGGCAATCATGACTTTTCATGCAAAACACCCTGCCCTCCTTCACGTCGACACATATACTTAAGTTAGAAACAAATCCGTCAGGCAGGGTCAACCCATTCATCCAATCACACAGAGCAATCTGTTGAGGTCTAGTTAAAACATATTTTGCATGGGGTTTAAACATTCTTCCATGTCCCGCATCCCTCAATTCCAACTCCTTCCTAGAACACCAAATCGGCAGGTCTAGACGACTCTTCTCGTTGTCTTTTGTTCTCTCTTTGATGTCCATAACAGTGTCAAAAATGTTCATGAAAATATTTCATTCAGTGTGCATGACATGAATGTTGTGTCTTAACAATAAGTCTTTCCAATATGGCAAATCCCATAAGATACTCTGCTTCACCCAGTGGTGTTCCTTCCCATAACCCGCAAACTCCATAACACTTTTATCCCAGATGTAGGGATACTCTTTGACCCTTTGCGAAACTCGTGTACCGGATAACCTACGGGGTGGAGGTTCATTAACAACCTTATTCTTCTTAAAAACTATTTTGTTTCTCCTGAATGGGTGATCCAACGGTAGAAACTTTCTATGACGGTCAAAGAAACTTGTCTTGCCACTAACAGGGAGTGATTCCCCCCGGTATGTTCCATGCATACAAGGCAAGCAAGCTTCCCAGACGTTGACCATCCAAAAAGTATACCATAGGCCAGAAAGTCATTAATAGTCCAGATCAAAACAGCCCGCATCAAGAAATTGTTCTTCAAAGACACATCATATGTCATTAGCCCGACATCCCATAATTGTGATAACTCTTCAACCAACAGTAGTAAAAACACATCTATGTCCACCTTTGAATTTTTGGGTCCTGGAACCAGTATAGAAAGAAACATGACCTCCCTCTTCATACACATATCAGGAGGCAGATTGTATCTCAGCCATTCCACAATAAAGTATGAGCCGCCACCAACAAATCATAAAATCTCTTCACCTCCGGATTAGGATCCTCCTCTACATTGTCATCCTGATTCCCTACTTGGTCATCATGTTGTAGCAAACGCCCAATGGAAGGTCCAACATGATCCATCACTATCTGCTCCATGTTGTTGTACGCATCCCTGTTTCTTTCGACCTCATAGTAAGACTGTTGAACGGTTACGACTGATGGCCTGGGTGGTAACTGCTCACCATGGTTGTACCAGCAATAGTATTTTTCCATGAACCCCTTCTGACTTAGATGGCACATGACCTCATCCGCGTATTCAAAACTCATGCATTTCAACCTTGAGCATGGACAACAAATCTTGTTAGTTGTTTCAAAACCATGCGTGTTCGCTGTAGTTAACGGAATGAACTCCAACAGCCCCGTCATAAACACCTTAGTCACTCGCTGACTCTGATCTAGCCAGTTGTACATCCATCACCGATTTTCTGGAACCTCCATTCACACTATCTAACAAGCAGAGTTCTGGTCACTTTGATTTACACATTATGTTATGGCATTATCATTTATGAATCACTTTATCTCTTTGATTTTGTAAGTGGGTGGGGCGCTATCCCATTCAGGATGAATATGCAACCATCGTAGCCCGTCCATGTTGTTTACAGTCTATCTTGAATTGTTGATGTTCATTTGGAATTTTGGCAGCATTTTGCATTGGTCCCTGAGTACACAGAGATACATGCGGTATAAAACACCGCACGCAGACGTGCACCCGAAGACAATACGAAACTCCATAACCGAAATTTCAAATGAACATCAACAACACAAGATAGACCATATACAACATTGATGGGTTACACCCTACTGGTTACAAATTCATCCTAAGCTATCTAACCGGGACAATTCAGGATCCAACACAATACGATATATTGGTCGGTTGTCTTGAATCTTTAACAGGAACCCAATGGGTACACACACGACCAAACCCTACATAGTTAAACTTGAGTTAACTTTTTTCTGTTCCCTAAAACAAGGAGCCCACCAAAATTTCGGTAGAGTCTCCCCTGTAAACTAGACATTTCCAAATTTTTTACAACGCCCTATTACACACAGAAGATTTCGGTAGAGTCTCCCCTTTAAATTTGACTAAAAATTTATCGTTGGAGAAAATCTGCCCATTCCCTTAAAGAAATTTGACGAAACTTCAGGGATACCTTAAAACGCCTTTCTAAGTATGGCTGTAAAAACTCCTGGAAAAATTTATCCGCTCGATTCTGATATATTGTCATCGGCATTAGCCTTCAAATTTGGCTACAAATTTATCATTGGAGAAGATCTACCCATTCCCTTGAAGAAATTGGATAAAACCTCAAGGTCAAACTTACATTGCTTTTCAAAGCATGGTCGTAAACAATCATGTAAAAATTCAATCGCTTGGTTATGTCGTATTTTCGTGGGCATTAGCTTTCAACTTTCCTAAAACTTCACAGTTAAAGAAAATATGCCCCTTCCCTTAGAGTAATCTAACGAAAGTTCAGGGACAATCTTATAAAGTCTGTCTTAGCATGGCCGTAAAAAATTATGTAAAAATTCAACCGCTCAGATTTGTCATATTTTCGTAAGCATTAGCCTTCAAGTTTTGCTAAAAATTCATCGTTGGAGAAAATTTGTCCCTTCTTTTGGAGAAATTTGCTGAAACTCTAAGGGCAATCTTACAATGCCTTTCTAAGCATGCTCACAAAATATCATGTAAAAATTTAACCGCTTTGATTTGTCATATTTTCAAGTGTATTAGCCTTCAAATTTAGTTACAAATTCATAGTTTGAGAAAATCTACCCTTTCCCTTGGTGAAATCTGATGAAACCTCAACGACAATCTTACACTACCTTTCTAACCATGACAACAAAAAAATATGCAAAAATTTAACTACTCCAGTTTGTCATATTTCTGTGGGCATCAGTCGTTAAATTGCACTAAAAATTTATGGTTTAGGGAACACCTTGGAAAAATCTAATGAAACGTTAGGGACAACCTTATAGTTCCTTTCCATGCATGACCGCAAATATTGAACTGCTCGAGTTTGTCATATTTTCATAGGCAATAGCCTTTAAATTTGCTAAAAGTTTATCGTTGGAGAAAATTTATCCCTTCCCTTAGAAAAATCTGATGAAACTTCAGGGACAACCTTACAATGCCTTTCTAAGCATTGCCACAAAAAATCATACAAAAATTCAACCGCTCGGTTTTGTCATATTTTCATAGCCATTAGCCATGAAATTTGAGTAAAAATTCATCGTTGGAGAAAATCTACCCCTTCCCTTGGAGAAATCTGATGAAACTTCAAGTACAACCTTACAATTCCTTTCTAAGCATGGCCGCAAAAAGTCATGCATGAGTTTAATCGCTCGGTTCTCACATATTTTCATGGACATTAGCCTTCAAATTTGGGTAAAAATTAATCATAAAACATTTACCCCTTCCCTCAGAGAAATCCAATGAAACCTCAAGGACAACCTTATAATGCCTTTCTAAGCAGGGCAGAAAATAATCATACAAAAATTCATGCGCTCAGTTTTGTCATAATTTCGTGGGTTAATGTCTTCAAATTTGGCTAAAAATTCATCATTGAAGAAAATTTGTTTGTTTCTTTAGAGAAATTTAAAGAAACTTCAGGGGAAACCTTACAATGCCTTTCTAAGCATGGCCATAAAAAATAATGCAAAAATTTAATCGCTCAATTTGGTCATATTTTCGTGGACATTAGCCTTTTAAATTTGGCTATAAATTCATCATTGCAGAAAGTCTACTGTTTCCTTTGGAGAAATCTAATGAATCTTTAGAGGCAACCTTAAACTGCCTGGCTAAGCATGGCTGTAAAAAATCATCCAAAAACTCAACCGCTCAGTTTTGTCAAATTTTTAGGGGCATTAGCCTTCAAATTTCGCTAAAAATTCATTGTTGGAAGAAATCTGCCCCTTCCCTTGGAGAAGTCTGATGAAACTTCAAGCACAGCCTTACAATGCCTTTCTATGCATGGCCGCTAAAACGTGCAAATATTTAACCGCTTGGTTTTGTCATATTTTCATGGAGATTAGTCTCCAATTTGGCTAAAAATTCATCGTTGGAGAAAAATCTGCCCCGTCCTTGGATAAATTTGATGAAACTCCAAGGACAACCTTTTAAAGTCTTTCTATGTATGGCCGTAAAAAATATGCAAATATTCAACCGCTCGATTTTGTTATATTTTTAGTGGTATTAGCCTTTAAATTTGGTAAAAAATTCATCATTGCAGAAAATCAACTTTTTACCTTGGAGAAATCTGATAAAACCTCAAGGACAACCTTACAATGCCTTTCTAAGCATGGCCATGAAAAATCATGCAAAAATTCAACTTCTCAGTTTTGTTATATTTTCATGGGCATTGGTCTTCAAATTTGGCTAAAAATTCATCGTTTGAGAAAACCTGCCCCTTCCACTAGAGAAATATGATGAAACTTTAGGGATAACCATACAATGGCTTTCTAACCATGGCTGTAAAAAATCATGCAAACAATCAAACCCTTGGAGAAATATGATGAAACTTCATGGATAACCTTAAAATTCTTTTCTAAGCATAGCTACATAAAATCATGTAAAAATTCAACTACTTGGTTTTGTTATATTTTCATGGGCATTAGGCTTTAAATTTTGTTAAAAATTCATCTTTGGAGAAAATCTACTCTTCCCTTGGAGAAATCACATGAAACCTCAATGACAACCTTATAATGTATTTCTAAGCATGGTCGTAAACAATCATGGAAAAATTCAATCGCTTGATTTTCTTGTATTTTCGTGAGTATTAACCTTCAAATTTGGCTAAAAATTCCTTGTTGAAAAAATCTGCCCCTTCCCTTGGAGAAATCTGATTAAAGTTCAGGGACAATCCTACAAATCCTTTATTAGCATGGCCGTAAAAAATTATGTAAAAATTCAACCGCTTGGTTTTGTCATATTTTTATAAGCATTAGCCTTCAACTTTTTCTAAAAATTCATCGTTGGAGAAAATGTATCCTTTCCTTTAGAGTAATCTGTTGAAACTTCAAGTGCAACCTTACAATATGTCTTTCTAAGCATGACTGTAAAGAATCATGTAAAAATTTAACTTCTCGATTTTATCATATTTTCAAGGGTATTAGCCTTCAAATTTGGCTAAAAATTCATCATTTAAGAAAATCTATCTTTTCCCTTGGAAAAATCTAATGAAACCTCAAGGACGATATTTTAATGCCTTTCTAACCATTGCAACAAAAAATCATGTAAAAATTCAACTATTCGGGTTTGTTATATTTTCGTGAATTCCTTCAAATTTGGCTAAAAATTTATAGTTGAAGAAAATTTACCCCTTCCCTTGGAGATATCTAATGAAACTTTAGGGACAACCTAACAGTGCCTTTCTAAGCATGGCCGTAAAAAATCATAGAAAAATTCAACCACTCAATTTTGTTATATTTTCATGGGCATTAGCCTTCAAATATGGCTAAAAATTTAGCATTTTAGAAACTATACCCCTATCCTTAGAGAAATCTGATAAAACATAAAGGGCAACCTTACAATGCCTTTCTAAGCATGACCGTAAAAAAATTTGGTCAAATTAACAAGGTATGCCTATGAAAAATATGACAAAACTAAACGATTGAATTTTTGCATGATTTTTTATGCCCATGCTTACATAGACTTTTAAAGGCAACGTTTCATTAGTTTTTTCTAAGGGAAGGGGTAGACTTAAAAAGATATTTAGTGTAAAATCCTAGTAATTAAAAAATGGTATCTGGAGCTCAAATTTTTATGTGGTTTTTTATATAAATGCTTACAGGTTTCATGTTGCAGATTACAGATAGCAAGTTACAGGTAGCAGGTTATAGGTTGTAGGTAGAAGGTTGCAGGTAGCAGGTAGCAGGCTGTATGTAACAGGTTAACAAGTAGTAGGTTGTAGGTAACACATAGCAGGTCGTAGGTTACAGGTTAACAGGTAGCAGCTAATAGGTAACAGGTAACAGGTAAAAGGTAGCAAGTAGCAGATAGCAGGTAACAGGTAGCAGGTAACAGTAACAGGTAACAAGTAGCAGGTTACAGGTAGCAGGTTGCAGGTAGCAGGTTGCAGGTAGCAGGTTGTAGGTAGCAGGTAACAGGTAACAGGTAACAGGTAACAGGTAGCAGGTAATAGGTAACAGGTAGCAGGTAACAGGTAACAGGTAGCAGGTAGCAGGTAACAGGTAACAAGTAATAAGTAACAGGTAGCAGGTTATAAGTAACGGATATTAGGTAGTAGGTAGCAGGTAACAGGTTAACAGGTAGTAGGTTATAGGTAGTAAGTCATAGGTAACAGGTAGTATGTTGCAGGTAACAGGTTGCAGGTAACAAGTAACAGGTAGCAGGTAACAGGTAACAGGTAACAGGTAATAGGTAACAGGTAGCAGGTAGCAGGTAGCAAGTAGCAAATAACAGGTAGTAGGTAACAAGTAGTAGGTTATAGGTTGCAAGTTAAAGGTAGCAAGTAATAGGTAGTAAGTTGCAGGTTATGGGTACCAATTGGTACCTTGTAATTGGTAACGGATAAGTGGATAATTGATCAATTTCAAAGTCAAGGTAACAGGTACCCTAATCCCTTACCAAACCCTAATCGAACCAGGAACCCCAACTTTAAGCCTTAACCATCTTAGTCCCAAAACTTTAAACAACCCTATATCCTACAAAATCTTAAAACCTAAATCCTAAACCTTATTTATAATGTTTTTGAAAAAAATTATTTTATTTAAAATTATTTTTTTATTGTATTAGTTTATTAACACTCTCAACCACTAAACCGTAAATCAACGATTTAACCAATTCAATCGCTAGTTGAGTTTGTAAAATATTGTGTAGAACTAAATAGCGAAATTGTTTCTTATTACCATCTAAGTAAAAATTCTTTTGAGAGAACAAGCATAAGTAACTCAACTTTCACTATTAATTTCTTAATAAAACTATCACTGAATATACTAGTGATCAAAGGAGTAAATTAATTAATAATAAACAAGAATTTTGTCTCATGGTTTGTAGGTAGTAGGTAACAGGTAACAGGTAACAGGTAACAGGTAACAGGTAGTAGGTAGCAGGTAACAGGTAACAGGTAACAGGTAGCAGGTAGCAGGTTACAGGTAACAGATAGCAGGTAGTAGGTAGCAGGCAGCAGGTTAACAGGTAATAGGTTATAGGTAGCAAGTCATAGGTAAAAGGTGTCAGGTTTCAGGTTAACAGGTAGTAGGTTGCAGGTAACAGGTTGCAGGTAACAAGTAGCAGGTAGCAGGTAGCAAGTAATAGGTAACAGGTAATAGGTAACAGGTAACAAGTAATAGGTAACATGTAGCAGATAGCAGGTAGCAAATAGCAGGTAGTAGGTAGCAAGTAGTAGGTTATAGGTTGCAAGTTAAAGGTAGCAAGTAGTCGGTCGTAGGTTGCAGGTTATAGGTGTCAATTGGTACCTTGTAATTGGTAACGGATAAATGGATAATTGATCAATTTCAAAGTCAAGGTAACAGGTACCCTAATCCCTTACCAAACCCTAATTGAACCAGGAACCCCAACTTTAAGCCTTAACCATCTTAGTCCCAAAACTTTGAACAACCCTATATCCTAAAAAATCTTAAAACCTAAATCCTAAACCTTATTTATAATGTTTTTGAAAAAAATTATTTTATTAAAAATTATTTTTTTATTGTATTAGTTTATTAACACTCCCAACCACTCAACCATAAATCAATGATTTAACCAATTCAATCGCTAGTTGAGTTTGTAAAATATTGTGTAAAACTAATGTTGCTACCCAATTTTGTCCGGGTCCATTTAAAATAAAAAATAAAAATACCAAAAAAATAAAAAAAATTCTTTTTTAGAAAAAAAAGTGAACCTATGGGCTTGTTTGAATTTCAAATTATTGATCCGGGCTTTGAACCTCTAAAACTTAGAAAATTTTAAAAGGGAGGAAGAAATTTTAAAATTTGAAATTGATAAAAAGGGTTAGATTTTATGATAAGAGATAAAAGTGGTGAAAAGATTTTAGAAAATGAGATAAAGTTTTTTTAAGATAAAGCTATTATGAGATGAGATAAGGCTTTTCTTTTAAAAATATATATTATATATAGTGGAAACAGTTTTTTTTTAAAGATAAGGATAAGTTTTAATATATATATATATATATATATATATATTATGAAAATGCTAGGATTCACGCGCAGCTAAGGTTCAGGGGTCTGATTTTAAATTATATACATTGAACTGTTCTTTACAGGGGGTGTAGAAGTATGCTTGTAGAACAACTCAAAATATACATATAAATGTGTTTTTGATACAAAGCAATGTGCGTATAAATGCAAATAGGAGAGTCTTTGTATATTGAGGCGGAGTGCAATGTACTCTGAGGCGGTGTCACAGTCCGCCTGACGTGATCTACGTTGCCTTGACCCGATTGGGGGTGGTACCTGCAATCGTTCTCCGACGCTCAAGTCAGTATTTCAAAATACTTAGAGACTTAGAAAGACAATCAGAGAGAACTATGCAAGTAAGAGAGTGTAAGGTTCAGAGAATGGGAAAAGATCCCTTATACCATTTCGAGAGAGGTTTATATACCTGTTACTGGTGCTCCATTATTGGTAGGACCCGCTCCTTGTCTTCAGGCATAATGCTGAAAAGGTAGTGGGTCCCTGCGCCGTTTACATGCACCATTATTGTAGTAGGTATCACAACTTGTCTGGAAAGCGTTAGTGCTTTAATATTTTATTGTTATTTCCCTTTATGCGTGACAGCGTGATTCCCATTATTAACCTCTCAAGACAGAGTCAATCTCGTGCCGGGGTTGTGAGTATGGGCTCGTTACGCAGTAGGGGAAATTCGGTATTCCGCCAATATTGAGCCTATGGCTTGGCGGAGTAACAACTTTGGCGAGGTTACATTCCTTGGCGGAGTAACATGCCTGGACGGAGTTACATTCTTTGGCGGGGTAACGTGCCTGGGCGGAGTTATGAGCCTTGGCGGCGTTACTTGCCCTGGCGGTCTGCACTCCGTATAGTATTTGTAGTGTATTTGAAGAGTACTTCTCTTTATTCAAAACGCTGATCTGGCAAGGAATTAAAGCCATGCTCTTGGGGGCCGGTGTTAGGACCGGATCATATGCCCCCTAGCTTGTTATAGTGACTGGCAGAGTCACTTTAATAAGCTATAACACTTAAGTTTAGCTTTTGTAGGCATGGGTTTAGGCGGTACTTGCTAATCCAGGTTTTGTGGACAAGTGCTTTCGTGCATTTATTAGCTGTCATCACTTGACACGCCTGTCATTAATGCACCTCGAAACCACGTTTTTTATACTTCAGTCTCCCATTGCCACGTATGCCCTCGTAACGATTGCCATTCCAATGATGGGACATAAATGCACGTGATGGCAATTGAGAACCATTTTCGAGGTTATTACCATGGGCCTTCGATTTTGAAAACGTGGCCCATGAAATATCTGCCCTTAGATATATCTATTGGTTTCAGCAAAAAAGGAACCGTCAATGGGATAAATCCAACGGTTGTAAGCGCATATTTCAATTTTAGAACCGTTGATGAGATTTATCTAACGGCTGCAAACACATCTTCGAGATTTCTTATGATTCGCTTATTTCCCCCCAAGCCATGCCTATAAATAGGTAAACTTTCAGAAGGGAAATGTTTTGCTTCATCTCTCACTTCGTATTTGTTTGCTGAAAAAGTTTTTGCTATTCTCTTGCGAGTTTATTGGTGTTTGGAGTTCTTCTATCTTTTCAGAAGCTTAAGGTACTTGCTTCTTCCTCTTCTTTGCTTCTTCATTTCCATTGGGTTAGCTTTGTTTTCCCTTATTGTGTGTTCGTAAAAAGGAAGATGAGAGGAAAGAGGTCAGAGTCACGTTCTAGGGTTTCTGTTCGTCCCATGTTTTCTGACATTGAGAGTGGAGATGAGGCTTTTTATACTGGGAGGGACTCGACGTTTTATAGCAGCGTGGAGTACTTTAGTAATGCTGTACATTCATTTGTGTCAGGAGGTGTTTCCCATACACAAGTGCTGACTATGGCAGAATGTCGAAATGTTGTGTTGCATGGACTGGATTGGGAGAAGACACTCGAGAGTGACCCCTACTGTTGGGTTGAGGAAGATGTCAAGGATGCTTCCTCTCGACATGCGACAACAAGCGGAGGGGTAGTGGAGTTGCCTGTTTCGGTTTGGAAGGATGAGAAGTATGAGGATAGGTTCATCGTCCGTTCACCCAAGACGTATGAACGGGTTTGCCATCGTCCTCAGAATGATCGTACCATATATATGTACGATATTCTATTTACCCAGTTAGGGGTGCGCTTCCCATTGAATAAATTCCATATGGGTGTGCTTAGGTTCTTGGACTGTGCCCCTTCTCAGCTGCATCCTAATGGTTGGGGAATAGTTCGCAGCTTTGAGGTGATGGCTGAACATTTGGGGTTTACGCCTACAGTGGCGTTGTTTTTCGCTTTCTGCCGCATTATGAGGAGAGTAAATATGAAAACCGGCGGCATGGGTTTTGTGACTCTCCGGGCGGAGCCAAAGATTTTGAACTTTAAGGCGTTTGCTGACTCCGCCAAGGAAGGCGGACTTCACTTCAGGATGAGTTTTGTGAAGGTATCCGTCAGGAAGGACAAACCTGTTTTTTGGCGGAATAAAGAGGGTGTTGATAGATTTCCAGTGGCATGGACGCATGAGCACTTTCTCTTAACCAAACGAGCGTATGAAGTTGAAGAGGGTGCTCTATCGGCGGCGTCTGTGGAAGTACTCCGAATGTTGAAGGAGTACAACTCCGTCCACAAGCTGATTCTTTGTCGAAGGCTGCTTGGGCGGGATGCTCAAGGATACTTGAGTAATATTATGAACAATTGCAATGTGATTGAGTATTACCTCTATCTTGCATTTTCTAATCGTATCCTCATATTGTTATTTCGCAGGAGAAATCGCTGAGTTCCCTGGGATGGAGCGTATCAAGCAGATGCAAATGAGCCGCAGGGAAATGAACGCGGAGAATAATGTGTAGCCCAGGAGGAGTCTGACTGCTGCCCTCACAAAGACCCTTCCTTTCCCTGCCTCCACCAACATAGTAACTTTTGAAGGTGGTGCAGGATCTTCAGCAGCTACTGTTGAAAGGCGTTCTAAAAAACGCCAAGAACCAGAAGCTGCTAAAGAAGAAGAAGAGGAAATAGACCTCCAGCCCTTGCAAAGAAGGAGGACCAAAAGCAAGAAGAGGGTTGAAGAAGGAGCATCAATTGATGCTGCTATTGATTTGGAGGAGACTCCGGAAGTACCTGTTGCGGGTACTTCTGCTGCTATGGGCGGAGTTGAAGGCATCCCCGAAGAAGATGTCGAGGGGGAGCAAGCGGAGGGATTCCAAGCCTCTTCTGACCAGGATACGGGGGACGAGGCAGGGAGAGTTCAAGTTTCCCCAGTCCGCCTGTCTGAGGATCCCGCCCTGAGCTTGACTAATCGAGGGACAGCCGTTTTTCCCATTGATGTGCCAGGGGATAATCAATTCAATGTTAGAGTGAAGATTAAATGTAGGAAGGCATTTCATTGAGAATGGAACTACATAAAGGATTGAGTTGGGGTATATCTTTTCGAAACCCTTTCAAGGAAAGCATACATAGGAAGATCCTTGAGTTAGGAATAAAAGACCACACCATATTACTCAACTAACTGTAATATATGCGTAAATTTAAAATGTTCCATTTATTTCTGACCGGAGTGCCATCCAAGTTCTCTAGGCGGTATGTACCCTTGCCCAAGACCTCGATGACTCGGTATGGACCTTCCCAATTTGGTGCCAATTTGCCTTGGTGTACAAATTTGTTACCAATGTTGGCCCTTCTCAGGACCAAATCTCCCTCTTTGAAACGGCGTTCGCACATGCGTGCATTATACCGTTTGGCGGCCTTT
Organism: Clitoria ternatea; assembly: GCA_037962975.1. Classification (NCBI taxonomy): domain Eukaryota; kingdom Viridiplantae; phylum Streptophyta; class Magnoliopsida; order Fabales; family Fabaceae; genus Clitoria; species Clitoria ternatea. The sequence goes on from CM075672.1 coordinate 268,632,430, forward strand.
GCTTTGACAGCTTGATCTCTCACAAAGGCTTCCTCTCTCAACTCCGCCAAAACCTCCAATTCGTGTGCGAGGTTCTGTTGATTGGCTTCCTCATTGAAATGGAGGACTCGAGCTGAAGGGGCTGTTAATTCAATGGGAATGACAACCTCGACTCCATATGTCAGCCGATACGGAGATTCATTCGTGGTGGAGTGTGGGGTGGTTCTATATGCCCATAAAACATGGCATAACTGATTTGCCCAATCTCCCTTTGCCTCACCAAGGCGTTTTTTGAGGCCCTTCAAGATTTCTCTGTTGGCGACCTCTGCTTGTCCATTGGTTTGAGGGTGTTCCACAGAAGAGAAAATCTGCGTGATGCTGAGATTTTCTAAGAGTTCAGTGAACTTGCGATCTGTGAACTGGGTGCCATTATCAGTGACTATGCGTTCAGGGACTCCGAAACGTGCAATGATATTCTCATAAACGAATCTTCGAGTCCTGGCTGACGTTATGTGCACCACTGCCTCTGCCTCAATCCATTTGGTGAAATAATCAACACCAACTATCAAGTATTTAATACCGCCGGGCGCAGTTGGGAATGGACCTAGAATATCCATACCCCATTGATAGAAAGGCCAGGGCGTTATTGATGATGACATTTCCTCAGCTGGAGTATGGTGAAAATTTGCGAATCGTTGACATTGATCGCATTTTTGAACATATGAGGCAGCGTCTTGCTTCATAGTGGGCCACCAATACCCCGCCCTGAGGATTTTTCTCACTAGACTCCGTGCCCCTGGATGATGTCCACACTGCCCTTCATGGACTTCTTCCAAAACAGCTGACACCTCGTTTTCATTTATGCAAATTAAGTACGGGACAGAAATTCCTCGGCGGTATAGCTGCCCATCCAGGAGTGTATAATAGGGTGCCTCCCTCCTTATCTTCTTTTGCTCAAGATCATCCGTGGGTAATTGTCCATTAACAAGATAACGAACTATTGGTGTTACCCAGGAGTTGTCATCAACGGGGCGGCTTTTAATCATATGAATTGAAGAGGGAAGGGATATACTTGGCTCCGCCAGAGTACTCTGTACAACCGTGGTTGTGCACCCCGCCTTCTTTGTGCTGGCTAACCTGGACAGGATATCAGCACGTGTATTTTCTTCGCGAGGTACATGCTTGAAAATTACTTCATCGAAGCGCTGTTTCAACTCGTTGACGCAGTCCAGATATTGTTGCAGTAAAGGTTCTTTAGCCTGATACTCACCAAGAATTTGTGAGATGACTAGTTGAGAATCACTGCATAGGGTGACAGTTTTGGCCCCAATATCTTGTGCTGCCCTGAGTCCGGCTAAGCAAGCTTCATACTCCGCCTGATTGTTAGACGTAGTGAAAGTAAAGTGTAATGAAATTTCAAGATGTACCCCGTCATCACTTTCTATAACGATTCCTGCTCCGTATCCTTTGCTGTTTGAAGACCCATCGACGTATACTGTCCAGTGTGAATGATCTGCATCCGGGCTGGATCCTGTTAATTCGACTACGAAATCTGCTAGGACTTGTGCCTTAATAGCAGTTCTTGGTTCGTAGGATATGTCGAATTCAGAGAGCTCTATGGCCCATTTGATCATCCTTCCTGCCAAGTCTGGCTTGAACAATATAGTACGGAGTGGCAAGTCTGTACGAATCAGGATGGGATGTGCATGGAAATATGGTCTTAGGTGTCGTGAGGCCCAAACAACTGCAAGTGCTGCTTTCTCAATCTTCTGATAACGACACTCTGCACCATGCAATGTTTTACCAGTGAAGTACACCGGTCGTTGGCCTTCGACTGTTTCTTTGACCAGGGCCACTGCCAGCGCTTCATCTGAAACAGACAAATAAACGATGAGTTGCTCACCTGGGCTTGGTTTTACCAGGATTGGAGGGCTGGCTAAGACATTCTTCAAGCTCTGGAAGGCCGCCTCTTGCTCTGGGCCCCAATTGAATTTCTTATCCTTCTTCAGCATCTTTTATAAGGGGAGAGAGCGATGAGCCATTTTTGGCATGAATCGTGCTAGAGCAGCGATTTTGCCATTGAGGGATTGTACCTCTTTCAATGTTTTGGGGCTCTGCAACTCTTGTATCACACGACACTTGTCAGGATTAGCTTCTATGCCTCTTTGCGTTAACATGAAACCCAAAAATCTTCCTCCAGGTACAGCAAATGTACATTTTAGTGGGTTGAGTCTCATGTCGTATTGCTGCAAGCGTTGAAAAATGAGGCGTAGGTCTTCAACATGGTCTCCTCCCTCTGGAGTCTTGGCGATGATATCATCAATATAAACCTCCACCAGCTTTGTGTGCATGCCCTCAAAGACCTTGTTGATCATACGCTGGTAGGTGGCCCCAGCGTTCTTCAGCCCAAATGGCATGACATTGTAGCAAAAGACTCCTCTGTCGTTGATAAATGCTGTTTTCTCCTGATCATCCTCGCACATTGGAATTTGGTTGTATCCGGAGTAAGCATCCATGAAGGATAGATACTTGTATCCTGATGAATCGTCAACCAGTCTGTCAATGTTGGGGAGAGGATAAGGATCTTTGGGACAACATTTATTCAAATCCACGTAGTCTATGCACATGCGCCATTTGCCATTGGCTTTCTGCACCATAACCATGTTGGACAGCCAAGAAGAGTAACGGAGTTCCCTGATGAACCCTGCCTTAAGGAGCTCTTCGGTTTGTTCGCAAGCAGCATTTTGCTTAGCAGGACCCATACGCCGTTTCTTTTGTGCCACTGGCTTAGTTTCAGGATACACCGCCAGGCGGTGGCAACAGAAGTTAGGATCCATACCAGGCATGTCTGCGGCTGTCCAGGCAAAAATTTCCTTGTACTCATGGAGGAGTGCAATCAGTCTTGCTTCCATGTTAGGCTCCAATTTGTCATTGATGTTAGTGATTTGCTCCGGGGTGCTGCCCAGAACAATAGGCTTGGAACCACCATCAGGAGTTGGTTTCAAAGGGTTCAGTGGGTCTATAGAAGACTCCGCCCTGGGATCAAGATCCACCAAGTTGACGGATGCCGCCGCACTGTTTCCTTCGTTCAATTTTCTTTTCTTAGACATGGTTTCAAGTTTCACCATGTTAAGACTTAAATTGTAACAATAACGAGCCATCTCCTGATCACCCCTGACAGATGAGACTTGATTATCTTTATCGATGAACTTGATTAACAAGTGGGGAGTTGAAACGATGGCTTCCATGGCATTCAGAGTAGGCCGCCCAACGATGCCATTGTATGGGGATTTAACATCAATGACAAGAACCCTGGATTTCACAGTCCTTGCTCCAGGTTCACCATCGAAGGTAATCCTTGTGTCCAAGTAGCCTTTAGTAGGCTGTTTGGCGCCATTAAAAGCTGTAAGGTCCTGTGTGTAAGGCTGCAGATCAGCGTCAGTCAGTCCCATGCGTTTAAAACAGTCATAAAAAATAACGTCGCAGGAACTTCCCTGATCGACTAGGATGCGTTTTACATCCATATTAGCGATCACCGCAATGATCACTACCGCATCATCTCCCTCAGGAATGGTTGGGCCAAAATCATCATCTGTGAAAGTTATAGGCGGAGTCTTAACTCCGTCCCTGAATGGGCGATATTCTTTGTTCTTGCCCTGCACAGATAAGATCATACGATGATGATTTTTCCGGGCGGTGTTTGAGGGTCCGCCTCCTGCGAAGCCTCCAGCAATCATGTCCACCACCTGCCTTTTACCTCGTGACCTAGGTTCAGGGCTCGGTTCTCGTTGGGCGGACTCCAGAACATTGCCTTTTTGTTTCTCTGACACCGCCGTACGTTTTGGTTCCCGAGTACTATCGGGATCCGGAGAACGATCACGATGTCGTTTTTCAAACTTCTCAGGCTCATCATGAGATTTGCCTTTGAACAAGTAATGTTTCAGTTTACCTTCACGAATGAGCACCTCAATGGTATTTTTGAGTTGCTTGCATTCTTCTGTGGTGTGGCCAACTGACTCATGGAATTCATAATATTTCTTTGGGTTTCCCCCACGCCTAATTGGGGGTGGACGTTGAATTCCATAAACATTGAGGGTGGTCCATCCTATCTCACGCAAGATTTGCTCGCAAGGTGTGTTCAGTGGTGCATAGTGAGCAAAATTGAATACACGTCTGTCTTGCTGTTTGAAAGGTTGGTTCCCTACTTTGTCCCTTTGGTGGGACTTGTCATTCTTCAACAACTTCTCTTTCCCTTTGTCATGAGGTGGAGTTGCAGGGGATGGTTTACTGCGAGATGCAGTGGCTTCCAAATGCATCTCGATACCCACGTACTTGGACGCCTTCCTGCGAAATTCCTCCATCGTGGTTGGAGGTCCCTTTGCCAAAGACAAAGCGAAAGGTGACTTTGGTTGCATAGCTTCTATGAGAATATGCAACTGGATTGCCTCAGTCAGATCAGGGACCATGGCTGCCTCCTTGTAAAATCTCTTAAGGAAATCCTTCAGAGATTCTTTGTCGCCTTGTTTGATCTGAGCCAAGGTATGAGAGGTTCTGGGTGCATCCCTGGAGATCACGAAGTGGCTTCCAAAAGCTGAGGCCAGCTCCTCCCACGAATCAATGGAACCTGAAGGTAAGCTCTTGAACCAACTAAGAGCTTCGCCTGTAAGGGTTCTGGGGAACATTCTGCACATGACATCCTCCTCAGCTCCTAGAAACATGGCCTCGTAGATGTAAGCATCTAAATGCTTAGAGGGATCTGTTTCCCCAGTATATTTTCCTATAGAAATGGGCTGCATAGTTTGCAAATGTCTGGGTACAAGTGTATTCATGAGCCTTTTAGAAAATGGGATACTCATCTTATATCCTGAGGGGGATGCATTTGAGCCTGTTCTCCTTCCTTCTTGATGCTGAGCATTCACCAGGGGGAGGCTTCGTTGCTCCTCCATGTATGTAGGAATACGAGAGTAGTGAGGAGTACTTGATTCCTCTTGCATATGTGGTTCATGATGTGGCTGTCTTGCGGGACCAGCTTTTTCATGAACTGTGTTTGCTTTTTCACGACGAAGTTTCGCAAGTTCTTCTCTCAACATTCGAATCATGTCATCTATTGGATCTGGAGAATTAGCTTGCACTGCTTTTTCTGAGCATCTTCGTCGAAGTTAAGACGTCTGGGATTGCGTGGAGGAGAATCCTCGTTCTGCATCTCTGGTCCTTGTCTCTCCATTGATGACGAAGATTGATCAAAGATTGTGGGATTACCAAGTTTACAGGTCCCACCGGGCGTGCCAATGAACTGTTCTTTACAGGGGGTGTAGAAGTATGCTTGTAGAACAACTCAAAATATACATATAAATGTGTTTTTGATACAAAGCAATGTGTGTATAAATGCAAATACGGAGAGTCTTTGTATATTGAGGCGGAGTGCAATGTACTCTGAGGCGGTGTCACAGTCCGCCTGACGTGATCTACGTTGCCTTGACCCGATTGGGGGTGGTACCAGCAATCTTTCTCCGACGCTCAAGTCAGTATTTCAAAATACTTAGAGACTTAGAAAAACAATCAGAGAGAACTATGCAAGTAAGAGAGTGTAAGGTTCAGAGAATGGGAAAAGATCCCTTATACCTTTTCGAGAGAGGTTTATATACCTGTTACTGGTGCTCCATTATTGGTAGGACCCGCTCCTTGTCTTCAGGCATAATGCTGAAAAGGTAGTGGGTCCCTGCGCCGTTTACATGCACCATTATTGTAGTAGGTATCACAACTTGTCTGGAAAGCGTTAGTGCTTTAATATTTTATTGTTATTTCCCTTTATGCGTGACAGCGTGATTCCCATTATTAACCTCTCAAGACAGAGTCAATCTCGTACCGGGGTTGTGAGTATGGGCTCGCTACGCAGTAGGCGAAATTCGGTATTCCGCCAATATTGAGCCTATGGCTTGGCGGAGTAACAACTTTGGCGAGGTTACATTCCTTGGCGGAGTAACATGCCTGGACAGAGTTACATTCTTTGGCGGGGTAACGTGCCTGGGCGGAGTTATGAGCCTTGGCGGCGTTACTTGCCCTGGCGGTCTGCACTCCGTATAGTATTTGTAGTGTATTTGAAGAGTACTTCTCTTTATTCAAAACGCTGATCTGGCAAGGCATTAAAGCCATGCTCTTGGGGGCCGGTGTTAGGACCGGATCATACATATATTAAAGGAAGAAACAAAATTAGTTAGGAAAGATAATAATTTATATATTAAAAAGGGAATGAAGGGGCGGCCAACAGGTATATATATATACTATACATTCACGCTGAGGAGAATAGGGAGGCAAGGTCAGCGTTAGGAATATAGAAAGAGATTGAAGCAATTGAGAAACAGGCCAGCATAAAGAAAAGAGCAGAATTTTTTAACAGAACACACGCAGAAGAAAAAAAGGCAATCGACGCAAGGGAAAAGAAAATTGACGAGAAAAGGTGGTTGAAGATATCCACACAATATTGTTCACGTAATAGCACTATAGGAAGAGCAATTGAAATCAACAAGAATAGGTATTTGTTCTTCTTCCCTTTTAATTTCTCGTTCAAATTCATTTGTTTTTTTGTTTCATTCAAAATCATAATAGGCTTGATTGAATGTATGAAGCCCTTCCTCATTTAGAAGAATCTTAATAATCAGTGGCGTAGGGTACCCATTAATGTTTGCTACCAAATTAGAGAATAAAATTAATATTTGTATGTGCCTAAAATTAAAATTTTTATGTTAGGGTTAATTTAGACAAGATGCCTTGTTAACCCATGTTTAATTTTTTTTAGATCACAAAATATTTTGGTAGTACTAATAGGTAACGGAAATTAATACATTCACATTAAGGATCAATTCGGATGAGACGTCCTGTTGGTCTAACTCTTTGAGTAAAGTAAATATATAATAGTCTTGAAATTAACGTAGACCTAAAAAAAATATTTTGATAACAAATTTAGGGACTTTATAGATTTTTTGGGCGAGACGTCCTGTCAATCTATGTAAAATCTCCTAAAAGAATTTAAACCATAAAATACTTTAATAATATCTATAATATAATAAAAACAACATACCCTTATAGATTCCTTGGACGAGACGTCCTGTTAATCTAGGTCTTTAAATAAACTTTTCATTCTCAAATTAACCTAGACTGTTAAGTTCTCCTTTTGAAATACAATAAAATCATTTTAAAACCTAAGGCTTCCTCTTTTTAAAAATATAACTTGCTTCGCGTTTTTTTAAAAAATAACCCAAAGAACAACGTAACCCTGATGGGAAAGAAGTTGAATCTGACCCAAAGGATGACCTTCTCAAGGAAATATGGGAGAATCTTAAAGCTTTTGGAAGTTGAAGTACAGGTCGAAGCACTCACTGCTTTAGCCCAATTTTACGACCCACCTCTTCGATGCTTCACATTTCGAGACTTCCAGTTAGCGCCATCAATGGAAGAGTTCGAGCAGATTTTGGGCTTACCATTAGAGGGGCAGGTACCTTACCGACGACTTGGGCAGTATGCTAACATCACCTCCCTTTCTTCAATACTGAAGATTAGTCCGACCGAGATAGAAGAAGCGCAACTATACAGGAATCAGATACCAGGGTTTACCAGGGCATATTTGGAAAAACACATGAATAGTTTGGCTGAAAATAAAGATTGGGAAACTTTCATGGATACCTTAGCACTTACCCTTTATGGTATCATCTTGTTTCCTCGAATTGAGAATTATGTAGACTATGATGCTATAGATGTTTTCCTGGCCCGTAAACTTCATCGTGAAAATCCTATTACTGCACTTTTGGCGGATGTTTACTGTACCATGGCCTATTGCCATACTCAAGGGGGAAAAAGAATCCTTTGTTGCTCACCTGCTTTGTATGTGTGGCTTACATCACATGTCTTCAGCCAAATGGGCAAGGTTAAATGCCCTATACCAGACCTAAAGTGGTGCCAGTTGACTGTGAAGAGTGGGCGTGAATGGCCCAGCCATCTTATTGGGCTCACTGCTGAAAAGGTAAGATGGTATCTGCAATGGCTAAAGGTTGACACCATCATTCACCATTGTGGAAGCTATCCAAATGTTCCGCTCATAGGCACTCGCGGATGCATCAATTATAACCCGGTCATAGCCAAGCGCCAATTGGCTTACCCTTTGCTCGGACCACCAAGTGAAGAGTCATTGACCCCCTTTGTCCTCTACTACACAAACGGGGAATACGCTTCTACCCTCAAGCATATAAGGGGTGCCTGGCAGAAAGTTTGCAAGAAAGGGAAAGAGTTAGGTGTCAGAAGTCACGGTATCAAAGAAGAATACTATCAGTGGATCCTAAATCGGGTCTCTATAGTCAAGCTGCCATTCAGGACATTCGATCCCCCTCCAAGGTATGAGTCATCTACTGGACCCCCTTTTGAAGATGAAAGGGCCAGAGAAATAGAGGAGCTGAAAGCCAAGAACAAGAAATTAAAAGATGACTTGAAAAAAGCCTATCAAGATTGTGCTCTTTTGAAGAGGGAAAATCATGAAAAAGAACAAGCCTATGAGGACATTAGTAGAAAGTGAAAGGCCGAAATGATTCATATGCAGAAGTTGGATCAATGCCTCCGAGCAGCTAACTCCCAGCTAAAAGCCAAGAATAAAGAAATAGATGTTATTTTTGCAGACAAACAGCTATTGAAACAGATGATGGAGAGAGCAAGAGAAAATGAACAGAAGGCCGTGGCAGAAAAAGATTTTCTACAATCTCAAATCACTATCATGGAGCAACAAATCAAAGATATGACAGAAACGTCTCGACAAGAAATAAATGATGAGAAATGGCATGCATACGAGATAGAGAACAGATGTTAGGAGATAATACAGTCTATGAGAGCCGAAGTAGAAAATCAGGATGAAATCATTCACTCATGGATGCGCCGCTTCCACCAGCTAGCGTATCTGGCAAACGGAACTTTAGAAAACATCCCACAGCTGCTGAGAAAGGCCGATGGAATGACAAATCCCCTCACTACCCCCAAGGAGATTATAGTTTTCCTAGAATATTGTCCATGATTGCCCGAGCTAGGAGAGACTGATTATTTCTGTTGGATGTAATGACTGCTTTTATTAAAGTAATAAAATGATTGCTTCACGTCCACAATGATACCATATTAGTTTCCACATTGCTTAACTTAGTACTTTTGAACGAGACGTTCTGAGGAACGGTAAAAGGATGCTCGCCAAGGCTCATGATCGCTTCAATCATTTTTATTTTTATTTTTATTTTATTATTGATTTCTTTATTTTTATTTTTTATTTTATTTATTTATTTATTTATTTATTTGGTCTCTTTCTTTTCTTTTTTTCTTTTCACTAATACATTTTTTTATTTTAAAAAAAACAAGAAAGAAAGAAAGAAATCACGGGGAGACATCCTTATAGAACCCGGCTTCAGACAAGACTCATGGCTGAAACGGATAACGAGACTGAGAACTTAAGAAATGAGGTCAACTATTTCAGGGAGAAGATAACTGAGTTGACCAAGCTTCTAGAAAAGAAGGTCACAGAGGAGGGCCCATCCTCAAACAGCGAGCGTCAAGCAACTTCTCCGGTGTACCCTCCTGGTTTTGCTCTTGGCCAGGATACGCCACCTGCTAACGATATCGGAAACCAGGGCAAAACTGCTGAACCGCGCACCATGCAACCACCATTTTATGGCATGCCATATGGATGCATGCCTCCTCAAACCTTCACTGATCAAGATGGTAACCTCATACCCTTTCCGTTGTATGGTTTACCACCTGGTTATTTTCCTCCTGTAATCTTGGGTCCACAAGATGGGAATGTAGTACCCCCGTTGAACCCACAGGCTCAGAATCAAGTCCCAAGCCCACAGACCTCTGAGCTTCGAAATACTCAGCCGCCTACAATTCAGGCAACTACACTTACTATGAACCCACAAGGAGCGACACAGTTAAATCTGGCATATCAAACACAACAATTCCCTCACCTCCAATCACAGCATAATTATCCTTATGGGTATATGATGCCTCGCCCTGTCGTCATGCAAACCACCAATTCTGCTATTGCAGCTGCTGAGCCTAAGGGAAAGATGGAGATTCTCGAAGAACGCCTTCGCATTATGGAAGGTGTGGGAGGTTTTGGCCCAACAGACGCATCTGAACTTTGCCTGGTTCCAGATGTGGTGATTCCCCCCAAATTTAAAATGCCCGAATTTGACAAATATCAGGGTATGTCTTGTCCTCGGAATCATCTGACCATGTATTGTCGAAAGATGGATTCCCATGCCCTCGATGATAAATTGCTTATTCACTATTTCCAAGATAGTTTGGCAGGAGCTGCCCTGACTTGGTACATGCATCTAGAACGTGCTCGCATACACTGCTGGAGAGATCTAGCTGATGCCTTCTTGAAACAATACAAGTACAACCTAGACATGGCACCAGACAGGATGTAATTACAAAATATGACTAAGAAAGATAATGAGTCTTTCAAAGAGTATGCCCAGCGTTGGTGAGAAGTGGCTGCACAAGTGGACCCCCCGCTGCTAGAGAAGGAGGTTGTGGCAATGTTCATCTATACACCCCAAGCTCCTTTTTATGACAGAATGATTGGGAGTGTATCATCAAATTTCTCTGACATTGTTACCATTGGAGAAAGAGTGGAAAGTGGGGTAAGGACAGGGAAAATTGCCCAAACTGCATCAGGGGAACCTTCCATGAAAAAATATGTGCAAACTGGAAAAAGAAAGGAAGGTGGGGCTAATGTTGTCACCTATGATTTAAGGAACTTTCCTCAAAAGTCACACAACCCTATATTTCTTCCCCAGAATAACCCCTATAAATTCACGTTATATCCTCAAGTAGCTGCTACTACCAATAACCATTCTTCGCCTTCCCCTCAACCACCTCGTTATCAGTCATCCATACCACCACACAATCATCATCACATGCCAGTACAACCACCATAACAATGGACTCGACCCCCTAACCCTAATCAGAAAAGGACGAACAATGATCGTAACCATGTTCAGTTTGACCCTATCCCTATGAGTTACACTGAACTATTGCCGCACCTTATCCAGAACTCCCTTGTGGTGCCTTGTCCTTCCACAATTCTTGGACCACCTTATCCCAAAGGATATAATCCGAATGCTCAATGTGACAATCATGCCGGGGCACCAGGGCACTCAACAGAAAACTGTTTGGCCTTGAAACGTAAAGTGCAAGACTTGATTAAAGCCAAGTGGCTTAATTTCCAAGAAGGAAATCCGAATGTGGAACAAATCCCTTGCCTAGCCATGAGGACTCTGGGGTTAATGTTGTGGAGAAAGATCAAGTAGCTATTATTGAAGACAATTCCTGTGATAATGCAAGCTTTGTGCGCCCCCTGTTCACTGGGCACTTAATTTTGTAATTGAGAGGATGTTGACTCCCTACGATTTTAATTTTTGATTCAAAATAATTTGTAATTGCATTAATAACTCAATATGCTCATTGCTATGCCCAAGGCTTTGGGGTCTTTTCTTTTTATAATAAGGGCAGAACAAGTTTTGTCATGTTTTGAAATTTCCATTAATAAATGCATATTTGAATTTCAATACCTCTTTGTTTGCACCTTTTTACCGATTCCCCTTCCCTTTATCCCTCATTCAACCATTCATCCAAATACAGAGCCAAAAATGATCCACTTGAAGATAGTAAGGTCACGATCCCATTTCACGACTTTGAGTATTCAGTTGATCACACTGACGAAGAGGGTAAGGAAGACTATGGTTCCTCGCCCAAATTAACCAGGGAACAAAAGGCTAGAGAAATTCAGCCCTATCAAAAGATAATCAATATCATCAAGATAAAAAGGTCAAGATTGACATTTCCCTGAGTCAAGAACAATAGGGGAAATTGATTAAGTTATTGATGTCCTTTGTTTGAAAACGCAGGGGCATTTATCAGAGGGCAATGGTAACCCTGTTTCATGACATGATGAACAAAGGCATATATATCATTTAAGGAAGCTTCGGTATTGACCAACATGGATGGAGATGACTTTTCGATGCCCATAAATACAGACGTAATCAAGAGAAGCTTTGCAAAAAAAAATCAAACAAATAAACAAAAACAACCAAAAAAAATCAAGGTTAGCGTCTTATGCACATATCAACTGGGGCAAGCTGATGCTCTCGCATTACCATATCGGGGCATGTCCAGATCACCAAGTAAGTCGTCACCTTTCTATATGGGAATGGATGTCATCAAGCAAGAACGCAACAATAAAAAATAATATTTCATCCCCATTACAATCAACCTTAAGGGGATGTAGCTACTCCCTATGCTAATGTAACCAAGGAAATGGTTTACCATGCTGAGAAACAAAAGTACCAAGGAGATCATTCAAAGGTCAAAAAAAAAGAAAAAACAAATGAAAAATCAAGAAAAAGAAAAAAAGAGCAAAAACAAAAGCAAAAAAAGAGAGACTCGGAATGGTCCTTTCTTATTGAGGCAAGAAAAAAGGCTCATCTCATTCTGTACATGGCGTTGGGGCAAAGTTTCCTATTTGAAGTGATATCTGTCCCCAAAAGGATGAAAGTAAATCGAAGGAGGCCAAGCAGGTTCGGTTTCAGTATAATCAGCTTAAACCTTTTATTGTGAAGGATACAACCTTGATTTAAAAAAAACATGTCAAAAAGAAAGAAAAGCTCGCTAGGCTGAAAACCTGAAAAGGCGGTCTAGGCAAAATTAGAGCGACCCGATGAGTCGAAAACCTGAAAAGGCGGCTTAAACAAAAATTAGGGTCAAGATATTGGCAAAGCAACTAAAATTTTTCTGTACGAGCAGAATAGGATCCAACTGGGGCACAAAGACTATAGTTGAATTACTTTCTCAGAAGCAAAATCAAAGGATAAACTCATCGCTGTGATACAAGATCAAGATTCTTGCTGTTCTCAGGGATTCACTGGAGGATCTGCAAACCCCATTACATCCCTCATTACCAAACTCTTTAACCACATTTGTTTCTTTTTTGCATTTGATTTCCCTTTGTTTTTTCCGGTACTTGATCAACCTACATAAAGGTGCTACCTTTTCAATATGCATTTATACATGAGCTTCATTAATATGACAAAACATGTGTTTTAACAAAATAAAACAAGGCAATGACAATTATTTTCATAAAAAGAGAAAAGGAAAGTCATGGGAGTGAGAGACTTCTGTTATTTGTTAGCACCTCAGACAAGTATCACAATGACCGCGCTGAATACATGCTCAGAAGAGAAAATCACCTCGTTCATCCATTTCACCTATGAATATAAACCTAAAAATCTATAAAGATTACAACTCTAAAGGTTTCTCCCCGGATTTCAAACTTGATTTTAATTTCTTGTCACCGAATATGGCATCATTTAAATTTTCAGTTGCCAAGCGAGGCACCATTTCAATTGCCGAGCAAGGCATCATTTTATTTTCCTACAGTCAAACATGGCATCATTTAAATTTTCATTCGTCGAGCGGGGCACCATTTCAATTGCCGAGCGGGGCATCATTTTATTTTCCTAGAGCCGAACATGGCATCTTTTAAACTTCTAGTCGCCGAGCGGGGCACTCTTTTAATTTCCAGTAGCCGAGTGGGGCACTCATTTTACTTTCCTATCGCCAAACATGGCATCATTTAAATTTTCAGTCGCCGAGCGGGGCACCATTTTACTTTTCAGTTGCCAAGCAGGGCACCATTTCAATTGCCGAGCAGGGCATCATTTTACTTTCCAATCACCGAACGAGGCACAATTTTACTTTCCAGTAGCCGAACAAGGCACAATTTACTTTCCAGTAGCCGAGCGGGGCACTATTTTACTTTCCTGTCGCCAAACATGGCATCATTTAAATTTTCAGTCGCCGAGTGGGGCACCATTTTACTTTTCAGTTGCCAAACAGGGCACCATTTCAATTGCCGAGCGGGGCATCATTTTATTTTCGTAGAGCCGAACATGGCATCTTTTAAACTTCTAGTCGCCGAGCGGGGCACTCTTTTAATTTCCAGTAGCCGAGTGGGGCACTCATTTTACTTTCCTATCGCCAAACATGGCATCATTTAAATTTTCAGTCGCCGAGCGGGGCACCATTTCAATTGCCGAGCGGGGCATCATTTTACTTTCCAATCACCGAACGAGGCACAATTTTACTTTCCAGTAGCCGAACAAGGCACAATTTACTTTCCAGTAGCCGACCGGGGCACTATTTTACTTTCCTGTCGCCAAACATGGCATCATTTAAATTTTTAGTCGCCGAGCGGGGCACCATTTTACTTTTCAGTTGCCAAGCAGGGCACCATTTCAATTGCCGAACGGCGCATCATTTTATTTTCCTAGAGCCGAACATGGCATCTTTTAAACTTCCAGTCGCTGAGCGGGGCACTCTTTTAATTTCCAGTCGCCAAGCATGGCATCATTTAAATTTTCAGTCGCCGAGCGGGGCACCATTTTACTTTTCAATTGCCAAGCGGGGCACCATTTCAATTGCGAGCGGGGCATCATTTTATTTTCCTAGAGCCGAACATGGCATCTTTTAAACTTACAGTCGCCGAGCGGGGAACTCTTTTAATTTCCAGTAGCCGAGCGGGGCACCATTTTACTTTCCTGTCGCCAAACATGGCATCATTTTACTTTTCAGTCGCCGAGCGGGGCACCATTTCAATTGCTGAGCGGGGCATCATTTTATTTTCCTAGAGTCGAACATGGCATCTTTTAAACTTCCAGTCACCGAGCGGGGCACTCTTTTAATTTTCAGTAGCCGAGCGGGGCACCATTTTACTTTCCTGTCGCCAAACATGGCACCATTTTACTTTTCAATTGCCAAGCGGGGCACTATTTCAATTGCCGAGTGGGGCATCATTTTATTTTCTTAAAGCCGAACATGGCATCTTTTAAACTTACAGTCGCCGAGCGGGGCACTCTTTTAATTTCCAGTCGCCGAGCATGGCATCATTTAAATTTTCAGTCGCCGAGCGGGGCACCATTTTACTTTTCAGTTGCTAAGTGGGGCACCATTTCAATTGCCGAGCGGGGCATCATTTTATTTTCCTAGAGCCAAGCATGGCATCTTTTAAACTTACAGTCGCCGAGCGGGGCACTCTTTTAAATTTCCAGTCACCTAGCGTGGCACTTTTTTACTTTCCTATCGCTGAGCATGGCACCACTTAAACCTTTAGTCACCGAGCGAGGCACCATTTAATTTCTTCGTCGTCAAACACGACATTCTTTAAAACTGGCACCCTGGACAAAATTGTTCCGCTCAGTCTTTACTTATCCTTTACTGTAACACAGTAAAGGAAAAGTAAAGAGGGGCAAGCTGTTGCTACCCAATTTTGTCCGGACCCATTTAAAATTTTCAAAAAAAATAATAATAATAAATAATAAAATACCAAAAAATAAAAAAAAATAAAAATACTTTTTAGGGATTATTTTTAAGAAAAAAGTGAACCTGTGGGCTTGTTTGAATTTTAAATTATTGATCCAGGCTTTGATTTTTGAAATTTTTAAATTCTTATCAAAACCATAAAATTTGAATTTTGAATTTCTAATCTTAGAGAAATTTTAAAAGGGAAGTTTAAAGTTTGAATTTTATAAAGGATCAGATCTTTAAGAGATTAGAGAAAAATGATAGAGGATTTGTTAAAAATAATGAGATAGAGTTTTTGAATAAGAAGAGATAAAGCTTTTAAATAAATATATTATAAAAATAAGATAAAGCTTTTGAAATTAGTTTTTGGATTCTTAAAAGGGGATAAAGTTTTAAAGATATATACATATCAAAATCAACTTATCAAATTATATAATTATATATACATATAATAACAAAATCTCATGTACTATAATACAAATGAAAAACTGTCACGCATAGATATATAAAAAGGGATGACGCGG
Organism: Clitoria ternatea; assembly: GCA_037962975.1. Classification (NCBI taxonomy): domain Eukaryota; kingdom Viridiplantae; phylum Streptophyta; class Magnoliopsida; order Fabales; family Fabaceae; genus Clitoria; species Clitoria ternatea. The sequence continues at coordinate 268,648,323 of CM075672.1, forward strand.
ATAGCTTTTTTTTTATTATTCTTTTAAGCATATGCATTGAGAGATATACAGATACATTAAAAAAAAGGAAACAAAAGGAGTTTTGATAACAGTAACGCTGAAGAGATAAGAGGAGAGCCAAAGGAATCAGATTTTTTTTTTATCTATTCACATTAAATGTTAAAAGATAAAGAAAAATTATAAAATATATAAAAGATAGAAATGTGAATCAGGGGGAAGCAGAAGTAGTTCACGTGAAAAAGGGAGTGTGGATCAGGTTTTATATTATATATATATATAAGCTAATAGAATGGAGGGGGACACGGCGGAAGAAAAGAAGAGAGAGCAGGGCCAAATAGTTCATGTCATTAAAAAATAGAGAGAGGGCTGAAAATATACACATTATATAGAGAGAACTCACGTAGAGAGAGGGGTGGAATCAAAGGAAAGAGGTTGTTATCTTAACACCACAGGCACACCAAGAAAGCAAAAGGAGTAACAAAGGGTCGCGGTATAAAAGAAAAACAAAATAGCACGAGGAAGGGAAAAAGCAATTCACAAAGTTATATAGCATTCACGCGGAGAATAAAATAACGAGAGGGAAAAAACGCAAGGCCAGCATTAGAAGAATTGACACTGTTAGGAAAGACAACTCCAGGTATCTCTTCCTTTTTTTCTTTTTTCTTTTTTTTCTTGTTGCAATTACATGAAATCTTAGCTTCTTAAAAAATTAAATTATAGAATCTCTCCCCCTTTTGGAATATTCTAATAATTAGTATCATCGAGTGCCTGTTAATGTTTGCTACTAATTAAGTTTAGAGTATTTCATTTGTAAAATAGAGAAACAAAATTAATATTGGTATGTGCCTAAAATTAAAATCTTTATGCTAGGATTGGTTTAAACAAGACGTCCCGTTAACCTGTACTTAATTACTAGAGTATAAAGTATTGTTAGTAATACCAATAGGTAACAAAAATTAATATATTCACGTTAGGGACCAATTTGAACGAGACGCCCTATTGGCCTAAGTTTTCAAATAAAAATAACTCTTTAATTGTCTCAATTAATTTCAGACCGTAAGAAATATTTTTTAACAAATGAAATATCTCTATAGATTCTTTGGACGAGACGTCCTATTAATCTAGGTCCCTAGCCAAGCTTTTCATTCTTAAACTAATTTTAAGGTTCTTTCTAAAAATATATAAAAAAATAAATAAAACCCAAGGTTTTTTTGTTTTCTAAAAATAACACACCACTTGAAATCAATTTGGACGAGACGTCCTATTGGTTAATATTTTTTTAAATCTCAACGTTTTTCAATCTACTTCAAATTTTCTAAAAATAACCCAAAGAACTACGTAACCCTGATTTCCCCTAACGCTTGGGGAATACGTAGGAGTGGGAACAATTATTCCTGTCGGACCCAAATTTTAAAAAAATATATATCCTTTTTACTAGTAAAAATAAAATCATCATGCTTTTAACGATAACTCGATTAATTTGGACGAGACGTCATGTTAATCATAAAGTTTATAATTTTAAAAATCATTAAATCAACAACAAATCCATGAGGCATTTTTAAGAGGTTTAAATTATAAATTAGTAGGATTATTCAAACTTAAACAATTTAGGGTAACCGTTTAAAACGGACAGTGTGGGGTGCTAATACCTTCCCCACCTGTAATTATACTCCCGAACTTAAAATCTTAATTTATGACCAGTACCTTCACGTTAAGGTTTTTCTGATGTTTTACCTTAAAAACATTAGTGGCGACTCCACGGTTTCCGGAGGAAACTCGAGAAACTTAATTTTCTTTTTACGGTCGGCCTCCCGCCGCGATCCAGGTCGTGACAACTAAATAGTGAAATTGTTTCTTATTACCATCTAAGTAAAAATTCTTTTGAGAGAACAAGCATGAGTAACTCAACTTTCACTATTAATTTCTTAATAAAATTATCACTGAATATACTAGTGATCAAAGGAGTAAATTAATTAATAATAAACAAGAACTTTGTCTCATGGTTTGTAGTTAGAAAAACAAATGCAAGAAAGGTTTTTCCTATTCAACTTAACAACAACAACAATAAATAAATGAAACCAATAAATAAGAGATGTCAAAATGTCTTGAGTTTAGTTTTAGCTATTAAAATTTATAGAGTGTTGACTTAGATGTCAAGCCTTCAAGTTATTTATAGCATCAGAAACCCAAGACATTCTAAAAAAATTTACTTAAAATTATCAACCAATCAATTTTAAACAAAATACAAGTATATCCACATCAATTTAGCATATTAATTATAGATAAAGTCACAAGATGTCACATGTTTAATATCATAATATACTTACTTTGATAGTTTAATCATGAATATTAGTTTAAGGTTTAGGGTTTGGAGTTTATGGTTTAGGGTTTTAGATTTTGGGTTAGGGTTTGGGACTTGGGGTTTCAAGTTTCAAGTTTCAAGTTTCAGGTTTTGGGTTTTCATGTTTAGGGTTTCAGGTTTGAGGTTTGGGATTTAATATTTGGAGTTTGGAGTTCGGATGAAGGGTTTATGGTTTCAGGTTTGGGGGTTTAAGGTCTAGGGTTTGAGGTTTAAGGTTTAGGGGTTTGGCGTTTAGGTTTCAGGTTTGGGGTTCAGGTTGGGGATTTGAGGTTTGTGGTTAAGGCTTTGGGATTTGGGGTTTGGGGCTTCATTAAGGCTTCGAGGTTTCAAGTTCGAGCTTTGGGGTTTTGCTTTATAGGTTTATAGTTTAGGGTTTGTGGTTTAGGATTTGGGTTTAAGTGTGGGGTTTGGGGTTTGGGGTTTCGAAGTTTGGGTTTGGGCTTTAGGCTTAGAGCTTTAAGTTTTGGGTTTTGGGTTTAAAGTTTAAGGTTTAAGGTTTATAGTTTTAGGTTAAGAGTTTGGGGTTTGGGATTTGGGTCTGGGGCTCTACTTCAAGGTTTTAGGTTTTGGATTTTGGGTCAAGGGTTTCAGGTTTTGGGACTGGGGTGTAGGGATCGAGGTTAGCCACTTTGGATATCACGTTCGGGTTTCAAGGACAACCTTCCCTTGGAGAAATCTGATGAAACTTCAGGAATAACCTTACAATGCCTTTATAAGCATGGCCACTAAAAATCATGCAAAAATTCAACCGCTCGGTTTTGTCAAATTTTCATGAGCATTAACCTTAAATTTTGGCTAAAAATTAATTGTTGGAGAAAATTTACCCATTCCCTTGTAAAAATCTAATGAAACTTCAGGGACAACCTTACAATGCTTTCCTAAGCATGGCCATAAAAAAATCATATGAAAATTCAATTGCCCGGTTTTGTCATATTTCCGTTGGATAATGCCTTCAAATTTGGCTACAAATTCATTGTTTGAGAAAATTTGTCCCTTCCCTTGGAAAAATATGATAAACTCTCAAGGATAACCTTATAATTCCTTTAAAAGTATCGCCCAGAAAAAATCATGCAAAAATTGAATCACTTAGTTTTGTCAAATTTTAGTGGGCATTAGCCTTCAAATTTGGCTAAAAATCTATCATTAAAGAAAATCTGCCCCTTCCCTTGCAGAAATATGATGAAACCTCAAGGAGAACTTTATAATGTCTTTCTAAGGATAGTCGTAAAAAAATCTTACAAAATTTCAACTGCCCAATTTTGTCATATTTCTATGAGATAATGCCTTCAAATTTGGCTAAAAATTCATCGTTAGAGAAAATCTGCATTTTCCCTTACTGAAATCTGATAAAACTTCAGGGACAATCTTATAGTGCCTTTGTAAGAATGGTCATAAAAAATCATGTAAAAATTCAACCGCTTGGTTTTGTCATATATTTTTGGGCATTAGCCTTCAAATTTGGCTAAAAATTCATTATTGAAGAAAATCTACCCCTTCCTTTAAAGATATATGAGGAAACTTTAGGAACAACCTTACAATGCCTTTCTATACATGGCCTTAAAAAATCATGCAAAAATTCAACCGCTCGGTTATGTCATATTTTTGTGGGCATTAGCCTTCAAACTTTGTTAAAAATTCATTGTTGGAGAAAATATTCCACTTCCCTTGGAGAAATCTGATGAATTTTCAGGGGCAACCTTACAAAGCCTTTCTAAGCATGACCGCAAAAATCATGTAAAAATTCAACCGCTTAGTTTTGTTATATTTTCAGGAGTATTAGCCTTCAAATTTGGCTAAAAATTCATCGTTTGAGAAAATATGTTCATTCCCTTGCAGAAATCTGATGAAACTTCAAGGACAACCTTATAGTGCATTTTAAGTAGGGCCATAAAAAGTCATACAAAAATTCAACCGCTTAATTTTTTCATTTTTTCATGGGCATTTACCGTTAAATTTGGCTAAAAATTCATCGTTAGAGAAAATCTGTCTCTTCCCTTGGAGAAATCAGATGAAACTTCAAGTACAATCTTACAATGACTTTCTAAGAATGGCCAAAAAATCATGTAAAGATTCAATCTTTCGGTTTCGTTATATTTTCATGGGCATTAACATTCAAATTTAGCTAAAAATTCATCGTTGTAAAAAATCTGCCCCTTCCCTTAAAGAAATCTGATGAAACTTAAAGGGAAACCTTACAATGCCTTTCAAAGTATGACCATGAAAAATCATACAAAAATTCAACTACTCGATTTTTTCATAGATTATAATTTTTCTCCAACAATAAATTTTTAGTCAAATTTAAAGGGTATGCCCACAAAAAATCTGACAAAACTGAACGGTCAAATTTTTACATGATTTTTTGTACACATGCTTAGAATGGCATTGTAAGGCAAACTTTCATTAGTTTTCTTCAAGGGAAGGGGTAGATTTTTCTTAAACAAAGATAGTTAGTCTAAAATCCTAATAAATGAAAAATGGTACCCATAGCTCAAATTTTTACATGGTTTTTATAATAATGCTTATAAGTAGTAGGTTACAGGCTGTTGGTAGCAAGTTAACAAGTAACAGGCTGTAGGTAACAGGTAGCGGGTTAACAAGTAGCATGTTGTAGGTAACAGGTAGCAGGTTGCAGGTATTAGGTAACAAGTAGTAGGTAGCGGATAACAGGTAACAGGTAGTAAGTAACAGGTAACAGGTAGCAGGTTGCAGGTAACAGGTAGCAAGTAGTAGGTAACAGGTAGCAGGTTAATAGTTAGTAGGTTGTAGGTAGCAGGTAGCTGGTAGCAGGTTTTAAGTTAACAGGTTACAGGTTACAGGTAACAGGTAGCAAGTAACAGGTAGCAGCTAGCAGCTAGTAGGTAGGAGGTAACATGTAGCAAGTAGCAAGTACTAGGTAATAGGTAACAAGTAACAGGTACCCTGATCCCTTACCAAATCTCAATCAAAACCGAAACCCCAACTTTAAGCCCTAACCATCCTAGTCCCAAAACTCTAAACAGCCCTATTCCCTAAAAACCTTATAACCTAAGTCCTAAAAGTTATTTATAAATTTTTGAAGAAAATGATTTTATTAAAAATTATTTTTTATTGTATTACTTTATTAACACTCTCAACCACTAAACCGTCAATCAATGACTTGACCAATTTGATCACTAGTTAAGTTTGCAAAATATTGTGTAAAACTAAATAGTAAAATTGTTTGTTATTACCATCTAAGTAAAAATTCTTTTGAAAGAACAAGCACGAGTAACTCAACTTTCACTCTTAATGAAAATATCACTGAATATACGATTGATCAAAGAAGTAAATTAATTAATAATAAACAAGAACTTTGTCTCATAGTTTAGTTAGAAAAACAAACACAAGAAATATATTTCCTATTCAACTTAACCATAACAAATAAATCAAACCAATAAATAAGAGATGTCAAAATGTCTTTTGAGTTTAGTTTCAGCTATTAAAATTTATAGAGCGTTGACTTAGATGTTAAGCCTTCAAGTTATTTATAGCATCAGAAACCCAAGACATTCTAATAAAATTTACTTAAGATTATTAACCAATCAGTTTAGAAAAAAATACAAGTATATTCAAACCAATTTAGCATATTAACTATAGATAAAGTCACAAGATTTCACAGGTTTAATATCATAATATACTTACTTTAAGAGTTTAATCATAAATAGTAGTTTAGGGTTTGGGGTTTGGAGTTTATGGTTTAGGGTTTTAGATTTTGGGCTATGGGTTTGGGACTTAGGGTTTCAAGTTTCAGGTTTTGGGTTTCATGTTTAGGGTTTGAGATTTAGGATTTAAGATTTGGAGTTTGGGTGGGGGTCTTTTGGTTTCAGGTTTGGGGGTTTAGGGTTTAGGGTTTTGGGTTTAGGGGTTTGGCGTTTAGGTTTCGGGTTTGGGGTTGGGAATTTAGGGTTTGAGGTTAAGGCTTTGGAATTTTAGGTTTGGGGTTTAAGATTAAGGCTTTGGGGTTTTGGTTTTGGGGTTTATAGTTTAGGGTTCATGGGTTAGGGTTTAGCTTTAAGTGTGAATTTTAGAGATATCTGATGAAACTTCAAGGACAACATTACAATGACTTTCTAAGAAAGGCCGTAAAATATCATGCAAAAATTCTATGGCTTGGTTTTATCATATTTTCATTGGCATTAGCATTCAAATTTGGCTAAAAATACATCGAGGAGAAAATCTGCCACATCCCTTAGAGATATCTGATGAAACTTCAAGGACAACCTTACACTGGCTTTCTAAGAATGACCGCAAAAAATATGCAAAAATTCTACGGCTCGGTTTTGTTATATTTTCGTGGGCGTTAGCGTTCAAATTTGGCTAAAAATTCATCGTAGGAGAAAATCTGCCATATCCCTTAGAGATATCTGATGAAACTTCAAGGACAACCTTACAATGGCTTTCTAAGAATGGTCGTAAAAAATTATACAAAAATTCAACCGCTCGATTTTGTCATATTTTGATGGGCTCTTTAAATTTAGCTAAAAAGTCATCATTGGAAAATATTTTCCCTTTCCCTTGGAGAAATCTAATGAAACTTCAAGGATAACCATACAATGTCTTTCTAGGTATGGCCATAAAAAAATCATGTAAAAATTCAACTGGTCAGTTTTATCATATTTTCGTGGGCATTAGCATTTAAATTTAGGTAAAAATTTATCGTTGGAGAAAATCTGGCCTTCCCTTGAAAAAATCTAATGGAACTTCAGGGACAACCCTACAATGCCTTTCTAAGCACGATCTCAAAAAATTATGCAAAAATTTAACCGCTTGGTTTTGTCATATTTTCATGGGTATTAGCCTTCAAATTTGGGTAAAATTTCATCGTTGGAGAAAATATGTCCCTTCCCTTAAAGAAATCTCATGAAATTTCAAGGACAACCCTACAATGCCTTTCTAAGAATAGTCATAAAAAATCATGCAAAAATTAAATCGTTCGGCTTTGTCATATTTTCGTGGGCATTAATATTCAAATTTGGCTAAAAATTTATAGTTGGAGAAAATCAACCCCTCCCCTTGGAGAAATCTGATGAAACTTCAAGGACAACCTTACAATACCTATGGCTGCAAAAAATGATGTAAAAATTCAATTGTTCGGTTTTGTCATATTTTCGTGTGCATTTTCCTTCAAATTTGGGTAAAAATTCATTGTTGTAGAAAATCTGTCCTTTCTCTTCGAAAATTCTAATGAAACTTCAGGGACAATGCTACAATATCATTCTAAGCATGGTCATAAAAGTTCAACCGCTCGATCTTGTCATATTTTCATGGACCTTTAAACTTGGGTAAAAAATCATTGTTGGAGAAAATTTGCCTTTTCTGTTAGAGAATTCAGATGAAACTTCAGGGAAAACCCAACAATGCCTTTTAAGCATGGCCACAAAAAATGATGTAAGAATTCAAACGCACAATTTTATCATTTTTCATGGGTAATGCCTTTAAATTTGGCTAAAAGTAAATCGTTGGAACAAATCTGCGCCTTCGTTTGGAGAAATCTGATGAACCCTCAAGGAATACCTTACTGTATTTGTATGTTGAAACAGGTTTTGATGAATGACAAACAATTAAAGGATCAAGAAATCTAAAAGATGTTGTACAAGCAATTAATCAAAAATCATCAAGAATGATTCGGGAAAAGAAATAATTATTCAAGTGCCAAGGAATCAAGAACCATCCAAAATGCATGAAAATATATCAAAAATGCAAAGAAACAGGTCTAGGATTGCAAGGAATTGATTCACACCCATTGAAAAGCTCTAGGAATCGATTCACAAGCAGAGGAATCGATTCACAGCATCAAGGAATCGATTCACAACTGCAGGAATCGATTCATCATGGTGAAATGCCTTAAGGAATCGATTCAAAGACTTTAGGAATCGATTCATGCTCAAAATTGCCTCAAGGAATCGATTCAAAGACTTTAGGAATTGATTCATGCTCAAAAGTGACTCAAGGAATCGATTCAAGGACTGCAGGAATCAATTCATGCTATTGGGAATCGATTCCCCTTGCCAGGAATCGATTCATGTGATGTTTTTAGTACAAAAATGACCTGGAAGAATCGATTCATAGCTGGAATCATGCGCTGAATCATGGAAATTATCAGTACGCGTTTTCAGAAACTAAACTCCGCTGATTCCTCTCTCGAGACTCTCTAATTGAAACGGCATTGCATTTATTGAGGCAGACAATTTCACTTCTCAAGTCAGGAAACATGGATCGCTGGCAAATTAAGTCTTCTAATACATTGATTAAGGAACCGGTTGCAATTAAGTTTTTGGCAGCATGTACCTTCCTTTGCCTATAAATAGAAAGGAAATTGAAGAGGCAGTACACACCACATAGACAGCAAACGTATTCCTTGCTTTCTCCTTTGTTCTCTCTTAATTCCTTGTCTATTAACTCTCTGATTTATTTTTCTTTGCAATTATTTTTGAGAGTTATACTATGAGAAAAATATTTTCTTGAGTGTTAAAATTTGCATATTCTTTTAAAAGAAAATATTTCTCAAGTGCTTAAATTTGTATATCCACTCTATTGAGAGAGTCACACTTGTAAAATCACATTCATAAATTCTGAGAGATTTTGGGTTAGGATTCAACCTTGTAATTGAGAGATTATGAGATTGGGTGGGTTACCCTTTTGCTTGTGAGGATTAAGTTCTTGAGTGTGGGACACTAAGAAGCTGTAATTGCTCAAAGCGTGTATCTTAAATTCTTAATAGTGGAAATCCTCTAAGTGGGTTACTTGGAGGCGAGATGTACACCAGTGTGGTGGAACTCGTATATATCGGTTTGCAAATCTTCTCTTCCCTAATCTATTTAAATTTGTGCATTTAAATTGCTTCCTTAATTTGTTACGTTTAATAACTTTGTTATTTAAACTTCTTTATATTCTCGTTTAGGATTAAGTTTATCATCTTCTCTATATATATTTGTCAAAGAACCAATTTCACAAGCATTTCAACAAAAAGTTTTTAATACTCAATTCACCCCCCCCTCTTGAGTAATTGAGGCCACTTGGTTAACAAGTGGTATCAGAGCTTGACTCTTGGTAAATTAAGCTTAATAGCTTCCAGAGAACGAATAGCCTCAAATTCTTTAAACCTTTTTCCTAAGGGTAGTGCTACAAACCGACCTCCTGTTTTTAATGGGGAAGGTTATGCTTTTTGGAAAGAAAGAATGAAAATTTTTGTTCAATCAATTGATCTAAGAGTTTGGAATGCTATTGAAAATGGTCCTTTCATACCTATGCACATTGTTGATGGTAAACAAATAGAAAAACCCATGGATGATTGGACTAGTGATGAAGAAAAGAAAGTACAATATAATTATAAAGCCAAGAATCTAATCACTCTAGCCTTAGGTCCCGATGAATTTTTTAGAGTAGTAACCTGTAAATCTGCCAAAGAAATGTGGGATACTCTTCAAATTACTCATGAAGGAACTAGCGATGTTAAGGATTCTAAAATTAGTACTTTAACTAGCCAATATGAAAGCTTTAGAATGAATTCCAGTGAAACCATCTTAGAACTTCAAAAAAGGTTTACCTTGATTATTAATCATCTTATTACTCTTGGAAAATCTTACACTAACAAGGAGCTTATCCAAAAAGTTCTAAAAAGTCTTACCAGGGAATGGCAACCTCTTGTCACCGCTATCAAACAATCGCCAAACATAAATGATATATCTCTTGCCACATTATTCGGTAAGCTTTAAGAGCAAGAACAAGAATTAAAAGACTAGAAAATGGCGGAGGAAGAAGAAAAGTCTTCCAAGAAGAAGGGGTTAGCTCTTAAGGCCACCTCTATTGAAGAAGACAAATTTGAAAGTGATCAAGAAGATGATGATGATGAGTTAGGCCTATTTGTGAGGCGGTTTGGAAGGTTCATGAGAAACAAAAGATTCCAAAACGGCTTCACCTATAAAGGTAAGAAATTCGTTCCCAAAGATAATAACTCCTTGCCAACTTGTTTTGAATGTGGAAAGAAAGGACATTTCAAGGCGGACTGTCCAAATCTCAAAAAGAAAAACAAGGATCAGAAAGGAAAAAGGAGAGCATACATAGCATGGGATGACAACGAGGTAAGCAGCTCGGATGAATCCGAAAATGAAGAAGCAAACCTCTGTCTCATGGCCAATCACCAAGATGAAGAAGATGAGGTAAACTTTCATGACTTAGATAAGGAAGAACTACTTGATGCTCTTGAAGATTTGTATGATAAATTTTTAAAGGTCTCTAATAAGCATAAGTTATCTAGAAAAACCATTGACACGGTTGAGATGGATCTTATAGAAGTTTGTAAAGAAAATAAATGTTTGAAAGATGAATTCGTAAATGTTCAAGCATGCTCTAGGACCAAACCTTGTGAATTTGTAAAGAAATGTGATATTCTAGAAACCAAGGTTTTAGACTTGAATAAAACATTAGAAAAGTTTACAAATGGTAGAGACAACCTAAATGTTTTACTTGGAAAACAATGTTGCATGTTTGATAAGACTGGACTAGGTTTTAATGTCGTTAAGAAACAAAAGAATTATAAGAACTTTTTCATACCACCTATAAAACTTCATCACCTTTCATGAAATGTAATTATTGTGGTTTTAAAGGACATAATGCATCTAATTGTAGTGTTAGAAAACTAGGGCCAAAGGTTGTGAGAAAAGTCTGGGTTCCTAAAGGAACATTACCTCAAACTAACCTACAAGGACCCAACATAAAATGGGTACCAAGTTCTCTAACTTGACTTGTTTTGTAGGTATGCTTTAAAGCAAGTAACACCCATTGGTACTTAGATAGTGGGTGTTCAAAACACATGACGGGAGACAAAAGTAAGTTCATATCATTTACTCCACGAAATAAAGGATTCGTTACTTATAGAGATAACACGAAAGGAAGAATACTAGGATTTGGAAATGTTGGTAAAAATTCTTCCACCTCTATAAATAATGTCTTATATGTTGAAGGACTTAAACATAACTTGCTTAGCATTAGTCAATTGTGTGATAAAGGCTATAAATTGTTTTTGAAGCAAACGGTTGCATAATTGAAAATAAACTAAACAAGGAAATAAAATTCATTGGTCAAAGAGTAGATAACATTTATATGATTAATCTAGATTGTCTTGCTTCAAATGATATGCAATGCTTCATAACTAAAAAGGATGAATCATGGCTATGGCATAGAAGAATTGCTCACATTCATATAGACCATTTAAACAAACTTGTTTCAAAAGATTTAGTTATAGGTTTACCAAAATTAAAATTTGAAAATAAATTTTGTGACGCTTGTCAAAAGGGAAAACAAGTAAAGGCTTCTTTTCAAGCAAAAAATATTGTTTCAACAACTAGACCTTTACAACTTTTACATATGGATTTATTTGGACCTTCGAAAAAAAGTTTTGGTGGAAATTATTATGGTCTCGTGATTGTGGATGATTACTCTAGACATACATGGATATTATTTCTTACTCACAAAAATAAAGCATATCAAGCATTTAAGAAACTTGCCAAGATCATTCAAAATGAACAAAATTCGAAAATAGCATCCATTCGAACTGATCATGGGGGAGAATTCGAAAACCAATACTTTGAAAAATTTTGTGAAAAATTTGGCATTGAACATAATTTTTTGGCTCCAAGAACTCCACAACAAAATGGAGTAGTTGAAAGGAAAAATCAATCTTTAGCAGAGCTCACAAGAACTATGTTGAATGAAAGTAATATTGCGAAACATTTTTGGGCCGATGCAGTAAATACTGCTTGCCATGTTATGAATCGATGTTTGATAAGGCCTATATTAAAGAAAACCCCCTATGAGCTTTATAAAGGAAGAAAACCAAATATTTCTTATTTCCACGTATTTGGATGCAAATTTTTTGTTTTAAACAATGGAAAGGATAATCTCGGCAAATTCAATGCAAAATCTGATGAAGCAATATTTTTAGGTTATTCATCTACAAGCAAAGCATATCAACTCTTTAACAAACGAACTTGTACAATTGAAGAGTCTATACACGTTAAATTCGATGAACTTAACCAAAATCTTCCGAGAGAGAAAATTGATGATCTTGTAGGTACCTTCCAAGAAATGAACTTGGAAGATAAAGAAGAAAACAAAAATGAAGGAAATACATCATAAAATGGCGAACCTCAACAAAAGGAGTGGATCACCGTAAAGAATCACCCATTGGACAATATCATAGGTGAAATAACAAAAGGTGTAAGTACTCGAAACGCTATTAGAAATGCATGCAATCACTTAGCTTTTGTATCACAAATAGAACCCAAAAATATTGATGAAGTTATTATTGATGAACATTGGATATTAGCAATGCAAGAAGAATTAAATCAGTTTGAAAGAAATAAAGTTTGGGAACTTGTGCCAAAACCCAATAATCATCAAATAATAGGCACGAAATAGGTTTTTAGAAACAAGCTAGATGAAAATGGAATAATAACAAGAAATAAAGCTAGATTAGTTGCTAAGGGATATAATCAAGAAGAAGGAATAGACTATGAAGAAACATATGCTCCCGTAGCTAGGTTAGAAGCCATAAGATTATTGTTAGCTTTTGCTTGTTGTATAGATTTTAAGCTTTATCAAATGGATGTCAAAAGCGCTTTTCTAAACGGTTATATTCAAGAAGAAGTTTATGTAAATCAACCTCCCGATTTTGAAAGTCACAAATTTCAAAACCATGTTTTTAAATTGAGAAAAGCTTTATATGGTTTGAAACAAGCTCCAAGAGCTTGGTATGAACGACTCAGTAAGTTTCTTCTTGAAAATAATTTTGAAAGAGGAAAGGTTGATACAACACTGTTTATAAAACGTAAAAACCATGACATCCTTTTGGTACAAGTTTATGTTGATGACATAATATTTGGTGCTACTAACGAAATTCTTTGTCAAGAGTTTGCTAAGATTATGCAAGATGAATTCGAAATGTCCATGATGGGAGAACTCACATTCTTCCTTGGGCTACAAATTAAGTAAACAAAAGAAGGAACTTTTATCAGTCAAACAAAATACTGCAAAGAACTACTCAAAAGGTTTAAAATGGATAAAGCAAATGAAATAGCCACACCAATGAGTACTTCTTGCTACCTAGACAAAGATGAGAAGGGTAAGGACTTTGAAATAACTAAATACCGAGGTATGATTGGATCCTTACTTTACTTAACAGCTAGTAGACCCGATATTATGTTTGCGGTATGTATGTGCGTTAGATATCAAATATCCTAAAGAATCACATCTCACTGCCGTAAAAAGAATTTTAAAATATCTTGTGGGTACTCAAAATATTGGTTTATGGTATCCCAAAGGTGCTGAATGTATTCTTGTAGAATATTCTGATTCTGATTTTGCTAGGTGTAAATTAGATAGAAAAAGTACCAGTGGTACTTGTCATATGCTTGGAAGCTCTCTTGTTTCTTGGCATAGCAAGAAGCAAGTAAGTGTCGCGTTATCCACAGCTGAAGCAGAATATGTTGCAGCTGGAAGTTACTATGCTCAAATCCTATGGATGAGACAATAACTTCTTGATTTCGGTGTTGTACTAGATCAAATACCCATTAAATGCGACAACACCAGCGCCATAAATATCTCCAAAAATCCAGTTATGCATTCACGAACAAAACACATAGAAATCCGTCACCATTTCATACGAGATCATGTTTTAAAAGGAGATTGTGTTCTTGAATATGTTGAAACTTCTAAACAATTGGTAGATATTTTCACTAAACCCCTTCCAAAGGAGCAGTTTATAAATATTAGAAGGGAATTAGGCATTTTAGAAATTGTTTAATCATAAATTTTATTCTCTTAAATATTTTCACAAATCTTTAACTTAAAGATTTACTCTTCTTTCATACAAATTCTATTTTTGAAAAATATTGATATACACTATCTTGAGATATTCACATTTACAAAAATCTTATTAAAATCCCATTTATTATTTAAAATATTCATTAAACATATTTGTGAAACAAATTAATCTCTTATGAATCACATGATCTCAAAAATAAATGCAAATTAACCTTTGATTTTCTTGATAAATTTATGAAACAAAATCATTGGTAAAAATTGTAAAATATTTAAAAGGCCTTGACGTTACTACATAGAACCATCAGGAAGGAAAAATTTGATAAACTCCTCCCTATAATTCTCGTGACTTCTCACTAGTGCCTAGATATCTACTTCCTATGCAAACTCACGTGAATGTGTTTAGGCATAAGGACAAAGGTTCTTATCTCATGAATTCATAAGCTTTTTACGTGAACAAAGAGACAAGAAAAACAATTTCCAACACATATATTCCATTCTCGTGACCATCAGCGTGAAAATCAAGCAAAATTCAAACAAAGAATCGATTCCCACTCAAGGTGAATCGATTCCCATATGGCCAGTACCTACAAATCGTCAAAATTCCACCTGATGAATCGATTCCCCTCCTATTGAATCAATTCATGTCTTACGTGTTGGCAATGATGAATTGATTCCCCAATATTGAATCGATTCCCACACTATTTATTCTATAAATTGAGCTGATTCAACGCCTTCCTCACAACACTCCTTGGCACTTCACTTCTCTTGTTCCGATTTCTATTCTCTAAAATCCTCTCTATTTCCTTTGTCTCACTCAAAACATGGCTTCATCATCCCACTCTAGAAAGATGAAACGAGGAGATACTGGTTCCTCTTCCTCAAACTCCAATGATCTCTTAAGACTTTTCGAGAATAAACTCCAACTTGACAGGTATCTTGAAAAATTTTTAGAATGACTCCTCATACCTGCTCATTGGCTTGATGTTCCGCTCTTCGATGAACATGACTTTCCGGTACTCAACATCCTTAGGCAACAAAATCTTTTGGAGTTCATCACACTTGAAGAAAATCAAATTTATCCTGAGTTGATTAGAGCCTTCTACTCAACATTAAGGATCTCTAATGGACACTGCCTAGCCAAAATTAAAAGGGTAACCATTACCCTTGATGACAATGTTCTTCATCAAGTCGGGAAGCATCCACTAAATAATGTTGATTTCTTTGGCTCTGAACCATCTCCCGATTAGGAATATAATTCTATTGATGCTCGTGCTTTTCTAAATCTATCTTCTACTTCTAAAAGCACCGTTGGAGAGCTAAACATTGATCATCGCCTTCTGCACTACTTCTTGGTCAGAATCATTCTTCCAAAAGGGTCAAACAATGCTAGAATAATTAAGAACCAGACTCTTATTCTTTGGGCTATGCTCCATGAAAAAAAGATAAATTAGATCAAACTTATTCGCAATCATATGATTGACTCAAAAAGACTTACAAAACTTCCTTATGCGGTTCTAATCACCAAGCTTCTCAAACATTTCAATGTTGATCTTTCAAATGAAGTAAAAGAAGCAGTTGGGCGTAAAGGAAAAATAGGGAGCACCCATCTCTCAAAAATGGGTTGGCACAACCAAGATGGGGCTTGGCAATACTCACCTCCAAATGCACAAAGCAGTGATAACAATGATGATCAACCTCAACAACAAGCATTTCCTCCACCTCCAAATGATGCTTTCTTTATTAGGTTGACCTCTCATTTCGATGATGGGATGACTTCTTGCATTGATGGGATGGAGAAATATATGAATGCACGTTTTGACCAAATAGAAGACAACATGACTACCCACTATAATGAACTCTCTCAACAATTTTCTGAGTTTCGATTTTTTAATCCTTGAAGTTAGTCTTTGTTGTATCCATCTTTACTTGTATCCTGTCCAATAAAATTTCTTTATTTTTTGATGATGCTAAAGGGGGAGAATAAAACATCTCTATTAAATTGCATGATTAAGGGGGAGCCAATATGTCTAATTAATTGCATGATTAAGGGGGAGCAAATATGATATGACATCTCAAGTGGTACACTGATGCATGAAAATTATAATTACATTTGATAGAGGGAGTTCCATACCTTGAAAATATAACTGTTATGAAACTAACACCCCAGAGATGAACAATTGTTGTCATCATCAAAAAGGGGGAGAATGTATTTGTATGTTGAAATAGGTTTTGATGAATGACAAACAATTGAAGGATCAAGAAATCTAAAAGATGTTGTACAAGCAATTAATCAAAAATCATCAAGAATCATTCGGGACAAGAAATAATTATTCAAGTACCAAGGAATCAAGAACCATCTAAAACACATGAAAATATATCAAAAATGCAAAGAAACAGGTCTAGGATTGCAAGGAATTGATTCACACCCATTGAAAAGCTCTAGGAATCGATTCACAAGCAGAGGAATCGATTCACAGCATCAAGGAATCGATTCACAACTGCAGGAATCGATTCATCATGGTGAAATGCCTTAAGGAATCGATTCAAAGACTTTAGGAATCGATTCATGCTCAAAATTGCCTCAAGGAATCGATTCAAAGACTTTGGGAATCGATTCATGCTCAAAAATGCCTCAAGGAATTGATTCAAGGACTGCAGGAATCGATTCATGCTATTGGGAATTGATTCCCCTTGCTAGGAATCGATTCATGTGATGTTTTTAGTGCAAAAATGACCTGGAAGAATCGATTCATAGCTGGAATCATGCGCTGAATCATGGAAATTATCAGTACGCGTTTTTAGAAACTAAAATCCGCTGATTCCTCTCTCGAGACTCTCTAATTGAAACGGCGTTGCATTTATTGAGGCAGACAATTGCACTTCTCAAGTCAGGAAACATGGATCGCTGGCAAATTAAGTCTTCCAATGCATTGATTAAGGAACCGGTTGCAATTAAGTTTTTGGCAGCATGTACCTTCCTTTGCCTATAAATAGAAAGGAAACTGAAGAGGCAGTACACACCACACAGACAGCAAATGCATTTCTTGCTTTCTCCTTTGTTCTCTCTTAATTCCTTGTCTATTAACGCTCTAATTTATTTTTCTTTGCAATTATTTTTGAGAGTTATACTATGAGAAAAATATTTTCTTGAGTGTTAAAATTTGCATATTCTTTTAAAAGAAAATATTTCTCAAGTGCTTAAATTTGTATATCCACTCTATTGAGAGAGTCACACTTGTAAAATCACATTCACAAATTCTGAGAGATTTTGGGTTAGGATTCAACCTTGTAATAGAGAGATTGTGAGATTGGGTGGGTTACCCTTTTGCTTGTGAGGATTAAGTTCTTGAGTGTAGGACACTAAGAAGCTGTAATTGCTCAAAGCGTGTATCTCAAATTCTCAATAGTGGAAATCCTCTAAGAGGGTTACTTGGAGGCGAGACGTACACTAGTGTGGTGGAACTCGTATATGTCGGTTTGCAAATCTTCTCTTCCCTAATCTATTTAAATTTGTGCATTTAAATTTCTTGCTTAATTTGTTACGTTTAATAACTTTGTTATTTAAACTTCTTTATTATTCTCATTTAGGATTAAGTTTATCATCTTCTCTATATATATTTGTCAAAGAACCAATTTCACAAGCATTTCAACAAAAAGTTTTTAATACTCAATTCACCCCCCCTCTTGAGTAATTGAGGCCACTTGGTTAACACTTACAACGCCTTTCTAAGCATGGCCATAAAAAATCATGCAAAAATTTAACTGCTCGATTTTGTCGTATTTTCGTGATCTACCTTTAAATTTTGCTAAATATTCATCATTGGAGAAAATCTGCTTTTTCCTTCTGAGAAATCTGATAAAACTTCAGGGACAATCTTACAATGCCTTTCTAAAAAAGGCCATAAAAATTCATGTAAAAATTCAACCACTTGATTTTGTCGTATTTTCATGGTCATTAGCCTTCAAATTTGGCTAAAAGTTCATTGTTGGAGAGATTTTGCTCCTTCCCTTTGAGAAATCTGATGAAAGCTCAGGTACAACACTAAAATGTATTTCTAAGGATGGTCGCTAAAAATCATTCAAAAATTTAATCGCTTGGTTGTTATATTTTTGTAGGCATTAATGCCTTCGAATTTGGATAAAAACTCATCGTTCGAGAAAATCTAACCCTTCCCTTGCAGAAATCTGATGAAACTTCAAGGACAACCTTACAAAGCATTTCTAAGCAGGGCCATAAAAAAATTATACAAAAATTCAACAGCTCAGTTTTATCATATTTTCATCGGCATTAGCCTTTAAATTTGACTAAAAATTCATCGTGGGAGAAAATCTACCTCTTCCTTTCGAGAAATCTGATAAAACTTTAGGGACAACGTTACAATGCCTTTCTAAGTATGGCCGTAAAAAATCATACAAAAATATGTGTTCATTAGCTTATAAATTTAGGTAAAAATTCATTAGTGGAGAAACCTGCCCCTTTCCTTGGAAAATCTGATGAAATTTTAGAGACAATCCTAAAATGTCTTTCTAAGCATATTCGTAAAAAAATCATGAAAAAATCCAACCGCTCTGTTTTCTCATATTTTTGTGGGCATTGCCATCAAATTTAGCAAAAAATTCATTGTTAGAGAAAATTTGACCCTTCCCTTGCAGAAACCCAATGAAACTTGAATGACAACCTTACAATGTATTTCTAAGCAGGGCCGTAAAAAATAATACAAAAATTCAACCGTTCAGTTTTGTCATATTTTAATGGATGGTGCCTTTAAATTTAGCTAAAAGATCATTGTTGGAGAAAATCTGCCCCTTCCCTTGAAGAAATCTGATGAAACTTCAAGGACAACCTTACAATGGCTTTCTAAGCATGGTAGTAAAAAATTATGCAAAAATTCAACAACTCGATTTTGTTATATTTTCGTGGGCTACCTTCAAATTTGGATAAAAATTCATCGTTGGGGGAAATCTGCCTCTTCCTTTCAAGGATAACCCTAAAATGCCTTTCTAAGCATGGCCAAAAAAAATCATACAAAAATTTCAGTGCTCGATTTTTGTCATTTTTTCATGGCCATTAGCCTTCAAATTTGGGTCAAAATTCATCGTTGGAAAAAATTTGTCCCTTCCTTGGAGAAATCTGATGAAACTTCAGTCACAACCTTATAATACTTTTTTAAGCATGACCGTAAAAATTCGTGTAAAACTTCAACCGCTAAATTTTTTAATTTTCTCGTGGGCATTAGCCTTCAAATTTGGCTAAAAGACCATCAATGGAGAAAATGTGTCTCTTCCCTTAGAGAAATTTGATGCAACTTCAGGGATAACCTTACAATGTCTTTCTAAGCAAAGCCGTAAAAAATATGCAAAAATTCAGCCGCTTGGTTTTGTCAAATTTTCTTGGGCATTAGTCTTTAAATTTGGCTAAAAATTCATCGTTGGAGAAAATCAACCCATTCCCTTAAGAAATTTGATGAAACTTCAACAGCAACCCTAAAAGGCCTTTCTTAGCATGGAAGAAAAAAATCATGCAAGAATTCAACCGCTCGGTTTGGTCATATTTTGTGGGCTAATAACTTCAAATTTGGCTAAAAATTCATCATTGGAGAAAATCTATCCCTTCCCTTGTAGAAATCTGATGAAACTTTAAGGACAATCTTACAAAGCAATTCTAAGGAGGGCTTTAAAAAATTATACAAAAATTCAACCGCTCGATTTTGTCATATTTTCCTGGGCATTAACCTTTAAATTTGGAAAAAAATTTATCGTTAGAGAAAATCTGCCTCTTCTCTTGGAAAATTCTGATAAAACTCTAAGAACAACGCTACAATTCCTTTCTAAGCATGATCGTAAAAATCAACCACTTGGTTTTGTCACATTCTTGTGGACATTAGCCTTCCTATTTGACTAAATATTCATCGTTGGATAAAATTTGCCTCTTCCCTTAAGGAATTCTAATGAAACTTCAGGGACAACCTTACAACGCATTTCTAAAAAGGGCCGCAAAAAATATACAAAAATTCAACTTCTCGATTTTATCATATTTTCATGGATTTTAGCTTTTAAATTTTGTTAAAAATTCATCGTTTGAGAAAATCTACCCCTTTCCCTTGGAGAAATCTGATGAAACTTAACGGACAACCTTACAAAGCCTTACTAAGCATTACCACAAAAAATAAGCACAAATTCAACTACTCAATTTTTTCATGGGCATTTATCTTCAAATTTGGGTAAAAATTCATCGTTGGAGAAAATCTGCCTCTTGTCTTTGAGAATTCTAATGAAACTTCAAGGACAACCCTACAATGCCTTTCTAAGCATGACCGCCAAAAATCATATAAAAACTCAACCGCTCAGTTTTGTCATATATTCATGGGCATGCCTTCAAATTTGTGTAAAAATTCATTATTGGAGCAAATCTGTTGTTTCCCTTAGAGAAGTCTGATGAAACTTCAGGGATAATGTTACAATGTCTTTTAAAGCATAGCCATAAAAAATCATGCCAAAATTCAACCGTTCGATTTTTCATATGTTTGTGGGCATTAGCTTTCAAATTTGACTAAAAATTTATCATTAGAGAAAATATGTCCCTTCCCATGGAGAATTTTTATGAAACTTTAGGGACAACCCAACAATTCATTTCTAAGCATGGCCACAAAAACATCATGTAAAAATTTAATCAGTCAGTTTTATCATTTCTTCATGAGTATTAGCCTTTAAATTTGGCTAAAAATACATCGTTTAAGAAAATATGAGGAACCTTCAAGGAAATCCTTACAATCTCTTTCTAAGCATGACCGTGAAAAATCATAGAAAAATTCAACCGCTCAATTTTGCCATATTTTTATGAACATTAGCCTTCAAATTTCACTAAAAATTCATTGATGGAGAAAATTTACCGCTTCCCTTGGAGAAATCTGATTAAACTTCAGGGACAATCTTACAATGACTTTATAAGAAAGGCCACAAAAAATATGCAAAAATGCAACCACTCAGTTTTGTCTTAGTTTCATGGGCGTCAGCCTTCAAATTTGGCTAAAAATTCATCATTAGAGAAAATTTTCCCTACCATTAGAGAAATATAATGAAACTTCAGGGACAACCTCACAATGCCAAAATTGAACTGCTCGGTTTTGTCATATTTTCGTGGGCATTAACTTTAAATTTGGGTAAAAATTCATCATTGGAGAAAATATGTCCCTTCCCTTAGAGAATTCTAATGAAACTTTGAGATAACCTCACAATTCCTTTCTAAGCATGGCCACAAAAAATCATGCAAAAATTCAACCGTTTAGTGTTGTCATATTTTCATGAATGCCTTCAAATTTGGTTAAAAATTCATCGTTGGAAAAAATTTGCCCATTCGCTTAGAGAATTCTAATGAAACTTCAGGGACAACCTTACAACGCATTTCTAGGAAGGGACGCAAAAAAGCATACAAAAATTCAACTTCTCAGTTTTATCATATTTTCGTGGACATTAGCTTTTAAATTTTGCTAAAAATTCATCTTTAGAAAAAATCTTCCCCTTTCCTTGGTGAAATCTAATGAAACTTCAGGGACAACCTTACAATGGCTTTTTAAGAATGACTGTAAAAAATCATACAAAAATTCAACCGCTCGGTTTTGTCATATTTCATGGGCTTTTTAAATTTCTATAAAATTTCATCATTGGAGAAAATATGCCTCTTCCCTTAAAGAATTCTGATGAAACTTAAAAGGACAACCTTACAAAGCCTTACTAAGCATTACCGTAAAAAATCAAGCAAAAATTCAACAACTCGATTTTGTCATTTTTTCATGGGTATTTATCTTCAAATTTGGGTAAACATTCATCTTTGGAGAAAATCTGCTTCTTCCCTTTAAGAATTCTAATGAAACTTCAGTGACAACCCTACTTGCTTTTCTAAGCATGATCGTAAAAAATATGTAAAAATTCAAGTGTTCGATTTTGTCATATTTTAATGGGCATTAGCCTTTAAATTTGTGTAAAAATTCATCTTGGAGCAAATTTGCCGCTTCCCTTAGAGAAGTCTAATGAAACCTCAGTGACAATGTTACAATGCTTTTCGAAGCATTGTCGCAAAAAAATTATGTAAAAATTCAACCGCTTGGTTTTGTCACATTTTCGTGGGCATTAGCTTTCAAATTTGGCTAAAAATTTATCATTGGAGAAACCCTTTCCCTTAGAGAATTTTGGTGAAACTTCAGGGATAACCCGACAATGCCTTTCTAACCGGTCGATTTTGTCATTTTTTCATGGGTATTAGCCTTTAAATTTGGCTAAAAATACATCGTTTGAGAAAATATAATGAACCGTCAATGACAACCTTATGGCTATAAAAAATTATGTAAAAATTCAAGCGCTCGGTTTTGTCATATTTTCGTGGGCGTTATTAGCCTTCAAATTTTGCTAAAAATTCATCAGTGGAAAGAATTTGCAGCTTCCCTTGGAGAAGTCTGATGAACTTTCAGGGACAACCTTACAATGTCTTTCTAAGCAACGCCACAAAAAATCAATAAAAAATTTAACCACTCAATTTTGTCTTATTTTCGTGGGCATTAATGCCTTCAAATTTGACTAAAAATTTATCATTAGAGAAAATCTGCCTATACCTTTGGAGAAATCTAATGAAACTTCAGGGACAATCCCACAATGTCTTTCTAAACATGACCGTAAAAAATCATGCAAAAAGTCAACCACTTGATTTTTTCATATTTTAGTGGGCATTATTAGCCTTCAAATTTGGGCAAAAAATCATCATTGGAGAAAATATGTCCCTTCCCTTAAAGAATTCTAATGAAAATTTAGGGATAACCCCACAATTCCTTTCTAAACATGGCCACAAAAAAAATCATGTAAAATTTAATCACTCAGTTTTGTCATATTTTCATGCCTTTAAATTCAACCATGGAAATATAACAAAACCGAACGGTTGAATTTTTACATGATTTTTTACGGTCATGCTTAGAAAGACATTGTAAGATTGTCCTTGAAGTTTCATCAGATTTCTCCGAAGGAATGGATAAATTTTCTCCAATGATAAATTTTTAGCCAAATTTAAAGGCTAATAATAATACCCATGAAAATATGAGGATTTCAATATTTTTGTCTTTGAATGTATTAAAATAATGTTGAGAACATTATCTTCACATCTATATTTAATAAAAATCTATGTATTGTTTTGACTTTTAATATATTAAAATAATGTTGAGAACATTATCTTTGTTATCGTTTCACATGGATGTAAAATCTTAAAGAGTATAATCCTAACTTTGAATTTCTGTCTTTATTCTCACCCTTATTATGATAAAAAAAAATATAATAATTTTTCATAACAAGCTTTGTATATTACATCTTATATATCTTTTTTTGGTTGTATAATTCATAATTGTAGAAATATGCAACCTTATTGTAGAAAATAATCTCTCTATTTTATTCTGTTTGTGAAATGCGGGGAAATTAAAAAGTCATTGTGAAGTAGAATATACAACGTTCATCTCGAATAAATTTCAAATAGATTTATCAGTTTCTTTCAATTTTTTTCTTCTTGAGCTCTTGAGAAGTCGAACAGTTTGGTCAATATTCCTTTCTCTTCACGTAAAAGTTTTGTGGGGCGATGACAACTCATCTCAACATTAAGAAAAAGAAAAGGCAAATGAAAAAAGATATATAAGATGAAATATATAAAGCTTGTGATGAAAATTTATTATATAATTTTTTTATATTAATAAGGGTGAGAAGAAAGACAGATCCAGGATTATGCTCTTAAGATTTTACATCCATGTGAATAGGGTTGTCCATCTCTCGGATTCGGCCGAATTCGGTTAATTTTGAGGCCACCCGTTGCTATCCATGAAACATAAATAATAACCCATTTTCACCCAATACTACGGTTGGTTTGTTCAGGTTCGGTTAATTGCGGTTCTCGATTTTTTCAGTTAAGTTTCTTAAGAAATTTTCATTTTTACTTTTTGCAAAATGCCTATATAGCTAAAATATACATTCTAATTCCTTAATAAATGTAATGTAATTCATTAACCAATAATAACAACCATCACACTAAATCCCTAAGCAATCGGTTGGGTATGAGTATCATCGGGTTTAATTTTTTAACTCGAACCCTCTGTTCTTAGTCAAAATAAATCATTTAAATGACATGTTTTTATCCAACAACCCGTTACAAACCGACCCGTTCTTATTTTTAAAATCGGGTATCTCAGGTTTGCATGGATAAATTATTTTAATATATTAAAAGTCAAAACAATACATAGATTTTTATTAAATATAGATGTGAAGATAATGTTCTCAACATTATTTTAATACATTCAAAGTCGAAAATATTGAAATCGTTACGCGCTTACTTGAGACATTTATATATATATATTGTTGCCGCACCTACTCTCGTGTCATAATCATATCCAAGCATGCAGATACATCTTTGTTTACTGTTGTTTCTTTTTCATGCGATGCTAGTATTTGCCTCAAGTTTTGATGTATGATTTTAATTCCCACTTATCTCTCATTTGCCACTAGACTTAAAGAATCAGTACCCGTAAATTAAAATTTATCTAAATGGTTTCTATTAATTAATTGGTTTCATGTTTTTATTAGGGGCCTAGACAAGAATCACAAGACTGGCTAAACCATGGTGGGGATTTGTTCAACAGAAGATACGCTTACAAAGAGTATAAGATCAGCCCCAAAACAGCACCAAACCTAAGTTTGAAGTGGAAATTCTATGCAGGCAAAGACATCACTGCAACACCAGCCATATATAATGGTACCGTTTATTTTCCAAGCTGGAATGGCAACATCTATGCAGTTAAAGAAGCTGATGGATCAATTGTTTGGAAGCAGAACTTGCAAGAATTGACAGGTTTAAATGCAACTGGCTTTGTTTTAAATGTAAATTGGACAGTGTCAAGGTCAACTCCTACTGTGGCTGAAGATTTACTGATAATTGGAATTTATGGTCCTGCTGTTGTTATTGGTCTCAGAAGAAGAACTGGTGAGCTTGTGTGGAAGACCATTTTGGATGACCATCCTGCAGCAATCATCACCATGTCTGGAACATACTACAACGGGTAAGTACACATTTCCTGGCTTCACTTTTTTACTATACTTTTCTAATTAATTTGTGTATTCTCAAATTCTCACATTTTAGTGGCAGAAAAAATAAGTCATCCTCTGTTAAGTACTTTAATTAGTTCAAACTTCAAAATTCCGCTTATTCTTGTTTTATTATTTATTTTTCTCATTAAATAAAAAGGAATTAAATAATTTTTATAACATTTTCAAGATAATTTTTATATTTAATTTTTTTTTTCATTTTTACTATATATAGAATATTAAGAATTAGAAGGATGATAGATATATATGTTTGATGAAGAAACTAATTAATTATATTGTTTCCCATTCTCATCTATATATAGTTTGGATTAATTAAGCTATTAAAGATACTTTTCTCATTCCCCCTCCCATTTTCAATTTTAAAAATTAATTAACATCTTACTATGAAAATTTAACTAAAATCATTATCTTTTTCAATGACGAGTAAGTTTTTAAAATTAGAAAAATTACCTTCCATTATTCCGGGTCAGATTGTCCCACTTTAATTATTCGATCTTTTGAATATCTTTAACAATATTTAATCAGCTGATCACAGCCTTACACCTAATTCCCTCTATATATATAACCTGTGTAAAACAAATGCGTGTTATTTGAGATGTGAAATTGTTATAGATAGATAGATAATTTGGGGTCTCATTCAACTAGTCATCCTAATAATTAAAAAATTTAAAAACAACTGCACATGCAATGTGCTAGCTGTTGAATTGCAGGGTATAAATTTAAATTCATGTATATAATTATGACCAAATAGACAATATATTTGAAGGGCGTATTTCATAATGCATTGTGGTGGTCTCAACAGAGGTTACTATGTTGGAACATCTTCACTAGAAGAAGGTGAAACCATTGAGCAATGTTGCATATTTCGTGGAAGCATGGCAAGACTGAATGCTGGATCTGGTGCCATCTTATGGAAGACGTACATGTTGCCAGATAACAACAACAAGACAGGAGGGTATGCAGGAGCTGGCATTTGGGGAAGCAGCCCCTCAATTGATGTTTCTAGAAACCATGTCTATATCGCCACTGGGAACCTTTATTCTGCCCCATTACGCATAACTCAATGTCAAGAAAGACAAAAGAATCGAACCAAACCTACTCAACCGGATGAGTGTGTTGAACCAGAGAACCACTCAAATTCAATCTTGGCCCTTGATTTGGAATCTGGGAATATCACATGGTACAGCCAGTTAGGAGGGTATGATGTTTGGTTCTTTGCATGCACCAATGCTTCCACTCCTAATTGCCCTCCTGCAGGTCCTACCCCAGATGCTGATTTTGGGGAGGCACCAATGATGTTAACTACATTTGTAAATGGAACCAAGAAAGATGTTGTTGTTGCTGTCCAAAAAAGTGGCTATGCATGGGCTTTAGATCGCAACAATGGCAACCTCCTTTGGTTTACGGTAAGTTCGGTTTAAATAACACTTTGTAAATACTTGTAGAAAAGAATAGGGTTAAATGAAGTTTACTTCCTATATATTTCAAAGCTTTTAAAACACACCAGACAAGTAGGTTAGTTGTATATTCTAACTTAATCTTGAATTTGAATTGTAATGACAAATGCAGTTTTGATAAATTTTTGAAGAGTTTTACTTGCTTTTATAATAATCTTCTTTAACTCCAGGACAAGACATATATAAAAAGAAAACTTTTGAAGCCGGCGAAGCATGAAATATTGAATGTATACATAACAGGTTGTCATCTTTTAATAACATACTTCTAATATTTTTTTAATATAAAGTTAATATAATGAAAATTATTTAATTATTTATAAATTGTATTAGTTTTTTAAAAGTAATTCTTATTCTTATTGAGACTTACAAATTTTATTCTTCTACTTAATTACTATTTGTTTAATTAATTACTAAGAGTATTTTAGTAAAAACTTAATTAATGTTGTTTTTTTATTGGTTTTTATATTAAGCATAAAAGAATCGTTTTAGAAGTTCTACTATTTTACATTAACGGACAGTTTATTTTTTAAAAATAAAACAGAAAACATTTTAGATGAGTCATGAAACTAATTAAAATTTATTGAAAATAAAAACATATATATCTCAGAAAATATAACAAATTACATCTTCTGTACAAAATCAACTTATATATATATACATCTCATTATAAACTTGATTTCGTATGTCTCCAAATAATTTTGAATCGAAATTAATTAATTAATATACTTTTAGGAAGCTGGACCGGGTGGGTTTGCAGGAGGTGGAACATGGGGTGCAGCAACTGATAAGAGGAGAGTTTACACCAACATTGCGAATTCCGAGGCCAAAAATTTCACTCTTAAGCCATCAAATTTGATTGCAACCACTGGAGGATGGG
Organism: Clitoria ternatea; assembly: GCA_037962975.1. Classification (NCBI taxonomy): domain Eukaryota; kingdom Viridiplantae; phylum Streptophyta; class Magnoliopsida; order Fabales; family Fabaceae; genus Clitoria; species Clitoria ternatea. Next base: position 268,675,984 of record CM075672.1, read on the forward strand.
TGGCCATGGATGCGAGCAATGGAAAAGTTCTATGGTCCACAGCTAACCCCAGTAACAGCTCTGCTAGTGGCCCTGTTAGTGTTGCAAATGAAGTTGTCTTTGCAGGATCCACAGATAGAGCAGGATCCATTTATGCAATCAATGGCAATAGTGGGAAAATTTTATGGTCCTATAAAACTGGAGGCGCTGTTTATGGAGGCATGTCAATTAGTAACGGGTGCATATATGTGGGTCAAGGATATAATGTTAGTCTAGGGTTTGCCACTAACTTAACTGGTGGAACCTCACTTTTTGCCTTTTGTGTTTAAAACAGTCTTTTTAGTTACTATTAAATGCATGAATAAAATGGTGTTTGCTGATAGGTACAACCACAAGAAATTCTTTTTTCTAATTGGGGTGTTTGCACATTGGAGAACTATAAGAATTTCTATTCATTGATTCATTAACCACACACATATTCATGGATGTCATGACTTTTAAACCTTTCTTTTAATTATGCACAAAAGCATGAAATGTGGATTTGACTTGTCAATATAGAGCAAGTGCCAAGATGACCTCCTCAATGAACAATAGCACTATAATTGAGGGGCATCTGGGTAACCACACAATGAACCAAATAAACATGAGGTCTATCAGTGAACTATAGCACTATAATCGGTAGCTTCCAAAAGCAACATGTTACTGACTGTATAGTGAACCATAACACTATAACGTGACAGCCTCATCAGTAAACCAAAGTACTAGAAATGCATATGATGTTATGAACTAAAACCTATGCTGAAAATGTGAACCATAGTGCACAAAGTATAATTTCAACATAATTTAAAACCACATATATCATTATGAGTAATCTAGCCACAAGAACCATGCATAGTTATCAACCACATCATAAAAACATATTCATGATAGGAGGACGAGCAGTTCTACGTGAAATCAAGGTACATCAGCAAATGACAAATAAATATACACATGTATATAGGTTCAGTTTACTCTGGTATCTTATCTTTACCAATAAAACATTCTCATAATATTTTCTTCCCATAGACGGAAACCAAGACTACATACGGCAAAAACGAGGACCTAATTCCCATCTATTACCTAAACAGTAAACCCCTCATATGTGTGAAACGTACCTGGAATTGATTTATTACTTGATCTCACTTCCGATCTACTACCCGGCAATCATGAAAGTCCTAGATCATATACCAACACTTTAAATATACATTACGAAGCTTCAAAATGCTAACATTGTAATTTATAAAATTTTTAAATAATATTTCAAATTATCGGAACTTACCAAAACAAATAAACGCACAATTTCACTCTCCGATTAGTTTCCAGGCAACAACTACGCTTACTTAAAATTTTCTAAAAATATCCATGAACCATTTTAGTAGTTGACAACTATTTCTGCGACACTTCGAAGCTAAATTAAGCGATCTATTATATTTCTAAGGTAGGACAACTTATCGAAATGTGGCTTCGTACTAGGATAACCCTTCTATATACACCGTGGGTCTCTGAATCAACATCGTAACTACTGCCCAACAACAAACTCATAATCAGTGTTTGCATAGAGTAGGTATAACCCAATTGCTGGAATTCAAGGTAATTGGAAGCTCCCTACCTCTGAAGCTTTGGAATGTTTGCTTCTTAGTCCAACGGGTTCAAGCTCTAGCCATGGTAGCCATTGTAGCTCATTGTCTCAACTACAAGGAGAGAAAAATCAATATTTCAGCTTGGCTAAAAAGGAACCCGTGAGTGGGAAGGAAAAGAGGAAGGAGGAATTTTGAGATGCATGCATGTTACCCTTGAATAGAAAACGAAATTGGTGAAGCAAGAAGGAAATACACGCTTTGGGAAGAAGCTGAAATTGGAAGAAATTGAGGATAAGAAATGGAGGAAGAAGGATGTCTCTGTTTTGTCCAAAGAGAGGGTAGTACCACGAGAGAAAGAAAGCGTGTAATTTACTATGGAAAAAATGATAAGGGAAGGAAAAGGAAATAATTAACTTTAAACTTAATAAATCAAGAATAAAATTAACTTAGGATTTAGGAAATTAATTTAAATTTTAGTAACTAGTCCAATATTTTTAATAGTAGCAATTATGAAATGTTTGAATAAAAGTTGGGGTTAGTGAAACTTTTGACAAACTTTAAAAAAAGATTCTACAGTCAAACGGTTTTAATTGTCTCAAACCACGTAAAAAATTAATATTAACCATTAAATTTTTCTCATTTTCATAATTTTGTTTAACTACATACCAAATGGAGCTTTGATGTCTTGTGGCATTTGCATTACTGATTGGAGCACCCTTTAAGGAAATTTGTTTGGAGTGATATTAATGCTAGGATTGCCTATGCAATATGGAGTTTACCGTCGATCCCTACCATATATCTATTAATATTAATTGTTTTTAATTTTATAACTTATCTCTTTAATAACAAAAATAAATAGAAAATTATTATTAAAAACTGTGTTATACTAGAAAATTATATAAGGATGACATTTATGTTAATTTCTTAATATGTATTCTGGGACGTTGAAAAGATGGACAAATAATTAGTAGTATTTAACAGTCCTTCGCACTGGAAGAAAATTAGAGTTGTTTAATTGGTCATGCTTATTGATTTAACTATATTTTACAGTATATAATTGTAGTTTAAAATAAATGGTTAAATATGCTTTAAGTGGTTGGGTTTAAAAGAATGATTGATATGAGTTTTTAAGTTTATTTTTTTATTGTATTTTGTTTTAAAGGATGACATCAATATTTTCATTGGAATGATTTTTTGTTTTTACTTTTTAGTTTTAAAATTTTAAATAATAAAAACTTTTTAAAGTTTTTCGTTGCATGTTTTATTTTTTACGGTTTAAAATTTTTAAAAATATTAAAACTTTTATAATTTTAATCCCAACAACATCACTTGTAAGTAATAACAATAATAATATATATTTTGCATAACTTAAAGTTTGTTTGAATTATATTCACTTAAAAAAACAATTAAAAAATACTTTCTTGGAACAATTAAAATATGTTTTTCCCTTCAATTGTAAAACCATGTGATTGAAAGACGCTTACACATTTGTAAGTTAAATTAATTAAAATTCATGATATCTTTGATCTCCAAAATAAATGTTGAATACACGAATAAAATAACTTACTCTCCAAACTCATCTTACGTTACTCAACAATGAAAAGTGGGGGAAATCAGATAACACAGCTTGCTTCACGAGTTGGCATTTACACAGAAACTATTGTCTCTATTTTATTGATATTTTATAAATGCATGTTTAACAATCACTTATTCTAGAAAACAATTATTTTTTCAAAAGCTTTCTTAAAAGCCTAATAAAAAGATAATTATATATTTTGTTTAATAAAACTAAGGTAAAGATACACATTTAGCCGATAATTAATTTGTTAGGTACACAGAAGCAGAACATTGAGTCCCCAGCCGAGTAGTTAAAGGTGCCAGAATTAACAGCATATCCATGACCCACGAATATGCAACCGTTGTTAACTGACATGCCTCCATAGACACTGGCACCAGTTTTATAGGACCATAAAATTTCCCCAGTTTTGGCATCCATTGCATATATGTTTCCCATTCTATCAGATGATCCAGCAAAGACAACACCATTTGCAACACTAACAGGGCCAGTAGCGGATTTATTACTGGGGTTAGCCGTCGACCAAAGAACTCTTCCATTGCTGATTTCCATTGCCACCCACCCTCCAGCGGTTGTATTCATATTTGATGGCTTTAGAGTGAAATTTCTGGCGTCAGAATTTGCAATGTTGGTGTAAACCCTTCTTTCATCTGTTGCTGCACCCCATATTCCACCTCCTGCTATCCCATATGGCCCAGCTTCCTTAAAATTAAGAAAAGTTGGATTTTAAAAAACAAAATAAATTCTTCACTGGCTCAGTTAATTCAATAAGATAAATGAGATGTTGTAAATCTCATAATATGTCTTTGATTCCTATTGGAAAAAAATAGTTATGTATAGATAATAATTATTTTTCATGATGGAAATGTACCCATTTATTTCTTTGTTAGATTTACAAAAGTAGTATTTTTTTACCACTTTCTAAAATGATAAATTCAAAAATGTAAGTAAAGAAAAAAGATTTTCACAAATAAGTTGTCACGTTTGTCGATTGTGTTTAAAGAATAAAGAATAGTAAGTGTTTTTTTACATGAAGAATACAAGTTAAACATGAGAAAGATGAAAGGTGTTAAACTGAGATTGTAGTATACAATAAACCTCGATTGATAAATATTAATTTTATAAGATTTTATAAAAAGATGCATGGGTGCATCCTTAATTACAACTTTACAATAAAAAATATTAAGGGTTTTATTTAAGCCGGTAATTTTTTAATGAGATGGATGATTACAATACTTTTATATATATATATATATATATATATATATATATATATATATAATATGACAAAGTAGGTGAGTGAGTTTTTTAGGTATGAGACATGTTCAATACTCATCTAAACAAAAAATAAGTATACAATAAATTATACCGTAAACCAAAGGAGGTTGCCATTGTTGCGATCCAAAGCCCATGCATAGCCACTTTTCTGGACAGCAACAACAATATCTTTCTTGGTTCCATTTACAAACGTTGTCAACATCATTGGTGCCTCCCCAAAAGCAGCATCTGGGACAATCCCTAAAGGAGGACAATTAGGAGTTGGAGCATTCCTACATGCAAAGAACCACACATCATAACCACCTAACTGGCGGAACCATTTGATAATCCCAGTGATCAAATCAAGTGCCAAGATTGAGTTTGAGTGGTTCTGTGGTTCAATACACTCATCCGGCTGAGTAGGACTGGTTCGATTCTTTTGTCTTTCACGACACTGACGTATGCGTAACGGGGCAGAGTATAGATTGCTAGTTGCAATGTAGACATGGTTTCTGATTACATCAATTGAAGGGCTACTTCCCCAAACAGTAGCTCCTGCATATTCTCCTCTCCTGTTATTGTTGTCTGGCAACATGTAGGTCTTCCATAAGATGACACCAGATTCAGCATCCAGCTTTGCCATGCTTCCACGAAATGTGCAACATTGCTCAATGGTTGTAAATTCTTCTAGTGAAGATGTTCCAACATGGTAACCTCTGTGGAGAGTTGAGCAGCCAAATATATGTACCAGAAGTGAAAAGATAAAAAAAATATATGAATGGATTTCATCAAAGAATAATTACTTTTATTGTAAATTAAAAATTAAAAATCATTAAATGTGTAATTATTTAAATAAATATAGATTAAAATATCCTTTTTTTATTCTATTATTTTATTATTAATAAATAATGTTTTAATTTCTTATATGTTAGCTATGGAATGATACAATTGAAAAATTTAACTTTTAAGATGACAATAGTACATAATGACAAAATATAGAGCCCAAAGCAACAATACATATTGGATGGACAGTTATAAACAAATTTTAAAAGATTTTCTACGTGTCAGATATATGAATTTTTCTTAATGTCATTAAATGTTTATAGGGGTGTCCAATTTCGACGTTATCTGTGTGAACCCAAGTTACCCGATTTTAAAGATAAGAACGGTTAACGGGTTTTTGGGTAAAAACGGATCATTTAAGTGGTTTATTGTCACTAAGAACGGGCGGATTCGGGTTAAAAAAATTAAACCCGAAGATACCCATACCTGACTGACTGCTACTAGGAATATCATACAGTTATTTCTCTTTACTGATTTCTAGATATATTGACGATACTTTTTTTAAGATTGGTTTTTGTGTGGTCAACCTGAAGTCATACATGAGTTTATCATCAAATCATCATATTCTAAATGCATGTGTTAGATCTGAACACTTAATAACTTTTAAACTCTTTTCTGGTACTAGTACAATCTATGATTAGAAAAAAAAAATCTAAGAGAATTAATTCCTACTACTTCAATATTATGTCACTTTCATATTCCATAAGGCGTTGGTTCTAAAACATGAAATACATCATTTTTATATGCTAAAATTATTTTATACGTAAAAAATGTTTGACAAAAAATAAAAATTAAACTTTCCTAAGAAACTTAACCGAAAAACCCGAACAAAAAAACTGAGAACCGCAATTAACCGAACCCGACCAAACCGACCGTAGTATTGGGTGAAAATGGGTTATTGTTTGTGTTTTATGGATAATAACGGGTGGACTCAAAAGTAACCGAATCCGACCGAACCCGACCGATGGACACCCCTAAATGTTTATATATTAAATATGTCCTTCTTAAATATAGTAACTAAATTCTTTTTTACAATAAATTAGGTTCATGATACTTTAGACAAATATATCAAATATTTGATAAAGAGTAACATAAATAATAACTTTCAGTTAACTTTTTAAATATAGATAAAATTTGTTTGATTTGTTATAATCAAGTATATATAATGGATAAATTAGCAAGCAAATTTATATACCGTTTCCATTCTCAATTTCAGGTGAGTTCAAGGGCTTTTCTAATTGAAAATCAAATACTAGTCTCTTCAAAATAAAAAAAAAATATCACCAAAATAAATCTTATTCTTCTAAAAAAATATCCTTAGTTTCATCAACAATTTTATTAAGAAATGAGTCTTACCTCTTATAAAAGGTTGTACATATGAAAACAATCTTCTTAAGAAGTGTAACTATTTTACTTACTTTCGTCAACATACTTTTAAGACTTCATGTGATTAATATCTTTAGTTCCATGCTTATTTTAGCTATTACTATGTATTAGTAGCATACAAGTGTAAGTGTTTTGTTTTGTAAAAGTCTACATGTATATGTGTGGTCGTGGAAAATTTATTGATAATATCTTTAAGTTGTAACTGAACAGAAATAAAGAAATAAGTTTAAGAGTATAGGGTACTTGAACTGACCCCTTATAGTAAGTTCCAGACATGGTGATGATTCCTGCAGGATGGTCATCCAAAGTGGTCTTCCACAGAAGTTCACCGGTACTTCTTTTGACACCAATAACAACAGCAGGACCATACATTCCAGTTATTAGTAAATCATGACCATCAACCACCGTTGGAGTGGCCCTTGACACAGTCCAATTTACATTGAGAACAAGGCCAGTTGGTTTTAGACCTGTCAGGTTTTGCAAGTTCTGCTTCCAAACAAGCGATCCATCAGCTTCTTTAACTGCATAGATGTTACCATTCCAGCTTGGAAAATAAAGGGTACCATTATATATGGCTGGTGTTGCAGTGATATCCTTGCCTGCATTGAATCTCCACTTCAAACGTAGGTTTCGTGCTGTTTTAGGGCTGATCTTATACTCTTTCTCAGCGTATCTTCTGTTGAACAAATCCCCACCATGGTTTAACCAGCCTTGCGAATGTAACCCCTGAAAGCAAGAAAATAATTAATTAATAAATAAACCAGATAGTTATGACAGTAATCCATATGTATTTGCTCCATATAGATACAGTGGGAATTGATATCTTACACCGGAAATTGTAGCCAAGACTAGCACCGCATGAACATAAAACGACAATAAACAAAGAACTAACTGCATCCTGTATTTAGGAGGCGATCTCATGGAATAGGACTGGATATGGCAATGACCAATATATATGTATATATGTTTAAGAAACTTATTTCAGAGAGACTCACTTGTATTGTATGCATGGAATGGGGACCAGTTAGTACATATATTAAATTAAAGGTCTTTCAAACTTATATAACCTTATATCCTTGGGTAAGAAATTTAAAAAAAAAAAAAGTTATATCATACTTCGATTGAAAATTTTGAAAGAATATAATTTTAAAATAATTTTTTTATTTCTTAAGATATAAAATTAATTATAAAAAAACAAGTGTGAAATTATAAATATTAAAAGGTTATATATATATATATATATATATATATATATATATATATTGGTCTCTTATTTTTTTATCTTTGTTTTAATGTGAAAACAGGATTGAACTTGTAACCTAGGATGTGGGGAAAAATATGTTTGACCACTAAATCAAGATTGACCTTTATTATATATTTATAATATACATAACATCAACTTGTAAATAATTTTTATTATTAAATATATTTTTAATAATATTTTTATTTATTATAAATATACATGAGGTGAGGGAAGAGAGCATGAGTCTTCCTCAATGTTACCGGAACAGGGGAAGATGAGAGGCTAGTTGCAAGTGAAGAAGACGAGAGGAGAGAAGAAGAAGAACAAGGGCTTAAGTGATATTTATTTCATTTAAAATATATAAATATATATATATATATATATATATATATATATGACGTAGTTAATGGTTTGGAATTTTAACCTCTAACTAACATTAACATCAAAGCTTAAATCTAATAAAAAAATTATTTCAAAGACAAATTAAAAAAAAAAAGGGATTGACGTTAATATTAAAATTTAGAGAGGATATATATATTATTCGTGAATATTATACCATATATATGACAGTTATTGCAAAGAAAGGACGAGCAATATTAACTAAAGCTAGTTATATTAAAAATTGTAAGCCTAACTAATTTGACTAATTATCAGATAAGTTATTAATTATTAGAAGTTTTATAAGAGTACTTTTCGTCTTATTCTTAGGTAATGTGAGAAATTTTGACGTGTATTATGAGTTTCAAGTAGCATCGTAAAAGAATACTCTTATAATTAATATAGGGCTTATATGTTAAATATACGTGTAGTCCTCTAAAAATTTTAAATTAGGGTTACCCTCCTAAAAAGTTGTTTGGTTAAAGCATTTAAATATTTAGGTTGAGTGTTGTGAGTTTTCCTAGTTAATTGTTGAAGCGGCAAATATTTTTTTCACTTTGATGTCATTATATATCGCGTAAATTTTCTAAAGCTTAAATGTACAGTAAGTCCTCATAAAATTTTAGGGTCAAAGATACCCCATTTAAAAAGAGTTTATCAATATTATGTCTATAAAATTTTTAATCTATATAAAATAAGTCTTTGTTGTCAACTTGTTATTGTTAATTTCTGAAATAAATACATTACCTCTGATCTCTACCATTTTCCCTTCTCATCTCCTCATATCCATCAACCAAACCATCCATAATTCATCAACCATTTTATTTATGTTGTGAAAAATTCTCACCCTTCGCTCTTAACAAAATATGACCACAACTCATCCTTTCAAGCATCACTCCCCTTAACCAAACGCCACCATTTTCACCCAAAGCTTACCTTTAAGGATGATGGTGATTTATGGTGAGCGTTTGGGTGGTGGTGGTGGTTCTCATGGAGGGGGCAGTTAGTGACAAATCAAAAAATTAATTTGAAATGTGGGGGCAATATAATATCTCTTACTTTAGAAATCAAATATTTTAATTTATGGAGGAAAATTAGCAAATGTATTATTCAAATAACAACATAATACTATCTCAATATTAACAAATTTTAACATTGAGTGGGGGAATGTACAAAAAGGAAGTCAGTGGTTGGTGAATTGGGGATGGTTATGTTGATGGATGAGGTTATGGGTGGGGGAAATGGGAGAAGTTAGGGAAATTATATATTTCAAAAATTAACAGGGACAAGTTGATGGTGGAGACTAATTTTATAGATGGAAAATTTACTAAGGACTTAAAACTAACAAATTATTTTAAAGGGTATCTCTAACCCAAAAATTTTCTAAGAAGTTATATATATATATATATATATATATATATATATATATATATATATTATGAGAAAAGTTTTCTTGTGTGAGAGTGAAAGGAACGAATTTAGATCATATAACAATACATGAATGATTGAGATTAAAAAATTTTCAAAGTTACATGATTATTTAAAAAGTAACATGACTTCTTAAAAAATTCACATGATTAATCTCAATCATTATTTATATGATTGTACAGCCTAAATTTATTTCTCTCATTCTTACATAAAAGAACCTTTTTCAAACGAGCGCTTTAGAAATTTACAAAACTGACTACTTAACTTCAAAATTTAAGAGGAAAAAATCAAACATTTTTATATTTAAAAAAGGACCACTCTAAATTGAAAATTTTAAAATTTAACGCTTAATATAAATGAAAGTTAAAGATTACTTATTTTATTCAACTTATTAAATAACCTTATAAAAATTAGATGTAAGTTATATGGAGGAGAGTAATTGGTGAAGTCAACTCTCTTGTGCCGTTTGTATTAGGGATCTGGCAATACATATATCAATAATCGGTTATTACATGTGTTCCTTCAACAGAGACGGAAGGATCACATTTATATTAACTTTTTTATTTCTTAATATGTATTCAAGGATAGATACACGCTAAAAAATTGATTAATAATTTGGTAAATTTTAAAAATCCTATATACTGAAATAAAATTTGAGTTGTTTGGTCATGTTTATTGGTTATATCTTAGTATGAGTTAACAAGTGAAATTGAAGTTCTCTAATTAAAAAATAGAATAAAAAGTATTTAAAAACTACACTTAATTTTTATTGTTGTTAAACTACACCTAAATTGCTTGAAAATTTAAACTTATCAAAAAAATCTACACCTAAATTATGTTAAAATAATATATGAGTAAAACCTTAAATTTATCCCTAATGAATGCATGATCAATTAATTTAGTTTCTAACCTATCAAAATGACATTATAGTCCTTAATATTTGCAAACTGTTCATCAAATTGGTTCCTACCGTTAAAGGTTATTGAACGGCGTCAGTCAAAGTGTCACGTGACATGTTAAGTGTCATGTAAGTTATCATGTGGCATAATTATGCTACCATGGATATTTAAATCTCCAATAATGAAATTCATCAATTTATTCTCTAACGTTACATAATATTACATTGATTTGATCCTAAACTTATAAATATTATATCAAATTGGTTATTCTCCATATTAAAAAACAACTATTATAGTAGTCCTTAATTGATTGTAATTTATATCAAAGAAGTTCCTCATGTATTAGTAATCACATCATATCAAACCCTAATCGATCCGAACATATCATCTGGGATAACATACCGGCATCACCAATACAAATAGAGGTTGATGGTTTAGAGTCAGACTTAGAAGGGGAGGTTGAATAAGTCTTAGACTCTATTTGCAGAATTTTGAACCTTAAAAAATGTAAGTAATCAGACTTGTAAAATATATTGGATAAGAGCAAGGAAAGAAAAGAATGAACACCAGAGATTTATATCGGTTCACTTCCAACACAAAAGTTACATCCAGTCCCTTTCAACTTGAAGGATTTCCACTATTGTAAAAATCTCCTTTATAATAACAACACTAGACTCGTGCCACAAGTATTTTTGACTTTAACCACTCCTAGCTTAAAACCCAAGTATTCTTTCAAAAGCCTTTTCAGGTCACAACTGTTTCCCATTGAAAGTAAAGTCTGACAACGCACCAGAATTTTACATAATAACAGATTTGAAAAGATACTAAGTGTAAGGTATTTCAAAGAACTTAGTGTGAAGGATACAAGTAAAGAGCTAATACACTAAGAAATGAAAGACAAAGAACCAATAATAAAGAAGGTCTTTGTCTAAGACTAAGAAGAGAAGAAAAGAGCTTTCTAATTGCTAGAAACTGATTCAAGAGTTCTCTCTATGTATGTCACATTCTTTAATTCAAAACTCTTCTTATTTATAGACCATTCAAGATGACTGTTCAAGAACCTGGTGAGGAGATATAACCGTTTGAGAAGCTTTCCATGTTTTGTTTGATTTTTTGGCCTTGTGTTCCTACAAAATGCAAAAAAAAAACATAAAATTAGGCTGATTTATACATATAACTCAATACTTACACAATGGATGAAAGATTTGCTAGTTACAAGGAGTTTTTTTTACTTAAAACAAGGTTAAACATATAGGTATTTTGACCGAAATACAATTATCAGGGAGCGATGTTAAAAAAATTAAGCACTCTCGTCTCAAAGTTGTTTCGAGGAAACATCACGTCGACCTTCATGAGCACATCTCATACATTTGTAAAAATATGTCCTTAAATAATGTCGAATCCGGTCATTTATTTATGGCGCTATAGTTAAAAAATCATCTTTTCTTTCTCTTATGAGGTGTGGTTAGGAACTTCGTCCAGTATCACTCTGTCTTCTTCGACATATCAGGACATTGTCCCCAACGGCTCCTAGTAGACCCAGAAGTATTCATTTTTTGACTTTCTTTCGTTAACCAATCAATGTGATCCACTATAACATTGGTGTTAACCGAATAAAAGACTATTATTTTTTTGTTACCGGTATCAAAGTGTTGAGATCCTTCAAAAGTCATTGTTCAAACTACGTGCTAAAAAAATAGGACACATTAATAGGAGATGATGTCATCAGAGTGGTAGTAGGCAAAACTAGAATTCAAAACACAAGACGAGGGTTTAGATACTAGTAATGCATGATAAGTTTTCAATATTGGACACGATAGTTATAAGGATGAGTCAGAAGAATGTATTATATGTTCTACACATCAATAAAGCTCCTTGCTGTAACAACCCAATTTTTAATTAAATTTGAATTGGTAATTAAACAGTGAAAAATTAAAGTTTCTTAGAAAAATAAGAAATAAATCTTAGAAAATAGGAAATTTTATTCCGGTTACGGGGATATTTTTATTTTATAAATCGGATTTAAAATGAGACTAAATAGAAATAAAACGTGACAATAAAACGTAAAATTATTAAGGAACTCGTTAAATAAAAAAAATGAAAATGAAAAGAGAAGAAATATCTCCTCTGTCTCGAAGGCTCTCCATTTCTCTTCCTTTCCTTCACCGCCTCATTCCACCGCCTCAAAATCACTATAAATAAGGCCTCCACTTCCCAAATTTCTTCAAAATCAAAAACCTCACTAATCCTATAATCCTTCATCATCTTCTTCAAACCTCTAAATATCAATTTCCATAACCTAAAGCCTTTCAATTTTGCATAATAAGAAATTACTCAAACTTGAAGAATTGAAGAGATACAAAGGAGCTTAGCTCAAGAAAAGCTTAGGGATCTTCAATTGAGGTAAGAAAGAGGGGATATGATATTAAATACTTAGAAATTAAGTTAGAATTGCTTGTTTAATTGTTAATTGTTTAGAAACTCATATAGTTAGATTTTAATTTAATTTGATTTAAATTGTAAAATTGATGCTAATTGGTTTAGAATTTGAAATATGATATGTTTCTGATGTTGTATGATGATTTGGAATCAATTAGTATGTTTAATTTTGTAATTAAAAGTGAAAATACAGCAAAAACAGCAAGAACAGAGCTTTGTTTTCGTTCTGCATAACAGACCCCTTTAACAGCGGACATTTTCAGGCGGTGTTAAAAACTAGAAGCGGTGGCATTTTCGTAAACATTTTTGTAAATATATCAGAAGCGGTGGCCTTTTTGTAAATAAATTAGAACGATGGCATTTTCGTAAATAAGACCAATGGCATTTTCGTAAATATGATTAAAAACTTAAAATAATGATTTTTTTATAAAAATCAGAATTTTTATTATTATTGGATTTTTATTATTCTAAAGACTTTATTTTGAAATAAAATAAATATAATTAATTAAATAAAATTTAGAAGTTTATTTAAACATTTAAAGGGAGAAAACTCTTGTTTTATAAATTATTTTAGTAGTATAATTTTATATAATGGAAAATATATTTTCTATATTCTTTGGAATATGATATTAAATAATTACTATAACATGGAAAATGTGTTTCCATATTCTTTGAATTATTAAATATTATAGAAAATATGTTTCCATATGTTTGAATTATGGTATAAATATTATGGAAAATGTGTTTCCATATGATTGACTTATGATATAAATATTATGAAAAATGTGTTTCCATATTCTTTGAATTACAAATAAAGTATGCTTATTTGAGTATTATAATAATTTTATTGTTTTTGATAATTTAATGCATCATGCATCATATGCATTGGCCGTTCAAAGAATCCGCAGGGGGGTTCTTTGAGGGGGTTCCCGGTGGGGGAACGCGCTCTGTTGAGCAACAGACCTCTGCGGTGGTTTTATACCACGGCCGTCTTAAGGGCTAAGCAGTGTGTCCTTAAGGGGGGTCCCGCAACACTTGTTATTGATATTATGATGTTGTTATCCGATGTTGGTGTTGCATTATGGGGCGTGGTATCGGTTGGATATCCGTAAAAATGTTATTGTTAGAAATCACTACAGATGTTCCCACCAGAATGGATCCATCATGCATTTTCATTCATATAGAGAATGGAATTATTAATATAAGTATAATACAAAATACTTGTTTGGCATCTGTATCGCATAGCATCCTACTTGTGATTGTGTATGTTCTAATTTAATTTCTATTTATTTGATATTTTATCTCACTCTTTCTGTTACTTGTGGCAACCCTTTAGTGGTTAACCAGGAAGATATATGACAAAGTGGATGATGCTTGATGTGGATAAATTATGAAGGCTTTTGATGCTGATACTTGCTTGTGTGACTACTATGGCTGTATTATGTGTATGCTATGTTTTGGTACTTTGCATCTTTATATTTTATAAGATCTAGGTGTCTGTTGTAAAATAAAATATGTATGGAACTCTGATGTTATGTATAAATTAAAGTTAGTTATGTAAAAAGTTTTGCACTCTGATATTGTATCAGTAACCTCTGGAATCAAGTTGTGAATCACTTGATAATTACCAGGCGAAAAATAAGTTATCCAAGAAATTTTATATAGTGACGGTAATTATCTTGGGATTTGCAAGTTGGCCCCAGGGTGTTACAACTGAAGTGGTATCAGAGCAATGGTTTATAAAATATAAAGAAAACCTTAGGAAGTAACTAGAGATTAATATAGAATGACTTGAAGTGTGTGAACCATGATTGCTATCTGTTTAAAATTTGTGTGCTTGTGTGTTATGTGTGCTCTTTGTATGTTTTTGTTTAGTATAATAGTCAGTTAGATAGTGAAAAATCGTTAAAACTCTGAGTATATTAGATACTCAGTAACTGAATGCAGTGGTACCCATACCTGTAGGATAAGAAATGGCTAGACGACAGAACGATGATGCCATGGCGGCTGCATTCAATCGCTTTGCTGAGATCCTTGAAAGACAGGAATAGCAAAGGTTAGCTGAAGGAACCCATGGACTTGACCGTTTCCTGAAAAGGAAACCTACCCAATTCAAAGGAGACTATAATCCAGAGGTGGCTTACTTGTGGATTAAAGAAATGGAACGTATCTTCTGATCCTTACCTTGCACTAAAGCCCATAAGGTAGAATATGCTACCTATATGATGGTAGGGGAAGCAGAGAATTGGTGGATCTTCGCTCGCGATAGGTTACTAGAAGCTGGTAGACTACTTAACTGGGAGAATTTTAAAGAAAGCTTTCTCGAGAAATATTTCCCTGCTAGTGTCAGAAGCAAAAAGGAATTAGAATTTTTAGAATTAAAGCAAGGGAATATGTCTGTTGGAGAATACACTACCAAATTTGAGGAACTATCATTGTTTTATCCTCCTTTCCAACAGCCAGGAACCGAGGCTTCTAAATGTGTCAAATTTGAAAATGGCTTAAGGCCAAAAATTAAAGAAGCCATAGGACATCAGGAGATTAGGAGTTTTCCTACTTTAATCAATAAATGCAGAATCTTTGAAGAAAAACATCGGGCTAGGATCGAGCAAGAGAAAAGCAGTAAGCAATTGAGACCTCAATTAGTGAACTTTAAAAGGCGAGGAGCATTTAATCAGAATCGATTTTGAGGAGGATCATCTTCATCATCTGGAGGACGCGTGAACCCATCAATCACATGGAACTGTTATAAATGCGGAGGAAATTATAGAACCCGTGATTGTACACAAACAGATGTTACCTGTTTCCAATGCAATCAGAAGGGACATATTCGTCCCAACTGCCCACAACTTCGCCAAGGCACTAACACTATGAATGTTAAAACTAAGAACAACAACAATGGAGCCAACAGTGGAGGAGCCAACATTCGAGATGGACGTAATACAAATGGTCACGGAGGACATAATGTCAGAGGCACATCTGGTCGAGGACGAGAAAATGGTCAACTAGTGAATAATCAGAACAAATCACCTGCAGCTGGCAGAGTATTTGCAATTAGTGGATCAGAGGCATCGCAGGCAGATGACTTAGTACAAAGTGAGTGCATTCTTAACGATACTACTTTATCAGTTTTATTTGATTCTGGTGCGACATATTCTTTTATAGCTGAAGAATGTGTTAGGCGTCTGAATTTACCTGTGAAATCTATGCAATATGATTTGTTTGTCTCTACTCCTACTGGTAACCATCTTAGGACAGCTAACGTGTGTGAAGGTTGTTCTATACATATAGGAGGTAGAAATTTTAATGTAAACTTAGTATGTTTACCATTAAAGGACTTAGAAATCATCTTGGGGATGGATTGGCTATCTACTAACCATGTCCTTGTAGATTACCGTAATAAGATAGTGATCTTTCCACCTAACAACATGGAGTGTCAGGAATATGATACCTTACAGAACCCTGAAGGAAATTCCTTGAACAATGAAGCCCAATTATTCATGGTATTTGCACTTACAGAAGGGAAAGTTATTCCTAATGTAAGTAAGATACCAGTAGTCTGTGAATTCCCAGAAGTATTCCCTGAAGATGTTCCAGGATTACCTCCTGAACGAGAGATAGAATTCTCTATTGACCTAATGCCTGGAGCAGAACCCATTGCTAGAGCACCCTATAGAATGTCACCAGTAGAACTGATTGAACTAAAGAAACAAGTTGAGGAGTTATTAGAAAAGCAATTCATACGACCTAGCGTATCTCCTTGGGGAGCACCTGTACTACTAGTCAAGAAGAAGGACGGTAGTATGAGACTTTGTGTCGATTATCGCCAACTGAACAAAGTCACAGTTAAGAATAAATATCCGTTACCGAGGATCGATGACCTTATTGATCAACTACGAGGAGCTACTGTGTTCTCCAAGATAGACTTGAGATCGGGTTATCATCAAATTCACGTGAGAAAGAAGATATTCCAAAGACAGCCTTTAGAACACGCTATGGCCATTATGAATATTTTAGTTATGCCTTTTGGGGTAACTAATGCTCTAGCCGTGTTCATGGACTACATGAACCGGATATTCCATCTATACCTGGATCAATTCGTCATTGTCTTTATAGATGATATTCTTATCTATTCCAAAACCAAAGAGGAGCATGAGGAGCATCTGTACTTAGTACTACAAATACTAAAGGAGAAGCAGCTATATGCCAAACTATCCAAATGTGAGTTTTGGCTTAATGAAGTAAAATTCTTAGGTCATGTGATATTTAAGAATGGAGTGTCAGTCGACCCTACGAAGATTGAAGCTGTAATAGCTTGGGAGAGGCCGAAGACTGTCACAGAAATTAGGAGTTTCTTAGGACTTACTGGTTACTACCGAAGATTTATTGAAGGATTCTCTCGAATTGCCCTACCAATGACCCGATTAACCTGTAAGAATAAACCTTTTGTTTGGACTCCTGAATGTGAAGCAAGTTTCCAAGAATTAAAGAAAAGATTAACAACTGCACCAGTTCTAGCTTTACCAAATCCCCAAGAAAACTTTGAAGTTTATTGTGATGCTTCAAAGTTGGGACTTGGTTGTGTCCTAATGCAACAAAGAAAAGTAATTGCTTATGCTTCAAGACAATTACGACCACACGAACTTAATTACCCTACTAATGACTTAGAATTAGCGGCCATTGTCTTTGCTTTAAAAATTTGGAGGCACTACTTATACAGTGCAAAGTTTGAAGTTTATAGTGATCATAAGAGCCTTAAATACCTATTTGATCAAAAAGAATTAAATATGAGACAACGTCGATGGATGGAATTTCTCAAGGACTATGACTTTGAGTTGAAGTACCATCCGGGGAAAGCCAACGTGGTGGCTGACGCACTTAGTAGAAAAGCTATTCATGTGGCAGCTTTAATGATAAAAGAATTAGAAATGATTCAACAATTTAGAGATTTAAATATAGCAGTTGAGGAGAAATCTTTAGTAAATATGGTTGTCGGAGTTCTGAAAATCACTAATAATTTTCTGAAGATGGTGTGTGAAAAACAAATATTAGATGTATGTCTCCAAAAAATGATCGAGACACAACATAATGGGAAAGATCTGGGATTACAAGAAGGTTCAGATGGAGTATGGAGGATGAAAGGAAGAATATGTGTCCCAGAGGATGCAGAACTAAAGAAGATGATTCTAGATGAAGCCCACAAAAGCATGCTTAGTATTCATCCTGAATCTACGAAGATGTATCAAGATTTAAGAAAGGACTTCTGGTGGAAGAGGATGAAAAAGAAGATAGCTGAGTATGTTTCATCTTGCTTAATATGTCAGAAAAGTAAAGTAGAACATCAGAAACCATCTAGTGGATTACAACCACTAGAAATACCTGTATGGAAATGGGATGACATTGCCATGGACTTTGTGTCAGGCTTACCTAGAACACAAAGAGGCAATGATGTTATCTGGGTGATAGTCGATAAATTAACAAAGTCAGCCCATTTTCTTCCAATCAACATGAAGTATTCACTTGAGAAATTGGTTCAAGTGTATATAAAGGAGATAGTGAGATTACATGGAGTACCATCAAGTATAGAGTCTGATAGAGATCCTAGATTTACTTCTCGATTCTGGGGAAGTTTGCATAAAGAGCTTGGTACTAGACTGAAGTTAAGCTCTGCCTATCATCCACAAACTGATGGACAGTCAGAGAGGACTATCCAGAGTTTAGAGGATTTACTAAGAGCGTGTGTGTTAGAACATGGTGGAAGCTGGGAATATTACCTTCCACTAATCGAATTCACATATAATAACAGTTATCACTCGAGCATTGGGATGGCACCCTATGAAGCATTATATGATAGAAAGTGTAGGACACCAATTTGTTGGTTAGAGACGGGTGAGAATCTAACTCTTGGACCAGAAATTGTTCAGCAAACAACAGAGCGAATTCAGATGATTAGAGAAAGGATGAAAGTTGTGCAGGATCGGCAAAAGTCATATTATGATCAAAGGAGGAAGCCATTAGAATTCCAAGTTGGAGATTATGTATTCTTGAAAGTATCGCCTAATAAGGGAGTTGGAAGAGTGTTAAAAAGTAAGAAGCTTACTCCAAAGTATATAGGACCATATGAGATCCTGAAAAGAATTGGTAAAGTGGCATATCAGATCGCATTGCCGCCTCACCTTTCCAATCTTCATAATGTGTTCCATGTCTCACAATTACGAAAGCATGTACCCGATCCAGACCATGTGATCGAGACTGATGATATAAAAGTTAAGGAAAACCTTACGATTCCAGTAACACCAGTAAAGATAATGGACAAAGATGTCAAGCAACTAAGAGGCAAGGAGATCTCATTGGTGAAAGTAGCTTGGCAACAAGGAGATGAAATAAGCATGACTTGGGAACGAGAAGATGAAATGAGGAGTCAATATCCTGAATTATTCTAACAAGGTACGTTTAAATTTCGAGGATGAAATTTTTATAACGGGGGGAGAGTGTAACAACCCAATTTTTAATTAAATTTGAATCGGTAATTAAACAATGAAAAATTAAAGTTTCTTAGAAAAATAAGAAATAAATCTTAGAAAATAGGAAATTTTATTCCGGTTACGGGGATATTTTTATTTTATAAATCGGATTTAAAATGAGACTAAATAGAAATAAAACGTGACAATAAAACGTAAAATTATTAAGGAACTCGTTAAATAAAAAAAATGAAAATGAAAAGAGAAGAAATATCTCCTCTGTCTCGAAGGCTCTCCATTTCTCTTCCTTTCCTTCACCGCCTCATTCCACCGCCTCAAAATCACTATAAATAAGGCCTCCACTTCCCAAATTTCTTCAAAATCAAAAACCTCACTAATCCTATAATCCTTCATCATCTTCTTCAAACCTCTAAATATCAATTTCCATAACCTAAAGCCTTTCAATTTTGCATAATAAGAAATTACTCAAACTTGAAGAATTGAAGAGATACAAAGGAGCTTAGCTCAAGAAAAGCTTAGGGATCTTCAATTGAGGTAAGAAAGAGGGGATATGATATTAAATACTTAGAAATTAAGTTAGAATTGCTTGTTTAATTGTTAATTGTTTAGAAACTCATATAGTTAGATTTTAATTTAATTTGATTTAAATTGTGAAATTGATGCTAATTGGTTTAGAATTTGATATATGATATGTTTCTGATGTTGTATGATGATTTAGAATCAATTGGTATATTTAATTTTGTAATTAAAAGTGAAAATACAGCAAAAATAGCAAGAACAGAGCTCTGTTTTTGTTCTGCATAACAGACCCCTTTAACAGCGGACATTTTCAGACGGTGTTAAAAACTGGAAGCGGTTGCATTTTCGTAAATAAAAACGTGCGGTGGCATTTTTGTAAATATATCAGAAGCGGTGACATTTTTGTAAATAAATTAGAACGATGACATTTTCATAAATAAGACCAATGGCATTTTCATAAATATGATTAAAAACTTAAAATAATGATTTTTTTTATAAAAATCAGAATTTTTATTATTATTGGATTTTTATTATTCTAAAGACTTTATTTTGAAATAAAATAAATATAATTAATTAAATAAAATTTAGAAGTTTATTTAAACATTTAAAGGGAGAAAACTCTTGTTTTTTAAATTATTTTAGTAGTATAATTTTATATCATGAAAAATATATTTTCTATATTCTCTGGAATATGATATTAAATAATTACTATAACATGGAAAATATGTTTCCATATTCTTTGAATTATTAAATATTATAGAAAATATGTTTCCATATGTTTGAATTATGGTATAAATATTATGAAAAATGTGTTTCCATATGATTGAATTATGATATAAATATTATGAAAAATGTGTTTCCATATTCTTTGAATTACAAATAAAGTATGCTTATTTGAGTATTATAATAATTTTATTGTTTTTGATAATTTAATGCATCATGCATCATATGCATTGGTCGTTCAAAGAATCCGCAGGGGGGTTCTTTGAGGGGGTTCCCGGTGGGGGAACGTGCTCTGTTGAGCAACAGAGCTCTGCGGTGGTTTTATACCACGGCCGTCTTAAGGGCTAAGCAGTGTGTCCTTAAGGGGGGTCCCGCAACACTTGTTATTGATATTATGATGTTGTTATCCGATGTTGGTGTTGCATTATGGGGCGCGGTATCAGTTAGATATCCGTAAAAATGTTATTGTTAGAAATCACTACAGATGTTCCCACCAGAATGCATCCATCATGCATTTTCATTCATATAAAGAATGGAATTATTAATATAAGTATAATACAAAATACTTGTTTGGCATCTGCATCGCATAGCATCCTACTTGTGATTGTGTATGTTCTAATTTAATTTCTATTTATTTGATATTTTATCTCACTCTTTGTGTTACTTATGGCAACCCTTTAGTGGTTAACCTGGAAGATATATGACAAAGTGGATGATGCTTGATGTGGATAAATTATGAAGGCTTTTGATGCTGATACTTGCTTGCGTGACTACTATGGTTGTATTATGTGTATGCTATGTTTTGGTACTTTGCATCTTTATATTTTATAAGATCTAGGTGCCTGTTGTAAAATAAAATATGTATGGAACTCTGATGTTATGTATAATAAAATAAAGTTAGTTATGTAAAAAGTTTTGCACTCTGATATTGTATCAGTAACCTCTGGAATCAAGTTGTGAATCACTTGATAATTACCAGGCGAAAAATAAGTTATCCAAGAAATTTTATATGGTGACGGTAATTATCTTGGGATTTGCAAGTTGGCCCCAGGGTGTTACACTTGCTAGTAAGCTTACTTATCCTAGATGAGGAAGCCTTAGGCAAAGACGTTATGGCTTCCCTTGGCTTTCAAGAACTAACATGTCCATTTGTGACATTCGTGACTTATGTTCAGATCCCACTGACGACCACAATAGTGGCTCATAAAGTATTTCAATTGACTCGCTATATGGCTATTCCCTATATCTGGAATTTAGAAAAAATTATAAGTTTACAAAATTTACAGAATAGGATGCGAAGGGAACTTGGGTAACTAATGTGAGTGGTTTGTCGAGTACAAGCCAGGGAGCTTGTATACTAGTTCAATATCGGAGCAGCAAGAAGACTTTTAGGGGGAAAGTACCAAATGATTAGAAATGACCCCTTTATAGGAAAGCCTTGGGGTGAAAAGACGGGAAGGGTTAAGTGCAATGATGATAGCGAGCATGTATGATATTTCGCATACTGAATGGTTTTTACATAAAAATCGTGGCATCACATCCACTCATAACCTTGCACATGGCATTTACTAAAACTTATCCTTAAAAGAGGTATCATTTTGGTATCAAGCCTAGCATAATGGGCAAATACTTTAAAACAATTTTTTGCCACAGCAGTTTCAAAGGACCCAACACACACAAGATATCAACTCATTGAAGTAACCCTCAGGTAACCCTAACAGACTAAGGGGTAAATAATATGGGCCTAATATTAGTACACATATCTGAGGGCCTATACCAATACTGAAACTATCATAACCAAAGTCACCATAAGCCTCATGATAGAAATCCCACGAACGACCTATGATCACCAATATTGATACAAAAATCGATATCATTTTGAGGTTGAAAGGTTTGCTATGGGCATGATGTCACAACCCAATTTTTTAATTAAATTTGAATCGGTAATTAAACAGTGAAAAATTAAAGTTTTTTAGAAAAATAAGAAATAAATCTTAGAAAATAGGAAATTTTATTCTAGTTACAGGGATATTTTTATTTTGAAAATTGGATTTAAAATGAGACTAAAAAGAAATAAAATACGATAATAAAACGTAGAATTATTAAGGAACCCGTTATTTAAATAAATATATATATAAAAAGAAAAGAAAATAAGGAAGAGAAGAAATATCTTCTGCTTATCTCTTTCAAAAGCTCTCCTTTCTTCTCCCTTCATTCACCGCCTTCACTTAACCGCCATAAACCATTATAAATAGCTTCATAACCTCTCAAATTAAATTCAACAAATCTTCCCACACTCTTCCTTTCTCCTTCGCTATCTTCATCAAGCTCTCCTTTCCTCCATTCTTAATCTTAATTCTTCCAATTTGCCATATTAAGATTCATACCCATTTGGAGATACAAGGGAATTTAACTCAAAGAAAGCTTAGGGATCTTCAATTGAGGTAAGAAAGAGGAGATAGGATATTAAATACTTAGAAATTAAGTTAAAATTGTTTGTTTAACTGTTAATTATTTAGAAATTCATATAGTTAAATTTTGATTTAATTTGAATTAGGTTATGAAATTTGATGTTAATTGGTTTGGAATATGATATATGATATGTTTCTAATGTTGTATGATGAATTGGAATCAATTTGTATGTTATTTTTGCATTTAAAATTAATTAAACAGTAAAAACAACAAGAACAGAGTGCTATTTTTCGTTTTTGCATAATCAGACCTTTTAACAGCGGACTCTTCTAACCGATGTTAAAAACTAGAAGCGGTGACATTTTCGTAAATAAAAATGTGTGGTGGCATTTTTGTAAATATATCAGAAGCGGTGGCATTTTTGTAAATAAATTAGAACGATGACATTTTCAGAAATAAGACCAGTGACATTTTCATAAATATGATTAAAAACTTAAAATAATGATTTTTTTATAAAAAATCAGAATTTTTATTATTATTGGATTTTTATTATTCTAGAGACTTTATTTTGAAATAAAATAAATATAATTAATTAAATTAAATTTAGAAGTTTATTTAAACATATTTAAAAAGAGAAAACTCTTGTTTTTAAATTATCTTAGTAGTATAATTTTATGGAAAATGTTTTCCTTATTCTTTGGGATATGATACCAAATAAATACTATAATATGAAAAATGTGTTTCCATATTCTTTAGATTATGATATAAATATTATGGAAAATGTGTTTCCATATTTTTTTGAATTATACATAAAGTATGCTTATTTGATTGTTATGACAATTTGATTGTTAAGATTAATTATATAAAGAAATTTGATAATTTAATTTAGATCTATTTCTCAAAGAATCCGCAGGGGGGTTATTTGAGGGGGTTCCCGGTGGGGGAATGCGCTCTGTTGAGCAACAGACCTCTGCGGTGGTTTTATACCACGACTGAGCAGTGTGTCCTTAAGGGGGGTCCCGCAACACTTGTTATTGATATGATTGTATTGTTATCTGATGTTGGTGTCGGTTGGATATTCGTAAAAATATTATTGTTGGAAATCACTGCTTATGTTCCCACCAGAATGGATCCATCATGCATTTTCATTCATATAGAGAATGAAACTATTAACATAAAAATAATATAAAACACTTGTTTGGCATCTGCATCGCATAGCATCCTACTTGTGATTGTGTATGTTCTAATTTAATTTCTATTTATTTGATATTTTATCTCACTTTTTCTGTTACTTGTGGCAACCCTCTAGTGATTAATTAGGAAGACATGTGACGAAGTGGATGATGCTTGATGTGGATGAATTATGAAGGCTTTTGATGTTGATGCTTGCTTGCATGACTACTATGACTGTATTGTGTATTTATATGCTATGTTTTGGTATTTTATATCTTTATATTTTATAAGATCTAAGTGTCTGTTGTAAAATATAATATGTATGAGACTCTAATATTATGTATAAAAAAATAAAATTAGTTATGTAAAAAGTTTCGCACTCTGATATTATATCAGTAACCTCTGGAATCAGGTTGTGAATCACGTGATAATTACCAAACGAAAAATAAGTTATCCAAGAAATTTTATATGGTGACGGTAATTATCTTGGGATTTGCAATTTGGCTCCAAGGTGTTATAACTGATACTTACTTGTAAAGGTGTCATGAACTATGCCTGTGATAACTTTTCCAGTACTCCATGAGAAAAGTGTCAACACAAGCCATGTAGGACACCACCACCTAACACTATAAATCCTACTCATTTGCTATGGTATGAGGTACATTCAACCAATTCTAACAGTTGAGCTCCGATATTGATATTGTACTGACTTAAGTATTGGGGTGTCTTTACAGGTGACACTCTATTTCGCTCCTACAACGCAAGATACTGATGCATTGAATGAAGTAACATCAAGACCCTTATATCCCCACTGAACTTAGGGAGACAATATCAGATCTTCACTATATCAGTGTAAGAAATATAATTCACATACTCGATACACATACCAGAGATCTATCCCCTTATACTAGACAAATCAATTTTTTATGAATAAAAATAGCTTAATAAACACTATGCAACAATAAATTGGAATGTTGAAGTATTGTATATATATTTTGTAATTATCTATTCTTAATCTTATTGAGATGCATATAATTAGTCTGCTGCATGTAGGCACACTAAATTAGATTAAGTGCTTGTTTAGTTATGTCAAACGGATGTCATAAAAGCCTACAACACAACTTTATTTTGTTGTGCTAACTATTAAACAAACACACCCTCATGTTGATGATGATTTGTATACCACTACATCTATCATATATTTGTTGTGTCCTTTTGTTTAATAATTTGTTTTAGTATATAATAAACTAGTTATCTTCAAGTATACAAAATTGGTTTGAGATTCAAAAAGAAACAAATAAGTAAAAGTTTTATCTTTATTTTTGTCATTAAGTATATATATAGGATTTTAAGGTAAAAATGAGCCAATATCAAATTCCTAATATAATGGAATAAAAACATAAATAAATAAATAAATCGAATCTCAAAGAAATTTGGATTAGATGGAATCTTTATCAATCTTAATCTTTTATTTATTTTTAGTTAACTTATTGATCAGAGTATCCGTTTGATTATTAATTGAGAAAATAAAGTTATAAAAATAAAAAATCTAATAGTTAATATTGATTCTGTATATAATTCAAAATAATTAAATTTTTATTAAGCCAATAAATATTTTTTATCAGTTCAACTATAATTTAGTTAACACAATAATCAATCATGCACTTAATCTATTTATTATACTGTAGAAGTATTGCAAGGAAGCTCAGCTTAATAGTTGAAGCCTGCAAACGTAGATTGTGTTGCATTTCTCTTTTTTTTGGGAGAAAGATTGTGTTGCATTTCTTAAACATTGGGTTGTGACAAAACAACTAAATGGGCCACGCTTTTCTCAGGCTCGGTCTGTGATATTAGTCATTCACCAAAACCTACAAAGACTCTTTTTTGTTTTTTTAAGGGAGAGAAGATAGTGAGATGACAAAACAAAAAGATTGAGACTAGTGAGATATTTTCAAACATTTTGGTTTTTTTTTACCAAAAAAAAAACATTTTGGCTTTTATTTCTTGTTTTGATAATAATTAAGAAAGTACTATCTTGTGTTTTTTAATAATTTTTCAGATAAAATTTTAAAATAAAACATGAAGCAAAAATCATATGTTTAAGGTTTATTATCATATAAACAAAAGTTTAAAAATTATTATTACATGAAATGTTTTCAAACCTTATTTTACTTTATAACTTACAAGAAAAGATTAATTATATATTAAAACTTGTTAGAATGCAAAATTTCCATTAAATGTAAAATCAAATAAGTAATTATTATAAAATTTAATAATCATTTTATATTTAATCAATAAACTTCATTTGGTAACAATTTACAAAACAGATAAATGTTTAGTTTAAATATAATATACCAATAAACTTCTTAAAGATTATTTAAGGAATGAAACTATATTCCTCTAATATAATATACTATATTTTTTATTTAAACTCGAGACTGCATGTTATGGGTATTGTATAAAGAGAAAGAGATATTTTACCCTTTTGAAGGGTTGAAAAATAAATAAAAATTAATTGACGGGTCCACGTGAGGACAATTAAAAGAACCTCCACCGCCAACTTGGTCTAGTCATAGTATCATATAAACAGTGGCTACTACCCAGAAATAGCTAAGTGCTTTCCCACACTCTCTGTCCATTTACTTCAATCTTTACCTATTCCTTCATGTGATTCATTGGCTACCACAACCTCTTCTTTGCAAATTCTTGTGCAAGAAAAATGACCAACATCTTTGTTCTGCTATGTCTCCTCTTAGCAGTTTCTGGATATGTCAATGGCTCTGTTAGAGAGCAAAAGATTGGGATATTTGAGCTCAAGAAAGGTGACCTTTCTTTGAAGGTCACCAACTGGGGTGCTTCAATTTTGTCCCTTGTCCTTCCTGATAAAAATGGTATGCTCAAACCTCAATTAATCTCCATTCTTCTATGCCTAGCTAACTCTTTTTTTTTCCCTTATTTATGTTATATCTGTCTATGTGAATTCTTTTCAGGGAAGTTGGGTGATGTTATTCTTGGATATGATTCAATTAAGGATTACACTGTGAGTCTCCTTTCTACTTCTTTTTCCAAAACATATTGTTGATTATTAATTTGTGACCAAAACCTTCTGCTTTATTCTTTTCTTGGGCAAAGCTAGATTGATGATATAATTAAGAAACTATATGGATTTATTCAAACATGTGATATAGCTATTAATGTTTTGGTTTCAGACAATGCCTGCCTGCTAAGATTTGGAGTATTGTTTGTCGCTTGCGTCCAATCCTAATAATAGATTAATTGGTTTTTTTATTCATTAGTGATATTAAATTAGTCTTATGCTGATTACATTTCGTATTTGATGAAATTTGTTCGATGTGAGTGTATAACTTTAAGAAAATATAAAAGGGTTTGAGATCTTATTTATATATCAAAAAAGAGGTTTTAGTTTTAGTCTATTATTTATTAGATAATAGTAATTTCTTAAAATTATAAAAGAGTAAAAATATTTTTCTAAAATAAAAGGAATGAGTTACTTTAAAATGAACTTTATCGACATGAGAATAAATAATGTTTATACTTCGTTCGTGTAAATTATTTTTTGTGTCTGTGAAAGATTAATTTGATTTCGTATGCATGATATGAAATTATTTGGTATAATTACAAATGAAAATACATTTCCTCGTTTTTTAAGTGTTAATTTACTCTTTTTGCTTACTTCGATGGTTTTTATTAGCTATGGAAATTTTATATGTATGTAAGGAAGTGAGAAGGATTTCATTTTCGTTTGGATCAGTCCATTGAAAAAATGGATCCACGTGTAAGTTTACCTTTGAATACACAAGAGTTGCGTTTTACAATTTTCGTTGTCGCTTTCATAGGGGTCTCCCCTTTGACCTTTCTATCCCTTCTAAAATACTACTTGTCATTATTATAAATGAAAAATAGATTAATATTACTTTGTTTTATTTGTCAAGAAACATACATTCATTCAAGTCTTAATTTTATTTTTCTTAAATTTTCAGGTTTCCAATTTTGAAAATAGTTTAAGTAATTTAAAAAATTTTAAAATGTATTTAAGGATTATTTGAAACGGATTAAGGTTCTTTGCCCATCTGTTATCAGCTATTTGATAATTTTAAAAAGAAAAAAAAAGACATATAAAATGGAAGATGACTCTATGGATGATTTCAATTCAAGTCTTGTTCATAAAAAAAATTTATTGAAATAATTATTTTATTATAATATAAATGTTTTCAACATTGTCAGGACAAATATTATATATATATATATATATATATATATATATATATATATATATATATTAATTATAGTGGATCTGAGTTGGCATACAAACACAATGTCTTGTGCGATCGCCGGGAATATGGGTTGCAATCATGGCCACGGTACAATAATTGGTTGTGATGATGACTACGTGCTTTAAATTATGAACAGAATGTAAAATTATAACAAAAATGATTTTTTTTTTCTTTTGCTTAAACTTCATAAGAAAAAAACAATCCCAACACACTCAAAAAATTTAAATAAAAAAAATTGTGAAATAAGTTATTTCTATACGTAATAAAATTTGTTTATATAAGTTGTTTCTTCTCAGATTTATAAGTTCCTTATATTTTTCTATAATTTTAAGAGATTAACATTATTTAATAAATATTAGGCCGAAATAAAAACCTCTTTCTTAATACGTAAATAAACTTGTTTGCCCCATTGGCTAGACCTTAAGGGGATCATCCCTTCTCTGAAAAGGGAGAGAGTTGGACACCTAAACTGCTTAGGGTATGAGGGAGATCCTCATAGTTTATCCTCATAGCTTAGTAAATTATGAGTTAAAGTATAAAAACTTATTTGCATGTCCCCATCATCCAGACCATAAGTGGATCATGAGTTAAATGATTATGTTCTTAATCCTAAAATTTGCTTTCCCAGAAAACAAGTGACCAGTGTCACAAAAAAACTCCTTTAGAGTGTGGAAAAGGCCAGATTCATAATGTCATACCTAAAAAAAAACAAATAGTTGGAAGGGAGCACTTCTCCACTACCAAACGAAAGTTGCGATCCCAAATGATAATGTTTTGAAAGTGGAAACAGATGGCAGCAAGTCACGTGATCCTAACATTATTTTGTCTTTGGTTTTTCCAGTAATAAAATGAAAAATACTAGTTCTGTCTTTTAATTTCTTTTAATATAACATCTCATATACATTTTTTTTCAATTGATCAATATAGTTTAAGTTTTTTACTTTATTTATATTATAAATTCTACTAGTTTTTTGAAAGCATCTTTTTATACTTATTGGAGGTCTGAAAAGTCAAATTAGTGAGATTACTGTGGGTCTTACCAAACATCATTAAAATCTTCCATAACTTTTTGTACAGTGCAAGTGCGAGTATCTCTTGGTCTATTGAAATTTGCTATTTGTGTATCTAATTTTTCAGACATAGTGGTAAGAAAAAAACATAAAATGTGATTGTGATGCCAAACTATCTGCAGAATGATACAACATACTTTGGAGCTACTGTTGGCAGGGTAGCTAACCGAGTTGGAGGAGCTCAGTTTACTCTGAATGGAATCCATTACAAATTAGTTGCTAATGAAGGAAACAATACACTTCATGGTATGTTTAACCATAAGTAAACCCTTAGCAAAGAATTTATACCATAGTTGTATAGTCCATTTGGTACTGATTCTCATATATAATGTACTCATAGTCCTCTGCCTCACCTATTAACCAGGTGGATCCAGAGGATTTAGTGATGTTCTTTGGAAAGTGAAAAGTTATCAAAAAGAAGGTCCAAATCCCAGCATTACCTTCAGTTACCATAGTTCTGATGGTGAAGAAGGTAAACAATCACATTATCTTTATTGCATTAGTTGAATTTTGATACTTTTAATTAAGTAAATCCTTAAAATGCATGTCATGTAGCAAAATACGAAGATCAATAAAATGCATGACCCTAATTTCAATCTATATAAAGTTGACTCTAATAATTTTTAACAAAGAAACAGAACTACTGCCGTGCATCTGATTTTTGAAATCTTTTGTGTTCATCAATTGTGTTTCAGGATTCCCTGGTGATCTCATAGTAACTGTGAGCTACATTCTAACTGGGAAAAATCAATTGGCAATAAAAATGAAAGGAAAAGCTCTAAACAAGCCAACTCCCGTGAATTTAGCTAATCATGCATATTGGAACCTAGGGGGCCACAACAGTGGCAGTATTCTGAATGAGGTGGTCCAAATTTTTGGTTCCCAAATCACAGTTGTTGACAGCAAACTCATTCCCACAGGAAAATTTGCTTATGTGAAAGGAACTGCGTATGATTTCCTTAAGCCACACACAGTTGGAACCAGGATCAACCAGCTTGCTGAAACCAAAGGTTATGACATAAATTATGTGTTGGATGGTGAGAAAGGGAAAAAGATCAAGCTAGCAGCTACAGTGCAGGATAAGAAATCAGGAAGAGTGTTGGAGCTCTACACAGATGCTCCTGGTTTGCAATTTTATACTGGTAACTACATTAAGGATGTGAAGGGAAAAAGTGGATTTGTATACCAAGCTCATGCAGGACTATGTTTGGAGAGTCAAGCTTTCCCTGATTCTGTCAATCATCCTAATTTTCCTTCAACCATTGTTACACCAGAAAAGCCTTATGAGCATTATATGCTTTTTAAGTTTTCCACCAAAGCTCATAACCATGAGTTTCTCCACTATTTCTAGTATTGCAAGTAAATCAGTGTCAGATAACTCCGGATTTGATCCAAACCTTGGTTCAGTGCAGTGAATAATTAGAGATCCATGTAACTCTCTCATAATTGGTGACTTTAGACATTTACCATTCGACTTCTTACTTATATTTTTATAACTGAATTACCAAATAGATATATCGACCAAGCTAGTTTTTCTGAGTTTAGTTATAGAAACTTTCTCTGTAATTAAATCCTTTTTTATATAAATTCAAGCTTCACTTATAATCCATTAGAAAAAATCAATCACTTAAAGGATATGTAATCACGTGCACAAAACAGGTTTAACTAAAACCTTAAAACACTAATTTATTTTAAGAAAATATAATCAACAATAATGTTAAGAAAAGTGAGGAAGGACTGAAACGGTGGAATCAAAAATAAAAACAAGTGAGTAGAGATAAGAAAAATAAACACATAAAATCTACATGGAAAACTTTAAAGCTAAAGAAAAACTCACAGGTGATCACGAGTAAAATAGTTTTATTATATAAAAAGGAGGGTATAATAATTTATTTGAAATGATGAGAATAAAAAATAATAAACCCTATAAAGTTGTGAGGACAAAAAATAAAATTATTTAATAATTTTTTTATCTCACAATTACTCTCTTAAATGAAACTAGAAAGTAAGAAACATGCCACAAAGAAATGAGAAAATTGGATACTTGGAATGCATCATCTTGATGGCTTTTATAGGCATATATGAGTGGAATATAATATGGAGGCATAGTATGTGAAAGCCACAAATGTATAAAAGCCTCCAAATACGTGGTGTGGAAAAATTACCAAATATATAATATGTGAAAATAAAAGTAAAATTGAGTGATTAATTTAACAAATAACATTCATTCAATATCACTGAATATCACTATATACTATGGACAGAACTAACTATTTGACTGGTTCAAGACATCGATGAAGCAGACTATCAACAGCTTGCTTACCTTTTCAGGCAGATTTTTTGTGTTGTGTGCAAGTTTGAGTTATTCTTCACACTTTTAAAGGTTAAGGTGCATTTGAGTTATTTAAGAAAAACGTGTGTATGAGTTGGTTTATTTTAATCAAAAGTTTTCTTTTAAAAATATTAACAAAAGTATTGTTTTCTTCTAAAATAGATTTTTTACCAAATTTCTTGTTATTTGTTCCCATATCGAGAAACAGCTGTTCCATTGAACTCATCTAAAGTCAGAAATGAAGATCTCAGTGATACAAGAAGGGGCTGGTCTACGCGCAACATGGGAAAGATACCATGTGCAATGCTGATATGGGACTTTAGTCAATTTTGGCATGATCAATTATTGGAAGAAGCATACACACACAAAGTTTAGGTGTGTTAAGATCAAGATATGTCTCTAATTTTAAAAATATTTATAAAACTATTTACAGATTTTCATAAATTATATATATGTCTTTAACTAAAAATGCGTATAGAACCACTTTCAGATTATTCACTAATAAAGTTTTTATATAGATAAGATTTAAATTTGTATTCTCATAAATGTTAGTTCAATCCTTAACCAAATGAACCAAAATGTTATTCCTTTGTAATTTTAATGCAGCTGAATTTGTGATAACTGAAATTTGGCAGCATGGAGTAAGCAAGCAATACACCTGTCACTTGACCCTACATCTTTCATGGTTGACCATACATATTTGGAAGTTTATGCTGCAATCTTAATTTAATTTTTTTATTTTATTTATCCGTTCATATTAAGTGTGGTCAATTATTAAAAGTCCTGTTGACTTGCAAACTCTGGCTTCTAAAATTTGATAGACAATGTTTAAAGTTGAGAACCAACTTTATACATCAAAACAAACCACCTTTTGTAACACTATCTGTCATGGCTTTGCAAATTCCGAATTATATGGTAGTAGGAATTTGGTTCAGTATACTCGTTATCCCTTGGACTAGTTTCAGCATTGCAAGTGTGTCAGAAGCAGCACCTGAATCATCATCACCACTAGACTTGGAAGCAAAAGCTCTCATTGCAAGTGAGTGGTGGAGTAGCTACACCAACCATGCTCCTAGTCGTTGCCAGTGGCCAGGCATGACATGCAACAATGCTGGAAGCATCACAAACATTTCTTTGCCTGCTGAACTCCAATTAGGAAACAAGTTGGGCAGGTTCAACTTCTCTTCCTTTCCAAACCTTGTGCACCTCAACCTTGCGGCACATGAAATCACTGGTAGTATTCCATATGGACTAGGTACACTTTCCAAACTCACTCATCTTGACCTTTCTTCTAATGACATAAATGGACCTATACCATTAGACATTTGGAGTTTAAGGAATCTTGTAACCTTGAACTTGGCTAGAAACAAGCTTAATGGTTCCATTCCATCTTCTTTGGGTCAGTTGACTAAGCTGTCCTATTTGCTACTTGATACCAATCAGATTAGTGGGACTATCCCTCTGGAGTTAGGAAAGCTGAGGAATCTGATTCAATTGAGTTTGAGTAATAATAGTTTTGTTGGTCCAATACCCTTAGAAATAGGGAATTTGAATAGACTTCTAAATATGGATCTTAGCACTAACATGTTGACCGGAGAAATCCCAGAAAGTGTTTCAAATTGCTCTAACCTGCAAGAGTTGACTTTGAGTTATAACAATATAACAGGAACCATTCCATCTCAAATTGGAGATCTTGCTACTCTTGATTTAATTGATTTGAGTCATAACTTCATCAAGGGAGAAATACCTTATCAACTTGGGAATGTTAAGTACACCAGGACCTTGGATTTCAGTTATAATGAACTCACTGGAACCATTCCTAGTTCCCTAGTATTATTGAAGAGGTTAAACTTGTCCTACAATTCTTTAGAGGGCGAAATCCCTCATGGTCTAAAAGATTCATTTCCATCTGATGCATTTAGTGGCAATTATTTATGTGGCCAAAATGACTATTTTTCCACTTGTTCCGCTTCTAATACTAGATTCAAGACCCTTATGAAGATTTTCCTTCCTCTCACAGCTTTTCTTGCTCTTCTATGTTCTGTGTATGTGTTCCTCCGGTGGTGCAAGGCTTGGAATTGCAAGCCTGTATCAGAAGAAGCAAAGAATGGTGACCTCTTTTCAATATGGAACTATGATGGTAAAATTGCATATAAAGACATAATGGAAGCCACAGAGGGTTTTGATATCAAATATTGCATAGAGAGTGGTGGTTTTGGTAGTGTCTACAAAGCACAACTACCAAGTGGTAGAGTAGTGGCCTTGAAGAAACTCCACTATTTAGAAGCCAATGAACCTTCAATCCGCAGGATTTTCAAAAATGAAGTAAGAATGTTGACAAAGATAAGGCATAGAAATATTGTGAAGCTTTATGGTTTCTGCTTGCACAACAGATGCATGTTTCTTGTTTTGGAGTACATGCAAAGGGGAAGCTTATATTGTGTTCTACACAATGATATTGAAGCTGTGGAGTTGGATTGGACCAAGAGGATTAACATTGTGAAAAGCATAGCACATAGCTTATCATACCTTCACTATGATTGCAATCCTGCAATTATTCACAGAGATGTAACAACCAAAAGTGTTCTCTTAAATTTACAAATGGATGCTTGTCTCTCTGACTTTGGCATAGCCAGACTTCTAAACTCTAGTTCCTCCAATAGAACAACACTTGCTGGTACTTATGGATATATTGCACCAGGTGAGCTTTTATTATGCCCACTATTATTAAATTTGAGAAATCATGTTATGTTTTTGTGTTTAACTTCCAAAAAATAATTACAAAAATGTCATTTTATTTCACTTTGTTTCTTGCTTTTAAACATTTGCTATATTTTCACAGTTTTCTGTGTAAAGCTTTTAAAACATGAAAAATATACATTAATATATAAGATGACATTTAATCAAAGAAACTCTTCAGTTTACATTAGTTTCAAAATGGTGAATGTTTTTCTTACCTGGCTCCAAATTTTGATGCAGAACTTGCATACAGTGACTTTGTAACTAAGAAATGTGATGTTTATAGCTTTGGGGTGGTTACTCTTGAAGTTATCATGGGAAAGCATCCAGGGGAACTTGTTTCAACATTAAGCTTTGCATCAACACGTGCCATTCTCCTTAAAGATATATTAGACCCCCGATTAATAACCACCATCAATCAACAATCTGCTGAGAGTTTAGCTCTTATAGCAACACTAGCCTTTGCATGTCTTCATTCTCAGCCAAGGTTTAGACCAACAATGCAAATAGTGTGTGACAAACTTGTCACAGGAAAGCCATCATTAACCAAACCATTTGAAGAAATTTCAATAAAGCAGATAGTGAATCGGGAATTATAACTATTTCTAGGACATCATCCCATGACTTCAGAGGCAGCTTGCATTTCCTGTTTCCCATGTACATTCTTGGTGTTTTCTTATATTATTAGTACCAGCATTTATTCATAATTCATTGTTTATGTATACCACATAGTATCCCAATACAAATGACAATAAAAAGATAGTTTTATTTCTAGTTCTTCTGGTGTTTACACTGGATAAACATAAATATAAATAAGGGTATGATCTTAAACCTTATTTAGCTTTTTTTTTAATAGATAAATGTTAATTTGTTGGATTTGTTAATAGGGGATATGAACTCATCATCTATCCCCTTATTTCTTCGTCTGTTCTTCCCATTCACGAAACCAATCTTATATCTCCATAAGTCATATTTAATGTACATGCACATCAACAACTATGGTAAGAAAACATGAAAACATGACAGAGCTCATAAGAAGAGAAAATTTAGAGATATTTAAAATTGGATTCTATTAGAATAATAAAACTAAATTTTACTTAACACAAGTGTGATTTAAAACTAAATTTTACATAACACAAGTGTGATTTATATAGTTTATATGTTCAACTAACTAATAACTAACAAGATAATAAACTAGTAATAATTCTCCAAACTAATTCCACTCCTAACAACATATTAGATACATCTCAATAAGATTGAGACCACAAAATTACAAAATATATAATCCTCCAACATTCTACTTAAGCTCTCATTTTATTGGCAAATAAAACCATAAAACATAATAAGACCATGCTTCTTCATTTCCATCATTAACCACTTAATTTCTCTCAGACACAAAAGGCACAAAGTGAAGTAACCAATAACCTATTTTATATCCATTTCTATCAGAAATCTCAAAGAGCCACCAAATATAAGTATTATTCATGTGTTAGGGTCACATATCATAGCATTTAAATAAGAGAAGTAATGACCCAAAAAAATAACAGAAGTAAAATATTAATAAAATACAACATATTGAATATTCAAAAATGATGAGTTACAAATGAAAAATATAATGTATTTATAGAAAAATTAGCTAACTCAAACTAACTAAGAAACCACTAAATAACTAATAAACAAACTAACTAATCTCATTCTTAATAATTTTTGAGATATATACAACCATCACTAATAGGCATGCCTCCATACATAGTACATCCAGTATTATATGACCACACAAACGTTTTGTTTTTAGTTAACTTTGGTGCCTAGTTAGATTAAAAAAAACATCAAATTGAACTAAAAACAAAAAGTGAACTAAAAGCAAAACGTTGACTTTTTATTATATTCCTAAAAAGCTCAACATTTATCTTTTAATTGACTTTGGTTACGGATTTGCTAAACATTTATCAACATTTATCTTTTAATTCTTTTATTTAATTGTGTAGTTAGTGCTAAGTTTTTCTCTTACATGCTTATTTACTAAATGATATTTTCATATTTATTTAATACTACATTTATCTCTTAATATGAGTTTTTTACCTTAAGTACTAAGTATTAAAAGAATTAGTTAATAGTTAAAATCAGTAAATTTATTTAAAATTTATAATAATTTTTCAAAATTGCCCTATGATTCAACTTTCTCCATTTATTTACTATTTACTTACTACCTAATTATCAATGTTTTAAAAACTAAACCGGTGATTGAACTGGTGAAGGCACTAGTTCACGGTTTATTAGTTGAACTATGGTCGAACCGGTGATAATAAAATATATATTTTAATATAATATAATATAATTATTGATAATAATAATAAATTATATTCAAATAGTTTTTTATTTTATTTAAAAATATTTTTAATGGATTTTTTAAAAAAAATAGCCAAAAAAGAAAAACAAAAAAAGTAATCTTAAAACTCTGACCGGTTTAACCGGTTTTCAATATCGATTTTCAACCGGTTTTGAATCCGTTAGTTTTTTCCTTGACTAGACCAGTACTCTAATCGATTCCCGGTCAAACTAGCAGGTCCGGTCCGGTTTTTATAACCTTGCTAACTATCATACAATAGATAATCTAATATATGTATCTCGATTATTGTTATATTGGTTCCAAGAAAAAAATTATACATTAATAAGAGTATTTTGGTAAAAAAAATTCATAACGTAAAAATTTAAAAAATGACCTTATATTAAAGAATAAAAAAATGACCATTTGTGTATCTTTTATTCTCTTGGGGGCAAATCCGGGAAGGAAGTGTACTTGGGATTCTGTTGTCTTACAGTTCTGAAAAAAGTTGTCCCTATGAAACCAGTGTCATCTATCCTTTGGTGCTCGTCTCTATCTTCTTAAATCGGTACTATCCTTGCTCCTTTTTTTTCTTCTCTTTTTTTAAGGTACCTATTTATGTTTTAAAATTATTAACATCTTTGCAAGGGTCATTTTTATGGGGAGGGAATGGGATGAAAAAAAATATGTTGGGTTAAATGGGACCAAGTGTGTATAAGTAAGAAGGCAGGTGGGTTAGGTGTGAGGGACCTGGAAAAATTCAATATTGCTTTGTTAGGAAAGTGGATGTGGAAGTTGATGGGAGATCGTCAGAGTTTATGAGGCAGAGTATTAGAGTCAAAATATGGGAGTGGTGTTCGTTCTGGAGATTGGGAGGTTTTTAGGAAAGGTTCAAGATGATGGAGGGATTTGGGGAGTGTTCTAAAAGTGCTGATGAGTTTGGGTGGTTTCAGTCTAGAGTGAGGAGGGTGGTGGGTGATGGAGTAAGAACAAGATTTTGGTCAGACTGTTGGTTTGGAACACAGTGCTAAAATCCAGGTATCACAAGTTGTTTTTAATCTCTTCAAAACAACGTGATTATGTTGCAAATATGGGCGCGTGGGTGGATCGTGAATGTATCTGGGATCTAAAATGACGTAGGGAGTTTTTTTGTCTAAGAACGTGAGTTGTTGTCCTCTTTACTTAATGATCTTGGAAGTTTTACTGGTATACGTATGGATGTGCCTGATTCTTGGATATGGTCGGAAAATTCCTTTGGTTAGTTCTATATGAAATCTGCTTATAATGTGTTGCTTCAGTAATCTGATTTATAGGATTCATATTTTGTGCAGTTCTTTTGGAATAATGTTGTGCCTCTAAAAGTAGGAACCTTTGGCGGGAGATTACTGCTTGATCGTCTTCAAACTAAAAGTAATTTAGTTACACGTGGGGTTATGCTTGATGATTCTTCTGTATTATGTGTCTTTTATGGAGATTGTGAGGAGACTTACTCTCACTTAGTTTTTTCATGCAACAAATCCTATTCTCTATGGTAGAGGTGTTTTGACTGGTTGGAGTTTTCTTCTATTTTGCATCAATATGTGGCAAGGAAAACTTTGAATGTATTATGGGATATGGTTCTGACGATGGAACTAAACTTGGTCTATTATTATGTGTCTAGTATATTTTTGGTTTGAAATTATTTAATTTCAAATTGTTAATAAATCTAACTGCTGAAATTTTTAACTTAGGCAAAATTAGATCTATGATCCCTTATGTTTGAGGTTCAGTTTGAGTAGGTCCCTTGTATTTTTTTTTACTCAAAGTCCCTTACATATTTTAAGTTGCTTCGGGGCAGTCCTTTTTGTTACATTTGTTAACCTAATTAATGCAATAGTGCTTCTTGGAACTTATATGACTTAAACGGTGTACAAGTCAAACTTATATATGTGCTTAAATGGTTTTCAGATGGGTGACATGTGTCATAAAAATGCCAAGTGAGATTGAGAATTTTTTTTAAAAAAACAATACCATAGGATTTCTCTCTTTCTCTCCTCATCCTTTTTTTCACAGACTCCAACCCTAACCTCTTTTCTTCTCTCATTTTCTCTGTTGTGTCAATGATGGTGATACCTGCATATGCTCGCGATGGTGCATAATTCTCTCTTTCTTTCCCCTATCCCTTTTTTCACAAAACAATCTCTGTAGATTTTTCTGTGAGGCTGTGCACCGTCGAATCTTGTTGAAAATTAGGTAAAAGCTTCCAAATGTGTAGGCCAATTTACTCTGAATGGTCGGATTGTGCAAAAACAGATGTTGTGCGAGAAATCTTTCTCAAACAATGGTTATGTTCTTTCTCACATAAATACAAAGCAGCTTCTATAGATCAACTTTGGAGGAACCATCCACCATTAGATCACTCGTTGATAAATTAACAGTCATAATATTGAGAGAGACTAAAGGAAAACATATGTCCCAAGATCCGAAATAGATTAGCGGGGCATGCTTATTTGCTTTCAAAGTATACTTTATTAATTAGAACAACTTAACCAAACAAGTAATTAAGATAAATCCTAAAAAAAATTAATACCATGATAACTTTTTCCATTTAAAAAAGAAATGTAGTGAGCAATAAGCTTAGTCCTCCAGTATACGCAGACTGGATACGAGAATTTTAAGCTTCTGCTATGGAGAGGAACACTGATGTTTTAAATTGTTCCCTGCGGAAATTCCATAGCTGCTTGGAGTATTTTCTCAAACGCACTTTGCATGCATGACTTCAATTTCTGTTCGTCTATGAAGTCTTTTTCCGTTTTCAGAGTAACTCTTAGCACTCCCATATAGCTCATAATTGAAATCACCAGACTCTGCAATTTTTGTGTGACATTGAATTTTAACAATATATAATAAAATCAATCAAAATGTGTTTTGTTAATATTAATTAATAATATGAAGTGATGCGATTGAATTAACTAATATATGTAATGTATATATACCTCAGGTCCACCAGCCAATGTGAAGTATAAGCCTTTCACAGGATGATTAGCTAAAGACATTTGTTGTGCTGGTCCAACCAAGTTTGAAATCACTGCACTTGATTTTGTCAGTGTGCTACGAATATGTTTGGCTACTGCCTGTAACAAAAAAACAAAAACTAACTAAACCACATAGTATTCCTATTAGAGTGCTAATTATATTCGTACGAAAAATTTATCATATATAATTATGATTATTACCTTTCATCATTATTATATTTGTGATGAAAAGTTTAATATTTACTAACCTCTTGTCCCCTGAATTTGCCCTCTATATCCAAAAGTGTCCCGGTGAGGGCGACAGCTAAAGATTGTTTCTTCCTCTTGATTATACTATGAGACTCCCAAATAAATTCTAGGGGGTTTGAAACTCTGTTTTGATTCAATTTCGGAATTGGCACATGCAAGAAGGAAATTTTGTTCCCCCATGGACCCTTGGCTTTGGTATTTAGCATATCATTGATTGATTGGTAACCTTCAATGTTTCTCGTATTTAGTAACACCAATGCAGTGGAGTCTGAAGTTTTTGATTTGGAGTCAATATCTTGCATATATAACCGAGTCCCATAGAATACAATTCCAGTTATCACATCGTTTATCGTCTGCAATTAGATATAAAGTATCATTCAAAAATTTAGGACGAGAACAAGAGTGACTATATATATATATATATATCGTGTATTATCAACAGTTCTAATCATAAAGTAACAACAGAGATGACCCTAATGATTATTTATATTAGCATTCGAAATTCCTGTTATAGTTTTTAATGGGAGAATTTACATAGTACTGATACACATGTATAACAGGGATCTGTTAAGCATTAAAAATAATTTTTTATTTTAAATCATTATTAATATTGTCCTAGCTGGTTTTAATAAAAAAAACACAGCTATAATCAATTTATGGGAAATGCTAATAATATACACTCTAATACTTTATATATATTCTTTCTAATTATTAATGAAACAATTGAAAAAAAGATAGAAATTAGAGGGTCTTGACTTTTTGTTAATGTTAGCACTTTCTGTAATTTATTAAAGTACCTATAGCTGGGAAGATAATGTAGTAAAGCACGAATAGAGACAATTTAAGGTCCTAACAGTTTGGTCACCGCCACAGTTTGATCAATTATATGACGCCCTCATTAATTACTTGTTGGATATATTCTCATGTGTACTCTGACAAGTTGGTAATCTAATAGAGACTACACATTCTTAATTTAAAGGCCGTTGAAAAGGAAGAAAACCAAAAAGCAGAAAAAATTCAACAACTAGAATTGGTTTGACCAAAAATAAAAATAAATAAATAAAACAACCAAAAAAGGTAACATACCACTCCAAGCCTTGATTTGATGTCCTTGATAAGGTCAATGGAGAATGTCATGCACGATATGGAAATTGGGTGAAAATCAGCTCCTTCATCTCCCCACCTAATTGGTGTCTTATCATCACTAATTATGCTACTCTTCAACAAACTCCATCCAAAATCCGACACAGTGTTGAAGCCAGAGGATAACATCCAAGAAAATTTTCTATAAAAGCCTTTGGTGGAGCATTGTGGTTTTGGTTGTTTGAGGTTAGGAAATGACAAGGGAAGAGAAGGGTCATCAGCTCTTTGTAGACAAGAAAGAAGTGCACCCATGAGAGAGTAACCATCTCCTAGTGCATGGTGAAGCTTGAATATAACATTGCTAGGGTTATTCACTATGTGAACTTTCCATAAGGGCTTTCCTTGTGGTAATTGCTCCAATGCTATGCTTGACAAATAATCATGAAAATATTTTTCATAGGTTTCCACCGTTTTGCCTTCAGGGAATATAGGGATACTCACATGGTCTTTCAGGTTTACATCAACTTGCTTCCACCGTTTCTGTCCATTTTTATCTTTCACCTGTTTGATATATCAATTTTAATAATATCCAGATAATAAAACAAATTTAATTTTTGTATAAGTCCATTAATATAGGATAACTTGTTTTGAAACTAGACCAATTATTGATTTGATAAAGGTATCAAT
The DNA here is from genome assembly GCA_037962975.1 of Clitoria ternatea. Lineage (NCBI taxonomy): Eukaryota > Viridiplantae > Streptophyta > Magnoliopsida > Fabales > Fabaceae > Clitoria > Clitoria ternatea. Next base: position 268,718,135 of record CM075672.1, read on the forward strand.
TCAAAAGAAACCATAATTAAACCAGAGATTAATTCATAGTTAAATGGATTAACGACCTAATTGGTTTACGATTCAAACGATCTAACGGTAAAATGGTACAATGAAAGGAAATAATATAAGGGAAGAAAAATAATTAGAAAGAGAGAGAACCATGACTGATGAGAAACGTGGATTGATGGGGAGAAAAACATCTTTGAGGAGAGAGAATGCGTGAGAGATATCGATTGGAACTTCAAATTCCAAGACTCCAATAATGTAAATGCATAGCACAGAGCTGTTAAAGTATTGTCCTACAGGACTAACCGGTTCTGCATCATCTGTTTGTTGGTTTTCCATATAATAACTGGTTATTTATATACGATAATAAAGAGAGATATGGAACTTGAAAAACCAGTTAAGTTTTACGAAGAATGGAACCATATATATAGAATGTAGAATGACGGTGGGACAAAAAACAAGCCATATTGTCAACGCCACCTTAACTACAGCAGCATCATGTTCATTTTACATCTGAATACAAGAAACTTTGATTACTTAGCTATAATAAATGACTAATTTATTCTATGTGCTTGATATTTTTTATTGTAAATATAGATTGACGAATATCATTTATTATATCATTAAGAAACTTTCAATTTTATTTCATTTAATCCTCAGTAATAATGCTGATACCAAAAAAAATGTTAGCAATAAACAGTTAGAAGATATTCTAGTTTGAAACAATTATAGATCAGATCACCAATCGTCACCAAATATTATTGCTTGGCTTTGGCTAACTAATAACTACATCTCACCGAAAATTAAATAAGGTTCATACTGTAGATTTGTTTATCAGCTTCCATTCAATCTAGTTATTAATTCTAGTCATATCCACCACCACAAAAATTATTTGCATTTTTAATATATATAGGAGGAAGAACAATGTTCCTGCAATAATTCGTGAGGAAGGATATGTGGTTGTTACGGTGATTTATAAAGATAATGTTCAATCACGTTTGAATCCCATCAAGTGGAAGACAAAACTTTAATTTGATCATGTACATGCTTCAAACAACATGTCCATTCAATAATATTAGTAGTGGATTTTTCCTCAAGAAAAAAAAAAAACTCCAGTGAACCAACTATGTATATACTAAATGACACTTACAGCGTGTTTGGTTGCATTGATGAAATTTTGGTTGAGAAAAAAATGCACCATTTTAAACTTTACAATATCCTATCTTTAAACTTGTTTAAAGTTTGAACTGCTCACACTGATAAGTACATATGTAAATATTTTGTTTTCCTTCTCTCATCTGAACATGAGAGACTATCTTCCGGTCTCGTTCGTTTATAGGACATCCCAAACCTATAATTCTTGAAATTCGAGCTTAAAACCATATGTTCTTTGGTACATATGTTAACATGATTATGATATTTGATGTTTTAATCTTATATAATAATTATTATATAGTAAAGCTAAGAATAGTTTGTACTTTTGAATTTGCATGATGTCCAACACTATATAAAAATAAAGTATTTCTTTTTATATCTCGGGATATAATTTGTTGATATTTTAAAAATATATTATCTTAATATTTAAGCATAAATTTTAGCAATATCATAACATAAAAATTATATATTTGGTTTAAAAGATATATCAGTAACATTAACAATATTTTGAACATTTTTTCATACTTTCACAATATTTTCTAATCGATACAAACCTATCTTTGTATACTTTTTATATTAATTTCTTTTTCATATATAATTTCCATTTTTTACATTTTTCTTGATAATCAAATAGAGCGTTGATTACGATTTTAGTGTGAGCATGTTTTGTTGTAGTGTAGGCTTTTGACCTAATCTATAGCTACAACCATAATTGTTTTTTACAGTGTTTGACCACCGACACTAAAATCCTACATTCACTGGTGTAGAAAAGGCTTTTAAGCATGATTAAAGAGGTTTTAAATACGGTTCTGCAACCGTGTTTGTTGCTGCCATGGTAATAAATAAGGACTTCTAACCACGGATGTCAACCGTGTTTAAAAAAGCTCTTTAAACACGGTTGTTAGAATCGTGCTTAAAAGTTCTACGTACACCTCTGTAGTTGCCACCGACATGCTCCTCAATGACCCCAACGTCGACCTTCAAAACAGAAAACCTCCATTATAGGAACAAACAAAAGCATGATGTAGAGAACATAAACAAACATAATAGTAAACAAAAATCTGCAAAACCTCTATCATAATCGAAAGAAACAGAAAAGAAGCATTACATGCTTGAACGAGAAAAAAAGAGAAGGGTCACGTGGTGGTAAAACGTAGAGAAAGAACATCAATGGCGCGCAACAAGAACAACAAAAGAAAACCTATATAATATACACACATAACCATGTTAAATCTAGAACACAAACAAATACAAACATCAATGGCAATGGAAAAACAAAGAGGAGAAATCTTAGAGAGAAAGATGGGAGAAAGCTAACAGAGAAAGAAAGTTTAAATGAGGAACGCACAACGTTCAAAATTTAAACATCAAAAGGAAGCTATAAGCACGATTGCTTTTGTAACCATGTTTATATAAGACATATAAACACGGTTACTATCATAACCGTGCTTATAGGTCTAACACAAAAATGCATATGCATTTTAAGTTTCACCTATAAACACGATTTATTTGTTAACCGTGCTTATAGATCTTTGCACATATTTCAAAAATGTCACCGCACTATATATTATCTTGGTTCACGTTGGAACCGTGCTCATATAACTTGGTCATAATTTCAAAAATGTCACCGTGTGTTTTATGAACACATTTACCATTTAACCGTGCTTATTATTGATTTAATGTAATAATGTGGGCTTAGTAAACATTAGTAGGTGAGAGATTTATTCTAGATAGGGTCAAGTTTTAAAAGGTTGAGGGGATGAAGCAGCACTTATTGAGGCAACTTTTCCAGAGAAGGAAGCTAGGCTAGTTGTTTAGGACTATGACAGGAATAAAAGTCTAGGTCTTAACAGCTTCAATTTCAATTTCTTTAGAAAATTTTGGGATCTTGTTAAGGTTGATTTATGCAAAATGATGGGTGAGTTCTATGAAAATGGTACCAAATGGGTGCAATGCGTCTAGAATACATGTCTATTTCTACAGTGAGCAACATGTATAAAATCATCTATAAGGTTCTTGCCTCCAGAATCAAGAAAGTCATGGGTTCTATTATCTCTATTAATGATCAATTTGCTTTCATAGGAAACAGAAACATGCTTAAGTGTGTTGTCATAGCCAATGAAATTTATGATAAGACAGTTAGGGATAAAAAGAACCTTGCATTTTAAGAAAGCATAAATTAGATATTTTTTTTGCTTTGTGTGCTTAGAAGATTAGGCTTTGGGGGAAATGGCAAAACTGGATGTTTGGCTACCTTTGGCCAAATTCAGTTTGATTCTTGTAAATGGTTGCCCGACCAAGGAATTCTAGATGGAGAAAAGGTTTCACCAGTAAAGAGACCCTTCCTTACTCTTTCTTTTTCTCATGGTAGCTGAGGGGTTGAGTGGCCTAATAAGAATGGTTTTAGAGCTTAACCTAGAAAGAAATAATGTATTGAAGGTAATAAAATCATATATTAATCTGATGGGAATTGTGTACATATATAGCAGATGTTATCCTATGATTAAGGCTAGAATTAAGACATTATAAGTATATATGGAAACAAATAATGTTGACAGCCATTAATTGGTAATTATAATAATTATAGTAATTGACATGTAATATTGGGTCCATATATCAAGTGATCTTGTCTTTAATTCCCCCTTCAAACTGATGGGTGAGAAAGTTACCCCAAGTTTGTCTCTAGGTTGGTTTAATCGTGTATGTGTTAATGCTTTAGTGAGGCAATCAACAACTTGATCAGCTGATGGGACATAGGCTATAACAATCTCATTCTGCAAAACTTGATCTTTGATGTAGTGCACATCAATTTTAATGTGTTTGGATCGAGCATACTGTCGCGACCGGGATCGCGGCGGGACGGCCGACCCTCGAAACGATTTTTAAAAATAAACAGGGAGTCACCACCAATATTTTTAAGGATAAAATATCGGGAAAACCTTTCGTTAAAGCACTGGTTATAAAAATGAAATTCTAAATTCGGGAGTCGAATTACAGGTGAGGAAGGTATTAGCACCTCACAACTGTCCGTTATAAAACGGTTACCCCAAATTGATAGCACGCACTTCAAAATAGCCCATAAATTATTTTTAACTTCTTTTAAGAAAAAGAAATACACGAAACAACTAAGCGAACGCAAACAGACAGAACAAACCAAACAATGACAACAAAACAGCAACAGAAAGAAATTTGACTAAACAGTGACAGAAAGGAAAAAACAGAGTAAGAGTGAAGATCAACAGGACGTCTCGTCCAAATTAACCTTAACTTATACATAAACAATTCGAAGATTAAAATAAAATTGAATAACATGGAGTATAATAAAGTTGATTAAAACTGAAGATTAACAGGACGTCTCATCCAAATTAACCTTATTTTTAAGGAAACATTATTTAAATAAAATATTAAAAATATGTGGTCAACAAGACGTCGCGTCTAAATTAACCTCATTCTTAAGGAAAATACTATTTACATAAAATATTAAAAAAACACGAGAACACGAGATTAACAAGACGTCGCGTCTAAATTAACCTCATTTTAAGAAAGTTATTATTTAAAATAAAATATTAAAAGTATGAGATTAACAAGACGTCTCGTCTAAATTAACCTCATTTTAAACAAATTATTATAAAATATTAAATAGGTAAAATAAATTGAGATAATAACAAAGGCATAAAAAATAAACGAAGGAAAGTGGGCCCGACAGGAATTGACTCCCGCTCCTACGTATTCTCAAGCTTTTGAGAAATCAGGGTTACGTAGTTCTTTAAGGGATATATTCGAGAAAAATATTTAAAATTATTTTTAAAGTTTTATAAATTGATTCGATTTTTAATAAAAAGAAATTTATGAGGAAGGGAAAATACAAAGCGAAGTACTTCGCATGTGCATAAACCTTCGAAAGCTTACAATGCAAATGTAGGCAAAAGTAATTTTGCACGACATTGCCCATAAGATTCTAAAAATAATTTAAAGGAAATATATATTAATATGTTTATTGTATTTTATATTCTAACTATTAATCTTTATTCTTTAAAAGATATTTATATTTTTGTATTATAGCCTAAAATGAAAAGGAACTAACCATCTTTATTAAAAGGACATTTGGATTTTTGATGTCTTATTCCAAAAAGTAAAATAAAATAAATATATATTTTTATCTATTTCATAAGCAAAAACTATTTATTCGAAGATTCCAAGATTCTTCACTTTTAGTCTTTATCTAAAATTCATTTATGTATATTTTGGAAAGGTATTTAGATTATTAATTTATTTAAAGAAAAACTATTTTTTAATTTTTTGCAAATAATAATAATAGTAAATGAAATGGGCCTTGAAGGCCCAGAACCCAAAAAACAAACAAAATAAAAGAGAGGAAAGAGCTATGGTGATGGGCCTCACTATTTGAGGCCCAAACTAATTAACCTAAAACCTAAAGAAAAGAAAAGAGAAGGACTAAAACATAGAGGGGAGGGGGCGGCGGAAATTTTCAAACAGAGGGGGAGAGGATGAGTGAAGAGAGATAGGGGGAGAGAGGGACAGAGCGAGCAAGAGAGAGAGAGAGAGACTAATCACGTGAGAGAGAGAGAGACTGAACGGAGAGCGAGAGGTCCACCGGAGGAGGAGACCGGTGCAGAGGGTCCGAGAGGGAGAGGGTGTGAGCGAGAGAGAGAGAGCCCGGGAGGGAGAGAGGAGTGAGCGAGAGAGGGTGTGAGCGAGAGAGAGAGAGCCCGAGAGGGAGAGAGGAGTGACAGAGAGAGGGAGAGTGAGATAGATACCGAGAGAGAGAGGGGTGGCAGAGAGGAGAAGAAGACCGGCGTGAGGCAGCTCCGACGGGGTCTGACCGGAGGCCCGTGACCGTGGAGCTCCTCTCCTTTCTTCCCTTTTTTTTTTACTGTTTCTGTTATGTTGGGGTTTATTTTTGGTTTTTGTCTTTCTCGCCAGTTCCTTTGGTTCCGAAAAATCCCCCCCGCTGTTGGTTCTTGCTCTGGTTTTTAAGCTGGTTTTCTGATGAATTATTGAGTGTTCTGTACAACTCATTCATCCACTTCTTCTTCTTTCCAGCTCCATTCTGCACCAGGAAGTGGGTGCTGTTTTTTTATTATTTATTTAAATAAACAAATTGGGAGTGGGGGGCAAAGGATGGTGCTTACAGCTGCCCCTCTTTACTTTCTTTTCGTGAAAATATGAATGATTCGTTCATATTGCGAAAAGGAAGTAAAGACGTGAGCACCATCTTGACAATGACAACCTCAAAAGAGTCAAACAATGCCAACTTTGATAATGAGACAGACTTAAAAAGCTTCGGCAGTTGGGGAAGATAATCAAGGTGCCAACTCTGTCAACTGAAGTTAGAGCTTTGCCCTGAGGCTTCCTTTGTAGAAATCAGGTGTCTAGGGAACGCCCCGGACTCAAATCAAGAAACGAGGTAGCCTAGGAGTGGGTTCCTGAAAACAGGCGACTTGGGGGATGTACCTAGAATCAATTGAGAAATAGGATAGCCTAGGGTGGTGTACCTGAAGCTATTTGACAGAAAATAAATGACTTGGGGATGTACCTGGAATCAGAAAAATGGAATAGCCTAGGGGGTGTACCTGAAGCTATTTGAGAGAAAATAAATGACTTGGGGATGTACCTGGAATCAGAAAAATGGAATAGCCTAGGGGGTGTACCTGAAGCTATTTGACAGAAAATAAATGACTTGGGGATGTACCCTGAACAGACTGAGGAAATGGAATAGCCTAGGTTGGTGTACCTGAAGCTATTTAATGGATGGATGCACTTGGTTTGTCAGGAAGTAAAAGGATTAGGGGTGATGTCCTGGTTGACAGAAAATAAATGAGGGGGTTGACCCTTTGATTGACAGAAAGACAGAGAAGTAAAAGATGGGGTTGACCCTTCGAATGACAGAAAAGAAAAAGGTGGGGTCGACCCTTCGATTGACAGGAAGGTAAAAAGGTGGGGTTGACCCTTCGATTGACAGGAAAGTAAAAGGTGGGGTTGACCCTTCGATTGACAGGAAAGTAAAAGGTGGGGTTGACCCTTCGATTGACAGAAATGTAAAAGGTGGGGTTGGCCCTTCGATTGACAGGAAAGTAAAAGGTGGGGTTGACCCTTCGATTGATAAAAAAGTAAAAGGTGGGGTTGACCCTTCGATTAACAGGAAAGTAAAAGGTGGGGTTGACCCTTCGATTGACAGAAAAGTAAAAGGTGGGGTTGACCCTTCGATTGACAGAAAAGTAAAAGGTGGGGTTGACCCTTCGATTGACAGAAAAGTAAAAGGTGGGGTTGACCCTTCGATTGACAGGAAAGTAAAAAGGTGGGGTTGACCCTTCGATTGACAGGAAAGTAAAAGGCGGGGTTGACCCTTCGATTGACAGAAAAGTAAAAGATGGGGGTTGACCCTTCGATTGACAGGAAAGTAAAAGATGGGGTTGACCCTCGGTTGACAGAAATATAAAAGGTGGGGTTGACCCTTCGATTGACAGGAAAGTAAAAGGTAGGGTTTTGCCTCCATGATCTAAAGTGGAAGAGACCTGGGGTGGTGCCCCAGTTTGAGTTGTTTGGAGATTCGGGGTACTGCCCCTTGACTTGACTAAAAGTGGAAGAGACCTGGGGTGATGCCCCAGTTTGAGTTGTTTGGAAATTTGGGGTACTGCCCTTTGACTTGACTGAAAGTGGAAGAGACCTGGGGTGATGCCCCAGTTTGAGTTGTTTGGAGATTCGGGGTACTGCCCCTTGACTTGACTGAAAGTGGAAGAGACCTGGGGTGATGCCCTAGTTGTTTGGAAATTTGGGGTACTGCCCCTTGACTTGACTGAAAGTGGAAGAGACCTGGGGTGATGCCCTAGTTTGAGTGTATGATGAGTGCTATTTTGGTGATGAGGAACTTATTGGGGAAGAAAAGCCACGTGGAGTCCGTTTTTGGATTGTGATTCCACCGGGGGGAGCTGGTAAGAGTCCTCTTCAGGATTATGGTTCCACTGGGGAAGAGGTCTTGATTGGTGCTAAGTTCTGATAATCGTGGTTCCACTGGGGATGAGGAGCCTGGAGAAGCTTCCTTAGTTGTAGCCCAACCAAGAACAGAGGTTCAGTTGAAGTCTTTATCCCTAGATTACAGTTCTACTAGGGGAATAGACTCATCCTAAGTCTGACTGTGGCTCCACTAGGAGGGAGACCTAGAACTAGCTGAAGCTTATTTCTGGATTGCAGTCTTACTGGGGGAAGGACCTAATCTGACTTGTAGGCCCACCGGGGAGAGTTGCGGGATGCTCTGAGCTCTTCTAAGCCTGTTTGTTACAACAACCTGCAGAAAAAGGGTGAGTAGTACAGAGATAAGTTTGAAAACTGGGTAGATCCTGTGAGACCGTGACCCTTAGGATAACTCATGGACAGAGGAGAATGAACGAGGCAATCATAGCTTTGGAGTACGTGTCGGGTTGGATCTTTATGATGATTGCTCAAGTAATGGTCGAGTAGTAGGAGCATCTTGTCCCTCATGACTTTAAATGCTCATCATTCTTTTATTTATTTTGTTAAAAACACAATGTTTTATCATATCAATGCAATTTATAACACGTATTGAAAAAGAATGAATTTTATTCATGTATGTCAAACAGAATACAGAGAATGGATAAAGGGGAAAATAGATGGGATGGAATGAAGTTACATAGGGCAGGTCAAGGCCAGGAGAAACAGGGAAGGTTCAAGGATCCTCCAGTGAATTCCTGAGACTAGTGAGAATCTCAATCCCACGTCACGACCTCAAGCACATCGTTCAATTCTGCCTTTGAAAGGGTAGTTTGACCATGGTCCACGTGCCCCAGCTTGGACTTGTACTTTTTAGTCAGAGGTCTTAATCATATTACCAGAAATTTGACCCTAATTTTTTCCTGAGTCGCCCTTTCGGGTCTTCAACTCATCGGGTCGCTCTAACTTTTGCCTAGGTTGCCCTTTCAGGTTTTCAGCCTAGCGAGCTTTTCTCTTTCTTTATAAAGTGTTCTTGCATCCTTTACAGTAAAAAGTTGAAACTGATTACACTCCAGTTGAGTCTGCCAAACCTTTTCCAAATTTAGTTTGATCATTTGGGGAACTGATGTCACTTCAAATAGGAGACTCTACTCCTATGCCATGTACCCAAGGAAATATTGGTGAGTCTTTTGGCATCGATGAGAGGGAATTACTTTGGACCATCATCTTGGCCTTTATCTTTTTCCTTTTTTTTTTGTTTTCTGGATTTTTCTTTTTCATTTTTGATTTTTTTTGATTTTTTTTATGTCTTTGTTTTTTTTGTTTCATTTTTATCCCTTTGATGATGCAAATGACTCAATCTGATAGACTATTTCCTTGGTTACATGAGCATGAGGAATAGCGTACCTTTTAAGGTTGAGGTGTTGATGATGACAAGAATGCAAGTTCTTGGTCTAGTGACATTTATTCTCCCAATACAGAAAATGACAGCTTGTTTGATGATCTGGACGTAACCAGCTTTCCCTGCTTGGTATGTGCGTTGGTCTTCAAGCTCGGCTCTATTTTCATTTTTTCATTTTTTTTATATTATTTATTTTTTTGTGTTTTTCTTTTTTTCCTTTTTTTTTTTTGCAAAGTCTTCCTCAGTTGTGTCTACATTTATAGACATAAGCAATTTCCTCCTATTTATGCTGGCAACTGTTGAGGTTTCCTTAAATGACTGGCCTACCACTTGTCCAATTCGGGACTTGCCCATATTGTCATTCCATGCCTTCTGATAGGTTGCCCCTGTGATTCCTTCAATTGTTCTTGACTTAGGGGTATACCCATCTTGATCTTCTAACAATCTTGTAAACTTGGATAGTGGCTCGTAGGTTTCCCTACCTCCTTTGTCGGCATAGTCGACTGGGTGATCGAAATCGTGAAGCAGGATTATGATTTCACTAGTCTCAAGAGGATCATTTTCGGATCTGCAATTCAGCGCGTTATAGCAAATAAAAAGAGGAACAAGCAAGTAAAGAAAATGAATCAAAGCAAGGTTGAAATTTTTTTTTTTGAATTTCGATACGCATTTATTGATTGACTGGTAAAACAAGTTTTTCGCCCTTATTACATGAAAAGTCCCAGAGCCTTAGGCATAGCAGAGGGATAATCAAGATATTAAGGCAATGACAAATTTTTGGTGAATCATTTAAGAATCGTAGGGAGTTCGACAGCCTCCCAATCACTGAACTCTTGGCCCGGCGGGCAAGCGGCCACCGAATCATCATTATCATCAAAACCATCTTTAATATCGGCCACCACGGCATTAACTTCCAAACTTCCATGATTGGGCAGGGGATTTATGGTCACGTTAGGGCTTCCTTCCCGAAAATTAATCCAGTCGGATTTGATCAAATCTCTCACTTTATATTTTAAAGCCATGCAATTTTCTGTAGAATGCCCTGATGCCCCAGCGTGGTAATCACAACGAGCGTTAGGATCATACCCCCTTGGGTAGGGAGGTTGCATTGGCCTCGAGGGGCACGGAGCCACCAGACCTTTCTGAATGAGGAGTGGCAAAAGCTCGGTATATGTTATTGGGATGGGATCAAACTACACAGGGGTGCGCTCATTGTTGGGTCTTCTTGCATTGGGATTGGGTGGTTGAATCACTTGTTGTGGGTGGTGGTATGGCATGGGTTGCGGCACAGGCGCTCCTACCACGGGTGGACGGAGATGGGGAGTATAAGTTGTCGGGCTATGAGTGGCGACGGCCACATAAGGATTGGGAGCTTGAATCGTGGTAGGGATGAACGGTCTTAGCAGAGCCATCCTTTGATCAGAAGAGATGGAATTAGTTTCCCCGTCTCTTCTCCTACCATCACCAGGTGTTGGCTTCCTTGTCGTGCTTGCCCCAGATAGGCCCTGGGTGATCTTTCCCGTTCGTATTCCGCTCTCTACCCTTTCCCCGATAGTCACAATGTCAGAGAAGTTAGATGAAACACTACCGATCATCTTGCCATAGAAAGGTGAAGGGAGCGTATTAATGAACATCGCGACTATCTCTTTTTCTGACAGTGGAGGGTCCACTTGCGCAGCTGTTTCTCGCCAATGTTGGGCATACTCCTTGCACGTTTCATTATCTTTCTTCACCATGTTCTGTAATTGAACTCTGTTGGGTGTCATATCCATATTATATTTGTATTGCCTAATGAAAGCATCTGCCAAGTCATTCCAACATCGAATATGGTTTCGGTCAAGGTGTGCGTACCAGGTGAGGGCGGCCCCAGCCAGACTATCTTGGAAGCAATGGATCAACAATTGGTCATTAGAAGAATAGGATGCCATCTTTCGGCAGTACATCGTGAGATGATTCTTTGGACAAGTCATTCCCTGATATTTGTCAAAGTCTGGCATTTTAAATTTGGGCGGGAGGACCACGTCTGTGACCAGACATAGCTCAGAAGCATTTATCCGCCCAAAACCGCCAGTGCCCTCCATCATTCTCAAGCGTTCCTCCAAGATTTCTATCTTTCCCTTTTGGGGAGCCGTGATCATACGGGTTGCATCTTGGGGATTGGCCGCGTAGGGGGTCGTGTACCCATACGGATAGCCGTGTGGCTGATTGAACGGAGCTGATGTGTAGAGCTGGTTCATTGGTCCTGCATTTAGCGAGGGACCCTGGGGTTGGGCCATAGCTTGTGCGGTGTAAGCCGGCTGGGTCATCGGGGCCTGCATGTTTTGGGTTTGTGCATTGTAGGTTGGTTGGGCCGTTTGGGCTTGTGTGTTTTAGGCTTGATAGGCCTGCGGGTCATGGAGTGGTGGCACACTTGGCTGGGCGGGGTGTGAAGCATGAGGATTTGCAGTTTGCTGGTTGTAAGTATCTTGTTGATTAGCGAGCGGGGGATAGTATCCCTGTGGTAGGCCATAGGGTGGAAAAGGTACTGGGTTACCGTCAGGGCCGACAAACGTGTGTTGTTGTGCATGGTACTGGCCATAAGGCGGCTGAGATTCAATGGCAGGGTTAGGTCTTACGATATTAATGGTGAGTGGAGGTATGGAAGGCTGCTGTTGGGCGTCCTCAGCACCTGCAGAGGAGTCTCCTTCTGTGTGTCTCTTCTCTAAAAGTCTAGTTAATTCTTCCACCCGTTCTTTCAGCTGATCGAACTCAGTTCTAAAGTCTCCGTTCCTAGCTTCTTCCTCAGCCATGAGTCTCTTTTGGAGTCGGGTTTGGTAAGGATGCCTACCCGTGACGTCTTTTGAAAAGAAAACAAAAACGCATTAAAAAGAAAAACATGCTTAGTAAATAAAACAAGGTGATAAAGAGAGTGTAAACCAAAATTATGCGAGAAGCGATTCAGAACTTGTCGACTATCCTTCGACTGTTCCTCAGAACGTCACGTTCAAAAGTACTAAGTACGCGATAAATGGAAATTAACACGAGATAGTTATGGAGACAAAAGATCCTTTCATTCTGAGATACCACAAAGTACATAACTGTTAAGCTTGTTACATTATCAGAAAATAAATCAGCCGTTCCTCAAATATATTTGCTTGATGCTCCGGATGACGGTAAGGCATTTGTCCTTCTAGAGGCATCCCCAAAATCCGCTCAAATTCCTCAATAGACGGAGCTAACTGGAAATCCCAGTGTCTGTAAACTAGCCGTGTCGACTTTCTTTTCCTTAACATGCAGTAGCTTTCTCAACTCAGTTACACTTGTATCACAACTACCTGACCCCATGTTAATTTCCATTTTTCACTCGAAGATATTCGCCTAGCTCTGAATAGCTTCCTGCAAGAACACAAAGGAAGTGAAATCAGTCATTGGTAAAGGACGTGTTTCGAAAATCGATACCCCCTTAGCAGCTTTTGGAAAACAATTTTATAATCAGGAAGTAACGGTTGACAAAACTCGTGACAAACCGAGAGCCCTGTGGGTTACGGACCTTCCGATCGTCATCAACTTTTTTTTTTGGACATTTTTTTTTGACGACACAGAAATCCCATAACTCAGGACCCAAAGACTTTAATGAAATGAAATGACTGTTTGCCCAATCAAAGGATCACTAGTTTTTTTTTTTTTTTAAAAAGAAGCAATCCTTTGAACGGGTAAGTGGTCCAACAATTTGGATTAAAAGGGAGAGCGAGAAGGAGAAAAGGTATAGGAAGAGTCCGCCCCTTGTGGCCTAAAATGGGTTTTTCTGAAGGCCTTCTATCGGTTCTAGGGCTTATCTAACAGTGACATCTCACGATAGGTGGCTTGCACTACTGTCTAAAGGTCACTAGAGCCAAGATCCTACTCATGATGTTGACCACAACAGTAGGAAGTCTACTAGGTGTGGGCATCATAAATAAGTCGAACTCTAGCTGAGGTTCTCACGATAGCCAGACAGGAAGTACATCCCAAATGACACCGCTACCAACCTCCCCTAATCTTAAATTTTATTTGGGCCCGGGTACAGGGTCCCGCTCAAAAGTGTGTGCAAATTGTGAGTGTAGTGTGTGAAAGGGGCGTCCAATACCTTTACCTTACCAATCCTTCACAAAGAACAAACACAGTACAATAAAACAGAGTCGTCTACCCTAGGGTTCAACAACATACAGACATAACAAAACATAGATGACAAAATATAAACAGAAACCATATACAAATATTGACAAAAAATAAAATAAAGGAAGAAGTTAAGTAATTAACAGGCTATTTAAAATATGTGCTATCAATTTGATTGGCTTGACTCTCTAATTCCCCAGTGGAGTTGCCATCTGTCGCGACCGGGATCGCGGCGGGACGGCCGACCCTCGAAACGATTTTTAAAAATAAACAGGGAGTCGCCACCAATATTTTTAAGGATAAAATATCGGGAAAACCTTTCGTTAAAGCACTGGTTATAAAAATGAAATTCTAAATTCGGGAGTCGAATTACAGGTGAGGAAGGTATTAGCACCTCACAACTGTCCGTTATAAAACGGTTACCCCAAATTGATAGCACGCACTTCAAAATAGCCCATAAATTATTTTTAACTTCTTTTAAGAAAAAGAAATACACGAAACAACTAAGCGAACGCAAACAGACAGAACAAACCAAACAATGACAACAAAACAGCGACAGAAAGAAATTTGACTAAACAGTGACAGAAAGGAAAAAACAGAGTAAGAGTGAAGATCAACAGGACGTCTCGTCCAAATTAACCTTAACTTATACATAAACAATTCGAAGATTAAAATAAAATTGAATAACATGGAGTATAATAAAGTTGATTAAAACTGAAGATTAACAGGACGTCTCATCCAAATTAACCTTATTTTTAAGGAAACATTATTTAAATAAAATATTAAAAATATGTGGTCAACAAGACGTCGCGTCTAAATTAACCTCATTCTTAAGGAAAATACTATTTACATAAAATATTAAAAAAACACGAGAACACGAGATTAACAAGACGTCGCGTCTAAATTAACCTCATTTTAAGAAAGTTATTATTTAAAATAAAATATTAAAAGTATGAGATTAACAAGACGTCTCGTCTAAATTAACCTCATTTTAAATAAATTATTATAAAATATTAAATAGGTAAAATAAATTGAGATAATAACAAAGGCATAAAAAATAAACGAAGGAAAGTGGGCCCGACAGGAATTGACTCCCGCTCCTACGTATTCTCAAGCTTTTGAGAAATCAGGGTTACGTAGTTCTTTAAGGGATATATTCGAGAAAAATATTTAAAATTATTTTTAAAGTTTTATAAATTGATTCGATTTTTAATAAAAAGAAATTTATGAGGAAGTGAAAATACAAAGCGAAGTACTTCGCACGTGCATAAACCTTCGAAAGCTTACAATGCAAATGTAGGCAAAAGTAATTTTGCACGACATTGCCCATAAGATTCTAAAAATAATTTAAAGGAAATATATATTAATATGTTTATTGTATTTTATATTCTAACTATTAATCTTTATTCTTTAAAAGATATTTATATTTTTGTATTATAGCCTAAAATGAAAAGGAACTAACCATCTTTATTAAAAGGACATTTAGATTTTTGATGTCTTATTCCAAAAAGTAAAATAAAATAAATATATATTTTTATCTATTTCATAAGCAAAAACTATTTATTCGAAGATTCCAAGATTCTTCACTTTTAGTCTTTATCTAAAATTTATTTATGTATATTTTGGAAAGGTATTTAGATTATTAATTTATTTAAAGAAAAACTATTTTTTAATTTTTTGCAAATAATAATAATAGTAAATGAAATGGGCCTTGAAGGCCCAGAACCCAAAAAAACAAACAAAATAAAAGAGAGGAAAGAGCTATGGTGATGGGCCTTACTATTTGAGGCCCAAACTAATTAACCTAAAACCTAAATAAAAGAAAAGAGAAGGACTAAAACATAGAGGGCAGGGGGCGGCAGAAATTTTCAAACAGAAGGGGAGAGGATGAGTGAAGAGAGATAGGGGGAGAGAGGGACAGAGCGAGCAAGAGAGAGAGAGAGAGAGACTAATCACGTGAGAGAGAGAGAGAGAGAGACTGAACGGAGAGCGAGAGGTCCACCGGAGGAGGAGACCGGTGCAGAGGGTCCGAGAGGGAGAAGGTGTGAGCGAGAGAGAGAGAGCCCGGGAGGGAGAGAGGAGTGAGCGAGAGAGGGTGTGAGCGAGAGAGAGAGAGCCCGAGAGGGAGAGAGGAGTGACAGAGAGAGGGAGAGTGAGATAGATACCGAGAGAGAGAGGGGTGGCAGAGAGGAGAAGAAGACCGGCGTGAGGCAGCTCCGACGGGGTCTGACCGGAGGCCCGTGACCGTGGAGCTCCTCTCCTTTCTTCCCTTTTTTTTTTTTTTTACTGTTTCTGTTATGTTGGGGTTTATTTTTGGTTTTTCTCTTTCTCGTCAGTTCCTTTGGTTCCGAAAAATCCCCCCGCTGTTGGTTCTTGCTCTGGTTTTTAAGCTGGTTTTCTGATGAATTATTGAGTGTTCTGTACAACTCATTCATCCACTTCTTCTACTTTCCAGCTCCATTCTGCACCAGGAAGTGGGTGCTGTTTTTTTTATTATTTATTTAAATAAACAAATTGGGAGTGGGGGGAAAGGATGGTGCTTACACATACATAACTGGATTTGAAGCTAATGCCTTGGCACTCAAATTATCACACCACAATGTTGGTTTTCTTGGCAGAGGAATTTTCAGCTCATTAAGGAGAGAACGTGTCCATGCTATTTCAGCAGCTAAGTCAGCTAGGGCTCTATATTCCGACTCTCTACTTGATCTTGAGATTACCTTTTTACTTCTTTGAGGACCAAGAGACAAGTGTTTCACCAAGAAAAGACACATTGACCAGCCATGGATTTTCTATCATCCATACTTGTGGTCGATTCTGCATCTGAGAATCTTGTTAAGTCCAAGTCAGTGGATGGTTTAATGTGTAGGCAGTAATGAATGGTACCTTGAAGATACCTTAGTATTCTTTTGATGCCTTGCCAGTGATCTGTAGTGGGAGAGCCCATGAATTGGCTGAGCTTATTTACTGAGAATCCTATGTCAGGCCTTATGTTTGTTAAGTATTGCAGTGCTCC
Organism: Clitoria ternatea; assembly: GCA_037962975.1. Taxonomy (NCBI): domain Eukaryota; kingdom Viridiplantae; phylum Streptophyta; class Magnoliopsida; order Fabales; family Fabaceae; genus Clitoria; species Clitoria ternatea. Next base: position 268,734,808 of record CM075672.1, read on the forward strand.
CATAGCTTGTCTAAACATGGTCGGGTCTTGTAATTTCTCCCCTTCAGTTGTAAATTGCCTTCCAGTTACCATAGGTGTTGGACAAGGTGAAGCATTTACCATTTTGAATCACCTCAAGATGTCCCCTATGTACTTTAATTGTTTCAAGTACATACCAGTTGCATCTTTTTGAACTTCTATACCTAAGAAGTAGTGCAGGTGACCAAGGTCCTTAAGGGAAAACACAACATTGAGTTGTTTGATGAAGGACTTTAAAAATTTAGTGTTGTTCCCTGTAACAATTATATCATCCACATATATAAGTAGGAAGGTAATGTGATTTGTACCTCTTGGAGTAAAGAGCGAGGAATCATTTTTTGTGTTCTTGAAACCCCAAGTGAGTAAGGCATTTTTGAGGCTGTCAAACCAGGCTCTTAGAGCTTGTTTCAACCCATAAATTGCCTTAGATAACTTGCAGACATGATCAGGTTTAGTTGAGTCTATAAAACCCTCTGTTTGATGCATAAACACAGTTTCCTTAAGGTATCCATTAAGAAATGCATTATTTATGTCCAACTATTTGACCTCCCAGTTGTGATGTGTAACGTCCTAGGTTATTTTGCATTTATTTTTTTTTATTTTTTTTTCAAACGATTACATCTTACAATAAATTTTTCCTTTTCTTGAAAATTAATCGATATTTAGAGAAAAACAATTTAATTTAAACACAACGGATGAGAGAAAGGGTGTCAGGACTTCTCACTTGAGTGATGCCCCTACTCGTTTAAGCGAGATTCCGGACTCTCACTTAAACGAGGTTCTATTCGCTGGAGCGAACACCTTTCCCACATCAGATTATTCAAGACATGCAACCGGACTCTCAAAATTTCACTTTAAAAATGGTTCGGTAAACCCAAAGAGTTACCATGGGAGCGTATGTAAGTAACAGTGATATATTTTTAAAATATAATTTTACATCTGATCCGGTCTTAATTAAACACAACTAATAATTATACTAAGAAGTTCTTATACATATAAGACTCTATAGAAAGTCACTCGAAGTCACTCGGACCCTGGCACCGTTCTCCCCCTTGGTGCGGCTCCATGGCTCCTTCCCCCTCCCTGTCTCTGGTTACTAAAAAAATATGCAAGGGTGAGTGTTTGGCATAATAATTAATATAGAACGGCATTTAACACTATACATGCATATTGATACATACACATCAAGCATCACCCGTAAATAAACATACCAAACATAGAGTTTTTCATGCAGTAACTGTATTAAACCAACTACGCAATTCCATCACATTCCTCACATTCATCACATTCATTACATACATCACATTCATTACATGCATCACGATCACAACTGACTCTCATACAATCTGACTCCTAGTATCCGGATACTAAAGGATTGGCCTTCAGCTGGGGGTCCTACTTGACACCCCGTGAACCCTGCTTGGTTCACCGAGTCCTGCTTGACTCTCCACCTCGACCACTGGGTCCTACTTGACCACTGGGTAGCTCAACTGGGCATGAAAACCACGGGAGCCGGAAATGAGGGGCTATCATATACCGTCGGCCATCCGATACCACATAATCATTCAACAGTTTACCTTTCTCATAATAATATCAATTCCTCATCACTCGGGTAGCCTGCTTGCTAACCCTTCGTCACATAACACTGATCATTTCTCATTAGATATCACAAGATCATACATGATAAACTCATCCACATCCGATCCTTTACTAATTAATGTACTCAGTCACACATGCACAAACATAAACACACAACTACGTTTAGCAACATTTTTCTTAACTTGTTTACGTTACTTCAATGACCTGATTAAGAAGCGAGTCCTATTCTAATTAATTATAACCCAAACACCCCCCTTACTTTGGTTCCATGCTTCGATGATCTGCTCTCTGTGCCGATTTCTTTCTCTGAGCACCGGTTCTGCAGTCTCAACTCCTTCACTCAGTCTTCCGTTGCTTAGCCTACTACCTACGAATCATAAAGTATAGCTCATCACCTCAACGCCCTTAGTTCATGGACAACATCTGGACTCATGCTCACCAAAGGAGTGGAGAACAGCCACGAATATAGCCATGCATGGCTCTTAACGGTCAAAGAATAAAAGAAATAAGGGAATTACAATTGGATTGGATCAGTAAACTCACCTTGAAGTCCCGATCACAGGAATGGGGTTAAATTGAAGTTTAGACACAAATGGAGTCCCTCTTCAGCGCATGCAAATCAGCGTTAAGAGAGGAGAGAAAAACGAAAGAGGAGGAATAGACCAACAGCAAGGTAACTTGTAAAATAATGAAGAGGGAAAGAAGAGAATTTCCTTATATATATAGCTCATGGGCAAGATCGTCTTTTCCTTTATTTTATTTGTATTCTTACTAAATTTAATCAATTTTTCACTATTTTAAACTATTACATAGTTATCAAATCAATTACACGTGTTTATTCCCTCAACGTTTAAGTATTCACAATCCTCTAATAATTCGCAAGAGTATAGGCCCGATATAAATATCGGCCCCCGACGTTCTAACTTAGGGTTCATACCTCGGAAATCCGAGCTACAACCTGATAGATCGGATATCTCATCCGTGCTCACCTCATGGTTACCTACATCCGTTGTTTCAGTCATCGTGAGGTTAATCCGGTCTCTAACCTCGTGTGAGGCGCTCTCCTCACAACGGTTGGACCAGACCGCCTAGCCCTGCCCGCTCTTCTCCTACACTTCCGATCTTTAACTCCGCCTGCTCGCGCTTCAGATACCGACCTCGACACCGGCTTTTCCAATCTTTGGCTCGGACAGAACAAATATTAAATAAAACTTCTAAAATATTTACTAACATTTCCCATTTCTTATAATTCTCATTAAAACATCAGGGATGTTACATCCACCCCCCCTAAAAGGAGATTCGTCCCCGAAATCAGTGTTCCGGTTGAAAAAGATGAGGGTACATTCGTTTCATATCGGATTCTAACTCCCAAGTGTAGTTTATCCAATGTAAATTCTGCCACTTCACCTTCACCAGCGGTACCTCCTTGTTCCTTAACCGTTTGGTTTGATGCTCTTCAATGCCAATTGGTACCGCCTCCACCGTCAAGTTCTCCTTCACTTCAATGGAGTCACTCGGTACAATCATGGTATCACACGGAATGTAGGCTCGAAGTTGCGATACGTGGAACACGTTGTGAATGTTAGTCAACGATTGGGGAAGATCCAGTCGATAAGCGACTTCACCAATCCGTTCTAGTATTTGGTATGGTCCAATGTACTTCGGATTAAGCTTTTGACTCTTCAAAATTCGACCTACACCCTTAGTCGGTGAAATTCTTAGGAACACCCAATCACCCACTTGGAATTCAAGGGGTCTGTGCCGATTGTCATAATAACTCTTTTGACGGTCTTGAGCAATTTTTATCTTCTCTCGGATTAAAGCGATTTGTTCATTCATCTCTTGAATCATCTCAGGCCCCAGATGAAGGGCATCGCCGTTCTCATTCCAACATAATGGAGTACGACATTTCCGACCATAAAGAGCTTCGTATGGAGCCATCCCAATGCTGTTGTGGTAACTGTTATTATATGCAAATTCCACCAAGGGCAGGTATTTCTCCCATGATCCGCCCTGTTCCAGTACACATGCCCTTAACATATCTTCAAGAGTCTGTATAGTCCGTTCTGATTGGCCATCGGTCTGGGGATGGTAAGCTGAGCTCAGTTTGAGTTCAGTACCCAGTTGTTGTTGCAAACTCCCCCAAAACCTTGAAGTGAATCGGGGATCCCGATCGGAGATAATGCTTGAGGGCACACCATGCAGTCGTACGACCTCAGCAACGTACAACTTAGCTAATCGATCTAACGACCACTTCATATTTATTGCCAGGAAATGCGCACTTTTGGTTAGTCGATCAACAATCACCCAAATCGCGTTGTATCCGGTTTGAGTGCGGGGTAGTCCGGACACGAAGTCCATGGTGATACCTTCCCACTTCCAGATCGGAATTTCTGGAGGTTGAAGCAAACCCGGAGGTCGTTGGTGCTCAACCTTGCACTTCTGACATATCACACAGGATTTCACGTACTCGATTATTGCCTTCTTCATGTTTGGCCACCAAAATTCCTTTCTTAAGTCATGATACATTTTTGTTACTCCCGGATGTATACTCAGAGAGCTCTTGTGTGCTTCTGATAACACCACCTGCCTGAAATCTCCATGTGCAGGCACTATCACTCGGTTTCTGAATCTCCATATACCATCGCCACCCCTAGTTATCTCCACATTTTTGCCTTGGTTCTGAGTATCAATTAGCTTCAGTAACTCTTTATCGTCTTTCTGTGCAGCTACCATCGACTCCAGAAATTCGTTGGAAATTTTTAACATTCCGATTGTCATTCGGTTTGGTGCGTCCATAACAAGTCCAATATTCATATCTCTAAAGTTTTCCAGTAATTCCTGTTCTCTACCCATTAGGTAAGCCACATGCAGTACCTTCCTGCTTAGCGCATCTGCCACAACATTCGCTTTGCCCGGGTGATACTTCAAATCGAAGTCATAATCCTTCAAATACTCTACCCATCTCCTCTGTCTCATATTTAACTCCTTTTGATCAAATAAGTACTTTAGACTCTTGTGATCACTGAATACTACAAAGCGAGCTCCATACAAATAATGACACCAAATCTTCAGCGCGTACACTACTGCTGCAAGTTCTAGATCGTGAGTCGGGTAATTCTCCTCATGTGACCTCAATTGCCTCAAAGCATAAGCAATTGCCCGATCAGCTTGCATCAACACATATCCCAATCCAAATTTGGATGCATCACAATATACTTCAAATTCCTGTGTTACATCGGGCAGTGCAAGCACAGGGGCAGTAGTTAAACATCGCTTAAGAGTTTGGAAGCTTAATTCACACTTCTCCGACCACACGAAGGGGTTTCCTTTCCTTGTTAACCGAGTCAGAGGAAGTGCTATCCGAGAAAACCCTTCAATGAAGCGTCGATAGTATCCAGCTAATCCGAGGAAACTCCTGATTTCAGTTATTGACTTCGGCCTCTCCCAAGCCATAACCGCCTTAATTTTTGTCGGATCAACAGAGACTCCCTCTTGGGAAATTACATGCCCCAAGAATTGTACACTACTCTTCCAGAACTCACACTTAGATAATTTAGCGTACAACTTCTTCTCCCGAAGTACTTGTAAAACAAGCCAAAGATGTTGAGCATGCTCCTCGTCCGACCTCGAATATACCAAAATATCATCAATGAATACTACCACAAACTGGTCCAAGTACGGTTGAAAAGTCCGATTCATATAATCCATAAAAATGGCAGGAGCGTTTGTTACTCCAAAGGGCATTACTACGTACTCGAAGTGCCCATAACGAGTCCGAAATGCTGTCTTTGGGATATCCTCCGACCTCACTCGGATTTGGTGGTATCCCGACCTCAAGTCAATCTTAGAGAACACAACGGCGCCTCGCAACTGATCCAGTAAATCGTCAATCCGGGGTAGTGGATATTTATTTTTGATGGTCAGTTTATTCAGCTGTCGGTAATCAATGCACATTCACATACTACCGTCCTTCTTCTTTACCAGTAACACCAGACCGCCCCAGGGTGAAGCACTGGGTCGAATAAAGCCTTTTTCTAATAATTCGTTCACTTGTTTCTTCACTTCGGTTAATTCCACCGAAGACATTCTATATGGCGCTCGGGACACCGGTTCTGCCCCGGGAATCAAGTCAATAGAGAAATCAATCTCTCGACTGGGAGGTAGCTCCGGAATTTCTTCAGGAAAAACATCAGAAAATTCACAAACAATCGGAATATCACTTAGCAGGAGGTTATGCCGGCCCTCCGAAGCGAATAAAACAACATACGTGGTTAAGACATCGCTCACCCCGTTCTTCACGTCAAGTTCCTGGGAGAAAACAATATTCTTCCGATAACAGTCGACCAACACATGATTAGCAGCAAGCCAATCAAGACCTAGAATAACGTCTAAGTCCTTCAATGGCACACAGATAAAATTTACTCGAAAAGTACGGGCTTCGATTTGCATCGGTAGTTCCCTACACAATGTAGTTGCACGGAAAGTAGAACCAGTTGGAGTGGAAACAATAAGAGCGTTCTCCATTAAACTGATTGGCAGACCAAGCCGTCGCACACAACTTTCCGAAATAAAGGAATGGGTGGCACCTGAATCATAAATCACATCAACCAGATAACCACAGATGAGGCATTTACCCTGTACCAGATTGTCATTCCTCGTAGCTTCTGAAGCATCAAACGCAAATACACGCCCGGCCATGGCGTTCTGGGCATCGCTAGATTGGGCGTCATATCTTCCCGCTTGTGGGTTCCCTCTACCAGCTCCATTCTGACCTCCTCTCGAGAAGTTGGAACCCCGGGTCCCAGAAAAGTTAGTTCGGTTATCCGTCCTGCCCTGCTGCTGCCTTTGAGGGCAATCAGGCCTGAGGTGCCCTGGTCGTCCGCACTGGAAGCACACAATCTGATTAGCTTGGCAATGTTTGGCAATGTGTCCTTCCTGACCACAATTGTAGCATGTACGATTCCCAGGGGGATTACCCGATCGACCAGTGGAACCTCGACCAGAGGAGGATGAGGAGGTAGCAGAAGACTTGCCGCCCCGAAAGAATTGACCCATCCTCTTGAAGCTGAATCCTTTTACCTTCAATGGCTTTTTATCTCTTGGCTGGGACATCCTTTGCAACTGCACTTCTTTTGTCAGTCTTGCTTTGTTCACCAAGGTCGGATAGTCCCTAATCTCCATCGGTACGATTATACTACGGAGCTCAATCCGTAGTCCAGCTTCGTATTTGGCGCACTTGCTACCCTCAGTCCCTTCTAACGAGAAAGGGTGATAAAAATCACACAGCTCATCAAGCTTGCTGGTGTACTCAGTTACAGACATCCGGTCTTGCTCTAGCTTCAGGAATTCCATTTCTTTCCGGATTTTGTAGTTGTCCGGGAAGTATTTAACAAGGAACCTCCTTCGAAAATTCGCCCATACTAACGGCTCATTAGCTGCGTTCATCTGCACCTTCATACGGGACCACCATACTCTAGCCTCATCTTTTAGTTGGTAACTAGCAAATAAAACCTTTTGCTCTTCAGAGCACTCAAAATATTCAAAAACTTGTTCAATATCCCTAATCCAGATGTATGCCCCGTCATAGTCATGTCCCCCTTTGTAAGTTGGAGGATTCCTTTTCAGGAATTTATCCAGAGTGGGACCGGACTCGGTCCTACTCATCAGCTGAGTAAATCTAGAGAAGAAATCATCTCTTCCCCCAGAACTAGTCTCTCCGTCCATTTAGTAACTCTACAATGGGCAAACACATCACCATTAATAACCAAGATCAGTCAGGGGATCATAGATTTACCTTATATTCATAGAATACTACGCCAGTGGAGTGCCAAGGGAACGGTGCCAGACCACACGCAATCTCAACACAACAAAATACAATCAACTTTCATAAAATTATCACAATCATTAGATCGGGCCACACACCGGCTCTAGAAAGAACCGCTCTGATACCAAGTGTAACGTCCTAGGTTATTTTGCATTTATTTTTTTTTATTTTTTTTTCAAACGATTACATCTTACAATAAATTTTTCCTTTTCTTGAAAATTAATCGATATTTAGAGAAAAACAATTTAAGTTGAACACAACGGATGAGAGAAAGGGTGTCAAGACTTCTCACTTGAGTGAGGCCCCTACTCGTTTAAGCGAGATTCCGGACTCTCACTTAAACGAGGTTCTATTCGCTGGAGTGAACACCTTTCCCACATCGGATTATTCAAGACATGCAACCGGACTCTCAAAATTTCACTTTAAAAATGGTTCGGTAAACCCAAAGAGTTACCATGGGAGCGTATATAAGTAACAGTGATATATTTTTAAAATATAGTTTTACATCTGATCCGGTCTTAATTAAACACAACTAATAATTATACTAAGAAGTTCTTATACACATAAGACTCTATAGAAAGTCACTCGAAGTCACTCGGACCCTGGCACCGTTCTCCCCCTTGGCGCGGCTCCATGGCTCCTTCCCCCTCCCTGTCTCTGGTTACTAAAAAAATATGCAAGGGTGAGTGTTTGGCATAATAATTAATATAGAACGACATTTAACACTATACATGCATATTGATACATACACATCAAGCATCACCCGTAAATAAACATACCAAACATAGAGTTTTTCATGCAGTAACTGTATTAAACCAACTACACAATTCCATCACATTCCTCACATTCATCACATTCATTACATACATCACATTCATTACATGTATCACGATCACAACTGACTCTCATACAATCTGACTCCTAGTATCCGGATACTAAAGGATTGGCCTTCAGCTGGGGGTCCTACTTGACACCCCGTGAACCCTGCTTGGTTCACCGAGTCCTGCTTGACTCTCCACCTCGACCACTGGGTCCTGCTTGACCACTGGGTAGCTCAACTGGGCACGAAAACCACGGGAGCCGGAAATGAGGGGCTATCATATACCTTCGGCCATCCCATACCACATAATCATTCAACAGTTTACCTTTCTCATAATAATATCAATTCCTCATCACTCGGGCAGCCTGCTTGCTAACCCTTCGTCACATAACACTGATCATTTCTCATTAGATATCACAAGATCATACATGATAAACTCATCCACATCCGATCCTTACTAATTAATGTACTCAGTCACACATGCACAAACATAAACACACAACTACGTTTAGCAACATTTTTCTTAACTTGTTTACGTTACTTCAATGACCTGATTAAGAAGCGAGTCCTATTCTAATTAATTATAACCCATACACTCCCCTTACTTTGGTTCCACGCTTCGATGATCTGCTCTCTGTGCCGATTTCTTTCTCTGAGCACCGGTTCTGTAGTCTCAACTCCTTCACTCAGTCTTCCGTTGCTTAGCCTACTACCTACGAATCATAAAGTATAGCTCATCACCTCAACGCCCTTAGTTCATGGACAACATCTGGACTCATGCTCACCAAAGGAGTGGAGAACAGCCACGAATATAGCCATGCATGGCTCTTAACGGCCAAAGAATAAAAGAAATAAGGGAATTACAATTGGATTAGATCAGTAAACTCACCTTGAAGTCCCGATCACAGGAATGGGGTTAAATTGAAGTTTAGACACAAATGGAGTCCCTCTCCAGCGCATGCAAATCAGCGTTAAGAGAGGAGAGAAAAACGAAAGAGGAGGAATAGACCAACAGCAAGGTAACTTGTAAAATAATGAAGAGGGAAAGAAGATAATTTCCTTATATTTATAGCTCATGGGCAAGATCGTCTTTTCCTTTATTTTATTTGTATTCTTACTAAATTTAATCAATTTTTCACTATTTTAAACTATTGCATAGTTATCAAATCAATTACACGTGTTTATTCCCTCAACGTTTAAGTATTCAAAATCCTCTAATAATTCGCAAGAGTATAGGCCCGATATAAATATCAGCCCCGGACGTCCTAACTTAGGGTTCATACCTCGGAAATCTGAGCTACAACCTGATAGATCGGATATCTCATCCGTGCTCACCTCATGGTTACCTACATCCGTTGTTTCAGTCATCGTGAGGTTAATCCGGTCTCTAACCTCGTGTGAGGCGCTCTCCTCACAAAGGTTGGACCAGACCGCCTAGCCCTGCCCGCTCTTCTCCTACACTTCCGATCTTTAACTCCGCCTGCTCGCGCTTCAGATACCGACCTCGACACCGGCTTTTCCAATCTTTGGCTCGGACAGAACAAATATTAAATAAAACTTCTAAAATATTTACTAACATTTCCCATTTCTTATAATTCTCATTAAAACATCAGGGATGTTACATCCACCCCCCTAAAAGGAGATTTCATCCCCGAAATCAGTGTTCCGGTTGAAAAAGATGAGGGTACATTCGTTTCATATCGGATTCTAACTCCCACGTGTAGTTTATCCAATGTAAATTCTGCCACTTCACCTTCACCAGCGGTACCTCCTTGTTCCTTAACCATTTGGTTTGATGCTCTTCAATGCCAATTGGTACCGCCTCCACCGTCAAGTTCTTCTTCACTTCAATGGAGTCACTCGGTACAATCATGGTATCACACGGAATGTAGGCTCGAAGTTGCGATACGTGGAACACGTTGTGAATGTTAGTCAACGATTGGGGAAGATCCAGTCGATAAGCGACTTCACCAATCCGTTCTAGTATTTAGTATGGTCCAATGTACTTCGGATTAAGCTTTTGACTCTTCAAAATTCGACCTACACCCTTAGTCGGTGAAATTCTTAGGAACACCCAATCACCCACTTGGAATTCAAGGGGTCTGTGCCGATTGTCATAATAACTCTTTTGACGGTCTTGAGCAATTTTTATCTTCTCTCGGATTAAAGCGATTTGTTCATTCATCTCTTGAATCATCTCAGGCCCCAGATGAAGGGCATCGCCGTTCTCATTCCAACATAATGGCGTACGACATTTCCGACCATAAAGAGCTTCGTATGGAGCCATCCCAATGCTGCTGTGGTAACTGTTATTATATACAAATTCCACCAAGGGCAGGTATTTCTCCCATGATCCGCCCTGTTCCAGTACACATGCCCTTAACATATCTTCAAGAGTCTGTATAGTCCGTTCTGATTGGCCATCAGGCTGGGGATGGTAAGCTGAGCTCAGTTTGACTTCAGTACCCAGTTGTTGTTGCAAACTCCCCCAAAACCTTGAAGTGAATCGGGGATCCCGATCGGAGATAATGCTTGAGGGCACACCATGCAGTCGTACGACCTCAGCAACGTACAACTTAGCTAATCGATCTAACGACCACTTCATATTTATTGCCAGGAAATGCGCACTTTTGGTTAGTCGATCAACAATCACCCAAATCGCGTTGTATCCGGTTTGAGTGCGGGGTAGTCCGGACACGAAGTCCATGGTGATACCTTCCCACTTCCAGATCGGAATTTCTGGAGGTTGAAGCAAACCCGGAGGTCGTTGGTGCTCAACCTTGCACTTCTGACATATCACACAGGATTTCACGTACTCGATTATTGCCTTCTTCATGTTTGGCCACCAAAATTCCTTTCTTAAGTCATGATACATTTTTGTTACTCCCGGATGTATACTCAGAGAGCTCTTGTGTGCTTCTGATAACACCACCTACCTGAAATCTCCATGTGCAGGCACTATCACTCGGTTTCTGAATCTCCATATACCATCGCCACCCCTAGTTATCTCCACATTTTTGCCTTGGTTCAGTAACTCTTTATCGTCTTTCTGTGCAGCTACCATCGACTCCAGAAATTCGTTGGAAATTTTTAACATTCCGATTGTCATTCGGTTTGGTGCGTCCATAACAAGTCCAATATTCATATCTCTAAAGTTTTCCAGTAATTCCTGTTCTCTACCCATTAGGTAAGCCACATGCAGTACCTTCCTGCTTAGCGCATCTACCACAACATTCGCTTTGCCCGGGTGATACTTCAAATCGAAGTCATAATCCTTCAAATACTCTACCCATCTCCTCTGTCTCATATTTAACTCCTTTTGATCAAATAAGTACTTTAGACTCTTGTGATCACTGAATACTACAAAGCGAGCTCCATACAAATAATGACGCCAAATCTTCAGCGCGTACACTACTGCTGCAAGTTCTAGATCGTGAGTCGGGTAATTCTCCTCATGTGACCTCAATTGCCTCGAAGCATAAGTAATTGCCCGATCAGCTTGCATCAACACACATCCCAATCCAAATTTGGATGCATCACAATATACTTCAAATTCCTGTGTTACATCGGGCAGTGCAAGCACAGGGGCAGTAGTTAAACATCGCTTAAGAGTTTGGAAGCTTAATTCACACTTCTCCGACCACACGAAGGGGTTTCCTTTCCTTGTTAACCGAGTCAGAGGAAGTGCTATTCGAGAAAACCCTTCAATGAAGCGTCGATAGTATCCAGCTAATCCGAGGAAACTCCTGATTTCAGTTATTGACTTTGGCCTCTCCCAAGCCATAACCGCCTTAATTTTTGTCGGATCAACAGAGACTCCCTCTTGGGAAATTACATGCCCCAAGAATTGTACACTACTCTTCCAGAACTCACACTTAGATAATTTAGCATACAACTTCTTCTCCCGAAGTACTTGTAAAACAAGCCGAAGATGTTGAGCATGCTCCTCGTCCGACCTCGAATATACCAAAATATCATCAATGAATACTACCACAAACTGGTCCAAGTACGGTTGAAAAGTCCGATTCATATAATCCATAAAAATGGCAGGAGCGTTTGTTACTCCAAAGGGCATTACTACGTACTCGAAGTGCCCATAACGAGTCCGAAATGCTGTCTTTGGGATATCCTCCGACCTCACTCGGATTTGGTGGTATCCCGACCTCAAGTCAATCTTAGAGAACACAACGGCGCCTCGCAACTGATCCAGTAAATCGTCAATCCGGGGTAGTGGATATTTATTTTTGATGGTCAGTTTGTTCAGCTGTCGGTAATCAATGCACATTCGCATACTACCGTCCTTCTTCTTTACCAGTAACACCGGAGCGCCCCAGGGTGAAGCACTGGGTCGAATAAAGCCTTTTTCTAATAATTCGTTCACTTGTTTCTTCACTTCGGTTAATTCCACCGAAGACATTCTATATGGCGCTCGGGACACCGGTTCTGCCCCGGGAATCAAGTCAATAGAGAAATCAATCTCTCGACTGGGAGGTAGCTCCGGAATTTCTTCTAGAAAAACATCAGAAAATTCACAAACAATCGGAATATCACTTAGCAGGAGGTTATGCCGGCCCTCCGAAGCGAATAAAACAACATACGTGGTTAAGACATCGCTCACCCCGTTCTTCACGTCAAGTTCCTGGGAGAAAACAATATTCTTCCGATAACAGTCGACCAACACATGATTAGCAGCAAGCCAATCAAGACCTAGAATAACGTCTAAGTCCTTCAATGGCACACAGATAAAATTTACTCGAAAAGTACGGGCTTCGATTTGCATCGGTAGTTCCCTACACAATGTAGTTGTACGGAAAGTAGAACCAGTTGGAGTGGAAACAATAAGAGCGTTCTCCATTAAACTGATTGGCAGACCAAGCCGTCGCACACAACTTTCCGAAATAAAGGAATGGGTGGCACCTGAATCATAAATCACATCAACCAGATAACCACAGATGAGGCACTTACCCTATACCAGATTGTCATTCCTCATAGCTTCTGAAGCATCAAACGCAAATACACGCCCGGCCATGGCGTTCTGGGCATCGCTAGATTGGGCGTCATATCTTCCCGCTTGTGGGTTCCCTCTACCAGCTCCATTCCGACCTCCTCTCGAGAAGTTGGAACCCCGGGTCCCAGAAAAGTTAGTTCGGTTATCCGTCCTGCCCTGCTGCTGCCTTTGAGGGCAATCGGGCCTGAGGTGCCCTGGTCGTCCACACTGGAAGCACACAATCTGATTAGCTTGGCAATGTTTGGCAATGTGTCCTTCCTGAACACAATTGTAGCATGTACGATTCCCAGGGGGATTACCCGATCGACCAGTGGAACCTCGACCAGAGGAGGATGAGGAGGTAGCAGAAGACTTGCCGCCCCGAAAGAATTGACCCATCCTCTTGAAGCTGAATCCTTTTGCCTTCAATGGCTTTTTATCTCTTAGCTGGGACATCCTTTGCAACTGCACTTCTTCTGTCAGTCTTGCTTTGTTCACCAAGGTCGGATAGTCCCTAATCTCCATCGGTACGATTACACTACGGAGCTCAATCCGTAGTCCAGCTTCGTATTTGGCGCACTTGCTACCCTCAGTCCCTTCTAACGAGAAAGGGTGATAAAAATCACACAGCTCATCAAACTTACTGGTGTACTCAGCTACAGACATCCGGTCTTGCTCTAGCTTCAGGAATTCCATTTCTTTCTGGATTTTGTAGTTGTCCGAGAAGTATTTAACAAGGAACCTCCTTCGAAAATTCGCCCATACTAACGGCTCATTAGCTACGTTCATCTGCACCTTCACACGGGACCACCATACTCTAGCCTCATCTTTTAGTTGGTAACTAGCAAATAAAACCTTTTGCTCTTCGGAGCACTCAAAATATTCAAAAACCTGTTCAATATCCCTAATCCAGATGTATGCCCCGTCATAGTCATGTCCCCCTTTGTAAGTTGGAGGATTCCTTTTCAGGAATTTATCCAGAGTGGGACCGGACTCGGTCCTACTCATCAGCTGAGTAAATCTAGAGAAGAAATCATCTCTTCCCCCAGAACTAGTCTCTCCGTCCATTTAGTAACTCTACAATGGGCAAACACATCACCATTAATAACCAAGATCAGTCAGGGGATCATAGATTTACCTTATATTCATAGAATACTACACCAGTGGAGTGCCAAGGGAACGGTGCCAGACCACACACAATCTCAACACAACAAAATACAATCAACTTTCATAAAATTATCACAATCATTAGATCGGGCCACACACCGACTCTAGAAAGAACCGCTCTGATACCAAGTGTAACGTCCTAGGTTATTTTGCATTTATTTATTTTTATTATTTTTTTTTCAAACGATTACATCTTACAATAAATTTTTCCTTTTCTTGAAAATTAATCGATATTTAGAGAAAAACAATTTAATTTGAACACAACGGATGAGAGAAAGGGTGTCAGGACTTCTCACTTGAGTGAGGCCCCTACTCGTTTAAGCGAGATTCTGGACTCTCACTTAAACGAGGTTCTATTCGCTGGAGCGAACACCTTTCCCACATCGGATTATTCAAGACATGCAACCGGACTCTCAAAATTTCACTTTAAAAATGGTTCGGTAAACCCAAAGAGTTACCATGGGAGCGTATGTAAGTAACAGTGATATATTTTTAAAATATAGTTTTACATCTGATCCGGTCTTAATTAAACACAACTAATCATTATACTAAGAAGTTCTTATACACATAAGACTCTATAGAAAGTCACTCGAAGTCACTCGGACCCTGGCACCGTTCTCCCCCTTGGCGCGGCTCCATGGCTCCTTCCCCCTCCCTGTCTCTGGTTACTAAAAAAATATGCAAGGGTGAGTGTTTGGCATAACAATTAATATAGAACGGCATTTAACACTATACATGCATATTGATACATACACATCAAGCATCACCCGTAAATAAACATACCAAACATAGAGTTTTTCATGCAGTAACTGTATTAAACCAACTACGCAATTCCATCACATTCCTCACATTCATCACATTCATTACATACATCACATTCATTACATGCATCACGATCACAATTGACTCTCATACAATCTGACTCCTAGTATCCGGATACTAAAGGATTGGCCTTCAGCTGGAGGTCCTACTTGACACCCCGTGAACCCTGCTTGGTTCACCGAGTCCTGCTTGACTCTCCACCTCGACCACTGGGTCCTACTTGACCACTGGGTAGCTCAACTGGGCATGAAAACCACGGGAGCCGGAAATGAGGGGCTATCATATACCGTCGGCCATCCCATACCACATAATCATTCAACAGTTTACCTTTCTCATAATAATATCAATTCCTCATCACTCGGGTAGCCTGCTTGCTAACTCTTCGTCACATAACACTGATCATTTCTCATTAGATATCACAAGATCATACATGATAAACTCATCCACATCCGATCCTTTACTAATTAATGTACTCAGTCACACATGCACAAACATAAACACACAACTACGTTTAGCAACATTTTTTTTAACTTGTTTACGTTACTTCAATGACCTGATTAAGAAGCGAGTCCTATTCTAATTAATTATAACCCGAACACCCCCTTACTTTGGTTCCACGCTTCGATGATCTGCTCTCTGTGCCGATTTCTTTCTCTGAGCATCGGTTCTGCAGTCTCAACTCCTTCACTCAGTCTTCCGTTGCTTAGCCTACTACCTACGAATCATAAAGTATAGCTCATCACCTCAACGCCCTTAGTTCATGGACAACATCTGGACTCATGCTCACCAAAGGAGTGGAGAACAGCCACGAATATAGTCATGCATGGCTCTTAATGGCCAAAGAATAAAAGAAATAAGGGAATTACAATTGGATTGGATCAGTAAACTCACCTTGAAGTCCCGATCACAGGAATGGGGTTAAATTGAAGTTTAGACACAAATGGAGTCCCTCTCCAGCGCATGCAAATCAGCGTTAAGAGAGGAGAGAAAAACGAAAGAGGAGGAATAGACCAACAGCAAGGTAACTTGTAAAATAATGAAGAGGGAAAGAAGAGAATTTCCTTATATATATAGCTCATGGGCAAGATCGTCTTTTCCTTTATTTTATTTGTATTCTTACTAAATTTAATCAATTTTTCACTATTTTAAACTATTGCATAGTTATCAAATCAATTACACGTGTTTATTCCCTCAACGTTTAAGTATTCACAATCCTCTAATAATTCACAAGAGTATAGGCCCGATATAAATATCGGCCCCCGACGTCCTAACTTAGGGTTTATACCTCAGAAATCCGAGCTACAACCTGATAGATCGGATATCTCATCCGTGCTCACCTCATGGTTACCTACATCCGTTGTTTCAGTCATCGTGAGGTTAATCCGGTCTCTAACCTCGTGTGAGGCGCTCTCCTCACAACGGTTGGACCAGACCGCCTAGCCCTGCCCGCTCTTCTCCTACACTTCCGATCTTTAACTCCGCCTGCTCGCGCTTCAGATACCGACCTCGACACCGGCTTTTCCAATCTTTGGCTCGGACAGAACAAATATTAAATAAAACTTCTAAAATATTTACTAACATTTCCCATTTCTTATAATTCTCATTAAAACATCAGGGATGTTACATGATGTACTGCAATTGTGAGTATTATTCAAATTGTACTTGCCTTGACAACTGGACTAAAAGTGTCTTCATAGTCTAGTCCTGTTGTTTGTTGAAACCCTTTTGCAACTAATCTTGCCTTTCTCCTTTCAATTGTGCCATCTGCTTTGTACTTGGTCTTGAAGACCCATTTAGAGTCAATGATGTTTTCTTGGCCCCGATATGGTACTAAGAGCCAGATTTGATTTGACATGAGGGCCTTATATTCATTGTTTATAGCTTCTTTCCATTGTGGTTTTGTGAGTGCTTCTTTGACATTTTCTGATTCCTTCTCACCTGTGTAAATTTTAACTAATCCAACATATGGCCGCTTTGGCTTGTGAATTCCAGCCTTGCTTCTGGTCCAGTGGTTGTTGATGTTTGTGCTTGGTTCAGCAAGGTCTTGATGAGTCCAAATAATTACTTCGATGGGATCAATGTCATCTGCGGTTGGACTATTTCTTGTTGAATCAATTGTAATTTGGTCTCTGCTAGGGTCATCAGTCTTCTCAAAAGAATTTGCTTATTCTTGTTCTTCGTCAATCTCAGGTGCATTTGTTGGTTCTGTTTCTTCATGAAGATTGTTATCATCCGGAAGTACTACTTCTTCATTATGTACGGTACCTGCAGCAGGCAAAGAAAAAGAAACAGATGGGCTTTCAGTCAGTATTTTTAAAGGGCTTTTTGTATTGAGAAAACCATCATGGAATGGAAAAAGTTCCTCATTGAAGACAACATATGTCTTGAGATAAAGATTCTGCCATGAGAATTTTAACACTTGTATCCTTTATAAGAGTTACTATAGCCCAAGAACACATATCTGGTTGTGTGAAATTACAGTTTATGCTGATTATAAGGCTTGAGGCAGGGATAACAAGCACATCCAAAAGGTTTCAAAAAGTTGTAGTCTGGTTCCTTTCTAAAGAGTAAGAGGTAAGGACTTTTATTTTGAGTGACTAGAAAGGGTAGTCTATTTATGAGATATACTGCTGTGGAGAATGCTTCCCACCAATAATGTAAAGGCATTTTGGCTTGGGCTAGTAATGTCAGGCCAAATTCAACTATATGTCTATGTTTTCTCCCAGCCCTACCATTTTGTTGTGATGTGTAAGGGCAAGACATTCTGAACCCCTGCTTCTATTGCATGTTTTTGTACAGCCTTATATTCACCACCACCATCACATTGGATTGTCTTAATTCTCTTGTTGAACTGATTTTCTACCATGCTTTTAAACTGAACAAAGGCATGTGCAGTATCTGATTTTTGTTTTAAAGGGTAAATCCAAGTGAATCGACTAAAGTCATCAATAAAGTGAGCATAATATTTGAAACCAGAAGGGGATGTTACTGGTGTAAGGCCCCAAACATCACTGCGAATTAATTCAAGAGTTTCCTGGGCATGAGAGGAAGAGGTTTTAAAAGGTAAAAATGCATTTTACCATATTGACAAGCCTTACAAAAGTTAAAATGATCACTAGGTAACACTTTCACATTACAACTTTTCAAGACTCTATCTAGGACTTTATTATTTGGATGACCAAGTCTTCTATGCCAGCTTTCCTTGACAGATACGTATACAGAAGGGTCCCTTTTTATTCCTGAGAGTTGATACAAACCATCTTTAAGTGCTCCTTTTAGGATTGCCTTCCCTGTCAACTTGTCCTTCACAAAGCAGCAATTTGCATCAAATTCAACAAGAATGTTATTGTCAGTAGTTAATTTTGACACACTTAATAGATTTTTGGTAATTTTGGGCACATATAAGACATCATGTAAATCAAATGAGTTTAGTTTTAAAGAACCTGAGGCAACAATCTTTAATTTCTCACCACTTCCAACTATTAAGGACTGCTTACCATGGTGTTCTGGCAAATCTTGGAATTTTTTAGTTTGGTGTGTCACATGATTGCTTGCACCACTGTCAAACTACTAATCATAATCTTGAATGAAGCTTTATGAAGCTAAGAAGGCATTGTCGGTTCCTTGTTTATCACTGTCTGTAGAATCCTTTGAGCTTGAGTAGGATTTATCAAACCTGTAGTAGCAATTTACTGCTGTGTGCCCAACCTTGTTGTAAACTTGACATGTTGTCTTAGACATTCTTCCTCTTCCTCTACCTCCTTTCAAACCTCTAAAGTTAGAGTCTCTCCAATTGCTACTGGATCCTCTCCAATTATTGTTTGTGTTGAACTTATTGCCTTTGTAATTAATTTTGTGAGCAATATTTGTTGATGCATTAAGGGTTAGGTTGGTGAGGTTATTTAGTTGGCCAAGTCTAGTTTCAAAGGTCAGCAATTGGGCCTGCAGATCAACCCAGCTTAGAGTAATTTGATCAGATAGCTTGACCACTATAGGGTTGTATTCAGAATCTAAACCATTCAGGGTTTGAATGATCAAATCTGAGTTGGAAATAGGATTGCCTGCAAGTTTAAGTCTGCCAGCGAAATTCTTCATCTTGACTAGATACTCTTCCATCTTCATCTCTCCTTTTCTAGTGCTATGAAACTCAGAAGTGATTCGAGACCTTGTGTGTGCACCTGCTAGACTTTGGGCCTCATCCCAAAGTTGTTTTGAGATTTCACAGTGCAGCAATTGTGTTGCTATTTCAATAGTCATTGAATTCATCAACCATCCAAGGAGTTGTGAGTCATGGGCCTGCCAATCGTCAAAATCAGGATTGGGTTGTTTGCCTGATTCTACAGAAGATGTGAACTCTTCAGGCACTCCTTTGTCCCTAGCATGTACCCATTGAGCCTGCAGCCTTTGATGATAGAGAGCACCAAGGATTTCTATAGTGGATAGTTGTCTTTGTCCAGCTTGACAGACACAATGGATGGTAGATCATTTTTGTTCTTTGAATCTGCAACGGATGCCATGGTTTGTATTGGATCAAGAGCCTTCAAGGCTTAAGCGCTCTGATGCCAAGAAAGAAATAATGTATTGAAGGTAATAAAATCATATATTAATCTGATGGGAATTGTGTACATATATAGCATATGCTATCCTATGATTAAGGCTAGAATTAAGACATTACAAGTATATATTGAAACAAATAATGTCGACAGCCATTTATTGGTAATTACAATAATTACAGTAATTGACATGTAATATTGGGTCCATATATCAAGTGATCTTGTCTCTAATTAACCTCTCTTAAAGCTTTTGTGTGACAATTCACAAATGACACACTTTGGGTGTGGGAACCATCCAACAGTAAAGTTGGGAGCATAAAAAGCATTTTAAGATGTTTTGAACTATTGTCAGGCTAAAGGTCAATTTCCATAAGAGTGAACTTATTGGTTATGCAATGCTCTTGTCTAATTTGAATAGATATGCAGCTTACCTTCATTGTCAGCCCTTCAAACCTCCCTTCTTGTACTTGGGCCTTTTAGTGGGTGCAAATCCAAGAAAAATCTCCATGTGGCAATCGGTCATTGATAAAGTAAGGTGTAAGCTATCCCCATGGAAGAAGAGGAATGTCTTGTTTGATTGTTGGATATGCTTGGTAAATCTTGTTCTCACTTCTATTCCTTTGTTTTATCTTCCTTTCTTCCTTGCTCCAAAATATGTTATTAATTGTTTGGTGAGGCTTCAGAGAGAGTTTCTTCAAAGGGGGATGTGGGGGAGAGGAAAATTGTGTAGGTGATCAGTTAGGATGTCAATTGTAAATCCAAATCTGAATGGGAGCTAAGCATTTGTTTAAGTTAGCTCTTGTTGGTATGGAAGTGGAAGCTCTTAAATGATACAAATAGCCTGGTTTGTAAAGAGTTGCAGGACATGTATAGGTTAGAAAAAATGGTTTAAGACTAACATCAAGGTGTTCTCTTGCTCACTTTATGAGTGGTCAAATGAACCTATTTTTTGTTTGATGAGTTTACCTGTTACATAACCATTTTTCCTTTTTGGTGTGCTTGGTTTCATTGGGATATATTGGTGGGAGCCATAGGTTATTGTGATCTTTGTCCTTTCTTGTAGATGTTATGCTATTGCTTTTTTATTTTTGTTCTGTACTGATAATTCTAATTTTATGGCTTGATACATCATATATTTTGTTATTAATATAATTATTTTCCCTTTGCTAGTAAAAAAATAAATGAGGCTAATTTATAAAAATAAATAACATGGTGGTGGTGTTGGGAAATTATATTGGCACCGATCTTGTCTTTATAAACACCACTAATCATTATTTTTTTGAACTTGAAAGACAATATTATCCTTTCACTTTACCCTGTTATCTCCTACTGTTTATGCTTCTCCTCACTAATGCACCATTTGGTCTGAGACGTGGTGAATCTTACACCTCTTATGATTGGGTTTGAGGGAGAATTGAATCATAATAATGTTGGGTGATGGAGATTGGAATTGTGGAGTTTGCTTCTGCTATTTGCATTTGTTGTCATCATCAGCATTGTAGGAGTGTGAATTGGAGTTTTAGAATTTTGAAATTGTAAATCACAAAATCTAGAGTTAACTTGTATTTTTTCCCAGTTTCAGAATTTTTAGTAAACGGGTAATGAGATCCAAAGATAATACTAGTTTGTCTAGATGTGTCAATCCAAAATCAAAGCTAATGATTTTTAGAGAAAAAAAATAAGACGAAACAAACTCACTAAATTGGTAAAATAGGGAATTATGGAAAGATTTAAAGTCATAAGGTTAATTCAGTTATTTAAAATTCAAAAAATATTAAATATATTGATAAAAATAAAAGAAATTGTTGTGTTAATATAATCTTCTCTTGTTTTTTACCAAATAAATAACATTCATACTTTCAGTTTATAATTAGGGGTGAGTGAGTATTAAATTAGATGAGATTTCAGTCAAAAATAAATTCGATCTGATCAAAGTTCATTGAATTTGATTGAGTTGAATTTATATAAAGTTTTCTCTTAAAATCTGATCCAACTCAATCCGATCTAAGTTAGTTTAGATCGGATGGGATTGTTGGGTTAAACAAATAAACTTTAAACCTTAAACTTGTTATAATTTTTTATAAAAACACAAATTATAAAAGACTTTGAACGTTATAAAAATCATTAATCTTTAATATACAAGATTGACAGAAATATAAATCTAAGTCAACAAAATAAAGTCAAACCAAACCAAATTTATTTTAACAATACATTTAAAATGAAAATAAAATAACAATAATAACTACACAACTCATTCTATTCTTCCAGCATTTTGGGTTCAGGTTAGATTACTTTAGTGTGTGACATAAAAACATATATAATAAAAATAATGAATAATATAAAATTAGTTTGAGTACTTATCAAATATTCTCAGATTTTCAAGCGTTAAATTTAATATTCAATCTAATTACAATTGATTCTTGATTAAATTGAATCGGATTTAATATAATTACCAAAAATTCAATTATTAACTTAATTGAATTGGATAATTGGATTAAACAAATAAATTTAATACATAATTTAGTCCTTCGTTTTAACTCCTTTGGAATTTGGGTCTTGAACACCCCTTTACTTTATTTGATTAAAATATTTTGTTTGACTTATAAAAAAATAGCATGAACTTAACCTACCTAAAGGCATTTATAGGCTGACACTAGTTTTGTGTGAACTTGGGCAATGCTAAACAGTACTTAAGCACAATACTATCTATTACTATGTTGGGAAGAAACTCAGTTACAGATAAAATTATAATTTAAGTGAGTTTATATCACTTTTCTCCACTCACTTTCAAACAGGAATTAGATATACATTTATTCAATAAGGCTAATAATTTTTTGAAAATCATTATTACATATCCAAAATCGACAAGGGAGGTCATTCGAACAACTTCAAACCACGCACACCACATTAGAAATGAACTTAACATATTAATTGAATAACGTGATACATAATTTTTTTAAAAGATTTTTCTCTTATTATCCAACTCCAAACGATTATAGGAGTTTAATTTGATTTCGACGCAGCTAATGTTTTGTTTCGTGGGAAATTTCCGTAGCTGCTTTCAGTATCATCCGAAATGCACTTTGCATGCATGACTTCAACTTCTGTTCGTCTATGAAATCTTTTTCCGTTTTCAGAGTAACTCTTAGCATTCCCACGTAGCTCATTATTGAAATGGCAAGACTCTGCAATCCATCAAATTAAATGACACAAACATGATCGTTACACAACTTTTATTTGAGAAAAGTTACATCTATCTTCTTTCTTTATTATATTTTGAAGACAATGTTCCAACATGTAAAAGAATAATCGTATAAAACAAAACTGTATTGTAATTTTTAAATTAAGAAAAATTTTAGTATAATTACTATGCATGACCATCAAGAAATCAGTATAATTAGTCACCCTTGTGTAAGAGATTTTACCCTCATTTTGTTTTTCCTCCAAAACCATACTTAATTCTAAACACTTCAGGTAATCAATTTATTATCTGTCTTCAGCCACATAAATTAATTGATATTCTGAACACACTGATTTATTCAAAGAAAAATACCTCAGGTCCACCAGCCAATGTAAAGTACAAGCCTTTCACAGGATGATTAGCTAAGGACATTTGTTGTATCGGTCCAACCAGGCTTGAAATCACTGCACTTGACTTCATAACTGTCCCTCGAAGGTGTTTAGCTACTGCCTTCAATGCAACAATTATTATTAATCAACCATGTTGAACCATTACGATTGAAGTTCTGTTAATATATATACTATTGTTATGGTTTATCCATATTGGATGCAATTATGTTTGAGGCATGGACATTACAGGTTATAACAAACAGTTATTTTCCTTTTGGAAAGAAAAAAAGGCACCAACCTCTTGTCCTCTGAATTTGCTCTCCATGTCCAAAAGTGTCCCGGTGAGGGCTACGGCTAAAGATTGTTTCTTCCTCTTGATTACATTGTGTGACTCCCGAATAAATTCTAGAGGGTTCGAAATTCTGTTTTGATTCAATTTCGGAATTGGCACATGCAAGAAGGAAATTTTGTTCCCCCATGGACCCTTTGCTTCGGTATTTAGCATGTCATTGATTGATTGGTAACCTTCAATGTTTCTCGTATTCAGTAACACCAATGCGGTGGACTCTGCCATCTTTGAATTGGAATCCATGTCTTGCATGTATAACCGAGTTCCATAGAACACAATTCCAGTTATCACATCGTTTAAGGTCTTCAATTTGGTTGAACCATGCATGCAATGAATACAATAAAACAAGAAAACCTAATGTCAAACCCAAACCAAAATATGTTCCATGGCATAAATATAAAGTTAGAATAATAGGCGTACCAAACGAATATCTTTATTTTGTTTTAGTTTTCTATTAATTAATTCGTCAGCTGGTGGATCACTTTATTATATAATTAGAGTTTAGTTAATTTGTGTAATTTTATGTTGGATAAAAAAAATCTTACTAAAAATTGTATTGTTCTTATCTTAAAATGAATATTTAACACATGTTAAATAATTTAAAAGTGAAAAATTTTGTAGAAAACATATAGTTTTCTATTGAGTTTAACGTATATGTACAACACAATTGTTAATAAAAGATTTTCATATTTAAATTATAGGGATGATAAAACAGATTACTTCATCCTACCATACTAAAAGCTTACTAAAAATGGGTTGGATTCGTCCACCCCGGGCTAAGAGACGTAAGTTGAAAAAGGGGTTAGCTATCTGCCATGAGCTATTGGGTTGATCCACCAATATTATAATATCTTAATTAATGCTTTAAAGGAAGGGGAAATTACGTTTTATATATATATATATATATATATATATATATATATATATATATATATATATATATATATATATATATATATAATGGGTTAGCAACTTGACCCACCTAGCTTGTCAATTACTATAATGAAAGTTAGCCTATATCGACTTTCTTTTAGCTTGAGCGGGTTGATTGGTTAGGCTATGATGAGAGACAAGCTAAATTTTTTTTATCTAGTTATTAATTTTAATAAATTAACTAGTCAACTTTACAAATCAAGTTTATTTTACCATCCTATTATTTGACATGTGACTTGGATATCACATTAAAAAAACGTTCATATATGTAAGGAATAAATTCAGTCATATATAAAAAGTGTTAAATTTTGTTCATGCATGTATAGCTTTCCAAGGACTTAAAAATATGTGTGTAAGCTCATTTTCATATATATACTAAGATGCACGACAAAAAGCAGTAACAAGTTAACATTCCTACTAGTTCCACCGCCATAATTTGAACAAATTAGTTATATTACTTCTTGGATGCATCTTGAAGTGTATTTAGAAAGTAGGTGTACTCTATAACCACTCCAACCCTTTAAAAATGAAAGAGTAAGAATAAAATATGATCATACCACTCCAAGCTTGAACTTGATGTCCTTGATATGGTCGATGGGGAACTCCATGCTTGATATGGAAATTGGGCGAAACTCGGTACCTTCATCACCAGATCTTATTGGTGTCTTGTCATCATCAATGAGGCTACTCTTCAATATACTCCATCCAAAATCAGACACAGTGTTGAAGGCAGAGGACAAAGTCCAACAACATATCTTCCAAAAGCTTTTGGTGGATGTTTCTTTGGTTGTTGCAGATGGTCTAAGAGAAGGAAAGGACAAGGGAAGAGAGGGATCATCAGCCCTTTGTAGACAAGAAAGAAGTGCACCCACCAGAGAATAACCATCTCCAAGTGCATGGTGAAGCTTAAATATCACAGCGCTAGATGCATCACGTGTAGGGTAATTTATTATGTGAATTTCCCATAATGGCTTGCTTTGTGGTAATTGCTCCATTGCCATGCTTGATAAATAATCTTGAAAAAAATTGTCATACGATTCCTTTGTTTTCCCTTCTGGGAATATTGGGGTTCGAACATGGTCTTCCAACTTTACATCAACTTGCTTCCATCGTTTCTCTCCATCTTTATCTTGGATCTGTTTCATTATATTTCAACATTAATTGGATTCTAGTCAAAAGCAAAATAATAAATAATTCAACATTCCACCTCTATTTCTTCTCATATGTATTCTATTGTTTGTTTCAAGTTTTATTTCTGTTTTAAAATTATTTTCATTTTAAAGTTTAACATTTAATTCTTTTTTTTTCTTATCCTTTCATAATAAATGTATTTCTCTTTTATTACTTCTCATTTTAACCAATAAGACTTACAAAATTGAGATATTATTTATTATTGATTAAATAATAATTTAAATTAAGGTAATTTATAGTTCACATTTAATAAAATAATTATACAATTAATAATTTCTTAATTTACATGAAATAACCTTAAACAACAATATAAAATTAGAGCTCATCAAGTTTGAGCTTCAATCACAAAATTAAGACTATTTGAATTATACCAGTAATATTCGTTTTTGCCAATGAAGTAATAGAAGGTATACTGTCCGACCCAAAAATTTTATATGATTATAACTAATCACTCATGGAATTAGAATTGTGTTCAATCTTACATTACATTATATGGTGTTAACTTATGAAAGTATAAATTAAAATAAGTTAAAAAATATATAGTAAGGAAAGCAAAATGAAATAAAGAGTGATCAAACCATGATGGAGGAGAAGCGTGGATTGATGGGAAGGAAAACATCTTTGATAAGAGCGAAGGTTTGCAAGTCATCTATTGGAACTTCAAATTCTAAGACTCCAATAATGTAAATGCATAGCACAGAGCTGTTGAAGTATTGTCCCATAGGACTAACTGGTTCTGCTTGCTCCTCTTTCTGGTGTTCCATAGTGCTTAAATCTTTAATGTTTTGGGTTTGAAAATCAGAGAGAGATTTGAAAAGCTGCTGAGAGCTTGAGATAATAAGCTGGAATGGAACAATATATATAGTGATAGATTAGAGGAAAATTGAAGCAAGTAGTGTGAGGGTACGAAACACAATCGAAAGAGACGTGCTAGCTAGCTATTACTTGCTACAGCAATTGAAGGGGTAAATCTTTTACCTTTAGCATTGAATAACAAGTTTTACTTTGATAACAACAAGAGAGGGCAAGAGAACCGATCAACGACTGCTACCAGAAATTTAGGTGTCAGGATCAAATTATATTAAGAATATAACAAGGTTAAATAAGAATATAAATAGTAATGTTTTAAAGTTTATGGAACAGATACACATTACGTCAAGGGTATTTCATACTCTTCTTTTTTATCAGAGAGAAGAAATTATATTATAAAAATGGTACAAGAATTACTCACTGTACACAATTATAAAATTATTACCTGCATATACATATTACAGAAAGAGTAAACAAAGTGTTGTTCCCTATCTCATTTATGAGAAAAAAAAAACAATGAAAATCATTGCCTTTATTCCACTTACTTACCTGTATTTTGTAATTTTTG
Source organism: Clitoria ternatea (assembly GCA_037962975.1). Classification (NCBI taxonomy): domain Eukaryota; kingdom Viridiplantae; phylum Streptophyta; class Magnoliopsida; order Fabales; family Fabaceae; genus Clitoria; species Clitoria ternatea. Next base: position 268,762,022 of record CM075672.1, read on the forward strand.
ATAGATTGAAAAATGTACTTTAATGTGTCTATTTATTTTTTTTCATTTTCCTAAACTATGCATTCTTTTTATATAGTTGATGTTTAACTAATTTTCTCATTTTTAAATAAAGTAAATTATTTTTGTTTTAAAGTAATATAGTTTCCCGCAAAACTCATTTTTCAATTAGTATGTTGAATTAATTTTTAAAAACAAAATAAAAGATAAAAATAAAATAAATATATCAAGTTAATTAAAATTGATAAATAAGATGTGATTTCATCCATGTACAAGAAACAAAGACAGAATCTGGGAAATAATATATGTGAAGGTATTTGGGGAAGAGGAGAAATTTGTTGTTTTGATTTAGGTTTATTGAGTCAGTTAAGTTATTTATTTTTGTGTAGGTGTGTTGAGTTTATTACTAATAATAATTTGTGTATAAATATCTTGGTTCTTTGAGCCATATAATATCTTTCTCGCAATTTAATAAATGCATATTTAACAATTTATTTCTTCTCTCTCTCTACATTTATTTTCTAACATGGTATCATAATTCAATGTTTAACCACAATGATAAAAAAAAATAAGAGGTTGGGTCTCCAAGACTTATAAAAAAAGGAACCCGAGCTTAAAAATATGTCTCTGAGATCCTTTGAGTACAAGCGCTAAAATAATAATAATAAACGGATAAATCTCAACTAAAAACCTAGTGTGACTCGAGGGGAAATATTAAAAAAGTCTCGTATATCGAATAAAATAGATAGACATACAGAATATATATATATAAGGGTGTGGAGCATCATTCATAATAATACACTCTCTCAAGTATTATTGAGTTTATAGACCACTACAATTCTGACCGAGTTAATGGGAAGTGTTTGATTTATTGTTCTATATGTGCTTAGGGTAAAGAAATATTTTTATTGATAAAAAATACAAGTTAATTAAAATAAAATCCTCAAGATAAATGATGCAATTTATATTTTTTAATATTTTTATACTAGTTGTTTCAATAACAGTGTAAAAAGTTATTTAAACAATCCATGTAAAATATTAATTTTTATATGTTTTTATACCGATTGTTTCAATAATTGGTGTTGAACATTCTTTTACATTGGTTATTGAAATAATTAGTGTAAAATATTAATTTTTATGTTTTTAAACCAGTTATTTAAAAAACTGATATAAAAAGAATTTATGTCAGTTATTAAAACAATGAGTGTAAAATATTAATTTTTTATATTTTTAAACTGGTTAATTAAATAATTTATGTAAAAACAATTTTTTTATATCATTTATTGAAACAATTTATGTAAAATATTACTTTTTATGTTTTTTATATCTCTTGTTTAAATAAGCAAAGTAAAAAAAAAAAAAAAAAAGCACTCTGGTTATTAAAACACCCCATATGAAACTTTCTTTCGTAAAAAAATTGAATTGGAAAGAAGGTGAGTCATGGGTAATTGTTTAGTGTGAAACAAGATTACTCTTTTTTTAAAGTTACTTAACCAGTACTTTTAGAATAATGATGACATTTTTCATAAAATAGTTAAAGAATATAAATGTATATATAATTGAAAAAGAAGCGTATAAGATTTTTATCTGGATCAATATATTTAAATAGGTAAGAAAATGGAGAGAGTATGTATTGAAAAAGTATTCAGTTACATGCTACCTTTCATTTTAGTATACATTATTTAGTTTTTACAATACACAGGCTTGGTGTAACGAAATTAGAAATAATATGTTACAATTTCTTTTTCTTTTTCTCTTTTAATTCAAATTTTATAACAGTCAAAATATGTGTATTGACGTGTATATGTACATCCAATTCTTAGTTGAAAGACGCTTCACCAATTGCCACCCAATTCCAACATCTTTAACGGCTAAACAGAGTTTAAGTTTTTTCCAATTCTTAGATGATTCGGAATATAGATTTAAAACAAACTTGAAATTATGTAACTCAAATTTATTATTCCGAGTCCAAGAAACCCGCGGTTTTATATTCTATTTTATTTTAATTTTTTATTAATTCTAATAATAATATGCATATATATATATTAATAAAAATAATATATATCTAATTCATTCTAATCAAAATAATATTTAAAATACTCCTAATAAATAATCATAAACTTAAGAGTTGGATCCTATTTTTAAAAAAAATATATATTGATTTGTTATTATTATTATTATTATTAAAACTAGTTAATTTTTACAACGGGTAAATTTAGGGGTGGGATTTGAGACCGGTACTTATATTTTCAAATCCATCTCATCCCCACTAAAATTGAGTCATATTAGGTTCCAATTTCTTTTAAGCCCAATCAAAGTCGAAAAAAATGCGAGTCGACTCTACGTGGGTTTGAGCCCGTTATCATCATTATACTAAGTGCTTGTTTGGTTGATAGTTTTGTCAATCAAACTGGGATTGGGCTAACAAAAAATAAAGATGTGTTAGCTTAACAAAAATTTAACTTTCTCAAACAATATGTAAAATTAATTTTAACTATTAAATTTTTTATCGTCACAACTTTATTTTTACAATTAATTGTAATTAAAATTTATTTTTATAAAAAAACAAGAAAATAAAATTAAAAGAGGTGCGGGAGATATCCTAAGGGAGCAAAAGCAAAAAAATCAAGAAAAGGATATAACAAAGCTAAAGACATCAAAAATATTTTAAAGAAAGAACAGGGAAATTTAGCCCTTTAAATGTGAAAGCTGACCGAAGAATATGTATCTTGTCCAGTATGTTTGTGAGCACTTAGATACAAATCATGTACTTGCTAATAAATTCAACCACTCAATACTCTGGATTTGTTTAAGATGAATATGACAGGGTCAACTTCCATTTATATATAATTGTTCTGTTAACCTCTCCGGCAGACAATAGCTGATGTATCTTTCTTGTTCGTCCTTTAATCTGTATAGTCTTATTATTTGATCTTAAAGACTTTTTCAACGTAAAGTGGAATAATAGTCTAATGCATAGCCTCGACCATCAAAAAGATGTACATCGAATGGAAGAATGAGAAAGAAAAAATTTTGGGCTTTGGATTTTGAGTTATGGTGTTTGCTCTTTGAGGTGTTCATTGTTATTTTCAAGTTTGAAATTCGTAGATACTCATTATGTGTTTTATCTTTGGAACTTATAAAAAAAAATTGTAAGATATGATTAGATTAAAAATATAATTTTTTAATTTTGGTTGTTTTAGGGTGAAGGTGGTTATGAATAGGAGTGTGTGATGTAGATGGATAGGTGTAGGTGGTCATGGTGGATGGTTATAGATGGTGGTGTGGTGCTTAATAGGTGGGGAGTGGGGTGAATGTGGGCGATGGTAGTGGGTGGAGTGTAAGGTAGGCGTTTAGAGAGAGAAATTAAGTGAGGTCGAATATCACATTTTGTTTTTTTGTGCTTTTTTAATTAGATAGATAACTAATGAAATACTAATGACAAGACATAAATCTTAACATTTTTTTCCAAAGGGCTTTTCTTAACTTTACTAAATTTCAAGAGTTATTTATATAATAGTAAGGTCTCAATTAAGACTATATATTCTCATGAAGATATTCTTCATTTATAGGAGAAGTTGTCACCACTGAAAAAACCCTAAATAGCTACTATAAGTTAGCGACCACACGAACCCCGTCGCTAGATAGCGACCGACTTAGCGACCACCAGAAGAATCCTAAGGAAAAACGCCTTAGCGACTCCATTAGCGACCATAGAACGTGGTCGCTACAAATTACAACAGTCCTCCGTCACTACTGCCGTCGCTCACACACACGCGTCGCTGTGGCGGTCGCTATAGTTTTCCCTCCAATGTTTTTCGTTGGCGCCAAACCTTAGCGACAGACAGCGTGGGTCGCTGTGTTTTCATTAGTGACGGTGGCGTAACTCCGTCGCTAATACTCAGGAATGTAGCGACGGAGGGAATACACCGTCGCGAATATCTCCACAACTTGACTTTTAAAAAAGGGAAGGTAGTGACGGCGTTGTTGTGCCGTCGCTAATATTCAATGGATTAGGGACGGAATTGCTTTGTCGTCGCTATGATTTTGGGTCTTCCCTCCATGCTCTTACTTAAAGTAGTGACAGTGGGTGTACCCCGTCGCTAATAGTAGAAGATTAGTGACGGCGTTGTTGTGCCGTCGCTAATATTCAATGGATTAGGGACGGAATTGCTTTGTCGTCGCTATGATTTTGGGTCTAAAGTAGTGACGGTGGGTGTACCCCGTCGCTAATAGTAGAAGATTAGTGACGGCGTTGTTGTGCCGTCGCTAATATTCAATGGATTAGGGACGGAATTGCTTTGTCGTCGCTATGATTTTGGGTCTTCCCTCCATTCTTTTACTTAAAGTAGTGACGGTTGGTGTGCCCCGTCGCTAATAATAGAAGATTAGTGACGGCGTTGTTGTGCCGTCGCTAATATTCAATGGATTAGGGACGGAATTGCTTTGTCGTCGCTATGTGTTTTAATTGTAGTGACGTGTGTAGCGACGGCGGTCGTCCGTCGCTAAGGGTTAATAACACTCGACCAGAGCCTCTCCCCTAATCATTTGCCCTAAATCTCCCTCTCTCCCCCTCTCCCCCTCTCCCCCTCCGTCTCTGAGCTGCTATCTCCCCTTCCATCTCCGACTTGGTCTCTCCCCCTCCTGTCTCCGCCCTCCCGCGCCCTCCCTCCCTCGCCCTGTCTCCGCCCTCCCGCGCCCTGTGTCCGCCCTCCCCTCCGTCGCCCTGTCTCCGCCCTCCCTCGCCCTATCTCCGAGGAGCTCTCTCTCCTGTCTCCGTGTCAAAGTCCTTAACCATTCGAAGCTCTGATTTTGGAACCTCTCGAAGCTCTCATTCTGGAACCTCTTGAAAGCTCAACCGCTCAAAACCTCTTGTAAGCTCGAAGGTGTCTCCCTCTGGAAGGTCTCCCTTTCAAAACCCGTTCACTACTCGATCTCTCACTTCGATCAAACCACAGGTATTTATTTTTCTCCTTGTTTTTGTGCTCGTGGAGAATCTTTTGATACTTAGGCCTTTATATGGTCATATGAGTTACTTTTGTTGGCTGTGGTTAATATATAGGGTTAGCACATGATTTTATTTTTTGGTTTGAGCCATGTGAATTTTGGTTGAGATATTATTAGAATGATTCATTATATTGAGTGTGGTATGGTTGAAGTTTTGAAATATATATTTATGCTTGTATGGTACTTGATGAACAGATATGCTGTATTTTTTTGAATTAATATTTGATTAAATTATAAGAGTATTAGATAAATACATTAGGTTATAGTATCATTTTTATGATTCCTTTATACTAAAACTAGTAGTATTAGATAAGAGTGAGTTTCATCGAAAGTGCTATATTTTGTATCTTCTGTATAAAAGATTGCAAGAATGATATTGTAATTACTCTTGTTATGGTGGAATATTGTATAAAAGGTGAAAACTCTCCATCTTGAAGTGACCAATTCCCACCCAACAAGTCCCTAAATAATCCTGAACTACCTTCTGCATTGATCAATAGCCTTCACTGTCTAAGATACAAATTTCTGAAGCCATGCATCGAAGCCCAATTCAGCTTCTTCACTTGAGACTACACCATAAGCACAAGAGAACCTCAATATTCAGCTTAACGTCCAACTTGTGATGTTATTAAGGTCAATATACTCTCAGTTAAGTTTATAAGAGTAAAATTATAATGTATATTAATTTTTTTGCATGAGTATTTATTAATGATAGAAAACATAGTTACTGTAAGTGAACAGTACAAATGAAATATTTATGCATAACCGATCTTGTCTCATCCATTCCCTGCTTGGGAAGATACACTGCCGCCTATTTAGTACTCTTCTGCCCTAAGGGGAACGAGACTTATGCATTCCATTTGCATGGAGTTTAAGATTTTTTTAGAAGCTTATCATTTTTAAAAGTTATTTGAACTGTTTAGTGAAAAAAGGAAGAAGTTTATGTTTGTTTGATTCAGTTTTATCTTTTAAGTTTTAAAGAAAGTTTTAAGATACAATTTTAAAGAATTATTTTTTAGAATAGGATGAAAAGAAAACTTGTTTAATAAAATTATTTTCAAAATTTTAAAAAGGAAAACCCTTTCGAAAATTGTTTGATGTTAATATTTTTTTAAAACTGAGAAAACCCAAAAACCCCCCAACATAGAAATTGAGAAGTCAAAGAAATTAAGGTACATAAAAACAAAGATATAGGATTCCGACTATAGTAGAGGTAAAGACGATGATAGTGACAGTGATGGTTGAAGGTGGTGGTGATACAAACAAGAACTTAAAGTTGTGGACAGGAAGATGAAATAGGAAATGGAAATAAAAGTGGTAAGGGCAAAGGAGTACATGGCGGCAAGTAACTGATAGGTTATAATTCAGCATAATCAATGAAATTTTGATGAAGGAATAGCTTAGAAACTATATATTTATGCTTGTATGGTACTTGATGAACAGATATGCTGTATTTTTTGAATTAATATTTGATTAAATTATAAGAGTATTAGATAAATACATTAGGTTATAGTATCATTTTTATGATTCCTTTATACTAAAACTAGTAGTATTAGATAAGAGTGAGTTTCATCGAAAATGCTATTCTAAAAAACTTCTGTATAAAAGATTGCGAGAATGATATTGTAATTACTCTTGTTATGGTGGAATATTTTCCAGCCATAGATTTTGTCTAGCTTTGAAGTTTTTCCATGTTAGATTATCATGTGTTAATTGTGTTTTTGTTTCTGGAAACTCTGTCCAACCTACACAGTAGTCAGCTAGTGAAGTAAGAACAAATTAGCAATTAATTACAGTTAAATTATTCCTATATTTTTTAATTAGAAGATGATAACTCAAACAAAAGTATTTCAACCTGTAGCTGTTTGTGCAATGTATAAGGATTTAACAGAACATAAAAAAATTTGATTATTTTAAAGAATATAAAAAATTAATATTAATTATAAATTCTTTTATTTTCACAATTCTAGAAATGTTTAGTTCTCCATTAAAGATAAAAGACCAATATTAACCTTAGATACTAAGAGCTGGGGTTTAGTGTAGGGAGGTGAGGTGAAACAAAAGTTTTATCCTACAATTAAAGGCGGGTCAATTTGGGGATGTTTAGTTCGCGGTTGGGGAAACATAGTTAAAAAAATATGATAGTATACTTAGCATGAATGGGTATGATAGTATACTTAGCATGAATGGGTATGATATTGAGAATTCTGGAATTGACTATGTTATAGATGTTATTAGGTGTAGGATGCAATATGATGCTATGTGTCTCCCAAAATGTAAATTTATGAATTTCTGTGTCAAATTTAATTGTGCATGTACTGTTAAACATCTACTGTGTGGGCAGGAATTCTGTTTGATTGAACTTGATATAACTATTGTTGGAATAAGAGTGTGTTACTTTTATGTATAGCATGATGGGTGGTTTTAATGTTTTTGACCGAGCTGTGAGGTGTCTAATATTTATTTTTCTCCTTGTTTTTGTGCTCGTGGACTTAGAGAAATAGGTTTCTCTTTTATGTTTGATTGTTTGAGAAATAGGATGCAGAGGACTCGGTATCATCATATGTTGTTATGTTGTCCAGATCATTCATGGTTATGATCATATCTGCTCCAAAAGAGTTGAAAGTTTTATTTTACTTTTACTCTGATCCTGTTAGCAAGGCTTGGTCACGTTCTGTTCCTGGATTATAGGTTTTGGCAGTTTGTGAGTGGAGGTTGCCTGGGAGTTGAGTTTGCGATCCTGTCTGAACCAAGTAGAATTATTTTAGTGCATGTTTTTTAGATAGGTGGATTAATCTGATAAAATATCAAACGGTCTGTTCCTGGATTATAGGTTTTGGCAGTTTGTGAGTGGAGGTTGCCTGGGAGTTGAGTTTGCGATCCTGTCTGAACCAAGTAGAATTATTTTAGTGCATGTTTTTTAGATAGGTGGATTAATCTGATAAAATATCAAACGGTCTGTTCCTGGATTATAGGTTTTGGCAGTTTGTGAGTGGAGGTTACCTGGGAGTTGAGTTTGCGATCCTGTCTGAACCAAGTAGAATTATTGCCTGGGAGTTGTGTCTCTCATGGACTCATTCTCATGTGGATCCCAAGTGTCTAGATCACTAAGAAGTCGTTGCTGTGTAATCTATAATTTGCTTTGTGTGTCTCTCTTTGTTTAGTTTCCTTGCTACTTGTAACTGTCTAACAACTTCTTGGTTTGTCATGCAGAGTAACACACATCACGCGTGGTCTCTGATCATCTCTTTTGAGCTCTGTATTCATCGCTGACTTTTTTCCCTAGGTAATCCCCTAACGTTTACTTTCTCGATATATGTATGCATGTCAATTGTTGTTTGTTAGTAGAGAGCAACGCTCATTAGGAACTGGTTTTGATATGTTTATAATGTGTTCTATGCATGTGTAATGTTGTTCGTTAGTGGAGAGCAGAGCTCATTAGGCATTGGTTTTGTGTGCTGATAACATGTAAATACATGCATGTGTAATGTTGTTTGTTAGTGGAGAGCAGAGCTCATTAGGCATTGGTTTTATGTACTGATAACATGATTTGGTGTTCATAACTTTGAATATCATATATAATGCGTATGGTATGTATATTTATCTATACTGGAAAGTTTTCAGTATGTAACAGGTCGTTCGTAAATTTAGGAAATGTCTAGTTTACAGGGGAGACCTTGCCAAAATTTTAACAGGCTTCCTTTCTTAGGGAACTTAAAAAATGAAACTCATGATTTAATAATGTAGAGTTTAGTCGTGTGTGTACCCATTAGATTCCCGTTCAAGTTTCAAAACAACCGGCTGATGTATCGTGTTGTGTTGGATCTTGAATTGTCCCAGTTGGACAGTTTGGTATGAATTTGTAACCAGTAGGGCGTAACCCATCAATGTTGTATATAGTCTATCTTAAGACGTTGAATGTTCATATGAAATTTCGATTATGGTGTTTCGTATTGTCCCCAGGGTGCATGTCTGCGTGCGGTGTTTCATACCGTACGTATCTCTGTGTACTCGGGGACCAATGCGAAATGCTGCCGAAATTTTAAATGAACATCAACGACACAAGATAGACCACATACAACAGAGATGGGTTACAGTTGGTTGCATATTCATCCCGAATGGGATAAGGCCCCACCAATTTGCAACATCAAAGAGATAGAGAGTGATTTACAACCGATAGTCAAATAAAATTACAATAATTTAAAGTAACAGAAATCGTGCTTGTTAGATATTGTAAATGGAGGTACCGGCAAATCGGCGATGGATGTACAACCGACTAGATCGCAATCGGCGAGTGACTGAGGAGTTTATGATGGGGCTATTGGAGTTCATTCCGTTCGCTACGGCAAAGACTCCTGGATTTGAAGTGACTCAGAAGATTCGTTGTCCGTGCTCAAGGTGCAAATGCATGAGTTTTGAATACGCGGATGATGTCATGTGCCACCTAACTGAGAAGGGGTTCATGGAAACATACCACTGCTGGTACAACCATGGTGAGCAGTTACCGCGTAGACCATCAGACGTAACCGTGCAACAGTCTTACTATGAGGTTGGAGGAAACAGGGATACGTACAACAACATAGAACAAATGGTGATGGATCATGTTGGACCCTCCACCGGGCGTCTGCTGGAACATAATGACCAAGCAAGTCATGGAGACTCTGACAATGTAGAGGAGGATCCTAATCCGGAGGTGAAGAGATTTTATGATTTGTTAGCGGCGGCTCAGACTCCATTGTGGGACGGGTGCAACAGTCACACTGAGTTGTCCGCCTCCCTAGCTGCTTTAAGCCTAAAGGCAGATTATAATCTTTCTGGAGGTTATTTTAATAGGATGGTCAATCTGATGGGTTCCACCATGCCTAGTAATCACAGAATGCCAGCAAACCTGTACCGTGCTAAGAAACAAGTGGCAAACTTGGGGTTGGGTTGTGTGAAGATAGAGTGTTGTGTTGGTGGATGTATGCTGTTCAGAAATGAGTTTGCAGACAAGAGTGTCACAAAATGTCTGCATTGTAATGAGGAACGCTACAAGACCGTTAAAAGGAGAGGGAAGGTAACCCAAACGGCCAGGAAGAAAATGTGGTACTTCCCTATAACACCGCGTCTTCAACGCCTGTATGCCTCATTGTCCACGGCAAAACACATGCGTTGGCATGCTCTGAACCGAACACAAGAGGGGTTTCTTTGCCATCCTTCCGACGGGAAAGCATGGAAGTGTTTGGATGAGCTATATCCAGACTTTTCTGGCGAGCCGCGCAATGTAAGACTTGGCTTATGTACTGATGGGTTTAACCCTTTTGGTCAATACGGAAGGGCTTACTCTTGTTGGCCGGTCATCCTGACCCCATACAATCTGCCTCCTGATATGTGTATGAAGAGGGAGGTCATGTTTCTATCTATACTGGTTCCAGGACCCAAAAATCCAAAGGCGAACATAGACGTGTTTTTGCAACCGTTGGTTGAAGAGTTATCACAGTTATGGGATGACGGGGTAATGACATACGATGCGTCTTTGAAGAACAACTTTATGATGCGTGCTGTTTTGATGTGGACTATAAACGACTTCCCGGCCTATGGTATGCTTTCTGGATGGTCGACGTCTGGGAAGCTTGCTTGCCCTGTATGCATGGAACATACCGGGGGGGAATCACTCCCTGTTAGTGGCAAGACAAGTTTCTTTGACTGTCATAGAAAGTTTCTACCGTTGGATCACCCGTTTAGGAGAAACAAAACCGCTTTTAAGAAGAACAAGGTTGTTAATGAACCTCCACCCCGTAGGTTATCTGGTGCACGGGTTTGGCAGAGGGTCGAAGAGTATCCTTACATCTGGGACAAGAGTGTTAAGGAGTTTGCGGGTTACGGTAAGGAACACCACTGGGTGAAGCAGAGTGTCTTGTGGGATTTGCCATATCGGAAAGACTTGTTGTTAAGACACAACATTGATGTCATGCACACTGAACGTAATGTTTTCATGAATATTTTTGACACTGTTATAGACATCAAAGGGAGAACAAAGGACAACGAGAAGAGTCGTCTAGACCTTCCGATTTGGTGTTCCAGGAAGGAGTTGGAGTTGAGGGATGCGGGACGTGGAAGAATGTTTAAACCCCATGCAAAATATGCTTTGACTAGACCACAACAGATTGCTGTGTGTATTTGGATGAATGGGTTGACCCTGCCTGACGGATTCGCTTCTAACTTGAGTAGATGTGTCGACGTGAAGGAGGGCAGGGTGTTTGGCATGAAAAGTCATGATTGCCATGTGTTTATGCAACAACTACTCCCGTACGCGTTTCATGCCTTACCGAAGCCTATTTGGAAACCGTTAGTGGAGTTGAGTCACTTCTTTAAGGAGTTGACGGCTACTTCATTGACTGTGGAGAAACTTGTGAAGATGGAAGAAACTATCCCGGTATTGATTTCCCACCAAGTTTTTTTGACTCCATGGAGCATTTTCCTATCCATCTACCGTACGAGGCCTTGGTTGGTGGCCCAGTGCAGTATCGTTGGATGTATCCATTCGAAAGGTGAATGCTTGGTGAACTCTTTAATTTCCTTGCAAAGACTTCTTATAATAGTATTTTCTAACTTAACACTATCTTGTTAATGATGTTGAAGATTCTTACGCTCTTTAAAAGATAAAGTGTCGAACAAAGCCTGCGTTGAAGCATCAATTTGTGAGGTATACTTAGTCGAAGAAATGACAACCTTTGCTTCTTTCTATTTTCCGACGGAGATAGAAACTAAAATGAGTAGAATTCCCCGCAATCTTGGGGTAGCCAGCCGTACAGGGTTTGATGAACAAACATCGATTTTCAACTATCCTGGTCACCCGGGGGGCAGGCTCACAAAATGTTACATTGATGAGAAAGATCGAAAGGCGGCTCACTTGTACATTCTTCTAAATTGCCCAGAAGTGGAACCCTTTATTGAGTAAGTCATAGAAGTTATATTATACATTCTTAACGTAGCTTTTATAGTATCTAAATTTGTTTCCTTTGAATAGCTTATACACAGATATGCTAAAACTTGAGCAAAATGATTTAACCGATGACCAAATTCATAGTGAGGTGTCATCCAAGTTCGTTGGTTGGTTCGCGCAACACGTAAGACCCGTATACCAAGTGTTTTTAAGCCTATTTGCTTCTAACTCCCGTTATCTAACGATGACCTACTTCTTATGTTGTACATAGATACAAGACCCTAACAACCATATTGAAGATTCTTTACTCCAAGCCCTTTCTTGGGGGCCGGTGAAAACTGTTAAAAAATGGCCTATTTACTACGTAAATGGCTACAAGTTTAATATTCTTCAATGGAGTGAAGGGATGCGCACCCATAACTACGGGGTTTGTGTTAAAGGCACCGCCGGACAGTTGGAAGAAGACTTTTATGGAGTGGTGACGGAGATTGTTGAAGTTTTGTTCTCTGGACGACTAAGAAGAGATATTGTTCTATTCAAATGTGATTGGTTCGACAACACAATCGGTGTTGGAACAAAGGTTGACAACAACTACGGCTTAGTTGAGGTCAAGAAGAATGGTAGATATAAAGGGTTTGATCCCTTCATTTTTGCCCAACAAGCTGAGCAGGTTTATTACACCGACTTCCCGGGAGGACATCGGGACTGGTATGTAGTAATCAAGGCCAAGGCCCGAAGTCAGATCACTGACAATGTCTCCGAGGAGGTCGATGACGCTTATCAGCTTGCACCACACGAGCTCAACGATGCCAATTTGTTGTTCAACATTGATCCAGTCATAATGGATGAGACACTCGCCACTACGGGGGGTGAACACATTGACAAAGACCTTGTCTCTCGATCAAAATGGTCTAGGGCTGATTTGGATACTGATGAACTTGTTCAAACAGAAAACTACAGTGACACTGAAACTGAGGGGGAATTTGAAACTGAAACAGACACAGAGTATGTAGTCGTTAAACAAAATGTTACATAGGTTTATATATATCTTGAGACTAACCTTTCTTTTCATGATTTTATCCACAGATGACGGGACGTCGACTGCCCTTCAGTAGGGGTGGTGGGTCCAGGACCTTGACATCCCGGCAGGGGACTCCCACCCCAGGACAGGAGACCACTCCATCACCACTACAGCAGAGCACTCCATCACCACCACCACCACCACCACAGCAGACCACCCCATCACCCCGACTGACCACCCCACAGCAGAGTCCTGGAGTTGGTGGCTTGGAGGACCATGGCCATCAGGCCACCCCACCTCTGGCATCCCCTCTGCCCATGTTGGTGCCCGTGCCGGTCGGAGACGAGTAAGTGACTAAACCTCAAATACTTTTATGTTATTTGTATGGTACTTTATATTAAACTTTAGTGGAAAGACTTGATGGTTTATTGGATGTTACTTTTATAGTACTTGTGTAGATTGAATTGTACTGGGTACTCTTCTGTTTGTAACAGGTGAACTGTTCTTTACAGGGGGTGTAGAAATATGCTTGTAGAACAACTCAAAATATACATATAAATGTGTTTTGATACAAAGCAATGTGCGTATAAATATAAATACGGAGAGTCTTTGTATGCTGAGGCGGAGTACAGTATACTCTGGGGCGGTGTCACAGTCCGCCTGATGGGATCTTTATTGCCTTGACCCAATTGGGGGTGGTACCTGCAATCGTTCTCCGACGCTCAAGTCAGTATTTCAGAATACTTAGAGACTTAGAAAGACAGTTAGAGAGAATTATGCAAGTAAAAGAGTGTAAGGTTCAGAGAATGGAAAAAAGATCCCTTATACCTTTTCGAGAGAGGTTTATATACCTGTTACTGGTGCTGCATTATTGGTAGGGCCAGTTCCTTGTTTCCTAGCATAAAGCAAGAAAGACAGTGGGCCCCTGTGTTGTTCACGGGCACCGTTAGTGTAGTAGGTATTTCCACTTACTTGGGAAGCGTGAATGCTTTATTATTTTATTGTTATTTCCCTTTGTGCGTGACAGCGTGATTCCCATTATTAACCTCTCAAGACAGAGTCAATCTCGTGCCGGGGTTGTGAGTATGGGCTCGCTACGCAGTGTAGGGAATTCAGTATTCCGCCTGAGTTGAGCCTATGGCTTGGCGGAGTAACAACTTAGGCGGGGTTACGTCCCTTGGTGGAGTAACATGCCTGGACGGAGTTACATTCCTTGGCGGGGTAACGTGCATGGGCGGAGTTATGAGCCTTGGCGGCGTTACTTGCCCTGGCGGTATGCACTCCGTAAAGTATTCGTAGTGTATTTGAAGAGTACTTCTCTTTATTCAAAATGCTGATCTGGCAAGGTATTAAAGCCATGCTCTTGGGGGCCGGTGTTAGGACCGGATCATATGCCCCCTAGCTTGTTATAGTGACTGGCGGAGTCACTTTAATAAGCTACAACACTTAAGTTTAGCTTTTATAGGCATGGGTTTAGGCGGTATTTGCTAGTCCAGGTTTTGTGGACAAGTGCTTTCGTGCATTTATTAGCTGTCATCACTTGACATGCCTGTCATTAATGCGCCTCGAAACCACGTTTTTTTGTTCTTCAGTCTCCTATTGCCACGTATGCCCTCGTAACGGTTGCCATTCTAATGATGGGACATAAATGCGCGTGATGGCAATTGAGAACCGTTTTCAAGGTTATTACCGTGGGCCTTGGATTTTGAAAACGTGGCCCATGAAATATCTGCCCTTAGGTATATCTATTGGTTTCAGCAAAAAAGGAACCGTTAGTGAGACTAATCCAACGGTTGTAAACGCATATTTCAATTTTAGAACCGTTGATGAGATTTATCTAACGGCTGTAAACACATCTCTGAGATTTCTGAGGATTCGCTTATTTCCCCCCAAGCCATGCCTATAAATAGGTAAACTCTCAGAAGGGAAATGTTTTGCTTCATCTCTCACTTCATATTTGTTCGCTGAAAGTGTTTTTGCTACTCTCTTGCGAGTTTATTGGTGTTTGGAGTTCTTCTATCTTTCAGAAGCTTAAGGTACTTGCTTCCTCCCTTTCTTTGCTTCTCCATTTTCACTGGGTTGGTTTTGTTTTCCCTTATTGTGTGTTCGTAAAAAGGAAGATGAGAGGAAAGAGGTCAGAGTCACGTTCTAGGGTTTCTGTTCGTCCCATGTTTTCTGACATTGAGAGTGGAGATGAGGCTTTTTATACTGGGAGGGACTCGACGTTTTATAGCAGCGTGGAGTTCTTTAGTAATGCTGTACATTCATTTGTGTCAGGAGGTGTTTCCCATACACAAGTGCTGACTATGGCAGAGTGTCGAAATGTTGTGTTGCATGGACTGGATTGGGAGAAGACACTCGAGAGTGACCCCTACTGTTGGGTTGAGGAAGATGTCAAGGATGCTTCCTCTCGACATGCGACAACAAGCGGAGGGGTAGTGGAGTTGCCTGTTCCGGTTTGGAAGGATGAGAAATATGAGGATAGGTTCATCGTCCGTTCACCCAAGACGTATGAACGGGTTTGCCATCGTCCTCAGAATGATCGTACCATATATATGTACGATATTCTATTTACCCAGTTAGGGGTGCGCTTCCCATTGAATAAATTCCAGATGGGTGTGCTTAGGTTCTTGGACTGTGCCCCTTCTCAGCTGCATCCTAATGGTTGGGGAATAGTTCGCAGCTTTGAGGTGATGGCTGAACATTTGGGGTTTACGCCTACAGTGGCGTTGTTTTTCGCTTTCTGCCGCATTATGAGGAGAGTAAATATGAAAACCGGCGGCATAGGTTTTGTGACTCTCCGGGCGGAGCCAAAGATTTTGAACTTTAAGGCGTTTGCTGACTCCGCCAAGGAAGGCGGACTTCACTTCAGGATGAGTTTTGTGAAGGTATCCGTCAGGAAGGACAAACCTGTTTTTTGGCGGAATAAAGAGGGTGTTGATAGATTTCCAGTGGCATGGACGCATGAGCACTTTCTCTTAACCAAACGAGCGTATGAAGTTGAAGAGGGTGCTCTATCGGCGGCGTCTGTGGAAGTACTCCGGATGTTGAAGGAGTACAACTCCGTCCACAAGCTGATTCTTTGTCGAAGGCTGCTTGGGCGGGATGCTCAAGGATACTTGAGTAATATTATGAACAATTGCAATGTGATTGAGTATTTCCTCTATCTTGCATTTTCTAACCGAATCCCTATCTTGTTATTTCGCAGGAGAAATCGCTGAGTTCCCTGGGATGGATCGTATCAAGCAGATCCAAATGAGCCGCAGGGAAATAAACGTGAAGAATAATGTGCAGCCCATGAGGAATCTGACTGCCGCCCTGACAAAAACTCTCCCCTTCCCTGCATCCACCAATATAGTAAATTTTGAATGCGGTGCAGGATCTTCAGCAGCTGGTGTTGAGAGACGTTCTAAAAAACGTCAAGAACCAGAAGCTGTTGAAGAGGATGAAGAGGAAATTGACCCCCAGCCCTTGCAAAGAAGGAGGACCAAAAGCCAGAAGAGGGTTGAGGAAGGAGCATCAATTGATGCTGCTATTGATTTGGAGGAGACTCCGGAAGTACCTGTTGCGGGTACTTCTGTTACTTTGGGCGGAGTTGAAGGCATCCCTGAAGAAGATGTCGAGGGGGAGCAAGCGGAGGGATTCCAAGCCACTTCTGACCAAGATACGGGGGATGAGACAGGGAGAGTTCAAGTTTCCCCAGTCCGCCCGTCTGAGGATCCCGCTCTGAGCTTGACCACTCGAGGGACAGCCGTTTTTCCCATTGATGTGCCAGGGGAATCATCCAGGCGGTTTGTCTCTTTGCCTGAGGCGGGGTCTCGCTTGAATCCCTTTCTGTACTTTACAAATACGGGATCCCGCCAATCAGAGAGGCGTGATCCAGAATTCATCCTCCGCCCCGACATCGACTTTGATGAGATTCCGGAGGCTGCTGCAGCTGCGAGGTGGCACCTTGCAGAGATAGATGGTTTCTTGGCCTCTGTCCCCCGGATAGCTGACGTTGCTGCCGAGGCCAACATGTTTCAGGCGTCTTACCATGAGTCTGTGGAAAAGATTCATAGCTTGGAACATGACAATGAGCAGCTGTCCGAGGTGATCAAGGCCAAGGACAAACACCTTGACACCACCGATGCCAACACCAAGAAGCTGGAGGAGGAGCTGGCTCGGGTGAGAGCTGACAAAGCTTTGCTGGAGAAGCAAGTCTCCGGCTTAAAAGAGCAAAACACAAAACTGGGTGAGGAGGTGAGTGGCCTGACCCAGGTGAGGGCTGACAATAATCTGCTGAAACAACAGATTTCAGACTTAATTCAGCAGAAACAAAAATTGGGCGAGGATGCAAGTGAGCTCCAGCAGAGATTGATTTTCCTTGAACTTGATAAAGCCACTGCTGAAGATGCCTGGGTGGCGGAGTTAGACCAAGCAGCTACTGCGTACACTAACCTTGAAAAACAGGTTGAAGTGTTGCAAGCTGAAAAAGCTACCTCTGAGGCCGCCAATGAAAAGCTTGACAAGGATTTACAATCCACGCTGGATGCGGCTGAGGCAGCGATTGATGATGCTTTCAGCATGGCTGTTCGTCAACTCCGTTATCGCAATCCAGGCGTTGCTCTGTCCACCACAGGCATTCATCCTTACTATGAATTCATCAATGGAGAATTGATGGTGCCTGTTCAAGGGGGTCATGCTCCTGCGCCCAATGACGAATATGTTCTGGCGGACTTGCCTCCCTCTCAAAGTTTAAGCAAACCTGGTGAAGGTCAGGCCACCTCTGCCCAACAAGAAAGGATGTCGTCCGACCCTTAAAGACCAGCTCCTAAAACCCTTCGCAAGCTTTTATTTTTTGAATTTTGTTAATATTGCCTTGTTCCAGGATAGGCTCTGGACTTTTATCAATCCTTGACAATATTAATGAAGCATATTTTCTGCAAATGTATACTTGTTCATAGAAGCAGTGTTTAAGTCCGTCGTATTTATGCCTTGTAAAATGATATTGAGAAGGCGGAATATTCATCTGAGGACTTAATGAAATATGACTAAGTATAACGAGGCGGAATATCTTTTTTGCAATTCTGGTGAAGTAAAATTCAGTAAGGAGGCGAAGTAGCCTCTTAGGAATTTCAATGAAACAAATTCAGTAATGGGGCGGAGTAGCCTTTTTGAGAATTTAACTGAAGTAATTTCAATAATGAGGTGTAGTAACCTCTTGAGAATTTCATTGAAATGATTTTAATAGTGAGGCGTAGTAGCCTCTTAGGAATTTAAAAGGAATTGGATTCCGTAAGAAGGCGGTGTGGCCTCTTAGGAATTTCAATGAGATTGGATTCCGTAAGAAGGCGGTGTAGCCTCTTAGGAATCCCCAAGAAATAGATTCCGTAAGGAGGCGGTGTAGCCTCTTAGGAATTTTGATAAAACAGATTCCGTAAGAAGGCGGAGTAGCCTTTTAGGAGTTTCCATGAGTTGTATTCCGTAAGGAGGCGGAGTGGCCTCTTAGGAATTTTAGTGAAACTAGATTCCGTAAGAGGGCGGAGTGGCCTCTTAGGAATTTTGATGAAACAGATTCCGTAAGAAGGCGGAGTAGCCTCTTAGGAATTTTGATGAAGCACAATTTTACAAGTGTTGAACTTACTTGAACTTGTTGGGTAGTGCTTGAGTTTGTTACTCATATACTCCGTAAAATATTATAGTTAGGCGGAGTCAAGCTTTGGATGGAGTGTTCATCCTTTTGAACTTGGACCGGAGTGTAATTCCTGATCAAATGAAAATTGTTGAATCCAGGATTGCTATGGTGCAGCATATAGCTGTGACACCAATTCATCCTGCAAGAAATTGGTTAAGCCTTCGAGGCGGTATGGTGCAGCATATAGCTGTGACACCAATTCATCCTGCAAGAAATTGGTTAAACCTTCGAGGCGGTATGGTGCAGCATATAGCTGTGACACCAATTCATCCTGTAAGAAATTGGTTGGGTTTTGGGGTTAGCGTGGTGCAGCATATAGCTGTGACACCAGCTCTTCCCACGAGAAGCCTGCAGGACCTTGGGGGCGAATTAGTGCAGCATATAGCTGTGACACTAATTCTTCCCATAGGCGGCCTGTAGGACCTTAGGGTCGGTATGGTGCAGCATATAGCTGAGGCACCAATCCTTTCCCCCCAAGGAGTTTTCTGTACCTTAGGGTCGGTATGGTGCAGCATATAGCTGAGACACCAATCCTTTCCCCCCAAGGAGTTTTCTGTACCTTAGGGTCGGTATGGTGCAGCATAAAGCTGAGACACCAATCCTTTCCCCCCAAGGAGTTTTCTGTACCTTAGGGTCAGTATGGTGCAGCATATAGCTGAGACACCAATTCCCCAAGGAGTTTTTGTTGACTCCGTCTGTGAAGCGGCGTTGCATGTTGGTTGATCTTTATGGAATAAAGAGTTACGCATCTGTGCTTCAGTTTTTGGAGCTGTTGTCTTATCTGCATGGGAATAAATTCTGCCATGGATAATCAATTCAATGTTAGAGTGAAGATTAAATGTAGAAAGGCATTTCATTGAGAATAGAACTACATAAAGGATTGAGTTGGGGTATATCTTTTCGAAACCCTTTCAAGGAAAGCATACATAGGAAGATCCTTGAGTTAGGAATAAAACACCACACCATATTACCCAACTAACTGTAATATATGCGTAAATTTAAGATGTTCCATTTATTTCTGACCGGAGTGCCATCCAAGTTCTCTAGGCGGTATGTACCCTTGCCCAAGACCTCAATGACTCGGTATGGACCTTCCCAATTTGGTGCCAATTTGCCTTGGTGCGCAAATTTGTTGCCAATGTTGGCCCTTCTCAGGACCAAATCTCCCTCTTTGAAACGGCGTTCGCACATGCGTGCATTATACCGTTTGGCGGCCTTTGCTTTGACAGCTTGATCTCTCACAAAGGCTTCCTCTCTCAACTCCGCCAAAACCTTCCAATTCGTGTGCGAGGTTCTGTTGATTGGCTTCCTCATTGAAATGGAGGACTCGAGCTGAAGGGGCTGTTAATTCAATGGGAATGACAGCCTTAACTCCATATGTCAGCCGATATGGAGATTCATTCGTGGTGGAGTGTGGGGTGGTTCTATATGCCCATAAAACGTGGCATAACTGATTTGCCCAGTCTCCTTTTGCCTCACCAAGGCGTTTTTTGAGGCCCTTTAAGATTTCTCTGTTGGCGACCTCTGCTTGTCCATTGGTTTGAGGGTGTTCCACAGAAGAGAAAATCTGCGTGATGCTGAGATTTTCTAAGAGTTCAGTGAACTTGCGATCTGTGAACTGGGTGCCATTATCAGTGATTATGCGTTCAGGGACTCCGAAACGTGCAATGATGTTCTCATAAACGAATCTTCGAGTCCTGGCTGATGTTATATGCACCACTGCTTCTGCCTCAATCCATTTGGTGAAATAATCGACACCAACTATCAAGTATTTGATACCGCCGGGCGCAGTTGGGAATGGACCTAGAATATCCATACCCCATTGATAGAAAGGCCAGGGCGTTATTGATGATGACATTTCCTCAGCTGGAGTATGGTGAAAATTCGCGAATCGTTGACATTGATCGCATTTTTGAACATATGAGGCAGTGTCTTGCTTCATAGTGGGCCACCAATACCCCGCCCTGAGGATTTTTCTCACTAGACTCCGTGCCCCTGGATGATGTCCACACTGCCCTTCATGGACTTCTTCCAAAACAGCTGGCACCTCGTTTTCATTTATGCAAATTAAGTACGGGACAGAAATTCCTCGGCGGTATAGCTGCCCATCCAGGAGTGTATAATAGGGTGCCTCCCTCCTTAGCTTCTTTCGCTCAAGATCATCCGTGGGTAATTGTCCATTAACAAGATAACGAACTATTGGTGTTACCCAGGAGTTGTCATCAACGGGGCGGCTTTTAATCATATGAATTGAAGAAGGAAGGGATATACTTGGCTCCGCCAGAGTACTCTGTACAACCGTGGTTGTGCACCCCGCCTTCTTTGTGCTGGCTAACCTGGACAGGATATCAGCACGTGTATTTTCTTCGCGAGGTACATGCTTGAAAGTTACTTCATCGAAGTGCTGTTTCAACTCGTTGACGCAGTCCAGATATTGTTGCAGTAGAGGTTCTTTAGCCTGATACTCACCAAGAATCTGTGAGATGACTAGTTGAGAATCACTGCATAGGGTGACAGTTCTGGCCCCAATATCTTGTGCTGCTCTGAGTCCGGCTAAGCAGGCTTCATACTCCGCCTGATTGTTAGACGTAGTGAAAGTAAAGTGTAATGAAATTTCAAGATGTACCCCGTCATCACTTTCTATAACGATTCCTGCTCCGCATCCTTTGCTGTTTGAAGACCCATCGACGTATACTGTCCAGTGTGAATGATCTGCATCCGGGCTGGATCCTGTTAATTCGACTACGAAATCTGCTAGGACTTGTGCCTTAATAGCAGTTCTTGGTTCGTAGGATATGTCGAATTCAGAGAGCTCTATGGCCCATTTGATCATTCTTCCTGCCAAGTCTGGCTTGAACAATATAGTGCGGAGTGGCAAGTCTGTGCGAATCAGGATGGGATGTGCATGGAAATATGGTCTTAGGCGTCGTGAGGCCCAAACAACTGCAAGTGCTGCCTTTTCAATCTTCTGATAACGGCACTCCGCACCATGCAATGTTTTACCAGTGAAGTACACCGGTCGTTGGCCTTCAACTGTTTCCTTGACCAGGGCTACTGCCAGCGCTTCATCTGAAACAGATAAATAAACAATGAGTTGCTCACCAGGGCTTGGTTTTACCAGGATTGGAGGGCTGGCTAAGACATTTTTCAAGCTCTGGAAGGCTGCCTCTTGCTCTGGGCCCCAATTGAATTTTATCCTTCTTCAGCATCTTGTATAAGGGAAGAGAACGATGAGCCATTTTTGGCATGAATCGTGCTAGAGCAGCGATTTTGCCATTGAGGGATTGTACCTCTTTCAGTGTTTTGGGGCTCTGCAACTCTTGTATCACTCGACACTTGTCAGGATTAGCTTCTATGCCTCTTTGTGTTAACATGAAACCCAGAAATCTCCCCCCGGGCACAGCAAATGTACATTTTAGTGGGTTGAGTCTCATGTTGTATTACTGTAGGCGTTGAAAAATGAGGCGTAGGTCTTCAACATGGTCTCCTCCCTCTGGGGTTTTGGCGATGATATCATCAATATAAACCTCTACCAGCTTTGTGTGCATGCCCTCAAAGACTTTGTTGATCATGCGCTGGTAGGTGGCCCCAGCGTTCTTCAGCCCAAATGGCATGACATTGTAGCAAAAGACCCCTCTGTCATTGATAAATGCTGTTTTCTCCTGATCATCCTCACACATTGGAATTTGGTTGTATCCGGAGTAAGCATCCATGAAGGATAGATACTTGTATCCTGATGAGTCGTCAACCAGTCTGTCAATGTTGGGGAGAGGATAAGGATCTTTGGGACAACATTTATTCAAATCAACGTAGTCTATGCACATGCGCCATTTGCCATTGGCTTTCTGCACCATAACCACGTTGGACAGCCACGAAGAGTAACGGAGTTCCCTGATGAACCCCGCCTTAAGGAGTTCTTCGGTTTGTTCGCAAGCAGCATTTTGCTTAGCAGGACCCATACGCCGTTTCTTTTGTGCCACTGGCTTAGTTTCAGGATACACCGCCAGGCGGTGGCAACAGAAGTTAGGATCCATACCAGGCATGTCTGCGGCTGTCCAGGCAAAAATCTCCTTGTATTCATGGAGGAGTGCAATCAGTCTTGCCTCCATGTTAGGCTCCAATTTGTCATTGATGTTAGTGATTTGCTCTGGGGTGCTGCCTAGAACAATAGGCTTGGAACCACCATCAGGAGTTGGTTTCAAAGGGTTCAGTGGGTCTATAGAAGACTCCGCCCTGGGATCAAGATCCACCAAGTTGACGGATGCCGCCGCACTGTTTCCTTCGTTCAATTTTCTTTTCTTAGACATGGTCTCAAGCTTCACCATGTTAAGACTTAAATTGTAACAATAACGAGCCATCTCCTGGTCGCCCCTGACAGATGAGACTTGATTATCTTTGTCGATGAACTTGATTAACAAGTGGGGGGTTGAAACGATGGCTTCCATGGCATTCAGAGTAGGCCGCCCAATGATGCCATTGTATGGGGATTTAACATCAATGACAAGGACCCTGGATTTCACAGTCCTTGCTCCAGGTTCACCATCGAAGGTAATCCTTGTGTCCAAGTAGCCTTTAGTAGGCTGTTTGGCGCCATTAAAAGCTGTGAGGTCCTGTGTGTAAGGCTGCAAATCAGCGTCAGTCAGTCCCATGCGTTTAAAACAGTCATAAAAAATAACGTCGCAGGAACTTCCCTGATCAACTAGGATGCGTTTTACATCCATATTAGCGATCACCGCAATGATCACTACCGCATCATCTCCCTCAGGAATGGTTGGGCCAAAATCATCATCTGTAAAAGTTATAGGCGGAGTCTGAACTCCGTCCCTGAATGGGCGATATTCTTTGTTCTTGCCCTGCACAGATAAGATCATACGATGATGATTTTTCCGGGAGGTGTTTGAGGGTCCGCCTCCTGCGAAGCCTCAAGCAATCATGTCCACCACCTGCCTTTTACCTCGTGACCTAGGTTCAGGGCTCGGTTCTCGTTGGGCGGACTCCAAAACAATGCCTTTTTGTTTCTCTGACACCGCCGTACGTTTTGGTTCCCGAGTACTATCAGGATCCGGAGAACGATCGCGATGTCGCTTTTCAAACTTCTCAGGCTCATCATGAGATTTGCCTTTGAACAGGTAATGTTTCAGTTTACCTTCACGAATGAGCACCTCAATGGTATTTTTGAGTTGCTTACACTCTTCTGTGGTGTGGCCAACTGACTCATGGAATTCACAATATTTCTTTGGGTTTCCACCGCGCCTGATTGGAGGTGGACGTTGAATTCCATAAACATTGAGGGTGGTCCATCCTATTTCACGCAAGATTTGCTCGCAGGTTGTGTTCAGTGGTGCATAGTGAGCAAAGTTGAACACGCGTCTGTCCTGCTGTTTGAAAGGTTGGTTCCCTACTTTGTCCCTTTGGTGGGACTTGTCATTCTTCAACGACTTCTCTTTCCCTTTGTCATGAGGTGGAGTTGCAGGAGGTGGTTTACTGCGAGATGCAGTGGCTTCCAAATGCATCTCAATACCCACGTACTTGGACGCCTTCCTGCGAAATTCCTCCATCGTGGTTGGAGGTCCCTTTGCCAAAGACAAAGCGAAAGGTGACTTTGGTTGCATAGCTTCTATGAGAATATGCAACTGGATTGCCTCAGTCAGATCAGGGACCATGGCTGCCTCCTTGTAAAATCTCTTAAGGAAATCCTTTAGAGATTCTTTGTCGCCTTGTTTGATCTGAGCCAAGGTGTGAGAGGTTCTGGGTGCATCCCTGGAAATCACGAAGTGGCTTCCAAAAGCTGAGGCCAGCTCCTCCCACGAATCAATGGAACCTGAAGGTAAGCTCTTGAACCAACTAAGAGCTTCGCCTGTAAGGGTTCTGGGGAACATTCTGCACATGACATCCTCTTCAGCTCCTAGAAACATGGCCTCATAGATATAAGCATCTAAATGCTCTGTTTCCCCAGTATATTTCCCTATAGAAATGGGCTGCATAGTTTGCAAATGTCTGGGTACATGTGCATTCATGAGCCTTTTAGAAAATGGGATGCTCATCTTATATCCTAAGGGGGATGCGTTTGAACCTGCTCTCCTTCCTTCTTGATGCTGAGCATTCACCAGTGGAAGGCTTCGTTGCTCCTCCATGTATGTAGGAATACGAGAGTAGTGAGGAGTACTTGACTCCTCTTGCATGTGTGGTTCATGATGTGGCTGTCTTGCGGGACCAGCTTTTTCATGCACTGGGTTTGCTTTTTCACGACGAAGTTCCGCAAGTTCTTCTCTCAACATTCGAATCATGTCATCTCTTGGATCTGGAGAATTAGCTTGCGCTGCTTTTTTCTGAGCATCTTCGTCGAAGTTAAGACGTCTGGGATTGCGTGGAGGAGAATCCTCGTTCTGCATCTCTGGTCCTTGTCTCTCCATTGATGATGAAGATTGATCAAAGATTGTGGGATTACCAAGTTTACAGGTCCCACTGGGCGTGCCAATGAACTGTTCTTTACAGGGGGTGTAGAAGTATGCTTGTAGAACAACTCAAAATATACATATAAATGTGTTTTGATACAAAGCAATGTGCGTATAAATATAAATACGGAGAGTCTTTGTATGCTGAGGCGGAGTGCAGTATACTCTGGGGCGGTGTCACAGTCCGCCTGATGGGATCTTTATTGCCTTGACCCAATTGGGGGTGGTACCTGCAATCGTTCTCCGACGCTCAAGTCAGTATTTCAGAATACTTAGAGACCTAGAAAGACAGTCAGAGAGAATTATGCAAGTAAAAGAGTGTAAGGTTCAGAGAATGGAAAAAAGATCCCTTATACCTTTTCGAGAGAGGTTTATATACCTGTTACTGGTGCTGCATTATTGGTAGGGCCAGTTCCTTGTTTCCTAGCATAAAGCAAGAAAGACAGTGGGCCCCTGTGTTGTTCACGGGCACCGTTAGTGTAGTAGGTATTTCCACTTACTTGGGAAGCGTGAATGCTTTATTATTTTATTGTTATTTCCCTTTGTGCGTGACAGCGTGATTCCCATTATTAACCTCTCAAGACAGAGTCAATCTCGTGCCGGGGTTGTGAGTATGGGCTCGCTACGCAGTGTAGGGAATTCAGTATTCCGCCTGAGTTGAGCCTATGGCTTGGCGGAGTAACAACTTAGGCGGGGTTACGTCCCTTGGCGGAGTAACATGCCTGGACGGAGTTACATTCCTTGGCGGAGTAACGTGCATGGGCGGAGTTATGAGCCTTGGCGGCGTTACTTGCCCTGGCGGTATGCACTCCGTAAAGTATTCGTAGTGTATTTGAAGAGTACTTCTCTTTATTCAAAATGCTGATCTGGCAAGGTATTAAAGCCATGCTCTTGGGGGCCGGTGTTAGGACCGGATCAACATGGTAACTATTTAAACTTGGAAATGTTACATTTACAGGGGAGACTCTGTCGAAATTTTGGGAGTCTCCCTAGATTGTGTGTTGTTTTACTCCTAACATAATTGTTGTCATTACAGCTTTGTTGATAGTAGTCGCACTACCAAAGCGATTACTAAGGTTTTGAAGGCTCAGTGGGATGGTCCATATATATCTTGGACAGATGCTGGGAAGGTTGTGCAAGATAGGTGGTTTGACACCTTCTCGGTAAGTTCCTAGCTCATTTGTTGTGACTTGATTTGTAAAATAGACCTTTTATTAATTTTGATTTCTCATTTCATTTTACAGCGTGATTACCAGTGGGCGGAGGGTATGATTGATGAGATTAGGAAGGTCTTTGCCACAAAGACCTCCAAAATCATCAAGAGTACCCTTTGGAAGGTGAGGGACAAGGGTGAGCGCCCTCGTTGGATCCCGGAGGACCATTGGGACGGGATGGTCCAGAAGTGGGGCGGGGTCCCGTTCCAGCAGGCGAGTGCTCGGAACAGGGCCAACAGAGCTGCCGATGCTGCAGCCTCGGTTTACACTGGGGGTAGCATTTCAACCCTCGAGCACAAGAAAAGATTTGTAAGTATATTTATGTTAAACATTTCTATTATGATTCATCTGACATGTTTACAAATAATAATCTCAATGTTTTTTGTCCACCACAGGAGCTGAGGGAGCACCGGGAGCTTTCTTTATTTGAGGTCATGTAAATGACCAAGAAGAACAAAGCCGGTGCATGGGTAAACCAGAAGACTACGGATTTAGCGGTATTTACTTTTAACTGACACATGCTTATAATTTACAAATCAGCTTACTAATCCTATATCATTGTTTTTGAATTTACAGGAGGCGTATCAGGCTAGGAGGGCCGAGAAGGAGGCGGACCTGGTGGCCTCCACTCCTGAAGGGGAGGTTCCTCCCACCCTCTCTTGTTCTGACGACAACGCCATCTATATGGAGGCTGTTGGCGGTGTGAACAAGAAAGGGAGGGTATTTGGATTGGGTGGCGTCGGCACGCAGCTGGCAAAAAAGGGGAAGACCCCTTCCTCTTCGTCTTCCTCTGGTCTTCCGACTGAGGTCGTTCAGGTAATTCAAAACCTGAACGATGAGCTACAGGAGGAGCGACGTCAGAGGCAGTTGTTGTTGGAACGGGCCGAGGCGGACCGACAGAAAGCCGAGGCGGACCGACAGCGGGCCGAGGAGCAGCACGCCGAGACTCGTTAGCAACTTGCTCAGCAACAGGAGCTACTGATGCAGTTGATGGCGAGGCTACCTCCCCCCACTTCCCAGGCGCCCCCACCACCACCCCAGGATCCCCCACCACCATGATTGTATTTTTATTATTTGTACACATTGTATATTTGATTTTTAGTTTTTATCCAAAATTTCATTCAGTATTTATTTTGTCATTCTTTATTTATGTCAATATTTATTGGTAATTACATTCAAATCAAAAAGCCTTATTGTACCTATCATTAATAATTCAACCTATTTGATAAATTAATTTAATCTATTATTTTGTTTTTAATAATAATTTAATATTTTAAAAAAATTATTTAAATTTAATTATAAAATTTTATCAGCCAGTACAAAATACAAAATATTTAACAAAACCTATATAAATATTAAAACCAATTTCCTAAAAAAGAGGATTCCAATTAGCGACGGACACGGATGGTCGCTGTATTGTTAGAAACAGCGACGGACCTCAGTGGTCGCTGTATTGTAAGAAACAGCGACGGAATATCGTGGTCGCTGTATTCTTAAAAACAGCGACGGACATCAGTGGTCGCTGTATTGTAAGAAACAGCGACGGAATATCGTGGTCGCTACTTGGCTTCCCACAGCGACGGATCACGTGGTCGCTACATGAGTACCCATAGTGACAGCGTGTGGTGGTCGCTGGTGGCTGCTAGTAGCGACGGGGTCTTGAGGTCGCTGTGTGGCAACACTTAGCGACGGCTGGAGTTATTGGGGCAGAGACGATTTTAGCGACGGCCTTACGCCGTCAATATGGTAGCGACGGCATGTATGTGGTCGCTGATGTGTTTTCTATGAGGGTTTTAGCGACGTCCTCTGTCCCGTCTGAGATGCCGTCGCTAATGGTTTTAGCGACGGTCATGGCATGGATTAGCGACCAATTACTTCCGTCGCTAACAGGTGTTTTTTTAGTGGTGTGTCTTCCTTAAATGTAAAGCTTCTAATTGTTCAATCTTGAAGATGATTAAATAAGTAATGAACATTAATTATGAGTTTTTATATATAAATTAAGAGATTTTTAAGATCAGTTAATTAAGAAAAGGGTGGGGGATATTGATGCATGCATTAATAGAAAAGGTAACTTTTTGAATTGGAAATCCGCATGGTTATCAGTTTTACAAAGGATATCCAAAGTATCATTATGAAAACTTATCATGGGGTGTGGGATTATGGGGAATCACACCAAAGCCCTTAGGCATGTTCTTCCATGTTAATTCCTCTTATGCTAATTAGTGTAAAATCACGATTCTCACACCCTTATATTGTGTTTGTATGCTATAACAGGTTTTGATAATGACAAGGAATTCCTCCAAGATCAAAAGAATCAAGTTCAAAATCAAATGAAAAAGTAATGGATTTTAGAACATATGCATCAAGTTCAAGATCAAATCAAGTTCTTAAATTTTACATACTTATGCTTTCTTAGAAATACATGTATAGGATAAATGGGCTAAAGGAATAACAATATATGAAGGTCTCTATCATGTAAAGGTACCAAAAAAATCATGGTTGCACGAGTCCTAATCGATTAGAGATGAAGGCTTAATCAATTAGATAATGAAAAGATTCAAAAACAAGCATGACTCAGCAGCCTAATCAATCAGTAAATAATAGTTAATCGATTAGTTCGAGCCTAATCAATTAGCTGGACGACCTAATTGATTAGAGAGCACAAAAATGATAGATATTAGTTTAAATACTGCATGAATTAATCAAATCCCAAATTAGCTTGAAACCCTAATCTTCTCCAACAACCATCCAGCTCCAAGGCTCTATAAATAGGGTTCCAATTGCAAGGATACAACACACAACACAAAAGATTTGATTGGTATTCCCTCATGCCTTAGGCCTAATTGGATAACAAGACAAAGGACCAAACATATAAAGTTTATCACTTATAGGTTATCTGATAGTAATATTTAGATAAATATTTATTGCTAGATATCGCTCATTATATTATATTAAATATAATTTTATATTTAAGATAAACTGATCTAGTATCAATACCGGCACCCAAACCAAGGAATGATAAACATGATGAAGGTGAAAGTAAAAGGCACGAATCTAACAAATCCAAGATACCTAACTGATCTTCAATATGAGTGGTATGGTAAGATGGATTGTGAGGATACTGACCAAAAGCCTGAAAACAAGACAGCCTCTAAGCACAAGCAGCAGCCTTTTTCTTGTAAGCTAATCAGTTATCTAACACACGTTATACTAAGAGTTGGACCTCATCTATGGCTATAAATACTATCATTTATGATAATTTATTACTCTAAATAATGCTCCATATTGAGAACCGTACTAACTTAAGCTTTGGAGAATCTTTATAGGTACCACCACCAAAGAGAGGAAAATACCGGACTCTGAAGTTGAAGGCAATGAACTCCCACCGAGCTAGTGTGTTATAATGTCAGATCCCCACTGGACCGATATAATATAAGAGTGAAAGACATATTCAATACCGGTTGTAAGAGAAATTCTCCTAACCCCTGCATACCAGACATTTCATAAACCAAATATATTTTCTATAAAGTCACACGTATAGAGTAAGTCCACTAGAAAATAGTTTTGTTTTAGTTGGATTAAAATGAAACTATTAGGACTAACTCATTTAGAATGAGTCAAGCTCAATCATCAGAGATAACTCATTAGGTCAAACTTGAGCCTATAAATAGAGCATGGGCAAGTTCTCAAAATTATTATTTTCGTAAAGGTTTACAAAAGTTCTTACTCTGACAACTAGTATTCGGAGTATGGATTCTGGTGAAAGTGCTCACGTGGATTCCTTAAGGACGAGACTGTTATTGTTTCTAGTTTGACTTGTACTACACTACAGAAGGTAAGTATAAATGAAATTTTATATTACCATCATGCTTTGAAACACAAAATTTTACAGGACCAATGAGAATCTTGTGTGTTTCCACTTCTTACCATTTCGGATTCCCTAACATAGATGTATAATCCTTCCATGGTCCATGGAAGTGTGATTGAATGATCTTTCTCAGCTTAGTAGTACTCGATTTGAAGGTATCACTTCAAAATAAATAATTGTCAATCTCAAAAGTAAAAAATATTAATATTAAATCTAAAATACACAAATTTAAATGTAAGATACTTACCTTTTTACAGGGGTAAGAATTATTTTCCCAAAGGCGCCATTCACTACAAGAATTAAGCCTGCTCTAAAGCTGAACCCTTAATATATCGAGAGGGTTTAAAGGACCAACATCTGGATCCCCAACAACCTCATCTTCTTGTTGAGATAATCCTACCACTTCTCCTGAATAGAACCATTATCTAAGTTGTTGTCGATGCTCTCAGCTGGCTCATAATCGGCGTTAGTGTCCTTGTAGGGAGGGGTCCTTCATCAAGGATTCTGCATCATTTGGATGACAAGCTTAAGACACTTGTGTCTAATGGTAACAGGTTGATTTACACGCACACACAAATTACCTAGTTGGAGCAGCTTTTTGATCTTCTTTTTTGGCCACCAACTATCAACAGCTGCCCTAAACTCTTCTAACAATCATCTCCGGACTTCCCATGTGCCATGTTTTGCTTGTGATATGGTTCTTGTAACGCCCCGGCCGCTTTTCAGGAATGAACGACTCTCCCCACAGACCAACATGAGAACTTTCTAGTGTGTTTTTTGTCCTCACTCACACACTTCCTGAGAACTTCCCAGGAGGTCACCCATCCTAGAATTACTCCAAGTTAAGCACGCTTAACTTTGGAGTCCTTAAGTGATGGGCTACTGAAAAGGCTAATGCATTTGTTGGTATAGGTAGTACGAATTCATTTCTTTAAGCTATCCTTGACTGTATAGTCTCATACCTATACAGTCTTTGGATATCTCTCCTTCTGGTATGTATTCGGTTCGTTCATGTGTCCCTTCCACTGGAAGCCTACCAGGAGCCGCTCCTTGTCCGTGCCTATGCACTGGCGATCACTCCCTGCCCTCAACAGTGCCCGGGATGTCACATTCCCCGCTGGAAGTCTGTCAGGAGCCGCTTCTTGTCCGTGCCTATGCACCGGCGATCACTCCCTGCCCTCAACAGCGCCGGGATGTCACAGTTCTCCTAAAATTCACCTCCCCATGGTCAGTTCAAACCTAGTAGATTGGTTTAAAATTAACTTGTACAAGTGAAAAGTTACCTCATTTTTGCTCAAAATCTTACAGTACCTACATCTCACACAGGGACACCTTATACTAACATCTAAAAAATAATAAAGTTGTTCTGAAACATTATTAATAAACTCTTTAACTCTTTTAATAAACTCACTTTTTAAGTATCTCATATACATATACAAACAATCCATATCAAAATCTACATATACATCCACAAAAAAATCATATTGAAATCTATATTGCCAACACATCACTAAGTTACAACACATATATTTTGTAATTTATAATTAAAACTAAAAAACTTTATGATTAACAAACCTAAATTAAATATATAGTAATTGAGTACATATATTTAATTTATAAGTTTCTAACTTTTTTTTGTAATTTATAATTGGTACTTTTTAATTTGTTATTAACCCTAAACTCTAATAAGGAATTTATAACTTATTTTATAATTTAAAAATTAAAAATTAAAAATTTTATCTGCTTCAAAGGTATAATTACTTCACCTAATCAAATTTTTGAGCTAGTAAAACTTAAGATCTGGAGATTTCTAAAGGTTGAGTATCATTTTTGTTTGCGTGAATGAATGAAGTTGTGAACCTATCAATTGTTCAAAGTCTGTAAGAATATGAGTTGAAGTAAACCTTTTACCTCCCTTATCTATATAATTTTCGTTTTTGTTGTTAAAAAGGAAAAAAAGAAAAATTGAGTAATCCTTTTGAGGAACGACACAAGATCAGTAAAACATAATATAAAAAAAAAAAATTCAACAGAAGAATAAAATTGAAGATTGAAAAATAAAGTTCTCGCGAAAGAGACTCCTGAATCTCCGATACAGCATATGACTCGCCTTTTACATACAGTACAAAAAACTACTGATGTTTTCACTTATGGAACCTAAAATTGATCATGAACAATGATAAATTAAAAACTGAGATGGATTTAACTTGTGGGTAAGGTGCAAGGAAACCATATAAAAGGTCATAACAACCATGTGCATGTGATTATATATTAATTTGTAGCTTATATAGAAACAGAATAAATATAGATTTGGTGTATCTATAGTGCTTTTTGAGAGGAAAGAAAGATTTATTTCTACAAGCAAAGGTAAAAGGTGGGCGAAAAATAATAAAATACTAGGGCTTTTCATGTTTGTTTTTTGTAGTTTTATGAAAATTAATCAATTAGGTTTGCTAGAGCCTAGAAGAAAGGTTATTATAAGTGTTTTGGTAGTAGCTAGTGAGAATGCATGGGAAGAGTTGTCTAAGGAAGAAAAGTGATCACTGTTATGTCAACGCATTCATTCATAAACGTTCCTTAATTATATCCTCATTTCACTCGTACTCCAAGCACACGGCTAGCTGGTAATTATCAATGTGGTTATTGTTTAAGCTCTTTACTTACTCGATTGCAGAAATTTTGATACAATGATTTTTTAAGACCCAAATCTAAGTGTTTGACTAAACAAGATCCCTGATAATGTTTTGAAAATGATTGAATGAATCTGCTTTATATCGACATGATATATAAATTAATTTTAACGTTGTGGATCGATATATATAGTCAAAGATGTACTGAATGTTTTTGCTGATAAAACATTGTGGATATATTTGCTTTAGCTGATAAGAAAAAATGTTATTAGTTAAATCAAGATTATCGATCAACATATTTAAGCAGAAAAAGAGTATGGAATATATATACCAAGCTAAATTGAGACTGCATGATGTATAGTTGAAACCTGTCATAACTTGTAAGTGATCAAAATTAACTTTAAAACTGGGATGTAAAGATCTTGAACAACCCCTAGTTCACAAGTTAGCCTAAATCCATGGGCACTCCTAGTTCTGATTGTTGAATAAAAAAAATGGTATCGTAGTTAATGCTTTAGATTCTTCATGTTACAATTTAACCTTTACAACCAACTAATCAATAGTTATTATACAAGAAGTTGGAATATTAAATTAGCTTATAATGGTGACAAACTATGTGTATGCATCGCTTAAAAAGTTAGGTCACCTTTGTCCAAATAAAACAATTTGACAAGAGATTATATATCATATTGTGTTTCTTAATTAAGAGTTCAATATATTTTAAGCACGTCCTTCAACGGTGTCAATCAAATTTAACTTGGCAAATTAAGTAGTCAAAATATATCAGCGTTGTTGAGTATGCATGATCGATGTTGTCTTCATTTGTAAATAAAAAAATGAATCACGCGTTTGGTTATGAATAATTTTTGTAAGGAAAAAAAACTGACATGCAATGTAAAGAAAATGAAGAAAGAAAGAAAATGGAGAAGATTTGTTTAGCGTATGTGAAGCTTGGATGAGGAAAATGTGAATTCATGTTCTTCAAATATCTGTGTGTGACCTGTTTGTGACCTGCACAAAAGGAAAGTTTAACGTATAAACAATATAAAGTTTAAATGTTTTGCTTAGTAAATATAGACTGGGGAAAGATAACGGAGTTTTGACTCTATTAAATAATATCAATATAGCCATTAGATTTAGTGATGTGTCTTTTATATTGTTTTTAAAAAACTCGGGAAGATGCAATCATTGCTTGTTTTTATTTCCTTATATCAATTGTCGCATAAATGATAAGTGATCATAGTGTTTAGTAAGGGTGTTCGCGGATTGGATTGGATTGGTTTTGAGGCTAAAAGTCATTTGATCCAATCAAAAAATCATTATGCGGTTTGGATTGGATCGGTTATGATGTACCATGAAATCCGATCCAATATATATTGGTTTGGATTAGATTGGATTTCGGTTTTTAGAAAATATCTTAAAAATAAATCACTTACTATAGAAATCACAGACTAACAGTATTGACAAGCGAAGCGAAATGGAAGTTCTTTTTCTTTCATTCGACATTGTTATTTGGGCTTAAGCTATTTTACTTTTAGGAATTATAGAAACAAAAGAAATATAATTCACTTTTATTTAACAGGTCCAGAGTAGTACTAGTAGTGAAAAAAATATTTTAGATTTGTTTGGATTGAATCGGTTCATAAAGGTGGAACTAAAATCCAATCTATTAAAAAAATATTTATTTTTTCGGTTATCAGTTGTTTCGGTTATTGTTTTTTTGGTTAACAGTTTTTTAGTTCGATTGAGCGTTTTTTTATTGGATTAGATGATGAACACTCCTAGTGTTTAGGAAGATATTTTTTAAGTATTTTAAAAAAAGTATTTATTTTTATGTTTAGGTAATTTTTAAAAACTACATTGTAATCTATTAGATTATTTATTTTAAAGAAAAGTAATTATAATCACAATCAATTTTTTAAAAATTTTGATTATAAAAAAGTACTTATTTATATTATATACATATTTTTTTTCCTATTTTACCCCTTGCACATCTCAATTTCAGAATATTCATATATATCTTAATAATTTTAAACTTAAAAAGTAATTTTTTATACGATCCAAACAAAACTAATTATCTAAATAATCTTCTTAACCACGTACAAACATCAAATTATGAATTCTAACATAATCAATTTGATTCTTGAAATAAATATTTATCATAAATCTATTAAAAGAATTAGCAAACAAATAATTTAAGTTACATGAGTTAAACAAAAATAAGTCTCACAAAATGAAGTTATGTATTTAGTTATATTAAATTTTAATAGTATGATCTTGGTTTCATAATAATCTTCCTCAGTCGAATTCAATTCCAAATAAATAGGATATATAAAAAGTGAAGTAAAATAAATTTAAAAAGCTTTTTTGGTCAAAAAAACTAGAGAAATATAAAGTTCAATGTCAAAGTGTGACCCAAAAGCCCATTTTGTTTCTCGTTATTGGGCCCAAATTCAGTTTATTATTTAAAGCCCATTTCTTTCACATTCCTGCACTGTGCCACTATCTCACGTAAAGGGTAATAATGGGAGAAACATGATACTTTTGCTAATTAGAAATACGGCCAAATATATCTGAAAAAGTTTAAGATAATCTCATTGTTTGAATTATCTATCCATATACAACTAGATATTTGAATGGTTAAGATATGTCAAATAGTGAACTCGATCCACACGAGTTGGTCCATTATAGGTTGAAAATTTTTATAACTCAATTCAACTCGGCTCATTTTTTTAGAATGAGTCACTTTTCTCAACCCACCAACTCACAGATTAACCCACCTTTTTTAAAAAAAAATTAAAAATCAAATAAAATAGGAAAATGCCAAAAAAAATATTTTTAAAAATAGAAAAAATAGAAAAAAATTATTTTTTATTTTCCTCATGTTCTCGTACCAAATTCCATATAAATATTACATCATATAATAATTTTATTATTATGAAAATACAAACACATAACATATTTCATTGTAAATTAAATTTATAATTCATATAATTCATAATCCATAAAACAAAACCAAATGCATTCCATAGTTCAACTTCAAGATGATACAAATTAAAAACATCATATTAAATAAAAGTCCAAAGTAGCATTGATAAAATTTAACTTAAAGTCTCAACTTAAGTTACCACTAAGTAAAATACTAAAGTTTCAAAATTTAAATGCTCAAATTTTATTTTTTCTTAATTTACCAACCCACAGGCCAACACGGTCTACTACGAGTTTAGCCCACTGTGAGTTGGGTTCGGTGGGTCGAGCGAAAAAAAGTTTTCCTTCGAAAATGAGTTATTTTTTTTAATCCGACTCATCTAAAACCCACTATAAACTGGATTGATTCACTAGTTACAATTCATTTTTACTCCTCCACACAAATTTGCAAAACGAATGCACCTTAACAGCAAAATTAATTCAAGTGCAATTAATTACTTCATGGAATGGAAACCACGAAGAAAAACTTGTAATGCTTGTATATTCAATTCTTCAAAGTCCACAGTTACGCGCACATGTTTTGGGTTGTAATAGTAATATATCATATCATATAGACAAATATTTCTGAGTTTGCCAATAATGCCTTCATTGGTTTCTAATATGTGTGAGAGTGGCTTTGTTAATTATTACTGTCTAGAATTTTGAAGCTGAAAAGCATTGTGGTTATACACTCTGATCTCAAGTCAACAAATATGGGGCCACACTATCATATTAAACAGATCCATGATATTATATATATATCTTCCAAACCTGAGAAGAGAACGAGAAATGACAATGTGTATGATGAAGAAACTTCATCCAAGACAATAATTTCCGAGCGTTCTCATTTGTTGAACATATTAGTCCAAGCATACACACCCATGGAGAAAACCTTATACGCGCTTTCATTCAATTCTTCGAAGTTGACATGCCATAACACTAATTAAGTCAAGCAATGCCGTGACATGTACTATGCTTTGAGAATAAAAGAGTGGCCAAGGAGGGTGTGGTATACTATACTCACATTCACATAGCAACACAAAACCAATCTTGTATCTGTAAAATACTTGGTTGACTTGAAACATTTTTGGTCTGCATAATGCTGTTTCCTGCCTATAATACATTTGGCTTTAGGAATGTCTTTTACTTTCTTGTTATTTGTGGTATGATTATAGGTAGTGTGTTGGAGTTAGAATCTGTCTCTGAATTGGAACAAGAAGCAAATGCTGTAATCAATAGTGGATGGTGGATCCAGGGAGACTCTGAACCAGGCTTCAACATTTCCAATCACTGTATGCTATACGGCATAGTTTGCAATGATGGTGGAAGCATAACTGAAATCAACCTATCCCTATATTATCTGGAGTTTAAAGAAAGAAACAATCAATTAGCCAAACTTAACCTCTCTGCTTTCCAAAATTTGGAAAAGCTCAAAGTGGTGGAAGCTGGACTACAAGGTATTATCCCACCAGAAATTGGTAATCTCCCCAAACTCAATTATATCGATTTGTCCAACAATTATCTTGTGGGTGAGATTCCTCCTTCTCTAGGAAAACTTGTCCAATTAGAGACCTTGGTAATCTCAAACAACGCCATTCAAGGATCCATTCCTAGTGACTTGGGATTTCTCAAAAAACTTGTTACATTGGACCTGTCCCAGAACATTATAAATGGGACCTTGCCTATTTCCTTAACAAATCTTACCAAACTAGAGAGGCTTGATATTTCCAACAATCAACTCAGTGGATCCCTTCCTTCTAATTTACATGTATTAACTAACCTGCGTGAGTTGCAACTACTTAACAACCTCATTAGTGGGAACTTAGTATCCTTTCCTGTTGGAAATCTAACCGCTATCAACCTCAGTCAGAACCTCATTTGCGGTGAAATACCTTCACGCCTTGGAGTTGAATGTTTGCCACACTTGAACATTTTGGATCTTAGCTTCAATAAACTCATAGGAACTGTTCCCCAAACTCTCTTGGATTTTTACAAGAATAAAACTAAAGGCTATAGTTCCTTTTATTTGGATATTTCACATAACTCTTTGAACTGTCCCATTCCGAGTGATACTCGTATATGCAATAGGGATGCATGTAGCGAAGTTTTGGGTTACCAATTCAAACCTTGTTTAGCTCGCAGCAACAAAGTAGTGCAACATTTGCTCATTATTCTCATCCTTGTATTTCTATTTGTTTCCTTCTTGGTGTTTGTGTGTGTAAAGCGTTGTTGCAATTCCATTAAGATCAAACGGGCTAAGATTCTGGCAACAAAGAATGGAGATTTGTTCTCTATATGGAATTATGATGGAAGCATAGCATATGAAGACATCATCAGAGCTACACAAGACTTTGACATGAAATATTGCATCGGAACAGGGGCGTATGGGAGCGTTTACAAGGCACAATTACCAAGTGGCAGTGTTGTTGCGTTGAAAAAACTTCATGGTTTTGAAGCAGAGGTGCCAGCATTTCATCAAAGTTTCAAAAATGAGGTCAAAGTACTTTCAGAAATAAAGCATAGACATATTGTGAAGCTTTATGGATTCTGTTTGCATAAAAGAGTTATGTTTCTGATTTATCAGTACATGGAAAGAGGAAGCTTATTCTGTGTCTTGTATGATGATGTGGAAGCAGTGGAATTGGATTGGAAGAAAAGGGTTAACATTGTGAAAGGCATTGCTCATGCTTTGTCTTATCTTCATCATGATTGCACCCCTCCAATAGTGCACAGAGACATATCATCAAGCAATATCTTACTTAACTCAGAGTGGGAGCCTTGTGTTGCTGACTTTGGCACAGCACGACTCCTCCAACATGATTCATCCAATCGAACTCTAGTTGCTGGAACCATTGGTTACATAGCTCCAGGTAAACTATTCAAATTCTTGTTTTTTTGATTATTTAGTTTTCTCATGTTAATTACATCAATGCAGAACTTGCTTATACTATGGTCGTGAGTGAAAGATGTGATGTTTATAGTTTTGGAGTAGTGACTCTTGAAGCTTTAATAGGAAGACATCCTAAGGAAATACTCTCATCACTTCAATCAACATCAACCAATGGCATAACATTATGTGAAGCATTGGACCAACGCCTCCCACAACCAAACATGGCACTATTACTTGACATAGCTCGTGTTGCCATAATTGCATTTGCATGCTTAAATCCCAATCCTTGCTCTCGTCCAACAATGAAGTTTGTGTCTCACTGCTTTCAAAGTCGGCAAACACCATTGAACATTCCCTTACGTGAAATTTCATTGCAACAACTCATGCGTGAAGAAATCAAGGATCATTTCGAGTTCCCAACATTGCTCTGTCAGCAGCATTTTGTAAAGAAATAGGAACAAAAGAATCAATCATGTTTTTGATCTATGAATACATGGAGAAAGGAAGCTTATTTTCTGTCTTGTATGATGATGTAGAGGCAGTGGAATTGGACTGGAGAAAAAGGGTTAACATTGTGAAAGGCATTGCACATGCTTTGTCCCTCCAATAGTGCACATGGACACATTTCATATGGTTCAAATAATCAAATTTTTTGCATGCATTTTTCCTTGACACATGACCTCATTCTCATGATTCCAAAGTACCAACATGAAATAAAATATATGGTTAAAGAATGCAAACAAAGAATCTCATTTTTATTCATGGCCCATACTGCATGGCAGAGCTGGAAATCCACTTTGGGGGCACATGTACGTACCATAACAAGCATTAATAATTTTTAACGTCAGCATATAGAAAACATTATTTTATACAATCATGTATGGAAAAGAAATTGCACTGCTGAAATTCATCAACTCCTCGTGACTCAAGTAGATTTAATTTGCTCAAAATTTATACACCGACCTACAGAAAAAAACGTATATAATATTGACATATTTAAAGGTTGTATAATGCCTAGTTTAACTTTATTATATATCCTCATTCGTTGATGTCCTAAACCATTTATTGGTTCAATGGAAATGGTTCTGCTGATCAGGCCAGAGCCAAAAGTCTTGTTCATCAATGTTGTGAAACATGTTGCAAAATCCTTCATCTTGTGAGAGCTGGGTTGTGCTGATGGGCTTTAAGGAAGTGGGTAGAAGGCTTTTACAATTCTGATGAACAGATACAGGACTGTTCAAAACTAGTGTTCTTGAGAGATCTAAATTAATGTCTGAGATGTTATCACTTCCATTAATGCTCAAAAAACCCTCAACTTCTTTCTTAAGACTAGTTCCAGCTTCACACCAATCCTCACTTTTCAGAGCTTGTAACTGCAAACACCATATAAAGCA
Source organism: Clitoria ternatea (assembly GCA_037962975.1). NCBI lineage: Eukaryota > Viridiplantae > Streptophyta > Magnoliopsida > Fabales > Fabaceae > Clitoria > Clitoria ternatea. The sequence continues at coordinate 268,802,067 of CM075672.1, forward strand.
GAACCAAAAAAAAATATATAGAATCAAGATGATCCAGTATCAACATGCCTTGGGTACCCAGCTTCTTGTACTTTTCTACATGTGTTAAACGCTTAAAGCACTAATTAATGGATCTAATACTCTCTGTCATGTTCTTCTTCTTAGTTACTTGGAATTAAGACACAGAATATTGGAAACATAAAGAGAAATATTAAAACTAATATTAAGATCAATACAGGACCTGACAGAGACACTGACTCTTCACAAGATTCACCAACTACTGATCAAGCAGAAAGTTAATGGGAGAATCTCGATCACTTTAAAAAGTCACTATTCACTGATAATTCATGTGGATATATAGTAATACAATAATTGAAATGGAGCTTCAGAAACTACATAAAAGTCCCCATAACTCAAACAAAGAAAAAGGTCTTATCTATAGATCCAATCAACCTAAATAAGTGACTCACAGTTGACAACAAAGAGTAATACCATGAGAAGAGTCTTAGATCTAATTCTCACTTAACATTTTTTTTTTAGAGTGACAAAAGTCTTAATTGTGACTAAACCTTGAGTATAATTGTCTTTAGTTATATAGATATTACAAGTGTGGTTAACATAAAAACAAAAAGATAATTAAGTAGAAGCCAATTAAGAACCATGAATTCATTACCTGTGCTTGTAGTTTATGGTTGTGAGCTTTAAGTGCATCATTTTCAGATCTAACTAATTGAAACTGCTTCTTGAGTAGTTGATATTCCTTCTCCAATTGCTTTGTTTTACATCTGGCCCTCCTATTCTGAAACCAAATGGAAATCTGTCTTGGCTGCAACCCCAAAGCCTTAGCCAGTCCCACTTTCCTTTCTGCCTCAAGCTTGTTCCCCAACTCGAAACTCTTCTCAAGGGCTTTCACCTGTTCCAAATTCAACCTCTTCTTCTTCCCTCCATACTGGAACAATAAACCATCATCTGATAACTCATCGTCTCCATCACACTTGTTCTCAAGGCCAGAAAACGACATGGACCTCTTCAACATGAAAGGTCCATCCCCTGCTGCAATAATGTTAACATATTTTTATAACACAAAATTTATGCATAGTGCTGTGTTTTATCAAAACTACAAAACCATCAACTTAATTTGAATAAAATTTAAGTGCTACTAATTGTTATATAAAGGGTAGAGATAATTAAACCTTGAAAATGTTGAGGTGGCAAAGGGGGGAAGGTGTTGAGAGAGATTGAAGGGTGGTGATGGTCATGATCTTCTTTTTCATTATGAGTGTTAAGCATGAAACTTTGAGAAGGTGGGAAAGCCATAGTAGAATAATAATTAAGAGGATAGATATCAATGATAGTGATATCATTCATGCAAATTGCTCTCTCTCTCTCTCTCTCTCTCTCTCTATATATATATATATATATATATATATATATATATTTATGTGTGTGTGTATATATATATCACTGCTTCATGTTAAGAAGCTAATCTGGCTCTCATTCTCATGGTGACAAAAGTTTCATAAATGGACATGTTGATGACGATATATGTGTGCAGAAACCCAATGACAGACAGCTAGCGATTATTAGGTGTGAATATGCCGCCAACTTTGGATTAATTTATAGTACTGTAGATGTTTTTTAATTGGTATAAATATTTGATTTTTGTCTTAAAAAAATAGTTTTTGGTAGAATTTTTATGTGAAAATAAGAGTTTTTGAAAGAAAAATTATAATTAGATACTGCAAAGTGTTGTCTGGAATTTGAGAAGAGGGGTAGAAAAGAAAGAAAAAAGTGAGATAATAAGATATATGATAAAGGTGTGAAAGGGATATAAAGTTAGTTTATTGGTTGTGAAATACAGAAAGAGGAAAAAAAATGATGAGAAAATGTCGTAAGGTCCCCAGGGTAATTCCAACAAAAATTAAAAATTTTACCCGCTCAAATTTTAAATATAAATATAAATAACTAATTTTATATATATTAAAAATAATAGTTGGAGGTAATTTTCTGTATGTTATTAATTCGTCGAATATAGGGAACAGACTTCCGATATGAATACCTAAAATACATGTTTTATCTTCCGTCCAACATATCAGTATCTCGTATTGTGGGATGAAATAAAGTGTCACCTGCAAAGGCACTTTGAATCTCATACAATATATTCGATGTCGGAGCTCAAGCATTGTTGAACATACCTTAAACCGTAATAAATGAGTGGTATTTATAGAAGTTAGGTGAGCACCTTGTTTTACATGGATGTTTCGTAAAGTGCGGGGAAAGCTAACAGTGACACATATTCTTGACACATTTGCAGGTGTTGACAGCATTTCTCTCGACCTCTGTGTGATACCAGTTTGTTATCGATGCTGGTTACCAGGGGGTGTAATATTGTGATGCTCATAACATACCGCATATGTTGTTTGGCTACTGGTATGAGCCTTATGATACCGACACCAATATTAAGCTAAGGTCATTCACCTCCCATATCCTGGTAAAGCGACTTGGGGTTACTTTAATGGAATGGAATAAACCAAATCTTGATCATTTGGCAAGATACCTATAGTGATTTCTGCTTTAAATTTTTTAATTAATATGAGCTTTCAATGCTCCGAGGTAAGGTTCCTGAACTGGTCTGGACCGGGGTCTAGGATCCGGTGTGGGACCAGCCACAAGAATGCAGGTGTTTTAGGGTTTGCACACCGGTACAGTGGGTGTCCGGTGTTGTAATCCGGCCTCTCAGTGGGAGAAACCGGTCTTGTTGTCCTGGAGATCCTTCACACCAAGGTTTCGCGTTGAGAGAGGGAGAAAGGTTGTGCCACCTGCGAAGATTCTCCGACGCTCAAGTTAGAAGAGTGTTTGGACTCTGTGAATACTAAAGCAATGCAATAGTAAAGAAGTGAGTTAGGACAACGTAACCTTGCATGTGTCTTAGATTGTGCTATTTATAGTTAAACGTAGGAAATGAATCGTTGGGTGCAAGTGGGCCCATTGATTCTGATAGCGTGTGAAGTGTGTCAATCAAAGTGGCTCAGTACTCAGAATGTGTCAGGGGGGTAGGTCAATTATCAGAGTACGATCCTGTGACAAGGATGGAGGATAATCACCTTTCCGCACATTTCGCTGACACATGTACTTACTCTCTGAGGTAATTGACATTGACACATTCCGCTATACAGGGTATCTTCGCTGATACGTTATAAAGAACTCTTATCTCACAGTGACCCTGAGGCAGACGGTTATATAGACGTGAAATGACAACAAATGAAGCGTCCGTTGTAGCAAGGACGAATAGAACGCTTGATGAAATGAGAACGGATGAAGGTACCACGGATATCCGGTGTGGCACTGTCTGAACTGTGACACCGGTTTCCCTCCTAAGAAGTCATTCTGACGTCATAACATTGGGGACCGGTATCCTGACCGGATCAGTTCCCTTTTGTGGCTGAGTTTCAAGGGCATACATAGCATTCCACGATTGGTTGTGACATTTCATTTTTCATGTAGCATTTGTTCAAAATACGAAATGATGTGTCTACAAGTTGTCATCATTTCTTTCAATTGTTTCCACCTTTTCCCCTTCTTCCTAACTTCAACTAGTCATTCTCCCTCAATTCTCACTTCTCCCTATAAATTTTGAGCACTCCAATGTCATAACTCCGGTGTCATTCATATTTGCTCCATGCTCAAGCAAAGTGAATCGCTTGTGTCATCTCTATAGGTCTCTTCCTATCCCGCTCTTTTCTTTTTTTGTAAATTCTTGTAGTTACTTTTGAAAATCGGGATATGGGGAACGGTCATAGAAGTATGAATCGGGGAAAATACAATCTGAGGCACCAACATGGCCGTCTATGACACTTTGGTGCAAGTCTCAGGTGTCACGAGCGAAATTATGCCAGCTCTTAAAAAATGACCCAAAAATATTTTTGGCCACCTTGTCGTAACCACCTTGTTCTTCTAAGGAACCACACCAGTTCGTCTCTCAGTTATCCTCTGAATGATTCATTTGCATGATACACAAAGAGAATGAGCCTACAAATCCAAAGGCTAACTGGGAGAAATTGAGGAAGAAACAATCAGTATCTCAACTTATTGTTTATTAAACAAAACATTAGTAATCTTTAGAATATATAAAAAAATATATAGTTGATAAATAAATATTTAATAACATTAGAAATATATAATTTTGTTTATATTTTAAAAAAATTCTATTAAAATTTACAAATAGTGGTTTAAAATTATAGATAGGAATGTGATAAAAAAAATAGTAGTAAATGATGTATACCTTATTTGATGTACAAAATTAGAATTGTACTGAAAAGGCTAAAATATTATGTAATTAAGTTCATTTTATGTCTTTGTTCTTTATTGTTATTATTATTTCTCTTATGCCTAACTTGTTGGAATGCAAAGAAGGCAATCATTGTATTATATCTAAATAAGTTGCATTATAGATAAGATCAAAATTCAATCATTCAAGAATTTAAGTTGAAAGCAATAAAATCTTTATCCCTGAAATTATATATTATATAAAATGAGTAGTAAGTTGGTCTTGTTATAAACAAGTCAAAAAAAAGTCTGAAGAAGTTGGTTCAAATCCCTCTCTTAGTATAAAAAGAATTAACAAATTATATATATATATATATATATATATATATATATATATATATATATATATATATGACGTAGGGAGGGAGCAAGTTTAGATCCTGATACTTTTACACTTCTTTTTTTTATGACTATTTTAAATGATAGAAGATTTTGAATGAGATGTTATGGCCTCTCATTGCCCACCATAACCTGGAGTGAGGGGTTGGGATCAGAGTCTGGGTTCCTTAAACCCTATCCACACCAAATCAAAATCCAATAAAAAGAACAAATCTTTTGGTGTTTTGCGGAGAAATGTCAATATCCCTTGCTTGTGTGCCTTGTATATAATTGAACATGCATATTTAATCATTCATAACTGTTAATGAAGTTTTTTAGTTTTAAGTGTGCTTTTACAATCACTTAATTGCACAACCTTCCTCACGTTTAATGTTATACTGTGTGCTGGTGCATGTGCATATTGTATATATTTATTAGAAATCAAGTGGGAATGGTTAGGATGAAGAAGTTTAATATTAATTAGAGATGGATAAGTAAAATAATTTATAAATAGATGGATTTACGTACGTAACACCAATTGATTTTGGGTTGTAAGGTTGTGCCCAATACTTATTAACTCCTCCGTCTAAAATTGGTCTTGGGTTACAAAATTGTGTTTTATATTTGTTGACTCATCCGACTAAACTCCCTCAGCATATCTTTTTTTTTTTACAACAATAAATTGACCTTTTTAGTCTCATTAAAAATCAATGTTGCAGAATTTTCCTACGTTTTTGAAATGATGATTCTAATTTTATAAATATTTTAAATTGATTTGCACATGTTTTATACTTGATTTTATAAAAATATATATAATTAAAATTACATTAAAACAATCGATACAATCATACTATATTTGTTTAGATGGAATTAAATTAGATGATATTTTACATTTCAATCGAACTTAAATTAATAAATTCGTTGAATCAGGTTGGATGTCCAAATTACAAGTTTTACGGATGCAATTTGCTGCAGAATTATATATTCAACATGAACATGGAGACAAAGAGGGACAGTAGGGTGCAAAAAAGCAACGATCAACAATTAAGGCCTAGTTTGGTTCTCGTAAAAAAAATTTTACAATTAAATCGAGTTTTAATTATTTTTAATAGCATGAATAATCAATATTAACTTTTAGATTTTTCTATTTTTTTAACTTCATTTCCCCAATTACATAACACGTTAGGACAAGACGGAGAAGAACATGGTGGGAGAAAAAAATAATTTAACGGAAGGGTAAATTAGACTTTTTCTTGTTAAGAAAATAGATAAATGGTGAGAATAAAAATTTTAATGGGTGAAAATAAAAATTCTCCATACATGGCCCAAAATTTTGCGGACTTGTAGTATTTCAATTACTTGGGCTTTAACCAAAAGGCTACTTGGGCTTGAACATGCTTTTGCTCGTCTTCAGCGAGATACTGGATACTTTTTTCCTTTTTTTTCTCCTTCCAGTTTAGAACAAAGAAACACAATGCATCGACCAAAAAAAGAATGCATGAGAGAATATAAAAGAGGGCTAAAATATATGTTTTATGTTTAAATTTTTTATCAATTTAATTTTTTAAGTTTTAAAATGGTTTTAAATCAGTCCTTTCCATGAATTTAACTCATAGATGTTTAATTTTTTAAATCAATTATTAAAAAATCCATTTAAAATATAATTTTGAAATTGATTTTGTTGCCTGGTGTAAAATACTCTTCTTTTATATCGGTTTTCCATATAAACCAATTTAAAACACATAGTTTTTATTACTTAGATTAACTTAACGGAAAGAACCGCTTTAAAACTATTTCAAAACGTAATGGGTTAAATTAACATAAAAACATGAGAGTTTAAATAATTTGCATAGAGATTTAGGTTGAAATTAATATCAATATTCTTATTATAAAAATAAAATTAATGAACAACATAAATTTTTTTTGCAGCATTTTGTATATAAAATAATTAATGGTTATGTTTAAGAAGTGAATTTCATAGAAGAATGACGAAATTGCAAGAATTTTGGGCGCAAATTGAGGCCCTGGGGACAAGGTGAAGACAGACACAGCTAGCATGATTGGCATCCCAAAAATCAGGTTGGCCATGGGTCTTAGGAGCATATTCACAATTTGTGACTGTAGGATTTAATGGTAAATGTTTTGTTTAGTATACAGTTAAGAAAATAAAGTTATAAAAATGAAAAAAATTTAAAGGTTATTATAATTTTTTTAAGTCATTTGAAACAATTAAAATTCTGTTTAATCGTAGAATTTTTGTTTTGTTAAACCGAAGTTTCATCAACCTCAACAAGAAACCAAACACCCTTAAATCTAGTTTATAATTATCCATGATTATTAAATCTTATTGATATTTGATCCGTTTAGTTTAAATTTTAATTATATTATAATTTATTTTATAATGTTTTCCAATTGAAAAGTCAATTTACACTTTATTCTCAAATCAATGAATTATTTTTCTCTCATTTGTTGAATCACTGACCCATTTGGATATCAACCTTGGTTGGTCAAACTTCGGTTTGACCAACCCAAAAATAGATCTTACGGTCAAATGAAGTTTTGACTGTCTCGAATGGCGTAAAAAATTAATATCAACCCTTAAATTTTTTTATTTCTTCAACTTTGTTTCTCAAACTAAAAACTAAACTGACAGTAATTAAGAAATATTACATAAATTAAACGGAGAATATCTCAAAAAAGATATATAATAACTAGGAATTGTGGGAAATACATTAGAGCATTAAAATCAAAATTAGATTGTGTGTCCCACGTTTCCACCAATAGTTAACTAACTTCCAAACCACTTTTTCTCTGAATTCAATAATCATCACAAGTTAGGAAGTGGACTCCATCACTACTTGTCCATCTACAAACATACCATCCAAGAACTTGTTTGCCCTTTATGCATGAATTATATATACACCATCACTCCCTGTTTTCATGGCACTGACTTGCTTAAATTAATCAGGATTAGTTATGGAAATGAGATTCTTAATTATATGAAATTAAACTCAACAGAGACCAAAGTCAGGCTTAATTCTCTGGGTAGTGTTGATCACGTTGATGACTTGCAGCAATGAGCATCAATATGAATAATGCTGACTTGAAAATTAACAATTAAATTATCTAGTTCATCGTAAATGTTAATTGCAGCCACAACTTAATTACATGCACGTAGATTTAATCCAAGGATTCTTAAATTATTTTGGTGGGGTAACACATGCTCAACTAAATTATTAGGTATCAACGCTTACAAATTTACATCAGAGAAAACTTTAAGGTTAAAGAAGCCACATATAGAATTAAGACTTTTATTTCCACACTATTATTGGTTTTTAAATTAACAATGACTAGGATCCGTAAATATTAAGTATGAAATGAAATAAGATAGTAAACAAATTAATGTCGTCTTCTCCATTGTGGTTTATAACAAGAAAATTTATATTTCCTGTGAAAAAATATCATAATCGTGATTAATTTGTATATCATATATATTAGTATTGGAAAATTCAATATTTATAAACATCATACAATAAAAACTTAAGAATTAGTTAATTTTTTAGATGGATAAATAAATAAATAATTTTTCTTGCAATGTTTTAAACTCTCTTGAATTTGGCACCCTAAAAAGATGCAGCCATAATTAGAGATATTATAATTGTAAGAGAGTTGATGTCCACGTGCCTTCATGTGTACCTAAAATTACCAATCAGAATAATGAAATGCGTGCTATGTAATCATGAATTCAGTATTGGGCAGGTGCCAAGATCCCTTTTTAAGATAATCTTGTCATTCGACACTCATTGGTAGTTGGAAAAACGAAATTTAGAAAAAAAATTTAATAATTAATATTAATTTTTCATACTATTTAATATAATTAAAATTCTGTTTAACGGTAGGATTATTTTTTCACTTCTATCAATTTTTATTCCGTTTAAGAGAACTCGGAACCAAACATACTGTAAAATTTCACCCTGCTTATCGTTTCGATATGAGGCTATGAGCAAAAATTGAAGTGTAATTTTTTAAACTATAAAACTTGATATTCATTATTCCTTAAGACACACGTAAGAGAAACTAATCTTAGAAAGATGAAGGTGATTATAAGAGAAGGACGTAGGAGTAGGATGGGGTTATCTAGTTTCCGTATTCTCTAAGCATGCAATTATAGGATACTAAAATATTTAATCGATGAAAAATATCTTTCTTGGATCAAATATGAGTCTATTAAGTGTGTTGGTTGTTGCCTCTGTTTCTTCCTGTTATTATGACTTTTCAAGTTTTGGATAAAATGAGATAAACGAAATTTGCTATTTAATTGTGATGGAAGAAAATTATTAAATATAAATGAGTACAAGTGTCTAAATGCCACCAATCGACCACCATGTGTCCAACGCCCACCCACCTCAGCAATACAAAGTAGCTAGCTCTATCACTTTTATTATATCCTTTTTAAATATCTTTTCAATAATTTATTAAACTAAAAAAGGACACAGAGCATAATTAACCAAAATAAGGGAAGATTATTAAATCTAATTCTACTTATTCACTGCTGCATTCTATTATTAAAATTTGTGTTGTAACTTTTCAATTGTTCCTTTTTGGTGCATAGGTGTTGTGCTGCACATACTTTTTTTGTTATTCTTTTTTTGTCATCTTTTCTTTCTTTAGGGTGCACAAGTTGTATATATACCTTTTTTCATTGTTCAATGAAGATATAGAATCATTTCATTCCTTTTGTCTCTAAGCCTTTCTTTCTTTACCTTTGCGTTTGTTTTATGGTATCAGAGCTCTTTATTAAAGCTATACTTATTTCTCTATCAAAATATTTGATGATACACCAACAGTTAACCCTTGTTTTGATCCCTCCAATCCATACCATATACACCCTAGTGAAAACTCAAATTCTGTCTCTATCACTCCAGTCCTAAATGGCAGCAACTACCATTCCTGGTCTCATTCCATACGGATGGCCTTAGTCTCCAAAAATAAGATGGGTTTCTTGAATGGAACCATACCTGTACCAGCTCTTATTGATCATGTTTATCCCTCTTGGGAGCGTTGCAACACTCTCATCATCTCGTGGCTGTTAAATTCGTTGTCACCACCCATTGCTCAAAGTGTCATTTTCCTTGACCGCGTTGTAGACATCTGGACAAACCTTAAGGAAAGGTTCTCTCAAAGTGATTTACTCCGTATAGCAGAGTTCCAAGAGGACATTTACAGTCTCCGGCAAAGCTCACGCTCAATATCTAACTATTACACTAAAATCTCTTTGGGAAGAGCTTAATAACTTTCGACCCTTCCTTGTTTACACATGCTTAGCCAAAGTCTACCATAAACAAGATTTTATAATTCGCTTTCTAAAAGGCCTTGATGACCACTTTTTCGTCGTTCATTTACAAATCCTTCTGATGGATCCTCTTCCATCCATAAACTGTGTTTTCTCCATGGTTATTCAATAGGAATGATAACACTCAACACCAACACCCATTGAGGAACCAAATGCCTTCGTCAACGTCGGGCAATCGTCCTATGATAAAGGACGCGATGGGGGAAGTCCTAGCAGACCATCTGGTGGGAATACTCACACTAGCAGCTCTAATAAATGATGCATCTATTGCGGTCGAACTGGGCACACCATGGAGGCCTGTTATTCCAATCATGGTTATCTCCTTGGTCTCCCACGATACCCAAGACATCCATGGTTCCATAACTGTGACAATCCATCTTCATCTGTTGTCGTCAACAGCGCCGCACAAGAAGGGGAAACAATGAACCTTTCATCTGTCACTCCGGACAACTCCAATGGGTAAGGCTTCAGCCTAACTAGGGCTCAATATCAAAGCCTCATTGGCCTCCTACAACAGCAAAAGTCTAATCTTGATCCTCATTCATCTGCAACTTCCTCTCAACCCAAGCATGCCAATTTTTCACAAGTGACCAAGTCCAAACGACCTAACTCCACTAATATGCATTTTGGTATCAGTTTTGTTCTCTACACCACTACCAACCCACATTCTTTGTCCAATGCACACACTAAGCCCATTGTTCCTAACACTCACACACTTAATGTTTCTTGGATTATTGACTCAAGGGCCATTGATCATATTACCTGCTCTTTTAATAATTTTTAAAATTTTCAAAAATAAAACCTATACACATTAATTTACCCAACGGTTCCATGGTTGTTGTTTATATTTCTAAGACTATTCAACTATCTCCATATTTTATTGTTCATGATGTCCCTTACGTGCCAAACTTCAAATTTAATCTTTTTTCAATTTCCAAGCTTTTATCTTCACTTAAATACACTTTTACTTTTTCATTTCTCATTGTCAAATACAGGAAATGAAGTCGTTGAATATGATTGGTTTGGCTAAATTGAAGCATGGATTGTACCACTTGGAGATCAACAAGGATAGTATTCATGCATTTCCTAAAGTTTCGTTCATCAATAATTTTTCCACACCACCTATTACTAACACCAACCTTTGGCATTTTAGGTTAGAACACCTCCTCAAAAACCATCTCAATATTCTCCATACTGATGTTCCTATTATCTCTAAGCATGTTAAAGAGAATTATGATTTGTAACTTAGTTAAGCAAAAAAGGTTGTCATATTCTCCCAGTCCTAATAGAGCTTCCAAAGTTTTTGATTTAATTCATATAGATATTTGGGGTCCTTTTTCTTAACCTTCAATTCATGGTCACAAATATTTTTTAACCATTATGGATGATTTTAGTTGCTTTTGAGATTTTGAGAAGAGTTGCTCTTTGGGGAACACAGTACGATGAAAGTTGTAAGCTGTGTTCGGGGGAGGGGGATATTGTCTATCTTTACTTGGGTTATGCTCCTAAAATCTAAAGTTGAAGTTAAAACAAATGTTCAAAATTTTATTATCTTAATTGAAAATCAATTCAACATAACCATTAAATGTTTTTGGTTTGACAATGGACTTGAATTCTTTCAACATGATTTTTTCTCTTCCAAAGGAATTCTTCATCAAACTAGTTGTGTCTATACACCCCAAAAAAATGGACGCGTTGAAAGAAAACACCAACACTTCCTAAATGTAGCTAGGGCCCTTATGTTTCAATCTCAACTTCCAAAATCTTATTGGTCACACGTCATAAAACATGCTACTTACCTTATAAATTGTATTCCATCCCCATTATTAAAAATTAAACACCTTTTATATTATTACATAAACAAAATCTAGATTTTTCCATGTTAAAGTTTTTGGTTGTTTATGTTATGCCTCAACACATCCTCCTCACCAAAAATTTGACGCACGTGCCAGACGTAGTGTTTTTTTTTTAGGTTTTCAAATTAGGACAAAGGGGTATGTTATTTCATATTTAAATAATAACAAAATTTTTGTTCCTCGTAATGTTTTGTTCAATGAGTTGGTGTTTCCTTTTACAAAATTAAACCAAAAACCTACTAACCAAAGCCTACTTCGACCCAAAAACTCTCATGCTCATGCCAATATTTTTTTTATCAAACTACTCCTACCACTCAGCCCCATATCGATCCCCCATAACACCCTTCTATAAATGTTCCTCTCCCTCTTACCCTGTCACCTTCTTCCTCCCCAAGCTCTTTACCCTTTTCCTCTCCAAGCTTCCATACGCCTTCATCCCCCAACACCCTGTCAACCTTCTCCTCAGATTCGACACCAACACCAAATCCCCAACCAACCTGTCGCTCCACCTGCTCCTATCACCATTCCAAATACCTTGATGACTACGAATGTCATGCTTGCTTCAGTGCTTCAATCTCAGCTTTAACAAAGTCCAACCAATCATCTCCAAAGGTTTCCCATCCTGTTCAAAGTTCTATTGATAACTCTCGAATCTCTCCTTTACATTCTCATTTTCTGATGAACTTATCCTCTAAGCAAGAACCAACCACCATCTATAAATCCACAAAACACATCCATTGGCAGGAGGCCATGAAAGCTGAGATTCTAGCCCTAGTTCAAAATCAAACCTGGGATATTGTCTAAACGTCTCCTAATGTGCGGTCAATCAAGTGTAAATGGGTGTATAAAATTAAGCGTGGTCCAGACAGTTTAATTGAGCGCTACAAGGCGCGTTTGGTAGCCAAAGGCTACTTTCAAATTGAGAGAATTAATTATCTCAAAATTTTCATTCTTGTTATGAAGATGAGCACAATTTGAGTTGTCTTGGCAGTGGCTTCCGTTAACCATTGGCACCTACAGTAGCTTGATATCAGCAATGTTTTTCTTTATAGGGACCTAACAAAGGACGTGTACATGACCATTCCTCCAGGCCTCCATGGATACAATCCCTCTATGTTACAAGTTAAAGAGGTCGTTATATGGGCTGAAACAGGCAAGCCAGAAATAGTTCGAGAAGTTGTCCAACTTGTTACTTTCATGTGGATACGAGCAAGCTCATGCTGATCACATCCTTTTCACTAAGACATCGGGTTCTACCTTCACAACCTTAATTATTTATGTGGATGACATTGTTCTAGCTGGAAACTCACTTGCTAAAATTGATACCATCACATGTATCCTGAGCTCTAAATTTCATATCCGGGACTTAGGCAAACTAAAACATTTCTTAGGGATTGAGGTGGCTCATTCTTCATCTGGTATTTCACTATGTCAAAGGAAATATTGTCTAGACTTAATCTAAGATGTTGGTCTTACCAGTTCTAAATCATGTGCTATACCAATGGACAACTCCCTTCGCCTTCATTAGGATTCCACCAAGCCCCTTAATGATCCCTTACCATATAGACGCTTGGTTGGCCATCTAATTTATCTTACTAGTACCCATCCAGACATTGTTTTTACAACTCAACAATTGAGCCAATTTATGGTTGCCCTCACTCACTCATTTTCAAACAACCTTGAGAGTTGTTCACTATCTAAAGAGTTGTCTTAGGAAGAGTATCCTCTTTAGTAGAGTCTCTTCATTTCAGTTGTTCGGTTTCAACGATGCTGACTGGGCCACGTACGTTGACTCCGTCATTCTATCACTGGGTATTGTTTCTTTATTGGCAGCTCCCTGGTTTCCCGGAAAACTAGGAAACAATCCATTGTCTTTGGTTTCATGGAAAGCTATTAAGGCAGAATATAGAGCTCTGGCCTCGGCAACTTACGAGCTCCAATGTCTATTCTATTTGCTTTAGGATTTATGGGTTTCTCTTATACAACGTGTTGCATTATACTATGACAGTCAAAGCGCACTTTACATTGTTGCATATCCTGTTTTTCATGAAATGACTAAACACATAGAAATTGACTACCACCTAGTTCGGGAAAAGCTACTTTCTAGTCTTATGAACCTTCTCCTGGTTTCCTCATTGCATCAGCTCGCTGATATGTTCACCAAAGCTCTACCTCCCAAACTGTTTCGATCAAATCTTTCCAAAGTTGAGCTTTATGACGTGTTTGAACCTCCATCTTGTAGGGGGTTAAAAGAAGAAGCAGAGCACAATTAACCAAAATAAAGGAAGATTATCAAATCTGATTGTACAACCTTCCTTATCCATTGTATAGTTATACAATAGTTGTTCTTTTCTTTATTTTGTCCTATTCACTACTGCATTCTGTTATTAGAATTTGTTGTGATGTAACTGTAACTTTTCAATTGTTTATTTGGGGTGTACAGGTGTTATATTGCACGTACCTTTTTTGTTATTCTTTTTTGTCATATTTTCTTCCTTTACGGTGCACAAGTTGTATATATACCTTTTTTTTCATTGTTCAATGAAGATATAGAATCATTTTATTCCCATTGCCTTTGAGCTTTCCTTTCCCCTCCTTTGCATTTCTTTTATAAACTTAATAAAAAATATTAAAAAAATATATATAATACTTAAGAATATACAAATAAATCAAAAAGATTCAATGTAATTGGTAGATAATTAAGCATAACTGTGTGTATTATTAGAGTTTTAGTCTATTAATTAAGTTGTTAGATAGTTTGTTAATTGATTAGTCAACTAGCCTATAAATAAATATAATCACCTCCTGTACATTTATCTTTTAACAATGAAATTTCTACAATATTGTGTTTGAGTTTTTATAATCTTTTGCTCCAACTTGAAATTTTTACATGGTATCATAGGTTTCCTTGGAGGAGAGAAATGATCCAAGAACCATCTTTGTTGCCCTCATTAAGAAACAATTTCATAACTGTGAATTGCTACAAAGTACCATTTATGATCCTCCATCTTTCCTTCTTGTTTACACCATAATCTCTCATCTATGAAGATTAACAAAGAAGGAGAAGAAGTTCAACCTTCTTCGCATTATGATGAACAAATTCACAGAAGATGCATAGGAATGGAGGCCCGCATCGAATATGTTCTTCTTTGGTTGTTTTGCATCATAATCTCACGCAACTTGTTCTCTTTCTCTCCAAGCCAACATAACACTTGACTTAGTCGCTCAGTCATTCGTCTCCCAAGACAAGGTTCCTAACACTCGTAGCCACGTTCTTGGAAGTAGTAGCGTCATGGAGAACCAAATCATGGTCAAACCACGTCTCAATACTTGGCAATCCGCCTTACACGACACCTTGCTAAACGCAAAGGTTAATCCCTATAGTGGCTTCAATTTGGACTATACAATTGGCACCAAGATTAGTTGGGCCACCTTTGATGCTTCCGTCATAAGACATACCTTTATGAATCTTCTCGTCCATGCCAAACCATCTAATATCAATGTCACCATTTAGGCCACCATTGAGAGGTTGCCATTTCTTCCATTGCAACCAATAGAGCATTCCCTCATAAAGGTGGCAGGGGTTAGTAATTCAGGGACTTAAATTGAAACTACTTCCAATGTGATTCTAACATCTTCTCTTCTTGACCTAACTATGGTCACTCTCATTTCAAAGATTTCAAGGCCATTTTCAAGTAGGTTCCTCAGGCTAGTTTCCATGGATAAGAGACTGAACCCTATTGTGAGGTTCAAATACTTGAACAACCATGTAGGTGTTGAATAGTGCGTGAATTACACTAGAAAGATACACGAGATTTTGAGGAGTGGGCCATTGAACCATTTCAAGTTCAAGAGCTAGTTGGAGGAACGGGAGTTCAAATGTGTTGGTCTTGCTTTGCCACCCAACCAAAGGGATTACTCTAGAATGGATGATGTGAGCACCATTTGGTATTCTAATAGAGGTTGTGTTAATAGAAAGGTCGTTGATTCAGATCTGAAGGTAATTGGGTTTAGTTTAGATTTTTTAGAGATTAAAGATTCTGTTTTAATTGAAGATATATCAAATTTTCCTTATCATGTAGACACCACTGGATAGTTAATTGAAGCAAGTAAACCTCTCATCATTCAATATTGTTCCTTATCTTAGATTTAGTTTGGATGATCAATCGATACTAATCATTTCTTATAACTCCATGATAGATGTCTATGCAAAATCAATATGCCAAAATCAAACTTGGTCATTTCCCCTTTATTTTGCATTATTAGCTTGTAATCTTATAATACTTCAAGTTAATAATTAGTCAATTATTAGCTTGAGAGAGGATGATAGAGTTGTTAGTCTATTAGGTTGTCAGATGGTTTATTAATTGGTTAGTTAACTAATTTCTCCTAATCTCTTTAGGAGTTAGCCTATAAATAAATATAATCACCTTTTGTATATCTATCTTTTAACAATAAATTTATACAATATTGTGTTTGAATATCTTTACCCTCTTTTACTCTAACTCAAAATTTCAACATGTATACCACTAATTTTTTTAGAAAATATAAGACTTATATGTTTCTAATCTCGATATCTTAATATTAGTTTTCGATATTCCATTTTCCATTTTTGATACACTTGATTTCACCAAAAAAAGATATTCTGATAAAAGAATTTGTCATTAAGTAATTCTTCCTTTCCACGGTGGTTTTAACCAATTCAAATACGAACGTTGGATAAAAAATTAATTAAGAGATTTCCTTTTAAAAATATGTATGAAAATGTAGAATTATTTACATGCAATTTAACTGCCTAATCATCATATATATACCCCACACGGCCCCACCCTGAAAGCTATTTTGGTTAATTTCTGCTTGAGTACGATGATTTGGGAGAAGAAGTTAATGATATATACTTGTGTTAATCTTAATTTTATGTAAGAAAAGTCACATACTTACGCTTTTATTCTTTAGATCTTTGTAGGAAAAAGACATATACACAAGTGCACATTAATTTACGCTTTTAATCCTTAAGTGAATTAATCTTTGTAAGAAAAGTCATTCTTATGTTCCTTCCTGAGAAAACGAAAGACACTGTCTTATTTTAAAGCTATCCATCCAGTTTATACTAATCAGATTTTCAAAATAAAATTAAATACATCATCGCTTAATGCATATGAGAAAATTAAGTATTGGGAGTATTATACTTAAAGATACATTAAAATTAAAATTTGTCGTGTAAGTGTGTTCAATTGCAGTGAATGATTCTTCTGCGTCAACCTAAGTAAAATACAATCATTATTTATTTGGTAGGCAATGATTTAATTATTAGTTATAGTTTATTTGGTAGGCAATAACTTTTGCTCAATTGGTAGCTAGCCAATGGTTTCATTAGTTATAGAAATAAAAACAACTTTTTATCTAAAAAATAAAAGAAATTGTTTGGTATAACACATGCAAATTTTATTAAACTACTCAAAAAAAATAAAGTTAAAAACAAAGAAAAGAGGTGGTTAACAGCTATTCTCGCACATTCTTAGTATCAGGTATTGCAATAATTCTTCTTCATTTTCCATTTCTAGGTTCTTTTCATTTGTTGGGTTTCAACTTTTCTTTATTGACTTCACCATTTGATTTGATTTTCTTTTAATCATGTTATTTGTTTGTTATCGTAGGAGCTTCTAAATGACAAGGAGAAGGTTAAACCAAAACCAAAAAAATGACAAAGAGAAGCTGCTGAAATTACGTAGAAGCTGTGAGATATGTAACATTCGTAACACATCAACGTGTGAGAGAGGTTAGAGAAAAAGACTGATTCAAGCAATGATCCTCGCTGTCACGCATTTTGTCCAAGAAAATTTTCCCAATAAAAATTTGTAGCAATTTATATCCTTTCCATTTTCTGGGAAGACAAAATTAACGGGTGATTAATTAACGTAATATATCTTTGATTTTCTTAAATAAAATTTATATTCAAGGTTAAAAGAAAAACTATTCAAATAGGAAACAAAGATGTTCTGTGTTTCATATTTCATCGTATAAATCTATGTAAACCGAAGTTGCTTCCTTCAAATCTTGCCACTCTCGTTGGTCTCCTCACTTTGTCTTTTCTTTCTCTCTAGTTTTCTAGAGAGAGAAAGATAAGAGGGGTGCTTCAGGAATGAAGTATTGATTAAGTCTCTCTCCCAGCTTCATCTTTTTGACTTTCCAATTCATGTTCCCATCTCCACTTGGGTTTCTCTTTCTGGGATTTTTCTTCTCTCCCTCAATTTGATGCCCAATTTTCGTTTACACACGAGTGGTTCACACTTCACACTGGACCAATTATAGCAACAGAACTTCAAAAAGTCACTTTTTCTTGTTCTCTGTTTCGTCCTAAATGTGCCACCAAACATGGTTGTGAGAACCAAAAGCACATGAAACTATGTTCATTGTACTGGTTCTGCAACTTTGTTTTTCTTTTCCGGAATTGGTATCGTCTTTGGAGAGGGTTGTGAAATAATCAATGTAACAATTCCAGTTTGTGGCTTGTTATGATCCTTCCAAGGTTGTTCATTTCAGGTCAAAACTCACAAAATTGAATCTCAAAAAGTTTCTTTTTTTTTTTTTTCCTTCCTTTCATTTTAGTTGTTGAAATCGATTCAGATTGATTTTGTGGTGATCATGGGTTGTGCAAGTTCAAAGCAAAAGCGATGCAGGCGTTGCAATGCTCCATATTCTCCTGCTCCAAGAAGCTACTCAATGCATGTTCACCATCCTCCTCAAGCACAAGGTGATAGCTACCATGTTGTGGCACTCACTTCAACAACATTAGGCACTCTCAAACTCACCCCTACTTCTGATTCCCACCTACCTCAAAATAATTCTTCAACTTGTTGCCATGATTTCAAGCTTCCCAATGGAAACATTAGTGGCATTGAAAGTTTCAGGTTTGATAATGACAACTCATTTCAAAGGCTCAAGGAGAAGAATGAAACATTGGAAAGAGAGAAAAAAGAAGAATTTTCAATGGGGCTAATTGAGGCCAAGACTTGGTCAAGTATGATTGAGCAAAAATTGCCAAAAGTTTTTCCCAAGACACCAACAAGAACACCTCCTGGTGAACCCGAGACAATCAATACATGGGAACTAATGGAAGGCCTTGAGGACACCACCCCTTTCAGATCACCAAGTCACTTTAGGAGCTTCTCATTTGATGTCATTGATGATGATGTTGCTGATGTTGATGTTGATCCACCCAAATTCAGTGTTGCTGCTTCTCCTAAACCCATGTGGCTTCTCATGACTGAGGAAGAGTCAAAACTCAACCCTGCAGCCTCATATTTTGATCCTGAAGTGATTTCCTCATTCAAGAAGTCTTTACAACAACTCTCTCCAGATAGCCCCTTTCATCTCAGGACAACACAAAGTGATGGGGAGAAACAAGGGACAAGAAAAGAGTTCTCATCTGACGAAAATAAGGTAAAGAGTGATGCTTTTGTGGATGATAAGGTTGATTCATGTGGGAATGATAAGGTGGTGTTGTATTTCACAAGTTTGCGTGGCGTGAGAAAGACTTATGAGGATTGTTGCCAAGTGAGGTTGATTCTAAAAGGGTTGGGAGTGAGGGTTGATGAGAGAGATGTATCAATGCATTCAGGGTTCAAGGAAGAGCTTAGAGAGCTATTAGGTGATAGGTATGGTTGTGGAGGATTACCAAGAGCGTTTGTTGGGAGCAACTACATAGGTGGAGCTGAGGAAATTCAGAAGCTACATGAAGATGGAAAACTTGAGAAACTTTTGAGTTGTTGTGAGAAGATTGAGGATAATGGTGAAGGTGATGGTGGAGGAGTATGCGAGGCATGTGGTGATATAAGGTTTGTTCCTTGTGAAACATGTTGTGGAAGCTGTAAAATTTACTATGAAGGTGGTGAAGAAGAAGAGGAATATGTTGATGGTGAAGTAGGGGAGTGTGGATTCCAACGTTGCCCAGATTGTAATGAAAATGGGCTAATTCGTTGCCCTTTGTGCTGCTGTTAGTTCAATAGTTCCCACTTCCTGGTCACACCTTGAAAAGGTACTTGAAAACCAAAAAATTTTATGTTATGTTCTTGAGGGCATTTTGTATTTTGAGATTTTGTTGTACAGTGATGTATACTAGTGAAGAGTGAATAACTTGTTCTAATCACTCTTCCTGCACAAGCATTGCAATTTGATGCATAGTCTATACTTTTCCGTTTTTCCATTTTAGAAAAGTGAGAAGTATTGTATACAATTTTTTGCCTTTCTTGCAAAACTAAAGAAATGCAAAAGACAATTACAAAGTTAGTATCATTTGCCTTTTTGCAGTTCATTTTTTTCCTTCTTTTTTTACAACTAAGATGTAGTGTTTGAAAGTCGTTACATCAGGAGCATTTAAAGCTTTCTAGGCATAGAGTTCAACCTGCACTGAGCTAATTGCAGAATTAATGTCATATATTGTGGTTGTGGGTTTATGAGCTCAATGCAATTTACCATGTTTATCCACCTTTATACTACCTAATGTTGGCCACTATACTAGTAAGATCATTATTGGATTCTAAGTGTATGATTACTGATAAATGAATAGTGAAATTTTTTTTAAAATTTCAAGTAATTATTTGTAAATGAGAATGTTTGTTATCTTATTTAAATAATTCTCTCTTTTACCGGCTACCATTTATATTTGTTATGAATTATAATTTTCTATAGCATCATTCCACGTTTTCTTTTTAATTTTTAAACTCAGGTTAAGTGGGACATAATGGGTAGTAGTTGGATATTGTCTACTCTTGGGTCAACTTCGGCAAAAGACTAGTGATCGAGTCAAATCATGCTTCATTGGATTTATTTTTGGCATAGACATGTATCTTAATCATGATTAATTTTTTTACTGATTTATAAATACCTTAATAAATATAATAATTAATGGAGAATTTTAAGATCACTTCATTTCTATTCAAAATAAGAAATACATAGTTAACAAAGGATAACGTTTTTTCACTGGTCCAATGTTTCCCTTAGAATTAAAAGCACTATATATGTGTTAATCATTCACATACGGTCAAAAATAGTTAAAATTTTATTTAACTGTATTTTTTTATTGGTGTTTAATCAACCTCAACTTTTAACTAAACAAGACTATATTTACTATATGAACATTCGGTTTACCGTTCAAATAGGAGAACCGATGTTTACTAAAAGGAAAAAAAATAATTATTTGTTTCAACTTAGTTTTAAATGTCTCGAATGACATCTAGGATCAATATTAATAATTAGATTTTTTTAATTTCATAACTCTGATTCCCCAATTGGTTACCAGATAATCATCCATTGTATAGTTATACGACCCAAATTCACTCATATCACTCTCATATAAGAGAACATTTCTTATAAGATACATCACACACACACACACACACACACATATATATATATATATATATATATATATATATATATATATAATGTATCATATGAAAAATATTCTTTTATGTGAGAGTGAGAGGAACGAATATGAGTCACGCAACTATACAGTGGATGATTGAAATTAATCATGTAACTTTTTAAAAATGTCATGTGACTTGTTAAGTGATCATATGACTTTGAAAAACTTTTAATCTCAACCATTCATTATATAGTTATACGGTTTAAATTCTTTCCTCTCACATTTACATAAGATTTGTATTATTTCAAATATAAGTATTATTTCAAATATAAGTAAAAGTAATTAATCTTACACATATTAAGTATAATGATTGAAAATAATTATTTGTATTAATGTTATTAAATATTTGATTTAATTTCTTAAAATACCCTTAATATCATATATTATACAAAGATTTAGTTGCATTAATATGTCATATTTAAGATCTTATCTAATTATTTTGAAATTAAAATATATTTTAACATTATAGTATCTTTCAATTAAAAAGTTAGTCTTTATCACTAGTCTCAAATCATTGATTTATTGTTTAACCTTCTTGTTAAATTGTTGATTTAAGATTGGAATAGAGATTTTTTTTCAATTAATTAAAAAACATTATAAAAATACAATATACTTTAAATTTAAAATAAACAAACAATCTAAACACATCTAAATAGAATAGAATAATCATAAATAACCTTAAAGATGAAGAATTAAAATCTAAGAAAAGGACAGTTGATGGGGCAGATGGTCCAAAACTCAAAGACAAGGAGAATCACCAATTTTGACTTGAGGTATCACCACAAAGTTCCAAATAGGAGCTGGGAATTTGGGAAGGATTTATTTAGACTTTCTTTTCTCTTTGTTGAATCATTAGGGGGCAGTTCCACATTTTAGGAATCCAATTATGTGAAATAAGGTGGGTTTTTGGGATCATTGCTGGGCCTCTGGTCCTCAGTTTCATAGAATATTTTAATTATATCTAACTGTATCAAAAATATTATTTGCTTCTTTCTTGTTTAACTTCGTTAAATATTTTTTATACATAGTAAATTTTAAGTTATCTTTTAGATTTAACAAAATTATTGCCATAAAAATGAAATATTTAATTTATTTTTTAGAAAAAATTGATTTAT
This sequence comes from Clitoria ternatea, assembly GCA_037962975.1. Taxonomy (NCBI): domain Eukaryota; kingdom Viridiplantae; phylum Streptophyta; class Magnoliopsida; order Fabales; family Fabaceae; genus Clitoria; species Clitoria ternatea. The sequence continues at coordinate 268,824,441 of CM075672.1, forward strand.
TCATACATCATTTTTTAATGAATCGAATAAAAAAATACATTTCCCATTTCTCGATTTTAAATGTAGTATTTGATTAATTTTTATTATTAATTTTGAAATTTATTGCTGTTTCAGTTAAAAGTTTCAGCCAGAAATATGCTACTATATTATATTTTTCAGATATTATAGGTTGTTATTTTATTGTTTGTTAGAATGAATTACATAAAAAAGAAAGCAGCTAGTTTATACGCATCTACCATTCATGGATAAGAGGTGGTTAATGAATCTCCACCTTCCGTTATTAATTTAGAATATATGAATGGTGTAGATTCCACTATCTTTGGTTTCCAGTTGGGGAAACGGAATTGGGGAAATAGAAAAATTTATGGGTTGATATTGATCCTTTACGCTGTTTGAAACAGTCAAAACTTTGTTTAACTGTAGTATGTATTTTTGGAATTTGACCAACCAAAGTTTGTATTCAAACAAGCCGAATACATAGGTTGATGGAGTTTAGGATTAGAGAAATGGATGTGGTGCTATTTACAAAGAAACACGTGAGCAATACAAATGATTTGTGCCAAACCATAGTTTTTCCTTACCTACTCGTGTCCTTTTTTAATGATGTTCATGTGTAAATGCAATAAGCTACATGTCCCTTGTCGTCCAATCAAGATCACATCACAACACGTTTAGTTGGTCAGTGGTAGATCACAATTACACTGCTTCATATGGTTGAAGAGCCAATAGCTTATTAATGTCGATGTGGATTACACAATATTATCACATTCTTTTTCCTACCATTTTTTTACAAAATCACCTAACATTGGCAATTACCCCATACAAGGAGTTTTGTATTTTTAAGCTATTTTTCATTCATCATCACTTGTAAGAATTTTAAAGGATGAGATAACTAGTAATGAAGTTTAAACTTGTTTTATGACAAGAAATAGAAATTGAACTCTTAATACTTATTAAGTGTGAATGAGTCTATTCTACTCAAACATATCTTTGGGTTGCTGAGAGGTTTAAAGTTATTGTAATATTTATTTTATAATGATGTAATTATTTGGAAGTTTCTTTAATTGAGTTTTATTTTTAAAATAAATGTGTTAATAGTATTTTCTTGTTTGTTGTCCAAAAAGTATTGCAGGGAGGAACAATAAATGAATTGGGGTTTTCTTTTATAAATAATGTTCTTTTCAAAATAATTTACACACATGGAATCATTTTAGGAGATTTTATAATTATTGGGTTCTATTTGATATGCCATGTCATATTACTATGATTTTTAAGTCGTACAAAATCAGAGCGACACTTTAGGGGAGAAGACACATGGTGAAGTCATATTCCCTTTCTGCAACACATGAAAAGTTGTTTGGAAGTTGGACGACTTATTAAAGGCATAGTCCTATAAGGCAAATACGACACACGATGATTAGTTGAAACGCGTAGTCTTAGTAATGCACCTTTGTCGAATGTTGTTTAAGTGCATTTGTGTTATGAAAACTTATAATTTAGCAATAGAAATTGATGTGTAGAAGAAATGAAGTAAGAAATTAAAGTTGAAGTAAGAGAGAAGAGGGAGTAAAGAGCATTAGAGAGAGTAATGAAGTTAAAATGGAAATAAGAAGTCTCTTCCTCATGCTTGCCATGGAGTCCCATTTTATAGGTTAAATATGGACATCCAATATTATTAAAATATTCATAATACTCCCCCTTGGATGTCCATATTTTAGAATATGCCTCGTTAAAACCTTACTAGGAAAAATCTAGTGGGATAAGGAAAAAGAGTACAACATTCTTTACAAAGTAATTAAATAACTTTAATTCTCCCCCTCATAAGAACACTTATGTAAGCGTCGAAGACCAATCTTCTGTACTAGTTGCTCGAAGACTTTGGTTGGTAATGATTTTGTAAAGATATCTTCCAGATTCTCACATGATCGGACTTGCTGGACATTTATTTCACCATTCTTTATAAGATCGTGAGTAAAGAAAAATTTTGGTGAAATATGTTTTGTCCTATCTCCTTTAATGTAACATTTCTTTAACTGAGAAATACAAGCTGCATTATCTTCACATAAGATTATTGGTGGCAATTTTCCAACATGCAAGCCACAGGTTTCCTAAATATGTTGAATCATAGACCTCAACCAAACACATTCTCGACTTGCTTTATGTAATGCTAGAATTTTAGCATGATTAGATGATGTTGCTGTAATAGTTTGTTTTATGGATCTCCATGAAATTCTTGTACCACCACATGTGAACAAATATCCTATTTGTGATCGTCCATTATAAGGATCACATAAATATCCTGCATCTGCATAACCAATTAGATTTGTCTTGGATACATATGGGAAAAATAAATCCATGTCCATTGTACCTCTAAGGTAGCGAAATATGTGCTTAATCTCATTCCAATGCCTTTTTGTAAGAAAAGAACTATGCTTTGCTAACAAATTGACAGCAAATGATATATCAGGTCGTGTATGACTGGCAAGATACATTAATGCACCAATTGCACTAAGATATGGTACTTCAGGACCAAGTAATTCTTCATTTTTTTCTTAAGGTCGAAAAAGATCTTTGCTCACTTCAAGTGACCTTACAACCATTGGACTGCTCAATGGGTGTGATTTGTCATATAAAACCTCTTTAGCACCTTTATAAGTCTTTTGGTGCATTAAGATTTCTTCCTTTAAATATTCTAATTGTAATCCAAGACAAAACTTTGTTTTTCCCAAATCTTTTATCTCAAATTCCTTTTTCAAATAATTTACAGCCTTTGATAACTCTTCAGGAGTTCCAATGATGGTTAAATTATCTACATAAATAGCAATTATAACAAACTCTTTTCTGAATCTTTTTATAAAAACACACGGACAAATCAGGTCATTTTATACCCTTCTTTCAATAAGTATTCACTGAGACAATCATACCACATACGTCCAGATTGCTTTAGTCCGTAAAGGGATTTATTCAATTTAATTGAACAATTTTCTTGAGAATTTGTCTTGTATACTTCAGGCAAATTAAATCCTTCAGGTAGTTTTATATAGATGTCATTTTGTTTCAAGAAAATTAAATCCCTCAAGGAGTTTCATATAGATGTCATTTTTAAGTGAGCCATATAAATATGCTGCAACAACATCCATTAGGCGTAAATTAAGTTTTTCACGAATTGTCAAACTAATCAAGTATCGAAAAGTACTTGCATCCATCACTGGTGAATATGTTTCATCGAAATCAATACCAGGTCTTTGTGAGAAACCTTGTGCAACAAGCCTTGCTTTATATTGCACAATTTCACCATTTTCATTTCTTTTTCACATAAAGACCCATTTGTACCCTACTGGTTTTACACCTTCAGGTGTTTGGACTACAGGTCCAAAAACTTTTCATTTTTACAAGTGAGTTTAACTCTTCTTGCATTACATCTTTCCACTTTGGCCAATCATTTGTTTGTACACATTCCTTAATAGATTTTGGCTCATGATTTTTATCATCATTTACAATATCAAGAGCTACTTGGAATGCAAAAATTTTATCAACATCGACTTCATGTCGATTCTATTCCATCCATGACATAATTTATAGAGATCTCTTTATTCTTATCAATTTCAGGTACCTTGGTATCTTCTGGATTTGAAACCTTGATTATGTCAGGAGACTCTTCTGGAGTCATTATATCCTCGATTCGACCTTCTTTTTTATTTACTTTTCTTTTTCAAGGATTTTTATCTTTAGAACCAATAGGTCTGCCACATTTTATTTTAGCTTCAGACTCGTTTACAATTTTAGATTGTCCTACAGGGACATCAATCTTTATTGGGGTATTAACAGCTGGTATATGTGACTTAGTCACTCTTTTAGATCAGCAAATGCATTTGGCAATTGGTTGCTAAATTTTGCAAACTAATTATTTTCTGAACTTCTAGTTCAGATTGCTTTGTTTGAGGATCACGATGAGATAGAGATATCTCATTCCAATTAATCCTTTTATCCAACTATTTATTATCTCCCCCTAATGGTGAAAAAATAGATTCATCAAAATGATAATCAGCGAAATGAGCTGTAAATAAATCACCTGTTAAGGGTTCAAGATATTTTATTATGACAAAGTGGGTTTCAAAGGCAGCTGCCATTTCCGTCCAAGAATCTATGGATCCAGAAGGCAGGCCTTTAAACCACCCGAGGGATTCCTCAGACAATGTTCGAGGGAACATTCGGCACATCACGTCTTCATCAGCCCCCAAGTACATGGCTTCAAACACATAAGCATCAAGGTGCTTAGTTGGATCAGTTTCACCATTATACTTTCCGATGGAAAGTGGTTGAGTGGTTTGAAGGTGCTTGGGGATGCTGATGCCCATAAGTCTCCTTGAAAAAGGAACCTTCAGATTGTAAGACAATGGGGGTGCTATTGTTGAATCTCTCTTCCTTCGGGAAGCTGCATCCTCAGAATCGCGAGTTTGTTCTCCCTCCTCAAACGTTGGGATCTTTGAGTACTGAAGAGTGGTGGACTTTTCACCATCAGTTGTGTGGAGAGTGTTTCGCGTGCGAGATGACTCTTTATCCTCGCTTTGCCTTTTTTCTCTTCGCAATTCAGCGAGTTCCCTCTGAAGTTGTTTGATCAACTCATCACGAGGATCAGGATCAGACACTGTTACTATCTTCTTTGAGCTGCCCCCATGAGAATCAAAGTTGAGTTTTCTGAAGGCGTTAGGATTGGTTCTGCCTTCAGCCTGATTTTCCATGAAGTCTTGTGCTTCGCCTTCCATTGTGGATTACCTGCTCTGTCAAAGGATATGGGAATAACTTTATCGTGTCCCACTGGGCGTGCCAATGATCTGTCCTGGACCGGGGTCAATAGATCCGATCTCAAGCCAGTCACGAATAGTATGTCAATACCGTCTAGTAGACCGGATGTATGTGTATCCGATGTATGTATCCGTTGTCCTTGGGAGAAGAAAGCGGATTGGGCGTCCTGGAGATCCTTTACACCGACCTAACGCGTTGAAGTGGGCGAATGGTGGTGTCACCTGCAAAGATTCTCCGACGCTCAAGTCAGTGATTATATTCCAAGTAAGGAATGTATTCAGAGAGGCATCAGTCGTAAAAGAGCTGAAGAAGAAGCCCCCCTTCAATCATGAAGTGAGTTCATATACCTGATTGGCTCGATTAACGAGGACTCGTTGGTGGGGAACCACCAACTCCCATTAGCATTATTATATTGCGCACTTACCTGCATGATTGGGTCAAGTGGCTATTTTATATTGAGCGTAGAGAATGTAGACTAGGATTAGGGAACAAGTTGACCATTCCCGTGAGCAAAATTTGGCTCGTAGTGTAGGGAATTATTGATCGATCCCTGTAGCAACAATCCTTGTCATTAGCACAGTGACGTGTGTATTGTCCGATGTCATGGTGTTATCCTGAACAACCGGTATAGGGAGAACGCCTGATACGGAATTACAGTTCGGATGTATACCGATGACACCGGTTACGCGTAGATGTCTTATCAAAGACGTTGAAATATGTATAGCAGATCGGATACCGGTATTGAGACCGGATCAAGTTCCAATCTTGGTCTTGTCAGGTTTCATTTGCATGCATTTTGTGGAAAATATTAAAAAAAAAATCATGAAAGGCATATTTTTAATCTCAAACAAGCTTGATACTTCCCAATTACACAGACCTTGGTAATCAGGATATTCCGCTCTGCCATGAGTAATAACAAGTCCCATAAGGATTGTGGTAGTCACCTGGAGGAAACAAGATCTTTGACCTTTGGTTTTCCACTTGACTATTTCTTCCATGCAGGTTTGAGGGTACAACAAGGACAAACGCTCCCCATGAAGAGTCGAGATCAACTGTTTCAGCCTATCACCTAACTCCAGTCGGGATGTTTTACTAAGATGTGAAAATGCAATCCTTGTATTCACTCGGAACCCACAATAAACCAGAAAAGTCAATCTCAGACACATTCTTCTTGAGCATAAATCTCATATAATTCTCTACCATAAGTCATTATGGTAGAGGTATCTCCCTTAAGTCTTACTTCATGTCCAAGCCTAAGGTATCCATTCCTAGGCTACTCAGATCAAATCAGGGGCATTTCCCCAGTCATTTAGTTTCATGTCAAAGCCTCAGGTATCCATCCCTAGGCTATCTCAATCAAGATCAAATCAGGGGCATTTCCCCAGTCATTTAGTTTCATGTCAAAGCCTCAGGTATCCATCCCTAGGCTATCCCAATCAAAATCAAATCAGGGGCATCCCCCCAGTCATTTATTTTCATGTCAAAGCCTCAAGTATCCATCCCTAGGCTATCTCAATCAAAATCAAATCAGGGGCATCCCCAGTCATTTAGTTTCATGTCAAAGCTTCAGGTATCCATCCCTAGGCTATCTCAATCAAAATCAAATCAGGGGCATCTCCCCAGTCATTTAGTTTCATGTCAAAGCCTCAGGTATCCATCCCTAGGCTATCTCAATCAAAATCAAATCAGGGGCATCCCCAGTCATTTAGTTTCATGTCAAAGCCTCAGGTATCCATCCCTAGGCTATCTCAATCAAAATCAAATCAGGGGCATCCCCCCAGTCATTTAGTTTTATGTCAAAGCTTCAGGTATCCTTCCCTAGGCTATCTCAATCAAAATCAAATCAGGGGCATCTTCCCAGTCATTTAGTTTCATGTCAAAGCTTCAGGTATCCTTCCCTAGGCTATCTCCATCAAAATCATTCAGGGGCATCCCCCTGTCATCTATTTTATGTCGAAGCCTCAAATACCCATTCTTAGGCTCCTCAAAATGTCAAGACAACTTCATATTTTTCCAAAGCTTCAGGTATTAACCCCTAGATTATGCCATTTATCTTCCTGTCATGTTCCAAGTGCCTCTCCTTAAACTGTCTAGCATTGGGACAACACCATTCGGCTATTTACTTCTTGTCAAAAGTTGTCGGGTATTCTTAGTGGTGTTCACGTCTTTACTTTCTTTTCACATCAATAATATGAATATGTCTCATATTCTTTCATGAAAAGAAGTAAAGAGGGGCATCTGTGAACACCTATTTTTGTCCGGTGATATATATTAAAAAGAAAAAAAAGAAAAAAAAGGAAAAAAAAAGAAAAAAAAAGAGTTTTTTTGTCCTAGAGTCTGGAGTCAATGTTGACTGCATTAACCGGGGTCCTAGCACGGTTTCATGACCGGTGTTACCTCATTAGTTCTAAGCTCGTACAGCCTCAGTGGAGTACGGTATTTTACACCTCAGTTCGAAGGGAATCCGAGGTTCTTCAAGATTAAAACTGATGTGTTAATCCGTACTTGAACTTCAAGACACACCGGAAGTACACCTGCAGGAGAGTCCCCAATGCTTAATATTTAACCGAGGTGAAGAGAAATGTCTATAGTTGACCAATGATTTCAGACCCCGGTTATGACTTACCAGTTCTCGTTGGTGACGCGGTACAGTGCTTAGAACCCCGCCCAGTCCAGATTGCCACCCCGGATCATATTAAAAAAAAATAATATTAAAAATTGCATAGTGACCGTTGGAATAGTAACCCTTCCTCATCTCTATAAATACCCAATCCCTCTTCATTTCCTATCACACCTCTCATTTTATCAATTCTCTTCATTTCTCTCAAGCAATGGCTGATGGATGTCAAAGCCAAGAGGAAAGAATAAGGGAGGGAAGACGATGTTTTGTGACTACCTTTTTACTCCTTATAGTGTGGGTAGTAATTTATATTTATTGGATATTTTATATATTTCCATATATGTAATAAATAATTTATGTTTCCATTTGTACCTTTAAATAAAAGGCCCAAAAAAAAACGAAAAATAAATGGGCAAAAAAAAAACGAAAATAAAATAAAAAATAAATAAATAGGGCCAAAAAAAAGAAAAGAAAAAGAAAAAAAAGAAGAGAAAAAAAGGGCCCAAACAAAAAAAACTAAAAAAAAAGGGCCCAAACAAAAAAAACTAAAAAAAAAGCCCAAAAAGAACAAAAAAAAAAGAAATGGGCCCAAAAAAAAAGTCCAAAATTTTTTTTTTAAAAAAAAAACGAAAATCAAAAAAAAAATTAAAAAAAAAGAAAAAAAAGAGGAAAGTCACGGTGGTTTTAGTGGTGGGCCCGGTTTGGTTGGATAATTGGAGAAAATTGGGGAAATTGACATCAAATTTGGACAAATTGAAAAAGTAGAAAAGTGATGTCATTTATGGAGAATCCAATGCCAATTTTCTTCTATAAATAGAAGGTGATATTGAGGCATTTTGGAGGAAGAAGAGAAAAAAGAGGGGAAAGAGTGTTAAATTTTTGTGAGAATTTTTAGAAGTTTGAGTTTTCAAAAATTACTTTGTGTAATCCTAGTTAGGAAAATGAGTGCACAACTCTTGTTTGTCTTAGTATGTGAGTTTTTGTGAGCTAAAATACTGTCCAAGTGTTGTAACCGGTATCCAAATACCTTCAAATGAAGTCCAAACAAAGCCAAAAGCAAAGGAAATCTACACAAAATTGATTTCTCGACTTCCGTTCTAGTTTCTCTGTAATTGATCTTGTACCAAGGTATTTTTTATTAATACAAAGTTGTTTATTTATATTTATTTATTCGTCTTATTTAATTGTTATTTATTTTTCTGCACTTTTATTTTTCTTTATTTATATTCAAGCACTTTATTTTCCTGCACTTTATTTTTCTGCAGTTATTTATCTGTTTATTTATTTTTGTGCATCTCTATCTTTATTTATTTATTTGTACCTTTATTTTTCCTTATTTATTTATTTATTTATTTTTTTACACTTTTATTCCTCTTTATTTACTTTTCTGCACTTTTATTATTGTTAATTTATTTTTCTGCACTTTATTTATCCGCACTTTATATTTCTGCAATTATTAGTTCATTTTTTTATTTTTTACATTTTTATCTTTATTTATTTATTTTTATGCCCTTTTATTTTATTTATTTACTTTCCCGTCCCTTTATTTTTGTTATTTACTTTTCTGCCCATTTATTTTCATGTATTTATTTTTCTGCCCTTTTATTTTTGTTATTTATATTTCTGCCCCTTTATTTTTATATATTTACTTTTCTACCCCTTTATTTTTGTTATTTACATTTCTGCCCCTTTATTCCCATATATTTACTTTTTAGCCCTTTTATTTTGGTTATTTACATTTCTGCCCCTTTATTTTTGTTAATTACATTTTTGCCTCTTTATTTTTGTTATTTACATTTCTGCCCCTTTATTTCCATGTATTTACTTTTTAGCCCTTTTATTTTGGTTATTTACATTTCTGCCCCTTTATTTTTGTTATTTACATTTCTGTCCCTTTATTTTTGTTATTTACATCTCTGCCCCTTTATTTTCATGTATTTGCTTTCCTGTCCCTTTATTTTTGTTATTTACTTTTCTGCTGCTTTATTTTTGTTATTTACTTTTCTGTTCCTTTATTTTTTTTATTATTTATTTTTCTGCCCCTTTATTTTATGTATTTATTTTTTTCTGCTCTTTTATTTTTATGTATTTATTGTTATGTCTATTTATTTTTATTTTTATTTTTTTGAACTTTTCATTTATTTTTTTCTACCTTTATTTTTTTTATTTTATTATTATTATTTATTCTCTATACTTTTTATTTTTAGTTATTTATCTTTTTGCTTTTATCTTTCTACACTTTCTATTTATTTATTTACGTTTGACCATTTTAATAGTTTATAAATATGTTATATATATACATAATTATCCATTTTTATTATGGTCATGATTTCCTATTATTTTCTCTTAGTAACCTTTTAATAATTAAGAAGAAATTATTTTCATAAAAAAATAAAAAAATCAAGACTAATAAATAGTGTGTTATTTATTCATTCATTTTTCTCTTAAATTTAAGATGAGATTAATTTAGATGAGACATCTTATTAATCTTATTTTCTTAAAAGATAATTAAATAATATTCCGTGTCAATTTTAATTAATTAAGTGTATTATATTTCTTTATCTTCATGTTGATGTGTTTAATTTTATTTTATTTTTTCTCTTATCTTTATTTATTTATTTATTTGTTTGTTTTGAACTTTATATTTCTCAATAAAAATCAATTTTTTTACTAGAAAATAAGTAAGACAAGACGTCTTATTGTTTTTTTATCTTTTTATTTTTATGGTCTTTTAATCATTTGTTTATTTATTTTCTTAGAACTAAAAAACAACAAACTTAGGAGATGTATTTTTTTACTATCTTTATTTTATTCATATTTATATATTTTTTTATTGTGTATATTATTTATGATTGTTTTATGAAGGATGAAATATTTGATAATCATTTTTTAAATTATGCATGATCAATTTGGGTAACCGTTTTTTACGGACAGTGTGGGGTGCTAATACCTTCCCCTCCTGTAATTCGACTCCGGACTAAACAGAATCTCATTTTTTTTTAAAAAAAAAACCAGTGCTATTTAAAGGTTTTCCTAATATTTTCCTTAATAAATATTGGTGGCGACTCCTTGAACCCTTTATTTTTTAGGCTTCTCAAGAGCCTCACTTCAATGCCGTTTCAATTTTCTTTTATTTGTCTTTAACCAGTCCGCGTCGTGCGCCGGGACCCCGGTCGCGACAATGATGATATGAATGTTATTCATGAAATATATCATGATGTATGAATGCATGGGATGCATTTGATAAGCATGGGATGCTTGTGTACTGAACAAATATGAAATATGATTGTGGTTTCGAGGATTCCACAAAAGACCTTGGGTGGGACTCAAGGCAAACCTCTTGAGCGGGGCTCGGGGTTTAGCCCGTGACACTACCGTTGTCGTTGGGAGTGATTGTGTCACGTGAGAGGGCAAACGGTTTGGTACCAGTAAAACGGCCGGATCAGCTGAGAGCTGAGTTATGGCTGAGAGCCAGTGTTGCAACACAAGTAAAAGACTTAATAATGGATCCATTTGATTGAGCATGTGAATGCATCGGTGTATGTTGTTGTGAACAACATGAGTATATGATTATTATGAATGAATGAAATATGATGAGATTGTGTGATTTGAGTTTTATTTATATGTAGTTATGAATTGGACATTTAATCCGATTCAATAACTATCATTTGACATGTTTATGCTCACCCCCTATTGTTGTTATTTTTACAGTAGATATAGGACGCAACGATGATATATGAAGTCACTCAGCCTGCAAGGAGCATTATGTATATATATATATATAGTACATGATGCACATAGTTGTTTTGTAGTAGCCTTGGCCGGCTCATGTGTATACCAATTTTATTATGTATATGTAAACATGAATGAGCCGGTTGATGTATTGCCGACTGCGTTATTATATTAATTCAAATTTTATTTTAAATCTGAAATTTATTCATGAAAAATTTATTTGGATTTTAGAAATTTAATTTTAAATATAAGGATGTTTCATGGTCTAGTGGTAGAGATAACTTATCATTGGTATAAACCTGGGTTTAATTCTTTATTAATGCATATCTTATTTATTAACTTCTTTATATAATAAAATACATTATATTAAATATAATTATCAATTATGAGTCTAAAAATTAATCATTTAATAATATAAAATCTTAATTTCTACTTTAATAACATAAAGCAAATCTTTTAAGTAAATAGCAAACGCAATAGGTGAACAATAATGCCAATGGACAATATCTTAATAAAATAATACAATATCCTTTAGCTAAGTAATAGAACAAACACATTCTTCAGCCAAGTAAAGAATAAAATAATAAGTAGATGAGAAAAGTAGCAACTATTGGCAGTGTGAAGCATTAATTTAATAATGTATCATGCAATGGAGGAAGTAGCAATTATTGGCAGTGTAAAGAAAAACCCAGCATTGGTAGCGTAAAGCACTAGCAAAGAACATTAATTTAGCCCAGCAGGTATAATTAATATATGAGTAATAATTAAATATATGATTATATATATATATATATATATATATATATATATATATATTAAGTTCTTAAATTGTTATAGTTCTTCAAGAACTATCAATAAATATTTTCATGAATTCTTTAAGAATTCTGAGTTAACTATTAATTTTATATATCCTACAAGGATGTTTATGAATAAGTTCTTCAGGAACCTATTTTTTCTTATGATATAGATATAATTGAACTGGTCTGGACCGGGGTCTAGGATCCGGTGTGGGACCAGCCACAAGATTATAGGTGTTTTTAGGGTTTGCACACCGGAACAGTGTGTATCTGATGTATTAATCCGGTCTCTCAGTGGGAGAGGCCGGCCTTGTTGTCTTGGAGATCCTTCACACCAACGTTTCGCGTTGCAGGGGGGCGAAAGGTGGTGCCACCTGCGAAGATTCTCCGACGCTCAAGTTAGAAGAGTGTAAGAACTCAGTGAATACTCAAGCGAAGTAACAGTAAAAATGTGAGATAGAACAACGATACCTTGCATGTGTATTGAAATGAGCTATTTATAGTTGTACGTGAGAAAATGAGTCGTTGGATATAGGTGGGTCCCCTAGCTCTGATAGCGTGTACATTATGTCAATCAGGGTGGCTCAGCACTCAGAATGTGTCAGGAGGGTAGTCAATTATCAGAGTACGATCCTCTAGGAAGAGGAGAGGATAATCACCTTTTCCGCATAATCTGCTGACATATCCACTTGCTTCCTGAGGCCATTGACGTGACATATTTTGCTACATACAGTATCTTCGCTGATAAGTTATTAGGGGCTCTTATCTTGCTGTGACTGAAAAGCCAAGAGTTATGTAAATGTTCTGCGAAAATGAACAAAGATCCGTTATAGAGAAAATAAGTGGGGCAGTCGTGAGATGAGGACGGACGGCCAGACATCGGATATCCGGTGTGGTAAAGTTGAACCAGGACACTGGTTTTCCTTATATGAGGTCATTCTGACATCCCAAGATTGGGGGCCGGTATCCAGACCGGATCATCTGTCCCCTAGCTTGTATGAGGGACTGTTAAGTTGCTCATATGAGCTACACAACTCTAGAGAAGTCTGGATGCCGGTGGTACATTCTGGGAGGTCTCTGGAAGCTCTGTGGCGTCTGCTCTAATAAACGAGTGACCGCTCTTCTCGCGTTGCGTACAACGGATTCAGACAACATAAAATAAATGATTCAAATCCCAAGGGTCTTTGAGGATCGAAACCCTTGGTATTCGAAAAGTGGTTGAAGGCATTAAATGCGCATGGCATGATTGGACAGTAAATGCGTTTTTTACGCACGAGCCATCATTACCCAAGAGTGTAACCGTCGATTGGGCTTATTGGGCCTGGATTCAAACTGAAAAGGGGGCCCATTTTGCCAAAATGTTTACTGAAACGTTACCATTTTCACGCTCGTACGTGACGAAACGACGGATTCGTTTCAAAAGAGGTTGCGTTTTGATGCAAGCCTTGTGACCTTCGACGAAACACTATGCCTCTTCGTTACCTATAAAAGGGACTCTTAGCAGATTTTGGAATCCACTCTTGTTTTCAAGCTTAGTGAACCTCTGCTCAAATTTCTTGGAAATTTCTCTATCGTCTTCAAACTTCTCAAAGATCTTCTTCCTTTAGGTAACCTCCCTTTCCTTTAACTCCTTACAATTTTTGTTCATTCTATTTCCACCATGCGCCCTAGAGCAGGCCATGCTGGTCCTTCAAACAGGGGGAGTTTTGGCTCTCGTGCCCCCCTTAGCCACCGTGGTGGGAGGATTCCAGCGAATCCTCCTGTGGCTGGGCCTCGTCGCTCAGAGAGAGCTGAATCTTCTTCCTCACGAGTGTCCTCTTCCCAACGTTGCTCTGAGGTTCCCCTTGACTCGAGGGCTACCAGCCACTCTGATGAAGGGTCAAGTGCTGAAGGTTACCTCTCTGACGATGTTGCTTTTTACCACAGTACGTACGCGTTCCACCGTGCCTGCACAACTATGGACCTTCCAGGACGTGGAAAAACACCAGTTCTCCGCTCTGCTGAGGGGTGTGTCAACGTTGTGGCACACTGGCTTGACTGGGAAAAGCTCAACAGGGAGAAACCCTACTGCTGGGTGGAGGAGGAATTCCTAGAGATCCCTTCGCACCATGCGAGTGAGGAGGAATGCACGGTCTCTTTTCGCTGTAAAATATATTCAGACAAAAAGTACAAGGCGCGATACGCTGTTCTGGCACCACGTCCCTCTGAGAGAGTATGCCACAGCGTCCCTGATGAGAGGTCGGTCTACATGTACGACTTCGTCTTCTTGAAGTTGGGAGTACGCTTCCCCATGACGGAATTCCAGATGGCCGTCCTGCGTTTCCTAGACTGCGCCCCCACACAACTGCATCCCAACAGTTGGGGTCTAGTCCGGGCTCTGGAGGTTCTGGGGGAGCATTTCAACTTCTCCGCCACTGTGGCCAAACTGTTTCACTATTGCCAAGTGGTCATGCTAATAAGAAGGGCGGCCTTGGGTTCATTACTCTCCGTAGCGACTCAAGGGTGATAAATTTCAAATCTTATACGGAATCCGCTAAGGTGGATGGACGCTCCTTCAAGCACTACTGCACGCGGGTCCGTATTCAACCAAATAAGCCGGTCTTCTGGCGAAACAAGGAGGGATTTACCAAGTTCCCTCTTAGCTGGACGCACGAGCATTTTCTCCTCATGAGCCATGCTTATTACACAGATGAGAGTGAACTCTCCTCTCATTCTGTTGAGGACTTGAGCACCATGCAGACGGCCTCGAAAACCCTCAAAGGATTTTCCAGCAGGCTCCTCTTGGCCGAGGACGACATCCGAAACACCTACCTCCGTAATTCAACCTTTCTTGTTTTGCAGAACAAATCGAAAGAGCCTACCCAGAGATGTTGTCATTAAGGACCATGATGGCTGACGATGATTCCTCCTCTGAGGAGAATGAGATCCAGGCGAAGAGGAACGCCACCAAAACTCCCCTCATTCCCCTAACCTCTGCAGTAGGTGATGAGGTTCCTCTCTTTGATGAGGAGGAAATAGAAGAACCAGCTGAGGCCACTGGAGCGGGCGACGAGGAGGCCGTCCCAGAGAAGAAGAGGAAAAAGAGGCATCTTGTATAAAAGGCAGATCAAGTAAAGCCCTCCTCTGATGACCCTATGAAGAAGCGTCAGAAGACGGTTGAAGAAACTGAATTGAAGAAGGACAAGGGAAAGAAGCCCGTTCCTGAATCCTCTGCCCCTTCTTCACAGAATGCTTCAGAACCGGACTCTGGGAATGGTCCTCCTCCGGCGTTTGATCCTCCGCGTGACTCCTTTCTTTCTCCTTATTTATGGTTTCAGGGGTCCATGCCTCCCACTCTTCCAAAGGCAAGGTATTGCCTTCGCCCCTCCCTCGACGCTGCTGGGGTCCGAGGTGCTTGTAAAGCCGGGCGTTGGCAGCTGGATGAACTGTCCGGCCTCCTCGATTCCCTGAGCAAGAAGGCAGATTACATGGACCAGGTTGAAAAACTTGAAGCCGAACTCGCGGTGAAGGAGACATGGGCGACCAAGCAAGCTGAAGTTCATAGGGGCGTGGAGTCAGAATTGAAGAAAACCAAGGAGACGCTCCAGAGGAAAACTGAGGAGGCAAGCCAAGTTCATTTTGCGAACAAGGCTCTAGAGCGGGAAGTTACCGACCTCCAGAAACAGAACAAAACCATACCCCTCCTTGAAGAAGAATTACAACTGGAGAAAAAGAGATCGGCTAAGCTTGCTGACGATCTCAAAATTATGGAGGACGGTCGCAACAAAGACCTTGGGGAGTGGGAAAGCCTTCGGAAGGAGATGCAAGCCCAAATTGAGGAACTCAAGAAGGGTGGTGCGAGTGCTGGGCCTTCAGAAGAGGATTTTGCCAAGGTTCAAAGAAGATTAGCTGCTGCGAAGGCTAAGGCTGCCAAAGCCTTGGAGATATGTAAAAATGTGGCGTATGAATCCTTCGGCCTGGCCCTTCGTCAAGTTTATTATCGTAACCCCAGAGTGCAGCTGAATTTGTACGGATTGGATCCGTTCTTCAAATTCCATGGGGGAAAACTTGTCGAAGTGCATAAGGACGGCTCGCATCATGAACCCCGTGCATCTCTGTACAAACTGCCTCCCCTTCCAGAAGGTCAAAGTATGGAGCCGACAACGTCCACCGCTGCCTCTGGAGCTGAAACGCAGGAAGGTGCCCGAACTGGAGCAGAGGATGAGATAGAGAAGACAGAAGTGCCCTCTGCAGAGGATCAGGCACCGGCCCCTTAATTTAAGCTTTATTCATAGCTGTGTACTGGGATCAGCTCCAGCTTTAACTACTTTGTAACCTGGATAATTTCTTATTTTGGAAATAAAATTCACTGTTGCTTCTCTTCAACTGCTTGCGTCGAATGTATGATTGTTGGATAACTTAGTGCTATACAAAACACTTTATTGTTTTCAATGCTTTGTGAATCTGTTATGTGTGGTTACCTAGCTGCTTAAAGCGTACTTATCACACCGGATTAAGATAACAAATTGTAACAAAGAAGCGACAATTAAGTTAAAGCATGCCCTGTCCCCAAGTGTAAGTACATTGGGAAGGGAAACTTTATCTCAAGAATTACCTTTTAACTTCTTAAAAAGATAGAAATGCTCATCTGTCCTCGAAGATGCAGAGCGGGTATGTTAGCGTTCAACTGCTCTAGGGTGGATATCCTGTAATTGAGGAAGGACATTGCCTTTTGAATTTTGGTATAACTGACAAGGGTAAGCTTCACGCCTTTCTCTTGAGGTTCGGTTTGGTCCTACACCTCAAGTCTTCACACGGTGTTCGGTTCGATCCTACTAACCGTACTTGGAGTTCGGTGCAATCCTACAATCCAAGCCTTCAACACGGGGTTCGGATCAGGGCTAATCCTAAACCTACTGCGCCCGTTACTCGGGGTTCAGCGTGGTTTTCTGTATGAACCGGCCTACTGCGCCCAAGCCTTCGCATGGGGTTCGGTTTATGGCCTTGAAAAAGGACCAGCCCTACAACCCATTCCACCTCAAGGAGTTACATCATCAAAACACACGATGTGTGATTGAGATCATCCGTCCTGAGGGGTCTTTATCAGTCCCTCGAGGAGTTACATCATCAACTACAGAATTGGTAGTTGAGTTCATCCGTCCTGAGGTGTACGCGTATTAAACTACGGCTATAAATCACAACACATAAGAAAGGTGAGAATGATAGGGCGGTTAAAATGTATTCTCATTAGAATTGAAAGTACATTACATGAAGAGCGTAGTTGGGGTCATGCCTCGTTAAAACCTTCTTGAGAAAACCCAAAGGGAAAAACTCAAGTAAGGAAAAAGAGTACACGCCGTCTTACCAACTAGCTGTAATAAACACGTAAGTTCTGAGTGTTCCATTTGTTGCAGATTGGAGTTCCATCAAGTTCTTCCAACCGGTATGACCCTTTTCCAGTCACTTCATAAACTCTATACGGACCTTCCCACATCGGTGCCAGCTTTCCTTGGTGGGCGAATTTATTCCCCACACTTGCCTTTCTCAAAACAAGATCTCCAGTGTTGAAAGCTCTGTACTGGACACGTTTATTATACCGGAGTGCTGCCTTTGCTTTTATAGCCTAATCTCTGACGAAAGCCTTTTCCCTTAACTCCTGGAGGACGTCCAGTTCTGATGCCAAATTGGCGTTGTTATCTTCAGCTGAAAAATACTCCACACGAGCCGATCTTGTTTGTAGTTCCACCGGGATCATGGCCTCAACCCCATACGTCAACCGGTATGGGGATTCGTTAGTTGAAGAATGAGGCGTGGTGCGGTATGCCCATAAAACATGACATAGCTGGTCTGTCCATCCTCCCTTTGCTTCTCCCAGACGCTTCTTCAACCCCTTTAGCACTTCTCGGTTGGCTACCTCCGCTTGTCCATTGGTTTGGGGGTGTTCAACAGACGAAAATATCTGGATTATCCCCAGTCCTTCCAGCAAATCTGTGAACTTTTTGTCTGTGAACTGGGTGCCGTTGTCAGTCACAATCCGCCCTAGCACCCCGAATCGAGCTATGATATTTTCATACACGAAACGCCTTGTTCGCGCAGAAGTGATATGCACTACTGGTTCTGCTTCGATCCACTTGGTGAAGTAGTCTACCCCCACAATCAAATATTTGATACCTCCTGGTGCAGTGGGGAATGGACCCAAAATATCAAGGCCCCACTGGTAGAACGGCCAAGGTACAACAGATGAGGACAGCTCTTGGGCTGGTGTATGGTGGAGATTGGAGAATTTTTGACAAGCATCACACTTCCTAACAAAATCTGCAGAATCCTGCTTCACAGTGGGCCACCAATATCCAGCCCTGAGGACTTTTCTCATTAAGCTTCGGCCTCCAGCATGGTGCCCATATTGCCCCTCGTGCACTTCCTCCAAAACCGCTTGAACCTCATCTTCTCTCAAACACAAAAGATATGGGACAGAGAATCCCCTTTTGTAGAGAACACCATCAACCATACTAAAATATGGTAGCTCCCTCTTCACTCGTCTCCTCTCCTTCTCATCAGTGGGCAGCTGACCATCAGCCAGATAGCGAATATAGGGGATGACCCAAGAATCCTCATATGGATAGCTTACCATGATAGCATTCAGAGAAGGGTACAGAGGTATGCTAGGTGATGTCAAAGTGCTTTGAACCACCGTTGTTGTGCTGCCGGGCTGCTTCGTACTTGCAAGTCTTGACAAGATGTCCGCTCTGGTATTTTCCTCTCTGGGCACATGTTTGAACTCTAAAACTTCAAATCTTCCCTTCAACTCATTAACACAATTCAAGTATAATTGAAGTTGCGGCTCCTTTGCTTGGTATTCCCCCTGGATCTGTGAAATCACCAATTGAGAATCACTGCACAGTGTGACTGCTGATGCTCCGATGTCAATCGCCGCACGGAGACCGGCCAAGCATGCTTCGTATTCAGCCTGGTTGTTGGAGGTTTTGAAATTGAATCGGAGGGAAATTTCTAGGTGCACACCATCATCACTTTCTACCACCACACCTACTCCACAACCTTTGCTGTTCGACGATCCATCAACGTAAATGGTCCAATGCGCTCGAGGGGTGGCAGGGTCCGCCCCAGTCATCTCCACAACAAAATCAGCCAACACTTGTGCCTTGATGGCTCCTTGAGGCTCATACGAAATTTCGAATTCAGACAGCTCGATAGACCATTTTATCATCCTCCCGGCGAGGTCGGGCTTGCTAAGTATTGAACGGAGAGGCAAATCCGTTCTCACCAGTACTGGGTGCGCATGGAAATAGGGCCTCAACCGTCATGATGTCCACACGACTGCTAGAGCAGCTTTCTTAATCTTCTGGTACCTTCCGTCCACCCCCTGAAACGTCTTACTGGTAAAGTATACCGGTCTCTGCCCTTCAGGGGTTTCTTTAACCAAAGCCACGCCTAGGGCTTCATCAGAGATTGCTAAATACAGGATCAAAATCTCACCAGGGTCAGGCTTAACCAGTATTGGTGGACTCGAGAGAACGGCCTTGAGTTGCTGGAAGGCTTGTTCTTGCTCCTCTCCCCATTCAAAACTCTTGTGTTTCTTCAACGCCTTATACAAGGGGAGGGACCTGTGCGCCATCTTGGGCATGAAGCGAGCTAGAGCGGCCACTTTCCCATTCAACGATTGGACCTCCCTCAGGCTCTTAGGGCTCTGCATGTCCAGGATTGCTTGGCATTTCCCAGGGTTGGCCTCGATGCCTCGTTGGGTTAACATGAATCCCAGGAATTTCCCAGCTGGAACGGCAAAGGTGCATTTTAAGGGGTTTAACCTCATGTTGTGCTGTCGAAGCCTAGTGAAAACTTGGCGCAGATCTTCAATGTGGTCTCCTCCAGCGGGCATTTTGGCTATAATATCATCGATATAAACTTTGACCAGCCTGGTGTGCATTCCTTCAAAGACTTTGTTAATGATGCGCTGATAGGTATGTCCGGCGTCTTTCAATCCAAAAGGCATGACGGTGTAGCAGAAAACACTGCGGTCATTGATAAAGGCAGTTTTCTCTTGGTCTCCCTCCCACATCAGAATCTGGTTATACCCCGAATAAGCATCCATGAAACTGAGGTACTGGTAACCAGATGAATCATCCACCATGCGATCAATGTTGGGCAGGGGATATGGATCCTTGGGGCAGCAACGGTTAAGATCCACATAATCTGTGCATATTCTCCATTTGCCATTAGCCTTCTGCACCATGACCACATTAGAAAGCCAAGATAAGTAGCGTATTTCCCTTATAAAGCCTGCTTTCAACAACTCCTCTGTCTGCTCACAAGCTGCCCTCTGCTTCTCCAGTCCCAACCTCCTCTTCTTCTGGGCCACCGGTCTTGTTTCTGGATACACAGCAAGCTTGTGGCAATAGAAATTAGGGTCCATCCCAGGCATGTCTGCTGCTGTCCATGCGAAAAGATCTTTAAACTCCTGCAGAAGGGCTAATAAGCGTTGCTCCATAGCAAACTCCAACTTATCATTGATGTGTGTGACCTTCTCTGTGGAATCTCCTAAGACAACATCCCTGGAACCACCATCCGGTGTGGGCTTAGAGGGATTGAGTGGATCAATCTTCAATTCCGCTCTGGGGTCCAGATCAATTAGACTGACAGACCCTGCCGCTGTTCCTCCGTCGTTTAGCTTTCTCTTCTTGTTGAATGCCTCCAACTTGACCATGTTGAGGCTCAGGTTATAACAATATCGAGCCATCTCCTGATCACCAAGGAGAGAGGACACACCGTTGTCCTTGTCAATGAATTTGATCAAGAGGTGAGGAGTGGACACGATTGCTTCCATCGCATTCAATGTTGGACGGCCTATGATACCGTTGTATGGGGATTCCACATCAATCACCAAAATTCTTGACTTGACTGTTCTCGCACCAGGCTCTCCTTCAAAAGAAATCAGAGTGTCAAGATGCCCCTTGGTGGGTTGCTTGGCTCCATTAAACGCTGTGAGTTCTTGCGTGTAGGGTTGTAAATCTGCATCATTGAAACCCATTCGTTTGAAACAATTATAAAAGATAACGTCACAAGAACTTCCCTGATCGACGAGGATCCTCTTGACATCCTTGTTGGCTATGACTGCCACGATAACTACTGCATCATCACCTCCTGGAATTGTTGGGCCAAAGTCATCATCAGTAAATGACACCGTCGGAGCTGCCATACCGTCCCTGAAAGGGCGGTTATCCCTTGGTTTGCCATGGACAGATAGAATCATCCTGTGGTGATTCTTCCGTGCTGTGATTGATGCTCCTCCTCCCGCAAATCCTCCAGGTATCATCTAAATCACTTCTCGTCTGCCCTGCCTCTGCTGCTGGGGCATGTTATTTTGTTGGGCATCTCCAGCAATCACTACTCCCTTCTGCTTTTCGGCTGCAGTGAACTTCCTTGCTGGGTTACGTGCATTGTCATCTTCGTCATCAGGATCTCTACTCCTTTTTTCCATCCTCTGAGGCTCGTCTACAGATTTCTCCTTGAACAAATACTGCTTCAGCTTTCCTTCTCGGATGAGAGTTTCCACCGTATTCTTTAATGCCTTGCACTCATCAGTATTGTGTCCTGTCTGTTCATGGAAAGTGCAATACTTACGTGGGTTACCACCCCTCTTGACTGGGGCTGGCTTCCTTATACCAAAGACGTTCAACGTTAGCTAACCAACCTCCCTCATGATTTGTGAATGCCTGGTGTTCAACGGAGCATAGTTGTCGAACGATGATACACGCCTATCTCGTGGATGCGGGCGAGCATTTACAAAGTCTTCTCTAAAGGCATGCTTCTCAGGCCCCACTCTCTCCTTTTCTCTCCGTGGCTGCTGAGTGGGTGCTGAAGGCTTTATTCTTGTTGCAGTTGCCTCTAGATGCATCTCTATGCCCACGTACTTGGAAGCTTTCCTTCGAAACTCCTCGAAGGTTGTTGGGGGGCTCTTTGCCAAAGATAGGGCAAAGGCTGAACCAGGCTGAAGAGCTTCCACCACAATATGAAGTTGTATGGCCTCCGTGAGGTTGGGGACCAAAGCTGCCTCCTTATAAAACCTTTTCAAGAACTCCTTAAGAGTTTCAGTTTCTCCCTGCCTTATCTGGGCCAGGGTGTGAGAAGTTCTTGGGATATCCCTAGAGATGACGAAATGGCTTTCAAATGCAGCAGCCATTTCCTCCCAAGATTCTATAGATCCTGAGGGTAAGCTCTTGAACCAGCCGAGAGCCTCCTCGGTTAGTGTTCTTGGGAACATCCTGCACATAACATCTTCATCTGCTCCCAAATACATAGCTTCATACACATAAGCATCCAAATGCTTAGTGGGATCAGTTTCTCCATTATACTTCCCTATCGACAGTGGCTGAGTTGTTTGCAAATGTTTCGGGATGGCAATGTTCATCAGCCTTCTTGAGAAAGGGACACTGAGCTTGTACGTCCCTGAAGTCACCACCGCCTGCTCCCTTCTCCTGGTACTGACTCTATCGCCAGAGTCTTGAGTCTGCTCTCTCTCTTCATATGTGGGGATCTTCGAATACTGAAGGGCTGTAGACCTGCCCCTCTCTGATGCGTGATGAGTCTCTTCTGCATGGGACGTTGCCCTGTCCCCAGCTCCTCCTCTCTCCCGCTTCAACTCCATCAGCTCCTCCCTGAGTTGCCTAATAACCTCGTCGCGAGGGTCAGGCGTTTGCACTTGCACCATCCTCCGGGTTTGAGTTACAGGGGACTCGAAGACAAGTCTCCTTCCAGTCTGTTGATGGGTCACATCCTCCACATGACCATCAACGAAATCTCTCCCATCACCTTCCATCGTGACAACCAAACTTCAACGAAAATGGGAATAACTCTAACGAGTCCCACTGGGCGTGCCAATGAACTGGTCTGGACCGGGGTCTAGGATCCGGTGTGGGACCAGCCACAAGATTATAGGTGTTTTTAGGGTTTGCACACTGGAACAGTGTGTATCCGATGTATTAATCCGGTCTCTCAGTGGGAGAGGCCGGCCTTATTGTCCTGGAGATCCTTCACACCAACGTTTCGCGTTGCAGGGGGGGCGAAAGGTGGTGCCACCTGCGAAGATTCTCCGACGCTCAAGTTAGAAGAGTGTAAGAACTCAGTGAATACTCAAGCGAAGTAACAGTAAAAATGTGAGATAGAACAACGATACCTTGCATGTGTATTGAAATGAGCTATTTATAGTTATACGTGAGAAAATGAGTCGTTGGATACAGGTGGGTCCCCTAGCTCTGATAGCATGTACATTATGTCAATCAGGGTGGCTCAGCACTCAGAATGTGTCAGGAGGGTAGGTCAATTATCAGAGTACGATCCTCTAGGAAGAGGAGAGGATAATCACCTTTTCCGCATAATCTGCTGACACATCCACTTGCTTCCTGAGGCCATTGACGTGACATATTTTGCTACATACAGTATCTTCGCTGATAAGTTATTAGGGGCTCTTATCTTGCTGTGACTGAAAAGCCAAGAGTTATGTAAATGTTCTGTGAAAATGAACAAAGATCCATTATAGAGAAAATAAGTGGGGCAGTCGTGAGATGAGGACGGACGGCCAGACATCGGATATCCGGTGTGGTAAAGTTGAACCAGGACACCGGTTTTCCTTATATGAGGTCATTCTGACATCCCAAGATTGGGGGCCGGTATCCAGACCGGATCAATAATCTTTTACATCATTCAGGGATTTTAAAATGTAAGTTCTTCAGGAACTTTTAAAATATATACATAAATAATATAAATTAAAAATTATAAAGAATAGTAATAATAATCATATATTACCTCTCTTAGTCTTGACTAGATCTTAGTTGGTCAGAACCTTGTGCTGATAACGTATTATGAAAACTTATAATTTAGCAATAGAAATTGATGTGTAGAAGAAATGAAGTAAGAAATTAAAGTTGAAGTAAGAGAGAGGATGGAGTAAAGAGAATTAGAGAGAGTAATAAAGTTGAAGTGGAAATGAGAAGTCTGCTCCTCATGGTTGCCGTGGAGTCCCATTTTATAGGCTAAACGTGGACATTCAATATTATTAAAATATTCATAATAATTTGCACTTTGTTTTTTCTTTTAAACTAACCCTACAAACAACTCATTCCCAATTTCTAACCATTACCTTCCTCAAACTCCATTTTCTCATCAGGATGCTCTCATTTAACATTTTAAAAAAAAGGTGCATAATTCTAGAACAAAGCTTCATGAATACCTACATCATGTTAGGCATAAGATGGCACATGACACTAAAATTACTTTCATAACAATCAACTCAATTTTCAAATTAAACTTAATTAACTACTAAAATATACTGAGCGGGTTCAAAGGTTACTTATGAATTGTATTGGACGACCCATTAGAATTTAATATGACTTAAACGTCACATCATCATCGCTATCTGAATCTGCAATCAACTATCGGTCATCAATACATGAGTCATTGTTACTTTAGACGGTAAAGTGTAATCAGAATCTTCACCATATGGTAAAGGGTAACTCACTTGTAACAAACACAGGAAATCTTGCTACAATAAGGGAAATCTAGATACAAACAAAAGGGAAAACTTTGTAGGTTTCGACATTCAAAAGATCAACCAAAATAGTTGTATTATATACGCAAATTCAATGTATTAAAATTTCTCCAGTGTGACTCACACCATATTTCTACAACGCATGGTTGGTGTTGTCTCAACTAAAGACGACCTCCTAACAATGTCAAGTGCATTTAAGGCGACATAGGTATGTTGTCTGATAGGTGGACAAGTTTCATCTAGGTAATTAATTACCTTTAAGGATATGGTATCCTTTGATGCAAAATCTATAAGTTTTTCAACCAAAGAAATTTAAGGTCATTTACTTTCATAAAATATTATTTGTTTTTATTTTCTATTTTTATTTTTTAATTATAAAACTATCATCTTAGTTTTAATTACAAAATTGTAACATTGTTATTTATCCCCCCCCCCCCCCCCCCGAATCAAGAGGTACACCGCGAGACCCCTTTCTTCCTCTCTTTTAGGGAAAATACCTTTAATATTCTGATTTCCCTTAATTTTAGTAGATAATTGTTATCTTTTAGTAGTTAGGTCAAGACCCCTCTTTTTTCTATTTATAAATAAGGTCTCATAGCCTCCTGGTAGGCTAAGTGACATTTTTTGAGGAATAATCATATTTTTCTTAAAGTAATTCTCTAGATTTTAGCCTTACATGTAACACCACTATTTTTATTTTTATATTAAAATTTTGAAGGAATTAAATTATGATTCTTTATAACTTTTTAATCTACGTATTATTTATAATTTTTTAGAATTTTTTGGATTTTTTGAATTATTTTAATAAAATAATATATTTTAAATAATTTTAAATTCATATAAAGTGACTTAAAATTAAAAATATTTATAAGAAAGTGAACTTAAATTATAAGAGAATTTTCTAAAATCCATTTCAAGTAGACTTATCTAAAAATTATCGGTTTGAGAAAAATCTTAATTTTTTCCAATCGTTAAAAAAATTGGGAACGTATCAATAAATTTTTATTAACAGAAAATTTTAGAGTTTTAAAATTTAAACTTTATATTACTTATTATAAAATTAGTGAGGAATGATATAATATCACTAAATTTCAAAATGGACTCATTTTGAATATTTAAAATATACCGAGTGAAAGGTTACTATTTGGCTTAATAATTCAGCCGACATTTACTATGCAAAACATTGTGCATGTACGAAATTTTCAAAAGATGTACAGTAACCAGGATTTAAATTTCAGAAAATGCACAGTACTTTTATATTAAAATAATGAAATGTATAGTAATTTTCCTTCCTATAAATTCCAAAGGAATTCTTCTTTAGAATTCACAATTTCAGATTAAGTTTTCTTAATATAGTAGTGCTAGTGGGATAGTGGTGGAAGTAAAAGAGAGAAATAAATTTTTTTGGAAGAAGGTTCTGCTAAAATTCTAAGGTAAGAATACAACTCTCTTATATTTTTTAGAGTTACTTTCATATCGTTTTTAGAAATCTATTATTATACTGAAAATAATATTATTTTAAATTACTATTCTAAATAGTAAAATACTATTTCAATAGTAAATTACTATTTACTGTTACTATTTACCTTTACTATTCACGTTTTACTATTTACTATTACTATTCACGATTTACTATTTACCGCTACTAATCATGATTTACTATTTACTATTCACGTTTTACTATTTACTATTACTATTCACTAATCACTATTCAAAATTTACCATTTTTGCTTTAAGTAGTAATCTTAATTTTCATCTTATGCCTATACTGAAATAAGATTGGTATTAATATTTCTAAAAATCGGAGGCGCAAAGCAAACTCTCTTTTGGTAACAATTAAAGGTAAAGGGGAGTGAGATAAGAATATAATATGAAAATACATAAGAATAATGGGAGAAGTCCCCTACTCCTTTTAAATTTAATAATATTATTATTTTAAAATATTAACTCTTTAACTTAAAATTTATAATAAATTTTAAATTAAATATTTGATGTAACTAACTCTAATATACCTATGCAAGGACCTGTACTTTTATAACCTATATGAACTGAACTATACCTATGCAAGGACTTGGACCACTATGACCCATATGGACTGAACTATACCTATGCAAGGACTAGTTTATATCGACTTACATATACCTATGCGAGGAATTAACCAAAAGGACTCAAATTGACTATATTAATAACCATTAGACTTTGAATTATAATATTTATAAATGATGCTTTATTGACTTGATTTTGATTGATTATTTTTGTGATTGTTAATTATTTATGATTGTTAATTGTGATGGATGATCTTGTGATGTGGAGTTTGAGCATATAGTAAGCATGACGGAAAGTTAAAACTCAGTTAGAATTTTCTTACCTTACTCCTTAAATTCTAAGAAAAAGTATGATTTTATTTTTTAGTCTTTTATTTCTTCTTAGAAATTATTTTCATTGATTTTACTTTTAATCTTTAAAAATCTAGTATTTATTTCAAAAGAAGTCATTTTATGAAAATTAATTAATTCTTGAATTAAAGAAAAATTTTATAATTTTAAGTTTTTTTTTAATTTAAGAATTATTATCTTTAAGTAAAATAAAATTTTTAAAAGTAAATTATTTTGTTTCAACCTAATAACTAAAGATATTTGGAAATAATTAAGATTTCTAAATTCGATATTGTTAAGATTCAATTTAAAAAAAAATATATGTAAAGTTTTCTATGATAAGTATTGAGATATTTAAGGCTTGGAAACTCAATTTTGGTGAGAATAAAAAATTGTACCAAATTTATTTCTATGGGACAGAAATTCAGAGAATTGAGAAAATGTACAGTTTATTGAAATGATGTTGTAAACCTTTAAGGTATTTAATAATTGAGTTTCTAAAAGCCTTAACCAACTAAATACGCGAGTAGTTCAAGCATCATGAATCATTAAAGTGAAATTAAATGATATTGTCTAGGGACGGATTATAGAAACCGAGGATACATTAAAGGAGGCTCAATTTTGAGCCTTGAGATGAGAGGGTGTGAAAGGGTGCTTCAGGGGACCTGGGGTAGCTCCCTAGTGTCAGGTACTTTCACAATAAAAACTTTCTCAATTTGACTAGTCTCTAAGTGTTTCCATGCCAGTTGAGCTGTTCATATTATTATTATCCGGACTTATAGAACAGTGTAAACTTCTGGTTGGCTGAGTACAAATTAAAATTTAAGGGCCCACATATATAGGTAAGTTATAATGAAGATATTGTATAACATTCATGCATTCATAATTGATTGTGTATGTGAATTTGATTGTGATTGATATTATTATATATTAGTTTGTGAAAACCCTTTGTTGTTTATGTCTTATTCGAAAATATTATATTCTGTTTCTCACTCCTTTCTCCATGTTTTTGTTTCATATATTCTAAATTGATGGTTTAGAGGGAAGGATCGATGAATCTCGGCAGTAAATATAGCACGTTCTAGAAAGGGAGCTCAGTATAAATACCGTGGTCCAATGAATAAATAATATTAATAAGTAACTGCTTCTGGGCCATGGAGTTTCCTCTCTTTCTTATAATGTTTAATGTTTATTTTCTTCGGATGAATGTACAATTACTTTATAAAGTTTTAATAATATTTATGAGGTATTTCAGAAATAATGTATGAAATTTATTCTGATAGTTTTTTTTTAACAATCATATCTTTTAAAAAAAAAATTATGAATTTTTCTATAATTTATTAAGGTGTAACAGAGGGTGTTACAAAGTGGTATCAGAGCAGTTAATCCAATAGGCCTTGGGAAAAGATCTATTTTGCTTTATCTGTAAACTCTATGTAGGTAATAAAAAATAGAATATCTGACTTAGTAGTAACTGTTATTGATGTGACAAATCTCAGTTACTGTGAAATAAGAAACTAATGGCCAGAAACGATCTTGCTGGAGTTGTAGAACTTTTAATCAATACAATGGGAGTACGTGAAGGTCAAGGTAATGATGCCTTGAGAAGGTTGGACCTTTTCGAAAAGCGCAATCCACCTTGTTTCAAGGGAGGATATAACTCTGATGGAGCACAAACCTATATTCGAGAGATAGAGAAGATCTTCCGAGCATTGCAATGTAATGAAGCTGATAAGGTAGTCTTTGCTACTTATGCCTTATCTGAGGATGTCGAACATTTATGGGATAGCATGCGTAGACAATTTAAAGTCAACGACATGGAGATCACTTGGGATCATTTCAAGGATATGTTTCTGGAGAAATACTTTCCAACTGATGTTAAAGAGAAAAGATAATTTGAATTTCTGTCTCTGACCCAAGGAAATATGACCGTTGGAGAGTACGTATCCAGGTTTGAAGAGCTATCTCGTTTTCATTCTCATTATAATGATGCTACTAACGAAGGTGATCGGTGTGCAAAGTTTGTAAATGGATTGCGGCCAGAAATTAAGGAAGCTATACGAATGCAGGAAATCCGTGAATTTTCTGTATTGGTAAATCGCTGCAGGATCTTTGAAGAGGATCATAAGGATAGAATGACCAAAAGTCGTGAACCCATTCATAAGACGGGAGAAATGAGAAGTGGAGGACCTCACCATCACCAAAGAAGAGACTTCAGGAGAAATACATCTTACCAAGCGCCATTTCACCGGTTTGGAGCAGCATCTATTCCTAACAGACCCCAAGCTTCAACTGGAAGCTATTACCTGACATCTGCCCTAAATTTTAAATGTTTTATCTATAGAGGACCCCATTTGAAAAGGGATTGTCCTAAAAACACTTATGTTTGCTTTAAGTGTAACAAACCAGGTCATCACATCAAGGATTTCCCAGAGATGAAGAGAGAAAACCCTGAAGGTGCGAGTACAAACATAAATACTCAAGGAGGCGTGCACAGTGTAGTCGGAAGGCTGAAGGCAAAAGGAAAGGTTTTTGCAATCACTGAAGAAGAAACATCTTATTCTGATTCCATGCTGGAAGGTAAGTGTATCATTAATAAGATTCTTTTAACTGTTATGTATGACTTAGGTGCATCACATTCCTTTATTGCTAATGACTGTGTAGAAAAACTAAAATTACCTGTGATAGAACTGTCATTTGACTTATCTATACATACTCCTGGAAACAATCCCATTGTCACTTCTAAGCCTGTTGGAAATGCCCTATTGTCATAGATGGTAGGGACTTTAAGGCTAATCTTTTCTGTGTACCCCTTTCTGGCTTAAAAGTTATTATTGGGCTAGATTGGTTGTTTGACAATCATGTTCTAATAGATTGTCATAATAAAACCATAATGTTTAAAGAACCAGTGAATTTGAATCCAGAGGATTCGAGATTTCTAACCGCCAACCAAGTGAGTGCCTCTTTAAAAGGAGGGGCTCAAGGATTCATGCTATTGTTTTCAACGAAAGGAGAGCAAGAATCAAAAATAAAAAATCTGCCGGTTGTGTATGAATTTCCTGACATTTTTCCTGAAGATATCCCTGGTTTACCCCCAGAAAGAGATGTGGAATTCGCCATTGATCTAGTACCTGGAGTTGGACCCATTTCAATTGCACCATACCGAATGTCACCTCTAGAATTAGCAGAGTTGAAGAAACAACTTGAAGAGATGATAGAGAAGCAATTTATACGACCCAGTCTATCCCCCTGGGGTGCACCAGTGTTCTTGGTTAAGAAAAAGGATGGTAGCATGAGGTTGTGTGTAGATTATCGGCAACTGAACAAGGTGACGATCAAGAACAGATATCCTCTGCCAAGGATTGACGACTTGATGGATCAGCTGCGTGGTGTCACGGTGTTCTCTAAAATTGATTTGAGGTCTGGATACCATCAAATAAGGGTGAAGAAAGAAGATGTACCAAAAACTACTTTTAGAACACGCTATGGCCATTACGAATATCTAGTAATGCCTTTCGGTGTAACTAATGCACCGGCCGTATTCATGGATTACATGAATAGGATTTTTCATCCATATCTAGATAAATTTATAGTGGTGTTCATTGATGATATATTAGTGTACTCTAAAAGCAGAGAAGAACATGTTGAACACTTGAAGATTGTGTTAAAAATCTTGAAAAAGAAACAACTATATGCAAAGCTGTCAAAGTGTGAATTCTGATTGGAAGAAGTGAACTTTTTAGGATATGTAATTAGTCAAGGAGGAATAGCTATAGACCCTTCCAAGGTGGAGGCAATTTTAAAATGGGAGAGACCAACCACGATCACTGAGATTAGAAGTTTCTTGGGCTTGGCTGGATACTATAGGAGATTCATTGAAGAATTTTCAAAGCTAGGATACCCACTGACCAAGTTAATACGGAAAGGACAACCTTTTGTGTGGAGGACACAATGTGAGAATAGTTTCCAAGAGCTGAATGATCGACTTACTTCTGCGCCGGTGTTAATACTTCCCGATCCACATCAAAGTTTTGAAGTTTACTATGATGCGTCTAAACAAGGACTAGGAAGTGTACTCATGCAAGACAAGAAGGTTGTAGTCTATGCGTTGCGCCAATTAAGGCAACATGAGATTAAATACCCTACCCATGACTTAGAGTTAGCCGCTATAGTTTTTGCCTTAAAGATTTAGAGGCATTATCTATACGGTGAAACATTCAATGTGTTTAGCGATCATAAGAGTCTCAAGTATTTATTCGACCAAAAGGAGTTAAATATGAGGCAACGGAGATGGATGAAATTCTTAAAGGACTACGACTTTGAGTTACAATACTATCCTGGAAAAGCGAACGTAGTAGCTGATGCTTTAAGTCGAAAGTCTCTACATGCGTCCACAATGATGATTAAAGAGCTGGAATTGATAGAGAACTTCAGAGATCTTAACCTAGCAGTAAAGGTTAATGCTAACAGTTATAGATTAGGAGCGTTACAAGTGGCAAGTGAATTCCTGAGGCAAGTTTTAGAGGCTCAACGAGAGGATGAATTCCTACAAGAGAAGAAAGAACTCTTGAAACAAGGAAAAGAAGTCGAGTTCAATGTGGGAAACAACCAATTATTGAAGTATAAGGATCGAGTGTGTATCCCTGATCAAGAGGAGTTGAGGAAAGCAATTCTGGAAGAAGGCGACAAAAGTTATATGAGCATTTATCCTGGAGCTACTAAAATGTATCAAGATTTGAAGAAGTTATTTTGGTGGCCTGGAATGAAGAAAGCGGTGGCAGAGTACGTGGCTGCATGTCTAATTTGCCAGAAGGTTAAAGTAGAACACCAAAAACCCCTTGAATGCTACAATCAATGGAAATACCTGAATGGAAATGGGATAACATTACCATGGATTTTGTGACTTCTCTACCTAAAACTCCATTTGGACATGATTCAATATGGGTAATAGTTAATAGATTAACCAAATCTGCCCACTTTATTCCCATCAATATTCGTTACTCTATGGAGAAGCTGGCAAAATTATACATCGAGGAGATTGTGAGATTGCATGGAATTCCTTCAAGTATCATTTCTGATCGGGACCCTTGTTTTACATCACAATTCTGGAAGAGCTTGCACAAGGCTTTGGGAACAAGACTGCGTCTAAGTTCAGCATATCATCTTCAGACGGATGGACAATCAGAAAGAACAATCCAATCTCTAGAGGACTTGTTACGAGCTTGTGTGTTGGAGCATAAAGGAAGTTAGAATCAATTCTTACCATATGTGGAGTTTACCTACAACAACAGTTTCCATGCTAGCATTGGCATGACACCTTTTGAAGCATTATATGGAAGAAAATGTAGGACCTCGCTATGTTGGTTTGAGACTGGTGAAAACTTGATGCTAGGACCAGAGTTGGTACAACAAACCACGGATAAAATCAAAATAGTTCAGGAAAAGATAAAGGCAACACAGAGCAGGCAGAAAAGTTACTATGACAAAAGAAGAAAGCTACTCGAATTTCAAGAAGGCGGTCATGTATTGTTGAAAGTCACACCTACGACTGGGGTCGGTGGGAAATGAAATCTCGAAACCTAACTCCTAGATTTATTGGTCCATATCAAATAATTCATAAAGTTAGTCCTCTTGCCTACCAAATAGCGTTACCATCTTTTCTTTCTAATATCCATAACGTTTTTCATGTGTCAAACTTATGAAAGTATATATCTGATCCTACACATGTTATTGAACCTGATGTCATACAAGTTAAAGATAATCTTACATATGATGCACCACCCGTCAGAATATGTGACAGAAGAATAAAAAAGTTAAGAGAGAAGACAATTCCGCTTGTAAAGGTCATTTAGAGTGAAACAAGAGGAGAAGATGCTACATGGGAACTAGAAACTGAGATGAAAGAGTCTCATCCTCATTTGTTTTACTGAATAATATAAATTTCGAGGACGAAATTTTCTAAGGGGAGTAGAGTTGTAACACCCCTATTTTTATTTTTATATTAAAATTTTGAAGGAATTAAATTATGGTTCTTTAGAACTTTTTAATCTACGTATTATTTATGATTTTTTAGATTTTTTTGGAATTTTAAAATTATTTTAATAAAATAATATATTTTAAATAATTTTAAATTCATATAAAGTGACTTAAAATTAAAAATATTTATAAAAAAGTGAATTTAAATTATAAGAGAATTTTTTAAAATCCATTTCAAGTAGACTTATCTAAAAATTATCGGTTTGAGGAAAAATCTTAATTTTTTCCAATCGTTAAAAAAATTGGGAACGTATCAATAAATTTTTATTAACAGAAAATTTTAGAGTTTTAAATTTTAAACTTTATATTACTTATTATAAAATTAGTGAGGAATGATATAATATCGCTAAATTTCAAAAAGGACTCATTTTGAATATTTAAAATATACTGAGTGA
The DNA here is from genome assembly GCA_037962975.1 of Clitoria ternatea. Taxonomy (NCBI): domain Eukaryota; kingdom Viridiplantae; phylum Streptophyta; class Magnoliopsida; order Fabales; family Fabaceae; genus Clitoria; species Clitoria ternatea. The sequence continues at coordinate 268,857,740 of CM075672.1, forward strand.
AAGGTTACTATTTGGCTTAATAATTCAGCCGGTATTTACTATGTAAAACACTGTGCATATACGAAATTTTCAATAGATGTACAGTAACCAGGATTTAAATTTCAGAAAATGCACATTACTTTTATTTTAAAATAATAGAATGCATAGTAATTTTCCTTCCTATAAATACTAAAGGAATTCTTCTTTAGAATTCACAATTTCAGATTAAGTTTTCTTAATATAGTAGTGCTAGTGGAATAGTGGTGGAAGTAAAAGAGAGAAATAAATTTTTTTTGGAAGAAGGTTCTGCTAAAATTCTAAGGTAAGAATACGTCTCTCTTATATTTTTTAGAGTCACTTTCATATCATTTTTAGAAATCTCACTAGTGGAAAAAAGACTTTTTACACCGGTCCCTTTCAGCTTTTTACACCGGTTCTAGGACCGGTGTGGATGGAGCCGGTGAGAAAAATATGGACCTTTTACACCGGTTTTAGGACCGGTGAGAAAAATAGTTTTTACACCGGTCCTGTTTAAAATAGTTTTTACACCGGTTTTAGGACCGGTGAGAAAAATAGTTTTTACACCGGTCCTGTTTAAAATGCCCGGTATAAAAAATGATATTTACACCGGTCCTTTTCTTTACAACCGGTGTAAATATTATTTTCTCACCGGTTCTGTTGGTTATGCCCGGTACAAAGTTAGACTTTTAACACCGGTCCTATTTTTACGCCCGGTACCAAAAACATACTTTTAACACCGGTCCTATTTTTAGGCCCGGTACAAAAAATTTTTTTTTAAATTTTAATTCAGTACATTTTAATCCACAATGCCAATTCAGTACACTTACGTTTCAATTTTAGAAAGCATTATCAAGTTCAATTTTCAAAATCAATAGTGGAAAATCAGCTAAAGAAAAACAAAATTTCCCTTCTTGCCTAAAACAAAACTCAGCTAAAGGAGACATTAGACATTATATTCACATCTCACTTTTGATCATGTTGAATACCAATATTTGTTCCTTTCCCTTAAACTTGTTCTTTACAACTAGAAAAATGTTGTGCACATACAGGAAGACATAGAAAACAGAACATACAAAGAAAAAATGTGAAGTGGACCAAGGTAGTTGTCCACTAGTTTTGACACTGATATTCAAAAACAAAAGCTCTTCCATGCATCTCTTTTCCTCATGTTTGAGCTGTCTGCACCAAATACCAACAACACAAAATGAATTAATAGCTCATATCAAGTTACCAATAACAAAACATTAAACTAGAAATGTACATATCATTTAAGTTTTATGGTTACTATAGCATGCATAGTGAGGAAAAGTTAAGTTAGACAATTACTTGTCTAATACAACCCAATTGACTTGTGCTTTCTTGGCTTCTGCAGCCACTGCTCCACAAGGTGAACCAGAAACAATTTTAATCCTGACATTTATCTGTTAAGAAAAGATTGAAAAAGGATCATACAACCTCAACATTCAATTTGCATGAAACTGTCATACAATAATGAGAGTTACTAATACTGACCTTGTTTGGATTTCTGGGTTAACACCTAACAACTGTTCACGTTACTCTTTCAAGTGCAAAATAGTTTACCAGGTTTCTATGTTTAAATTGTTTTTGTTTTAGTAATTACATAGCATGAACTTTCAACATTAATTTTAAAAAACATTTCTTCAACAATGAATGGACCTGATCAGGTTATATTATCTTATTTTAGAGCAAGGGGAAAAAATTATAGAAATGAAAATTGAGATAGTTGGTCTTAACTTCAAAAACTCTGTTAAAAATTTGGTCAACCTTTTATCATTCAATTTAATAAATGGAAAATGACTAAATGTCTAAAGGTTAAATATTTTAAAAAAATTAAAAAAAAACAAGCCTTTTTTACTTAATTTCCCCGCCCAAACAATAGTTAGCCCAAAATCCAGTGTAAATTTGGCCCAAATTCCTTTATAGAAGCAACTTGTGTAACATGTAAAAATGTTCGGGAAGCATAAATTTTTAAGATTTGAATTTAATTTATTTCCAGATTTAGTTTCCAGATCAAAAGAAGCACAAAAGCAAGATAAAATACAGGTGAGAAAGAAAGAGGAGCCACCTGAACTCTGTGAAGGCACAACCACTAGCAGTGTAATGCAGGCAATCCTGGACAGAGCAAGCAAATTGTCAAGAGTAAAACCAAACTTCAAGTACCACCAGGCTTTAATCTCAATAGCTGGAATAGTAGCAAACAAAACTAACTTGTTGTAATTGGTAATACTAATGCTCAAAGCAGTTATTGAATATTAACTCAATCACATCCATTGATCAGATTCAATTTCATAAAAATAGAACAGTCTTTGCTCTTTGAAACAATATTTGAAAATTAGAGACTAAATAATCAAATTTATTCAATTTAAATAGTTGATTTAAATAATGAGGAAAAGAGGAATATTAGTGTCGTTTTATATTTTGTTTTAGTACTAATTCAGCATATAGTGAAAGTTTATAACAACTTACATAAATTATTAAAATAACCGAGTTAGTGTCTTCAAATTAGTTCTGATTTATAAATTTATTTTATGTAATGTATTTTTTTTATTGTGGAATTTTTGTTAATTAGAAGAGTGTTTGAGAAACGTTGAGTGGATGCAAACCTGAGAGCACTGCTATATCCTTCTTTTCGAGACCTTTGGCTATAAACTTAGCGGTAATGTTCTCTAGAGGTTCAAAGGGTGATGGCAAGTTATTTGCCTCGCTTTCACTTGCTGTTGTACCATCTCTCCGACCCAGGGGCACAGGCCAAAATGGGCCTCTACTATGAATATGTTTACCAAAACATTCATTAAGGTTGAACTAGACACATAGCTTATACCAGATACAGAAAAAAAGAAGAAACTTTTGTACCAAAACTTGAACTGTCATTAAACTGATAAATAACTTATTTTTCATTTATATATGCTTACTTGTGGTTAGTTGAATAGATAAATTTGGTGTTTATGCTTATATCACTGATCTAGAATTTTGGTGAGAAAAATATAAATCTTTTTTAAAATAATTAAACTTTGGTCTCTTACAAGATAAACTGCTTCTCTGGCTGCTAGAGCAAGTAAATCAGCACATGACACAGTGGATGGACAAGCCTTCTCCAAGGCCGCCTTGATTGTGTCAATGACCTCAAATCCTCTTATTGAATTCTTATTAGGAAGTGCATTTTTTTCTCCCTTTAGAGTGCTGGTATCATCAAGTAGCACAGACCCATCACATCTAGTCTAGAGAATAACAATCTAGTCTAGTCTAATCCCATGGTTCACCAGTCAAATATCCTAACATCCTAAACACAGATTTGAAAATCAAGGAGACCTTTGAGAGGGAGACCTCTGAGCTTCAATAATCAGTCTTTTCCAAAATGTGGGATTCAGTATAGAATTAGAAGGAAAGATAAAGCATAGAAACCCCACACCAATTTCAAAAGAAAAAGTACAGGGTTACATAAGGAAAATTCAATCCCAGCTTAAGTAGAGAAAATCACTAAACAAGGTAATACAAAACAGGTGGGTACCTTATCACCTCTAAACAGTGCACGACAGCGTAATTGATTTGCATGCGTCACCAGCAACTCATGTTGCACTTTCTATTAAAATGAAATAAAAATTAGAAAAACAATAAATGCGTAAAGGATGGATAATTTTGCTGAGGAAATGTGTAATCTGTAAAAGGAAAAAGAACCCAATAATGAGTTTATTTGTTTTGGGTAAATTCAATTACAATGTTGAAATTGAAACTTCTTCCCGAACCTTAGATACGAATACAACATAGAAACATTCACTTTGAATACTTCACAAAACTACTCATTTTACAAAGGTTGATTTAGCAACACAAAGAGGTGCAATTTCCCACAGAAAGGATCCTAAATCCCAATTATCATAAGATGCACTTAATAATGTATGCTGCAACAGAAAAAGAAGAAAAAATACTGAGAATTTTTAATTATCCAATAATATTTTCACTTACTGACCTTAATTAATTTCTGTTCAGTGCTAGAGTGTAAGTAATGAGTCACTCTATCTCTCTCCCTCTTCAAGCAGTCTTCAGCCTGTGAAATAATGGAAAAAAGTTGTTTTAGCTTATCAACTAAAAAGATACAAGAATCCAAAGTCTTGAGGTAGACAGACTTGCCTTTCGCATATAATGTGGACAGGAATCAATCTCAAACTAGTTTGTAGCCTTACTTTTGTAGTAATCGGCAGTATCTTCAAGCATCTGTACCTCAAAATCCTGTTCATATCGATCCATTTCACCCATACCAATTTCAACAAATACGTCAAGAACATTTTTCAACAACGATCTGTCAATTTGTGTGAGAATAATATTCTCACAAAACATTCTATTCTCTCAAAAAAAAGAATAATATTTTTTTTGAAGCAAAACCCAAAAATTTTAAGAAAGCAAAATCCAAAAATTTTGAAGGAAGATCTAACAAGGAGAAACAAATGCATACTCGTGTCCAACAGAGGCAGTGAGCTCGAGGCCCTTGTGTAAGACTTGTTTCTAAGGATGAATAACACCAACAAGATGGTAACATAATCGACCTAATCGAACAAGCTACTGTGCACTTCAATTCGAAGCAAGACATAATCGACCTCAAAAGCAACTGCTGGAAAACAAGAAGAAAAGGTGAAATTAGAAATTCGAATTTGAATTGGAATTAGAGAACGGGGAGAGAGAGACCACCAGAACGTTCAAGGAGTTTTGATAGGGAGAGTGGCAATGCGAAGACGAGAGGGAAGAAGAAGACTTCGAACACAGACGCACAGAGGAGGAGCTTTGAGAAGATGAGCTTGGTGACGGCTAGGGCTTTCGAGAGGATACAGACGCTTGGGTTAGCTTCGAGAGAATGATAGGCCTCCAAAATAAATCAGACCCACTAAAACATTTCTCACCGGTTGCAAAGGTAAGACCGGTATCATTTTTTATATTTCTCACCGGTCTAAATATCAAACCGTTACAAACATAATATTTCTCACCGGTCCAAATTATAGACCGGTACAAACATAAATATTTCTCACCGGTCCAAAGTGTAGACCGATGTAAGGTTTTTTATTATTTACAAAATTGTCACCGCCTTATTTTTTACACCGGTCACATTACAACCGGTGTAAAAACCCCGGTGTAAAAGGCCTTTTTTCCACTAGTGTCTATTATTATACTGAAAATAATATTATTGTAAATTACTATTCTAAATAGTAAAATACTATTTCAATAGTAAATTACTATTTCAATAGTAAATTATTATTTACTATTACTATTTACCTTTACTATTCATATTTTACTATTTACCATTACTATTCATGATTTACTATTTACCATTACTATTCATGATTTACTATTTACTGTTACTATTCATGTTTTACTATTTACTGTTATTATTCACTATTCAAAATTTACCATTTTTGCTTTAAGTAGTAATCTTAATTTTCATCTTATGCCTATACTGAAATAAGAATGGTATTAATATTTTTAGAAATCGGAGGCGTAAAACAAACTCTCTTTTGGTAATAATTCAAGGTAAGGGGGAGTGAGATAAGAATATAATATGAAAAGACATAAGAATAATAGGAGGAGTCCCCTACTCTTTTTAAATTTAATAATATTATTATTTTAAAATATTAACTCTTTAACTTAAAATTTATAATAAATTTTAAATTAAATATGTGATGTAAGTAACTCTAATATACCTATGCAAGGACCTATACTTTTATAACCTATATGAACTGAACTATACCTATACAAGGACTTGGACCACTATGACCCATATGGACTGAACTATACCTATGCAAGGATTGGATTATATGGACTTACATAGACCTATGCGAGGAATTGACCAAAAAGACTCAAATTGACTATATTAATAACCATTAGACTTTGAATTATAATATTTATAAATGATGCTTTATTGACATGATTTTGATTGATTATTTTTGTGATTGTTAATTATTTATGATTGTTAATTGTGATGGATGATCTTGTGATGTGGAGTTTGAGCATATAGCAAGCATGAGGAAAGCTAAAACTCAGTAAGAATTTACTTACCTTACTCCTTAAATTCTAAGAAAAAGTATGATTTTATTTTTTAGTCTTTTATTTCTTCTTAGAAATTATTTTCATTGATTTTACTTTTAATCTTTAAAAATCTAGTATTTATTTCAAAAGAAGTCATTTTATGAAAATTAATTAATTCTTGAATTAAAGAAAAATTTTATAATTTTAAGTTTTTTTTAATTTAAGAATTAATATCTTTAAGTAAAATAAAATTTTTAAAAGTAAATTATTTTGTTTCAACCTAATAACTAAAGATATTTAGAAATAATTGAGATTTCTAAATTCGATATTGTTAAGATTCAATTTAAAAAAAATATATATGTAAAGTTTTCTATGATAAGTATTGAGATATTTAAGGTTTGGAAACTCAATTTTGGTGAGAATTAAAAACTGTACCAAATTTATTTCTATGGGACAAAAATTCAGAGAATTGAGAAAATGTACAGTTTATTGAAATGATGTTGTAAACCTTTAAGGTATTTAATAATTGAGTTTCTAAAAGCCTTAACCAACTAAATACGCGAGTAGTTCAAGCATCATGAATCATTAAAGTGAAATTAAATGATATTGTCTAGGGATGGATTATAGAAACCGAGGATACATTAGAGGAGACTTAATTTCGAGCCTTGGTATGAGAAGGTGTGAAAGGGTGCTTCAGGGGACCTGGGGTAGCTCCCTAGTGTCGGGTACTTTCACAATAAAAACTTTCTCAATCTGACTAGTCTCTAAGTGTTTCCATGTCAGTTGAGCTGTTCATATTATTATTATCCGGACTTATGGAACAGTGTAAACTCCTGGTTGGCCCAGTACAAATTAAAATTTAAGGGCCCATATATATAGGTAAGTTATAATGAAGATATTGCATAACATTCATGCATTCATAATTGATTGTGTATGTGATTGTGATTGTGATTGATATTATTATATATTAGTTTGTGAAAACCCTTTGTTGCTTATGTCTTATTCGAGAATATTATATTTCTCACTCCTTTCTCCATGTTTTTGTTTCATATATTCTAAATTGATGGTTCAGAGGGAAGGATCGAAGAATCTCGAAAGTAAATATAGCACGTTCTAGAAAGGGAGCTCGGTATGAATACCGTGGTCCAATGAATAAATAATGTTAATAAGTAACTGCTTCTGGGCCATGGAGTTTCCTCTCTTTCTTATAATGTTTAATGTTTATTTTCTTCGGATGAATGTATAATTACTTTATAAAGTTTTAATAATATTTATGAGGTATTTCAGAAATAATGTATGTAATTTATTCCGATAGTTTCTTTTTAACAATCATATCTTTAAAAAAAAATTTATGAATTTTTCTATAATTTATTAAGGTGTAACAGAGGGTGTTACATTATAGACTCAAAGCGAACATTATCTATTTCCAAAAATAATATTTCTTTATTTTCATTCTTTGTTATTTCCAAAATTATAACATTTTATTTTCAAAAGTTTGTAAAATTATAACATTATTTTTATTTCTTTCATTATTAAACTTTTAATTATAAATTTAAGTATGATTAGAACACATTAAAAGTTATATATAACACTGATTCTATTTTCGTTTCATGATAAACTATAAAGTAGGTAAAAATAATTAAATTTTATAATAATTACTTTAAATTATATATAACATAAATTCTCCTTAAATAAAGTAAGTTAGAATCGAATTAATAAAAAAAATTTAGTTGAAAGCCTTACCCTATCATAATATAAATATTCTAAACTTGAAAGGATGTTTTTAATGGATATTAATCTGGTCCCGATACTGGCGCAAGGACATGAGGGTAATTTCATCCGCCCTCACCCTCACTACCAGTGTCGGAGGTAATCCTCCAGACTATAAATCCGTATCAGACGTGATTCTATACCGGTATGTCCAGGTCAGCTCCTCGCACACCGGAAAACTTCCATGTCACCCGACAAAAAGTACAGGGTACAGGTACGGGGGAACGTTCGCAAGAGACGCGAAGCCACCCGCGTCGTGTGTCAGAATCGTACATTGCACAATGTACTATTAGTCCCATAACCTTGGAGACTCTTCATTCTCCATGCACGTATATAAATACCAATGATTTCATTACTCTGGTACGTTAGACTCATTCTCAAACTTACGCTCGATAACCTTGAATCATTTCCTTGTTACTAACTTGAGCGTTAGAGAATCTTCGCAGGTGATACCACCTTTCGCCCCTCATCAACGCAAAAGCCAGTGTGAAAGATCTCCAGGACTTCAAGACCTTTATACTCCCATTGAGATAAAGGATATAAAACTGGATACCCACTGTACCGGTGTACACTCACTCCAGACAATTGACTTTTATGGCTGGTCCCATACCGGATTGTTGACCCCAGTTCAGACCAGTTCAGATATATATTGAAATGGTGGTATGCAAGGGGGTATGCTCATACGCTTACAATCAGAGTTTAAACCTCACTTCCACTCTTAATATTACACTGGTATGAGAATCTGGTATTATATAACACAGATCCAGTGAGGAACTTTGTGCCCTTCAATCTTCCTAGGTTGAATTACTCTGTCAAGGGAGCAGAGGAACAGATGATGGTTGTACTTGCAAACATATTCCAATGCTTAAGTAAGTAATGGAATAACAGAGCAATAAGAGTGAATTAGTAAGAGTTTATGAGAAATAAATGCATGCCTATCTAGTAATAAATGATTAGTATTTATAGTTCTCCTTGATGTACAACTTGCGATCTGATAACTAACAGGGCTTTTGACATCGCTCAGAGGCAACTTGCCCATTTACCCCTGGTATTGACACAATGACAGTCTTTTGACCAGGGTCCATTTACGAAGCATACCAGTTGTTCCTATAACCTTAGGTTCTTGCTTTTACGAGTCCCATGTCTTTCGACTTTTTTAGGGCCGGTATTGATACCGGATCATATATATATAATGTATCATATGAGAAAAGTTCTCTTATGTGATAGTGAGATGAGTAAAGTTGGGCCGTACAACTATACAATAGATGATTGAGATTAATTATGTGAGGTTTTAAAAAGTCATATGACCTTTTAGTGATCATGTGACTTTTAAAAACTTTTAATCTCAATCATCCATGTATGGTTATACAGCTCAGATTCGCTTCCTCACTTTCACATAAAAAAAGCTTTCTCGTAAGATAATCTCTCTGTACTTATATATAACATACTTTCTAACTATTTGATAGTCTAAAAACTCAAATACTAATTTGATAGTGTAAAATGTTTTTTTTTCTGGTTTCAATATCTTTCTCCATTCAACTTTTGCCCGAGCATATATTTAATGAGGTTGGTAGGGGAAAAATATATTACAACTTTGAAAGTAAACTTTTGAAAACATTTACTACTCCTTTAAAACTATCTACTACTAATTTATTTATTGTTTTTAATTTAATTTTAAAAATAAATATCAAAATTTACCCTCATACAGTTATCTAATTATTTAATTAGTTAAATGAAAAAATAAACAACTAATTAAGACAAGTAATACTTAATCCTAATATTATATTAATATACATATTAAATTTTTAAATAATTTAATAAATTTAAATGATTTAATTTAATTATATAATTAATTTTATTAAATAATTATAGGTCAATAAATTAATTAACCACATAACTATAAGCTTACACACGTGAATCATAATGTGGTTTAGTAATAAATAAGTCAAAGAAGAATGTTATTTGTTTGACTCTATCTACTAGCTAATTAACATTTAACTAATTAAAAAATAATAAACCTATATTACAGTTTTTTTGCTGATTTTTCTTTAAAAAATCATAAATATTTGGCATTATATGTAATAAATTAACTTTTATGTGGCAGTAGATTTGTTTTGATTAACAATACATCTGAAAATAACTTAAAAAATCTGCTCCTATTCTTTCATTGGATTTTCTTTTGGGGTAGTGTAATTATTTAAAGGAATATATTTGGTCAAAATTTATGTAAAACGTATTGATGGATAAATTTGATAAAAAAAAAAAGAGGTAGTGAATTAATAGACAGATGAACAAATTATTTGTCATGTTTACCATGAAGCAATATATCCATGTTGGATCAAATTGCTCATTGCTCTAATCAATTTCCTTTGGAAATCAGTGTATTGGTTGTTGTATAGGTTTTGGTCATTGTGACTTTTTCTTTTTTAGTGTCTGTTTGGTTTATAATTCGAGAAATAAAGTTATGAAAATAAAATAATTTAAAAGTTAATATTAATCATTTATGTCGTTAAAAACGGCCAAACTAATTTTTTTAGAGTTGGTCCAAGAACCAAACAAACTCTTAGTTGAACATAGAAATTTGCTATTTTAATCAAATTAGGAAAATATTCGAATATAATTTCAGATGAACGAAAGATAAGAATCTTAATGATGATAGTACAAACAATATACGTAATTAATATATATTTATTTATATATTGAGGAAGAAAATGATTAAATATAACGGCTAACGGTGACCATCATCTTCCCAACTCCCACCCACTTCACTGCACAATACAAAAGTAGCCGGCTATAATCAGTGTGTTTATTTATTTATTTATTTATTGTTGGTAAGATTTAAATATACTTGAGCTTCCCAACAATTTCCATATTTTATTCTGCTCAATCAACTTAAGTGACAAAATAAGTTTTGTTAATTATATCTTTATAAAATATATTAACTTTTAAGATTTTCGTATTTAATTTTCTTATTACTTAATAAAGATATTAAAAATAAATATGCGTAATATTTTAAGGATATAAAACAAAGCTACTAATTAAGAGAAGTATAAAACATATTACTATAAAAAGCTAAAATATTTTATCTGCTATTTGACTGCTTTTAGTGCAGTCTAAAAGCTACTCTAAATTTCTCTTAATTAATTATTTAGATATAGTGAGTTGTATAATTTAATTCTTAAGATTTTAAAATTAGTCCACGACATTATAAAAAAATTATTATTTTAATTATTTTTACATTACTTTTATTGTTGTTTTATATGAGAAAAAGATTAAAGTGCCTGTTAGAGAGTAAATTAAAATTTTAAAAATTTCATGGATTAAAAACCTTATAATCTTGAGGAGTAATATGAGGTTTTATTACGAATATCTTCAAGCACTAATGAAGCCGGATTGATATAATTGATATGGGTAATAGATAATCATATTTTTGGGGCTTAATTATATGCTTAGTCCGTATAAAAATTTTAATTTATAGGATTTGGTAGCTAATATTATTTTTTTAAGAATTTAATCTCTACCATTAATTTTATTAATTTTGATGAGATTGTTAATTGTATTTTACGACTGTAATAATGTGTACAACTGACTTTAATTTTTATCATCAAATTTGTTGTTAGTTCAACGGTACCAATTATCAGAATTGTTAACAAATTAAAATTGACAACAGGGGCTAAATTACGACGGTAAAACAAAGTTAGAGACTAAACCCTAACATTTTTTGTACAGAGATTAAATATAACTTTTAAAATTTTTACTAAAACTAAATACTTAAATAATTAAATGTATCAAGGTTTAAATATATCATATACTCCATCATTTTATTTATTTATTTATTTAACATTATGCATTCATCTTAAAAAAACATTAGATACAAATTTACTATAACAAATACTTTTTTATTACTGATACTATCACTTTTTAACTTCATTATTGAAAAAATAACCATCAACGTTTTCTCAATTTTTCAAAAATGACAATTTTTAAAAAAAAGAAACTCCAAAAATAAAAGATAAAAGGAAACGAATTAAGTGTATATAAAGGGATTTATTAAAAGAAATTAGAACCATTTTAATAAACTCTCCCATTTTTGAAGTGACTAATAACATTTGGTTGAAGCTTATCCGATCCGTATTTAGTTTCAATCTCTGTTAAATAGCCAATTATCAAACTTATCTAAAATTTATTTTCTTACAAACAAATTAAATAAATACCATTTTTTATTTGACCAAGAATAAAATAAAGTTTATCGGGATAATAAATAAATAAATATAGAAATTGTTTCCTTAAGGTTTAAGGCGTGGGTTAGAATGTAACATTCAGTATGATAATACAGTTAACACTAAGGAATCGGGTATCTCCAACGCGCCTACACGATTAGTATTTTTCACGCGCATATCTAAAAGAAGGAGAAACTCCCAGAATCGGGTCACGCTCTGCACAGTGCGAGTGGTAGTGACGTCCCTCTATGTTACCTCGCGGTAACTGAATCGAAATAAATAACAGCATTTCTGTTTAAGAATGCAATCAACGAAAAGTAAGTTTTCATTTCGTGACATAACAACGTGCGAGAGAGGTTTAGAATTACTAGCATTGTTTTGTGGCCATTTGATCGGTGACACAACTTTGGGGTGCTGTATTTTTGCAACATAATCAATGAAACAATCCCAGTTTGTGGGTTTGTTATGATCTTTCGAAGATTCTTCATTTCAGCTCAAAATTCTCCCAATTGAATCTCAAAGTTTCTTTTCTCTTTTTTTTTTTTCAATTCTTGAAATAAATTCAGATTGATTTTGTGGTGATCATGGGTTGTGCCAGCTCAAAGCAAAAGCGATGCGGGCGTTGCCATGCTCCATATTCTCCTGCTCCAAGAAGCCACTCAATGCATGTTCATAATCCTCCTCAAGCAGAAGGTGATAGCAATCGTGTTGTGGCACTCAATTCCTCAACATTAGGCACTCTCCAACTCATCTCCCCTGCTTCTCATTCCCACCTACCTCAAAATAATCCTTCCACTTGTGACCATGATTTCAAGCTTCCCAATGGAAACAAGGTTAGTGGCATTCAAAGCTTCCGGTTTGATAATGTCAATGACAAATCATTCCAAAGGCTCAAGGACAAGGAGAAGAATGAAGCATTGGAAAGGGAGAAAAAAGAAGAATTTTCAATGGGGCTAATTGAAGCTAAGACTTGGTCTAGTATGATTGAGCAAAAATTACCAAAAGTTTTTCCCAAGACTCCAACAAGAACACCCCCTGGTGAACCTGAGACAATCAACACATGGGAACTAATGGAAGGCCTTGAAGACACCACCCCTTTCAGATCACCAAATCACTTTAAGAGCTTCTCTTTTTATGTCATTGATGATGATGTCGCTGATGTAGATGTTGATGTTGATCCACCTAAATTCAGTGTTGCCACTTCCCCAAAACCCTCATGGCTTCTCATGACTGAGGAAGAATCAAAACTTAACCCTTCAATCTCAGATTTTGATCCCGAGGTGATTTCTTCATTCAAGAAATCTTTAGAACAACTCTCCCCGGATAGCCCCTTTCATCTTAGGACAACACAAAGTGATGAAGAGAAACATGGTGCTAGAAAGGTGGTACCTTTTGAGGAAAAGAAAGTAAAAGGTGAAACTTTTGAGGATGTTAAGGTTGACCCATGTGGGAATTATAAGGTGGTGTTGTATTTCACTAGTTTGCGTGGCGTGAGAAAGACTTATGAGGATTGTTGTCAAGTGAGGTTAATTTTGAAAGGGTTGGGAGTGAAGGTGGATGAGAGAGATGTATCAATGCATTCAGGGTTCAAGGAAGAGCTTAGAGAGCTGTTGGGTGATGAGCATGGTAGTGGAGGATTAGGATTACCAAGGGTGTTTGTTGGGAGCAATTACATTGGTGGAGCTGAGGAAATTCAGAAGCTACATGAAGATGGGAAACTTGAGATACTTTTGGGTTGTTGTGAGAAGATTGAGGACAATGCAGAAGGTGATGGTGAAAGGGTATGTGAGGCATGTGGTGATGTAAGGTTTGTCCCCTGTGAAACATGTTGTGGAAGCTGTAAAATTTACTATGGAGGTGATGAAGAGGAAGAGGAATATGTTGATGGAGAGCTGGGAGAGTGTGGATTCCAACGTTGTCCTCATTGTAATGAAAATGGACTAGTTCGTTGCCCTTTGTGCTGCTATTAATTCACTGGTTCCACACTTCAAGATGACTTTTAACAAAGGTACTGAAAAAGAATTTTGAGTTTTATTCAATAGGGCATTTTTCGAATTGTGAGATTTTTGTTGTACAGTGATGTTCTTTCATGTGTTGTATACTAGTGAAGAGTGAAAACTGTGTTCTAATCATTCTCCCCTGCACACCAGTGCAGTTTGTTGAATAGTGTATACTCTTCCATTTTCCATCGAGGAAAGAGTGAAAGCTTGTATACAAATTGTCTTTCTTGAAAAATTTAGAAAAATGTATGAGAGTTACAAAGTTAATATCATTTGCCTTCTTTCATTCACTTCTAATGTTTTCTCCCTTCTCTCAATTTCATGATGTTTGAAATTCGTTGCATTGGATGCCTTGAATGATTTTTTCTAGGCCTAGAGTTGAACCTTCCCTTAGCTAATTACATATGCCATTGTGGCTGTGGGTTAATGAGTTCAATGTTGCCATGATATGCCATCTTAATGCTACAAAATGCAAGCCACTACACTGATGAATATATTATGAACCATTTTTAAAAACTTTCAATGATTATTTGTAAATGAAAGTGAATGCTATGTTATTTAATTGATTATCTCCTTTACCGGCTACTTTTTAGATTTGTTTGAATGCATAATTTTCTATAGCATGCTTCCAAATTTTCTTTGTTATTTTATAAACTCAGGTTATGTGGGGCATGAAATAGCATATTAGGTGGGTATAGTCTAGGGTCAACTTCGGCGAGAGACTTGTGATTGAGTCAAATCATGTTTCTTTGAATGGAAAAGCATTACATATACCTGCAAATGCATCTCACTATCGTCCCTAAAATAATAACGTTTCTTCAATCGAAGACCAAAATCTATTCAACATTTCAAAAGTACATAAAATTTATTTGAAGTTAAAGAAGTTTCAATAAGAAGCAGCTTTAAGTTTTTTCAATGATTCCCATTTACGTTTTTACTTAATGTACCTTTCTCTTTAATTCTCCTTAGCTTTGTGTTTAAATAGGAAGATTCTTTTCCCCTTTCAAGAATGGTTTTTAAAGCGGTAAATAAAAGACTAATTTTTTGAAATACCTTCTAGCAATAGTTTTATCATATCATAAATTCTAAATTCGAGAACTTTAGTCTATTGTTTTGAATGACACCCTGCCACCACACCACTATTACCCATGTTAGTTCTTGAGGAAATTTTAAATTTGAGTTTTTAAAAATCTTAAATTAGTAGTTATTCACGTTGCAAAACATCATTATTTTTATTTTATTTTCCATTGTCATTTTAAATCAGTCATACAATCTCATTCACTAACTTGAAAATTGAATAGTTTTTTAGACTTCATTATGGTGGATTATTACGGGGTGGTTACAGTTTTTATTGTAAATTAAATATGAATGGTGTGGATGAAAAAGTCTCACATCGAATAGAGAAAAGTAAATGAAATGACTTTTAAGTAGATAAACTCATAAACCTAATGCCAATTGATTTTGGGTTAGAAAGTGATGTTCTAAACTCCCCCAATATTTTAAACTCATCTTTATGTGTTGATGCAATAAATGAGCTAGATGCAAGAAAATCCAAATAAGCCACATGGCCCTGACGTCTAATCAAGATGATAACACGTTTAGGTGGAGGGCAGTGTTAGATGTTGAATACACAAAATGATGGCAAATAGATGTTATTGTTGTAGGAATATACCCATTCATGTAATGAAGGAGTACTTCTCATATAAAAAAAAACTTCGCATAAATTTGGTTACATTTTATATTGGCAAGGATTGGGGTTGATGAGGAAAAGAAGTGGTTTAAAATAATTGAGATCAATGTATGTAAGTTATTGCAGAAAAGTAACTGGGCTATGGCAAAGTAGTGGTTGGATGATAAATAGTTTACAATGGGATATGCCTATAATAGCATATAACAATCCGGTTGGCAAGGAATCAGTTGCAGCATAAAAATATTAGAAAGTAGGTCACAAGTTATTAACTCAAATTGTTGATTACTTATGATTTTCAAGTAACAACCGCGTGTGGTAGGCACCATGAAAAGAGTGTTGATGCAACAAAACTACTAACACCTAGAATTAATTATTTTTATATGGAGCAAGCCAAGGAATACCCAGTCTCATTCCACTCCTAGCACCATTCAGTTTAGTGTCTTTATTAGGCGAAGAAATGTGATTTAACAATATCATACATTGTACGAGATATCATTTAACGTTATTTAGTCAACGGATCAAAAACTTGATTCTGACCAATTATGTTTTAGTAATCTGGATTGGAAACCAAATAAACAATTCTTCTCTCTCAAATGTGGTTTGAAGAAAAGTAGAACAATATCTCATGTATTCAAATTGGTTTGAATTGTATAGATATAAGTACAACAAAATTCATAACTAGCAATCAAACAAGCTAAAATTGACTATGCTATAGGAAATTCTGGGTCTAGTTAGAAGTATCATCCTTCTTATGTCCCTTAACATGCTCCAAAATTCATACATTAATGTAATCTTACGTAAATTTAGTGAAAGTTTTGTAAAACTGATAAGGTATCACATATCAAGTAATTTCAAAAATACAAGACAAAAACCAATAGATGATTAGCTCAAGTGCTACATCCTTTATTTCTTTTAAGTAAAGTTTTAAGTTTGAGTCTTTTGAGTAAAAAAATCTTTGTTAGGAAAATTAATTTCATGTTTTCCAATAAAAATAAACAAGAAAATAGAAAATAGGATATTTCAATTTTTTTTTTTAAAAAAAATAACAACTTGAAAAATTGTCCAAAATAGTTTTACGAAATTTCCCATTGTATAAAAGAGTGAGTATTTCAAAAATTTTCAAGATGAGAGTAATACTACCTCCGGTTCTAAATATAAGCAAATTTTAGTAGAATTTTTTGGTCCCTTAATATAAGCAAAATTAGACTTTTTCAGTGTCATTAAATGTTTATTTACCAAATATGTCCTCATCATATATATTTCCAAGGCCACTAATTCTTTATGTAATAAATGATACTAAAGGTATTTTAGAAAATTAAATCAAATATGTGGTAACATTAATGCAAATAACTACCTCCAACTACTATTCTTAATATGTGTGAAGTTAGGTATATTTGCTTATATTTAAAACCGGAGGTAGTAGAAAATTTGGAACAATTTGGTATTCCAAATTTCTCAAAAATGTGAAAGAAGAAAAGAAATAAAATTGAAAACTAGTTGCATTTGAATATATTTTCTAGTTTTGCAAGCTAGAAAATTGGTATATATCTTAACACATTTTCACAAATTTTCATATTTTTTTTAAAAAGTAAAAAATTTGAAAAACTTCTTAAGAATTAAAATATGAAAACTGGAGAAATATTGTTCTAATTAAATATACCTTAGGAACTATTTGATTTTTGAAAAAAAAACTTCTGTATCTAGCTCCTTAATTATAAAATTATCACATTTTTTTCATTCTACTTCCTCTCCTCTAAAGTCATTTCAAGAACAAATTTTATGATGAAAACAACTATTGTTTTCACTGTTTTGTATAAAAACTTTTGAAAACATAAAAAAAATATAAAATAACATGAACATTTTTGTAAATAAAATCATAACATAAAATAAAAACAGGAAATCTTTTCTCAAACCAAATGATAACTGTTCCAGGTGCTCTATTTTTTAAAGAATACACATACAAATGGCTGCTTACCATGGATCCTTCAAAACTTGCTGATATGAACATTTGCACCAGATAAGTAGCCACATTGGTAGAGCAAGTTCATGCCCCATAATATACTATCAACAAAATATTATTGCTATTTGTCTGTGTACAACAGCTCAACAGATTGGAAGTTTACACTTGTAGTTTCATTTCTTCTCATCGTGACCAAGATCAGCGGCTGCTTTCGCGGCACGTGTCAACATATCCGAAACCCAAAGAGCTCCTTTAGCAAAGTAGCTACTGTTGACTATAGCATTTCCAGTTGCCATAGCTGCTTTCCCAGTGACTTTTGCCACAACTATAGCTGTCGTCCCAGTTACTGTTGCAGCTGATTTGGTAAAGTCTGTCACATGATACTTCTCATCCACAGATTTAAAGGTTTGGATGCCTGAATTGATGGTTTCAGTCAACCCAATTTTGGTGCTTAGTTCAGCAACCTTGGCTGCTGCAGTGGAAGATACACTGTGATATTCATCAAAAGCTTTTGCCATCACAAATGCATCTTTTCCCAGCACATATCCCTTAGCTGCCATTGTTTTGACAACCTCCTGGGCCATAACTAGTGCTTCCCCTGGGGAAGAAACAAACTTATCCATGTGCATATCCTGTCAATTTGAAAGCAATGCTACCCTTATTCATAGTAAATAAATATCAATTGTTTGGTCTTGTTTGGTTTAAGGAAAATTTTCTGTTTTCTCCGACAATTATAAAAAATGTCACCTTGCTTTCTTGTTATTTCCTGTTTCCAAAGATATTTTTGTAATTATTAGTGAATACATAGAATATATAACAGGAAAGCATTTCCTTGAACCATACAGACCCTAACTTCCTCACAATTGAATATTGAACCATATTAAAGAAAAATGAAGACTATTCCCCATGTATTAAATAACTGCTAATTTTCATAATAGATAGTTTTTCATGACTAGCCCAAAGAATCATAAGGATAACCTGAAATTTATAGCATGATTTTATGACTGCTTTGAATATGTATATATAGGAAACTTCTTTTATCAATTTGATCTGAAAAAATGCAACAGAACAACAAAACATTCCAAGGAAGGATTCATTTTAGGTATACTTGTGATGTTGTAACACTGTCTTCAGTGTTTGATGCATGACTGCTCCAATTATTTCTGTCATCTACATAAGCTTCACCATCACAGCGTGAAATGGATATGCATTGGTCCAGAATCATGGATCCCTGAAATACCAATTTACCAAAATATACATGTTTATAAACCATGTTCGGAACAAACAACAATGCTAGATCACTGAAAAGCTAATTTTTCTGCAACAGCACAACATGAATTTGATTTAAGAGATACAAATGCTAACAATATTATATATTAGATAACATATTTCTCCTATGCAATGGAATTGAAATTTCAAATTAAATTATTATTTATCATATTTTTTGTGTTTTAACCACAATTATCCTTCTTTGAAGACAATCCCCTTCGAAGTTTTGACATAGTTAAAGCTCATTACCCCTCTTAAAAAGTGTGTCTAGTGGAAATTGAACCTGGACAATGTTTGTCTACATTGTCAACTAAACCACAACTCATTGGTATTTATCATCTTTCCAAGAGTTGTGTCCGACACATGTCCCAAACATAAGTAGCACACCAACATGCGTATCCATGCTATAAAAATTATAAATATTTATCTGGCATAATTATGCAAAGGAAAGGAGAAATCTGTAATATATTATGTCCACGCATGATATCCACTTTACAGAAACAAGAGAGTAAGGAAGCAAGAGAATAAGCAACTCACATTCAGCAATAATGCAGTTTCCAGGGCATAAGCATCTTGATAAGTTACATATGCAGTAGAAGAATTTTCACCAGACCTGTATCATAACAAAAAAGCTATTCTTCACATTGTTTTCAAAAAATCTTAATAGATAATAACTATAAAGTCAAGTAACATTTATATCATTTAGGCCTTGCAACTTGCATGTATATAATCTTTCTATATAATACTGCAAATTCAAGTGATATCATTAACTTCTCTAAAATATTTTACATGTTAAAAGTTGATTAGAAAGAATACAAGACAACAACATTTAAGAAAAGAAATTTACAGTTTCCTTACTTACAGTTACTGCAACAAAAGTAATGTGAAAGCTATTAACAAATTTATCCAATTCATAGTTGACTAATAGCAGAAAAATCTTTATTTGAATAACTGAAAAAGTTAATTGCAAGAAGGTCAACCTAATTTATTTCCAGATCCAGGTAAACAACAGAACAGAACTATTTCAGGGAAAGACATCATATAAATGGAAGTTCAAATAAATTGGCATCTGGAATCTATCAAATATCAAGTTATGGACACAAAATAAACACTTTAAACACCAGTTTGTGTTTCTTTTAGTTACCTAAATTTAAGGAGGCAAAGAAAATGTGAGTGTGAGGATACTAATCTACCAATATTAATTCAGACATTTCTAAGATATGTAATTCTATAACTATCTTTAACCATCACGCTGTATAGTGAATTGTGACAAGGGAGACGGGTTTCAACTGCAGCCTGGAAGGATTAGATAGTCTTACTGGTGAAGCATCATCACTAAAAGGAAAACAAAGATTCTAATTCTTCTGCCATATTCACAATACTAATAGTGAGTGGCTCATAGCAATGATAATAGCAGTAACCGTCTTTTTATCAACTAAGTTTGATTAACTACTATATATATGTGGCATGACTCGCGTGAGTGGGAGCTAATCTCACCAGATAGGAAACTAAACACATACATAATGAATTTTAAACATAAATAAAGAACAAATGTCAAATAATATAAAATTGTAACAGCGCCATGGACATTAAATTCAAACCAAGTCACAGCATAGTAAGTAAATCCTATCAAGGTTTAATATTGATATACAGGTATTTTACCAGTATATAAGGTTAAATAACATTACCTTAATATTTCAACATGCTCAATTACACCACAGTATGCAAAAAAATTGTGCACATCAGTCTCTGTTGCTCTTGGGGATAAGTTTGTAACTTCAGCGGTGTAACCACCAATATACATACTTGCCCAGTGACTCAACCTCAAATTAGTAAAAAACTGGACAAAATTTAAGAATCAAACAATGTCTCAAACAATGAAGATAAGCACAGGTATACTAAAGGATAGAAAACATTATCCATCATTTGGTAGCATTCCCTATATCTTCTACAGATCCAAGAATGATATTCAGTGGTCCCAAACACATATCAGCCTCAACTTAAGCACACAGAACGATGCCACAGGCAAAGATCACATGAATATAATATTTTAAGTGTTTTATCTATCATAATTTGAGGACACATATCAGCTCCTGACATGTATGGAAACATTGAATTTTATCACAAATGAGAACTGATCATAGGATTGATTTTTCACACTCCAACAGCCAATCAAAACTGAAAACAATTCCAAGTGAATTAAATTACAAAATCTCAAACTGGGTTTGGATGAATAAGCAAAATTGATAGAATTAATTAAGAAAATCAATTTTTTTTCATAAGAGATGATTGCTTTAATCTACAAGATGGAGACAGAACACAAGAATCAAACAGAACAACTAAAAAAACAAGAACAATGTTGGAAAACAAAAGGGGTTGAAGAAAAGAGAGTACCAGAAAGAGTATTGTAAGATCAAAACTGGTAAAGTGGCAACTCTTGTCGGTGAACTGAAGCAAAGTAACAACCTCAGAGAGAGAGAGAGAGAGAGTCAGCAACCAACGAGCGCCTAATGAATCTAAAGTAGAATTGTTTTGTTCTGTGTTTGGCAATGGAAAATGGAAATTCTGAAATCCCACGCGCGTGTATTTGTCTTATGGAACATTCCAGTTGACTCTATTAGCCAATAAATAAGGTAAATTACATGTATCTATTCCATGAATTTGACTTAAGATGTTAATAAACAAATTTAATTCTTAACATTCAAAACTATCAGTAAATTTTCTTATCAGTCATAATAAATTAATCAAATCAATTATGATATATTTCAATGAAATTAAGAAATCACAAAAAATGATGGATCAACGTGTAAAATCACATGTTTGAGGCTTTCATGAAAAATACTTGTGATTTTACACCTAAATAAATTAATCAATTTAATTTCTAAATTATCCAATTAATATTCAACTCATAAATTTGAAGATCATCTCCCGATTTAGTTCCTTGATAAATGGTTAACTTGATTTACGTCTAACAGTTAACTAAATTAGAGAGTAAAAAGTGAACAATAATTAATAAAATGAAATATAAAATTAATGGAAACCTCAATAATAGTTATCAGTTTTAAGGATTCATTTCTCTTTTGTGATATTTAAAGACTAATATGGCAGACAATTACATAACTTTAAGAACTAATTTGAGTACATAATTGTTTGTTGTAGCATACTAATTTAAATTCTCTTGAATATTAATTTTGTTTATATAGGAGAAAATTCTGAAAGTTTGCACAAATGACCTTTTGTCTTTCAATAAATTATAACAACCATTTGTAAAATATTATCTAAGAAAATGAAAGAAAACAATGTTTACTCAAAATATAAAACTACACAACATTTAAAGTTCTTGCTATTTTTTAATTAAATTTTAAAATTTTTATTTAAACATTTAAATATTTAATCATAGAGAAAATTGATGATGAATGATACCTCTAGCGCGTGAAGTGCCATGAATGATTATTTATGGATTTGGATTGGTGGAGAATCTGGTTGGTGGCAAAAATTGTCGTCGAAGCACAGTCTGGGGGTAAAACGGTAGCCTTATGCTGCGTTTCATTTTGCGGCGGTTAACCATTTTGGAGATGATATTGCTAATGTTTAATGCAGAATCTATGCTTTTCAACAAAAAATGAAGATACAATTCTTTCTTATTAGGAGAGTGACAACTGAATCTGCTATTTGTATTCATACATTTTATTGGATTTTTTTATATCCATTGGAATAGTATACGATGAAAATTCAATTTATGTTTATGTTAAAGTGACAGTAAATTGTGTTGAGCTTTTGAGATTTGTTAGATTTTTTTTGGAAGTGTGATTCTTTTTATAAGTAAATAATAATAGTATTAAAGAGAGTATAAGGGTATCACAATCTATAATTAAATAAAGAAATAACAAATCTTACATACATATTAAAGACTTTTTAAATCGTACAACAAAATTTTTAAAAAACTTTTACATCCTAAACTTTTAATAAACTCAACATTTATATTGAATCAATTCAAATATTTTCTCTAAACTAGCACTTCCACCTCTAAAGATAACATTATCTTGACACTTTCAAATCATTCAAACAATAGTAAACCACAAAACAAAAAAATCACGTTCACTCTCCTTATCAAAACTCAAACCCAAATTACTTTCAAAATGACACGTACGTTTATTTTACATAATTGAACAAAAACTCAATCAAGAATAACATCTCAACCCAATATAAGACATAGAACACATGTGAATTGCCAAACATAACACATAAGTTTTGTTTGGTTTGGATTTAATTAAATAATAACTTCCACATTTGAGAGTTTGGTTGTTAATTTGGGGTTGTTTTCTACATTATACATACATATAAGAACTTTGTACAAAGATTCTTTATTTCCCTGCTTAACCAAAATTTATTTATTGTAAGTAATTTCGAGTCTGAAATATTGAATTTGAAACCTTATTTAAAGAAAATAAAATTAAACATTTATTATTATTTGAATCAATCACTCATTCATATAACTTATAAGTATAATAATGAAAATACAATACTCTTATTTTGTTTTTGTTTAATGTATTGTGTATGCATTAATTATTGTCATGAGGTGGGCAATCATCTTATTCAATTATAAAATTATTGTATTATTTAAAAAAAATTGGGTGAGTTCGAGTTTAGATTTATAGAGCACATGTTGTTTAAAAGAATTCCATCATATTGAACATTAGTAGATTGTAATTTGTATTAAATAAATCTCTCATGCATTAATTCATTTCCCTAGATTGATATAGATTATTAAGAAAGTTTGCATTTATAATATTCCTTTTTCCATCATATTATATTCAGGATGTATATAATTGTTTGAGACACATATGCGTAGAGTCAACCTTTAACTTTATTTCATGAGTTTTGTTTTCAAGAGAAAGCGTATGCTATCATTATTCTTTATTTGATGTATGCGTAATTTGACTTGTACCTTTTTAGGAAGGATGATGACTTTATGTCTTTAATATTCTTTTTGTATCACCATGGTGTATCATTTTAATACTAATTCATTATGTTAATTATGTTTTAAATTACCCTACATTGATTTTATTAAATAACATTTTCTTTACATTAAAATCATTTATAAATAGCATCATTATATCAACATAAAATACCCATATACATCATAGTCTAGTATAATGAATTTAACTTAACATTAGAGATTAATATAAGGCAATTACTAATATATTAGGGACTTCTTTAATACAAATTATAATCGATTAAGGACTAATATGATATTTTTTCCAATATGACGAAACCAATTTGATGTAATATTTTACACATTAAAAATTAAATTGATGTAATATTGTAGGTATCAAATTAATGAATTACATCATTAGAGGTTTAAGAATATAAATGTTAACATAAAACATAGTTACATGGCTGCTATGTAACAATTTACACGACATTTAACATTCTAGTTAACATCGTTCCACGAAATTATAAATTTATTTTGAAAAATTAGACACGAACTTGATTGATCGTGCATGTGTTAAGGATGAATTTAAAAATTATCTTTTATTTTTGTTCAACTGAGAGAGTAATTGTTTGACTTGCTTTATGTGCACAACTTTATGTTTTTAATATTGAATGGGTTTGAGGTGAATTGGTAGAAGATATGAAATTGAGTTGAGGCTGTTATATATATGGGCTTCGGTCTCATCTTTAATGGGATACCAGTTGGCCTCGTAAGGAAACTCATGGTGGCAACATAATTCTGTTTTCTGTAAAATTAAGTTATAGAAGAGTAGATGAATGTTAAAAAGAAGCAGTGAATTGTTATAAGAGAGTAAAAGAGGTACATATTATGATTGGAGGACATCAAACAGAAAGGGGTGCAGGTGATGTAACAAGCTGAGGCTATTTGTCGAGAGCTTGATTCCATGCATTCGCATTTGCATCTGCATCTCACTTCCATCCACCCCAACCAACTCTTTCCTTTTCTTCCTCAACCAGGATATCAGATGAAAAAAAATTAAGTTATATTATTTGAATACATAGAAATGAAAAAGAAAAAAAGTAAAAAAAATATTTTTGAATAGACAAAAAGAAAGTAAATGAAAATAATTTAATTATATATTTATTTTTTTTATTATCATTAGTTTTAGTATATAAATTTTTTTTATGATTTTTAATAATCTTTATAATTTCAATAAGAAGTGATCTAGACCTAATACTGGCTCAGATCCATGAAGATTATACATATATATGGCGTAAGCACATTCGGTATACCTTAAAACCAATAAACCAATATGAAGATTATCCACACGAAACAGTCTCCCACGAGAACCCCACTTCAAGATTCAGCCAATTCGATGTCGGATGGAGGTTGTAAGACAACTGGGGGCATGTCAATCAAATGACATGTAAAAGTTGTCAGAAATATTTGCATCGTGTCAACTTTTCCCGTGCTTTATGAAAATGTACTGATACAAGCCACGTAAAACCCAACTACCATCTGAACTGGTCTGAACCGGGGTCTAGGATCCGGTGTGGGACCAGCCACAAGAGTGCAGGTGATTTAGGGTTTGTACACCGGTACAGTGGGTATCCGGTATTGTAATCCGGCCTCTCAGTGGGAGAAACCGGTCTTGTTGTCCTGGAGATCCTTCACACCAACGTTTTGCGTTGAGAGAGGGCGAAAGGTGGTGCCACCTGCGAAGATTCTCCGACACTTAAGTTAGAAGAGTATATGAAACTCAGTGAATACTCAAGCAATGCAATAGTAAGAATGTGAGATAGAACAACGTAACCTTGCATGTGTATTGGAACACACTATTTATAGTTGAACGTAGGAAATGAATCGTTGGATGCAAGTGGGCCCCTTGGTTCTGATAGCGTGTAGAGTGTGTCAATCAAGGTGACTCAATACTAGAGTGTGTCAGGGGGGTAGGTCAATTATCAGAGTACGATCCTGTGATAGGGATGGAGGATAATCACGTTTCCGCATATTTCGCTAACAATTGTACTTACTCTCTGAGGTAATTGACATAGACACATTCCGCTATGCAGGGTATCTTCGCTGATAAGTTATAAGAAACTCTTATCTCATAGCAATCCTGAGGCAAACGGTTATACACGTCGTGGAAATGAGAACGGATATGGCATCCGTCGTAGAGAGGACGGATGAAACGTTTAATGAAGTGAGAACGGATACAGTGACAACGGATGACTGCTGCGGCACTGTCTTTATGTGACACCGGATGCTCCTTTAAGAGGTCACTCTGACGTCATAACTTTGGGGTCCGGTATCCAGACCGGATCACCATCTAACTCTAAAAATACCTCTCATTTACTAAAATTAAGACACCTTTGCTAATTAACCTATCACTTGAGCTCTAGTATTATTTATGCAATATTGACTAGAAGGTCAAAGTGTCTTTGTAGGTGACATCATATTTTGTCCCACAACTTGAAATATTAATGGTTGTTGGACTAAAACCACCAAGACCTTGAGATGCTCACTGAACTCAGGGATATAATTCTGATTCCCATTAAACCGATGTATGACTTAAAGAAAGAATCAGTATTGATTCTGAAGTCTATCCCCCCCCCCCAACACAAATAGAACAAGAAGAATAAATTACACAAATCATCCTTAAGGTTTGCCAAAATTATAGTTGGCTTTAAACTTAAAAAATTACATCTACCTTATTTTTAAAATTTTATGACAGTTTTATAATTGTTTTTAGTTGTTTTAACCTTCAAAAAAATATTGAAGTTGTTCTTTTGAAGAAGTTAAAACTGCCACCATTTTTTAAAATGGGTGAGATAAAATTTAGACTAAGTTTAAAGGGGATTGTAATTTTGGTAAACCTCAAAATAATTTGTGTACCAAGGCTAATAATTTTGGCAACCAAATCTTCTTGAAGATGTTTGAGTCCCCATCATTTGTTTTGGAATTGACCAATAAGTTATACATGTCCTTCATAGAGAAACCCTTCAGCTCATTCTTTTTACATTTCCACGAATTCTCTATATTTGCGTTCAATAACACCACTTCAATCTCCTGCATAAACGTAAAAAACAATCTATTTTCCCAGGTGAATGTGTCTCTTCTCCAATCTAGATTCCAACTCCATGATCCATTTAACACTTCCCACACTCCTTAATATATTTGTTCTTATTTAGAGACACATTAAAATGCTTATGGTACTTCTATTTTAGACTTCCATTTCCACACCATGCATCCTCTCACATTCTAATGTTTGCTCCATTCCTAACCTTTGTAACAATGTTACTAGATAGGATGACAATAATTTCTCTTTTCCCTCCTAACATTCCCAAATCCCTCCACCACCTGAATCCTTCATTACACACATTTGCCTTTTAAACTTGTTACTTTTCAACCCTATTTGGATATTAAGACTCTAACCCATAGATTGTCTTTCCCATTTAGAATCCTCCCACTTCATTTGATTAGAAGGAAAACATTAAACAAACCCACATGCCTAATCTCTAACCCTCTTTATTTTTACAAATACACCTCCACCTAACCTAAGCACACTTTCTACCCTCATCACTACGCTTACTCCCACAAAAAATTTCTTTGGATAGTAATGAGAATAATAGATTTATATACAATGTAGAAGACATGAGATATAAAAGACGGTTAGAAATTATCAATTTTAACAGACACAATCGACGTTTGAAAGACAAATGCCGCATTTTTTAGAGAGACACCTTTTTATACATTTTACCAGTTTAACTATGATTCAATCTTTGATTTGGTTATAGTTTACTCCAACTAATATATCTACCATTTAATAACCAGTTTCATCTTAAAACATTGCTTCAGAGATAAAACCAACGAACTATCATCAAAGAAAGATCAAGCCAATGAACTTAGTAGCACGCCTTGTAAACAAAATAAACACCATACCATTGTGTCTCTATCACCCTCGCTTCACATGGTATGTAAATATTTTAGGTGATAGACGTTACACGTGTAATTAATATTTAGGTGACTTTGTACATATAACACTTTTCTTCTTTTTATGACAATTTTATTTTTCATTATTATTATGTGTGTACACACGCACCTCCCAGATGAATTATTTTTATTTTCTCCATGATCCATGGTGATATAAATACACGGACATAGAGCCAACATTGCAGTTACATGTTTGATTGCATTCTAAATGTGGATGTATGAAAGTTCAAAATTTCAGTTATTTGACTTTGAATTCCTGTGTTGAAAGCTACACAGAGGAGTGGTAATACAACCAAAAAACATCAATTTAATGACTGACATTGTTCATGGATTTGAGCAATGAATGAATGAAAACAAGGCTTCTCTCACGTATCATTTTCCAAGTGCAGAGAGTGTGGATCATATGGCTCAACAAGATCTTGTAAAAATGTTAAGTCCCTTTCTATCTATTGTCGGCCTAACAACATTTGCAGGACTTGTTTATTACCATTCCTAGCGTCTTCTTGAAACTTCATGCAACTTGCTTATAACCAACACCAACATGCCCAGTAATTTACAATTTAATACACTTGCCCCTCGTGACATATATATGCATGCCTTCTTAATCTTTTTGTGAACGTTGTCTCCTTTGGTTTTGTTTGTTTTTTTGTAGATGAAAGCAAAATAGAGATATAATCATAGTAATAATTATCATATATATAATGCCAATCAATTAACTGTTCATAACTACTATAATTAACCGTAAAATATAAATCATATCATAAACTCATGGAATATATATATATATATTAATTATGTTATAAACTTTATATTTCTCTAATTACTATTTCAATCAACTTTATATTTCTATTTATATTGTAAGCAAAGAAATATATACCCAAAGTATAAATTCAATAAACTATTTAAAAAACTATAACTTAGATATAAATTAAATTATGGCAAGCTAAACTACCTAAAACTTAGCCGCGGAATATTCAATGCTACGTTTATTTATAGAAAATTATTTTAGTTTTTTAGAAAAAGGTTTCTGCTTATTTTTCAAAATTTTATTTCCTGAAATAATAGAAAAATTCTTAAAAAAACTTTTACACTTTTTAGTTTTCTTAAAAAACTTCTTTAAAAACTTCTGTGTTTTTTTTAAAAAAATAAAAAACCCGGTTTTTAGTTTTCTATAATTTGAATATTTTATAAACAACCATATTTTTTATTTTTATAATTTTTTCAAGAATAATTTTTTATTTTTTTAAAAAAACTTGTGAGCTAAATACCACCTAAGTATTTTGGAAATTCTCTAATACGTTTTCTGTTCCTACCAAATTTTTTTAAAAAATACTTAGAACTTATAATTAACCTTCAACATATATAAGTTGTAAGCCTATATACAAAATCTTTATCCTTGCATGCCAAAGGGAGTAGGCATTCAATTCAGTTTTTTTTTTTTTTGTTGACATGCAATTCACTTTCATACTGTTCTCAAGACTGTTCAAATTGTTACTTTCCTATAATTACGCTAGTAGTTTACAGTGAGCAAAATAATTAAATAAATAAAATAAGTAAATCCCTACATCAAAATATAGGCAAGAGAAAGTAGAGCACGCTTCCTTGAATAACCGCTACATTCCAAACACTTTCACTTTTTTCACTTATAAACGAAGACACTTTCTGAGGGTATCTGTCTCAATTAAGTGTCTCTTTCTGAACACTAAAAAGTCTAAAAGTGTGGATTTCTATATTATTTAACCAACCGTCCAACATTAGATCAAATCACTCTCACGTCAAACACTCACAGTCTAGGCATTATTATAGAAACTTGAACCCAACTTTACCGACAAAATCTCTATTAATTAAAACCGTTCTGCAATAGGTTAATGTTACAACCTCATTAACTAACCATTTTATCCACATAAACAAACTTTCCGTTGCAATGAGTAGTGTTTAGCACGAGTTGACTGATCCATACATACATAACTCCTTTCTAGTTACAATGAATGATCAGGAAATCAAATTAAACCGGTCGATTTAATTAAAAAAAAACTATAAATATTAAGATATTTTTCAACCGATCTTCACTGTCTAATCTATCTAAGATATATACATATATTATTAAAGATTTGAATACTTACTTGAAAACATATTGTATCTACTTATTTACCAACCATCCTGTTGTATCTTTGTTGGTATACTTACATATAACCCTTATATTTGATACAAAATATATAAACATAAGAAGCATTAAATATGTCTTCTTCATCAAATATATTATGAGTCTCTTACATTTCTGACATCAAAGCCTCTACGTAACTGAAGCCATTAAAGTACATAACTAAATAAGAGCCTTAATAAATATAACATCTGCTACATTTTGGCCATCCATAAAAAGAGGCACATACATAGGTGGTTCAAGTACTTAATTTTTATTGTGAAAATAAAAATATTTAACATGTACCCTCCCTGCCATATGAAGGTACAGTCTCAAAAACTGCACTCTCCTTAACACACCTAATTAAAATGAAGTACACTCTTTCTTAATTATATCACTCCTTGAATATATTAAGAAAAATGATAATAATAATAATAATTAGTACTCACTTATTGATTAAGTAGGCTCCTAATGATACCAGCTTCCGCACTATCAGCATCAATTGTGGTCAACAATTGAGACAGTCGCTCACTTAAGTCATCAACCTCTCTGTGCAAATTTCTGATGTAGTTGCAGGTTTCTTGTAGGACCTTTGATGCTGAAACCTGCAATGAAATAAGACAGTATATCGTTTACCTCAGACTCACTTTCTGCAATATATATACCGTACTTTGCATGAAAAAGGTAGCGTTGAATGAGCAGGAAGAAGCATATGTGTATACAAGACTTCAACACATGGTGTCTCAGGAAAATGTTTTTCTTATATACTCCAACATTAATACTAACAATGTTACTTAATTTGCTCTCTATTTTATTTTAACCCATCAAGAAGTTTCATCTTCATGCATAAGTATTAGTCAAAATTAACCACTCACTTGATGACTTTCTTCCTTTTTTTTAAGGTCCATTTTCTCATATTTGTTATATGTTTGAAACTCGGGTATAATCTTCCGTGGTCAGTACAGTAGAATGCTAATATCTTCTAGACCTAGGATGATTATTGAAGTGAAATTTGTTTATTCCAGCAAAGTCTTTACGTACCATATAGATACGTTACACTTTGCTAATTAAATAATCAACATTTCATTCTTTGGCGAAAGTTATATAAAAATCATAAATAAGAGATTATCTAATTTACTGATAGTATATATAAAAACTTTATATACATATATATGTATATATACACACACTTTCAACGAAAGATTTATTAAATTATTAATAAATTAAAAATCACCCTAAATATATAAAACTTTTAATTAATGTAATGATTTTGTGACTCAATAATTGTCATTTACATTATAATTGGATTTGGAATACAGTATAAATTTTTTAGAATGACAGTGAATTCTAACTGCATACAGTATGCGGTTAATGGGTGTCTTAAGGGTATTATTTAAAGTGTTAAAAGTCATTTTTTTATTACAGAATATGTAATTTGATTATTTAAAAATGAAGGGGTAAAAATTAATACTATTTTAAAATAAAACATTTTACTTTATATGTATAAAGTAAATGGGAACTCATAAAAGTTTGTAGAGATCTGTATGTATGGAATTGATTGGAGTTTAGTCCTGAATATACGGGTCAAATCCCTGACTATCCCGTGGACTGCTCTTTTATTATAATAGCACGACATGTGCGGCACGAGCCATGCCACTATGATCGTTAGTATATTCCTACTCTATCAGTACTTGGATCACTGCACCAAACAAGCAACTTGTTCGTGTTTATAACTCAGATATATATATATATATATATATATATATATATATATATATATATATATATATATATATATATATATATATATATCATGATCACCATACATGAAACTATAGGGGCCAGATAGCTTCAGCCCAAGTACTTCTAAATTTTTCAGAAAAAAAATAAAGCTAAAACTATTAAAAATAATTTTAATGTTAGAATATTTTAAGTATATGTTTTGCATTATTCGTCCAATATATAATAAAAATCTAAGGTTAAAAATCAGCACAAATTACTAATAAAGCACAAATTTTAATTGAAAAATAAAGTTAAAATAGTTGATGAAAAACTATGCTTATGTTGTATATCCTTATAATTGTGATAAGGGGGAGGGAGGGAGAGAGAGAGAGAGAGAGAGAGATACCTTGTCAGATCGCCTATTACGAATCTCAGGAACAAGTTGACGCAATTTGGAAACAAGGTCGATGATTTGGTCATCAGAGATCCTTGTAGAACCTGATTGTTGCCTCGACCTTCTTCGGCTAGACATTTCAATAGCAGCTAGGTAGAGGTTGGTTTATATGTAATATATTGTCTATATTTTGTTTTTCCAAGAGTGATGGGCTATATATTATAGCCTACACAGTAATTTGTTTCTTCTGGTTTATGACATTAGTATGTTGTACAAATAGAAGGGAGCAAGAGGGAACAAATTAAGATATATATGATGCTGGGTTTGGTTGAGAAGTAGGAAATAAAGCACAAGTTGTTAGTGGAAGGAAGGGAGAAGATGGGGATATATAGGGAGGGGGGGTAGGAGGAAGAAGAGTGTTGGTAAGTGAGAGAATGGAGGAAGTGATAATAATAATAATAATTAAGAAAGGAGAAGGACCACGAGAGACAGAGAGAGATAGAGAGAGTACAGTAACGTAGACAGCGATGCTGTATGTCAACTAAACATTGATTTGCCCAAATTGCATTTTGGAAAGCAATGGACTAGCCTTATAAGTAATATATTATTAGTTCTTAGTTTTTCAATATTTAGACAATAAGAGTTTTGCATTTTGCAATAAATCCTTGTATCATATCTAATATTACTAAGACCTTTTTTTTAAACAAATTTTACCTAAGATTCTCTTTTAAATTTATATATTATTAATTATTTTTTTACTAAAATATCCTTATTAATATGTAACTTTTATTAGAATCAATGTAATTAATAAATGACATACATCAATTAGATTATTTATCTCTCTAATTATAATTGAGTAGTAAATGAAAAGAGACTAAATGTAGAAAAAATAAGTGAACAAAATTTAATGACAAGTATGGACAATTTTGGAAAATAATTTTAAATTTTAAACAAATTTAATGATTTTAACTAATTATCTTAATACACGTAAATTAAATAAAAAATTCTTATAGTTAAAAATGAATGTAGTATAACTATACAATTGTTTTAACTTAATATATAATGATTTACCTAGTTTCAATTTGAACATGGTATATGAAACAAAAATATAAGAGTATGATTAATATGTGAAAGGGTACTACTTAGTTGGTTAAGTTACGTTCAAATACTCTCTTTTGTTCCTTCGATAAAAAAAACATAACTAATATGCACACTCCAAAATTAGGATAGTTAATGCTTGAAATAAGTTTTAAATGTTAGGAATAAAATTTGAAATTTACATGCTTGTTTATTTACCATTAATTCAAAGGATACAAAATCATAACTAATATTAAGTTTATCTTGTTAGTATATTTTTTTTGGTAGCATAAAGAAAAGAAACAAGCTAGCAAGCTAGATCAAAGCCTAACAAATGAATAACACTGATATGAGCCAAATGATCTACAACTCCATTCTTATGTTGCAGAAGGAGCAAAACATCCAGTTGTAATAGTGCACGAACTTGTTATGTTTAAAGCAATCCACTTCAATCCCTCACATCAAAACAATCCACTTCACACACAGCCTTCCAATATTCATATCCCAAGCCATGTCTAAAGCAACCTTCAATTCTTTGATTTCGTAGAGAGTGGCTTTAACCCCATGTCTTCACATTTGTCTCCAAATTTTATGCATAAAGTGGCACTGAGTCAGAATATGAAGTGTAGACTCTATTGGTGTGGAACTAAGATGGCATAGGAAACACCTCATGATTCGTCATGAAGCAAAGACCATAGGAAATATTTTATCTTCTCAGTCATAGAAGCATGTCAAACCATACTACTATCAACATCTTTGTTTCACATCTATGTATAACATGAATGCATTCCAAACCAAAATATTAAAACCTATGTCATATAATCAAATTTCATTAGGTAATAACCATACCCTATATCCATCACATCATACCCACCCACAAGTTTCCACACATATTTTAGCTTATCCCTCATTTGGGAAAACCCTCTAAGGTTGACACCTTCTCTTATACTCCTCTTCATCAATAAAGAATTGTATTAGGAGTCTATTTCCCTTCTTCATGACACCTTGATCCACCAGGTTCTGAGATGGCTTAGTGACACTCGATTTTAGTCTCTTCAATGAAAATAGCTTCATTTCTAGTCTCTGGCCTCACCATTGCCTTATCAACCTTACCTTGTATTTTGATTGAGGTAACATGCTCATATTTATTTGGTATACAAAGTTTTAATCTTAAATTTTACCGTTATTTTATACCTAATTTATTTTTCATCGGATCATCCCTCCTATTTAAGGTTATAGATTTTCTTTATCGTTCTGTGTTTCTCAAAAGTTTCCAGGACGTGCACAAACAATTCTCTTCCAGAACTGCAAATTATCAATTTTTTATATAGAAGTAGTTTTTTCATATCACTTCTTTTTATTGCATTTTTAATTACCTACCTTTTCAATTTATGTCTCTCTTGCTATCATATTGCCCATACATTTCTACACAAAGGTGTTAAAAAGTCATTACCTTTTCAAAACACATTATTTAAACAAAGCTTTGAAAAGGACATCATCACCTTTTCAATTTAGGTATTCACTGCCCATTTTTCAGTAAAATAAGATTGACATATAGACAGAAACTTAATTAGTAAATGAAAATAATAACATTACTTGGATAAAAACAAATACGTCATATATTTTAGTAAAAAAAATAAGGACCCTTGAATTCTCACACTAATTGACTACATCATCCAACAAGAGACATAAAACAAAGGAAAGTTCACTTGTCCAATTACTAAAGAGTAATCTCATTTCTCCTCCTTCTACAGTACAACACAAAAGAAAATTTAACAATCTAACTAAAATTAGATATATGACCGATTAATATTAATATTAATATATAAGATGAAGATAATTCTAAGAGTTAATTTTTAAGATTAAATTCGGTCATTTATAAAATAGTGTGTTATAAGATTTATGTTATTGAGTCCTTTGTATTTGTTTGCTTTAGATTTCCATTTCTGTCACTATTTTCTATGACTTGAAAAAAAGAGGCTGGAAATACCCAGAGCTCAAGCATATACCAGCAAATTTCATTATTTTCTAAAGAATAAAGTGTATTAATTTTTACCTATAGCATATAGAATCTTAAGCTGATAAAATATTGTTGAATTTTACTTGAATTAGTTTTGTCAATGTAGAGAGAGAGAGAGAGAGAGAGAACGTAGGTTAACTTAAGTTCCGTGCGTGCTCCCAAATTGGGGTTGGATCTCAAGTGTGATAATAAGAGTGTGTTTGCTTTTAAGCTAGCAAAGTGGACCTTCATGTGTATGTCTCTATAAACAAGATCATGTGGTTATGGCTCCTCTATTCAGGGGCTACATGTAAATTTTCTCCGCAAATCACAGAATTCCATGTGCTTGTACTTGAAAACACTAGTGACCACAACATTCACGGATGCTTTCATTAAAACTGCTCTTCTAGTACTGCGATTATACTCCTTAATTTATAATCTTTGTTGATTATTATTGTAAATTACGAATTAATGTTATTAAAGGATTACTTAACAAACAAACAAGAGTCTATGAGATTTACAAAGTCGTAAAGGCACACTATAGTTTGAGCTCGGGAAAGAACATAGATTCAGATAACAAATCTATCTAAAATGGAAGGGTAGTCAAGAAAAAATAGTCAGAGAAAAAATTCATGTTAAAAATAAAAAAAATTCCATATTCTTAATTTGCATTTATTGAAGGAAGAAATATGTTGGACTGTACAGTGGTGCTAAATGAAGTAGTTGAAGATGCCACCAAACAAGACAAGGAGTGCTTGTTATTTAAGGTGAACTTTGAGGTGGAATAGGACTCTTTATGCTGGATTATTTTTTGGATATATATAATGAGGGTTATGGGTTTAATAGGAAGTGGAGAAATTGGATCAAAGAGTGGTTGACTTCTGCCGCAGTATCTATTCTTAAAAATGGATATCCTCATTAGAATTTAAGATGTTGAAAGGGTTGACGCAATGGCGACGTTTTTTTTTTGTTTTTAATTGCTGTTGAAAGGCTCGAATGCATGATAAGGAAAGCTGTGAATTTGGAAGAATTTGAAGGCTCACCATGTAATACCGTATTTGTAAGGAGTGTAGCAAGGAAAACATAATATGTCTGAAAAGTATTCTTAGGTATTCTGAAATGATATTAGATTGTTAGTTATGAATTTTAGGTTTTTTTAATAAATTTTCTCTTTAACTTGGTATTAAAATATTTAATATTGTTTTTATTTTGATTAGATAGAAACAACATGTGAATTGGCAATTAATTTATGATTTGAATGTGTTTTGATAGGTTATCAAAAGAAAGCTATAAATGAAGAAATGAAGATCAACCCTTGAAGACTATCCGATTGAGCCTAACATCTATGGCTCAAGCAGATGATGCAATTTTTTATTCATCTACTCGAGCTGCATGGCTCAAGTGAATTCTACATCAAGCACCTGCGACTTGAACGTAACTTACACAACATAGTTCACTTAACCTCTTTCCTCTAATGAAGCCAAATCCAATCCTCAACGTTAAAAGATATCTCATTCCTTCCTTTATTGGTCATCCTAGCATAGCGCACATTCTTCTTTGCAATTTGGTCCCTAATCCTCTCATGTAGCTTTGTAAGATACTTAGCCTTACCTTAGTCTGATCCCCATCAAGTTAACATGGATAAGATCAATAGGCATGACTATAGGCAAAATGTCAAAGTGGGTAAAAGGGTTAAAACCATAGACAATCTCGAAGGGACTATGTTTAGCGATGAAGTACACTACTCTATTATAGGCAAATTTAACGTATGGTAGGCACCCATCTTATAATTTCATATTTTTTCCGCATAATGACCCTAATAAGTGTAGAAGGGGTCCTATTTACCACATTTGTTTGTCCATCCGTTTATGGATGACAAGTAGTAGAGAAAATAAGCTTAATTTCTAACTTAGCCCATAGGGTCCTCCAAACGTGACTAAAGAACTTAACATTCCTATCACTAACAATTGTTTTAAGGATTCCATGATGCCTTACAATCTCTTTGAAGAATAGTCTAATAATATGACTTGCATCATTAACCTTATGGTAAGGGATGAAATGACCCATCATACTAAATCTATCCACTACAACAAAGATGGAATCCATGCCCTTTTAGATTCTAGGCAAACCAAGCAGAAAGTTCATGCTACTGTCAACCCAAAGGGATGTAGGTGTAGGCAAAAAGTGTAAAAACCTTGAGGTAAAACCTTTGACTTGGCCTTTTTACAAGCTAAGCATTTAGAACAATATCTTTGCATATCTCATTTCATATGGGGCTAGAAGAATTGTTCATTAAGGGTGAACAAAGTTTAATCCCTTCTAAAGTGCCCCATGAGTCCTCCTTCATGACTCTCTTGAAAGTAACTCTTTTATAGATTCTCTAGGTATACACAACTTATTCTACTTGAATAAGTAGTCATCTAGCTTATAAAATCCATATGTGTAAGTGGGACCATGAGAAGCTAGTGGAGAAGTCTACATCTTCTTGATACAATTTCTCTACTCCTTAAAGCATGCACTTTAGCTTCTAAAGAAGCAATTAGGGGTTTTCTTTCTAAATAAGACATCAACCATAATGTTTGTCATCTCATTCTTATGCCTAATGACATAACGGAATTATTTTAGGTATTCAACTTAGTTAGCATGTCTTTTGTTCAACTTATGTTACTCTTCAATATACTTGAGTGACTCATTCATTATGAATGAAAAACTCTTTTGGGATTAAATAATATTCCTGGATTTATAGATTTGTAGGTGTAACGTTCCATAAATATATACTGACTTAGAAAATTTATTAATTAATAAACTAAACACCCATTATATGAATTAATGACGGACATGAGAAACATTTTCTGACTTTTTTTTATGTGGCTGTTATTATAGGTGTAAATAACATATTTTTGTTTGTTATATTTTCTGTTAATAGGTCGAGTTACGTAAGATTGGTCACCAACAAATCATTTGTACAAAGTATGTTAAGTACGACTTATTTCTTAGTAATACTTTAGGTAGGGTTAGTGAATGTTCACTTTAGTGATGCTTGGGATTTGATCTCCACCCAACAACGTTTATAATATATATTATATATTAAAAGGAAAAAAGTTAACTTCAATATCTCCACCAAAAAAATAACCTCAACAAGTCACACTTTAAAAAGGATTAGCTTCTTGATTGATTTCAGATAAAAATGTTCCTTCTAAAATATTAAACATGCACGTGTTATATTAAAATTGTAATAGAACCTCACACAATTAAACTGATAGGCATTTAACAATGAAATTAACAAAGGTTTTACCATAAAACAATTTAAACAACTTTTCATCTTAAATGTACCATTAAAAGAATTGCTTCCAATAGGGTCGTTTGTGGACTAACTTGATCCGATCAACACACATGCAGGTTGTGCCGAATTGTGCTCGGGTTGCAATATACATATAGCCAACAATTCCAATGAGAAAAAAAATGTAAAGATGAGAAATGGTAAATTAAATTATAAGATAAGATTATTTTTTAATTATAGAAAAATCATGGTTTTGAAAACTGGACCGGACCGGCCGGTTCGACCAGTTGGACTGGGAACTAGTCAGGGTACCTGTTGAAAAAAATCGGACATTTCAGAACCGGTCAAAAACGTTCAGAACCGGTCAAAACTGGTCAAAACCGATTGAAAACCGGTTGAACCGGTCAGGGTTTAAAATTGCTTTTTTTTATTTCTTTAAAAAATCTATTAAAAATATTTTTAAATAAATAAAAAAATTATATATAATATTTACATATTATTTTTATTTATTATAATTTTTTAATCCTATAAAACATGTAATATGATCCTTAATTAACTTAATTTTTATATAATTTATTGTTAATATATCAAGAAATATATTATATTATATTAAAAATATATATTTTATTATAATCGGTTCGACCACGGTTCAACCATGGTTGAACCAATGAACCTTAAACCAGTACCTTCACTGATTAGATCACCGGTCCAGTTTTTAAAACCTTAAAAAAACAAGTTTATTTTTTCATATTTTAAAAAATAAACCTTAATAAATCATATAAAATATATTATTTAAAAGTATTTTAATTATGAATAAATTAAATATTAATTAATCAAATTATAAAATTACAAGGTACCCCACAAGAATCTAGAAACAACACAAAGAAAAATCTTAGACTTGTGCGATGTAAGTAAAAGACCGGAGTTTTCTTTCTTTTTGGTGTGTGTATGAATGTAAGTAAATATACATGTATTTGATAAATAATGTTTAAAGATTAAACTTTAGTTTTACATATTTATTTTATTTTTAACTAGATTTTTAGACTTATGCGATGCCGAGGTTCTATATTTTATTTTTAAAATATTAATTATTTATAGTGACAATTAGAGAATTCATATGTATATTTTAAATTGCTGTATATGTAAAATGATGTTTTTTTAAGTATCTTAATTAGCCATTTGATCATTAGGCTATGTGTACCGTTTTATAAAGAAAATAGTATTTTTATCTCTAATGCAAAGAAAAATTATTAAAAAAATATTGTAGAGGAACATTGTTATAGCTTTATAGTATTATTTAGATTATAAGTTTTATCATTTATTAAATGTAATTGCATTGATTGTACGATATTTTTATTAATGTAAAAAATTATATTATAATAATTTAATAATATATTATTTTACTACATAGGAAATCATAAGATAATGTAGTGGTAAAAGATTCAAGTGAGAGGTCAGATAATTTTTATCAATAAAAAAATATTTTAGTTTTATTTTATACTTCTTAAAGAGGTTAGACAAACTCTAATGATATTAGAGAAGAGAAAAAAAATTCATATTATTTTTTATAACTTCAAATTTAAATTATTATTTACCTATAATTTGTTTTTTATTATTGTCTTAATAATAAAAGTTATTGTGTAAAAGTAAGTTATGTCAACATTTTGTATCTAAATAAATTTAAAAGATTTTATTAGTTTGGTTTAACCACTCTTGTCTTCTACGGGAAACAATCATGTTTGAGTCGGGAACATGTACATTATGATAGAACCAACTCTCCTAGTAGGAACTTTTTCCATCCCTAAGATTTGAACCCAAGACTTTGTTTAAAGGGGGTCAAATATGTATCATTGGAACTAACCACTCTTGATATTTAAAAGATTTTATTATAATTTATAATACAATTATATAAAATATAATAACAATAAACTTTGTTATATAATGTTTTTATTTTATTGTTATTTAAGTTCTTACATTTTAAAGTTCTTTAAAAATAAAAAATTACTTTCAAACATATATTAAAAGAATAATAATATATTGTAAGAACATAATAAATTTTTATATTTAATAATTTTTTATATTTTCGTATTTAAAAAGTGGAATAAAAGTTACATTTAATTAAAAAATTAGTAAATAAAGAATAATATTTTATAGATAATAACATAATAAATATTTGATAAATTGTAATGTTTTAATTTATAATAATAAAATGAAAATATATATATTTAAACATATATCAAAGAAAAGAGTAATAATATATTATAAAAATATAGTATTTTCTAGTTAATAGCATAATAAATATTTAATAAATTATGATTTTTGAAATAAGAAATGAGTGTATAAAATTATCTGATTTACATAATATTATATTTAATCAATTAAAAATAATACATATATATATATAGACACACATTATAAAATACTAAATCAATGTTAGAAGTTTTAGAAGTTTTATGGAACATTAGAGTCAAACTTGAGACAGATTCATTGTGAAACAGCTTCAGAATTATGAGGCTAACTTGAACTTTGTATGTTTTGATGTGTGATTATTTGTTTGTATAAAAGTTGTGTACCACTTATAGTCAACACTATATAGCGGAGACTGAAGCGAGATTGAGCAATTTTATATTATAAAAACTCTTCCTACTTGTGTTGGGTTAACGAGTTGGTCTACCCACATTGAAAGTTAGGGTAAATCTAAAAAGAATGGGAATGAGTTATATATGGTAAACTAGTCTACCTAATCAACTTAAATAACAAAAAAAATGCTAAACATCCCTAACCCTACCTCTAGCTTATGCAAGTTGGTAGGTTAAGTAGGTTGGGCTGTAATGAATGGTGTGGGCTAGAGTTACTTTGTCCAATTCGCTAATTAGTTTGAGTGGGTCAACCCAATAAGTTTGACTTATTTTGATATTTTTTTAAATACCTATAAGTTCTGGATATCACTTTAATTTGTAATGGGTGTTCCCTGATTAGATACCCAATAACTAATCAACACTAAAGCTAAATAGAAAAAACTCACTAGTAAAATCATTTTATAAATAAATTATGTTAAAATTTAAATTAAATTAAATTTATTAAAATGAATTAAATTTAGTGAGCTAGCTTTATCCAATCTATAAAATAAATGAACTTAGATATGAAAAGAAAAATACAAGTTTGGACATTTTTAGTCCATATCCAATAAAGTGTAGTGCAGCCCACGAAATATATGTTAAAAGCTCTCCGAGTGTTGGATTGGTCATTCATTTTAAGCAAAAATTGAGTCCATAACGCGACACCGTCCACTACCGATGTGGGTCAAATAGTCTCATTTAACAACTCATAATTCAATGAAAAAAGATGAAGAGGAAATTAACGTACATGATTAAGGGACTGTTTGGAAACTTCACAAACGAAAAAAGAAATAAAAGCATTTGATTTGATGGATCTGAGAGGATGCCAAGGCGATTCTCTTATATTAAAGCCGGTTTCTTTAAATAATAGAAAATAACAAATACAGTTTTGTAAAAAAAAGTCATATAAAAAATTAATATTAATTTTTAAATTTATATTTACCCAATCGGAGAAAGAAAATACCTAATTGATTTGCATTATGCGGCGCCAGAGAGAGCTTCACATGCCATTTTCCTTGTGCACACGACATGACACGTGGCATGTCTTGGGCCCCACTTCCACAGGATGGAGATTTTGATGCTTTAATTATGAAGCATCATCACGTGCTCTACCTACAAGTTTCGGGGACCTTCTCTTTCATTTCCTGTCTCTTATGCTTTTATCTACTCTTCCCAATTTTAACACACTTTTTTTTAAGAACC
This sequence comes from Clitoria ternatea, assembly GCA_037962975.1. Lineage (NCBI taxonomy): Eukaryota > Viridiplantae > Streptophyta > Magnoliopsida > Fabales > Fabaceae > Clitoria > Clitoria ternatea. The sequence goes on from CM075672.1 coordinate 268,900,062, forward strand.
ACCCATTCCCCCACATTTTTCTTATAATTTTAAAAAAGTTTTCAACACACTAACTTTTTTTTTTAACTATTCTTGTTAACTTTTTTTCGACACGTAAAAGTCTATTAAGTGAGAACACGAGAAAATAGAAAAAAAAAATATAAGTTATTAAAGTAAAAATTTAGTGAAAAGTTTTAGCATAATAATCACTTTAAAAACAAAAACACCACCATAAAAATGAGCGCGATTGCATTTTTAGAAATAAATCTGACATAAAGATAATAACACAAAATGAAGTATCAAAGATTACAATTTTCTTTTCCAGTTTGAGTTTAATTAATTTTAATTATTTAAAATTGATTACATAATTTGATTTGATTTGACTGGAAGCATAAATGAAGTTAGGAAGCATATTCCCGTTTTAAACGGTGGATGTTCCCATCATTTGGGTTTCTGCCGTTTACGGTTAACAAGAAGGTGGAAGTTAGAATTCGGTTGAAATGGATGATGATAAGCAATTGAAGACCACGAGTGTTTATGGGCTTTTACCTAAGTTCCTCAAAATAATGCGTAAATTTGTTACTTAAATTTGAAGGAACAAATTCAAACCAATTAGAAGTTGTAAATAATGAATGTCACGCTTAAGAATAGTTTGGATGTGCTTTTGAATAATATCCGACAGATACTAAAATTTTGTCGAAACTTTGTGGAAGCCAAATATTTGAGTTGGGGTTGGGCGCTTCAAACTTTCGGTTGGTATGTTTACGGATACCAAATCATTGTCTTCGTTGACCCTGCTTTCCCATTTTTAGATTCTCATCAAACTTATCATCGTAAACTGCATGCAATCTACTTTTAAAAAATAAAACATATTAATCACAAATGCTAATCTTTCTTTTTTGTATTAATCATGTCAACCCTCCTATCAAGAAAATATTGATAAAAGAGAATTAATATAGAGCTCATACATGATTGGTTGCCGTTTTATAATCTCATGTAACAGAATGTAAAGCCCAAGCCCAAATCCCAAAGCCCAAAGCCCAATGGAGTTTATGTTCATAAAACGAATTACTATGTTGGGCTCTGTTCTACTAAGCCTGAAAAATATAGAATCTAAACCAGGGATATGACTCTCCAAAAAAAAACCAGGGATATGAAGAATTGAGACAAAAAGAAGAATTGACCAAAAAAAAGAAGAAGAAATAATGTTGAAGATATGATCAGATAAAGCAAAATATTAGTTTTATATTAACATGGATTTTTTTTACTATAGAACAACTTAAGTTCCAAACTATTCAGATCCCAAATGATGCAAGTCAATTTATGTTTTTTTTTTAGTCAAGTTATGTGATACAAGAATAACTAGCCCATAATAGTTGGATTTTTCTTCAATATACCCCTTTGAGTTTTAGTTACTTCAATAGACTCCTATTTATCATCTTTGATAAATGAATTGAATTAGTTCGAGTTACCTTTTAAGTAAGTTGTGATGTATGTTGTAAATACAAAAGTTTTGAGAGAATGATTATTGTTTTGATTTTAGTTTTCTAAATTTATTATTATTTAAATATAACATTTACCATCTATATTAATTGTACAAATTTAAAAATATTAAAAATTTAAGAGTAAGTTAAGAAAAATATATAATAAATATTTCTATTTTTTTAGGAACATATAAAGGTTAAGATTCCTTTTATATTTTAGGAGTATATGAATTATTATAAAGAAAGAACATGTGAAATGTCAATTCACAACATTTGTACATATGGTTTAGAATAGTAATAATTTTCTAAAACCACAACCTATAATATCAGGTAAACCATATTTTGATATTCCCAAACTTTACGGGGGCATTGAAGTCAAGTTCATAACAGTTAGGTAGCTCCAAAAATATAGTTTTCCTTTTCTTTTTCAATAGAATTCTATATTCTATAAATTTTTCATACTTATATAAAGATGCATGATCATATCTTCACAGACGATAGTTACTGGTAAAATAGTATTCAAATGAAGCATAGAGGGTCTCATATTTCTCTTTACCTTATTCTTATCTTTTATAAAATTGTAAAATTTTAAAGCCACTAAAATAACAACTAAAATGAATGGTGTTCCCCCCACAAGATCGGGGTGGTCCGTACAGTTCTCCAGATTCTTTCCACGACTGTCAGAGAATTAACTATCCTGATTATAGTTTAACGAGTCAGACTCATTCGGTAACTCAGGTATAAATATAACTTATGTACGCATGATGTAAGCTAAGTGACATATATTGAGAAATAATAAACCTACTTTTCTTAAAGGAATTCTTTAGGGTTCAAGTAATCCTTATTTCTTATTGTGAACAAATGAGAAGAAAATAATATTATCTTCGTGCTCCTAACACATAAAAAGAAGTATTTCATTTTATAAGTATCTAAAAAAATTAGGAACATTTATTATATTTTTCTAGTTTATCCTTAAGCATTTAATATTTTTTTATATCTGTACAATTAAATTTGATAGTGGAATTTGATTTTAAATAAGAATAAATTTAGAAAAATAAAATTGTCTTTTATAGCACCAAGGTAATGATTTCTTCCATAAAACTGTATGTTGTAAATATGAGCGCATTATATGAAACCATTTTCGTTCCTTAATATAACAACTTCTTCGAAAAGTCAACAACATTAAATATTTTTTTTCCAAAAATATCCTTATTAGACATTAATAACATATAAATTTATTAAATAGAAAAAAAAAGTAAGATTTGAGAGTCCTGATAAATATGTAAGGATACTTTTTAAAAAATTAATATAATTTGTAGATAATTTTTAAAAAACAAATTAGGATTAGTCGGGAGATTGTTATATTAAGGAAAGAAGGTAATAATTAAACTTTTTAAAGGCGAATGGTCTTTAATTTACTAAAAATAAAGTAAAACTAGCCTAATTTAGTTTAGTGGTAAAGAAATTAGCATCTACTTATCAAAGTGCTTAAAAATCAAAGTGCACGTTTTATATGTGACATTTTACATTCTTACTTTTCTTTGCCAATTCTCCAATCAAGAGTGAAAATTGCATGCTCCTGGACCACGGGCACCAAGGACCTAGATATAAATTACCATAGGTCGCTCTCGTTGCATTATAATTTGAGCAATCATGACCTCCTTTTTTATTTATTATAATTAAATTTATTTTAATAATCAAAACTAAGTAGTCAATTAAAAGGGTGTTTGGTTCCCCGTATAGGTTATCAAACCTTAAACCGAGGTTTGATCAACTTTTAAAAAAATCTTCCAGTAACAACGTAAATGATTAATATTAACCTTTAAATTTTATTTTTATAATTTTATTTTTTCAACTATATACTAAACGGATACATATTCCTCCCCTGCCCTGCTTGCACGCGGCACTTCATTCTAAATTTCTACCACAATTCCAGTTGTGAAAGAATACCGCTTTGATGAGCATTAATTATATTGATGTTTTACGATAATTTTCAAAAACTTTCTCAGATAACAACCATAATTTTTTCTATCTTACTATAATCCTTCCCCTCTCACATCATGTCTACAAACAATCACATAATCTCTATCCATTTCACTTTAATTTGTAGTTGCATAGCGACATTTTTCAATATACCCAATTCAAATTTTAATATAGTCAGATATAAGGTTTTGATTGTATCCAAGATGCCAGTATTATATCAAGATTTTCGTATTATATATGAGACTCATGACACTAAGATGAAACAATATCATCATAATCATCTTACTGATGATTTGGAGATGACATAAAAAGTTAATCGAATAATATTTTATATAGACAAGGCCATAGGATAAGTTCTGAATGCCTAATATGTATATGTTAGGTAAAGGATATGATAGATCAGCTACAATAATAACAGGAAATGTGCAAACTAAGTAACAAAACAGCTAAGAATTGAGCACCTCACGTGAAAAAACTAAAACTACCTACCCTTTTGGGGGAAAAGGTTGTCTTTGATTAGCTCATGAAAAAACATAAGCCAGATAGAAATTAAGTTGTCTTCCTTGTTTTGATATTCACCCTATTATTCCTCTTCTTCTTCTTCTTCTTCTTCTTCTTCATTTTCCTGCACAAGCTTAACTAGATTACAATAACATCATGTACAAATAGAACCTATTTGGTTTGACTAAACAACAAGAGCACCACCACTTTATTTTCACTGTGATTTCTGTTTACAAATATTGGAACAAAAGCTTATACAAGTGAGGTAGTAAAACTTATCACCCTACCTCGTCAACATCTTCCTCACCCTCTGAATCCTCCTCATCAGCTTCCTGCATCAATAGATTCATAAAAAGCTCCATTGAGATATTTCATTATGTACATCTTTGCTTGAAAAAGTATAATGTATACTCTAAATAATAATGCAACATTACTGAAACATTATAAAAAATTACATTGTTAAAGTACTTGAGTGGGTTTGGCCACAAGTCCTCTTTAATTATTTCAGCAACCTGCAATTCAATTATCACTAAGTGAATAAACAAAGAAAATAAGAAGCATTTATCTGCAATTTTCGTTTGATTTTCTTGTAATTCCACGCATTGAGTCTTTGGCTTATCTCTCATTCTCACAATATATCACACAACAAAAATAGATTTTAATGTTTTTGATACAATTAGTGCAAAGATGTTTACATTAAAAAGGAAAAGAAAAAGAAAAACCTTGCATCTTTGGTATAAAAAATCTTTTTGTGTATAAAAAAATAAAACTATTTTTACACAATTCGTGTATCAGTTTTTAATGCTATGACAATCTATGATTGGTTGATATTGTAAAAATCTTTTACAGCATTTGTGCATTCCAATTAAATTCATAAGAATATATATAGCCATAAGAAAATATCACATTTGAGATACACATGTTAATATATTTAATCTCCTTATGTTTTACCTCATCAGTAAACTCAACTAAGTCCTTCTGCTCAGTTTCACTAAACCAACTGAAAAAGCTGCATCCATAAAAGTCGGGGGGAAATGAAATTCAATAAAGATGAAAAAATGAAGGAAAGTATTCATATATTCATGGACATGGCATGAAAACAATTCAAAAAGTATATCAGAGAAAAAATAATAATAAAAATCATATTAGCATTAACCAATGCAAATCAAATCAGGGTATTCTCCACTCATGTCTCAACCCCTGTGACACCAAACAATTAGGCCCTGGGCAAGCTGTAAAGCCCTTGCCCATAAGCTTAGTTATGCTACATATTTCACATAACTTCAAACCTTTTCACATTCAAAAATTTATTTGACATTTTATGTTGAGACTTAAGACAGTTTAGTAAATCATATCAAAATGTCTAATTGGTCATTTTCATACTTGTCCACTCAAAAAAATGTCATATTTTTAAATAGAGAAATACCTCTCTTCTGCAAATGGACGTTTGTTTCCTTTTGTCTCATGATTAGCTCCATTAGCAACACCCTTCTCAACTTACAAACATTATAGCCAACATTACAAAAAAACAGGAAGATTGAAAAAGAAGAAAAAAAAAACATTATAAACATACTACCATGCCCTCTTTCCACTTGATGGCAGTTCCAGTAATCTTGGTGGTTCCCTCTTCAACGAATGTGAAAGTTTTTGTCAACTGGGTGTCTTCAAAATAAGGATTCTCCTTAAAATTCTAAAAATGTTAGAAGACAAAGGTATTAAAAGCAAGCCAAAAAAAAAACATGAAGGCCTGTTAGAAATCATACTAATAATGTTAATCACATACATTACAACAGATTTACGGAACAAGCAACAAAAGAGACTCACAAATGTGATGGAGTACCCCAACTTCATATCTTTGAAATCTTCAACATCAAGTGCATCTAAATACTTGAAGATCTATGTCAAGAAGGAAGGTAAAAGTATAAAAAAATTGTCCTACCATTTGCCCAAGTCTTTTTGAAAAATTAGTAACTAGCATGACACAATTTAACTTCTGTTTAAGTACTACATAATAACAATGTGTAAGCAATTGCGAAATTTCAATACATTGAGTTTGGAATTATAAGTGTTACATAGTGTTCAGGTCATTTGCCAAACCTTCTGGTCTTCCTCAGTCAAAAGTTCACAGAGTGCTGGATGACTCAAGAACTGCACAATTAAAACATAGAATATGTTTTAGTGAAAGACTTCCTGCAGCTTTGTTACTGAAACTAGAGCCATAAATTCTGTAGGCCTTAGGCAAAGGTAGATATGGTTTTTCATCCATTATTATTTTCAGAACATGTTGATTATTGAATGTGGATAACCACTAACCCCTGTTAACCAGAAATCAGGAATAGTTTTAATGATTTCATTCCTCCTAGCATAGACAGGCTTGCGTATCTCATTATATTTCTGTTCAACTTCCAAAACTTTATCACTGGCTTCCTCATTAACCTGTTGAGCATAGAATACCATGCCATCATGAAGCAGAATGATACTTAAACTTAACACTGCATTAAACAATCGCAAATGTCCTTCAATAGTTATAATGTTCACAATAAATTAGAAACGGCTTGCAGAGTATATGAAACTGTACCAAATTAAATGATTCAATATAGAAAAGGTATAACTAATAACATACAGTGGCAGCAGCAAGATATCAACTCTCATAATTTTAGCATTACCCTTTTGCTTCATAATATTTATATATAAAAAAGGTTGTATTTGTGTTTGAGAGTAACAGCACCAAATAGAATTAGAAATCACTGATTTTTAGGAAGGATTGTATTTGTGTTTCATACTTTTGGTTATATAAAATAATTCAAATTTTGTTTTGCTTGCATCCTTCACACAAAGCAAATGTTCAAAATAATGATGCAGCAGCGACATGAAAGAAAAGACTTGTATTATGATAAAAAATACCAACCAATAACCACAGTGACAAAACTGACATACACAATGGATTGAAAGCACTACTCAATCACAAATCTAAGAAAAATACCTCTGCAGAACAAGCTTTAGAAAAGCTATCCAGCAAACCTAGAAGCTAGAAGCTATAAGCTATCTTTATGAATAGCAACAGAAGTCAAGCATCCACCAAACATAGGTTTACAAAAGCTACAAGACTCAACATCTTAAATCTTCGATGTTACCCTAATATCTAATTCCCATCTAGTTGTAAGCCAACTGAGAATAAAAACCTTGAAACCTCCCAATTCTATATAAATATCATCTAAATCGCTCAAAGTTGCAACTTTTCATTCCCAAATAAGCAAAAACTAAGATCATAAAACGTCACATTCATTCCATCAATAATAATTAAAAAAAAAGACGTACATGTAAAAGAAAAATCATTATCAATATACAATCAAAAATTGACATCCAACAGTCACCAAAAGCCAAAAAATTGGTTTACAATAACACAAACAAAACAATGTACTATCAAATATTCAAACATGGTTACAAAAGGCTAAAGGGGAAATGGCAAAGAGATCAAAGGCAGCACCTTTTCAAGCTCATCCTGAATTTCCTGCAATTTCTCAATGGACAGAACCAACTCTCCATGAATGTGATCAGAATCATCATCCCCTTGACCCACTTTGGATTTCTTGGCATTATCTGCCACCATTTTCAGAGAAGCCCAAGTTACAAGCTTTTTCAAGGAATGGGAGAAAAGGGTTAAGAGTTAAGGGAATTCAAATGGGAAGTGTATGAAGAGAAAGTGAAAGGTGGTGATGAGGGTATTTATATGAAGGGGAAATGGAAAAGAAGCATTATGATACTGTCTTCTGATGTTGCAAATGTAGGACCCACTTTGCTGAGGAACATCTCAGATTAAGGTTTAGATAAAGGTCTTTTCACTATTTGGGAACTGACCAGACAAGGTGGGGCCATGTTATCATGAAATGACTATGTTACCCTTTTCTTTTAGGAGAAAAAGTCTTTGGAGTTATCTTTGATTTGTGTTATCTCCCAAGGTTACATTTGGCCTCACATTATTATAATCATGTCAAATTTCTATACTATGTGCTAAAAACCTTCTTAAACTTAAAAAGTTTTAATCCAGGCTTAACTGTATACCACTGTTGCTAGATAAATTGAGTTTAAACCCGTCCCATTAATTATAAAATTCCAATTCATACACAAGAACTTTTTTTGACGATATACCTAATAACAAATTTCGCAGCTTTATAGCAACAACTAGATAAAATACAATCTTATACGAAGTTTATTCAGTGATAAATAAAAGTAACATTGTTGGGAAGAATATTCTATTATATAAGAATAAATGGATTAAAGGAAAAACGTGTTCTATATCATAAGTATATAAATAAATACATATTTTGACTGTAAAAATAAGATTTCCCCCAAGTTAATTTTTCATATTATCCAGAACAGATAAAATAGTCAAATACAGATTATAGTTCCTCTACGTGAATTAAAATAATTTTGGATTTGCATTTTGAGAATACATTGTTGTTAAATTTAAAACTTGCCAGCCAATCAAAGTCGTCAAGATGGCCGAGTTGGTCTAAGGCGCCAGTTTCAGGTACTGGTCCGAAAGGGCATGGGTTCGAATCCCATTCTTGACATTTTGTTTTGCCATTTTTATTTTAATTTGTGTAGTGAAAGAAAGTTTCGAGTTTTTTCTAAGTGAAATGAATACTATGAATAGAAGTATAATATGATTGGTAGTGATTTAGCTGACATGATTAGAGTTGAGATTTTCTACCAAACAAATTTTATTGTCACCAACTTCACTTATACAGGTGAAAATTAAAGCTCAAAAACTTGTAAATTTAGCTTGTTAAGCCACCAACTAATTCACCAAAAACAAAATGATCATGCTATTGAACCTAACATAGTGAACAGCTTTGAAAAATATCCACAAAGGTAAAGAATAATAGAATATGCTGAATAGGTCTAAGTTTAGATATGATATTTATCAGCAGAAATTTATAAAGATTGTTGCAGTTATGGATACTCTATCATCCTTCTCACCCTTAACCTGCACATTGTTAAATCTATAAAATTCAAAATAGAAAACCTATATTCCACCTATATCCTTTACATGGTTGTGCTATGCGATATCTTGCTACTCCTAGGGTTTATTAGTGTGTGTTTGTTTGTTATGCGTTGATGATCCGATATGATTTTAAAATAAAAAATAACTCAAATTGTATATAAAAAATACTTGTAGTTTGATTTGTTTTAGGTAGAAAGAAACGATGGAAACCAAACAACATCAATCCATTATTATTTTAGATTGGTTTGGTATTGTGGTTTTATGATTTATTTTATATTAAACACCTAGAAGTATAATAATCATAATAAATTCAAAACTTACAAAGTATAATTCCAACAAAAATATAATTCATCCACCGGTAATTGGCACCTTCATCCTTTTAACATAAGAATTTTTTAAATGTTTTTTTTAATCTTTAATATAAGAACTTCATTAAAAACCCAACAGGATGATTTAATTTTTCACCAAGATATTATTATAGTCATTAGTGAAATATGCATTAATTAAGTAGATCCAAAGTAAAATTTATAAGTCTCAATAAATAAAAAAGGGTAAAACTAATAAAATTTGTAGAGAAATTAAATGATATTAATTATATTAACTAATTTTTCTTAAAAACTTAAATTAGTTAAGAGATTCTTATATTAAGAAACATATATAATATAACTCTAACAAACTAACACGAATAAAATATATTTTGAATTCCAAACAATACAAGTCAAAAGGTGAGACCGAGAGACATGTTGAGATAAGAAGAGATAAACATACTGACTATAAAATATTAAACCTGAATGAAATAGACATAAAATTCTTTAGAGTTACAACATAAACTATTTAAATCAATGATAATATATATATATATATATATATATATATATATATATATATATATATTAATGGCTTTGCAAAGTGAACCAAGGGTCAAAGTTTTTACAATTTTCAATTTTTGGTTTGATTCATTTCAGGATTTGTCATGGCTCGATTATGTTTTGGACACCCCTATTTCCCAATTTATTGCCCTCCAATAGAGGTTAAGTGATCTGTTAGTTGAAAACTCAAACATCATACAACTATTTATATTACAATTGATCTTTGCACTACAACAAAGCTTGATGACTCAACCAACAAACCAAGCATACTCTTAGTTGAGGATATCGGCACCCGGTCATCACATAAAGTAGGAAATCAATCTAAATATAAATAAATACTCATATACACATAATAAGATACACGAATAAGGACTTGTTTACTTCGTAGTTCACCTCTGTTGGTGGGGTTTAAAATGATGTTCTCCAATGGGTTCCTCATAGCTCCTGTGTGCCACCTTCGTATTGTTCTCCAAAGTCACAAGTAGTGTGGTGACCATTTTCCCCTCTGATTTCATCTTCAAACTAAAGTTTTGAAGGTTCCTCTCATGTGTGCCATTATTATTCTTTTTATTGGTTTTTTTTTTTGTTTTGTGGATTGTTGTTTCGGTTGTTCGATTATGGTTGGCCGTGGGTGATAAGAGTTTATGGATGGTGGTGGCAATTGTAAGGGGTGGTTGGATGGTGGATGATGTGGATGTTGAACCAAGGTGTGGATGAGGGTTTGTGGTGTTGGTAAAATTATTAACATATTTAGAATTATTAAACTAAATGCATTTAATATTATATTTAAACATATATTTAATAAAATAAAATATTATTTGCAATATATATTTATTACATAATAAGATAAAATAGTAATTTAATTTTTTTATAATATTCTTAATACAGTATTTTAATATGTTTATTAATAATTATTATTGATAAATTTACTTTGTTTATATAATTTTAATGAAATATTTTAATATAAGATTTACAATACCTATTTTGATAATTTTCCACCAAAAAACCTTAAATAACAAAACATTTTCTAATCAAACTCAATTACTACTTTCCTAACTTTTACAACAAAATATCCAAGCATAAATTACAATTTTTAAAACCCCAATTTTCACAACTTTGTTTTTTAAAACTCCTATTTTCCTAATTTCGTTATACAAACCTTACCAAACAAGCAATAAGTATTTAAGTTAACTCCAAAAATAATTAAACTTTTAAACCCCGAGTGTAAACTCAAGTATTTATAGTACGCGAGTTGAATTAAACAATTGTCATCCCAACGAATAATGCATTCCACTCAACGTAGTTGAACGTATACTAACTGCGTACCAACCGAACCTCGAAGTGTTAACAGCAAAGTTAACTTTTTGCATGCTACGATACCCATTTGAAGCTAAAGATATATCTATCTTCTTTACCATTTAAACTACCGAAGTTTGTAGGTTGGTGTTTAAACTATTGATGTATATCACAGGGCTAACGGGTCAAAATATAACTACCAAAAAACCATTTTGAAACTACTTCTACCTGCAATCGAGTGCATTGTCCTTGTAGACTAAGTCTAATATCTACCAAGCACAAGAATTATAAAATCAATTTCAAAATAAGTTCCAAGTTCATAGTCAACACATTCAAAGACAAAATTCTTTAGAACAAATTTTAACAAGGGATATTTTTGTTCATTCTTGAATCACTAAGATGGTCTTAACTCTTTGCTGCTTGCTTTTCTTTTGCTTTCTGGATCTTCAATACCTTCTTCACAATTTTTTGCTCTTCAACAAGGAAAGCTCGGATGATCCTTCACCAATATCAAATAACCATTTAAATTTTCACTTCAACAAAGAAAATTTTCAAATGATCTCATGTAATCATTTTTTGAGCAACATACCTTTCTCTAACAGCTCCTCCAGATAACACACCTCCATAGGCCCGGTTTACAGTCCTACGGTTCCTAGCCAATCTAGACCTCTTGTATTCGGCAGGTCTCAAATGTGGAATCTGCAAATTAAGTCTGGGTTAGAAAACCATGCAGGAAAAGCACAATGCTCATCATCACTGATCAGGTATTGTTGGAGTAAAAAGCTTAACAAAACACTTATTCAACAACCTCAAATTAATTTAGAAATTATTCAGAAGCTTGATTATGAAACTTACTAGAATAAGTTTAAATTTTTTTTCATTATTTTTGGTAAGTTTCTCCTTGAAGCTTATTGAAATAAGATTTTAAAAAAACGCCTATAGGAAGGTCATAAAAGCCACTTCATTAAGCTCAAAAGAGTTGCTACAAACACCCGCCGCCCAAATATAGTCCAAAGGAAAGAAAGACACAGAGGAAAAGGAAATAATAAAAGAAAAAGTTTAAATTGGCACATGCAACGATGGGTAAACGTGCAGGTTGTTTCTAGATAAGAAAACCAAAGAAAAAGTGGTGAAATTTTCGAAGGGAAATTATTGCAAAATTATAATTTGCAAGAAACAACGCAATAGGCAGAGGAGGGTTAAGCTCCCCAACAGTATAAGTGGCTAGTATTCATAACATTCACGTGATCGCTAACTCATTAATAATCATTAGCAAAATTGATTCTTTGAATTAAGACTGCCAACAAACATCCACAACAGAAACATGGCAATCTATTACACCTCCGCATATGGCACATAAACAACACCATTTCCAAATCAGAAAATCAGCAAAAAAATTAGGTCACTCCCATTACCACAACCTACCTCTAGTTAATAACAAATTCACATGCATAGTTACATATATAACCAGATACATGTATACCCCTGACAAAAGAATATATTTTAGAGTAAGATAAACCCTCAAGTTAATCCTTGAAGTTGTAAAAGTAATGCGTTTTAGTTCTTGAAAATTTTAAAACATAACATTAAAAAAAAAGAAATCATAATGGTCCTATTCTGCTTTATTTTCATGTTTTATAGTTAAAAAGGATAAATTGAATGTTGTAGTGTAAAATAGTGGACTACGTTGAAAATTTGGAAAAGTTAGGAACTAAAATACATATACATAACTCACAATTCGAAGGACTAAGTCGAGAGTTTAGTCTTTCAGAGTCACTTGGGCATCCAATTAAAATTGAGGGAAAAATAAACAAAAAAAAACGCAAAAATTATCAAAGCCCCCCACTTTACAAAACACAACAGAGTATCAGACAAATGCGCACACAGCATAATATTCCAATGCACGACAATTTGGGCCATCCAGTTCTTCAATAAATGCCTAAGATCTCTCCATACATATATCACTTTTCAACTATAAAATTAAATTATTCATAATAAATAACCGATCTTTCAGTCTTCAAAGTAACACTTGCGGGAGAAAAAAACATTGAAGAAAAAAGAAAAAGTAAAAGAAATGCATACCCCCTGGATCCTCTTGCCGGTGACAGGGCACTTAGGTCCACTAGCTCTCTTCTTAGTGGTCTGGTAGACCAACTTCCCACCTAAGACAAACCCATTTGCAGTTGTCAGTTCAAAAACCAAAAAACAATAACAAAATCAGTTTTTGACAACAACATAAGTGAGATCAAACTAAAACAGACAATTAAGGAAAAGAAAACATTAAAAGAAAAAACGAAAAGAGATAGAGAAGGAAAAGCATTACCAGGGGTCTTAACAACCCGGTGTTGGTTGGATTTGGTAGCATAGCTATGGCGCTTCCGATAAGTGAGCCTCTGAACCATGTTTGTTCCAGACGACAATGAAACCTAGAACTACAAAAGGGGGCGTGCGTGTGTTTATCTACGAGTTCAATGAAAACCCTACTTCTAATGCCTCTCTCTCATCTCTTAACTTATTTATTGGGCCTTAATTTCTCTCTTACCCATTTGGCCCAAATCAAAATACACCAAACAATAACCCATTTGATTTCTAATGACCAAAAAAAATAATCTATTTGATTTCTGATTTTGTTTAACCCAAAAAAAGAAATAAGATAATAAATAAAAATTAAAAAAATTAGAGAGTTGACCAAAATATAGATGCAAAATTAAGAATATATATATATATAATAAATAAAAATAAAAATAAAAAATTAGATACCAAAAATAAATAAATGCAAAATTCAAAAATTCTTCACTGTTAAACACTAAAAAGACTTACAATTATATATTTTTACTGTAAACTAATAATATTGTACCGAATGGCTTCGTCTTTATGCATTTAGTTCATATTTGGTTTATATTTTTTAGGGACAAATTATTTCCTTAGAAGCACTCTCTAAAAGTTAATAAAGTATTGACTGTTTATGTAAAATAAAAACAACCAAACATGCAAGTAAATATGTTGATACATTGGACTTAACTCATTTTGCTATTTTTCAAATTTATATAAGGTGTCTTTAATATATATATATATATCCTTGCCAATGAAAAGCATAGGAAAATTGTTTCCACACTTTTTGATTTAAGTGTGGTAAACTTCAAAGGTTTCCTTAAAAATACGACTTATATAAATAAGACTATCATTTTTAAGACTAATACTCATTGGGTGTGCATATATATATATATATATATATATATATATATATATATATATATATATGTGTGTGTGTGTGTGTGTAACGTTCTTATTTTAAAATAAAATTTCAATAAACAAATAAATTTTTTCGCAAATAATTTAAATATCAAAACAGAATTTGAATTAAATAATAAGATTTTCAAGTTTACATCAGCCGACCGGCCCAATAAGTATACAAATAAATATAACACTCGGTATGCAAAGGAGCCGGCCAAGGCTTCTACCAAAAATAACTATGTACAATCCGAGCAGCTGAGTGACTTCATATATCATCATTGTGTCCTACATCCACTGTAAAAATAACAACAGTAGGGGGTGAGCATAAACATGTCAAATAATAGTTACTGAATCGGATTAAAAGTCCAATTCACAACTATATATAAAACATAACCGAGTCATACAAACTCATCATAAAGCAACATGTTATTTTCACTAGCATATATCAATGCATATGCATGCGGATCCGACTCTAATGATGGGATTTTCACAAGATAATATCTCAGCTCCCAGCTGATTCGGTCGTTTTACAGGTACCAAACCGCGTGCGCCCATAATGTAACACCAGTCACTCTCAGTGACAGCGGTAACACAACTCGGTGTTACGGGCCGACCTTGAGTCCAACTCAAAGGCGTCTGTGGAATCTGAAGAAACCACCACAGGGTCTGTGCCTTATCATCAGGCCGCCCTACCATCTGGGCTGGCATCACAGGCCCCCTGCAATCCTGTGTGCGTCTGAATGCAAATGCTATGCCAAAATAATTATCAATCATCAACAAACCACTCGATTACAATCATCAGGGGCTACCACTCGGTTACCATCACCAAGCGTCTCACCTCAATACAACAACAAGCATAGCATGCATATATATATATCATGAAAATTCATGAAAATCATTCTCATCATCGATCACACATATATACAATCATCACATCAATATCAATAATATGAATGGAAGATATGAAAACATAAAATATGTTATTCAATCGGGGTCTCAATAACAACTTATGCACATAACATATATACATCATAACAATATCACCCCACATCCATTCATAAACTATTCATTTGAAATGTAACGCTCCCCCTACCTGGAAATAAAGAGTTCCAACAGCTCTTCAATAGATATCAAGTCACAGCTTCAAGAATTCCGATTAGAATTGCAGCACTGAATCAGTCCAAAGTTTTCTTCGTGAAGAGAAGAAATGAAGATTTAAATTTTCTTCGTTGTTTAATGGTTTCCAGTAGAGAATTGGAAAGAAAAGGATTATGATGTTTTTCACTTTCAAAAGTCTTCCACTAATCCAACAATAGAAATATTTATATATGGTTCATGCAGAAGAGACGTGAATGAATCGAAGAATTCTGACACACGTATCTTTAATGATAAGGAATGAATAAGATATTTAATGAAAAGGGGACAGAACATCAAAGAGGGTCCCATACTTAGAAAATATCAGAAAAAGAATCTGCTGGAAGGTAGAAGAACAGAGTGACGTGGAAAGCTTCAATAATTGAAATAATTATTAATTCTGACTCGGTTTTAGTATATTCCAACTCGGTTTCAGTATTCTGGGCATATCTTTCCGAGAAGATTCATCACAGTCTCTGTCCATTCAGAATTCCTTTATTCGGAGGAAATTCACTCGGAAAGGTTTCATCCCATAAAACACAGCTTTCCTTCCTCAGAAATGACCCACACGGAAATATCTTATTCAAACATCTCACTCAGTTATATTTCTGCCCGAGTCAAGCCTTTATTTATGTCACTCAGAAGCCTCTCATTCAAAAAGATTATTCAGAGTTTGAAGACAATTCTCTCCCAGAAATCTTTTCACTCAAAAGAATCACTCAGAATCAAAGACCATTTCGAAGACGAACCCGAGTTCAAACTCAGTAGCTCTAAACATCGACCCGAGCACGAATTAAATGAATTCACCACTCAGATATCTCAATCGGTACCTTCCCTCTCGAAAGTATCACACTCAGAGATACTTCACTCGGAAAGTCACAGAACTCGGAGTTACTCCACTCAGTCACTATTCAAAAATATCAGCTCGTGAAGTACTTATCCAAAATCAAAGCTTTTCTTCAATCGGAAATGATTCTCTCGGTCATGTTTCATTCGGAAACATCTTAACTTTACTTCACTCAGTAGTTCTTTCACCCAGAAAGATTTTACTCAGAATTATATTCCTTTTCTTCACTCGGAATTATCTCAACTTTCCCACACTCGGAAATATCTTAACTTGGGAGCGTCTTTGCCCGAATGGTGTTCATTCAAAGTCAAAGCTCCTTCCTTTTCGCTCGGAATCAATCCACTTGGAATTATTCCTTTCCGATAGAAGCATTCGTCCAAAGTTGGACTCGGAAATATGTTAATCTTCCTTCACTCGGAATCACATCCATTTTTCACTCGGAATGTCTTGTCTCAGACAAATTTCACTCAGAATTTCTTCACTGATCAGACATTTTTCACTCGGAAACTCTCCACTGAGTTTTAATGAATTATTTTCTAAAATTATAAATTTTAGGATGTTACAGTGTGTGTGTGTGTGTGTGTGTGTGTAATGTGTCTATGTTAAGGTGATGTTATGTTTATTCTATCATATCACTAATAATTTCATTATCAAACATTATTTTATTAAGAATCACATGATATATTTGTTGGGTGACCAAACAAGAAAAAACACATTTTTAACTTAATTTATAAAAAGAATTATAAGGACAAACTTTTTTGTGAAATTTGTTACACGAATATTGCAAAGTAAACTTTTTTACATTACCTAAGATTGACAAATGGGAAAGTATCTTAAAATTGTTTCGTTATAATTTGATTTTCAATTATTCCGTCTTTGAGTCTTAAATTGGTTTTTAGATATGATATGAGTTATTTTGATATTGGATTCTAAAGACAATGGGTTATTTTGATATTATTTTGGAATTGATAGTGTATAAGTTGATAATTTGGTCTTTATGATTATTGAAAAATGGTACCATTGTTTATAAAGATGAGATGACGTGTTTTAATAATTATTCGATCTACGTAAATCTTACCGTAAATTATGAACACTACTCTCTAGGTTGATTTGAACTGCAATCCACCACATAATTATAATGTGGTTGTAGAAAGAGACAAGCAATTATAATTAAAACAAGCGTGGTCTAGGAAGTAAGGTTCCACTGAAAAATTAGAATTAGAACTAGAGGAATAATTATTCCTTTTCCTTTTGATATTTAAATTATCAGAGGATGAAGGTCGTGCCAAGCCTAGAAGAGGTCATTGTGTCTAGTGGCACATATAGGAGACAAATGAGTAATGGCGGTGAAGTTTCTACGACGCAGTGTTTACCATAGCTTTATGAAGGCTCTGATGAAGCTTGCAATCAACGACATGGTTTAGAGAGGAGTGGCACACACTAATCTATGACGGAAATTTGGAACATATTAGTGGGAGGCAATGGCTTTGCGACGATGACGGTCGAAGACCAAATGATGGATAGGGAAACTAATGCATTTTGTTTTGGTTGGAGAAGGAAAACATTGATGATATAACTAGAATTTTGATATATTGTGCAAAAACACCTTAGGATTTGGATTTGAGTGTATAAATCATAATAATTGTTTAGAACATATAGGTTGTTTTGTCAATGTTATTATGATGAAAATAAATCTGATAACATATAGGTTGTTTTTTAGTTTTGTTCTAAGGAGGTGAAATGAATCAATTCCTTTCTATTTTCTTGTATGTAATTCAACATAAGCTTTATGAATATATTTAAGTTTTTACTTTTTATCACAATTGGTTTCCTAAGGCTTTAAGTGTTAAAGCGATTCATGAAAACTTTGTTGGGTTTGAGAGATGTGTAGCCTAATCTTTGGGCATTTTGTGTTTTTCTAAAAAATGTATGAGTTGGCATCATAATGAATAATAATTATGCGAAGCAACGTACACCCGTTTGTGAGTTTGTTGTTTACCTTGTCAAACCCAATGCAAAATAATTTCCAATCTAACTAAGGTTACGAGTGAGGTTACTTTTGGATGGTTTGGGGCATAATCATTTGGAAATTATAGGGCGGGGTTGTGATTATATGAAACTTGGAGGGTGCAATTACCCAAGTTTTTGTTTTCAAAAGCTGATATGGTCTTGTTTTGATATTGTTTGGAATTGATTAATTATGATTGGTCTTTGCTAAAATATAGTTGATAGCCTGTGGGCTACCCTGCATACATAAATATACTTGTTAAATTATTAAACATTACCAAAATAATATTTGAAAATTGTTTATTAATTAACAACATTATAAATAATAATAATTTGTCTTATTTTCACATTTTATATATACTTTACGTTTATGATATATAATATATAATATAATAATATATGTTATTACATATTTCTATTTAAGAAAATAATAAATAAATAATTTGGGCCTGGCCTACGGGTTTGCTCATTTGGCTCGTTAAAAATAGGCAGGCCGAACCAAGGATTTGAGCCTATTTTCTCAAATATGTTTAACCCGTTTTAGCTTGTAAAGAAAGGGCCTTATGTAACATCCCAGATGTTTTGATAATAGAAAATAAATTGGAAATGAGTAAATTATTATTTGACTTATAATGAAAATGGTATATGAAATGTTAAGCGGGAAAAAGGAGTTTTAATGAAATTTTAAGGAAAATGGCATCAGGACCCTGACGCGTAGCGTGGATGGGACGCGTAGCGTCAGGTGTGATTTAGTGAGCTGACACGTAGCGCCAGGCTGACGCGTAGCGCCAGCGTCGCGATCTGTTTTATAACAGGGTCACACAGAACAGAACCTGTAAACCCTCTCTTTCATTTTCTCTCTTCTCTGAGGCGATTTGGCTAGGGTTTTGAGGGAAACTTGGATTCTTGGTGGTTTTAAGCAATTTGGAACCAAGGTAAGGCATCTAGGGCCTCTAATCTTTAGTTTCTTCTCCTTCCCTTCATGAAATCCGAGTTTGCATGTGATGATTGGGGTTTTGATTCTGAGTTTCAGTGGCTTGTGAAGCTTGGGTAATGAGTTTGGAAGTATAAGGAAGGTAACGTACTAACTAATTTGATGTTTCGGTGACCGTAGGTGCCGGAACGAGCGTTAGGCAAGCGATTGACAAAGTGGACGTCGGAAGTGAAAGAGGAACGGTGATTCCAGCGGCTGTAGGACGCTATCCACCCCTTGAGCAAACTATCGGAGCTCGGGATAGAGGTAAGGGGGGTGTTCGGGTCATAATTAATTAGAATCGATATGGGAATAGGTTATGGGAAGTTTGGGAATGTTAGTAAAAGTTGTCATAAATAATATAAAGTAACTAAATATAGTAGTTGTGAATATATGAGTATGTGGAGTAAGATTAAATGGTCGAATATGAAAGGAATATGTTGATTTGATTGATTATATAATGAAATAAAGATTGGAATGATGAAAGTAAAAGATATGTGTAATATTCCCACTTTGAGTGGTGTATGTATATTTGATTATGAATAAAAATATGGAATTTTGAATTATTGATGATATATGCAATAGCATTGTATGGATGGGTTTGACAAGTCGGTCGCCCTGTATTGTGAGCACATGCCAGTTTCTGGTAGTTGCACATGTGGTTTGTTGATGATATGCTATGATTATGAGATATGATATGTGAATATGTGGTATGGGATGGCCAACGGTATGTATACCCCTCGTTTTCTGGCTCCCGTGGTCTTTGTACCCAGTTGAGCTACCCAGTGGTCAAGTCGGACCCAGTGGTTGAGGTGGAGAGCCAAGTCGGGCTCGGTGAACCAAGTCGGGTTCACGGGATGTCAAGTCGGACTCCCAGCTGAAGGCCAGTCCTTTAGTATCCGATACTAGGCGTCAAATTACATGAGAGTCAGTTGTGACTTATGTGAATCTTATATTGATTGATGATGGAAAATGAATTATGAATTGAAAGTGAAACGTGAATGAATGAAAGTATGGTTTGAATAAGTTAAAGATTGATGTGTATGTGTGTAATTGTATTGACGTGGATAAGTGCAGGAAATCGAAAGAGATTATGTAATAACAAAGAGTAGTAGGTATTGTTAAGTTTAATATTTCGTTCTATATTAATTATGATATTCCAAACACTCACCCTTGCTGTTGTTTAATTTTAGTGACCAGTGACAGGGAGGATGCTAATGCTGCGGAGATGCGCCAAGAGGAAGTTTGATGCCAAGGAATGGAGATGTATATAATGAATGTAATATTTTGAGTGTATGTGTTTAAGTGTGTAATAAGTAATGTATTAATATGGTGGGTGATAGATGATAAAGTATGTGTGATGAACTTGCCATGATTATGCATGTTGTGGTTTGATGACTTATTGATGAGGATGAATTATGGCACGGAGCCATTGACATGTGTGAATGTTGAATGTGATGGGCAGGTGTTGTATTGACGCATGATTGATATGTGTGCTATGTGATTGATGCTAGGATGATGATTGGATTGATTTAGATAAGTTATGCATATAGTTGGATATTGAATTTAAGGAACCGGATAGGTGAAATTAAGATTCGGTGGGTGTGAGAAACCCCAGAATGCATCAATAGGTCTTCCATGACATTTAGGATTTAGATGCATTGGCTTTTGGTCCATTGGAATCCATTTAGGATGTTTGGTGTAAGGGTTTTGCACCTAATTGGGTTAAAATGCATTTCGCGCATAACTTGCTCATATGTTGGAATTTTGGCGAACGGATAGCGCCAACAGTTCCGAAATGGGGAAAACAGGTGGCCCGTGAAGTTTCGTGGCAATCGGATCTAAAACGGGCCAATTGGATAGGTTAGAAGTTAGTAAAATGGTTTAAATGTGTAACAGCATCAGGTGCTGTCACTGTCATGCTCACGCTACGCGTGAGGCTGACGCGTAGCGTGAGGTGCGCAGCAGATGGCTGACGCTACGCGTGGGAATGGCGCGCAGTATCAGGCCCCTGTTTCATATTTTTTATTCTTTTCTAAATTAAGGGAACTCTAAGGTTTTGTCAAACTATATAATTATTATTTTGAGTATGTTTAGTGAAAATAAATATTATTTTGAAACGAGAAATAATTACATTTTATTAAATGTGAAAAATTTATTGTGAAAATTAATTAAATGGATATAAATAAAGGTAAATTGACGTAGGACATCACAGGTGGTATCAGAGCGGTTCTTTCTAGAGCCGGGAAAATGGGCAGAGTTAGGGGATTGTTTGAGTCCTATATCAGACTGTTTTGCATTTATTGCATTATACTTATGATTGTTTACATATTAACAGGTTGACTTGGCATCATTCTCTTGGCACTCCGGGCAGCGTCTTGTTATGTGTTTATACATGAGGTAATTTTTGTACTCCCTGGTTAATTATTGGTTATTAATGGTGATGTGTTTTGGGATATTGTAGAACTAAAATATGACGGAAGGAAGTAGTTCTGTTGGTGGTGATGATTTCTTTGAGAGGTTTTCTCAAATGATGGGGAGGACTGATTATGGTCCCACCCTTGATAAATTTTTGAAAAGGAATCCACCTATTTACAAAGGAGGACATGATTATGATGGGGCGCATATATGGCTGCGTGACATTGAACAAACATTTGAATACTTTGAATGCTCTGAAGAACAGAGAGTGCAATTTGCTACCTATCAATTGAAGGATGAGGCTCGTGTATGGTGGTCAAGGACTAGAATTCAGATGAATGCGGCGAATGAACCATTAATGTGGATGAATTTCAAGAGGAGATTTCTTGCTAAATACTTTCCAGATAATTATAAAATCCGTAAGGAGATGGAATTCCTAAAACTTGAGCAAGGCAGGATGTCAGTGGCTGAATACACGTCACAGTTTGATGAACTATGTGATTTCTATCATCCTTTTTCTCTTGAAGGAACTGAAGGTAGTAAGTGTGCAAAGTATGAATCCGGGCTAAGAATTGAACTCCGAAATGTCATTGTTCCTATGGAGATCCGTGACTATCCTACTCTGGTAAATAAGGCCAGACTTGCTGAGGAAGTGCAGTTACAGAGAGCGTCCCAGTCAAGGGACAAGAGACCATTGAAGGCTAAAGGATTCAGTTTTAAAAAGATGGGTCAGTTTTTCCATGGTGGCAAGTCTTCTGCCACATCTTCTTCTTCTTCTGGACGTGGATCTACTGGTCGTTCTGGTGGTCGTGCTTGTTATAATTGTGGTCAGGAAGGTCATTTCTCTAGACATTGTCCTACAAATCAAACTGTTTGTTTCCAGTGTGGACAACCTGGACACCTTAGGCCCGACTGTCCATAGAGGCAGCAGCAGGGAAGACGTGGTAATCGGGCAAGTGCTTTTATGGTCCGTGGTGGAAATTTTCAGCGTGGAGGCCGAGGCGGCGGTAGCCGTGGAGGCCAACACCCTAGGCGATCTGATGCTCAGTCCAGTGGTACTCAGAATGTTATGGCTGGACGTGTGTTTGCTTTTGATGCTTCTGAAGTGTCAAGAAATGATAATTTGGTACAGGGTAAGTGTCTTATCCATGACTATCTTGTAAATGCTATTTATGACTCTGGTGCAACCCACTCTTTTATTTCTGAGAGTTGTGTTCGGTGGCTTGGTTTGCCAGTGGTATTAATGAAGAATGCTCTTAATGTCTCCACTCCTACTGGTTCTGCATTACGAGCAACTACTATGTGTGAGGAATTACCTATGCAAGTAGAGGACCGATCTTTCCTGGTGAATTTAATATGTATGCCATTGAAGAATTTAGATGTTATTCTGGGTCTTGACTGGTTGTCTGTTAACCATGTTATGGTGGACTGTTACCGCAAGACTATAATTTTCTCTCAGGAATTGGACACTAAAAATGTGGTGAGTGATGTTTCTGTAATTTATGTTATTCTGTTAGCTTCAGAAGGGCGGTATAATCTTAAACCTGCAGATATTCCAGTGGTGTGTGATTTTCCTGATGTATTCCCGAAAGACATTCCGGAATTGCCTCCAAATAGGGAGATTGATTTTGCTATTGATTTGATTCCCGGGGCAGAACCTGTGTCCCGTACACCTTATAGAATGTCTTCAGTGGAGTTGGCTGAAGTAAAGAAACAAGTAAATGAGTTGTTAAGCAAGGGGTTTATCCGACCAAGTGCTTCACCTTGGGGCGCTCCGGTGTTGTTGGTGAAAAAGAAGGACGGCAGTATGAGAATGTGTATTGACTACCGACAATTGAATAAATTGACGGTTAAGAACAAATATCCTTTACCACGAATTGATGATTTGTTGGATCAGTTGCGAGGTGCTGTGGTGTTTTCTAAGATCAATTTGAGATCTGGATATCATCATATTAGAGTGAAGTCGGAAGATATTCTGAAAACGGCGTTCCGGACTCGATATGGACATTTTGAATATGTTGTAATGCCTTTCGGAGTAACCAATGCTCCAGCTATCTTTATGGATTATATGAATCGGATTTTCCAACCTTACTTGGATCAATTTGTCATGGTGTTTATTGATGACATTCTAGTATATTCAAATTCTGTAGAAGAGCATGCACAACATCTTCAAATTGTTTTACAAGTGCTACATGAAAAGAAGTTGTATGCTAAATTGTCGAAGTGTGATTTCTGGGAAGCAAGTGTGAAATTTTTGGGGCATGTAATCTCTTGTGATGGTGTGTCTGTTGATCCATCCAAGATTGAAGCAGTTATGGCTTGGGAAAGGCCTAAATCAGTGACTGAAATTAGGAGTTTTCTTGGATTAGCTGGCTATTATTGCCGTTTTATTGAAGGATTTTCTCGCATTGCACTACCCTTGACTCGATTGACAAGAAAGGAGAATCCCTTTGTGTGGACGGAAAAGTGTGAATTGAGTTTTCAAACGCTGAAGCGGTGTTTGACTACTGCACCTGTGCTTGCATTACCAGATGTGACGAAAGAATTTGTGGTATACTGTGACGCATCTAAGTTTGGTTTAGGCTGTGTGCTGATGCAGGATGACAGGGTGATTGCCTATGCTTCAAGGCAATTAAGACCGCACGAGCAAAATTATCCTACCCACGATTTAGAGCTTGCGGCAGTGGTATTTGCATTAAAAATTTGGCGTCATTATTTATATGGTTCTCGTTTTATGGTATTTAGTGACCACAAAAGCTTGAAATACTTGTTCGATCAGAAAGAGTTAAACATGAGGCAAAGGAGATGGGTGGAATACCTAAAGGATTACGATTTTGATTTGAAATACCATCCTGGTAAGGCGAATGTTGTGGCTGATGCCTTAAGTAGAAAAGTATTACACGCAGCTTTCTTGATGGGCAAGGAACAAGAATTGTTAGAAGACTTTCGTGATATGAATATTGGGGTATCCATTCAAGCCCCAGATCAGATGGTAATTGGAATGTTAAAAATCTCCAATGAATTCTTAGAATCCTTAGCCGTGGCTCAGGAGGAAGATGAAGAATTGCTGGAATTGCTTGACACTCAAGCAAGAGGCCAAGATATGGGATTAACCAAAGGTAAGGATGGAATTTGGCGGTTTAAGAACCGTGTAGTGGTACCCACAGAGGGCGATTTCAGACAAGCTGTATTAGCTGAAGCGCATAAAAGTTCTTTAAGTATCCATCCTGGTATCACTAAGATGTACCATGATTTAAAGAAAGAATTCTGGTGGCCGGGAATGAAGAAAGCAATAATTGAATATGTAAGATCTTGTGTGATATGTCAGAAGTGTAAGGTCAAACATCAGAGACCCCCAGGTTTACTTCAACCCCTGGAGATTCCAATATGGAAATGGGAAAGCATTACTATGGATTTTGTATCTGGGTTACCTCGTACTCGTTCTGGTTGTGATGCAATATGGGTAATTGTGGACAGGTTGACCAAGAGTGCTCACTTCTTGGCTATGAATATGAAATGGTCATTGGACCGGTTGGCTAGATTGTACATTACGGAGATTGTAAGATTGCATGGTGTACCTTCAAGTATTATTTCGGATCGTGATCCTCGGTTTACTTCCAGATTCTGGGGGAGTTTACAGCAGGAATTGGGTACTGAACTGAGGTTGAGTTCAGCTTATCATCCTCAGACAGATGGCCAGTCTGAGCGTACAATCCAGACCTTGGAAGATATGCTTAGGGCTTATGTATTGGAGCAAGGTGGCTCATGGGAGAGATACCTGCCATTGGTGGAATTTGCTTATAATAATAGCTATCATAGTAGCATTGGGATGGCTCCTTATGAAGCTTTATATGGAAGACGGTGTCGTACGCCTTTATGTTGGAATGAAGATAGAGATGCAATCCATTTGGGACCCGAGTTAATTCAAGAAATGAATGATCAGGTGACAATGATTCGTGAAAAGATGAAAATTGCACAAGACCGTCAGAAGAGTTACTATGACAATCGTCATAGGCCACTTGAATTTCAGGTGGGAGATTGGGTATTCCTGAAGGTGTCACCTACTAAAGGTGTAGGCCGTGTGATGAAGAGCCAGAAACTTAATCCAAAGTATATTGGACCCTACTAAATATTGGAACGAATTGGTGAAGTAGCATACAGATTGAATCTTCCCCGTGCATTGACAAATATTCACGATGTATTTCATGTTTCACAATTAAGAAAATATGTTCCCTGTGATTCGATGATTGTACCTGAAGATTCCATTGAGTTGAAAGAAGATTTGACTGTGGAGATCGCACCTATTTGTATTGAAAGTTATCAAACTAAACGATTGAGAAACAAAGAAGTACCCCTGGTAAAAGTGAAGTGGCAAAATATAAATGGAGTGACGTATACATGGGAACTGGAATCTGATATGAGGCGGTTGTATCCAAATCTTTTCCAATAAGGTACGTTGATTTCGGGGACGAAATCTCTTTTTAGGGGGAGTGGATGTAACATCCCAGATGTTTTGATAATAGAAAATAAATTGGAAATGAGTAAATTATTATTTGGCTTATAATGAAAATGGTATATGAAATGTTAAGCGGGAAAAAGGAGTTTTAATGAAATTTTAAGGAAAATGGCATCAGGACCCTGACGCGTAGCGTGGATGGGACGCGTAGCGTCAGGTGTGATTTAGTGAGCTGACGCGTAGCGCCAGGCTGACGCGTAGCGCCAGGCTAACGCGTAGCGCCAGCGTCGCGATCTGTTTTATAACAGGGTCACACAGAACAGAACCTGTAAACCCTCTCTTTCATTTTCTCTCTTCTCTGAGGCGATTTGGCTAGGGTTTTGAGGGAAACTTGGATTCTTGGTGGTTTTAAGCAATTTGGAACCAAGGTAAGGCATCTAGGGCCTCTAATCTTTAGTTTCTTCTCCTTCCCTTCATGAAATCCGAGTTTGCATGTGATGATTGGGGTTTTGATTCTGAGTTTCAGTGGCTTGTGAAGCTTGGGTAATGAGTTTGGAAGTATAAAGAAGGTAACGTACTAACTAATTTGATGTTTCGGTGACCGTAGGTGCCGGAACGAGCGTTAGGCAAGCGATTGACAAAGTGGACGTCGGAAGTGAAAGAGGAACGGTGATTCCAGTGGCTGTAGGACGCTATCCACCCCTTGAGCAAACTATCGGAGCTCGGGATAGAGGTAAGGGGGGTGTTCGGGTCATAATTAATTAGAATCGATATGGGAATAGGTTATGGGAAGTTTGGGAATGTTAGTAAAAGTTGTCATAAATAATATAAAGTAACTAAATATAGTAGTTGTGAATATATGAGTATGTGGAGTAAGATTAAATGGTCGAATATGAAAGGAATATGTTGATTTGATTGATTATATAATGAAATAAAGATTGGAATGATGAAAGTAAAAGATATGTGTAATATTCCCACTTTGAGTGGTGTATGTATATTTGATTATGAATAAAAATATGGAATTTTGAATTATTGATGATATATGCAATAGCATTGTATGGATGGGTTTGACAAGTCGGTCGCCCTGTATTGTGAGCACATGCCAGTTTCTGGTAGTTGCACATGTGGTTTGTTGATGATATGCTATGATTATGAGATATGATATGTGAATATGTGGTATGGGATGGCCAACGGTATGTATACCCCTCGTTTTCTGGCTCCCGTGGTCTTTGTACCCAGTTGAGCTACCCAGTAGTCAAGTCGGACCCAGTGGTTGAGGTGGAGAGCCAAGTCGGGCTCGGTGAACCAAGTCGGGTTCACGGGATGTCAAGTCGGACTCCCAGCTGAAGGCCAGTCCTTTAGTATCCGGATACTAGGCGTCAAATTACATGAGAGTCAGTTGTGACTTATGTGAATCTTATATTGATTGATGATGGAAAATGAATTATGAATTGAAAGTGAAACGTGAATGAATGAAAGTATGGTTTGAATAAGTTAAAGATTGATGTGTATGTGTGTAATTGTATTGACGTGGATAAGTGCAGGAAATCGAAAGAGATTATGTAATAACAAAGAGTAGTAGGTATTGTTAAGTTTAATATTTTGTTCTATATTAATTATGATATTCCAAACACTCACCCTTGCTGTTGTTTAATTTTAGTGACCAGTGACAGGGAGGATGCTAATGCTGCGGAGATGCACCAAGAGGAAGTTTGATGCCAAGGAATGGAGATGTATATAATGAATGTAATATTTTGAGTGTATGTGTTTAAGTGTGTAATAAGTAATGTATTAATATGGTGGGTGATAGATGATAAAGTATGTGTGATGAACTTGCCATGATTATGCATGTTGTGGTTTGATGACTTATTGATGAGGATGAATTATGGCACGGAGCTATTGACATGTGTGAATGTTGAATGTGATGAGCAGGTGTTGTATTGACGCATGATTGATATGTGTGCTATGTGATTGATGCTAGGATGATGATTGGATTGATTTAGATAAGTTATGCATATAGTTGGATATTGAATTTAAGGAACCGGATAAGTGAAATTAAGATTCGGTGGGTGTGAGAAACCCCAGAATGCATCAATAGGTCTTCCATGACATTTAGGATTTAGATGCATTGGCTTTTGGTCCATTTGAATCCATTTAGGATGTTTGGTGTAAGGGTTTTGCACCTAATTGGGTTAAAATGCATTTCACGCATAACTTGCGCATATGTTGGAATTTTGGCGAACGGATAGCGCCAACAGTTTCGAAATGGGGAAAACAGGTGGCCCGTGAAGTTTCGTGGCAATCGGATCTAAAACGGGCCAATTGGATAGGTTAGAAGTTAGTAAAATGGTTTAAATGTGTAACAGCATCAGGTGCTGTCACTGTCATGCTCACGCTACGCGTGAGGCTGGCGCGTAGCGTGAGGTGCGCAGCAGATGGCTGACGCTACGCGTGGGAATGGCGCGCAGCGTCAGGCCCCTGTTTCATATTTTTGATTCTTTTCTAAATTAAGGGAACTCTAAGGTTTTGTCAAACTATATAATTATTATTTTGAGTATGTTTAGTGAAAATAAATATTATTTTGAAACGAGAAATAATTACATTTTATTAAATACGAAAAATTTATTGTGAAAATTAATTAAATGGATATAAATAAAGGTAAATTGACGTAGGACGTCACACCTTATGTGGGCCAGCCCGGCCCGGCCCGTCGGGCCAAAATTAAAATGTTAAAAAAATAAATTTATGTTAATATATAATTTATATATGTTAAAAACGTTATGTTTCTATTTGTTTCCTACTTTCCTAATTTATATATGTCATTGTAAATTTAATAATATAATATTATAATATATAAATAATAAAGTTTTGCTTCCATTTAATGCAAATATAATTTATTTGAACTTTTAATAAAATAAATTGGGTTAATTATAAAAAACTTGTTTTAAAAAAACGGTGAATTCTAGTTTTTTTAAAAAGAAGACTTAAATATAGTATAAATTTAAAATAAAAAATAGCATGCATAATTTGAAAGAAAAAAATGGGTCAACCCATTGGCCCACAGGGCACATAAAATACAGGTTGGATCAATGTTTTTGGCTCGTTGTCCTATTTTGGTCCGACCCATTCTGATCCGTATTTTGATGAGTTTGTGCGGGCCTTGACTCGACCCGACCTGTTGGTCCGTTTTACTACCCCTAACTATGATATGAATATTCCTAACTTGAATAATATTATTTCAAGTGCATGATATTTGTAGTGTGATTGCACATATTCTCTTATCTAGTACCTTTGTAGGAACTAACCAATATTTTTTAATTGAATCCAAATTTGGTATAGTTTGAGGGGCGCAAAATTGATGCATTTAGACTTTTATAATTGGTTATTTATATAATTGTTTTTAAAAATAGTTTTTAAATCGGTTATTTAACAATTGATTTTAAAAACTATCATTTTTAAAATTGCTTATATAATTGATTTTAAAAATAGTTTTAAAATCGATTATTTTAACAATTGATTTAAAAAACTATCATTTTTAAAACTACTTAAATAATTGATTTTAAAAGCCTATATACATCAAACACATTCTCTCCAGAATGTAGGAAATCTAAATCTTAAGTACTAATAATGTACCTTTTTTTAAAAAGATATTACCAATAATAATGTACCCCTACCACTATGTTATCTTTCTTGTTGATACATTATATGTTTCTCAATTAAATTAAATTGCTGTTGATTATGGTGTCACTTGCTTATCATAAATTATCGCATATTTACATATGATCAATAAGCATAAGTATACGCACTAAAGTATACACAATCTGCCTAATGGTTTTTACATTAAAACCCAATAATTGGCAATAATAAATGTGAATCATATGTATAATGAAATTGCTTGAAGAATAACAAATCATAGGAATTAAAGCAAGAAATCCTTTATAGAAAAATTGAATCAAACAAGAGAAAGTATTTGCATTGCACATAAAATTTTACCCCTATAATGGTCTTATATGGTTGAATTTGAATAGAATATGGGGGGACAAGAAAATGTCCTTATAGAATACTTTATTTTTCTAATGATACTAGAAACTAATAAAATAAAATGTGACTTCCATTCTTCTCATAAAATGCATTTGAATCTAATTCAACTACAAATTATTATAATAAAAAATCATTCTACCTATTAAAAAATGTTCAATTGAATTTTTTCTCATCATTCTCAATTACTTCATGCGTTCTTTTTATCTGTTTTTTAAGCTTAAATCACCCAGATTAAGAAAAACAATTAATGTTTTTAGATTACAACATTTTTACATCTATTTTCCAACTTTATCCTACTATTAATGTTTGGTCATTCCCTAGGTGAGGAAAAAAATAATAAATGAGTTCTCGAAACTCTAAAGAGACAGATAAAAAAGAACAATTTTTTTTTCAAAATAAAGACATATAAAAAGAAAAGGATGAAGTAAAAACGTACCTAAAAAGACGTTGAGTGAAACACCCAACACGTAAGTGGTATAGAGAATTTTATAAAAATTATTTACTAATTGAATAATGACCTTCTAAATGTGAAGGAGAGCATATGTACACATATTTTGAAATTAACTATTAACTAGGAAAAAGTAAGAATGAGGATTCTACATGTATCCTTCGATTTACAAAATTGATCTTGTTTAGTTTACTACGACACCATGCTAGTTGATCTGTCGTTATCCTTGACATGTTCAACACTCTCCAAACCAATTTCATATCCACTTGAGAGAAAAAATAAAGCACTTGATCCGTTTCATCTTCATTATGCTTTTGGAACTTCTTCAATATGCAGCTTCCACTCCTCAAAACCTCTCTCAGTCTCTTTTCCTTCTGCCAAATCAAAACAACATACCAATCAACATAGACCACCCTTTTTTCAAGAAGCAAAAAAAGAAAGTTTATTTACATTTGATGAGTATATGGGCATTTTGGTATCACTTCTTACAAAAGATTGTATATTTAAGTCCTAAGTTTTCAAAATAGGTATTTACTTGGTTTCTTGTTTGATACTTTCATCGTAAACTTAAGTCCTTAGAAAGTTTCTATTTTAAAAAGTTAAAGATTTGAGTACACAAACCTTCTCAAAGTCAGGTAACAAAATGCTAGTGTACATTTGACATTAAAAAGCATGTAACTTTTGAAGCTTTATTTTAGTTTTTAATTACCTTTTGAAGATCCGTTCCAATCTCCACAAGCAGCACTGAATCGGCAGGGTCTTGGAGCTCTACATGATTTTCTCTTAGACCTTTGAGTGCCAAGCTTGATGCACCTTTATCAGCCCTTATAAAACGCCAAATTGTTCTGATGGACTCTTCCAAAATTTCAACTAACATGTCACTTGTGATCGCACCTTTATCTATCTCTTTTCTTCTGAATTTGCTTTTATCCTTGGCATTGTCTTCTGTGGCCAAACAACATTTTATAACCATGAGGAACTATTTTGTCTCATACATATGGAACTTTATATGGTCCCCCCTTCTCCCCCATATAGCTCAATATGAAAGTTGGCACAACAACATTAACAATTACAATTCTATATTCAATAAACACAAAATTTAGTTGCATTTTCTTATGTGTTTTTTATCCATGAAATGAGGTAAGAACGTTGTTCGTTTGATTTATATAGTCGATCTTATTTAATGAGATAATGTTTTGTTGTTGTTGTTTTCTTATGTGTTTTTAGTGTTGTTTTTCAATCAGAATACAAGATTCATCTTAGTATTAATAGTCAGCATAAGTTATTGAGATGAAATTTCAATTCTAATTAAAGAATAATATAAAAAAAAACACCTAAGAACTAGATAGAAGTCTTATGTGTTAATAAAGAGACTAATCAAATTTACATTGTCCATAAAGTTCTCTTCTCACCTCTTATTACTGGAACTTGAAGAAGATTGCGCATGGCACAACGGTTTCTGGCATAGTTTTCAACCCGTGGACCTTGGAAAGGCTCATTTTCTATGAACCTTTGGAGAAGCACTTGAAATTGTTGAAACTCCCCAGCAACTTCATTGAACCTTCGCAATCCGTATTGGTCAGATTCCCATAACTTCAGGGCCTGCTCATACTCCCACTGAAGGAATTCCCAAGAAAGGCACAATTGCCCCACATAAACAATTTCCAAATCACTGTATAACTCTCTTACAAACTTCTTCATTGGGTCAGCTTCAGAGTGTTTACGTCTAGAAAGGCGAAAGCCGCGTGGAAGAATGCATGAGATTGCTGGTGAAGGGTTCTTAATGTTTGAAAATGATTGGAGTGGGTCCTTTGACTGCAAAACACCTTCAGTTTTCCAAGAAACTTAAACAATAGTATTATGACTATGAATGGAGTCTTCACTATTAAGCACAATGCAAAAGCCACTTAGATTATAAAATAAAAGTATAACATAACTTTCATTGAGAATAGCTTTCCTAACTTATCTTGCATAGAAAGAGTTGTTTATAGAAAGAGATATTAAAAAAACAAACAAAATGGTCATAGAAACATTGGGTGGAGTATTGCAATCAGTGCTAGATCATTGTAGGGACTGGTTTCCTTTTGGAAACTAGCCAAAAGTTAGCTACAATAAGAAAATGTCCAAATGTTAGGCAGAAGAATGGCAAGTGCATATTTAATGTTTGCAAATCTTTTAGATATGATCATTGGGGGGTTTAATGTGAAGGAGAAGATAGGTAGCTTTATGTGAATATGAAATTGTTTGTTTAATACTTACTAGAGTTATTAAAGAAAAATGAAGAGATTGAATATATGAAAACTATATTTGAAAGTGAGTATCCGCAGCCCCATAAACAAAATTAACCATAATAAAATAAAAAAAGCAAAAAGAAAAACCTATTTGTCTCAGAAACAATTCACTCTACTGTCATGGATTTGGGTAATTCAAGCTTTCCCAGTGCCCAACAAACCAGATATAGTGGGACCTTACCTATACTTTTTAATGATTTAGATAATAAGGTAGGTCTTGGTGATCATGTAAATTAAATGAAAAGTTTCATCTACTAGACACACTAACTTTAAACAAATTGGTAAAGAAGACAGAAACTTTAAAAAAAAAAAAGAAAAACAACTTCAGAAAGGAGGGGGGGGGGGGGGGGGGATAAGACCAAGTCAATGGATAGAAAAAAGAAAAACACTGACCTATAGCATACATCTTCTGGTAATTCAAGATATCAAATTTTCTCATTCTTTCTCTATAACTCCTGTAGAATTTTGGAAGCTCATTTGTGGTGCTACCATGCTGTAATTTCTCATCAATTTTCCATGGCTTCAAGTCTTCCATTATCCTTGGAGACTCAGAATCCTCAAGGATAGTAGGTAAACCAGTGGCTCTGACCTTTTTCAGTTCAATCTTCAATTGTTCTATCAAATCTTGATGTTCCCACAATGTGTCAAATCGGTTGGAATCCTCAAGATCAAAAGTTGTTAGACTTTGTGAATTTGGTTTCTCAGATTGTTCAGATTTGGAATTGATGCTATCTTTACCTTGAAAACTGTTGTCATCACTACTTGAAGACTTCTCCAACCTACACTCTTCTTCTAATTTTCCAAGTTCATCCATTATATCTTCATCCTCTTCAGCAAAATCATCAGGCTCATAGCCACCATCCAAATTCTCAAAGTCCAAATCCTCTTCTGTTAGAGCTGCATTTTTTTCTCCATTGTTTCCCAATGTGTCAAACTCAACACTGGTTCCAAAGTCTGTGTCTGACAAAAACCCCTCCCCCAAAGAAGTGATAGAATCTGAGTCATAGCTTGAACAAATGAAATCATCTTCAGAAAGAAAATTCTGAACAACTGGTTCCAGAAGCTGTTCTGTTGATTTCATAGCCTCTGCTACCTCCTCTTTGTGAGCACTTTCTGTCAAGTTTTCAAGAATTTCACCTCCTTCACAACTCATTGGCATGAATTTTCTCCTAGGCGTGAGCCTCCCCTCATTGTTCAACGGAAACTCATCATTTGAATTTACAAAACATTCTTTGACAGTAAAATTTGCAGCCTCTGATTCATCCATGATGTGGCTAAAACTATTGCCCGAGACAAACTCATACTTGTTGGTACTTGCAGAAACAGTATCATATTCATCCTCCTTCACAAAATCACTACTTCCCTTGAATTCTTCATTATAATTGCAATTCCAGCTTTGATATTCAAATTTGAAAACCAACTTGGTTATTTCCTCTTCTTCAAGGCCAAGATGGCCACTATCATGAACAGTTTCAGAAAAAGAGTTTTCCTTGGACTCTGCTTCTTTCTGGCAACAATTAGAATCAAGTTTGTTACTTTCATGTGAGAGAGTATCAGTAAAAGTAAGTTCCTCGGAATTTTCAGGCTTCAATTCAGTATCTCCAAAAGAATAAAAAAATTCTTCTCCAGCCTCAGTTTTTGGCTCAGAATGAATGGACTCAGCTTGCTCATTGTCATGTGAAAACTGAGAAGAACAATTCATTGCTTCAGGACTAAAGAATCTGAAAGAGGGGGAGGAAAAGAAAAACAAAGGAAAAGATGTGAAAATGATGCCTAATGGGTATTGAACTGTGTGTTTTAAATTTGCAAAGAAAAAATCAATATCGATACCTCGTGAAGAATTTGGTGAAAACCCAGAACAGAGTTTGCAAAAGCTTTGAAAGAAAGAGGCCAAAATACCCAGAAAAAAGATCCATCTTTCGGTGAAAGAAACCTTTGGGACAAGCCATGCTCACCGAAAAGGAAGTGGGTATTTCACGCAAATTTCGTTGAGGCACATGGGGAATGAATCAATGAGAAAGTTCATTCCTTTTGAAGCAAAACAGAGGAAACAGGGGAAACAGGGCAAGGTCATGCAAACTCTGATTAGAACTTTGAAAAATTTTCCTGAAAAATAGGACCTTGCACCCGCACGGATAAAGATATACGTACAAACTCTCCCCTCACAAGGTGAATCTGATTCAGCAGAGGTTGAAGTGTTACCTAATTGGTGAGATTCATCACAAGGGAAATGGAAGCCGAAAAGATATGGGTAGAAAATAACATGTCAGCGACTTGTGTTTGAGTCTCTGAGGTTGCTTAGAATCATGGGATTCTGTTGTTGTTTCCTGTGTACCGTTATGCGATGAACTCGAATGGATTTTTAGTTTTACGTGTGTGTGTATCAGGTGAGAGGCTATGTTGTTGTTGTTGTGCCTTCTCTGTTATAATATCATTTCAGCAATAAGAACAAAAATAAAAAAACATTGGGTTAAATTGAAAGTTTACGTCTCATTCTATTGCAATTTCCTAAGCGGAAACACAGAAAAAGTTTTTCATAGATATTTCGAACATTTATATTAAGAGGGTTATAATGTGAAAGTTCATATTTCAGACTCTTCTTTTTTGGGTCAGTGTGAAATTAATTGGAGCGAAGAAAATTCAACAAAGTGTAGCTGAAAATGACCTATAGGCTATAGTGGACGTGGATTCATAGGGTTTCAAAATTCACTCTCTTATTATATCAGAATTAAAAACAGCATCACAGAACTTAAAAAACCCACACTTCCTGATTAATCAATTTAGGTAATCCTAATTGAATTTGTTTAACCTTATGTAACCGTATAAGATATCAAAAATAAAATATGTTTATTACAATTGGAAACAGATTATTTAAAAATTAAAATATGTTTATTACAATTGGAAACAGATTATTTAAAAATTAAGGGTGGGTGAGTATTGATAATTATTTTTAAAAAAATTATTGTTATTTCTTAACCTGGGAAATATAGATAAACTCATCCTAGTTTGCATGGGAAATAAAAGTTAGGAAGGTTCTTCATCTAATTATGTATCAACGAATGCTGCATATGATTTTTGAAAAAAATTGCCAACTTTTGTAATGTAAGGCATCGCTTTTAAATTATGGCGTGTTTTATGGCATGTTTTATGACCTGATAATCATTTATAGTATATTCATATATATCACTTAACAGCAAAATTTTTACATCGGTAAATCCTTAAATTGAACATTTAATTTTGTTTTTCTGTTCATAATTTTTACTTTTTAGATATAATATATATATATATATATATATATCATATTAACTTATTTTATTTTAAAGTGTATTAAATTTTTAAGATTATTGCAATCTCGACTGATCTTGATTTGTTTATTATTTCCTTCCTAAACAATGATATTCATTTGAAATTATTTTGAAATTAAATGCACCGTATAAATAAGAATTTGAATTTTAAAATTTTAATCTCTTTAAATTGCTTCTAATAAATATAATGTTTATTGTTAGTAATAAAAAGTACCTATTTTTTTTGTTAAAAATTATTTCAGTCCCTATATTTTACTCTTGTGTCAAGTGACATCCCTATATTTTTTTTTAAAAAAATCAGTTAGATCTCATGTTTTCTAACTATACCAATTAGATCCATTGTGTTTTCTAACCGTATTAGCGAGGTCTTATATGTGAACTTAATATTTATTATTGAATATAATAATCATAACGTATTTAAATATTTTTTATTATATATTTATTAAATATATTATTTAATAATATATTTATTAAATAATATTATATCTAATAATAAATATTATTAAAAACATTTTAATAGTTACTTTTGTAATAAATTATTTTAAAATATATAATAAATATATTATTTAATATATAGTAATATTAAAAATACTTCAAATTATAAACGCGTTCAATAATAATATATTTTTAAAAATATATATTTATTAAATATATTTTAATAATAACATTTTTATCAAATAGTATTATATTCACTAAATATTAACATATTTAATATTTAAAATAAATAATATGATGTGTTAAGTTATATAGATTGATAAAATGATATAAATTTATTTTTTATCAAACACACTCATTTCATTCATGTTGTATTTAAACTAATATTAAAAAATTACAAATTGTTATCTTTATATATATATATATATATATAATAGTTATATATATGTAAACTTAAATGAAGTTTTGGTTTAGTGTTTGAGTAGGTTTATGCAGCAGGCCATATTGATGAACTAAAAAATTCAGGGTCTAATTTTAAACAAATTCAAAACATAAAAGACTAAAATAGGTATTTGTGCCTTCTAGAAACCTTGTCTCATGCTTCTTACAATGAATTTCCCCATGCTTCTTATAATCAATCTTACTTGAGAATTAACCTTCGGTATTAGAGCTAGAAAGGAAGAATTTGCACCCTTTAGTAACACCATAGATACATAAAAATCATCAAATACTTTACAAACATTACTTTTCAACAAGCTCCAAAAAGATTTAATAAAATTAAAATTATAGTAATTAGGCTAAAACTCTTTGACCCTTCACACTCCTAAACAGATAATCGTATTTCCTCTTCCGTAAACTTCTCATTTATTTTAACGTTATTTTCCTCACTCAACCCAGAAAAAACAACATCGTCCAACACTGACCTGTTCCAACATTCATTTGTAAATTTCTACTTAATAAAAAGATTTTACACATTCTTTCACCCTACCTGGTTCCTCATCCAAGGACCCATTAAACCAGATTGTGAATTTCATTTCTCAAAAGTCTCTTATTAATAGTTGCATGGAAGAATTTAGTATTAGAATCTCATTCCTAAGGCCAACGCAATCTAGATTTTTGGAACATTAACGAGTCCTCCAAATTAGACAACTTTCATAATTCAACAATCAAATTTTATCAAAACATCACACCCTCTTCGCCTAAATCGCCTATTTCCTTCTCTAAATCATAACCTTTAATTTTGTCCCCCGTCTCCTTTAAGCTCGCCTGTGACATACAAAAGTACTCTTTATTCCACACTTTCACCAACTATTTTAATCCCTCAAAATTCATATTTTTCTCAAGTTTCTTCCATAAAAACTTTAAAACTAGGCTTTTGTAACCAATAATGTAGCACCCTAAAAGGCTTCAAGCCCTAATCCACATCTAACACCTTTAATGTAACATCCCTGATGTTTTAATGAGAATTATAAGAAATGGGAAATGATTAGTAAATGTTTTAGAAGATTTATTTAATATTTGTTCTGTCTTAGCCAGAGATAAGAAAGCCGGTGTCGAGATCGGTCTCAGAAGAGCGGGCAGGCGGAGTTGAAGATCGGGAGTGTAAGAGAAGAGCGGACAGGGCCAGGTGGTTTGGTCCAAACCGATGTGAGGAGAGTGCCTCACTCGGGGTCATAGCCTGGATTAACCTCATAATGACTGAAACAACGGGTGTAGGTAACCAAGAGGCGAGCACGGATGAGATATCCGACCTCTCAGGTTGTAGCTCAGATTTCTGAGGTATGAACACTAAGCTAGGACGCCGGGGGACCGATATTCATATTGGGCCTATACTCTTGCGAAGTATTGGAGATTGTGAATAATTAAACGTTGAGGGAATAAATACGTGTAATTGATTTGATAACTATGCAATAGTTTAATATAGTGAAATTGATTAAATTTAGTAAGAATACAAATAAAATAAATGAAAAGACGATCTTGCCCATGAGCTATATATATAAGGAAATTCTCTTCCTTCCCTCTTCATTATTTACAAGTTATCTTTGTTGTTGGTCTGTTCCTTCTCTTTCGTTTTTCTCTCCTCTCTTAACGCTGATTTGCATGCGCTGGAGAGGGACTCCATTTATGTCTAAACTTCAATTGAACCCCATTCCTGTGATCGAGGCTTCAAGGTGAGTCTACTGATCCATTCCAATTGTGATTCCCTTATTCCTTTTATTCTTTGGCTGTTAAGGGCCATGCATGGCTATATTCGTGGCTGTTCTCCACTCCTCTGGTGAGTGTGAGCCCAAATGCAGACCATGAACTAAGGGCGTTGAAGTGACGAGCTGTACTTTATGATCCGTAGGTAGTAGGCTAAGCAACGGAAGATTAAGTGACGGAGTTGAGACTGCAAAACCAGTGCTCAGAGGAAGGAATCGACACAGAGAACAGATCATCGAAGCGTGGAACCAAAGTAAGGGGGGTGTTCGGGTTATAATTAATTAGAATAGGACTCGCTTCTTATACAGGTCATTGAAGTAACGTAAACAGGTTAAGGAAAATGTTGCTAAACGTAGTTGTGTGTTTATGCTTGTGCATGTGTGACTGAGTACATTAATTAATGGAGGATCGGGTGTGGATGAGTTTATCATGTATGATCTTATGATATCTAATGTGAAATGATCAGTGTTATGTGACGTCGGGTTAGCAAGCAGGTTACCCGAGTGATGAGGAATTGATATTATTATGCGAAAGGTAAACTGTTGAATGATTATGTGGTATGGGATGGCCGACGGTATATGATAGCCCCTCATTTCCGGCTCCCGTGGTTTTCGTGCCCAGTTGAGCTACCCAGTGGTCAAGTAGGACCTAGTGGTCGAGGTGGAGAGTCAAGCAGGACTCGGTGAACCAAGCAGGGTTCACGGGGTGTCAAGTAGGACCCCCAGCTGAAGGCCAATCCTTTAGTATCCGGATACTAGGAGTCAGATTGTATGAGAGTCAGTTGTGATCGTGATGAATGTGATGGAATTGTGTAGTTGGTTTAATATAGTTACTGTATGTAATACACTATGTTTCAGTGTGCTTACTTACAAGTGATGCTTGATGTGTATGTATAAATATGCATGTATATTTGTTAAATTCCGTTCTATATTAATTACAATGCCAAACACTCACCCTTGCATATTTTTTTAGTAACCAGAGACAGGGAGGGGGAAGGAGCCATGGAGTCGCGCCAAGGGGGAGAACGGTGCCAGGGTCCGAGTGACTTCGAGTGACTCTCTATAGAGTCATATGTGTGTATAAGAACTTCTTAGTATTATTATTAGTTGTGTTTAATTAAGACCAGACCGGATGTAAACCTATATTTTAAAATACATCACTGTTATTTGCATATGCTTTCATGGTAGTTATGATGACTCTTTGGGTTCACAGAACCATTTTTAGAGTGACATTTTGGAAGTTCGGTTGCATGTTTTGTATAATCCGATGTGTGAAAGGTATTCGCTCAAGCGAATAGAACCTCGTTTAAGTGAGAGTCCGGAATCTCGCTTAGACGAGTAGGGGCCTCGCTCAAGCGAGAAGCCCTGATTCCCTTTCTCCCATCCGTTGTGTTTAAATTAACTTGCTTTTCTTTTCTAGACCTCATTTAATTAATCTAACTGTGACTGCTGTCACTTAAATAAGTCAGTAAAAATAAATGCTTTTTCACTAAATATCGATTAATTTTCAAGAAAAGGAAAAATTTATCGTAAGAGGTAATTGTTTGAATAAAAATAAATGCAAAAATAACCTAGGATGTTACATTTAATAACAAAGAACAATGATCAGACAAAGTTCTATTCAAAGCCAATTGAGCACAATTTGGAGAAGACATTAAGCACTTTTAAGAACATGGAAACTTATCCAGCCGATTTCTTGTAGTCTCATTAGGCCTATATCACGCATAACACCTGTCATGTAAAGGAAGATCTATCACCCCTATTTCTAACATAAAAGAATTAAACAAGTTGATGTCATCTACTTCATATAACACCATCCACAACAACCTTACTTCTTTTGCCACCACTCCTAAATAGCATTAAAGTTACCAAACACACCATTTAGAGCACTCTATCTAAGCATATTTCAACCTCAAAAACTCCTCCCACAACCTTTTATTCTCCACCAACAAACAAGAAGAATAGACATTAAGAATAACACAACATTTTTACCTTCCTCTCCAGCAACCCAACACCCCTAAAAGCCCATACCCTTAAACACCTAAATTTTTTAAAATGACGCTTTATCACACATACACACCAACCCCCCTGCAACACCAGAAGCAGAAGACATAACCCAATCAAAATCTGAATCGCTCCATAATGATCTCACCAATTGTTCATCCACATTATTCATTTTTGTTTCTTAAATCCTAATGAATCAACTGTCATTCCACTTATAAACTCTTTGACCATTTTTTTCTTCAACCTGGCACTTAGCTCTCACATTATAACTAAGAATCTTCATTAACAACTGCGACCCACCTATCTTATGTTTCCCTAACAAACTATTTCTCTCTCTTGATTTTATCCCTCGCCTTCATATCCACCAAACACCTAATGACATCGCCCTCTTGCCCAATAACTATAACACCCATTTTTTTTTCCAATCCACCGAAATATACGAGCTTCATCATGATGATTTTTAACCCAAGAAAGACCAACACAAACCATATCTGATTTCATAGACATAATTGGTAAATATTGAGCACAAGCACAACTTATCCATACATTAATAACAATACGAGAATATAATAAATTCAATAGTTCTAATTAAAAAGTTATTCTTTATAAGAAGCTTAAATTTGTTCTTTAGGATAAAGTTATAAAAAAAATTAGTCTCATTGAAGTAGCTAATATATGAGTTACTAAATATATAAGCAGAATCAGTTAATAGTACATTTTACTATTTCTTCTCTTTTTAATCTGCTTTGATAATTTAAGTAAAGCAGAAGTGAATACAGTTGGACGAACCCCACGAACATAGAAATTAAAAATCACATCCACGTGAAAGGATAAAATCAGTAGTAATATTTCATGAAAAGAATAGTAATATATAAAAAAGTGAAATTAAAACCTTTATTTTTCTTGGAGATTCCATTTAACTTACGTTTGAGGTGGAAGAATTATAATCAAGTTTCAATTGCGCTCTTCTAGAAAGTCAAATAAATTGTTCTTCCAGAAACGGAAAAAAATTAATTCAATAACTAAAACTGGAGTGATATTTCCCACTGTTGTGTAATTAATAAGTATTAAAAATTGATTATTTTATTTAAATTTATTTTGTTAGCTAATTTTGTATTAATTTTTTAAATTTATCAATAAAATTATTGAGACTCATCATTTTATTCTCTTTATGAGAAAAGACATAAAAAGAATAGATGAAGGGTTATTTATTAATGTATATTTTCCTTCCTTTTATAGAAAAATTAAACAATATATTAATATCA
Organism: Clitoria ternatea; assembly: GCA_037962975.1. NCBI lineage: Eukaryota > Viridiplantae > Streptophyta > Magnoliopsida > Fabales > Fabaceae > Clitoria > Clitoria ternatea. Next base: position 268,942,241 of record CM075672.1, read on the forward strand.
TTTTTCTTAATTATAAGAAATCTATACAAATTTTAAATATATTAATTATTAAATTTCTTTTATACCTTAATTTATTATAGAATTTATGTTTATTTTGATCATTTAGTATTGTACGTATTTCTAAAAAAATTAAATCATGACCTTATTACTGGTATATAATATTCGTACTGTTTTTAATGCATTTCATTGGTCTTAATGATTTTGTTTATATGTTTAATAATTATTTAGATTAAAAAATTTGAGCTTTTTAACCTTAATCCTATAAGCTAAGTTTAAGCCACTAAAAATAATAAAATTTTATTGAGAAACAACATATTAGCATATTTTTATTTTATATGGTGCAATGATTATGCTTATTCTAATTAAAAAATTCTATATTTAATGGTGTAGCGTTTTATCTAAATTCTCAGAATTAATTTATAGGGTTAAATGAAATTAGAGAAAAAACTTTCACAAACAACACAAACACCTTGACGAATTAATCTAAGAATCTAAACGATACACGACTCAACAACGGAAACATAAGCTGAGTCATAACAAATTCCCGAATAAACTAACCCTAACTATATATAGGCCCCTTACAAGGTATCATATATAGGCCCCTTACAAGGTATCATTTCTTTCTCATATATGACAATATGAGTAATGACTCAAGGAATACTCATCCTAGGGCATTGCTCACATAACATAATCACAATATCAAAATCTAGAATCATTGAAGTCTAAATAGCTACTAGACATAGAGAGAAATAATTTCTCAATATCATACCATGACAAGAATTAAACTAAACATCCAGTGAGGTATCAGTTACCTATTCACTATCAGTCAGATAAAAATATTTCAGATATCACACACACACACACAAAGGGCTATGCACAAACATTAAATATCCATAAAACTATGGAAATTATATATTTATCTCAGCAACACCATAAGATAATTAATTTATAAATCCTTTCACTTCGACATCATATTTCCCCCAGCTTTGAGCTCATCAAGCAGCATTGTCACCCTAAAAACTCATTAAAATAGAATTTGAGGGGTGAGTACCACTCCAAGTAGTAAATAGTAATCTCACAAATAAATACGATTTACCCACCAAGTTATATATTTCAAAATATCAAAATCGTAGCACAATGACATGGAAATCATCATAACCATAAGTCAAACATCGATTCAATTCCATACAACACCAAATAGTTATATATATTAATCATCAATTCATCATTTCAATATCAAATGTCACAATAGTACCTCCAAACATCTATCAACTAACTATACATCAATTCTTTAATATTCTCAAATACAATATCTAAATGCCATGGATTTTGAAAATCATATTCTTTTCAAATGCACAAAAGCATTCAATGTGGATCTGACTTCACAACAAGGCAAACCATAGTGCTGAAGGATAATCCACATAACAAATTGTGGTGCTATAAAGTGGTGGATATCTTGGTAACCACATAGCAAATCATAGTGCTATAATCGGTGGTACCTTAAGGACTACTCAACAAATCGTAGTCTTATAATTGATAGCCTTAAACAACAAATTATAGTGTTGAACGAATCATAGCGCTTTATCAATGCATATAATGTCATGATCTTGCAAAATGCATGGATGTGAATCATAGCGCACATCTAACAATCTGACATCATAGTTTAGCTCTACTAACCTTAATATAATTCTAAATCATTAATCATCATTTTATTATTTATTAATTCAATCAATTGGAGCCATCAATACCACAACCAATATAATCAATCAACATATTCATAACACTATATAGGTCATTCTAGTAACACACATAAGCCAGACAGCTAGACCATTAAGAGTGTGTATGTATATCAGTTTTAAGAATTGTCAATAAAAATAGATATCAACATATCAGATTTCAGCAGAAATATAGTGCCACCACAGAGCGTAACCAAAAATAATTCAATTATCATCATATCATCAATACCCTCATGGACTTGTCTCAACAACACAATGAACAATATATATATATATATAATGACACTTAACCAATTAAATTCAAGTATAATTATATTTTTATTATAAAAATTATTTTTTAGGGCGTCAATATTTAAAATAACTTTTTAATTATAAAACTCGCCCAGAATTAAAACTATTACTCGCTACTCAAGTGGTATGCCCCTTCGTATATTACATGTATCTAACTTTCCCAAAATAAAATGTCAACTTCCGACTCAGCTTCGAACATCAATATCCTATATTTAAAATATTCCAAAAAAATAATAAAATAATCATGTAACCCTTAAATCACTGAAATAATAAAATTAAGACTCGAACACAAAATCGATGGAGTTTTGATAAGAATCAAACTGACTGAGGGTTATGAAATTAATCAACGGGGTGTCGAAACTACCCAAGAGCTTTGAAATCCTACTGTTGCCTTTCCGACCGTATGCAACCAAGCTAGAGAAAAGAAAAGGATACATCAAAAACTTTACATGCAACGTAAAAGAAAAACATGCATGCGATCGAAAAGGGTAACATGCGCATGCTTCATGATTTTAATCATAACTTTAGCTACAAGTGTTTGATTTCAATGATCTTGGTCTGAAAATTCTCGTCAGGAAATTCTCTACAACTTTTACAAAGACACTTCAAGCCAATTTTGAGCTAATAATTCCAGAATTAAGAATTTTTTTTTGACTTGTAACAAAATTCTAGAAAACACAGTTTTTGTATTTTGACCACAACTTTCACTCTAGACGTTGAATTTAGGTGTTCTTTGGCTCATTAGAAAGAGAAAAAGAAAAAAAGAACAACTTTTATATTGGTGATTTTCCCTGAATCTGGGTGGATGGTCCTCATGCAAGCAGATTAAAATTCCAACAAGATAAAAATATTATAACATGCATAAAAATGAAATCAATGGCCATGCATATGATGACTGAGGGTTGTTTAGCTTTTGGCATTGATTTTGCATTGATCAGCGACTAAGATCCCTCGTTTTGATTTCGATCAAATCTCTGATAGAATGTTCGATCACGACGACGAAACTTTCAAGCTTTTCGATGATTGCGACTATGCTCACGAGAGGATCCAAGGAAGAAAATGGTGGCTGTTTTGTGTGGTGGAGGAAATGAAGGAGCACGAGATTGAGAGGATGATGGTGAAGTGGCTTATGGTGATGAATGATGGCAAGAAGCGTTAAAGTTTGGTCCTAGGAGCAAAGAGAAAACTGATGGAAATGAGGTGAAGTGATGGATAATAGAAATGAGAGGATGTTATAGTGATGATAAGGAAAAATTGAAGAGTGAAAATTGGAATGCAAGGAGTGAATCAGAAGAGTGCAATTTGATGGTAAGATGGAGTGATGAATTCAAGAATTGAAATGAAGTAATTGAAGTGGTCATATAACATGCAATTGAAGAAGTGAATTAACGTGGTAATGGAACCCATATAGCGAGTAATGGTGTGATGACATAATGCATGTTCCTTGGTGGGACAAGTGGCGCATGAGGAGGAAATAAGGTGGCATGCACGTCGTGAAGTGGCAAGGTACGATAGTGCTTGGCCGCGAGTGGTGATGGATGTTGATTAGTAAAAACCGGAACTAAATGAAACTACGGCACTAGGTTAAATTTAAAAATAATACAACTAGGTATTTAGGGTATAAATTGAATAAAATAAGGTATAAAATAATGGTTATGAATCTCAAATGTTTGTCCTAAAAATTAAGAATGTTACAAATGGTTTAATTTTAAACTGAACCCAAGGATTAAGATTAACAAAAACCCAAAATTATTTATATGAAAGTATTTTAATAAAAAAAATTAAGGGATAAAAATTTGGAAGATCTTGTAAAAAGAAACCAATAAGGTTTTGGAAAAAAAATCCTTATAAAATAGTATTTTTTTTAGCATGTACAACATTATATATGATATGAAATAAAAAGTATTTTTAAAAAATTAATATTAATGGAACGTCTCGTGTAGTTTTCAATACAGATCCAAAATAATTTTTAATGAAAATTTTTCGCTTTTAATTCTTTTATCGTTACAAGACAAAAAAACAGTCAATTGTATATTAATGTAGATGTAGATAATATATTGTTTTTCATACAATTATTTCCATATATATATATATATGATAAAATATGTATTTCGTCTTTTAATTATAGCAAAAAAATAATGTTTTTAGTCCTAATGGGTAATGTTACTAAATCACCAAATGACGTTACATGCTATCAACCTTAAACGGTGTTATTGAGTACCAAAAAGGTCTTCTTATGCCATGTCAAGCACATGTGAAATCCCTTGAATCTTCACTGCCAGTGAAACTCCAATGTGAATTCACTTGGGCTAAAAAGTAAACAAGAAAGGTTGATGATCCGTAACATCGTGATTCAATAATACAATTATATATATAGGGATCAAAAATAGTATTTTTATAGGAATAGAAGACCAAAATCAATGCAAAAATAATATATATTAAAACCATTTTTTTATTAGTGAATGAGTAATAATATATTTTGCCTATATATATATATTTAAGCTTGGTTATTGGAAAATGAAAGATAGGCTCCACCGATGCTCTCTAGTATATTTCATCTTTTTTTATAACGTTAAATTTTTTGTGATGCATATTTCACAACTTTTATAAATATTTCATTTTCTTATTTATTTCTATTAATAAGTAGATTTTATTTACCAAACAATTTTATTAGCTTTTAACCATTCATAAACACTTAAATGTAAGTTATCTTTAATATGTTTGCACATATCATTCAACTTTTTTTTTGGGTAGGGACTGATCATTCAATATTATTGAATGTGCAAATGTAAGGTAATAAATTACATTAAAAGTAATTCATCTAAGCCAACAAACTATGAGTCATGGAAAGAGATATATTAATACAAATTCATTTAATCTTATACAATTTTACACATAATACACGGAATCAGAAGTGGGAAAATTACATAGAAATTGTATTGGGTCACCAATGAAATTAGCATAATAATATTAAGGGTTGATTAATTAGTGCCATGATAGTATTGTTTAAAGAAGTAAAAAAAAGATTTTTATTAAAAAATATGTAAAGATTATTTATAAATCAGAGTGAATACATTTTAAAATAAAAACTTCCAATTTTAATTTCTTTAACCAAACAAAAAAATTGAAGAGTTTGGCGCGAATTTGAAGTCAAAGTTGTGTCTTCATATATTTTTGTGAAACTCATTGACCATTATTTTGAATTTGAACTAAAGTTGGTTTACATTACGTCTCCATTTCAGTACTTTGGAATTTCCCTCGGCCGGTACAAGCGTACAACCCAACCCAAAAGAATATTCGAACCAAAAGAAGACAAAAAGTTTAAAAGGCTATTTGAAATGAGTCATACCATAGCGCACTGCTAATGACTTCTTCAATGGGTAAGATAGAAAAGATACGAGATATGATAAAAATAAAATAAAATACAAGAATATGATATGATATAAATAAGATAAAATAAACGGACTCCATGTTTGGTGTATATTAGAATATGAGTTGGATAAACTTTTTAATAATGGTAATATTATATTATAAAATAATAATAATATTACTACGTATGTTTTTTTTTATCTTATCATGTTTATTCTTAACCTAACTTTTTAGGATAGGATATAGAATAAAATAAGTCTATCATATCTTGTTAGCACACCAAACAATAAATATGATAACTTATCTTATTATATCCTTTTTATCTTACCTACTAAATGGACCCTAAAAGATTTCTGAATGAAAGAAAATGTTATATGTTTATCTTCTTAGATATCTTTTAGGTATCAACCGTTGGACGTAATGACTAATCTTTCTCTAAAACTAAACTTTCACATGGGATAATTATGAAATGTCACTTCATCCCACCAACGGAAATCAAACTCCTTTGAACATGATGAAGTGAGCTACTATTACATCACTTGTCAAGATTTGTTAAGATGTATTCCAAAACACATGTTAAAAAAAGCATTTCAATTATAGGAATAACTACTATGAAGTAACCAAAAGGAAACAGGTTGGCCAAAATAGTAAGGCGTGTAGCCAATATTTACCAGCTTAATTTTGGTCTAATTTAAATTAGGTTAAAATACTCTAGTACTAGTAAATTATATTTTTAGTAAACTCAACATTTCTATCATAACCTTTTTCCATTTGACATTTGTCAAAGCTTTAAATACAAGATTGGGACTTTGTTATTATTATTAAGGAAAATTAGACATTTAGTCCTTTACATTGAGGTTAGGTTCAATTAGGTCTCTCATTTTTTTTTTACTTAAACTACTCCTTCATGTTTTTAAGTTGGTTCAGATTGATCCTTTCTGTTGCATCTATTAACTAATGTGCTTTCATGACGCCTACATGATGTTACAAAAAAACCTAATTCTTAGCAGTTAAAATTTTAATTTTCTAACAAATTTTAACTACCACAAATTCAAAACAGTGAGCCGTTTTATAAAGTATATAACCCCACAGATTAAAATTTTAATTTTCTAGCGATTTTAATCAGAACCACAATCTCACATGGTTAAAGTATGTAAGCCCCTTTCACTCAAACCAAAAAAAAATTAATTCTACAATTTAGTTTCTCCATTAATCATTCAATAACTAAAATAAACTACATTATTTAAAGACATCGAGATCTATAATTGAATGCAGTTTGGGATACATTAGAGTCGTCCAAGGCTAGAACAAATTCCTTGCCTTCTTGTAACACAACAAATCAAGCGAGTGAAGTCGGGATAAAGAAGCTGATACATAGCCTGGGTTTAAACATGTGAGGAGAGGAATGGTACTAGTCAGTGATGTTGGTGAGGGTGTCGGGAGGAGGCGACAACCAACTATTTGAGACTCTCAATCCTTTTGATGATCAGAATCAGGCCAAGGAGAAACTCATCATACGAAAGTGGTAATAGTGCCATTTTTGGAGGTGTAAATATGTTAATCATTTGGCAAGGGTACCAAGTTAGTTGTAGTTTCAAACACTAGTGGAAAAAAGGCTTTTTACACCGGTCCCTTTTGGCTTTCTACACCGGTTGTACGATTGGTGTGGATGGAGCCGGTGAGAAAAATATGGACTTTTTACACTAGTTTTTGGACCGGTGAGAAAAATAGATTTTACACCGGTCCTGTTTATAATGACCGGTGTAAATATTAACTTTCTCACCGGTCCTGTTGGTTATGCCCGGTACAAAGAAGGACTTTTCTCACCGGTCCCATCGATTTGGCCCGGTACAAAGAAGGAATTTTCTCACCGATCCTGTTGCTTTGGCTCGGTACAAAGAAGGACTTTCCTCACCGGTTCAATTGATTTGGCCCGGTACAAAGAGGACTTTTCTCACCGGTCCTATTGTTATGGCCCGGTACAAAGAGAACTTTTCTCACCGGTCCTGTTGTTGTGGCCCGGTACAAAAAAGGACCTTTCTCACCGGTCCTGTTGGTTAGGCCCGGTACAAAAATACATTTTTTTTTATTTCAGTATATTTTGAATCCTGGGTGCCAATTAAATAACACTTTTGTTACAATTTTAGAAAGCATCATTCAATTTTCAAATTAAGTCTCGACAAAACTATAGCAGTGAATAAGTATGATATATTTTGCTCTGTGATGAAATAAAGTAGAACATTTTAAGAGAACAACTTGGCAATCCTTTCATATACACACACAAATTGTATGTTTTCATACACAAACAAGTTAATTAACTATGTGCTAAGAAGTTGTCATGGTTCCACTCAAAGCTGAATTTACATACAGTTAATTAATAAATACAAGGGAGACAAAAAAAAACGTCATCTGGGTATGATCCTACAGAGTTGACAATTGTGAAGATTTTGTTTTCAACTATATGCTGGTCTTCAACAATTTGAGCCGTTGTGCACACTGAATGAAACTTCTACAAAACAGAACCCAATTATACTAGTTAGTTACAAGATATATGTATTTTGTTTTTTCCTGAGTGTTATTGAGTACTGATTAAGAAATTCATTAAAAAAATGATAGTTTTTACTACATATAAAAGTACTCATCGATCACTTGCCTCCATGGTACATCTTCTGCAAAAATTCATTCGCCTTCTTTGTCTTAATAAGCCAATTCATAGCTGCTTGAAAGTTAATGACCTGTTTCAAGTTTCAATGCAATTAATTAGTACTAATTAGCACTCTTAATATAATGCAAACAACTAATACAAACATAAAACTCCATGGTACTTGCAAGACTGCAGATGAAAGATCACATCTATGAATGAGAACCCAAAAATAAATGACAGGAAAGCTTGTCAATATACATAATGCAGATATCATTTTTTCCATCTTATTTTTTTCCTTTCATTGTTCTTAAACAACCAGAATGGAATGGGGGCAATCAATGCTTAAATCATTAAAAAGAAAAAGATACATATAGTTTTGATCCTTGGAAACAGAAAGCTACATGCGATATCAACCTACAACAGTTAGCAACATACTAACACACTGCCCTAACAAAGGTGGCAGCCTAACAACCTCCTCACAATGTGCACAGAATAATCAACAATAGTCCTGTCAACAAGTCCAAATAAATTTTTCAATACTTACAAGGACATGGACAGGCTATGACTAAAACACAGCAGAGCAGATTACCAATGTCTGAGAGCAGAAAAAGCTTATCAACTAAAAAATGAGATGTGTGATGCTAGCTTATAACATAGGCTTGGAAGTGTTGGTAATGAGCCATTCAGACCTAAATACTCGCTAATGCTTTTACAAACACAAATCAATCTTTACGTATCAGTCATTAAGGAATAACTAGACTATTGCAAACACCGGCCAATATGGGAAATCAGTCCTACTTTTTGCCTTTCCTAGAGGCACAACCTTTCTCCATATATACATATATAGACCTCAAATTTATGAAGAAACAACAGAATAAATGAAGAAATATTCTTCAACTTAACATACCAAGCTGAATGGCGAGATCCTATTAACTACCTAAACCAAGGGACAAATAGTACATATTACACAATCAAACACAATCAAGTAAAGAGTTACACATACATTGATCTTGACATACATGTTTAGAATGAAGGAGGTAACAGTTCAAACAAATATCTTGCCCATCATTTTTGAATGTCTTTAATTTCATCCTCAGAAAATAGTTCTCAATCAAATCTCTGCAAATTCAAAACCAGAATGCATTAGCAACAAGAACATAAATATGCAAGTTGAACAAATGTACAAAACTACATTTTGAAAAAATTACCTTGTCCCATGAATCGAGAGTGTTTGCCAAGACAATATCCAATTTTCTTCAATTTTCTTGTCACCAAACTCAGGAAATAATTCATCAATTTTTTTCCATTGCAAACCATCGGCTACATGGCGAATCTTGTCATCACGTTGCCTCTCATCCGCATGCCATGTAATGTTCTTTGCATCAATTGGGCTAGCAAATAACTGCTTAAACCTTGGAATTATTGGAAGATACCACAAAACTTTCGCCGGAGGCTTGTTTCTGCTATCGTCCCATTTAACACCTCCATCCTTTAATTTGTATCATGATAAATAGCAATCGTGTGAACTTAGTACAACCCGGATACAAAGGCACTTTGGCGTCACTGCATATGTTATCATACACACGAAGTTGTTGGAAAGCCTCGACTCCAATATCATTGATCATGTCCTCTAGTCGATCTTCCATATCTAAATCTACTCGGTCGGTTTGAGGTGCACTTGCCATGGTAGATAATGCCTCCCCATGCCATATCCATCTCTTATAACTTAGCATAATTCCATCACAAAGAAGATGCTCTTGGATTTCTTCAACCTTCAACCGATTCTTATTCAAACAGTTCACACAGGGGCAATACAATCTTCCATTGATGTCATCTGTAACATCCCTGTTTTTAGTAGCAGTCTTATTTAGTAAAAATTGAAGTTTAGAAGGTCTGTAAGTGGTAATAAGTGAATATACACCCCGTTGATAGTCTGTGGTATCTCAGAAATGTCATTTTTGTACATAATAATGGAATTTATACGGACTATTAGTAAAATTATGCAAATTCTGAGTAAAAAGGCTCTGATCCGAGTGACAGAGTGAAATTCCGAGTGAAGGATTAGAGATTCCGAGTGAAGGATGAAATTCCGAGTGAAGGATTAGAGATTCCGAGTGAAGGATGAAATGCCGAGTGTAAGGTTATGTTATCCGAGTAATATATGACCAAAAAGGTTACTACCGAATGGATTCTTGATCACAGAGATAGCTGGAGTGAAGTGGGTTCAAGGGAACCACTTCCAGGTGAATATTCCAAGTGAAAACACCCTTGAGAGACTCATTTCCGAGTCAGACCTTGCCAATTGCTTCTTTTCGAGTGGCAATCCTTATGATTACAGTATACCGAGTGAATAGACTCAGTCATAGTTATAATCAAGTACAATCCGAGTGAGTTGTCCAACTTAGATCTTCCTAGAGAAGAAGGGAATAGCATTCCGGGTAGAAAGATCTTCGAGTGTGGTGTTTTGAGTAGTAGAGTTCCGAGTAAGGGCATATTTGAATCCAGTATAACCTGTTCTAAGAAGCATGATCCCAAATATGCAATTCCGAGTGGAATATAGAGTGATAGAAGCTCATTCCCAGTGGAATATATAGGGCAGAGGTATTTCCAAGTGAGGCTTATATTCTGTTGCTCAATTTCCAAGTGAAAATAGATCTGAAAGGATTCTGAATGAAATGTATTGTGAGGAAGAATTCTGTGTTGTTAAGAGATGAAAAACCGAGTAAACCTGAATGTAAAGGACTTAATTGTTAAGTGGTAAATACTGATTGATTAAGAAGTAACTAGTCCGAGTGAAAAAGGCAAGACTTTATTAGGTCTGAATGAGAACCCCGAAATAAATAATGTGAAGTTCCGAGTGAATGAATACCTGTAAGTATTTTATACCGACTGGAATGTGTTGTTGAAAATTATTTGGGAAGAATTGTTGGATGAAATAGTGATTGTTAAGGATTCCGAGTGGTTATATATATATATATTGTATGGTTAAAGCATTACTTGGCTTGAATATGAGTGGTAATGAATGAATAATGCTAATTTAGTAGATACCGAGCGGAAAATGGTATTTGAGGACCCATTCCGAGTGAATTGTAGTAGGTAGGGCCATTTCCGAGTAAGTCTATGAGTATGACTCCTCTTCCGAGTGAGAAGTACTCTACTAGACCAAGTCCGGGTAAGGCTCATACGTGTGTGTCTTTTCCGAGAGGTAATGACCTTAATAGGCTTCGATTGAAATTATAGTTGAAGAGTTTGGTTCAAACCGAGGGAGAAATATGAGTGGACCGAGTGGAGAAAGTGTTGATTTCTGAATAAAGGATGTTATAATTCTGAGTGGAAACTGTATGAATATGGATACCCTTTTCCGAGTAAGCCTAAGGTGTTATGAAATCCGAGTAGAAAGTGATTTGATGTTGAGTTGGCTAAGGAATGATTTAGTTAAAGTGTGAAATAAATAAAAATAGGTTATTTGCCGAATGGAAATCCCGAGTAAAGAGAATCCGACTGAATCCAGAAGAAATCCGACCTAGAGAGGAGAAATCCGACTAGATACTTTAAAAATTATGAGTGAAAGGCCAAGCAAATTAGGAGTCGGTGTGGGGGGTGAATTACCGAGTGAATGATGGGAAAAATGAGTCGGTTTCATGGGAATGCCGAGTGAGGATTGGCTGATTCGCTCAAGCGAGCAAGCCACGCTCAAGCGAGCCTTGTCATTGTTGACTCGGAAGTGGGAATTCCAGTCGGAATTCACTGACAGAAGTGTTAACCGAGTGTAATTTCACTCGGTATTCACTGATAGAAGTGCGTTTTGACTTCAATTTTGTCTTTTAATGATATTTAAATCCAATCGTGCGCATTATGGATGGTGGACGACTAGAAATGGACACTGACTCAGCATATATATTTGTTTAATCCCTAGTGACCCTTCCATTAGCAATCCACTCACAGCCCACTCAGAAAAGCTGTCTCCCACTTGTCTTCCCACTCACTTCCTCCCTATTTAAACGAACTCAAGGTCCTCAGAACTTACACCATACACACAACCCAAACACTCTTCATCACTCTCTTTCCCAGCAAGTTCTTTCCCACTCCTATCCCCTCTGTTTCACTCAGATTCGAAGCAGGACAGTGAAGGGAGCCTCTTTCTTCTCCTCCAGGAACTTCATTGAGGTAAGGGGGTATATTCTTGGGTGCCTTGTGGGAAAACCGAGTGGAGGACAGATTCAGTGTGTATGAATTAAATGCTTAAAATTGTATCTGTATATGCATGTATGTATATATATCTGTTACCGAGTGTATATAATTATTGATGAATTGTGAAATATTGGACTGAAAATATTAAGAATCATGGGTACCGTGTGATTTCCAGTGAAACAAATATGATACAGGTTATGTTTTATGATAATCCGACCGGTTTTACACTTATTTTACTCGGTTTTGCTTATTTATACTCGGATAGTATCTTTCCAGTTGATTTCACTCGGAAAACATCATATATCACTCGGAAAACACTCTGTTTCTCTCGGACAGCATCTCCCAAGTCTTATTTTACTCGGAAATCTCTTTCTTACATTATTTCACTCGGAACTTGACTTAATTCCACTCAGAAAATATAATTACTTTTTACTCAGAACTCTTTTTCAGTAAATTCACTCGGAAACACACTATTTTACTCGGACAGTAGCTTCCAACCTTATTTCACTCGGCAAAACAATTTATTTCACTCAGCAAATGGTTATTTTCACTAAAAAAACTCCTTTCAACTTGATGTAACTCGGTATATAAAGTCAACTCACCAGAAGACCTTTCCCAACCTGATTCCACTCGGAATCAGGATTATCTTACTCAGATTTTCTTTATTCAGATGTATCTTATTCAGACAGAACCCTTTTTAATTAATTTCACTCGGTAAACTCATGTTTCACTTGGAAACTTATCTTATTTTTATTCAGGAACATTTTCACTCAGATTCACAAACATTTTTACTCAGAAAACTCCTTTCAGACTAATTCCACTCGGAATCCTATTTTATTTCACTCAGAATTATATTAATTTCACCCAGAAAAACTGTTTCTTCATTATGTTTCACTCGGAAGGCATTTTAACTTCACTAAGGAAACTCTTTCAGATTGACTTCACTCGGATTTAGAATTGTTTTACTTAAGAGACCCTCTCAGCTTGATTTTATTTGAAATCGTGCTTATTACACTCGAAATCTTAATTATTTCACTCGGTATTACACCTATTTTACTCAGAAAGCTTGGATATAAACATTTTCACTCGGATATAACTTGATTTAATCGGAAGAATTATTTCCACTCGGAATCAGATCTGTTTCAGTCGGAAAACAGCCTTTCCAGTACAATTTCACTCGGATTTTAAACCAGAACGTTTGGAGAACCCTTCTCAGTATGATTCCACTCGGAATCATACATATTTCACTCGGATTTGTCCCTGTTTCACTCGGAAAACTCTATTTTTAATGGTTTTCGCTTGGATTTTCATTTAGAAACTACTTCTTAATACTTTTTAAATTAATGAGAAGTTATAATTATTATTATTATTCTATTATTATCCTAATTATTATTAATCTTAATATTATTATTAGTAGTTTTCTTGTTATAAACCTTGTTAACATTTTAATTATGCGTAATTATATAAAGAATAAATTATTTTACTCCTTATGGAAAATACTATATATAATAGATATACTTACAATGTTTAAATAATTGATAGAATCCAAAGAACTTGGAAATGATATGATGAGACTGGAAATACATAAGATACCCAAGGGATCAATTGATAAGATAAATGCATTTCGCATCATGAAAATATTTTTGAAGAAGAAAAACCTCTAGAGCATACACTTGGTACAGTGAAGGACACTCACGTTCGATCTCAGTAGAAGAATCTTGGGAGTACAACTGGAACGACAACCCAATGGCATCAGAGTCGCGCCCTGATAGCCGGGTGAGACGAATAATTCTGGTGTACTTTGACTAAATGACGGAGTGTAACCATGATCGTAGGGATCCAAGTCTCAAATATATATATAAATCAATGATGAGAATCAATGAGTTCATTTGTACCAGAGCTTGGGCGGACCCTGATCGCTCTAGAGAATTGGAATGATGATATTCCAGAGAAGAAGAAATAATTTCTTGGGCCCACATGCATCATGAGACTTAATCAAAGATAAATCATAATGAATCCGAACTCATGCATTCGTTACATCATATTTGATTGTTATGATTGTGAATATGTTATATGTATGATTTATTTCATAGTAATATGCTTGATTGTTATAATTGTGTATATGCTAAATATACGATTATGTGATGACAACATGCTTGATCGTTATAAATATGCTAAATGTATGATCTATGTGACATTGTATGTTAACTGGATTATGTCCGCACCGGATGAACCAATCAGGGTCTTGGGTTATACTCACCCTTACTGTTGAATATTTTTCAGAGGAATTAGAAACTCAGGAACCCGAGTGTGAAGATCAGCAATACGCTGAACACATTGAGAACAATCATTAAGGATAGAATATTTATAATCAGACACCGGATGACTGTATAATATTTAAGGGTGCCTGCGTGCTCCATTCTGTTAAGAGTACAATTATTTACAGTTTGTGAATGACTATGTGATATATACAATATTACTTCCGCTGATCTGCCACGTATTTAAAAAAAAAATTCACTTTTTCTAAAAACTGTTAACACTCTCAGTTAAATGGGATGAACCTACAAAAGGATTTATCTTATCTAACCGAGGGTGTTACATCATCGACGTTTCTTGTAGCGTAATCAAGAAACTCTTCAACCCCATTCTCATACTCCTCAGTTGTGCGTAGTGCACTCATCCAACTAGGATCCATGAGTTAGAACAACCTATTTAAACAACGAACAAATGACACAAATATCATTCATAAATATTAATATCATATCATTCATCATGGTTTAATCATTTGGACTTTGTATCATTGAATGCATAATACATCGATGTCATTTTACAAACTTTGAGATTATCTTCTCAATTGAAGACTTTTCAAAATGGCAGCTATCTTCATGTTATACATGCATAAGACATGATGCAACATTACTTATTAATCATTCAAATAAGAAACTTTATATTTTATTATACTGTTTATATTTTATGTAACCTATTTTTATCTAACTATTACGCTTTTAAGAGATTTTCAGCTTTCCTATTGAAATGTCTACTCATCATGGTTTACCTTTTTTTAATTTTATAGTTTGGGAAAGTTTGATATGAAATGTCTACCATTTTTAAACTTGTTTGATAATGCAGTTGTTGTTGAAACCGAACGCTGATTTTGATAATTTAAAAACTAAAGTGAAATACCTTTATAGATTCAAGGAATTATTTACGAGTTAGCTTTTGTCATGATTGCTGTTAAGTTCCCCTCTATGACTGATGTACACTTATAGAATTGTTAAACTTTATTCTATAATTATAAGAAATGTCTAAATTGAAGTTCCACAATGACCTCAAAATATTTTAACATATATCATTTAAAATTCTTCTCATTTATATAAAGAATTTTTATAAATTGAAGTTCCACAATAACCTCAAAATATTTCATTATCATTCAAAATTTCTCTATCATTTTATAAATAAGCCCATCTAAATACATCTTATTTTTGGAACTGGGTGGTTAATTTGTGGGCCTGATATTATATGTAAAACAACATTACTATTCCAGTATGTAATGGCACAGTAGTCTTTAATTTTATTCAATGAAAAAACAAAGGACATCTTCTATGACTAAGAAAAAAGAAGAAAGAGTATCTTATATTTTGTAAATAGTTATTGAAACTATAGCTTTATGAAGAGGGTTCCATGATTATGAAGAATAAAAATGTAGTTATAGATACTTCTCAAATATAACAGAATGACAGTTTAAAATACATCACACCTTAAATATAACCACCAGATGCATGTTACAAACAGTAAAAAAACAAATGTTTTACAGATTTGCTAAGTATTTGCCTAATAAAATAGTTTTCTATAATAACAAAGGGCAAAATATTGATATCAAAGCATAAACTGTGACCATGTACTCTAATATACAATATATCTAGAAATAACAAACTGTGACCATGTACTCTACAGTACATTCAACACAAGAAGCTAACTTCGGATCATTAGATATGGCAATCCAAAAGATATAAGTTATGGGTCGTATAAAACAGGTAAAACATCCAGCTAACCTAACCAAATTCAACTATCCTCAATGAGAACAGCATTCTATTCAAATCAAAGATAACTGCGCCCACAAATATCAATGAGAATAGCATTCTATTCATGGAAATTAATGCAGAAAAACACTTGAAAAATTGATCGATAGTTTTGTTTTCTCTTAACTATATACACCAAATATCAAAAGTTGGCTCTGAATTTGAAAATCCTATTGCCGACAAGGCATATATCCATGGAAAGTTATATATCTATTTCTGACTGAGTTTATTTTAGTATTCAATAATAAGCAAGCAATTCTCAAAAGTAGTAACCATAGAAGGGACTCTATAAACAATGAGCTTGTTTCTCTAAATATGTATATAATTAATACAAACAATAATGAATATACAGAGCCATTTCACCTGTTATTCTATTCAATATTCTCTACACGACCCAATTTACTATATCCTTTGGACAAAAAAGAACTCAAGATAGTGGTGGATGTATTATGAACCTTCAAGAAGAAATAAATGGGTCAAGAATCAAAATTATTAATCCTTTTAACAACAAAGAACTCAAAAGAGCAGTGCATCTATACTATAAACCTTCAAGGAGAACTAAAAGCCTTTGGACTTATTCAGAATATAGTAATGATAATAATTTATTAGTGATGTTATTGTAGTTGCTCAATAATACACTGCTAAAAGCCTTTGGACTTATTCAGAAACCAACCAATAATGATTGGGGAACGTTAAAAAATATGGAAAAAAGGATCAGGTAAACCAGAATTCCAATGATCAATTGTCTTGTGAAAGAATTTTAGAATGAGTTTGGTAATTCCTGTGTGATAGAACCTATAGAATTTGGCCAGGAAAGGTGTTCTTTGTATAGAATTGTTTGGAACCTTTTTATTTACACTCTGTGATTTATTACAACTTGGTTTCACTGCAAAAGGGTCGAACTCTCCTATTTGGTTAAACCTTTTATCGTCACTTTTCATAGAATAAACCTTCACCCCTATTCAGATTCAAACTAAAGAGAACTTCAAAAGCTTTAGTATCACCTCAATTGGGACTTATATTATAGTATACCCTTGAGGTATAGATGTAATTATGTAATTAATTGATAGCAAACAACCATGATAATTTTAAAAATTAGAGATGTAATGATTAAATATAAACATCGATAAGTGTTAGATTATGTTAATAATTGTTTTAATGGGTTATATAATTTATAATCTGACAAAAGATAAAAGATCTAAACGTAGGTCTTTTGATTATGTGCCTCACACCCCCTGGGACCTGGTCTGTTCATCCTCAATTTTTGGAAAAAAAAAATTTATGCTGATTTTTAAGAGTATAAAAACCCATAATATGAATACAGGTTCAATAGAAGAAGAAAAACTCTTCGTAATTTTTTGTATACTCCACACACACAAATTATGATTATGATAGAATATGTGGACACTAGTTACTTTCTGAATAAGCGTATGGCCAAAAGCGACGAAGGATACCTGGTTTTGTAAAATGAATGAAATCTTCCTCAGTGTTCATGGTCCAACATCTATATCTTTGTTTAACTTGTTTGTCTTTCTCTTTATTTGAACTTTTTTGACTTTGTTGTTTTCAATTAGTTGTTACTAAGTTTTCTCCCTCGCCATACTTCTTCTGGTCGCCAAATATAAATATATTGTAAGGCATTAGACCACCCCATTTCCCCCTTTCACTATTATTCCTTATCAAAGTTAGGATTTTGTGAGTTGCTTTCTCATAATTGCTGTAAGTACTATAATGCCTATCTTATGCTCTTGATTTGATTAGTGAAAGAATATTTTTAAACAAGTTCAACAATGCCTTAATCATCATATACATGGAGAGAGTGAGTTTAAAACTCCCACAAATTTCTAAGTCTTTACATTGTGATCTTTGACATTTTTATTTTCTATTTTGCTTTTGCGTATCTTTCTGACTTCCAAATTTCTGGGTATTCTTTCTGGAAAAGTTCTACTCTTTCTTCTCCTTTTTTGTAATTTAGTCATTGAAGCTTAGTTTTCTTCTGGGGTAGATCTTTACAACCTAGGGGCTTAGTTGAAACATTGTGTGGTTGACCACTTTACATGGCTCTAGAAATCATGCAACTACAGAAGTATAATGCTAAGGTGATTCTTTTTTTAATATATTTTTTAAACACCAAAGTGTTCATGGTTGGAAAGATTGTTTATGACGACCTATTAATCTAGTATTTGGCACTATAACAACAGGTTAGAAAGATTGCATTTTGATTTCAATAGAAGTTCAATAAGCAAAATACTTTATGGATTTTCCACATTCAATCCCTATTGTTCTTTGATTCATCTAGGCTTTGATTCAATCCCTATTTTCCACTTATATGAACATGTATATCAAACAAAAAACGCTAACAAGAGTAGCATGACCTCTTAAAATAAAATCCTTATGATTATTGATAATAAGAAGAGAAGATGACGGAGAATCGTAATAAGAAGATACCTGGTTTGTTACTCAATGACGGTAGTAACCAGAGCACATGGTGGAGAACCGTCACCAACGGAAGTGAGATGTGAGACGTATTGACACGGTCTAGATTCGCAAGTGAGATGCATGAACGATTCACAAAATAGAGATCAGGGCTTCGTATAAGTGACTTTAGAGAGAGAGCTTCGAGGGGAAAAGGCTTGGTGGATAGGGCTTCAGAGCACAATGACTTTCAGAGAGAGAGCTTCGAGGGGGAAAGGATTGGTGGCTAGGGCTTCAGAGCACAGTGACTTTCAGAGAGAGAGCTTCGCATTTAGTTTTGAAAGGGCTCAAAAAATTGAATTGACATTTCTCACCGGTCCAAATATCAAACCGGTACAAATTTTACATTTCTCACCGGTCCAAATTAAAGACCGGTACAAACAATGTTATTTCTCACCGGTTCATGGACTAGACTGGTGTAAAGTTTTTTATTATTTACTAAACTGCCACCGTCTTATTTTTCTCACCGGTCCCACTACAACCGGTGAGAAAAGCTTGGTGTAAAATGTCTTTTTTCCACTAGTGAAAATAAGAGTTGTGGGTCCATAGAGACTTGTCATATATCAACACTAGTACAATAATTGCTATTAATTTACAACTAAAAATATATGCATAAGATTATTACTTTTGTACTTCTTAAAAAAGGTTGGATTATATTTTTGGATAATTTTAAAAGCATAAAATTTATTAAAGGAAGGAATATAAGACGAAAAATGTTGGGATCAAACTATACTTTTTTACTTCATGTTCTTGCTACTATTCAGTCCAATTATATAATTAATTACATCATCGAAACTCAGTTTTCACTGAACCTGATCCCTTAAAGCACAGATCCTAAACTATGTCCTTGATCGAAGATTCTTCTTACGATTAACAATAAAATTTACACTAGGAATGAATACTAACAACTATTATTCTAGATCCTATTCCTAGAAATCAATGATAATATGTAATTCAATCCTAAATCTGTTTGAACACATTGAGACACATACTGGTTCATTCTCTTATTTAAAACATGAAATAAGAAGAAATTGAATCACTAACTTTAATCAATTATAGAAACTAACCAAAATAATTACAAACACATAAACCTATTACGATTGTTCAATCTCAACTAAAAAGGAACTCAGCCACACATGATGAAACTTACAAGTGAATCAAACATGAAAATCACAAAATCCAAGAAGTTAAAGTTTGATGATGAAGATGGTGTCCAACAATTTCAAAAGCCTTCCTTTATGTTTTCTTGCTTTGTTCAACTGTTTGAAACTTTTTAATTAGGCCTTTTAATTATATGCCCCAAATAACAGTGGATAAAGTGTTGCACCATGCTTGTCTCCTCTCCTTTCCATGCTTTGCTTGCCCTTTTATCCTTGTTTTCTTATAAAATGCAAGAAAAACACAAAATTAGGTTGATACATATACTTAATATTTACACTATAGATGAAAATTTTGCTAGTTACAAGGTCTTTTACTACTTAAAACAAGGTTAAACAACTAAGATAGTTAACCTAAAATATATAACTAACAAAATATCATTGAGGAGAACATGTGAATGATGCAAGTTAGCCACACTTCCTCGGACATTTCCCTTCTTTCCTTCACTACTAACCAAACTTAAACCCCTAACTCAATAAATAAATACCCACTATTTAGCATCACTTAAGTTTTATTTAGGATTTTAAACATAAAACAACAACAATAATAAAGAGGGGATATGAGAAGTTGGATCTGCCAGGAAGATCTACCATAGAGATCTGAGAAGGAAAATGGAGTAAGAAGGGATAAAAAGAGGGGAAGAGGCTAGAGTTTCAGTTTGTGAAAAAGACGAGATAGAAAGCTTGCAACTGATGTTTTTCAATTTTTTTAAATTTTTAATCCCAATAATTTTAATGACAAGTGTTACTTATTTATAAACTGTTTAAGCCATATAAGCAAAGTTGTCAAAATTAGGATTCTACCTAGAATTGTGGAGGCTCCAACTGTGAAATCCCAGTCACTGTTGAGGGCGGGGAGTAATCGCTGGTGCATAAGCACGGACAAGGAGCGACTCCTGGCAGGCTTCCAGTGGGATGGACACATGAACGAATCGAATACATACCAGAATGAGAGGGATCCAAAGACTGTATAGGTATGAGACTATACATCGAGGATAGCTTAAAGAAATGAATTCGTACTACCTATACAAACAAATGCATTAGCCTTTTCGGTGACCTATCACTTAAGAACTCCAAAGTTAAGCGTGCTTAACTTGGAGTAATTCTGGGATGGGTGACCTCCTGGAAAGTTCTCAGGAAATGTGTAAGTGAGGACAAAAGCACATTGGAAAGGTCTTGTGTTGGTCTGTGGGAAGAGTCGTTCATTCCTGAAAAGCGGCTTGGGTGTTACACCAAGTCCATAAAGTCCAACACCAACAAAAGTTATTCTTTCCAACAAAACAACAACAACATATTACTTTCACATGCTAAATGATACCTTGGCAGGAGGGAGTAGGAGGACGCATGACGAGACATGGTGGAGAGTAGAGGTGGTCACGCGTCCAGCAGCGGAGACACGACCACTGTTGCAGAGGCGCACGAGTGAACAGAAATAGAAGCACGCGCGCCACGAGAGGCGGCCACAAACAAAGGAGAAGCAACCACGAACGGAGAAGAGACGACCACAAACGAGTGAACAGAGGTGAGGCGACCACGACTGGAGAACGGAGGAGGCAGAGACGGAGGCAGAGCAACATGATGGAAAAGACGCAACGCAAACTAGAAAAAGGGTTATGGATTTTTGGGTTTTAAAATTTTTTGACCAAAACGACGTCGTTTTGGTCGTTTTTGGGTCCCAAAATAAAATCTGATAAAAATGGTAGAATCTATAGAAATGGGACGTTTTTACCGATTTCACCGTTTCTATCTCTTATTCTACCGATTCTACCTCTAAAACTACCTCCGATTTAACGCGAAAAGCCACCTAGAATCGTAGAATCGTCTAATTCTACGTGTTAAAACACGATTTTAACAACTATGCATATATGTACCACGAAAGCACCGTTTTATTAACTAGGTTAACAAATGTAAAGGAAAGAACCCATCTGGACCAACTTAAAAACATAAAGAACTAGTTTAAGTAAAAAAAAAATATCACGAGGGACCTAATCAAACCTAACCTCAAATTTAAGGAATTAAAGGTCTAATTTTACCTTATTATTATTTTTGCCAGTTTTAATCAGACTCTTAATTAATGACTTAAATAAGTTTTTGATTTTTGATTGTGTTCCTAATATTAATTTTAGTTCATGATTTCATTTCACTAGTGGAAAAAAAGGATATAATCACGGTTAAAAAAGGCCTTTATTCACGGTTAAAGAACCGTGGTTGTTGAAGCCGTGGTAGTAGATGATGGTCTTTAACCACGGTTAACAACCGTGGTAATAAATCACATCTAACCACGGTTAAGAACAACTGTGAACATAACTTACTATTTATATTCACGGTTATCGAGAATAACCGTGGATATAGATACATTTTATCCACGGTTGTCCATCAAAACCGTGAATATAAGTAGATTGTAACTGAAACTAAACCATACTTATATTCACGGTTATGATGGACAACCGTGGATAAAATGTATCTATATCCACGGTTGCCCATCATAACTGTGAATATAAGTATGGTTTAGTTTCAGTTACAAACTACTTATATTCACGGTTGTGATGGACAACCGTGGATAAAAATATATCTATATCCACGGTTAAGGTAGTAACCGTGGAAAAATCTTGTCTTTATTCACGGTTGTTGCCATAACCGTGAATAAATGCTGAGGTTTTTTTTTTTAATATGCACTCTGTTTTATCGTTGCCCAACCCTGCATTCAGACAAGCCAGTACAGTATACAGTATGCCACAGAAACACTATGCCGAAAGAATCGTATGTATATATATATATAACAATTTATTTTCTATATCAATTCATAACAACCTAAAAAATAAAAGTATATACAATTAAGTTGAATGTAATCTAATAAAAGTAAACCCTAAATCCTACTACATACATATATAAAAGAATAAATATCCTATATCTAGCTTTGCCTAAGTTCATGGAAGTGTGAGGCCCATTGCCTTCTAACATCATCCACAAGTTCCTTTGGGAAATATGACCGGTCATTAAAGTGCTGCAAACAATGCACAAAACAATTAGAACAAAAGCTTTATTTATTACATGAAATTGATGAAATTGGAGAAATTGACACGGTGATGAGAATTACCTCTGTCCATCCATCTACTAAATGATGTTGGACAATGGTCAGCATAGTGTGCATGACGAAATAGCCACACTCAAAGGTACCCTTCTGCCTGTAAGACTACAATGGACATATAGTATGGAATAAGTGAATTCGGAACTTAAAAAACATGTACTGAAGATTTGAATGAATACGATTGACTTACTTTTGGGTACACCCATACAACTGTTCTTCCTTTGTGCTTGTTTCCAATCAGTACATTGTATCCAACCACCGCCCTGCGTCAAACAAAACACAAGATAAGTTAGAATTGTATAGTTCTAAAAATGATGTAATTGAATTTGTGGTTATTGTTTAGGGATGAACTTACCGGTCTACTATATCTCTCAGGTCTTGTGGAGCTGTTTTGTGCAAACTATCAAAGTACAAAGCAAGATAGTCCTTCGGACAGATCACCAGAAGCGTCCAGTGAGCCCTGCAGTTACGAGTGATAACTGAGACTTCAAAATGCAAAATATCATAACAATAATTATGGAATAGAGTATTACCCTTTATGATAGGGGCCCATGTATATAGACTTCTCAGACTCAAACATCCAATTCTGGATGTATGTCTGGGTGTTCTGCGAGGTGTTTCCTTGCCTCTGTATGACAGAGGGCTCTAAGAAACCGTAAGTTCCTTGGAAACCCAAGTCCACTGAGAGTTTTGCCAGATACCTAAACAAGGTAAGACATGGTTAGCGACAAATAACTTGTATAATGAAAAAATTGGACAACACAAGGATATACTTACAGCTCCCACAACTGCAAGATGGAGCCGTTCAGCATCGACGTCCCCGTAATAATGTCACAAATGTCAGAACTTGTAACGTAAACTGGAAAATCACTGGGATGGCCGAACACTAGTGGCTGCCATGGGACCTGAACAGTGTCGTTATCTTCCTCATACCCGATGCGCCATAGCATCCGGACGGGATCCTTGGCCGGGTCTGGCTTCTTCAATGGCTGTTCCTGTTGAACAATTGACAACCATCACATTTTGTACCATAATTGACAAGGAAATAAAGCTAGTTAGTGTTTAGGGTTTTTACCTGTCCAGGGGAAATCACCAGAAGTCTGTTGGGCCACATCAGAAAGTGGCCCAACGCCTGACCGACGGTCTTCACCTCCTGAGTTGCCACTGGCACAGCAGCATCCTCCTCGAGGACGAGCACAACCGAGACCCTGGACATACCATCAGGTAATGTCTGATGGTGAACCACAGGGCCTAAGTTGTGCACCATACCAGTGGCAACTGGCTCCTCCGACCCGTCAATGAACAGGTCACATTGACGGGTGTCTGGTGGCTCGACCCCGTCATCGTCAGGGTCAGCCGCAGCGCACGACCCCTTAGTGCTAACCTTCCGTACCTACATATTTACACATCAGGCAGAAGTTATTCAACAATGAAAGTGATTACAAACAATAAAATTGAGGAAAATAAATAAAGAATCTAACCTGTGGGTCGCTGGCTGGTGTAGTAGTCTCCTGGTGGTGGCTGAGTGAGGCCTTCATCTCCTCCCTGAATCGGGCCATCTCCTGGTGGAGCCTAGATATCTCCTCCTGGTACTCAGCCTTCACAACAGCCACCTTTTGCTCCACTATTTGCTCAAGGGATGGGGCAGGGTCGGGAGCACCGTAATAGGCGCGGAGGCCTGTAAAATGTGAATGATTAGCCCATAATTGTTTAACAGATAACAAAATGAATGCATAGAGTTAGTTAGCACTCACCTACACCTCGACCAATAGCACGCACTCTTCCTGGGTGCTCTGGCCTGCCAATGGCGGTAGTCAATATATCCTCCCGTCCATGGGCTACGAAAGACCCTTGGGTTGATTGCTCAACCAAGGAATCCTGAAACCAAACAAGTTAGTATTCACTTCCTTCACGTAAACTGAAAAACAGACACTGATATAAAGGGGAATACTTACTATACGTGAGGCAACCTCCTGAGCCTGTGAGGAAGTGTATTCCCCACTCTTCTTGATCCTAGCCCGCTTCCATTTGTCGTGGCGCGCAGGTGGGGAAGGGGGATCCACAATACCAGTGTCAGTCTGACACTGACTCAGCCTCTCCTGTGCCAGCCGCTCCTCCAACCTACGGTAACCGCCACGTGACAGTGTGTGTGGGCAGTCATTTAGCTTCCTAGTCTCCTTGGCTTTCTTTCTGGTCTCCTACAACAAGAAAAAAAATATTCACAGTTAGCCGTATAAATTATACATATTATTTAATCATCTAAAAACCAATGTACCTGAAACTCGGCAGAATGTCTAGATGTAACAAAAGCATCCCAGGTCTCCTGATCGATGAATGGATACTTCTCTCCAGGGAACTTTCCTTGGTCGTCCCCGAATACATACCTACAATGAAAGGTACATTTAAACTAAGGATTGGCACAATTTGGTGAAGCGTTGATTAAGAATTTAAAGTTCAATATACCTCGTGGTGAGTATGGATTTGAACGACCTCCATCGCTCAACCATGATACCGAGGACCTTCCTCCTCGCTATGTCGGAAGATGGTATCTCAAAAGAATCCTACATGAAAGGAGTTAGTCCATAAAGGAGTCCTTATTAAGAGTTACATGAAATAATACACTAAAATAAAACTTAAATAATACATAAGTTACCAGAACATCACTCCATAGCTGGTTCTTCACCACCTCCTCGACACTATCCCAGTCGGGGATAATGATGGACACCTTCGACCGTACGACAACCCCCAGATAACTGCTAAGCTTCGTGGCATGCGGTCCACTAAATATGCCGGTGTTGACATCCATGTCAACAACTGGCCTCTCTCCCCGGTGACGCCTACGTGCGATGTCTGGCATCCGGGTAACACCTCTACTCTTCCGAGCAGAGGAACCACTGGCCTGTGAGTCAGACCTGGATCGTCCATCCTGGTCAGCCATGAGTATCTGTCCAAACAAGGAAAAAAACTGTCAAATATTTAATATAACATTTAAAACAACGAATAACTAATATAACATGTAATGAAATGAATCACCAACAAGATTAATACCCTATTAAGATGAAATATTTTCCCACAAGCCCTCATGGTGGTCATGACGACTGGCAACTACATCATCTATGTCATGTTCCACGATAGATGTTAGAATACGTGTTGTAGTTGATGGAATGTCCACAATATCAAGATTGGGGTCTCCAATGGGTCTACCTTGGATAACAATTGACCACCGTTTGTCAGCTGGGTCAGCCACATAAAAAACTTGCTTCACCTGCGTTGCCATTATGAATGGTTCTTCCTTATGCCCGATCTTGTTGAGGTCCACCAACGTAACTCCTAAATCATCAGTTGTGACACCGTTCTTATTGTCAACCCATTTGCATTTAAACACAGGAACGGTGAAGGGACCGTAATCAACTTCCCATATATCTTCAATCACACCAAAGTAGCATGACTCCGCCATCACAGGGTTGTTGTCCTTTGCAGTTGAGAAATGCATTGACTGAGCCACAACCATCACTCCACTGTTTTGATTTGTACTCTTTTCATCCTGTGTCCTTGTATAAAACGAATAGTTGTTTATGTCATACCCACAAAAGGTGAGGACATCAAAGTTCGGGCCCTGTGCTAGTCGATGTAATGTCGAGGATGCAGATGCATCTTTCAGGACGGTCTTTTGGAACCACTGCATGAAGCTCTTGTTGTGTTCATTCAACAACCACTTTTCAGTCATTTTAGGGTTGGTTTTCTTGACTAGCTCCTTATGTGTGGCTAGATACGGTTGCACGTCGTCCGTGTTGTTTAAAATATACAAGTGTGCCTGAAGGACATCAGCACGTGGCATGCTCTTCACTTTTTTTCCAATCGTTCCTTTCCCATCCAATCTCCCTTCATGACGGGTCGTTGGAATACCAATGCTTGCAGCATGTGACATGTATTCAGTGCAAAACTCAATTGCTTCCTCTGCAATATATCTTTCCACAATTGAAGCTTCGGGACGACGTTGGTTCTTCATATACCCTTTCAATATCTTCATATATCGCTCAACGGGATACATCCAATGGAGGAACACTGGACCACAACAACGGACCTCTCTCACCAAATGGATGATTAAGTGGACCATTATGTCAAAAAAAGAGGGCGGGAAATACATTTCAAGCTGACATAATATAAGTGATGCTTCCTGTTCCAACACATCCAATTCGCCGGGCACGATTACCTTGCAACATATGGAATTGAAAAACATACACAACCTTGTTATGACATTTCTCACATTTTTAGGAAGAATGTCACGAATGGCGATAGGCAGAAACTGCTGCATCAACATGTGACAATCGTGTGACTTCAACCCAATTAACTTTAAATCTTTCATGGAAACACAAGACTTGATGTTGGAGCCATAACCAGACGGAACTTTCACACTTCATAACGATTCACACAGACTTTGCTTTTCTTTTCTTGATAACGTATGACATGCTGGAGGCAAATATGTTCTTTTGCCCTTTGATTGTGGATGCAAATCTTGACGTATACCCATCAACTCTAAGTCCATACGCGAGTTTAGGCCATCCTTAGTCTTCCCGGTATGTTTAAGAGTGTACCAACTAAACTGTCGCAGACATTCTTCTCCACATGTATTACATCAATGCAGTGTCTTACATCAAGCTCCCTCCAATATGGCAGGTCAAAAAACACTGACCTTTTCTTCCAGTTGTTTTGTGTCGGGTGCTGTTTTTCACACTTACCAAATTGCACGTTGACGTCCTTCACCTTTTCATATGCCTGGCGACCAGATAGTG
The DNA here is from genome assembly GCA_037962975.1 of Clitoria ternatea. Taxonomy (NCBI): domain Eukaryota; kingdom Viridiplantae; phylum Streptophyta; class Magnoliopsida; order Fabales; family Fabaceae; genus Clitoria; species Clitoria ternatea. The sequence continues at coordinate 268,970,064 of CM075672.1, forward strand.
GTGGAGGAGCCATTTCAAAATCTTGGGCACCGTTAAACGACTTCTTCAACCTTCGAAACGGATGATTCGCTTTAAGAAACCTTCGATGTCGAAGATAAACATTTTTCCTACCATGATGCAACCGCACAGAACTAGTCCCCTCCTCACATACTGGACAAGCTTTATGACCCTTCACACTGTACCCAGATAAGTTACCATACACTGGAAAGTCATTGATTGTGCAAAATAACATGGCACGCAATTTGAATGATCGCCCGGTAAACCCATCAAACAGTTCAACCTCGTCTTCCCACAACCTTTTGAGGTCTTCAACCAATGGAGTTAAATATACATCAATGTCGTTCCCTGGTTGTCGTGGACCAGAAATCATCATTGATAACATCACATATTTTCGCTTCATGCACAACCATGGCGGCAAGTTGTAAACAAACAACAAAACAGGCCACGAACTATGGTTTGTGCTCAGGTTACCAAACGGGTTCATGCCGTCTGTGGCTAGTGCAAGCCTAACATTTCTTGGTTCATTGGCAAATTCTGGAAAAATCCTATCCATTTTCTTCCATTGCGACCCATCGGCCGGATGCCTAAGTAGTCCATCAACAACCCTCTCATCAGCATGCCATCTCATAAGTTTTGCATCGTCTGCATTGGCAAACAGACGCTTTAGTCTTGGAACTATAGGTAGATACCACAACACCTTTGCAGGAGACCCTTTAGTGCATACCTCATCAGAATCCGCCTCTTTCTTCTTATACCGTGACACCCCACATCTAGGACATCGATGCAGCATTTCTAATTCACCCCGGAATAATACACAATCATTTGGGCATGCATGTATTTTCTCATACTCCAAACCCATAGGACACAACACCTTTTTGGCCTCATAGTTACTTTTCGGCAAGGTGTTTCCAGCTGGGAGCATTTCTTTCAACAACTTCAGTAAGTCAGTGAAACTTTTATCCGTCCACCCGTTTATGGCCTTCAAATTACACAACCGCAAAACAGCTGATAACCTCGTGAAATTGACGCAGTTTGGATACAACGGCTGCTCAGAGTCCTGACACAGAGTTGTATATACATGAGCTTTCTTAAAACCTTCTACCCCTACATCACGGATCATATCCTCGAGTCGGTCATCCATGTCGACATCGTTGTCATGCATCGGGCTTCGATTTTTAGTCTGAGAGCTGTTACTTGGCACCACCACATCTTCACCATGCCATATCCAACGCGTATAACTACGTAGAAAACCGTCACACAGTAGATGTTCTCGCACCTCTTCCAAGTCTACCCGACGCAGGTTGAAGCATTTAACACAAGGGCAAAAATACTTTCCATTCACCCCCACTGCATTCCTCGCTACGAATTCTATAAATGATTCAACTCCCCCCTCGTACTCCAGACTTAGGCGTGACGCAGAAATCCAACTCGGATCCATACCAACTGTTTACAAGGTGCTATGATCAACCTCACTTTTTATACAAAGGTGGTGGTCCTATACCCATTCAGCATGACAATTATTTTTATACGTCATTCATATATACAGGTTAGGACTTATTTTAAAATTTGATGAAATTTCGGCAGCATTTCGCATTGGTCTCTAAGTACACAAAATGAGAGTGGTCAAATCAAATTCAACCACAACCAAATATGCACCCAGAGAACAACACAAAATACAAGTTACCGAAATTTTATCAAATTTTAAAATAACTCCTAACTTGTACATACTAACAATGACGTATAAAAAATAATTGTTCATCCCAAACTGTCCAAACGGACAATTCAAGATTCAACACAAACGATGACATTAATTGATTTAATGACCATTTGTGTCGAATCTCAAACGGGGAACTACGGTTCACTCATATGCACAACAACTTTCATACTAGTTAACTAGTTAACTAGTATGAGCCTACGAGTTTGCAAGATTGAAAACCACATGCATGCAATAGACAGAAATAACATTATATACGAGCAACCAACAATAACAGCAATAACATTATATACGAGCAACCAACAATAACAGCAATAACAATGATGAAGTGAAAATTTTCCATTTAAAAATATCTAACTTGAACCTTATTAGGCCCTGTGTATTCAGAATGTAACATTAAATTGTATAGATCATGTGTGAGGTAACATTAAAAACTTGATGGTAATGACTTTGGTTATTCTAATGGAGAATATGATATATCTAACTTACAATGAAATCTTTTATGATATATCTAACTTAGATCATATTTTTTTTTGGTCGAAGCTTAGATCATTAAAAAAGTTGTTAAAACATTGTTAGTTTGGTTTAAAAAATGGTCAAACAAAAAATCAGTTAAAAATGGTAGAGTTATTAGAATGGGAAGATTTTAACAACTTTAGCTATTTTAACATAGATGCATTGAGTCTAACTAAGTTCAGATTCTAAGTAAGAATTAATTCTAGATTTTAAAGAACATGAATTTTTATTTTGGAGGAGAGCCTGAATTTTATTACTGATACCAAAACAAAACAGCAAAGAGATTGTAGCCATCCATTTCAGTTTCTTGGTCCTATAAAATAATCTTTCAAATGTTATCCCTTCTAAACCATAGAATCAACCAAAGATTAAAAAGTAAAAACTAAACAGAAAATTTGACTATACAGGGGATTACTAGCAAGTGTCAATTGCCGATTACAGTTTACCAAGTTTAACTATACAGGGCACTGTGCAACAGTTTACCAAGTTTATTCTAGTTTATTAAAAAAACATATACCCAAATGTCCACTCGATTCTAGGCATTATAAACTGGTAGGAGTTTACAACTTAACTCAACAGTTTGACAACATAGAGACAGAGACAATGAAATGTTGGCACAATAAAACAAGCTTAACCAAACTTAATCACTAGTACAACATAGAGACAGAGACAATGAAATAGGTTCCACAAACAAGGCAGAGCATAATAACGAAGTACACCAGCAGTGAGCGAAGAAGTAGGGTAATGGAGCACTTACTTGAAAATGGTGCGAAGATGACACGAACGAAAGAAGGAAGAAGCGAGTGAACACGAACAGCAAAGAACGCACTCAAGGAAGAAGACGATAACCAGCGCGAAGAAGAAGAGAAAGTGAAAAAAGAATGAAAGGCGCGGCTTTTGAAGTTTCAGAAAGGATGTATATTCACGGTTCCCCTTGAAACCGTGAATATATTACACATATATTCACGGTTTAACAAACAACCGTGGATAAATGTTAACTATATATCCACAGTTACTATCCCAACCGTGGATAAATATTAAATTTATATTCACAGTTATAGAAACAACCGTGGACATACAGTACCCAGTGATTAAACCCTAAAACCTGAACTATATATCCACGGTTGGAAATACATCCGTGAATATTGACATCTATATATATCCACGGTTAACATCATAACCGTGAATGTATCCATCAATATATATTCACGGTTGTGCACACAACCGTCGATATTACTATATATCCACGGTTGACTTATCAACCGTGAATATATATTGATGGATACATTCACGGTTATGATGTTAACCGTGGATATATAGTTTTCTCTGATTATAACGTTCACCTTATAATTTCAAAAATGCCACCGCGCATGTTTTTATCACTGATCCTCTTCTACCCGTGAATATATCCCCGTTGTTATATCCATTTTTTCCACTAGTGTTTGTTTTAGGTTTTACGCTCTAAACTATTTCAAATGGTTGGTTTCAATTCCTGTCGTTAATTCCATTATGTTAAATGATGATCTGGCTATGGCCATATGACATAAATAAAGATTTTTTAATTCAAAAACATCACCACATGTATTAATTATTTTAAAAATATTGATTGATAGCTAGGGCCTTCTCCTATCTTCCAAACACCTAGAATCCCCACTCACCTTTTCATCCTTACGACCCAACTTTAGTGTCGGTGATCAACACCCATGACAAACACTGCACACCTTTGTTGATCAGCATCGTGAGGCATTAATCACTGACAACAAAACCTCTTCTCCGAGAAAGAGGTTTTGAGTGGCGGTCCTCCTCCTTGACTGTACCCTACCGACCACCACCCTACCTTTGTTTGATTGTCGTCATCCCCCACCTACGTAGAACTGAACACCACCCTTCAATGCCTAAAATAAAATAGAATCAAAATGCGCCTTAAATCAAGTTTTGAAATAATGTCTTTGAGATTGGTTCGCGATTGAGATGAAGGTATAGTTAGTGCGGGTTCTTTACCTTCCACTCGAAAACCTCTGGAAACCACCTCACCTTCAAGATTGGAGCATGTAGATGTAGGCATAATGGTCAATCCTCTCATCTTCAGACAAAGCCCAACATAAAACCCTCAATCTTGCTCTCCAACATGTACTAGCGTTCCAATAAGATCACCCTCGGTGTCGATGCCCATGACCACCCCATCAACCCTCGCACAATCCAAGACTTCTTTAAAGAGTTTTCTGTTTTTAATTGGCGATGATTAAGTTTGGATTTTGTTTACTGGGTTTTCTTCATTTCTCCAACGGGTTCTTAAATTTCAAGCCTTTTGAAACTCCATTAGCGATTTGTGGGGTATGATAAATTTCTTCTACATTTTTTGCATAACCTTGTCTTCTACATTCTCTATATGGATAATTGGTTTGTTTTGTTTTCATTGTTGAAGGGAGGTGTTTCTGGTGTTCACAGAACTTGCTTCACTGGAGGTATGGTAACAGGATGGAGGAGAGTGACAAAGTAGGTGGTGGTGGCGGTGAGGAGAAAGAAATGGTATATGGGGGGAGGAGGATGACTTGAAACTTTGACTTAATATTTTAAAAGTATCACTTATATTAGATTGAGGTAAACTTCCATTAATCACATCAACACTTAGTAAAAGAGATTAATAATTTGGGTCAAAACAAACCATTTAAAATAGTTTATAAACTAAATCCTAAAAAAGTTGAATTAGGAGTTAAACTCAAAATCAGGAACAGCGGGGAGAAAAAAGAAGTTATTTAAGCCTTGATTAATTATGTTTGTTCCTACAAGTTGAGCAATTCGGTTTTGTTTTTGGTCAAAAATGGGCTGTATTATTAAGAGTAAATACTAGTTTTACACACACACGCATGGCTCTTCTTAAAACCGTGTTCAGTGCCTTGGACCCACTTATAGAATTATTGCTAAAGAGACAAACAACACGGGTTGCTTCAAGGCCCATAATATGCCAATTTGCTACACGCAAACTTCAACAAAGTCGGAGCTTTCCCGTGGGTCTTTAATTTTCTTATACCCCCTTGTTTATTTTTATAAATTCATTCTACTCACTATGTCAAAGTATAAATTAAAGAATAGGAATTAGCTAAGCTACATCAAACTTTAATAAAAGAGGAATGATATATACTCTTAAAACTCTATAAAAGATTCCATAATGCAAGACAAAAGAAACTTCTCAATATATAATGCCTCTTAAATAAATCCGGAAGGAGTATAATCTAATTATGAGTCACCTTTTTATTTTATTTTATTGGAAGTGAATGTAATACTAGATCTCTTTTATTTTGTTTGGGTCATGAGTACCGATAAAAATAGATCAGACTGTTTGTCGGGGGCTTATGGTTTGACCCGTTTAAAGTCTATGTAAGTCAAACTTGTCGGGGCTAGAAGGTCAGACTTAGATTTTTAAAAAAAGCCTTTTAAGTAGACTTTTAAACGGGTCAAACATTCAAACAAGCCAGACCAGACTATGACAGGCTAATAAGCCAGCTCAAGCCTTGAAAATTTGATGTAGGTCAGACTCAGGCTTTTCAAAGTTTGGCCTGACTTGACCCATTTCCATCCCTAGTCATGAGAATATGTCTCTATTATTTAAATATTTGTGTTTGGTATCTTATGTTTGCTTTCCGTCTATATAATAAGTCCGATATTAGATCTTCGTCACATATCCATTAAATTTAGCTTATCACACACATTACATGGCAATTGTCTTAACATATGTATCTCACGCAAGCTTCAGAAAACATACAAATTAACAAAAGTTAGTTGTAACATTTAATAAACTACTCATAGATTCCTAGAAATTTAAATATTACAACATAATAAAGATATAACTTTTACCTTCTACGATATTTAAAATAAACTAAATCAACTATTTTTCTAATCTTATTTCATTCTACCACATATATCGTAGCTGATACAAGTTCACTTTTTAATCTATCAATTTTTTGTTGGCAAATATTGATTATCCCTGTTATGAGTGACATGTTGTGCCCCCTTTGCTTGACTAATGAGGAATCATTTACAAATCCATATACAATATCTGTTGTGGTTGTTACAGGTTACTTGATCAGCAAGTGGTGCTCTCTAGGGACCTGAAAATTCACTAATGGCATCACAAAAGCATGGTGTAGCATACAATATTTGGTGTGGCTTGGACTTGGAGGAGTTTGGTGGAAAGCCATTAACTTCTATTTGTTTTAAAGTCATGCTAACATTCACATGTCAAGACAACTATCATATATTGTGATAGATAAGTTAAACTTAACAGATTTGTGATAGAGATTTAACATTGGATGTATCAACCAATCAATGTAAGAGAGACTTATTTCCTTGACACGAACAAATGGACCAAATATTGTATTTAGTCATTTTATTGGACTTGACATTCATTATTTCTTCTTCTTCTTTTTTGTTAGAATTAAACCTTTGTCGATATTGACTCATAATTATTGACACGTGCATTTATTTATTTATTTTTAAATTATCACTTAAGCTTTTTTCATCATCATTTCCTCTCTCCTTTCTACTAGTTGTCCTATTTTTCTTCCTATCGACTTCTGTACCCTATTATCATTCTTCTCTTCTTCCCTTACTCGCTTCCCCTTTTGCTGATTTGCAGTATAGTTTGTTTGGTGGCGCCATTGACATGACATAGGTGATGCAAATACAGGTTTATTATTAATTCTAACATTGTTAGGGCTTAAAATGGAAGCTCGATCTAAGATTTAAATGCTCAATTGAAGACTTACTCTCATGGTATGGTCGTAGGAAGAAGATGGCAAGAAGAAGAAGACAAATAAAAAGAGAATAAAGGAATGAAAGGATAAATAAAACTTAAAAGATATGTTTTTTAAATAAATAAATAAATACATATACTAATATTTAGCTGACAAAAAATTAATGATAAAATTAATCCTAACAATAATATTTCAAGGACTAAATCCTAATTATTAACCACCTTACTATTTAAAAATGTTATTGATAAATTCCTTAAAAGTGGAATTCCCAAAAAAGTAATAGATGATATGATACAACAACTATCCATGTGACCAACACTATTTAATGGGATAAAATTTTGATATTGATGTTGAATATTTTTTCTTTGTTGAAAAATTAGTTCACTTTTCCTGGGCTCTAGAATAATGATGCAGACAAAGGAGAACGCCGAAAACCTTTTTTAAAAAATTATTTCACTTTTTTTAAAAAGCCTCTAAGATAGTTTTTTCCCCCAAAGTTGAAGAGTATCCCTTCAACTCATTAAAAATCATTGAAATGAATTTTTCTTTTTAATAAAATTTTTTCTACACACATAATTAATATAATTGGAACATCTCAAAATATATTTAAAACATTCTCAATCTAATGATTATCAACACGTTTAGTTTCCAGTGAATAACAACACAATAGAGTTTGGTAGAAGTGAAAAATAATTTTACAATTAAATAAAATTTGATTATCTCAAACAAAATAAAAAATTAATATTAATAATTAATTTTTTTTAAAATTTTATTTGCTCAACTATATACCGCATTTGTTATCCTCAAAATTCTCTTACATGAATAAAAGGCGGAAATAAGACAGACCGCTGATTTTGTAAGTGGAAAACTCAATCATATAAGCCATGTCTTTCTTTCCAAATGACCATTATTTATGGAGGCATTTTTTTTTATTGGACTTGGAAACAAACGCAATAATTACTTAATGTGCAGATGATTTGATTGATATTGGTCTGTTAATTCTGTAGTCTTATTCTTCAATCGGAGTAAAAAGGTATATCATATTAGGAAAGTTTTTTTATATGAGAATAAAAAAAATGAATATTAACCGTAGAATCATATAATAAATAAATGATTAAAATTAATTATATGATCTTTAAAAACTTTTAATTTCAACTATTTATTTATGATTATACGATTCATATTTATTTTTTTTACTCTCACACATAAGAACCTTTCTGGTAATATATAGCCATATACATATATATAGGTATGAACAACTTCATTATTTATAATATTTTTCTCTGTCGAACGAAAATAGTATATAAAAAAAATATTGTTAATTAAATTATTTAAAATTTTGGTGAATTTGTTATATAAAGCGTGTACCCCTTCTAAAATATTATACACCGATAAATAATATATTATATATTCAATTTATCTTAAAAAATGATTTTAAGTTTTAAATTATCTCCAATGATATGAAATACATATGTGGTTGGCATAAAAAAATTATGATTTCGAATAAACAAATAATTTTTTTATTAAATAGATATATAATATGTTTTAATTAATTTATTTTAGTATAATACCTTGTATAATTACTACTTTTTGAAAAAAGTATCGATTATTAAATTATAGGTGATTTGATGGATCTAAACCATTAAATGTTATTTACTCCACCGAACTTTCCAGTTTCCTCAATTCCTGGTGCTATCTGAATAAAACACGCAAATTTAATTTCACCGTTTCATTATAATTTTATACACATTTCAATCTAAAGTTCAACAAACTTTTTAAGTTTAAATTTGTTTTGTGTGGCCGATAAAAAGCTTTTTATTTTGTGCGCATTTTCTGGGGATAAATTATTTCTCTTTTAATTATTTTTTTATTGAAAGAAATTGATCTACACTTCACTATTAATAGAGAGATACATTGAACTTTTTAAAATTATAAATATTCTCTCGGAGATAATTAAGAGTTTAATCATACTTATTTATGATTAAACTCTGACTTAATTAGCATAAAAAATTTCAATGAAATTACACATTTTTCTAATTTCATTGAACTTTTAAGTGTGTATGCGTTAAGTTATAGGAAAAAAAATGAATGTAATGATCTAACCTGACATATAAAAAGGTAAAATGATGATAACCACTCTGAAATTCAAAATTCAATAATAAAACAATGTATTCTGCCAAAAGAAATGTATTATGATGTGTGTACGTATACATATGATGGGTATAGAAGTATTCTATATTTATATTATATCAAACTACTCTAATGAAAATTTGGTAAATATTATCTTTAAGTTTAACACGAGTAAGAGAGTTAGTTGTTAGTATTTAAATTGGTGTCATTTCTATTGAAAGGTGAATTATGGAGTTACTCATAAAGACATTTTGAATCCAATACATAATAAGGATTAGATTCACGAAACTTATGAATCATGAATACATAGTATTTAGAGGAGTTAATAAATTCCTTGACATGTAATTTTATGTAAAATATATCTAGCGCAATAATTCTTCACACATCTATAAAGATTAGTGCGACATGTCTTCAATATGGCTTTGACTTCCGATATAAAAGATACGCTAACATTCTTACTTTTTAGATATCATAACACTAAATCTAATAGATTACATATTGATATAAACATTAAGATACCAATAGTATCTTGCCCATATCAATTATCTTTTACATTATCCTAAATCACATTAGCTTTATTTTAAAGAATTCCAAAATTACCAATATAAAAAGCAAAAGAGAAAAGAACTTCACAGTTAATTTTCATCCATATAATTGATGAATTATCTGAAATTAAATATTTTACAATTCACCAAAAAAACTTCTATTCTTTATGACCCCTTTTCCAAATAAAAACCTTGTCACGAAAAAAAACAAAACCTTTGGGTGCGTGTTTGTTTTGGTCATCAATCTTTGAATGCTTGTGGATAAAAACTAATGTACTTGGGCCATTAAGCGACTGTAACGTTCTGCTTCTGAAAATTTAAATAGCAGGCCCTATGGTTTGGGTCGATTCCCCCAAAATCATTTTAGCATCAAATGGGTACAATTTTGGAGGAAAAAAAACCATTTACCAACAAAGAAGAACAAGAAGATATGCGTGACAGTAAAATTTAATACCACATCCACATCTTAATATAAGATTCTTTTTAGAATTTTTTTCATACTTATAAGATATTTTTTAAATTCTCATACTATTAATTATATTTTAATCAAAATACTTCTATTGTTGTATAACTATTTTTGAAATTAAAATAACACTAGTGTAGAAAAAGTCTATGAACTCAATTAAAATTGAGCTACGAACTCAGTTGCAAAAACGAGTTTCTTCGGCCGTGTTTGTAGGTCTGAAGGTCCGAACTCGGTTTAGAACTAAGTTCTTAGGGTGCATCTATGAACTCGGTTTCAAGAGAACCGTGCTCAAAGGTACAAAGGTTCTTTTACAGAAACATGTTTATAGATTCACAATACGAACTCGGTTCAGGGTATAACTGTGTTCTGTGTTCAAGTTTATTTCTGGGCAACCTACGAACTCGATTAAAGCCAGAACCAAGTTTATAGAGCACCTATGAACTTAGTTAAAGCCAAAACCGAGTTCGTAGGTGGGACTTTTTTTAATATCACTTTTGTTTTTGTATTATCTCAATCCTACAAATTGTACAAGAGACAATCCCAACACAGTAATAGATACAACTAACAGAATTGCCAATAAAATTATCATGAATGTAAGATTATTTTGTTCCTAACATATATGCAACTACTCAAGCAAATGAATATATCTATGGTTATTATTGTCCCGTAACTTTCAGAAAATATGTAGCCCATTCCTCCCGAATTGTTCGAATACCTTTGGTAGTATATGGTGATCGGTGTAAAAAAACTTGTATATATATATATATATATATATATATATATATATATATATCAGTTAGTTATTCCATATACAAATAAACAATGTCACTTCATGACCCAAATTTGTTTAATTGTCCATGAATCCATTATGTTTGCTTCAACTATAGTCTGCATTGTCTTCATGACATATTACCCATACTCATGATTACCCTTCTGTCTACGATACCACACAATATATATACAAAATAACAAAATTTGTTAGTATTTGCTTTAGAATATAAAATTAAAATCTATAGAGGAAATGTACTTACTTTTGGTATAGCCATTGTAATTTTTCTGAGTTAACACCTTTCAGTCGATTATATTCATTTACAGCCCTATTGAAAAAAAACACCAATTAGAAATGTCTTTAAAACAAATCTGTTTGTTGTTTATAGTAGAAGTTTCGATGTCAACTTATGCTTCAACACATAATTTAAATTGTACAAGAACTAAACCATGAACTAAACAAATGCATATTGCAATGTTATATGTTGGACAAGTAAGCACTGAAATGAAAGGGAAATGAGTAAGTACTCAAAAAATGTCACTTGGCTTACAAGGAGACTTGGATGCCTTATTTATACAATGGGTAAAAGAGGAGGCCTTGACTTATGCTCAACTATTAAGAGATAACCATTGTTGCTAAAATCAAGGGGAATCAGAATATCTAAGATATTTTCCTGAAAATGGAGGAATTATCAAACAGACACTTAGTTAAACGTGTTAACCTGACTTTTTTGTTTGATATAATACTCTACTCAAGTTCAAGTTTGATAGGACTGTCAAATTTGTCAAAATGTTTCTTAATAAGTTTTAGTATAACAACATTCCCAGGGACTCAATATGGAGACTATTGTATTATTTGAATAGGAGTGAAGTTTTAGTATAGTTGCATTTCAAAATATTCGAACTTAGGATTATTCATATTCGAATATAAGAAAGATTAAAAAACAACTAGGTTCTTTTGGTCTAAAATATAAATGTTCATTCACTATATGGAATTAAGTATGAAATTTAGGCTTAAAATTATAATTATGGTGTTTGAAAGCTTTCTATAAATTGAAATCATAATTTTAAGGTCTAATTCTATAAAATTGTAATATAACTAAAACTAACTATTTTTAATTCATAACCCCTATTTTCTAATTACAAATTCCTAACATCATATTACACTATATTGCTACCGTTAAAATCAATATAGCCACCATTGTTACCATCATTGTTGCCACCCATCACCACCATTATTTCCACTGTCACCTTCGCCGCCACCACTGCCACTACGACATTGTTATCATTCTTACCATTGTTGCCATTATTGCCCTTGTCATCACTGCCCCAATCATTGTCACCGCGATCATTATCCCCACTACCACCACCCCATCATCACCTCCGCCATAATCACCATCAACATCATTGCCACCACCACCACCACCACCACCACCACCATCACCATCATTGCCACCATTCTTGTCGTTGCCACTTTTGCAAACATTGCCATCACCACCTTGGCTACAACCATTGTCAATGTCATCACGGTCGCCATCGCTAGCGCCACCACCATAATCATCATCATATTCGCCCTTACCACCACCCTCCATTTTGTCTTAGAATTTTAACTCCACATTTTAACTTTATATGATCCAAAAATATAATTAGTAATTACAAACAAATTCCAGTTCTATATGAATTGGGTTTGAATTATCAAGTTATAATTTCAAATTACAAATCCAATTCCCTTTACAAATTTTAAGCAAAATTTAACTAATTTTACCTTATTAACATCCATGAATCACCTCTCTTTAGTATGGATTTTATTCCCAGGAAAATGTGATCAACATTTAATTTTTAAAATACTAGAAACAAAATTACGTGACTTTTCAATTTCTTTACACTTATCTTCATTACATATAATAAGATTAATTTTAAGAATCAAATTCACTTTTTAAATGAAATTAAGAAAATTAAACACATTTAACTAACATCCTTAATAAGTGCCAGGTGGTTAATTTTTTTTGGTATATAACAAAGTAATCTCTTATCAATTCATTTAAAACAAAGTAACTCTTTTAGAATCAAAGACCATGTTAGTGTTAGCGTTAGTATGTTTATGATTACTCGTACATCTTGCTCAATCAACTTAATTAAACCTTCTTCCTTGAACAAAATAACCTTTTGTTATTAAATAAAGAAACCAAGATAGGAGATATATCTATAAGAAAAATTCTCTGAGAGACTCAAATCTGGGTCGTACAACCATATATGGATGGTCATGATTAAAAAATTTTCAAAGTCACATGACCACTTAAAAAGTCACATGATCAATATATTTTAATCTTGACCATCCATGATAAGATCCAACGGTTTAGATTTATTCCTCTCACTCTCACCTAAGAAAATCTTTCTCATATGATACATCGTTAGCTTACCAATGTTACTATATATAAAATATCACTATAACCACACTCCAAACAATACTCGTGTGAAATATTCCTCCTATTTTTGTTATATATTTTTAAGGTGGTTTGATTCAGTAAAAAAAATTATTATTTACTAATTAACGCATAAAATTTTGAAGGTTGTTAATTATTATTGTTGGTATAGCCTTTAGCTAACAAAAAATAGTGTTAGTAAAGATATTTTAGGTTTTTACTAACAATAAAATGTATTATACTAACATTTCATGTAATATTAGTATATCTCAACTTTATACTAACAAAACCATTTATTAATATAATTCATTAAATTGTTAGTGTAAATGCAAGTGATCTATATTGACACTTTATTTTTTGTTAGTTAAAGGTCATACCAATAAAGGATTTCTTAACAACTTCTAAATTGCATTTAGGAATATAACCTTTTAACTAACAAAAAAGTATAGTGTTAGTAAATATATTTTCAGTTTTTACCAAGAACAAAATGTATTACATTAACATTAAATATAATATTAGTATAAATTAACTTTACACTAATAAAATTATTTATTAGTATAATTTATTAAATTGTTAGTATAAATTCAAATGACCTATACTAATACTTTATTTATTGTTAGTTAAATGTTATACCAATAAAAAACTTGCTTAAAAACTTCCAAATTTTGTTTGTTAGTAAAAGATAATATGTTTTGTAGTGATTTATTTCTAAATATATTTCTTTTTACTATGAATATGGTATATGACCCATTATCACTTAGATAGACTGTTATCAATCCACAATATGACATTGTTAAAATAAATAAAAAGGATATGTTATGTTTAATATGATCTATTCATTTTAGCATAAACTACACATCAAATTTATTATGTACCATATTTGACTTTGTGTGTAAGTAAGCGTGGTTGACATGTGACCATAATAACAAAGTCTAGAAGCCATGTGGAAATTGATATAAGTGATGAAGATCTTCCCTATTAGACATCTAGAACATCATTTGTGAGACCATTAACCGAGCCAAACCATTGGCAAGATTGGTATATGATTATCAAAAGATTTGTCTACTTATTCAGTTTAAAAATAAAGGAGTTTCTACTAATTCAACCCGATACTATTGTTGATGAGGATGAATCCCAAAATGGTTCAAAAGATAAAGAATATGGTGATGATAATGGTCATGCCTATGAGGAGGTGGAGGAGGATAATAATGTAATTAATTTAATCAAACTTGTATAATTAATTTGTTAAGTTTGTATATTTACTTATATATGTAATGTTAAATTTATTTTTCTTTTCTTGTGCTATACAATTAATAAATGCTAAATTATGATCAAATAGGCTACATGTTGGTTGTCGAACAATATTGATTAAATTTGCATTTATAACTAGAAATTTATTGTATTTTACATTTATTGTAATTTGTATTAATTATAGTTTGTATACATTTATTATTTTTTAGATATTAATTATGTATTTGTATTGATAGCAATTGATTCATCTTCATTACAATTGATTAGATGGCTAGTATATGTTTGGTGGATTCAAATTTAATTTTAACCAGTTTAATATTATTTTATAAATGTAAAAATGAAAAATATTAAAAAAGAGTATATAGTATGGAACATCATATCACACGCCACTTATAAACATAAAAAGTAACATAAGACACTTTAGGTCGATTTGCCTAACCAAGCAAATTTCAAAATTAACATTAGTTGTAATATTAAGCTATTTATTTTTCCAATCCATTTTATTTTCTCAGTCATTTAAGGTTATCCATAAAAATTAAAGAAATATTTGGAGATTCTAGTTTAAATGACTATAGTTATTATTTGATTTTTAAATATACCATCATCTAAATTTTCATCTTCAATTAATTTGGTTAATCATAATTAAAAATTATGTATATTGGTTGATCATATTATTATGAGTAGGTGAAGATACAACAGTTATTATAAAAAGAGTTTGTTTAACTTGTACAACCTTGTACATGATAAAAGATTAAAATAAAATTACTTTATTAAAAATTATATGTGAATTACTTAGAAAGTAGTATGAGTGAAGATTAATGATATTTTTAAATAAAAGTTTCTATTATTTATCACTTAACCTATATAAATTTATAATAAACTCTGATAAGAATATTATTGAGAAAATAGAATGAATACATAAAAAAAGTAAACACACTTGGAATATAAAAAGACTAAAAAACCGGGGGGAGTATCCTTTATTAAGGGAATTTATTTTCCATGCGTGTAGTGTAACTCATTTGACTTTTTGATCTGCACGCCCTCAATTAAATGCCCATTGGTAGAAAGTTTTCCTTAATAGAATTGCAATAAGAACCTTGACCTCGTAAAGGCCATAAACTTGCTTAGTCCAAACCATGAAGCAATCATTATCGATCCGGAAAATTACATGCATGTTCAAGCCAAAGGAATTTACTGTATAATTTGATACCAAAAGTAATTTTTCTTCAACTTTTAAAAAGATTATTATTTTTTTTATCTTCATTCTCATTTATCGTTAATATTATATAAAGAAAATTTCTTTGAAAAACTTCTTAGCTAGGTTTGTTAATAAAACATGTGCCCACATGTATATATCCATAATTGATTCTTGTATATTTATAAATATTTATTTTTTATTAAATTATTTAAATATTAAGACCTTTTGTTATTTTATAATAAGATAAGATTTATTCAATACTATGTCATGATAATAGATCCGTTTGTTTAAGCTTATTAAAAAAGTGATTATAAAAAAACGCTTCTTTTATAATCACTTTTTTAAGCAAATCAGAGTTGCTTCCTAAAATAAGCTGAAATCAGCTTCTGTTTATTTTTGAAACTTTAAACAAACACGTCAAAATTTAAAATAAGTGCTTTTTTTAATTAAAAAAACATTTATCTCTTAAAATAAGTTTAAACAAACGAGCCCAATATTTTCAAGTATTAAGTTGTAATTGTATTATACCGTAATACTTAATATTATTTTAAAGTAGAATAATATCATATATAAATATGTTATTTTTCTTTTATATTTTTTAAAAATATTAATAAATATTTACGGATACATACTACAACAACCGGTGGATACAATAGTACCCGTTAATTTTAATGGATACAAATATGTGTAATACATTATCCACACCCATCCTACCAAATTTGTATCCCTATTCTTATTCATAACACACATTAAGAAATTCTAATGTAGAAAATTTTTGTTAAAACTTATGTCATAACCTTAAAAATCATAACATATACTACACTAGTATTAATTTTAAATAGATTTCACTTTGGATAATAATTAAAAACACCCAGTAAAAAAGTAAGGTGTTACCAAATTGACTTATTATAGGTTTATAAATAAAAAAATACTTCATATAATTTGAAAGATACGTTACAAAAAGAACTAATCTTTAAAAAATACACTTGATGTTAGTTATGAAGATTATATGTGGATGTATAGAGTAATCTAGAACTTTTTGTAAGAGTTTTAACAAAAGCCTAATTTTTGGCCCATTTTATATCTATAAATGGAAATATTTGTAATGTTGAGTATATGAATAATATTGACTTCCCATATTCTCTTTATTCTCTTATTGTTCTTTATACTTTCTTCTTCTTTTATCTTTATTTTTATAACACGTTATCAACATGACGCTATAAGTAAATGAGGATTGGTCTTTTGTTTTATTTACAAGTTTGCTCCTCGTTTTTAGGAAATCCTTTTAACTTCTATGTTTTTTATATATGATTAGTTTTGAGATATCTTGATTTTTAAAATAACTGAGTAATAAGACTTTTTTTTGTTATGAGTCTAAAAGAATCATAACATAAATATTTATGAGTATAGAAAAAATCATATATATTAAATTGAGTTTTGGAGAACCAAAGATACAAATTTGAGAATATATCAAATTTGAACAAATAATATAATAATTATAATTCCAGAAGAATTATAGCATAAGAAACTAATAATTGAGTCTTGAAGAACCAAAATTTAAATTAGATAATAGATCAAATTTGAACAAATAATAATAGGTATAATTCTGAAAGAACTATTGAATAAGGAAATAATAATTGAGTCCCAAAGAAATAAAATTTAAATACAATAAAAATTAATCATTTCTTGTTATTATTTTGTTATATATGATTTTAAAATTCAATCATAGATGTCGTATACGTGGTTATAGTTTTTCTTACGGTTGTACGTGTAACATTTTAGGAGCATTGTTATACATGTGATTCAATTTGATAATTTTGTGATTTAATTTCAAATTGAAGTTTTTTATGTGATTATCAATTTATCTAATTATTAAAGTAATGTCGTGGTTCAAATTATGAAAAATAACAAAAAGCTAACCTAATTAAATATTTATAGTTTTGATGTTGTCATATTATAGGTAAAAAAATATTTTTCAAGAAAAAGTAACATATAAATATTCCATGTAATATTTATAATTTAATATTTTTTAATTGATTTTCATTCTTTATTTTTTATTTTCCCTTCTTTTAGTGATAAAAAATACCTAACTTTAGAAATTTTGAGTTTATGACTCTTATTATTACTGTTATTTTTTATCTAGGATATTATATGCTTGTTAACCTTTTGGCAACCATACCAAATAAGCCGTAGTTTCAAAGAAATAAGGTTGTCGGTTCACATGGATTTGTCAGATATCAACAATAGTTTAAAAGTTGTTACTAATTTACCTTCAAAAATATATATACAAAACTGTTACTTTAGTGTTTCATAAAAAAGGATTGAATTTTTCTTAAGTTTCGAAGGATGAAAATTAATTAAAGGAAGAAATATAAGACAAAAGACATTGAGATCGAACTATACCTGTTCAATTTATGCTTTTGCAGTCATGTAGTCTAATTATGCAATTAATTAAGTTACTAAAACTCGATTTTCACCTAACATTATCCTTCGGAGCAAGGATCCTAAATCCTATCCCTAATTGAAGATTTCTCTAACAATTAATGATAAAATTTACATTAGGAACGAGTACTAACGACTATTATCCTTGATCCTATCTCTAGAAATCAAGGCTAATAGATAATTCAATCCTAATTCCATTCAAAAATATCAAAACATATACATGGATTATTCTTCTATTTGAAACATGAATTAGAACAAGAAATTGAATTACTAACTTCAATCAATTACTTAAAAGGAACCAAAGTAATTACAAGCTTGCAAACCTATTAAGGTTGTTTAATCTCAAAAAAAGAAAAGCTACATATAATCATGTTACAATAGCTTACAATTGTTCCAAAGTGAGGAAATACAAAGAATTCTTGAAGAGATTAATGATCCAAGGTAGAATTGGTGCAAAAACTCCTCTAAGTTGTGCTTTATTCACCATTTTTCTACATGGCCTAAAATTTGTAATTGCGCATTTTATACGACTTAAATGATTTTAAATAATTTATATTTCAATAATTTTTTATATCAAATTTTTAAATATTATATTTAATTTTTAAATTAATGTTGAAAGCTAAGTTGAATTTTTTTAGAAGAGTAAAACATGCGTTTTAGGTGATATTTACGCACCACACCCTTTTGAGAGGGTTTAGTAGCCTGTGTTTTTAAACTTAGTTTCATAGACTCACTAAAAAACCCTTTCTTACCTCTTTCGCAACAATCACAACCCTGACCACCTCCACTCCTTTACATGGAACCTCAATCGTTATCTTTATTGTAAGGAACCTTAATAGAACCTTGTGAAGGCACCATATGGTTCTCCTTCACTGTCGTCTTTCGAAGCCTCACCCATCATTCTACTTTTCCCATTTACCACTATTGGTGGCGATGTCATTACTCTATGGTGGTTACCCTTCTCTTCCTAATCCATCTTCGTTCCTTTTAGCGTTCTAGACAGCCCTATCTTGGAAAGCTTTGTCAACAAAGATTTATCACCTCCTATGAAACATGTTTGCAATGATTGTTACATGACGACTGCTAGTGTTTCAACTTCACACAATTGACGAGGGAAGTAGAGAATATGTAGAGTTTCTGAACTTTATAAGGAAGAACCCTAACCATCAACACTTGAACCCTAACCATCGTCATAGGTTTTATTTTAGATTTTAGCCCACATTGAATTATTTTGTTGTGTTTGTCTAATAAATTTGATGATGTGATTATGTATTGGAAAGATAGAATTACTTAATTATATGCATTGTTGTATGTTGTTCATCTCTATACTACAAATCTACCTTTCTTTCAAGCTTGGTGAGATGTTGGGAAAAGGGAATTAAAGCTGACAAGGTGCTCAATTTTGTGATTAATGATGCAATCTTTAAGGAGAGAATTACTCATGGAATTGGTTGAGCACTAGAAGGTTGAGCTAAGATGTAACATCCCTGATGTTTTAATGAGAATTATAAGAAATAGGAAATGTTAGTAAATATTTTTGAAGTTTTATTTAATATTTATTCTGTCCGAACCAAAGACTAGAAAGCCGGTGTCGAGATCGGTATCTGAAGCGAGCAGGCGGAGTTAAAGATCGGGAGTGTAGGAGAAGAGCGGACAGAGTCAGGTGGTGTGGTCCGAACCATTGTGAGGAGAGCGCCTCACACGGGGTCATAGACCGGATTAACCTCATAATGACTGAAACAACGGATATACGTAACCATGAAGGGAGCACGGATGAGGTATCCGATCTCTCGGGTTGTAGCTCGAATTTCCGAGGTATAAATACTAAGTTGGGATGTCGGGGGCCGATATTTATATCGGGCCCATACTCTTGCGGAGTATTAGAGGATTGTGAATACTTAAACGTTGAGGGAATAAACACGTGTAATTGATTTGATAACTATGCAATAGTTTAAAATAGTGAAAAATTGATTAGATTTAGTAAGAATACAAATAAAATAAAGGAAAAGACGATCTTGCCCATGAGCTATATATATATAAGGAAATTCTCTTCTTTCCCTCTTCATTATTTTACAAGTTACCTTGCTGTTGGTCTATTCCTCCTCTTTCGTTTTACTCTTCTCTCTTAACGCTGATCTGCATGCACTGGAGAGAGACTCCATTGGTGTCTGAACTTCAATTTAACCCCATTCCTGTGATCGAGACTTCAAGGTGAGTCTACTGATCCAATCCAATTGTAATTCCTTTATTTCTTTTATTCTTTGGCCGTTAAGAGCCATACATGGCTATATTCGTGGCTGTTCTCCACTCCTCTGTGAGTGTGAGCCCAAATGTTGTCCATGAACTAAGGACGTTGAAGTGATGAAGCTGTACTTCATGATCCGTAGGTAGTAGGCTAAGCAACGGAAGACTGAGTGAAGGAGTTGAGATTACAGAACCGGTGCTCAGAGAAAGGAATCGGCACAGAGAGCAGATCATCGAAGCGTGGAACCAAAGTAAGGGGGGGTGTTCGGGTTATAATTAATTAGAATAGGACTCACTTCTTATTCAGGTCTTTGAGGTAACGTAAACAGACTAAGGAAAATGTTGTTAAACGTAATTGTGTGTTTATGCTGTGCATGTGTGACTGAGTTTATTAATCTGTGGATGATCGGATGTGGATGAGTTTATCATGTATGATCTTGTGAATCTAATGTGAAATGATCTGTGTTATGTGACGTCGGGTTAGTAAACAGGCTACCCGAGTGATGAGAAATTGATATTATGGTGAGAAAGGTAAACTGTTGAATGATTATGTGGTATGGGATGGCCGACGGTATATAATAGCCCCTCATTTCTGGCTCCCGTGGTTTTTGTGCCCAGTTGAGCTACCCAGTGGTCAAGTAGGACCCAGTGGTCGAGGTGGAGAGTCAAGCAGGACTCGGTGAACCAAGCAGGGTTCACGGGGTGTCAAGTAGGACCCCTAGCTGAAGGCCAATCCTTTAGTATCCGGATACTAGGAGTCAGATTATATGAGAGTCAGTTATGATCATGATGCATGTAACGAATATGATGTATGTAATGAATGCGATGGACGTGAGGAATATGATGGAATTGCGTAGTTGGTTTAATACAGTTACTGCATGAAATACTCCATGTTTTAGTATGTATATTTACGGGTGATGCTTGATGTGTATGTATCAATGTGCATGTATAGTGTTAAATTCCGTTCTATATTAATTATTATGCCAAACACTCACCCTTGCATATTTTTTTTAGTAACCAGAGACAGGGAGGGGGAAGGAGCCATGGAGCCGCGCCAAGGGGGATAACGGTGCCAGGGTCCAAATGAATTTGAGTGACTCTTTATAGAGTCTTATGTGTGTATAAAAACTTCGTATTACAATTATTAGTTGTGTTTAATACAGATCAGATCGAATGAAAAATATATTTCGAAAATATATTACTGTTATGTGCATATGTTTTCATGGTAGCTATGGTAACTCCTTGGGTTCACAAGACCATTTGTTAGAGCGAAGTTTTGGGAGTCCGGTCGTATGTTTTGTATAATCCGATGTGAGAAAGGTGTTAGTTCAACGAATAGCACCTCGTCTAAGTGAGAGTCCGGAATCTCGCTTAGACGAGTAGGGGCCTCGCTCAAGCGAGACGCTCTGATTTCCCTTTCTCTCATCCGTTGTGTTCAAATTAAATTGTTTTTCCCTAAATATTGATTAATTTTCAAGATAAGGGAGAATTTATCGTAAAGGGTAATTGTTTAAATAAAAATAAATGTAAAAATAACCTAGGATGTTACATAAGAGGTTGAAAATTGATATGTCCCATTATTTGTTATAGGAGCTTTAATAGACTATCAATGTGGAATGTCATAGCAAATGGACTTTACCAAATCTGAAATTAAGAAGATTTTTTCAGTCAAAGAACCATATAAGAAACAATAATATAATTACATAAGCATCCCAAGCATCCTTAAAATAATGATCACTAAAATATTAATATATTCTAATTGAATAACTTAACCTTAATATAAAATAAGTAGTAGAGATTGAAACATTATTAATTCTCACTTCTTGTCTATTAGTGAAAAATCTTATAATATAAAAAAGATAGAGGGACATAAGTCACAATCATTGAAGAGGTGGTTGCATACTCTGTTCAAGAATAGTTATGCATTACAAAGTCAATTACAGAGAAGTTGAGTGGACATTGATACTATGTGCTACTTCTTGTCACGCCACTCCTCAAAGAGACATCTTCACATCATGTGAGGCTGATGATTTTGGCTGTGAAGATATGGAACACCAGTTTTGCTAAGATACTATAGGTATTAGCGATGTTTAAATAGTAACAAATGTTAGATGTAGAGTTATTCTGAAGGATGTTTGACATGTGCTTGATCTTTAATTGGATATACTTTCAGTACAAACCCTTGATCAACAGGGTTTTTGACAACTACTTCTGTAAAAGCATATGGAAAATATGGAAATGAGTTGTGGTTGTAACTCATGGAAACTTTATGGTAGCTTATACAAAACTTGACCAACGATCAACTCAGAAAGCATCAATCTAATGAAGCAAGAGTCTCAGGATTTATGGCACCAAAAACTCACTCACATGAGTGGGAAGGGTTTATGAACCATGATGAAAAAAAGTTGATCATTCTTAAGGATACAAGTCATCCTTGTAATCATTGTTCGTACGATAAACAATGAGGAATGTGTTTATTTGTCATTAGTATGAAGATTAGAGTTGTTAAGTCTGTTCACTTTAATGTTTGCGGTCTCTTAGAGGTGAAATCATTAGGTGGTAATAGGTATTTTCTAAATTTTATTGATGATGCTTATAGAAAGGTCTGAGTGTATTTTTTACGACCAATGATCAGGTACTATACTTATTTAATAGATCACCATTAGTTCTTTTGAATTTTAAGATTCCAAACAAGTGTGGTTTGGAAAGGACCCATCATACTCACATTTGAAAGTGTTAGGGTGTTTGGCATTTGCACATGAATCTAAAGAGTGAAGAGTTTAGATACAAGAACCACACCATGTATCTTCATTGGTTATTAAGATGAAGAGTTTGGATACAAGTTATGAGACCTAAATTAAAGAAAGGTATTCACAAGTAGAGATGTGATATTCTAAGAGGACAAGACATATGAAGACCTAGAAAAGCCTAAAATGACTAAAGGTTTAATAATTAAAGATATTGTTCCAGATCTTACACCTATCGTTGTAGAGAATACGTACAGAGGTGCATAAGGATATTCTTGAAACTGTGCAGGAAGATGCAGAAGGGGTTGTTGAACTAGGGGAGCTTCAACAACTTGATGAAGAAGTACTAGAAAATGAAGCACCATTAGAACCAAATGTGTTCAACTATGGAGGTCAAAGAGAGGTAGAATCATAAAAAAAAGTATCCATAATCATTAAAGATTTTTCTCACTGAAGACTATCTCATCTAGATAGAAAAAGACTACAAGCTAGGCAAGATAGGATAGATTCTTTATAGAAGAATTAGACATATGGCTTCTGTAACATCCTGCTTTTAATAATAGCTCTATTTTGGTAATTTATGAAGCATGGAAAGCCTGTAAGTGTTAATTAATGAATAAAACACTCTATGGATGGTTTTTAATGCTCCAGAAGTTTCATTTTTGGATATAAATCTAGAATTTATATAGATCCTTATTAATAAGGCCCAATTTCCGAGTGAAAATGCCTTAGAAAGAACTGTCCGAGTGAGAAAGAGAGTCTGTTCCAAGTGAAAACTGCAAATTCCGAGTGACCAAGAGGAATTCCGAGTGGAAAATGGAAATACCGAGTGAAAATTGTGTTTTCCGAGTGAAACATGGTCAAGAGGACTTATTCTGAGGGAAATTCTGTCTCAGAGACTCACTGCTGAGTCAAACATGTCAGAAAGACTCATTTCCGAGTCAAGTACTCTCCAAAGCCTCGTTTCCGAGTCGAATACTTCTGAAGGACTAATCTCCGAGTCAAGCATAGCCAGACGTTACAGTTCTGAGTGAAAACTCACTGAGTGCATTCATTCCGAGTGAAATACAGAGGAAAATATATTTCCGAGTGGAAGAATTCCGACTGGGGACACACGGTGTAATTACCGAACAAAAACCTTAGAGTTGTAAGTCAGTCTTAACTAAATTACCGAGTGGGCATTCAATTGGAATGAGTCAGCATTGAGGAAATTCACCGAGTGAAAGATGATTAGGAGAAGGGTTGGTTTGGAGATGAATTACCGAGTGATGACTGACCTGATGTTGAGTAAGTTTTGGCAATGAAGAACTGGATGCTTGGAATCGGTTTCAGAAGAATTTTACCGAGTAAAAACTTGAGTAAAAGACTGACTTAGAGCTGACTCGGTATCAGGAGGTTTTACCGAGTGGACTAAGATATTGAATGATAACCGAGTGAATCCGCTTAAGCGAATGAATACCTCGCTTAAGCGAGGAACAGTGCCTGGCTCAAGCGAGTTGGTATTCGCTTGAGCGAGATGGACTCGATTTTTCTTCTTCTTCGCACGACTGGTAGAATTCCAGTCGGATTAGAACTTGACCGAGTGAAAGGATGAAGGAAGAGGAGTCGGTTGAGTGAGATCGGAAGAAACACTTCTGTAACATCCCTGATGTTTTAATGAGAATTATAAGAAATGGGAAATGTTAGTAAATATTTTTGAAGTTTTATTTAATATTTATTCTGTCCGAACCAAAGACTAGAAAGCCGGTGTTGAGATCGGTATCTGAAGCGAGCAGGCGGAGTTAAAGATCGGGAGTGTAGGAGAAGAGCGGACAGAGTCAGGTGGTGTGGTCTGAACCGTTGTGAGGAGAGCGCCTCACACGGGGTCATAGACTGGATTAACCTCATAATGACTGAAACAACGGATATACGTAACCATGAAGGGAGCACGGATGAGGTATCCGATCTCTCGGGTTGTAGCTCGGATTTCCGAGGTATAAATACTAAGTTGGGATGTCGGGGGCCGATATTTATATCGGGCCCATACTCTTGCGGAGTATTAGAGGATTGTGAATACTTAAACGTTGAGGGAATAAACACGTGTAATTGATTTGATAACTATGCAATAGTTTAAAATAGTGAAAAATTGATTAGATTTAGTAAGAATACAAATAAAATAAAGGAAAAGACGATCTTGCCCATGAGCTATATATATATAAGGAAATTCTCTTCTTTCCCTCTTCATTATTTTACAAGTTACCTTGCTGTTGGTCTATTCCTCCTCTTTCGTTTTACTCTTCTCTCTTAACGCTGATCTGCATGCACTGGAGAGAGACTCCATTGGTGTCTGAACTTCAATTTAACCCCATTCCTGTGATCGAGACTTCAAGGTGAGTCTACTGATCCAATCCAATTGTAATTCCTTTATTTCTTTTATTCTTTGGCCGTTAAGAGCCATGCATGGCTATATTCGTGGCTGTTCTCCACTCCTCTGTGAGTGTGAGCCCAAATGTTGTCCATGAACTAAGGACGTTGAAGTGATGAAGCTGTACTTCATGATCCGTAGGTAGTAGGCTAAGCAACGGAAGACTGAGTGAAGGAGTTGAGATTGCAGAACCGGTGCTCAGAGAAAGGAATCGGCACAGAGAGCAGATCATCGAAGCGTGGAACCAAAGTAAGGGGGGGTGTTCGGGTTATAATTAATTAGAATAGGACTCACTTCTTATTCAGGTCTTTGAGGTAACGTAAACAGACTAAGGAAAATGTTGTTAAACGTAATTGTGTGTTTATGCTGTGCATGTGTGACTGAGTTTATTAATCTGTGGATGATCGGATGTGGATGAGTTTATCATGTATGATCTTGTGAATCTAATGTGAAATGATCTGTGTTATGTGACGTCGGGTTAGTAAACAGGCTACCCGAGTGATGAGAAATTGATATTATGGTGAGAAAGGTAAACTGTTGAATGATTATGTGGTATGGGATGGCCGACGGTATATAATAGCCCCTCATTTCCGGTTCCCGTGGTTTTTGTGCCCAGTTGAGCTACCCAGTGGTCAAGTAGGACCCAGTGGTCGAGGTGGAGAGTCAAGCAGGACTCGGTGAACCAAGCAGGGTTCACGGGGTGTCAAGTAGGACCCCTAGCTGAAGGCCAATCCTTTAGTATCCGGATACTAGGAGTCAGATTATATGAGAGTCAGTTATGATCATGATGCATGTAACGAATATGATGTATGTAATGAATGCGATGGACGTGAGGAATGTGATGGAATTGCGTAGTTGGTTTAATACAGTTACTGCATGAAATACTCCATGTTTTAGTATGTATATTTACGGGTGATGCTTGATGTGTATGTATCAATGTGCATGTATAGTGTTAAATTCCGTTCTATATTAATTATTATGCCAAACACTCACCCTTGCATATTTTTTTTAGTAACCAGAGACAGGGAGGGGGAAGGAGCCATGGAGCCGCGCCAAGGGGGAGAACGGTGCCAGGGTCCAAATGAATTTGAGTGACTCTTTATAGAGTCTTATGTGTGTATAAAAACTTCGTATTACAATTATTAGTTGTGTTTAATACAGATCAGATCGAATGAAAAATATATTTCGAAAATATATTACTGTTATGTGCATATGTTTTCATGGTAGCTATGGTAACTCCTTGGGTTCACAAGACCATTTGTTAGAGCGAAGTTTTGGGAGTCCGGTCGTATGTTTTGTATAATCCGATGTGAGAAAGGTGTTAGTTCAACGAATAGCACCTCGTCTAAGTGAGAGTCCGGAATCTCGCTTAGACGAGTAGGGGCCTCGCTCAAGCGAGACGCTCTGATTTCCCTTTCTCTCATCCGTTGTGTTCAAATTAAATTGTTTTTCCCTAAATATTGATTAATTTTCAAGATAAGGGAGAATTTATCGTAAAGGGTAATTGTTTAAATAAAAATAAATGTAAAAATAACCTAGGATGTTACATAAGAGGTTGAAAATTGATATGTCCCATTATTTGTTATAGGAGCTTTAATAGACTATCAATGTGGAATGTCATAGCAAATGGACTTTACCAAATCTGAAATTAAGAAGATTTTTTCAGTCAAAGAACCATATAAGAAACAATAATATAATTACATAAGCATCCCAAGCATCCTTAAAATAATGATCACTAAAATATTAATATATTCTAATTGAATAACTTAACCTTAATATAAAATAAGTAGTAGAGATTGAAACATTATTAATTCTCACTTCTTGTCTATTAGTGAAAAATCTTATAATATAAAAAAGATAGAGGGACATAAGTCACAATCATTGAAGAGGTGGTTGCATACTCTGTTCAAGAATAGTTATGCATTACAAAGTCAATTACAGAGAAGTTGAGTGGACATTGATACTATGTGCTACTTCTTGTCACGCCACTCCTCAAAGAGACATCTTCACATCATGTGAGGCTGATGATTTTGGCTGTGAAGATATGGAACACCAGTTTTGCTAAGATACTATAGGTATTAGCGATGTTTAAATAGTAACAAATGTTAGATGTAGAGTTATTCTGAAGGATGTTTGACATGTGCTTGATCTTTAATTGGATATACTTTCAGTACAAACCCTTGATCAACAGGGTTTTTGACAACTACTTCTGTAAAAGCATATGGAAAATATGGAAATGAGTTGTGGTTGTAACTCATGGAAACTTTATGGTAGCTTATACAAAACTTGACCAACGATCAACTCAGAAAGCATCAATCTAATGAAGCAAGAGTCTCAGGATTTATGGCACCAAAAACTCACTCACATGAGTGGGAAGGGTTTATGAACCATGATGAAAAAAAGTTGATCATTCTTAAGGATACAAGTCATCCTTGTAATCATTGTTCGTACGATAAACAATGAGGAATGTGTTTATTTGTCATTAGTATGAAGATTAGAGTTGTTAAGTCTGTTCACTTTAATGTTTGCGGTCTCTTAGAGGTGAAATCATTAGGTGGTAATAGGTATTTTCTAAATTTTATTGATGATGCTTATAGAAAGGTCTGAGTGTATTTTTTACGACCAATGATCAGGTACTATACTTATTTAATAGATCACCATTAGTTCTTTTGAATTTTAAGATTCCAAACAAGTGTGGTTTGGAAAGGACCCATCATACTCACATTTGAAAGTGTTAGGGTGTTTGGCATTTGCACATGAATCTAAAGAGTGAAGAGTTTAGATACAAGAACCACACCATGTATCTTCATTGGTTATTAAGATGAAGAGTTTGGATACAAGTTATGAGACCTAAATTAAAGAAAGGTATTCACAAGTAGAGATGTGATATTCTAAGAGGACAAGACATATGAAGACCTAGAAAAGCCTAAAATGACTAAAGGTTTAATAATTAAAGATATTGTTCCAGATCTTACACCTATCGTTGTAGAGAATACGTACAGAGGTGCATAAGGATATTCTTGAAACTGTGCAGGAAGATGCAGAAGGGGTTGTTGAACTAGGGGAGCTTCAACAACTTGATGAAGAAGTACTAGAAAATGAAGCACCATTAGAACCAAATGTGTTCAACTATGGAGGTCAAAGAGAGGTAGAATCATAAAAAAAAGTATCCATAATCATTAAAGATTTTTCTCACTGAAGACTATCTCATCTAGATAGAAAAAGACTACAAGCTAGGCAAGATAGGATAGATTCTTTATAGAAGAATTAGACATATGGCTTCTGTAACATCCTGCTTTTAATAATAGCTCTATTTTGGTAATTTATGAAGCATGGAAAGCCTGTAAGTGTTAATTAATGAATAAAACACTCTATGGATGGTTTTTAATGCTCCAGAAGTTTCATTTTTGGATATAAATCTAGAATTTATATAGATCCTTATTAATAAGGCCCAATTTCCGAGTGAAAATGCCTTAGAAAGAACTGTCCGAGTGAGAAAGAGAGTCTGTTCCAAGTGAAAACTGCAAATTCCGAGTGACCAAGAGGAATTCCGAGTGGAAAATGGAAATACCGAGTGAAAATTGTGTTTTCCGAGTGAAACATGGTCAAGAGGACTTATTCTGAGGGAAATTCTGTCTCAGAGACTCACTGCTGAGTCAAACATGTCAGAAAGACTCATTTCCGAGTCAAGTACTCTCCAAAGCCTCGTTTCCGAGTCGAATACTTCTGAAGGACTAATCTCCGAGTCAAGCATAGCCAGACGTTACAGTTCTGAGTGAAAACTCACTGAGTGCATTCATTCCGAGTGAAATACAGAGGAAAATATATTTCCGAGTGGAAGAATTCCGACTGGGGACACACGGTGTAATTACCGAACAAAAACCTTAGAGTTGTAAGTCAGTCTTAACTAAATTACCGAGTGGGCATTCAATTGGAATGAGTCAGCATTGAGGAAATTCACCGAGTGAAAGATGATTAGGAGAAGGGTTGGTTTGGAGATGAATTACCGAGTGATGACTGACCTGATGTTGAGTAAGTTTTGGCAATGAAGAACTGGATGCTTGGAATCGGTTTCAGAAGAATTTTACCGAGTAAAAACTTGAGTAAAAGACTGACTTAGAGCTGACTCGGTATCAGGAGGTTTTACCGAGTGGACTAAGATATTGAATGATAACCGAGTGAATCCGCTTAAGCGAATGAATACCTCGCTTAAGCGAGGAACAGTGCCTGGCTCAAGCGAGTTGGTATTCGCTTGAGCGAGATGGACTCGATTTTTCTTCTTCTTCGCACGACTGGTAGAATTCCAGTCGGATTAGAACTTGACCGAGTGAAAGGATGAAGGAAGAGGAGTCGGTTGAGTGAGATCGGAAGAAACACTTCTGTAACATCCCTGATGTTTTAATGAGAATTATAAGAAATGGGAAATGTTAGTAAATATTTTTGAAGTTTTATTTAATATTTATTCTGTCCGAACCAAAGACTAGAAAGCCGGTGTTGAGATCGGTATCTGAAGCGAGCAGGCGGAGTTAAAGATCGGGAGTGTAGGAGAAGAGCGGACAGAGTCAGGTGGTGTGGTCTGAACCGTTGTGAGGAGAGCGCCTCACACGGGGTCATAGACTGGATTAACCTCATAATGACTGAAACAACGGATATACGTAACCATGAAGGGAGCACGGATGAGGTATCCGATCTCTCGGGTTGTAGCTCGGATTTCCGAGGTATAAATACTAAGTTGGGATGTCGGGGGCCGATATTTATATCGGGCCCATACTCTTGCGGAGTATTAGAGGATTGTGAATACTTAAACGTTGAGGGAATAAACACGTGTAATTGATTTGATAACTATGCAATAGTTTAAAATAGTGAAAAATTGATTAGATTTAGTAAGAATACAAATAAAATAAAGGAAAAGACGATCTTGCCCATGAGCTATATATATATAAGGAAATTCTCTTCTTTCCCTCTTCATTATTTTACAAGTTACCTTGCTGTTGGTCTATTCCTCCTCTTTCGTTTTACTCTTCTCTCTTAACGCTGATCTGCATGCACTGGAGAGAGACTCCATTGGTGTCTGAACTTCAATTTAACCCCATTCCTGTGATCGAGACTTCAAGGTAGTAGGCTAAGCAACGGAAGACTGAGTGAAGGAGTTGAGATTGCAGAACCGGTGCTCAGAGAAAGGAATCGGCACAGAGAATAGATCATCGAAGCGTGGAACCAAAGTAAGGGGGGTGTTCGGGTTATAATTAATTAGAATAGGACTCACTTCTTATTCAGGTCTTTGAGGTAACGTAAACAGACTAAGGAAAATGTTGTTAAACGTAATTGTGTGTTTATACTGTGCATGTGTGACTGAGTTTATTAATCTGTGGATGATCGGATGTGGATGAGTTTATCATGTATGATCTTGTGAATCTAATGTGAAATGATTAGTGTTATGTGACGTCGGGTTAGCAAGCAGGCTACCCGAGTGATGAGAAATTGATATTATGGTGAGAAAGGTAAACTGTTGAATGATTATGTGGTAATGGATGGCCGACGGTATATAATAGCCCCTCATTTCCGGCTCCCATGGTTTTTGTGCCCAGTTGAGCTACCCAGTGGTCAAGTAGGACCCAGTGGTCGAGGTGGAGAGTCAAGCAGGACTCAGTGAACCAAGCAGGGTTCACGGGGTGTCAAGTAGGACCCCCAGCTGAAGGCCAATCCTTTAGTATCCAGATACTAGGAGTCAGATTATATGAGAGTCAGTTATGATCATGATGCATGTAACGAATATGATGTATGTAATGAATGCGATGGACGTGAGGAATGTGATGGAATTGCGTAGTTTGTTTAATACAGTTACTGCATGAAATACTCCATGTTTTAGTATGTATATTTACGGGTGATGCTTGATGTGTATGTATCAATGTGCATGTATAGTGTTAAATTCCGTTCTATATTAATTATTATGCCAAACACTCACCCTTGCATATTTTTTTTTAGTAACCAGAGACAGGGAGGGGGAAGGAGCCATGGAGCCGCGCCAAGGGGGAGAACGGTGCCAGGGTCCAAATGAATTTGAGTGACTCTTTATAGAGTCTTATGTGTGTATAAAAACTTCGTATTACAATTATTAGTTATGTTTAATACAGATCGGATCGAATGAAAAATATATTTCAAAAATATATTACTGTTATGTGCATATGTTTTCATGGTAGCTATGGTAACTCCTTGGGTTCACAAGACCATTTGTTAGAGCGAAGTTTTGGGAGTCCGGTCGTATGTTTTGTATAATCCGATGTGCGAAAGGTGTTAGTTCAACGAATAACACCTCGTCTAAGTGAGAGTCCGGAATCTCTCTTAGACGAGTAGGGGCCTCGCTCAAGCGAGACGCCCTGATTTCCCTTTCTCTCATCCGTTGTGTTCAAATTAAATTGTTTTTCCCTAAATATCGATTAATTTTCAAGATAAGGGAGAATTTATCATAAAGGGTAATTGTTTAAATAAAAATAAATGTAAAAATAACCTAGGATGTTACACTTGGTATCAGAGCGGTTCTTTCTAGAGCCGGTGTGTGGGCCGATCTAGTGATTGTGATAGTTTTCTAAAAGTTAATTGTATTTTGTTATGTTGAGATTGTGTGTGGTCTGGCACCGTTCCCTTGGCACTCCACTGGTGTAGTATTATATGAATATAAGGTAAATTTATAATCCCCTGACTGATCTTGGTTATTAATGGTGATGTGTTTGCTTATTGTAGAATTACTAAATGGCCAGAGAGACTAGTTCTGGGGGAAGAGATGATTTCTTCTCTAGATTTACTCAGCTGATGAGTAGGACCGAGTCCGGTCCCACTCTGGATAAATTCCTGAAAAGGAATCCTCCAACTTACAAAGGGGGACACGACTACGATGGGGCATATATCTGGATTAGGGATATCGAGCAGGTTTTTGAATATTTTGAGTGCTCTGAAGAGCAAAAGGTTTTATTTGCTACTTACCAACTAAAAGACGAGGCTAGAGTATGGTGGTCCCGTATGAAGGTGCAAATGAACGCAGCTAATGAGCCGTTGGTATGGGCGAATTTTTGAAGGAGGTTCCTTGTTAAATACTTCCCAGACAACTACAAAATCCGGAAAGAAATGGAATTCCTGAAGTTGAAGCAAGACCGGATGTCTGTAGCTGAGTACACCAGCAAGTTTGATGAGCTGTGTGATTTTTACCACCCTTTCTCGTTAGAAGGGACTGAAGGTAGCAAGTGCACCAAATACGAAGCTGGACTACGGATTGAGCTCCGTAGTGTAATCGTACTGATGGAGATTAGGGACTATCCGACCTTGGTGAACAAAGCAAGACTGACTGAAGAAGTGCAGTTGCAAAGGATGTCCCAGCCAAGAGATAAAAAGCCATTGAAGGCAAAAGGATTCAGCTTCAAGAGGATGGGTCAATTCTTTCGGGGCGGCAAGTCTTCTGCTACCTCCTCATCCTCCTCTGGCCGAGGTTCCACTGGTCGATCGGGTAATCTCCCTGGGAATCGTACATGCTACAATTGTGGTCAGGAAGGACACATTGCCAAACATTGCCAAGCTAATCAGATTGTGTGCTTCCAGTGCGGACGACCAGGGCACCTCAGGCGCGATTGCCCTCAGAGGCAGCAGCAGGGCAGGACGGATAACCGAACTAAACCCTAAACCCACAAGCGGGAAGATATGACGCCCAATCTAATGATGCCCAGAACGCCATGACTGGGCGTGTATTCGCATTTGATGCTTCAGAGGCTACGAGGAATGACAATCTGGTACAGGGTAAGTGCCTCATCTGTGGTTATCTGGTTGATGTGATTTATGATTCAGGTGCCACCCATTCCTTTATTTCGGAAAGTTGTGTGCGACGGCTTATGTGACGTCCCGTGTAATTTTTCGAATAAATTTTTCACGTTTTTAAAAGATCATTTTAAAATTTATAAATTAAATTCAGAGTTCACGTAACAGTTGATAATTGCGGAATATTATCATACATACTAGTCGTGAATAATTAAATTCAAGAAAATATTTAAGTAGCGGAAATGATTTAGAAAATAATGGTACATGATACGTTATACTTATTACAACCCATAAAATCAAAGTCCAAGTAATAATTCATATAGGCATCAATCATGGCATCACTCTTCATTCTGCATGGCAATCACTGTAAAAATTAATGTAAGAGTGAGACAGAATATAGAATAAATATAAAATAAATAAAATTGTACAAACACAATCAACAAACCATAATGATATGATGAATATGCCAAACAAGTTCATTTATATATCTTTAATTAGTCACATGATGTCATGCTGGATCCATTTGGTTTGGTGGGAATACTGCAGTAAAAGGTCTCATAGAGACATCGGTAGGAATTAATACAGTCATGGATCCCTACAGCCCCATGACCAACACATCGGTAGGAATTTATACAGTCATGGATCCCTACAGCCCCATGACCAACACATCGCAAAAATAGGGCTTTAACTCCTCATAGAGTAACCCCCCACCAGGGTAGGCAATCATGGAACCCCTAAAATTCCATGGTGCGTCCAAATGCTTATGATGCATGAATGCCTTTAATTCTCTTTATCATTTAACATACCATGATATATCAATTTCCAAAATCACTTGGAAAACCACAAGTCCTCAAAGGACATATCACATATAATAATTTTTAGAATCATGGATTTACTGTTTCAACCACATATATCAATAACCGCAAGGCATTCATGTATATATATTAATTTAATCATTCATAATTATTCACCACCAAAATACACAAACTGAATGATGCTCATTAGACACTCATCAACATTCATAATACTTCATAATCACTCAAGAATTCAATAATAAATTGTTACCCATAGGGAAAATATCATTTTTTATCCATAATAACCATTATAAGCAAATTTCAGCATTTCCAACAGCAACATACGTTAGTAAAACAGTCATAACATGAGCAAATCAAATCCTTTTCATGTCATTCCACTTTCTATAGCTCAATAACATAAATATATACAACTTTGATGAAGACCATAAATTCAAATTATAAACAGAAACATCACTTATTCACAGAATACAAAACTGCCTCAAAGAGGATTTTTAAAACGTACACAGGTTAGTATTTTCAACGTTTCTGGAGCTACAAAAACAATTTTGGCATGAAACCAGTTCTAAATTATTCTTAACACAAATATCTACAATTTTCATGAAGACCATAAATTCAAATTCTAAACAGAAACATCACTTACTCACAGAATACAAAACTACCTCAAAGAGAATTTTTAAAACGTACACAGGTTAGTATTTTCAACGTTTCTGGAGCTACAAAAACAATTTTGGCATGAAACCAGTTCTAAATTATTCTCAACACAATATATACAACTTTCATGAAGACTATAAATTCAAATTCTAAACAGAAACATCACTTATTCACAGAATACAAAACTGCCTCAAAGAGGATTTTTAAAACGTACACAGGTTAGTATTTTCAACGTTTCTGGAGCTACAAAACGAATTTTGGCATGAAACCAGTTCTAAATTATTCTTAACACAAATATCTACAACTTTCATGAAGGCACCAACCACTAATTCTCACCACAAAATTCCCAGTTTTAAAAATAAGATTCAGATTTCATAGTTAACTGATTTTCATCATGAACATACTTCTGTATTTTGAGCATATCTAGAGCTACAAGAATATTTTTAACTAAAAACCACTTTCTATAGATTCCTAACATAAATATATACAACTTTCATGCAGACCATACTTTCAAATTCCAAACAAAAACATCACATAATCACATAATAGTCAATAGATTATCATTTTTCATTATCACCAATTGCTGGAAAATTTACTGGTTTGACAATATTTAGTAAATTAGCTATAACTCATAGTATAAAAATAATTTTTTGAATGAGGCCAAGTTCTATGTTTCAATAATTCCATTATCTATAATTTTTATGAAGACCAAAAATTCTAAATCCAAACAGAAATATCACAAATTCATAGTATA
Organism: Clitoria ternatea; assembly: GCA_037962975.1. Taxonomy (NCBI): domain Eukaryota; kingdom Viridiplantae; phylum Streptophyta; class Magnoliopsida; order Fabales; family Fabaceae; genus Clitoria; species Clitoria ternatea. The sequence continues at coordinate 269,005,689 of CM075672.1, forward strand.
CTAAACTATCTCAAAGAAAGTAACAAAACGTACATATGTTAGTAAATTCAACGTTTCTGGATCTACAAAAATAATTTTGGCATGAGACCGGTTCTAAATTACTCATAACACAAATATCTAAAACTTTTATGAAGATACTAAATACTAATTCTCATCACAAAATTCCCAGTTTTAAAAATACAAACAGTGATTCATGTCAGCAGATTTTTAGCATGAACATACTTCTGTCTTTTAGGTATAACTAGAGCTACAAAAGTAATTTTGACTTGAAACCACTTTCTAAAGATCCATAACACAAATATATACAACTTTCATGAAGACATCAAAGGCTGATTATGCATGTATAAGTCCCAGAATTTTAATATATACACAAAACATAGGGTAAATATTCCACTCTGACATACTATAGTATTTTGGCTATAACTTTTGCTATACATATCCAAATAAGTTTATTCAGGTCTCCAAATTCACAAAACAAAAAGATCTACAACTTTCATGAAGACGTCAGAATCCAATGCATACGTTTTCAACTTCAAAACTGAGCAACAAGATACAAAAATAATACTAGAATCCTAGAACAGCATACAATTCTACCCATTTCATAATTATTCACAACCCTGTCCCCTCTTACCTTGATGGAGGTTCCTAAAGTGGTTGAAAGTGTTGTATTAATGTCCTAACTTCAGATAAAGAGTGAAATTGATGGAGAAAGTGAAAGAAAATAAGAGAGATACTTCACTAACTTTAGCTTGTTCTAAGAATTCAGACTTGGGAACAAGATGTAGTGTTGATTTAATGATGCAAATGACAAGTGGGGGACAAGATTTTCATAATGGGATTGTAGTGGGATGTTAGGTGCATGAATTATGGTGATAATGGAGGTTTTAGGTGAGAAAAATGAGCTGGATTGTTGACCATTTCCGCAGCCTACATAATGTAGTTTGTTTGATTGAAGTAAATATCAATTTTGACACTATTTTGGTATTTTTGGCATATCTTTCTCATATATTAATGGATTTTAACAAATGTGGTCTTGTTGGAAAGCTAAGACAACGAGGAACAACTTTGTAGTTTACCACTTTTTCAAATTCAGACTCTAACAAGGTAATAAAATATGTACAAGATGATATGATTGAAGTAAAATATCAATTCTGACACTGCTTCGGTATTTTGGGCATATCTCTCTCATATCTTAATGGAATTTAAGAAATTTGGTCTTGTTGGAAAGATAAGAAAAAGAGGAACAACTTTGTAGTTGGCCACATTTCCAAATTCGGATTCTAACTAACAATTAAAATGTGTACAAGATGACGAATTTTGAGTGGAGTATGTGGCAATTTGATGAGAGTAATTGGAAAAGCCAAGGAAATTAATAACTAAGGAAATAGGTAATAAATTATTTGATTAACTTTTACCAAAGGTATAAAGTTAAAATTATTTACCATGGTAAAAGGTTAAATCGAAGATGTTGTCCTAACCAAAAATTTATGTAGAAAGTTGAGATAAAATGGATAATATTAATAATGACCTAGATTAAAAATAATTACACATGAGATTGAAATTTTTGGGATGTTACAATTCTCCCACCCTAATAAAAATTTTGTCCTCGAAATTTCAAAGCTGAAATCATTCCGCACCATCATTCGGAACACAATCTTATCACAACTATACATATTCATGCTATTATTATACCATCATAAGACATCATCCCCCAAAACTCATTATCAAGTCCTAAGCTTGTCTATATTCAATTTACACGTCCATGTTAGGCTTCGGGAATTCCTTTCCCAAGACCTAGATTCTTTAAATCTAAAATGGCTAACCACACCTAACAACAACAATACTATGTCCCTTAGCCTTAAGACCTCCAAATCATCACATGAATCATTCAATCATCATCAAAAATCTATTCGAACTCATTATAAACCTATCGGATCCATCTAAGACCATTACCAATTCAACTATTTCAAAATGGCATATCCATTCATCAATTTAAGTATCTATTTCCCTAATCCACTATCAATGGCTTACAACCATTTTTAACATCATCATAAACATCAACAACCTAAATTAATTCCCCCAACCATACACATATTCATATACAATTTTCTCCCAATCCTCAATATTCAACACTAATGCTTCAAACATTCATTTCCTCTTTATATAATCATTCTAGAGTATTCAAAGTCATCAGAAATCTTCAATTTAACTAAATTCCCCAAATCACAACACTTAGGGTTCTTTATCAAAACTAAATAACCATTTCTAATAACCACCAACCTCCATTATTAATAACACCTACACACTCATTACTAGGGGTTTTCACTAAAAATCATTTCATAACCTTATTACTTATTTCCCCCAAATTCTAGAGTTATGATTTCATTAAAATCAATAATCACCATTAACAATCATCATCTTCCATCTCTAATCTTAAAAATTTTGTATACTACTTCACACCTAACCAAAAACACATAAATCATATCCCACCTTTGGGTTTTACATGAAAATGGTTCTTATTTCTAAATCCATTCATAAGACACTCTCCTAACCATTTAGAAACCAAAACCTAGGGCCAAAACAACAAAAGAGTAGAGAAGTTTACCTCAAGCCCCAAGCTATGCCAAAACCCTAGCATGTATACGAATATGATGGGAGAATAGAGAGCTTCCAAGCATCTGAATCATTCTCCAAAATGAATAAAAAGAAGGCATGGTTGGTTGGGTATGGAAGGAGATTCATAAAATGGTGAGCTTTGTAGAAGAAGAGGAGAAAAGAGAGTTTGTGTAGAGGAGGAAGAAGTGACAAAAATGAGGGAGAGGAAAAGGGAAATAAGTTATGTCTCGGTCCATCATTAAAATATTTCCCGTTTTATAACAAACAGGATTCCCGTTCTTTAATATTAAATCCAAAAATTATTCCGAATATAGATTTGGATTCCCAATAATATTCTTAATAGCCCTGACCAATGGCATCTCAATTCGAAGATACTTGGTTTGACACCCATTTTCTAACTGGGCATAATTTTAACTCTAGTCCCAATAATATTTAACGGATTTTCTATCGTAGCCCTCCTTCAAATTTTTGCGCATCTCAACGCTTTTCCCATTTGGGTGTAGTAGGGACATTTGGCCAATTCATCAAACTTAGAAGCGTACTCCCCAACTGTCATATTACCTCATTTCAAATTAAAGAATTCCTGCTCTTTCTGCCTCTTTATGTCTTCAGAGAAATATTTGGCGAGAAATTCCGTCTTGAATTCGTTCCCAAGTGATGGCGTGTCCATCAGTTGTTAACCTGATTCTAACATGGGTCCACCAATACTCTGCTTCCTCAATCATCGTATGGTGGTATACTCCTCCTTCTCAAATTCTAAACGGGGTAAGGCTCGAAAATGCATTCCATTTCCTTAATCCATAGGTATGCTACATCTGGATTATCGATGACTTCCTTTTTTAGGAAGTGATCTAGTCTGTGAAGTCCTCCAGTGTTTCTTAGTTGATTCTGCCTCTCCAAAGCCTCAGCCAAACAGTTGAGAGCGGCTGCCATAGCGTCGTTATTGTTTCTTGCCATCCTACATTTGTGGTTTGGTTTATACTAATTCTAAGGGAAAATATATCGTGTATATATATATAATATTATAACGTAACTATAAGTATTCTACAATTTATCAGATAAGCAATAAGTCATATAACACACATTTATCATATCATCAAGCTAGTAATCAAATAAATCACTTGCAGTTTATCAATCAGGCACAAGTCATATAGCACATACGTAACATATTATCAAACAAATAATCAAACAATTCACATAGTATATCAAGAATCAATACATGTCATAGTAATTGGTCCTGAATTTTTGAAAATGCTCTGATACCACCAATGTGACGTCCCGTGTAATTTTCCGAATAAATTTTTCACGTTTTTAAAAGATCATTTTAAAATTTATAAATTAAATTCAGAGTTCACGTAACAGTTGATAATTGCGGAATATTATCATACATACTAGTCGTGAATAATTAAATTCAAGAAAATATTTAAGTAGCGGAAATGATTTAGAAAATAACGGTACATGATACGTTATACTTATTACAACCCATAAAATCAAAGTCCAAGTAATAATTCATATAGGCATCAATCATGGCATCACTCTTCATTCTGCATGGCAATCACTATAAAAATTAATGTAAGAATGAGACAGAATATAGAATAAATATAAAATAAATAAAATTGTACAAGCACAATCAACAAACCATAATGATATGATGAATATGCCAAACAAGTTCATTTATATATCTTTAATTAGTCATATGATGTCATGCTGGATCCATTTGGTTTGGTGGGAATACTGCAGTAAAAGGTCTTATAGAGACATCGGTAGGAATTAATACAGTCATGGATCCCTACAGCCCCATGACCAACACATCGGTAGGAATTTATACAGTCATGGATCCCTACAGCCCCATGACCAACACATCGGTAGGAATTTATATAGTCATGGATCCCTACAGCCCCATGACCAACACATCGCAAAAATAGGGCTTTAACTCCTCATAGAGTAACCCCCCACCAGGGTAGGCAATCATGGAACCCCTAAAATTCCATGGTGCGTCCAAATGCTTATGATGCATGAATGCCTTTAATTCTCTTTATCATTTAACATACCATGATATATCAATTTCCAAAACCACTTGGAAAACCACAAGTCATCAAAGGACATATCACATATAATAATTTTTAGAATCATGGATTTACTGTTTCAACCACATATATCAATAACCGCAAGGCATTCATGTATATATATTAATTTAATCATTCATAATTATTCACCACCAAAATACACAAACTGAATGATGCTCATTAGACACTCATCAACATTTATAATACTTCATAATCACTCAAGAATTCAACAATAAATTGTTACCCATAGGGAAAATATCATTTTTTATCCATAATAACCATTATAAGCAAATTTCAGCATTTCCAACAGCAACATACGTTAGTAAAACAGTCATAACATGAGCAAATCAAATCCTTTTCATGTGATTCCACTTTCTATAGCTTAATAACATAAATATATACAACTTTGATGAAGACCATAAATTCAAATTATAAACAGAAACATCACTTATTCACAGAATACAAAACTGCCTCAAAGAGGATTTTTAAAACGTACACAGGTTAGTATTTTCAACGTTTCTGGAGCTACAAAAACAATTTTGGCATGAAACCAGTTCTAAATTATTCTTAACACAAATATCTACAATTTTCATGAAGACCATAAATTCAAATTCTAAACAGAAACATCACTTACTCACAGAATACAAAACTACCTCAAAGAGGATTTTTAAAACATACACAGGTTAGTATTTTCAACGTTTCTGGAGCTACAAAAACAATTTTGGCATGAAACCAGTTCTAAATTATTCTTAACACAATATCTACAACTTTCATGAAGACCATAAATTCAAATTCTAAACAGAAACATCACTTATTCACAGAATACAAAACTGCCTCAAAGAGGATTTTTAAAACGTACACAGGTTAGTATTTTCAACGTTTCTGGAGCTACAAAACGAATTTTGGCATGAAACCAGTTCCATATTATTCTTAACACAAATATATACAACTTTCATGAAGGCACAACCACTAATTCTCACCACAAAATTCCCAGTTTTAAAAATAAGATTCGGATTTCATAGTTAACAGATTTTCATCATGAACATACTTCTGTATTTTGAGCATATCTAGAGCTACAAGAATATTTTTAACTCAAAACCACTTTCTATAGATTCCTAACATAAATATATACAACTTTCATGCAGACCATACTTTCAAATTCCAAACAAAAACATCACATAATCACATAATAGTCAATAGATTATCATTTTTCATTATCACCAATTGCTGGAAAATTTACTGGTTTGACAATATTTAGTAAATTAGCTATAACTCATAGTATAAAAATAATTTTTTGAATGAGGCCAAGTTCTTTGTTTCAATAATTCCATTATCTATAATTTTTATGAAGACCAAAAATTCCAAATCCAAACAGAAATATCACAAATTCATAGTATACTAAACTATCTCAAAGAAAGTAACAAAACGTACATATGTTAGTAAATTCAACGTTTCTGGATCTACAAAAATAATTTTGGCATGAGACCAGTTCTAAATTACTCATAACACAAATATCTAAAAATTTTATGAAGATACTAAATACTAATTCTCATCACAAAATTCTCAGTTTTAAAAATACAAACAGTGATTCACGTCAGCAGATTTTTAGCATGAACATACTTCTGTCTTTTAGGTATAACTAGAGCTACAAAAATAATTTTGACTTGAAACCACTTTCTAAAGATCCATAACACAAATATATACAACTTTCATGAAGACATCAAAGGCTGATTATGCATGTATAAGTCCCATAATTTTAATGTATACACAAAACATAGGGTAAATATTCCACTCTGACATACTGTAGTATTTTGGCTATAACTTTTGCTATACATATCCAAATAAGTTGATTCAGGTCTCCAAATTTACAAAACAAAAAGCTCTACAACTTTCATGAAGACGTCAGAATCCAATGCATACGTTTTCAACTTCAAAACTGAGCAACAAGATACGAAAATAATACTGGAATCCTAGAACAGCATACAATTCTACCCATTTCATAATTATTCACAACCCTGTCCCCTCTTACCTTGATGGAGGTTCCTAAAGTGGTTGAAAGTGTTGTATTATTGTCCTAACTTTAGATCAAGAGTGAAATTGATGGAGAAAGTGAAAGAAAATAAGAGAGATACTTCACTAACTTTAGCTTGTTCTAAGAATTCAGACTTGGGAACAAGATGTAGTGTTGATTTAATGATGCAAATGACAAGTGGGGGACAAGATTTTCATAATGGGATTGTAGTGGGATGTTAGTTGCATGAATTATGATGATAATGGAGGTTTTAGGTGAGAAAAATGAGCTGGATTGTTGACCATTTCCGCAGCCTACATAATGTAGTTTGTTTGATTGAAGTAAATATCAATTTTGATACTGTTTTGGTATTTTTGGCATATCACTCTCATATATTAATGGATTTTAACAAATGTGGTCTTGTTGGAAAGCTAAGACAACGAGAAACAACTTTGTAGTTTACCACTTTTTCAAATTCAGACTCTAACAAGGTAATAAAATATGTACAAGATGATATGATTGAAGTAAAATATCAATTCTGACACTGCTTCGGTATTTTGGGCATATCTCTCTCATATCTTAATGGAATTTAAGAAATTTGGTCTTGTTGGAAAGATAAGAAAAAGAGGAACAACTTTGTAGTTGGCCATATTTCCAAATTCGGATTCTAACTAACAATTAAAATGTGTACAAGATGACGAATTTTGAGTGGAGTATGTGGCAATTTGATGAGAGTAATTGGAAAAGCCAAGGAAATTAATAACTAAGGAAATAGGTAATAAATTATTTGATTAACTTTTACCAAAGGTATAAAGTTAAAATTATTTACCATGGTAAAAGGTTAAATCGAAGATGTTGTCCTAACCAAAAATTTATGTAGAAAGTTGAGATAAAATGGATAATATTAATAATGACCTAGATTAAAAATAATTACACATGAGATTGAAATTTTTGGGATGTTACAGCTTGGTCTGCCAATCAGTTTAATGGAGAACGCTCTTATTGTTTCCACTCCAACTGGTTCTACTTTCCGTGCAACTACAGTGTGTAGGGAACTGCCGATGCAAATAGAAGCCCGTACTTTTTGAGTAAATTTTATTTGTATGCCCTTGAAGGACTTAGACGTTATTCTAGGTCTTGATTGGCTTGCTGCTAATCATGTGTTGGTTGACTGTTATCGGAAGAATATTGTTTTCTCCCAGGAACTTGACGTGAAGAACGGGGTGAGCGATGTCTTAACCACGTATGTTGTTTTATTTGCTTCGGAGGGTCAGTATAACCTCCTGCTAAGTGATATTCCGATTATTTGTGAATTCCCTGACGTTTTTCCGGAAGAAATTCCGGAGCTACCTCCCAGTCGAGAGATTGATTTCTCTATTGACTTGATTCCCGGGGCAGAACCTGTGTCCCGAGCGCCATATAGAATGTCTTCGGTGGAATTAACCGAAGTGAAGAAACAAGTAAACGAATTACTAGAAAAGGGTTTTATCCGACCTAGTGCCTCACCCTGGGGCGCTCTGGTGTTATTGGTAAAGAAGAAGGACGGTAGTATGCGAATGTGCATTGATTACTGACAGCTGAACAAACTGACCATCAAAAATAAATATCCACTACCCCGGATTGATGATTTACTGGACCAGTTGCGAGGCGCCGCTGTGTTCTCTAAGATTGACTTGAGGTCGGGATACCACCAAATCCGAGTGAGGTCGGAGGATATCCCAAAGACAGCATTTCGGACTCGTTATGGGCACTTCGAGTACGTAGTAATGCCCTTTGGAGTAACAAACGCTCCTGCCATTTTTATGGATTATATGAATCGGACTTTTCAACCGTACTTGGACCAGTTTGTGGTGGTATTCATTGATGATATTTTGGTATATTCGAGGTCGGACGAGGAGCATGCTCAACATCTTCGACTTGTTTTACAAGTACTTCGTGAGAAGAAGTTGTACGCTAAACTATCTAAGTGTGATTTCTGGAGGAGTAGTGTACAATTCTTGGGGCATATAATTTCTCAAAAGGGAATCTCAGTTGATCTGACAAAAATTGAGGCGGTTATGGCTTGGGAGAGGCCGAGATCAATAACTGAAATCAGGAGTTTTCTCGGATTAGCTGGATACTATCGACGTTTCATTGAGGGATTCTCTCGGATAGCACTCCCTCTGACTCGGTTAACAAGGAAAGGAAACCCCTTCGTGTGGTCGGAGAAGTGTGAATTAAGCTTCCAAACTCTTAAGTGATGTTTAACTACTGCCCCTGTGCTTGCACTGCCCGATGTAACACAGGAATTTGAAGTATATTGTGATGCATCCAAATTTGGATTGGGGTGTGTGTTGATGCAAGCTGATCGGGCAATTGCTTATGCTTCGAGGCAATTGAGGCCACATGAGGAGAATTACCCGACTCACGATCTGGAACTTGCAGCAGTAGTGTACGCGCTGAAGATTTGGCGTCATTATTTGTATGGAGCTCGCTTTGTAGTATTCAGTGATCACAAGAGTCTAAAGTATTTATTTGATCAAAGGGAGTTAAATATGAGACAGAGGAGATGGGTAGAGTATTTGAAGGATTATGATTTTGATTTGAAGTATCACCCCGGCAAAGCGAATGTTGTGTCAGATGCGCTAAGCAGGAAGGTACTGCATGTGGCTTACCTAATGGGTAGAGAACAGGAATTGCTGGAAAGTTTTAGAGATATGAATGTTGGAGTTGTTATAAACGCACCAAATCGAATGATAATCGGAATGTTAAAGATTTCCAACGAATTTCTGGAGTCGATGGTAGCTGCACAGAAAGACGATAAAGAGTTACTGAAGCTAATTAATACTCAGAACCAAGGCAAAAATGTGGAGATAACTAGGGGTGATGATGGTATATGGAGATTCAGGAACCGAGTGGTAGTGCCTGCACATGGAGATTTCAGGCAGGCGGTGTTATCAGAAGCACACAAGAGCTCTCTGAGTATACATCCGGGAGTAACTAAAATGTATCATGACTTAAGAAAGGAATTTTGGTGGCCAAACATGAAGAAGGCAATAATCGAGTATGTGAAATCCTGTGTGATATGCCAGAAGTGCAAGGTTGAGCATCAACGACCTCCAGGTTTGCTTCGACCTCCAGATATTCCGATCTGGAAGTGGGAAGGTATCACCATGGACTTCGTGTCCGGACTACCCCGCACTCAAACCGGATACAACACGATTTGGGTGATTGTAGATCGACTAACCAAAAGTGCGCATTTCCCGGCAATAAATATGAAGTGGTCGTTAGACCGATTAGCTAAGTTGTACGTTGCTGAGGTCGTACGACTGCATGGTGTGCCCTCAAGCATTATCTCCGATCGGGATCCCCGATTCACTTCAAGGTTTTGGAAGAGTTTGCAACAACAATTGGGTACTGAGCTCAAATTTAGTTCAGCTTACCATCCCCAGACCGATGGCCAATCAGAATGGACTATACAGACTCTTGAAGATATGTTAAGGGCATGTGTATTGGAACAGGGCGGATCATGGGAGAAATACTTGCCCTTGGTGGAATTTGCATATAATAACAGTTACCACAGCAGCATTGGGATGGCTCTATACGAAGCTCTTTATGGTTGGAAATGTCGTACTCCATTATGTTGGAATGAGAACGGTGATGCCCTTCATCTGGGGCCTGAGATGATTCAAGAGATGAATGAGCAAATCGCTTTAATCCGAGAGAAGATAAAAATTGCTCAAGATCGGCAAAAGAGCTATTATGACAATAGGCATAGACCTCTTGAATTCCAAGTGGGTGATTGGGTGTTCCTAAGGATTTCACCGACTAAAGGTGTAGGTCGAATTTTGAAGAGCCAAAAGCTTAACCTGAAGTACATTGGACCATACCAAATACTAGAACGGATTGGCAAAGTCGCTTATCGATTGGATCTTCCCCAATCATTGACTAATATTCACAACGTGTTCCACGTGTCGCAACTTTGAGCCTACATTCCGTGTGATACCATGATTGTACCAAGTGACTCCATTGAAGTGAAGGAAAACTTGACGGTGGAGGCAGTACCAATCGGCATTGAAGAGCATCAAACCAAACGTTTAAGGAACAAGGAGGTACCGCTGGTAAAGGTGAAGTGGCAGAATTTACATTGGATAAACTACACTTGGGAGTTAGAATCCGATATGAGACGAATGTACCCTCATCTTTTTCAACCGGAACACTGATTTCGGGGACGAAATCTCCTTTTAGGGGGGGTGGATGTAACATCCCTGATGTTTTAATGAGAATTATAAGAAATGGGAAATGTTAGTAAATATTTTTGAAGTTTTATTTAATATTTATTCTGTCCGAACCAAAGACTAGAAAGCCGGTGTCGAGATCGGTATCTGAAGCGAGCAGGCGGAGTTAAAGATCGGGAGTGTAGGAGAAGAGCGGACAGAGTCAGGTGGTGTGGTCCGAACCGTTGTGAGGAGAGCGCCTCACACGGGGTCATAGACCGGATTAACCTCATAATAACTGAAACAACGGATATACGTAACCATGAAGGGAGCACGGATGAGGTATCCGATCTCTCGGGTTGTAGCTCGGATTTCCGAGGTATAAATACTAAGTTGGGATGTCGGGGGGCGATATTTATATCGGGCCCATACTCTTGCGGAGTATTAGAGGATTGTGAATACTTAAACGTTGAGGGAATAAACACGTGTAATTGATTTGATAACTATGCAATAGTTTAAAATAGTGAAAAATTGATTAGATTTAGTAAGAATACAAATAAAATAAAGGAAAAGACGATCTTGCCCATGAGCTATATATATATAAGGAAATTCTCTTCTTTCCCTCTTTATTATTTTACAAGTTACCTTGCTGTTGGTCTATTCCTCCTCTTTCGTTTTACTCTTCTCTCTTAACGCTGATCTGCATGCACTGGAGAGAGACTCCATTGGTGTCTGAACTTCAATTTAACCCCATTCCTGTGATCGAGACTTCAAGGTAGTAGGCTAAGCAACGGAAGACTGAGTGAAGGAGTTGAGATTGCAGAACCGGTGCTTAGAGAAAGGAATCGGCACAGAGAGCAGATCATCGAAGCGTGGAACCAAAGTAAGGGGGTGTTCGGGTTATAATTAATTAGAATAGGACTCACTTCTTATTCAGGTCTTTGAGGTAACGTAAACAGACTAAGGAAAATGTTGTTAAATGTAATTGTGTGTTTATGCTGTGCATGTGTGACTGAGTTTATTAATCTGTGGATGACCGGATGTGGATGAGTTTATCATGTATGATCTTGTGAATCTAATGTGAAATGATTAGTGTTATGTGACGTCGGGTTAGCAAGCAGGCTACCCGAGTGATGAGAAATTGATATTATGGTGAGAAAGGTAAACTGTTAAATGATTATGTGGTATGGGATGGCCGACGGTATATAATAGCCCCTCATTTCCGGCTCCCGTGGTTTTTATGCCCAGTTGAGCTACCCAGTGGTCAAGTAGGACCCAGTGGTCGAGGTGGAGAGTCAAGCAGGACTCGGTGAACCAAGCAGGGTTCACGGGGTGTCAAGTAGGAGCCCCAGCTGAAGGCCAATCCTTTAGTATCCGGATACTAGGAGTCAGATTATATGAGAGTCAGTTATGATCATGATGCATGTAACGAATATGATGTATGTAATGAATGCGATGGACGTGAGGAATGTGATGGAATTGTGTAGTTGGTTTAATACAGTTACTGCATGAAATACTCCATGTTTTAGTATGTATATTTACGGGTGATGCTTGATGTGCATGTATCAATGTGCATGTATAGTGTTAAATTCCGTTCTATATTAATTATTATGCCAAACACTCACCCTTGCATATTTTTTTTTAGTAACCAGAGACAGGGAGGGGGAAGGAGCCATGGAGCCGCGCCAAGGGGGAGAACGGTGCCAGGGTCCAAATGAATTTGAGTGACTCTTTATAGAGTCTTATGTGTGTATAAAAACTTCGTATTACAATTATTAGTTGTGTTTAATACAGATCGGATTGAATGAAAAATATATTTCGAAAATATATTACTGTTATGTGCATATGTTTTCATGGTAGCTATGGTAACTCCTTGGGTTCACAAGACCATTTGTTAGAGCGAAGTTTTGGGAGTCCGGTCGTATGTTTTGTATAATCCGATGTGCGAAAGGTGTTAGTTCAACGAATAGCACCTCGTCTAAGTGAGAGTCCGGAATCTCGCTTAGACGAGTAGGGGCCTCGCTCAAGCGAGACGCCCTGATTTCCCTTTCTCTCATCCGTTGTGTTCAAATTAAATTGTTTTTCCCTAAATATTGATTAATTTTCAAGATAAGGGAGAATTTATCGTAAAGGGTAATTGTTTAAATAAAAATAAATGTAAAAATAACCTAGGATGTTACAACTTCTGATCCGTTCTAACCTCCAAGGTTAGGACAACTTCAAGATTTCAAAGGGGAAGAACGGATGTCAATTAATACCTACAACACATCGGACGACCGGTGTAGAGGGGACTGACTTGTGTGTATTACACACCGGATCAATGCTTTACCGAATAAGCTATAGGTCGGATGACCATGTGATCGGATTATTATTAATGAACACCGGTTGGCTTCAAGGAAGGTTTAACTCAGCCTTCCTTAGAACTGATGTCCACACCGGATGACTTTGAGCCGGTGTACAAGACCGGATGAAGTCCGCCCAAAGGAAGGAAAGAGGAATTGCTGGTCTCCTCAACCGGACTTGGAAGTGGAATTCCAGTCGGTTTAAAGAGCAGAAGTAACTTTTTGACCTTTTTCTTGTCTCTTAGGCATATTTTAATGCATTTGAACCCACTAATCGCTCTAGTACGTAGGACGGCCAGAAATGGGCACTAAGATAGCCACCTTCTATTATTAATCCTCCATTATCTCCACTAACAGCACTAGCAAACCCACTCACAAAGAGATTGTCCCCCACTGCCTTGCATTATTAAACAAAACAATATCCCTTCAGAAACTCTTAAGAAAACAGAATTACAGTATACCATTTTCCTTCTTCCTCAAGACCTTCGAATAGAACCAGGACAGCCAGGGGACTCCTTTTCAGTCAGCCAAAGATCATCAAATCAAGTAAGAGGGGAGAGAGTTGTGAATAACTATGAAATGGGTAGAGTTATATGCTGTTCTAGGATTCCAGTTTTAATTTCGTATCTTGTGGCTTAATTTTGAAACTGAAAACATATGAAATTGTCTTTGACTTCTTCATGAAAGTTGTAGATCTTTTTGTTATCTAAATTATGAGACCTGATCCAATTAATTTGAGTATGTGTAGCAAAAGTTATAGCCAAAATACTACTGCATGTCCGAGTGAAAGATTTGTTCCATGTTTTGTGCATATTTTGATATTCTGGGAATTATACATGCATAATCAGCCTTGGATGTCTTCATGAAAGTTGTAGATATTTATGTTGTGGATCTTTAGAAAGTGGTTTCACATCAAAATAATTTTTGTAGCTCAAGTTATGCTCATAATACTGAAGTATGTACAAGCTGTAATCCTGTTAATGTGAAATCCGAATCTCGTTTTTAAAACTGGGAATTTTGTGGTGAGAATTAGGGGTTGGTGTCTTCATGGAAATTGTAGATATTTGTGTTAAGAATAAATTAGAACTGGTTTCATGCCAAAATCATTTTTGTAAATCCAGAAACGTTCAAATTACTAATATGTATACGTTTTGGAAAACTCATCTTGAGGCAGTGTGGTATTTTGTGGATAAGTGGTATTTCTGATTGGAATCTGAAATTGTGTTCTTCATGAAAGTTGTAGATAATCGTATTATTAAGCTATAGAAAGTGGAATCATCTAAAAAGGTGTTGATTTGCCCATGTTATAACTGTTTTGCTAATGTATGTTGCTGTTGGGAATGCTGAAATTCACTTATAAAAGCTATTATGAAAGAAAATGATATTTTCTCTATGGATAAAGATTTATGATTGAATTCTTGAGTGATTATGAGTTATTAGAAATGTTGTTGAGCATTATGCAGTTTGTATGATGTGGTGGCGAATAATTATGAATAACGAAACTACTTTATATGTACATGAATGCCTTGTGATATTGACACATGTGACTGAAACAATAAATCCATGATTTTGTGAATTATTATGAGTGTTGTGTCCTTTGAGGACTTGCATTCCAAGAAGTTTTGGAAATACGGATATCATGGTATGTTAAAAGAATTAAAGGCATTCATGCATCATAAGCATTCGGACGCACCATGGAATTTAGGGGTTCCATGATTGCCTACCCTGGTGGGGGGTTACTCTATGATGAGTTAAGCCCTATTTTGTTGTGTGCCATGAAGTGTAGGGATTCATGGTTTATGCAAAGACCTACTTATGATATTCGTCTACTTCGGTACTTAAGCGCCATGAAGTGTAGGGATTCATGGTATATGCTAAAGCCCTATTTGTGTCTCTATGAGACTTTTACTGCAGTATTCCCACCAAAACCAAATGGATCCAGCATGACATCATTTGACTAATTAAAGATCTATTAAATGGACTTGTTTGGCATATTCATCATATCATTATGAGTTGTTGATTGTGTTTATGCAATTTTATCTATTTTATACTTATTCTATATTCTGTCTCACTCTTACATTAATTTTTACAGTGAACGACACGCAGAATGCAGAGTGATGCCATGATTGATGCCTATTTGAATTATTACTTGAACTTTGATTTTATGGGTTGTAATAAGTATAATATGTCATGTACCATTATTTTCTAAATCGTTTCCGCTACTTAAATATTTTCTTGAATTTAATTATTCACGACTAGTATGTATGATAATTTTTCCGCTGTTATCAACTATTACATAAACTCTGAATTAAATTTATGAATTTTTAAAATGATCTTCGAAAAAGTGAAAAATTTACTCGAAAATTTTAATTAATATTTCGGGGCGTTACAGCTTCGTTGAGATCCCTGAAGGAAAAAAGGTGCTAAGGAATAAATAGGTGTTTAAGAACAAGAAAGATAGTAGTTGAAAAGTCATGAAGTACAAGGTGGGGCTAGTGCTTAAAGGATTCCTCTAGAAGAAAAAAATTGATTTGGAAGAAATCTTTTCGCTTGTGGTAATGATGACATTAGTACATGTCATTCTTGGATTAACTGTTAGTCTAGAATTAGAGCTTGAACAAACAAATAGATGTAAAGACTGCATTCATTGATGGTGACTTTCATGAAGAATTATACATGACACCACGTGAAGATTTTGAGGTTGTAGGAAATGAGAACCTTGTATGTAAATTAAAGAAGAGTTTATACGACCTTAAGCAAGCTTCAAGGGAATGGTATAAGAAAATTGACTCTTTCATGATGAGTCAAGGCTATAAGAGAACAACTACGGACTAGTGTGTCCACTTTCAAAAGTTCCCATGAGGAGACTTTTTTGCACAACTGTTGGATATGGATGGCATGTTGATAGTTGGCAAGACTGCAATAAAGAAAAATATTTGAAGGGTGAACTTTTCAAGTTGTTTGATATGAAAGACTTAGTACCAGCTCAAAAGATTCTTGGCATGCATATATGTAAGGATAGAAAAGTATGGAAGTTATGGTTATCCTAAGAAAAGTATATTGCATGAGTGATTTAGTCGTTCAATATGGAGAATGTCAAGCTAGTAAACGAACCATTGGCTAATCACTACATGTCTCTATTACAAAGAGGAAATTGATGAAATGTTAGTTGTTCCTTACTCCTGAATAATTGAAATCTTAATGTATGCAATGGTTTTTCAATGCCTGATATAGCTTATGTTGTTGGAGTAGTAAGCAAATACATGTCATATGTTGGAAGCATTATTAAGAGGTAGTTAAATGGATTCTTAGGTACCTTAAGGGAACATCTGAGACCTATTTTATGAGGGAGTTGATCCAATCTTGGAAGGTTATATAGCTATTGACATAGCTGGAGATCTTGATGGTAGGAAATCTACATTAGAATATATACACTTTTGTAGGGAGAATTGTGTCTTGGCAATTCAGGTTGCAAAGGTATGTTGCTTTATTCATATCAAAGGTGGACTATATAATAGTAGTTGAAGTTAGAATAGAAATATTATAGTTGAAGCGTTCCAAGACCTCAAGAACATGCAAAAAGAGTACAATATATGTTATGATAGCCAAAGTGCTTTGTACTTGAATAAAAATTCGATGTATTATTCCCACTCAAAACATTGATGTTCGCTATCACTAGGTTTATGACATGATGGATCAACAAAAAATTCTATGTATTATTCTTACTCAAAATAGTAATTATAACAAATTATAGCCTATAAATTTGAGGCATTTCGTCATTAAAATAATAACAATAATTAAAGACAATAAAAATAGATAGTTGTTTATGAGTTGTGTGTGTTATGGAGAAGGGTAATGTGATCTTAGTTTCACAATAATCTTTTGATAATGGAATTGGTTATTTTCTTTCAATTTTATTATTCCATTTTCCTAACATATCTCACCAACGAAATTCTGCACTGGAGGCAAACATTGTATTTTAATAAAATAGATAAATTTGTAACCTAGAGCATCCTTTGATTACACTAATTCATTCGTTGGTTTGTAGAAACTTTGATAATGATAACTAACGTATGATTTTAAAGTTGTTTCGTATGAAAGGTGATTGTTGAACAATTGACGCTTGGATAAAGAAGGATGCACAAGTCATGCTCCCAACCACATCCTTTGAGTTATAAGCTAGATAGATAAATGGGTGTGATTCCTAAAATTAAAATATATTAGTTATGAAAACCTAGTTTGCCTTGTTTTATTAATTAACTAATTAAGTAAAATTCTTTAGTTTTCTTTTTCAATCAAAATGAAAACTTGAGCAGCCGTAATAATTTATAAAATAAAAGAATATAAAAATTTGAAATCTTATCTATCTAACTTTTCTGTTTTACTTGGATAAGTCTAGAAAGTTAGACACTTGGAAGTAGTTTGATAGTTCACCCCTCTATGTACGTTCAAATTTGTATAAAGAAGTAGCACCTGTAACACATTCTAAGGCTGTGGGCCTTCGTATGGGTGCCTACTCTTCTAATGTCATTTATGAAATTTATTATGAACATGTTTTCAAAAGTATAAACAGTAGGTGGCTTCGTTTTCCATCACTGATTCATGACCCATAATTGTTTACAGTCGACATCCATGCATTATGCCATTATGTTCATGGTCTCTATGCAGGATGACGAAGCTTCACGCTATTGATTGGCCATGCATACACAGATCTTGACCATTAAAGTTTCAAATTCATCATCAACTTTCAGGATTAATTATTTCACTACCTAAGCTTTGTCATCCTTCATCCACATCATAGATAAAATCTGATTGCGATAAGATTAAGATATCTGAATGAACATTTACACATCCTATAAATATATATTTTCTCTATTTGTTAAATAAATAGATAGATATGTTACTCGGTAACCATGATCGATTGATCACAAATATCTGTTTAATTGATTAATATACTAATTTGTACTTATTTCCACTTCTTCAGACATTTCACATATTCGCCTGCCATAGTAAATCTTCCCCATGCAGTTTCTCACTCGTTCCCCCTCGCTTATTCTTTTCTTTTTTTTTTTTTGCATTACTTTTTAAATTTTGTTGTTTTTTTATTAGTGGATAAATATTGATGGATATATCCAATATTATCTATATGGATATCTGTATTTTTTTTATGGATATACCGTATCCTAGCTCTGTTCAAATTAGATATAGCTCAAATAATATTTCATTCATAAAGATAAATTGTTGTCCACATTTATAAATATTCATTTATATTTTATTGGTATATATATATATATATATATATAAGTTAGTACTAATATTGTTTTAGTTGTTAGTTATTTGGTTTTAAATATAAGTAATAAAAATTAAAATTTTTTAGTTTAAAATATAAATAAAATTTAACTAAGTTGATCATATTTAACGATACGATTTCCATACTATTTTTTATACTAAAGAATGGAAATGATATAAATGTCTTTCAAAATAGATATTATAATCCATTCTTTAAAACATTAAGATAAACTATAATATTTTTGATCGAGATGAATTAGTTATTTATGAATATCAATTTTAAAAGCAAACTGTCAAAAACTTAAATTAATTAACATATATATATATATATATATATATATATTTATTGCTAATTCAGAAGAAAAAAAGTCTACCAAGTACTATTTCTTGAATTGTTTATAGTACCACTGATAATAATAATAAATGAACTTGCAGGCTTCCAAATGGAAAATTGCTCACAAGAAACTTATTATAGATGAAGTAAATCTCACGGGACAAGATAAACGTACAATATCAAGAAACAATATAAGCTTATAATTTAAGTGTTTTATTAATAACTACTCATTCAAATATCGCTTGTATGCTTATAATTTGAACTAATAGAGTTGTTTTAACGTGCGACTGTCGAAATTCAGGTAAAGAAAATAATATTTCCTAATCATATCCATGTCTGAGTTTTAACTATATATGCAACTGTTAAAATTCAGGTAAGGAAAATTATATATATTGTCTAACCAAACCTAACTAGAGCTAAGTATAAAAATAATTACGAAGTTATTAATGAAGGAGAAAGTTATGTATATTCTCACTCAAACAATTTTTCAAAAATTAAGAACTTATATATAACTTTTAAAAATCTATAATTGAAAAGCCATAAGGTATTTTTATTTTCTTTTTTATCAAATAATTATATTAGCTTTTTAAAAATCTATTAATTCCTAGATTATTATGTATAGTAAGGTATTTTAGTCAGTTAAAAACTGAAATTAATATCTGAAATGTTATTTTAAGTAAATTATAAGCATTTGAGTAGGTAAAATTTTTAATTTCAACTACTAACTGAAATAATTTTACTTTATAATTCCTTTGTATTGTTAATAATTCCTAATTCTACCCTAACCTTGAGTCTTTTTTTAAAAAATGTAATTATATCATGATTTGTTTTACATTATTATTATTTTATTATTATTTTATTATTATTATTATTATTATATATTTGATATATAGTTACATTATTTATTATTTTTATTATATATATTTCTTTCATCAAAACTTTATGATATGTAATTTTTTCTTTTATGAAAAATACTTATATGAATTATGATATTTAAACTACGTGTTTTTTATATTTATATATTTTATATTTTTTGTTATAAACAAAAAAATTAAATATTATTTTATTAAACTTGAGATTAATTAAAATATCTCAAAAAAAGTTATTGTATTTATAAAAATTTTACAAGCTTTACCTATATAATCATATCTTTTAGTGTCATTTTACCTTTATCAATTAGTTTTATTAAATATTTTTATTATAATCAGCCAGCTTTTCAATTTTTAGTTTAGGTTTTCAGCTTTCAACTAATTTTACCTAATAGAGTAATAAACATATAATTAATTCATAAATCTACCTTAGTTAGTTAAGCAAAGATGAGAGATCCATGAGGTATCAAAAATACTACTATATCATGGTGTACCATTGAAGAGTAAAATGAAATTAATTAATTAAGAGAAAACTAAAGTGTAATAGTAGGAGTAAAAGAGGCAAGAGCCGGTTCATCGATATCAGCAGGCAGGCAAAGAATACATAATGGTGATAGCTCATTAGGCTTTGCAAAAGTCAGCTTTATCTCATATTTACATTTAATGTATGCTGGGTTTTATAGACTTTTAATGCAGAGATAATTGAGCTTTCCCAGTGCAGCTACATTCAATGTCACGCGGTTTTGAGAGAGGTAGTACCAGTACAAACAACAACATAGAGGTATTAGTATTGGTATACTATTGCCTCATAGCTAAGGTGAATATAATTTTGCCCTCATAGTTCCACACCCTTCAGTTAATGCTCTTGCTGTCACCTTTTGACTCTTGCCCTTCCCCTCTTTTACTACTTGTTTAAGTCAGCTTCTCTCTCCCTCTCTCTCTCACCATACCCTTTCCCCCTTTCTTTTTTCATCTATAAATGTACATCAACCAAAGGTTAGGCTTGCCCACATGCCTCACAAGTTTGAACCTACCATCAAGTAGTAAGAGGTTAGAGAAGAAGAGATATAGCTAGAACCACCACCACCACACACTTATTATTATTAGAGAAAACGACCTTTTTTCCCTCTTGAGAAAGCTAGCTAGGTATAGTGTATAAAGGCGGTGGAAATTATAAAAGTGACAGAAAACAAGGAGACATGGGAAGACCACCTTGTTGTGACAAAGAAGGTGTCAAGAAAGGGCCTTGGACTCCTGAAGAAGACATCATTTTGGTGTCTTTTATACAAGAACATGGTCCTGGCAATTGGAGGGCAGTTCCTACCAAGACAGGTTAATTGTTCTGTCTCTTAAATCATCATTAGGAAAATTCTGATCCAAGACCACTTTGATCTGAAATATTAATTGGTCACTTCACTTGTGTTTTATTTTTCATAATTTTATTTTGTAAATATTAGTACTAATTTATTCTTGTTGGAGTATTCAGGATTGTCAAGATGCAGTAAAAGTTGTAGACTTAGATGGACAAATTACTTAAGGCCAGGAATCAAACGGGGTAACTTCACAGAACAAGAAGAGAAGATGATAATCCATCTTCAAGATCTCTTAGGAAACAGGTAAAAATTAACCAATCTTCCAATAATAAGCACCTACTTAATAATTAAAGTTTTTTTCTTCTCTTTTTAAGTTGTTTTTGAGTATTTTAATGTGGATGGTTTCTTTTGGATTCACTTGATCTCAAATTAATTGATGATGTTACAGATGGGCTGCTATAGCTTCATACCTTCCACAGAGAACTGATAATGACATAAAAAACTATTGGAACACCCATTTGAAAAAGAAGTTGAAGAAAATGCAAACAGGATGTGAAGGTAGCTTTGAAGAAGTGTCAGCAGCATCAAGGCCAATTCCTAGGGGACAGTGGGAAAGGAGGCTTCAAACTGATATCCAAATGGCAAAAAGGGCACTAAGTGAGGCACTTTCACCAGAGAAGCCATATTGTTTTTCTGCTGCTTCAAACTCAAACCCTTCCTCTAACAGTAGTAGCTCTTTTTCTTCCACTAAACCAACCCAATCTTTGTGCTATGCTTCAAGTGAAGATAACATAGCACGTTTGC
Source organism: Clitoria ternatea (assembly GCA_037962975.1). Classification (NCBI taxonomy): domain Eukaryota; kingdom Viridiplantae; phylum Streptophyta; class Magnoliopsida; order Fabales; family Fabaceae; genus Clitoria; species Clitoria ternatea. Next base: position 269,027,529 of record CM075672.1, read on the forward strand.
TGAAGGGGTGGATGCAAAACCCACCAAAGTCATCACGAGCTAACTCAGCAGTGACTCAGACCTCCTTCAATAACTTTGCTGGTGCTGACACCGCTTCTTCAAGCGGAGCTGAAATGTCTGAGACTTTTGAATCGTTGTTTGGCTTTGATCATCAGTCTTTGGATTTGGAGTCTTCAAACTCTGAATTCTCTCAATCATTGTCACCTGAGGCTAATGAAAGCAAGCCTGATATTGGTCCAGAAATGCCTTTCTCTTTGCTTGAGAAATGGCTACTTGATGAGGCTGGTGTTCAAGACAATTCAACTTAATTAATTAGTTAAATAGTTTTTCTACCGTATGTCTCAGAACATATTTTAAAAAATTAAAAATAAGAATTCTTTATTGTGTTTAATGCAGTTTCCTTGTGATTTTTAAAACCAGTTTAACATAATTTTTAATAAAGACTTTTCTCTTGATTTTCTAAAATGCAATCTGGGTCATACGTAAAAAACTGAGTAAAAAGAGATGCTGAGGGTTTTCAATAGTGATTCATTTGTGACATATGTGACTCTGGAATCTATTTGTTATTTTCTTTGTTATAGGAAGGGCCTTGTCAATCTTGCTTTGGCCTCAGAGAGAAGTTGTATTTTTAATGCTTTGGTGCTAGACGTGTATATGTTTTTTTTTTTGGTTTTTTACTAACATAATTATTGTTATCATATACTGTACTATGTTAGAAGCCTCATTGCAGAATTTGCTTCTCTTATGTAAGGTTGATCTTGCAACGAGGTCTTGCTTTTTGAATTAATTGTTCTTCATTCGTCTTCCAAATAATCGATGTTCCGGTTGTTGAAATGAGGAATTAATAATAGTGCGTATCTTAATTATTGCTCACTCTCGCTCTCAACTAACTTAGTTAATATTGGGCCAAATTTATGTCAATTTTGTTAGATAGTTTTAATTTATTATGGATCTGTATGATTGTTTCTTCTTTTACTAAATGCAGACTACGACTGAGATTAGTTATTTATAAAATGAATAATTATAACCATATCATATTAAAAACAAATTCTTCGGGAAGTATTAAAACTTGTTTGGTTAAAGCTCCAAACAGTTTGATATCAAAATTTTAGGTAACTCATGTTTAATTTTCCTTATGAAAATAATGCCTTCAGATATTGTGGATGAAAAAATTTCCAACAACTAACATCTACACTCTAAACTTAAACATTTGTTTCATGTAAAGGATATACATGCGGTTAAATGGCAAAAAATGTCTCAACTAATCATATATTAAAGTTATATATGATATATGATTTTTGTTTACAATTTGTAACTCATTTATAAAGTTTAATATGGTTTTGTCTTTTGTTGGACAATTTAAAGGTTTGCAGAGAAAATGTAAACATGTAATAACAAGAATTATCATTGAATAAAAAATATAAATCTATTAAAAAGTGTTAGCTATAAATTTATTCAGAAATTAGAAAAGTTAGGAAGTGAGCCTCTTAAATTTTACATGAGTTCTGGAGGGCAACTTGGTATTTTAGAAGTATTTAAGTTGCATTTTAATCTCAATTAGTGTATATATAAAATCTATCAATATATATTACTATACTTCAACATATTTTACGCACTTTTATTTTAAACATCATTACCAAATTAATTATTTGTGATTAAATTTTGAATATTATCCATTTTAATAGCTTTTTTTAAAATGTTAGTTTCCTTCAAACCATGAATTTATATTTTAAGTGCGGGTATAAACATACCCTCACTTAAATTCCTGATTATCAGGAATTTATATTTTATTTATTTTATAATTTATAATTAAAAATTTTACAATTTAAAAACCTAATTAATCATGTAATAATTGAGTACATATTTAATTTGTAAATTTGTAACTTTTTATTTTTTAATTTTTAATTTGAAAATTTTAAATTTTTGTATTAAACTTTAAATTTTAGTTAGGAATTTATTATTTATTTATTTTCATTTATAATTATATTGACAAACCTAAATTCATTACGTAATGATTGAATAATATTTAATTTATAAGTTTCAAATTTTTTATTTTTTATTTAAAATTAGAAATAATTATATTTTGTTATCAAACCTTAAACTCTAATTGATAGTTTTTAATTTATTTATTTTTTACTTTATAATTAAAAGTTAATAAATTTAAAATTATTAAACCAAATTAATTATGTAATAATTGAATATATATTTAATTTCTAAGTTTCTAATTTTTTATTTTTTAATTTATAATTAGTAATTTAATATTTGATGATTCCTAGTAAATAAGTGTAAATTTTTATCCCATTTGATGTAGTATATTGTAATACATAAAATCAAAGCATGTCATGTATTATAAGATCTTAATATCAATATTGTATAAAATATGATAAACCTAAGACTAACCAAAAGAACTTTAAAGTATAAAAGTAAATAAATTCAACGAGTTGCTAATCTTTCAATTGTTTTAAATTCCACTTTGGTTAAAAGTTTCCTTTCTGTGTCAAGAACACAATAAGATGAATGGACAATTGAATGAATACCTCTGTCCAAAGAACCATAAAAAACACTTTTGGAATGTTGAAAGGATTTGGGAGAAAGTTTTTAAATTTAGAAGAAAATGAGGGAGGGAGGAGGTGCTGCGCACATAAAAGTTTCAAAATCCCAATCTATATGTTTTTCCCATGCCCAAAATGAGTTTTATACGCCTTTCAACATTTCAATGATAGCGTGAGATAGGTCTTATTTCATTTACATTAAGTTTCACACTATATTAGACGTGAGAAACAACCTATGCCATACTCTTATGCTATAAAATAGTTTCTTGTAGCATATTACTAATTAAAGATTATTTTACACTTATCTTTATTGTAATTATGTGATGATATATACCATATAAAGTTCAACATGTAACATCCCATTTTTTAAAATTAATTACTATGGCATTAAATAAATTACTTAAATTAATTGAGCGACCGTTTAAATTAAATTTAGTAAATTAAGAAGTCCAATTTAACTAAATTAGTGCATTAAAGTTTTAAATTGAGTTAATTAGATGAGATGGTAAAAGGGAGAGTTACTAAGGGGTTGAAGGTAAATTTAATTACCTTTGATTTAATAAAGGAAAAGAGAAAATGTAAAACAACGCATATGTCTTTAGGACCAAATAAAAGAGATCCGTCTCCTTCTTCCTTTCACGCGTGAGACCGTCAGAGTTTCTTCCTCTTCCATGGCCATACATTGCATGGCTGGGTAAAGACTGAAATCATTCTTGAAATTCAAAATTAATGATAACATTGTGATCGTAGAGGTGAAGTGAGCCATGTAGTGGCTTTATTTCTCATTTTCCATGCTTTTTTCTTCAGACTAAAAATGGTGTTAAGCATGGAGATTTCGGTTTTTCATGAATGTTAATGAAGTTTTACACAGTAGGTGTTGGTAAATAACTAACGATTCTTTATTTCGGTACCCGTAGGTAGCAGACCGAGCTTCGGGAAGCCATTGGGCGAAGGGGGACTTGGAACCAGAGCTGAAAGTGGTCAAGGTAAGCTCCAAAGGTTTTGGAAATAAGTTTGGAGTTGTTTCATATGATGAGTGTTAGTTTTAGGGAAGACCCAGACTTGGGTATGCAGACCCATGATTTTCTAATAACAACACTAATTGGATTCATGGTCTTGTTGAATTATAGTTATTGGATGTAACCGACATCAAGAGCAACCAAACAGAAGCATGAAATCAAGGTAAGGGGGTGTTTGAAGTCTTAATTAATTAGAATTTGGGTATCGACTCCAAATGGAGTTCTGAAAAGGAAATAATATGACTGATGAATATGGGGATGAGTTCCAATTGATGAAATGATGAGAGTGATAATTTTAAAAGTCTATGACTAATGATATGTATTATGTGATGCATATGACATTGACTTTGCATGAGGATTTATGATTTTTATGTTGATTATGTCTTATAACTGTGTGAAAATTGATTGAAAATGTGTTAAAATGTGGCTGGGTCTGTGTGGCTGCCCCTTTGTTTAAAATTGATGCTTTAATCACTGTTTGATAATATGAGAGTATATGAGTAGGATGGGTCTGTTGGCCACCCTTGGTGAGTCGTTTGTGCTAATTATTAAAGAGAGAGAATTTAAAATGAATATATATGATTGTGTGTTAGGACGACTGAATGATATATTTCACCTTTTGTTTTTGGCTCCCATGGTCAACTAGGATCCAGTTCTGCTACTCGATAGTCAAGCAGGAACCAATGGTTGAGGTGGAGAACCAAGTAGGGCTTGATGGACCAAGTCAGGTCCACGAGGTGTCAAGTAAGACCCCTAACTGGAGGCTAATCCTTTTAGTATCCATATACTAGCAAGTCTAATATATTTGAATGAGAGTCAATTGTGCTTTGCATGATTTAAATTAATGTTGTATAACGAAGGTGGTGATTATTGATTCAATGATGTATTTGGAATTATTATGATATAAATAGTAAAGAGAATTTAGGGAGAGTAAATGAATATATGAGGCTATGTTATGCTTTTTTCACATTTAATATTAAGTTCTATATTAATTAATAATTTCCAGCACTCACCCTTTCTGTTGTCATTTTTTAGTAACCAATGATAGAGAGATCATGGATACCCCAGAGGGAAGCGCCAAGTGAGAAGCTAATGCCAGGAAAGGGAGCAAAGATTGCGTGTGGCGTTAATGATGATTCTTGATGAATTTTTGCAATTCTAGCATTAGTGTTTGAATACTTATTTTAATCATGTTGTGAGGATGAATATTTAATACTTGAGTGTGATATGTGAAATTATGATGAGTTGGGCGTAATATATTCTAGTGCATGTTATTGAAGCGTGTATATTATGTGTCTAAGTATTTAAATGTGAGTGCTGAATGGCAGTGAGCCATATTGTAGTTATTTTGATAATGGTAATAAAATTGATAAATTAATGATAATTGAGTAGTTAAGTATGTTGTTGTTTTGCAATTCAAGTTTACTGTATTTGGAACCATAAGTCTGTTATAGTTGATATATATATATATATATATATATATATATATATATATATATATATAATCTATTGTAATTGATTCTTCCTGAGTTTGTTGTTGTTCCTGTTACCATGAGTATGTTGCAACTACTTACACACACATATTAAGATTAAGTCTATTGTGATTATTGATGGTTGAGTTTGTCTCACCATGAGTATGTTGCAGTTTCTTATATATTTATATTAAGTCTATTGTGATTATTGATGGTTGAGTCTATCTCACTATGAGTATGTTACAGCTGCTTATAGATATTAAGTCTGTTGTGATTACTTATGGTTGAGTCTATTGCTACTCTACACTTGAGTTTGCTGTTTCTATGAGCTTGTTATTTCTGTCATTGTAGGTCCGCTGCACCTATATATATATATATATATATATATATATATATATATTAAGTATGATATGAGCATTTTTGTTGAGTATGTTAAGTCTATTGCCATATTGTACTTGAGTTGTTGTTTCTGTCATTGTAGGTCTGCTGCACCTATATATATATATATATATATATATATATATATATATTGAGTTTGTTGTGAGCACTTCTACTGAGTCTGTTGAGTCTATTGCCACTCTGCATATGAGTTTGTTATTCCTGTCATTGTAGGTCTACTACACCTATATATGAATACATTTATTAAATCTGTTGTGAGAAATTTTGTTGAGTCTATGAGCCTGTTGTAGCTCTTTATAGGAGTATGCTATTTTATCCTTATAAGTATGTAATTATTGAGATGCTAAGTCTGTTGTTGTGACAACTTTTGTCTTGGGTGTGCAGACTCTATGGCTAAGTCTATTGTGGTTGTTTCTGTTTAATATGAATATGTTACAATGGCCTATGGGCTAAGTATGTTGTTACTGTTGCTACGCATGAGTCTATAGTTTCTAACTCTGAGTCTGGCTATTGTATTTGCATTTCACTCTATTCTGGTTTTATATAACTAGGACTGTTCTGGTTTTATATAACTAGGACTGTTCTGTTTCTTAAAATCTGGCTATGCTTTATTTTGAGTCTGCTACAGGTGACTGTGATGCGTTCTGATTTACATAATAAGAGTCTACTATTTTTGTTTTACATATTTTGAGTTTGTATCTGTTCCCAATCTGTTGCAACTCTTACTTTTGAGTCTGTTGTTATTGTTTTATTTTTGGGTCTATTACTACATGAGTTCTAATTCTGTTGTTGTCCATCTATTGTTAAGTTTGTCTCTATTTTCTGGTTTGAGTATGTTGTTCCTGACTCTATGAGTCTGCTGCTATTCTATGTTGATGTTTTGTCCAAGCATGTGGCTGCATCTAAATTCCCAAAGTCTGTTGAGGTTCTTTTTTATTCAAGGGTCTGCTATCATCCTGTTGGTTCCAGTCTGCTGCTGTTTGTTTTTCCTCTAAGTCTGTAGGGTTGTAATTAATTAAATATAGCGAACAAAAATTTTTGTAAATTAAATAATATCAACTTTGAAAATAAATAAAATAGGGAGAAATGTTATATAAGAGGATTATTCTACCTTAATTTATGATCATAATTTACGATTGAAATTATCCTCCAATATAAAATATTTAGACAAAAGGTAACTTTATACTACTTCTATCCATAAATATAAGACCTTTTCATGTAATTCACACGTATTAAAAGAGTTGCTGGTTTAGTTAAAATTATTAAATTTGTTCTAAATTTATATAGTTTTTCAAAATTGGCCATAAAATGATTATCACTCATCATTTAATTTTTTCCACTTATTTTCTTTCTATTTAGTTTATATACAGTTACTATCCAATTAATATTCAAGATATAAATAATTTAATTGATGTATGCTATTTATTATTATTATTATTATATTGATTCTAATAAAAGTTATATATTGGAGTATTTTACTTAAAAAAAATTAATGACATGAAAATTTGAAAGAAGGTATTATATTAAGAGACAATTTTTTTCTAAAAAATATCTTATATTTAGGGACGAAAATAATATTAAATATATAATTCTCTCGTGTAATTTTTTTATCAAGAAAATAAAATTACTATTATAGATATAAAAGGTACCTAAATCCATCAATATTTTTAAGAGACGTCCACACGACTATCATTATGCCATTTAAGAAAACAGCGTATAAACCTGTGAATTTACATGTAAACCAAGCCCACAATGAGACATATGAGTGCTTGGTTATGAAGATCCTTGCTTCCTTTCCTTCCACAATGCCCACACCATAGCTAGCCTCCCAAGATGTTACATGTTTCTTTCCTTGTACATATCCTTAATGCTGTAGAAAATGATCCCTATATACACTGATTTATGCTTACCAAACCATGCATAACATGGAGACCATACTCTATACGCATACATACATAAGAAAAATAGATGATGAGATCACACATTACTCAATTACTTATACTGCATGTTTTGGTGTATTTTTTAAGGGGGTATTTAATTCCATGGATTTGGGTAGAATTTACTATAATTTGGTTGGAGGTATATTAAGAGGAGCTTGAATAATATTTGTGGGGTCCACGGATTCTAATTCTACTCCCATCTAAGGTCATTTAAATTAAAATTTATTCATATTATAACCTCTTCCCGTTAACAATACTATCACCCAATGGGTTCTTCTGATGGGTGGCAACCCCTTCATCACAAAATCATCATCCAACTTCGGGAATTCAAACTTTCATCACAAAATGGGCAACCTTATATATTTTTTTTAAAAAAAAGCAGAAACAAGGGATAAAAAATCGAAAGCGTTGTGATGGTAAAGATTGGATCTTGTCAAAATAGAAAGGTATTGGAACTGAATTCAATCAATAGCTAACAAGGGACAAATCATAATGCTCAGAACCAATGAAACATAGAGTAAGAGCACGTTTGGTTATAATGCTCCAACAGATTATACAGAGAATTTTATCTCGAACGGTGTAAAAAATTAATATTAATTTTTAAATTTTTTACTTTAACTAAATCAATTGCAAACAAAACACCTCCTAACACAAAGGAGGGGACGACAAGAGGAAGGGCTAACACGAGGGATGGGAAACACGGAGGAGGGGATGTGAATGGTCACAGGTAGGGGAACATGTTTGTTAGGGGTGTTTCAAAACAAAAACTGAACCATGAATGGAATCGAATACTATTAACTACAAAATTTAAAAATTTGATTCGTTTCACGACCAAACCAAACCGTATTTTTATATATTTTTATTTACTATTATATTTTTTAAATTCAATTTTGTTTAAAATTATATAATCCTTTAACTAATAAAAATATTTAGAGTTGTTTTTGTTTAGAGTTAATTAGATGAAATTACAGTATTAATATTTTTAATATTATAGTTTTATATAATATTATCTTTCTTTATTTGTAATTATAATTTGTTAGAATGATGCTTATTTAGTATGTTGCGGTATTAATTAATGTTTTTTTATAAAATTAATTGAATCACAATTCTTATTTTTAGTAAAAATAAGAATAAAATCCATTTCAATTGAACTATAATAGTGCACTTTGGTTTGGTTTTCATAAATTTTTTCATCTAAAGTAAATTAAATGGCAAGTCGTTTTGACAATTGGTTGATTCATTTTTTTCTTCAAAATCAAGTTGAACCGCATTGTGAAGGCTTCTAATATTTGTGAAGGAGAGTAACATTAAAACAATCATCAAAAAAGATAATTTTGTCTTTTCAAAAATGTTTAACTTATTTAAATAAATAATAGTTAATTTACTTTTCTTCTCCCTAATATAATTCAATCCATTCAAACACGTTTAATTTCCCTTCAATTTCTACCTATTATTTTTTCATTTATTTTATTTCCACACAATTTTTTCCTCTCATTTCTCCCTCAAGCATTGGTTTCCTCAACTGAAAGAGAAATTCCCCTCTTCATCGAATTTACTTTGTTATGAATCTTGTCCACTCAGTTTCCATTCCTTTCAACATTTCTCTAATACAACTAAAGAGCTAAAAAAAGAAAATCCAAAACCAAACTAAATTTGCCCAATCATTCGGTTGAGTTGGTTCCTTCATACCATGCGTGTAAGTATTAATTAGTTTCTCTCTCCCCTTAAGAACCCGATTTCTTTTATACCTCACAGAAATATGTATAAAGAAAGAAGAAAAGGAAAAAAAATTCACAAGATACCCTTGGATATAGCTAGACATTAGATACATGTTGGAGTTCTTTTGCTCCTCTTGTTCCCTCTCCCACCCATTAATTCTTTATGAAGTAGTTGTTAGAACATATGCGCATATTTAAATTCCCATTAAGGTTTTTATTTTCTCTGGCTCTTGTTTTATCAAGTTATTGTAGAATTCTATTTTGGCAGTGCAACTGTAAAGGGATGGGAGGGTACGCCCTCAACCCTGTGACCATGAGTTCCAATATTATTGCAGACCAAAAATTTAAGCAGTCAAATTTCTTACTTTATACTGAATGGGAAGGGGACCATTTTCACCGTTAAATCATCGATACCTATGCCTTTCTTTCAATTTTCTTGGCCTAAAATTTAAACATAATTAAAAGCCTAGCTAGATATTACTAATTGAGTATTAAAAGTAAAAAGTGATCTAGACCAGAACCAGCAAAGTTGGTAGGCTTCTCACATATGAGATAGACATCCCCCTTACTAAAACCAGTGTAGACCCGAGGCATCACCCCATAACTTCACGGCATAAAACTAGTATTCTATTCAGACCCTTAAACCGTTACACCCTGATAAACATATACAAGGGGCATTCATAAGAATTTTTGCACAATTTAGCTATGTAGAAACCCTACGCATTCATATATGGCCCATATAATAACAAAAGGCCAAATATGTAACAAACTCCCATATCATTAGGTATAATACATATCATTCTCCGCTAATTTATTTCTTTTGAGATGTCAGATAATTGGCTTGAGCATTGTATTCTCTTTATAAGTGACACTACAACGCACCTATATCAAATCAGTAAGCAAGGTGAAGAACACAGGCATGAGTGGGTTGTTGGAAAATTCCCAATGGACTGTATGGATTTCCAAATAAAACTCAATAGCCATTACGTCAGATTATCGAATAAAAGAAGTGTTATAAGATTACCTAGATCCATTGATGTTGACTGAAGGTCGCAGCGGAATGGTTTATTGGTGCTATGGTCTTCCTCAGCCAAATCACCGGATTCCTTAATAGGACTTGATATTTCTCCTTTGATGAGACAGAGAAAATTAGGTTTTGATTTGACATATTGGGGACCATGACCACTGGTTGATTATATGCCTGTTAGGGTTCCCATTAAACCCTAACGGGCCAAATCCTGGTTTCCACTCATATAAGCCTATATCATTAATGTTGATAATCTAACGGGCTTACCAATATCAGATCACCTTAATTGAGCCTAATTAAATAGCTAATATAAATTCTAAAATAATATCAGCCCATATTAATTATTAGAAATTAAAATTTCTAACAATCTCCCACTTGGGCTTTATATTCATTTAAGTATTTATATTTACAAAATTCTTTAGGCGCGTAACTGTATGCTATTTACTTTTAGACTATCCTTAAACAATCTGGTCCATCTTATAATACAACAGAGAACCACTGCAGATTTCATCGTAGTTGGATTTGATTAGACCATAGTGATTACCACAATTGTATGTACTCGATGACATAGATCAAATATGGATAAGTGGCATGGAAATTACATGCAATGTGATATTAGGCATGCCTATTTCCAACTGGTCCAAACTTTATTCTTTATAGAGATCATCACAATATAAATTTTGCATAAAATAAGCTAAATCAGAATAATAAACATCAACCAAAAATATAGAATAAATGGGACTCCCACTTAAATTAAGGTTCTGTAAGGAATTACACCTATATGAGAAATGTGCTCATGAAAGACTTTAGGCACCAAACCCTTAGTAAGTGGATCAACTAGCATAAATTTAGTCCCTATGTGTTCTATAGAAATTTGTTTATTCTAAACTCTTTCCTTTACAACCAAAAACTTAATATCAATGAATTTTGACTTGGTTGTACTGTTGTTGTTGGAATAAATAACTGCTGAGTTATTATCACAATAGATTTTCAATGGTCTTTCAATGCCATCAACCACATGCAAATTAATGACAAAATTTTACAGCCATATACCATGGTTGGATGCCTCAAAATAAGCAATAAACTCTGCAGCCATGGTTGAAGAAGCTATAATAGTCTGTTTAACAGACTTCCAAGAGATAGCTCCTCCAGCCAACATGAAAATATATCCTGATGTGGAGCGTTTGCTGTCTTGACATCTAGCGAAATCGTCAGAGTACCCAATGATCTCCAAATTGTCTGACTTCTGAAAAGTGAGCATATATCCTTTTGTTATCTTCAAGTGGCGCCACTACTAGAAAAAACTAATTTAGCCACCGAAATTTTCCGTAGCTAAAACCTAAAATTCCGTAGCTAATTCTTTTAGCCACCGAATTAGCCACGGAATACTGGACGTGACAAAAACCCCAGTGGCTAAACCATTAGCCACGAAAATTCAAATTCCATGGCTAAATAGCCAGCGAATGGTTTCATCACAAAAGCTAAGATAATCCGTGGCTAAATTCGGTCATTTCAACCAAAAATGACCATTTTTGTGACCAAATAATTCCGTAGCTAAATCCGTGACAAATAATAAGGAATAATTCGGTGGCTAATTCAGTGGCTAATTATTTTGAAATTCAGTGGCTATTTCCGTGGCTAATGAGTTCCAAATTTGAATAGTTAATTCCGTGACTAATTTTTTCAAATTCGGTGACTAATTATTTTCAATTTCCATGACTAATTCCATGGAAAATTGTTTTCAAATTTAATGGCTAATATCAATAGCAAACTCCATGACTAATTAATTCCAAATTTCCATGGTTAATTTATGTGGAAAATTCAATGGCTAATTAGCCATTGTGTGAAATTCTTTCATGTAATTTCAAGGTTTTTTTTATATTTCTCTTGATAAATATATAACAATATTTTTAACTATAGATTATAATTTTTTCATATCCAATGCCATAATCAATTTAAGCATATTTTCCTTCACCAACTTCATATTGCAAAAAAATGTCATGTAAAGAGCAAAGGCCAAATGTCCGCAAATTAAATAGTCACAGCTACACCTTGATTGGAACCAAGTTTCTAGGTATAATCTAAAAAGTTCTTCCTCAAGTTCCTCCTTTGAAAATGCATTTGGCTTTTTATCACTAGAACTAGATCCAACAAAATTACGAAGTGCAAAATGTTCAATTCAAGGGTCACTCCTTCTGAAATATTGCAGTAGCTGAAACAATTAAAAACAAATAAAAGATTAATTAAGCATAATAGCAAGTGAAAATTTTAACTTAACACAAATTTGAAAGAGAAACCAAAACTCTACTTCACCAGCCAAGAAAGCCTTGAATTACTAAGATTTCTTACAATTATATCACAATTGTACCACTATAAATTTGCAATTTGCTTTGTTGAATGTCTCACCTCCTTCTGTTCATGCCACCAATCAATCATACAAAGTTAAGTATGAAGAAAAGCTTAAGTGAATGATTGTTGTTTAATCTACAAAAATGTTTAACCCTATATTAAAAGTTCATGACTTGTGATTTAATCATTTAACTAGCCTCACTTTTCTCTATAATGAAAATTTTGAAAATGGCTTTTTATAAAAAAAAGAAATTATTCAAACTTTCCTCTCCAAACTTCTATAATCATGATTTTTATTGAAAAATAAATACATAATTAGCATTTGAAGTTTTTTATATAGTACAAGTGCAACATATAGCAGCCATGTCAAAGCATTTATGAAAAATAGACAGGTGGAAGTGATGTTCTATACAAGGCAAATAATTAATCAAAATAACTTGGCAGAATTTCTTAGGAGAAAGAACAAGAAACAGGGTTCTAATATCTAAATTGTTTAGTGTACTTTTATTTAAGTAGGATTATACATTGCCTTGTATATGGCGTTATTTTCTTTCTATCTTTTTTTAAACAATTATTTAAGTAGGATTACATTGCTACTTTATATCTTCAATCCATAACACAAGATATGTAATTTGAAGGACAAAATGTAAACCTTGATTAGAAAAGTCATCATTTGATATTTTAATAATTTCATAATTAGCATATATGCCTATCAATAATTTAATTTTCAAATATCAATTTTTCAATCATTTAACAGAAGCGTATTCCTAACACAAAGGTGAAAATCTAATAAAGATATATATATATATATATATATATATATATATATATATAAACTACTACATGTGTATTATAAAGTTTAAGAAGCAAATATTTCTTATAATTTCCACAATCGAAAAAGCCATCACATCGTAAACTAAATGTTGTTATTGTTTGGCACTAAAAAAATTAATTTTCCCTATGCCTTTTTAACTATAACAGGTATAACCACTGAGAATTAAAGAAAATAACCATGTTTTTGGTTAACCATGAGAAGTTTACTTAAAAATATTTTATAAAATCACTGTTAATTATATTTTAAAACTATTGATACTTATGTCTATTTTTTTTTATTTCTTTCTTCTCTCAACCATTTTCCCAATTTCACTTTTCACACACTCACTGTTAATTATAGTGATTCTGGGTTGAGTTATAGGTAGCGTTCAGGTGAGATTAATTTTCTTTATCTCTAGTTAGTAGCAAGAAACATTTAACTTTCCTTCAATGATGATCTGTATCTTACTAATGTGACTTATGTTTAATAGTATCTGTAGTACTTCTTTGTTCTCAACTAATTGTTATTTCATATAATAAATAATAAATTTTTGTCTAAAAACAAAATCATTTCTAAAAGTTAACACCAATTTTAAGAGACATATGAAGCAACATTAACCAAAGGACAGGTTGGGGTTGGTAACTAAAACTACAAGTCCAGAGAATAGAATAGAAATAATATACATACCAGGCTCTAAAAGATATAACAGAAGTTGTTATTAAACACTTCTAGTAAAATACCCTTACCTGGTGAGGATTTCGCCTAAGAATCGTCTTTTCTTTGAACTTGAGTCTACATGATTACTAGTGATTTCCACGGATGTCCATGTTCCCATGATGGTCACAATATATTTTGCCAAGGATAAGATTATGAATTGTGGTTGTGACCTATAGGAGAAACAACAACGACTATACATTTTAATCTAAATAAATTATAATATAAAACTTATAAAGCCAAATCACTAACACTAGGCAGTATACATAGTTTATGTAAACAGAGACATTTCATGATTTACACCTTGCTCCACTGAAATACTTCACCATCATCAAACTCCAGGGTTAGAACTCCTACTAGTCAAGCTGCAATGACCTTCCCCTGAAAATCAAACAAATGTTACTGTTAGCCAAAAACTAAAATCATCTTGTAGAAGACTAGTAGTGACACAGCAACCTGCTGTCACAATGTTGGTACAGTTTTAAAGTAAAAAAATTAAAAGTGAAATCTCAGTAAAACACGCATACCAAATCAATAATAAAACATCTAATGTCTCTTTAAATACCTGAACTAAAGGTGTGGCATAAAAAACACAAGAGGTGCTAGCTAGCTAGATACTACTAAAAAACTCACATACACCACTAAATCTGTATAACACTATAGATTTCCCTTTTTATTTTCCCTTTAAGGATCCATACCCATACTACTAGTATTTTTTATTCAACAAATATTAATTCATGTAGAAGGAGAACAACTGAGGGTACATCAATTAATTAGCACAAGAAAACCATGTCTCAAAAATGACCGTAATAGATTCTTACAAGTTAAAAATATCTTGCATGTTCATTCCCATTCCACCACCTCTGCCTCCACTAGCAGCATGCTGCTTCAAACCCTCTTCCCCATACCTGTCAAACTTCATATGCTAATAATGATAAAAACAAAAACAAATAGCAACCATTAAAACCAAACCAACATAAATGGTAAACAACTAAACAATAAACCAAGTCATTAAAACAAAATCAAACAAGGATTCTCATACCATTGCTAATCTCAACAAATCTATTATTAGCTTCTTCATTGCCTTGGTTCTTATCAGGATGATACTTCAACGCCAGCTTCCTATACGTCCTCTTTATTTGTTTATCCGATGCATTCTTTGACACTTCAAGTATATTGTAATAGCTCTTTCTACAAAATGTGCAATGCGCACACACCAAAAAAATTTTTAACACCTTTTTTATTGTTACTCTTCCAAGGAAAATTAAAAAAGAGAAACACATAGAGAAAGAGATAGAGATAATATCTAGAAATAACGTTGAGAGAGTAACAAAGAGTGTATAGAAGGAATAAAATCTTGGCTCCCCGATGCGCCACAAAGATCATGAGAGAGTTAGATCTCTCCGAAATGGGATTTCTAGGGCTCTGATGGTCCACTCGGATGTCGTTGAAGTTGAAATGGGAATTGGGGATTAGGGTTTAGGATTAGAAATGGAAATCTATTTGTGCGTTTTATGATTATTGAAGAGTCTGCTTCTTCTTCTGTTTTTGGTGGTTCTGGAACAGCGTGATTCCTAGTGGGATTTCATGGCGTAAACGGTAGAGGTTGTAGGGGTAGAGGTTGACGAGGAGGGGGGAGTTGGTATTGTGGAGGAACTGGAGGAGAGGAGCGAAGAGGTTCATGCCAGGGGGGTCTTGAAACTGTGTGGCGGAGGGAGGGAAAGTAAATTTGGGGTTTAGGGATGAAGAAACTTCGAGAGAAAAAAAAGGGAATAAAAAAAAAGGGAAAATAGATTAACAGGAATGAGAGGGAAAGGCACCAAGAATGAGAGGGAAAATAAATTAAGCTACGGAATCTTATTTCCGGGGCTAACTAAACAAAATATAACTTTTTAACATTTAGATACTGATTATGAATTACGTGGCTAATTAAAATAAATAATAATTTTTAGCAACCGATCTAAATTCCGTAGCTAAAAATTAAAATAAATGATATTTTTAGCTATGGAATGCTATTTCCGTGGCTATTTAAGCAAAATATAATTCTTTTATATTTAGCCACCATTTTCTAATTTCGTGGCTAACTAAAATAAATAATACTTTTTTAAAAATTAGCCACTGAATTACAATTTTGTGGCAAAGATATTAAAAAAAATAAAACTTTTAGCCACGAAGTTCTATTTCCGTGGCTAACTAAAAAAAATCATATTTTTTTTAGTATTTAGCTATTGATTTCTATTTCTGTGGCTAATTTTCCTAAACTTCCGTGGCTAAATTCCGTGGCTAATTTTAATATTAATTTCCGTAGCTAATTTCAGTGGGTAATCTCAAAATGGAAATTTTAGCCACGGAAATGTCATTTTCATGGCTAAATTTCGTCCCTAATCATGTGAAAAAAATATTTGGTCGCTAAAAATAAGTGGTGGCTAAATTCGGTGGCTAATAGCTACCAGATGCATTCAGTGGCTAAATTCGGTGGCCGGTTTTAATTTTTCTAGTAGTGCGCATTACACGCTTTACTGCCTTCCAATGCTGCATCCCGAGATTACTTAAGTATCTGCCTAAAACTCCCACTATAAATACAATATCGGGACGAGTACAAACTCAAGCGTACATAAGACTTCCTATAGCTGAAGCATAGGGAATCTTTTGCATCTCATTTATTTCAAGATCATTTTTAGGATACTATTTGAGGCTAAATTTGTCTCCCTCAGCTATCGGGGTATCTCTGGTTTACAATCTTTCATGTCGAATCTATCTAAAACTTTATCGATATAGCTCTCTTGTGATAACCTTAAGATACCAAGAGAACGATCTCTTAGTATTTCAATACCTAATACAAAAAAGGCTTCACTAAGATCTTTCATTTCAAAATTCTTTGTTAGAAATTTCTTGGTTTCGTGCAATAAGCCTATATCATCGCTAGCAAGTAGTATATCATCGATATATAACACCAAGAATATATATTTACTCCCACTAAATTTATGATAAACACAATCATCAACTACATTTGACTCAAAACCATATGAGATGATAGTTTGATGAAATTTGTGATACCATTGACGGGAAGCTTGTTTGAGACCATTGATGGATTTCTTTAATTTGTATACCATAGACTTTGAGTCACCAATTACAAAATTTTCTGGTTGTAACATGTAAATTTTTTCTTTTACGTCACCATTTAGGAACGCGATTATAACATCCATCTGATGGTTCTCTAGGTCATAATGAGCTATAAGTGCCATGATTGTCCTAAAAGAATCCTTCGAAGACACTGGAGAGAAGGTTTCTTTGTAGTCGATGCCTTCTTTTTGAGTGAAGCCTTTAGCAACTAAACAAGCGTTATATCTTTTAACATTACCCTTTGAATCCCTCTTACTTTTAAATATCCATTTACAACCAATGGGTTTTATATCTTTAGGTAATTCAATAAGATCTCAAACATTATTGTCTTGCATGGACTTCATCTCATCCTTTATAGCATCAATCCACTTTTGAGAGTTAGAACTTTGCATAGCTTGACAGAAATTGAGTGGATTATTTTCTATTAAACCAATGCCATCCTCATGTTCTTGAAGAAACACAACATAATTATCTAGAATTGTACTTCTTCTTTCTCTAGTAGATCTCCTCAATGACACTTCTTGATGTTGTTGAGCTTGCTCTATAGGTTCTTGAGGGAGAACCTCGTTGTTGTCTTGTGCTGGGATAATGTCAGGAATAACTTCATTATTGTCCTCTATTATAGGAGTATATACTGGAATAGTAATAGGTACGAGAACTTGGTCTTGGTTAAAAACCAGTTCTTCCTCAAAGACAACATTCCTTATGTTCTCTTTCTTCCCAAACACAACATCCTCAAGGAATCTCGCATTCTCTGTCTCAAAAATTGATTTAGTAGTAGGATTATAAAATTTATAGCCCTGAGAACATTCAAGATAACTAATAAAATAACAGCTAACAGTCCTTGATTCCAGCTTGCTTTCATGCGGTCTATAAGGACGCGCCTCAGCTGGACAACCCCAAATGTGTAAATATTTTAAACTTGGCTTTTTACCAGTCCATAGCTTATAAGGAGTTTTGTTAACTGCTTTACTTGGTACCCTGTTTAAGATATACACTGCAGTCTTAAGCACTTCTCCCTATAA
Source organism: Clitoria ternatea (assembly GCA_037962975.1). Classification (NCBI taxonomy): domain Eukaryota; kingdom Viridiplantae; phylum Streptophyta; class Magnoliopsida; order Fabales; family Fabaceae; genus Clitoria; species Clitoria ternatea. The sequence goes on from CM075672.1 coordinate 269,045,681, forward strand.
TGACTCTGGCAAAGAAGAATGACTAATCATACTTCTCACCATATCCTTAAGAGTCTTATTTCTATGTTCTGCAACACCATTCATGCTTGGTTTCCCAGGTATAGTATACTGAGGAACGATGCCACATTCCCATAGGAAAAGCGCAAAAGGCCTTGGACGTTGTTCATCTGATCTATCATATCTACCGTAATATTCAACCTCCACGGTCAGATTTGAAAGCCTTAATTTTCTTTCCAAGTTGAAGTTCAACCTCAGCTTTGAAAGTTTTGAAAACGTTTAGGGATTGAGACTTCTCATGAATTAAAAATAGGTAGCTGTACCTTGAATAGTCATCTATGAACGTAATAAAATAATGTTGTCTTCTGTAGGGAATGGTCCACAAATATCTGTGTGAATTAATTCTAAAATGTCCTTAGCCCTTTCAGCACCTAATTTTTTAGAATTTGCTTGTTTTCCCTTAATGCATTCAACGCATACCTCAAACTTTGATAAGTCTAAGGGTCCAAGAATCTCATCCGACACAAGCCTCTGAATTCTCTGTTTAGAGATATGGCCTAAACGCTTATGCCATAAGGTGGCTGAGTTCTCATTTAATTTACATTTTGTTCCTCGTGAACTAATTTGCAGTATTTTATTATGAGAGGCAATAACATCAAGCATATATAGATTATCAATCAAACAACCAGAACCAACAATATTTGAATTTTGATAGAGACTAAATTTATTATTTCTGATTCGGGGTGGAAACCAAGACTGGACGAGGTCTGGAAAATACCACGCCATGTCATTAAGAACTGGCAGGTCATAACTGGAGTCCGAAACCATTGATTGACTACAGATCCTCTCCATCAACCCAGGATAATTACTGACAACCCGACAACCTGTCAGAGGAGGTATGGGCAACCTGACCCTGCAGACACTGTACCTACAGTAAGTTAGGAAGATAGTCAAATCACTTTCGAAACCAAGGTAAACCCTATAAATACAACTCATTTATTACTGAAGAGGATCTGATCTAATTTTTTCCGTAAGTTACCTTTGTAATCCTTAAATTACTTTGGTTACCGTACAGACTTAAGCATCGGAGAATATTCTGCAGGAACCCCTCCGGCGTGGTTTTAAAGCTCCAGTACGGATTGAGACATCAATTACCACCCTTACTTGAAGAGCCTTAGATTCCCACTGAACTGAGGTTTATAATACCGTACTCCACTGAGACGGTGTTAGATTGAGAGCACGTGAGGTAACCTCGGTTAAGAGACTGACTAGGATTCCGGCCAGGACAGTTCACACCGACCCCGGATTCCAGGACAGATCAATTTCCAAATAAACATGAAAAACCAAATCTGTCCAAATTAGAAATAGAAATTAAATTCCGCCTAGAAGATGGTATGACAAAAGTCTTAAATAAATCCAAATGAAATCCAGTTTTTAAATGTAATCTAAAAGTTCCAATTGTCATCCCCCATATAGATAAATCTTTCGTTATCACTTGGCGGTCGACTTCAAAGGCAACCCTGCATGGATATGCTAATGTAAGTAGTAGCACTGGAATCTACCCACCAAGTATCATGAGGTACAAAAGCTAAATTAACTTCAGAATAAACAAAAGAGAGAAAATTACCTTTCTTTACACGCCAGGAGGCGTACTTGAAACACTCTTTCTTCATGTGTCCAGACTTCTTACAAAAGAAGCAATTAGGTGTTTTCTCATTCTTTCTAACTTTCTTTTATTGAGAAGTCCCTCCTACAGCATCCTTATTATTCTTTCTTGTTCTATTTTGAGAATTTGAGGCCAAATGAGCATTTTCAGTTTTGTCCCTTTGTTGCATTTCTTCTTCTTGCACACAGTGAGAAATGAGCTCATTCAAGGTCCATTTATCCTTTTAAGTATTATAACTCACCTTGAACTATCCAAAGTGTGTAGGAAGAGAAATCAGCAAGTCATCAGACAACTCTAACTTTAGTGCTTTCAGTTTTGATGCAAGATTAGACATTTCCATAATGTACTCCCTTATGTTTCCTGTTCCTTTGTATCTCATAGAGATCAGCTTGGCAAGCAAACTGCTTGCATCAGCCTTCTCATTACTGGTGAAATATTTTTCAACAACATCAAGGAAACCTTTGGCACTCTCGATCTTAGAAATAGAGCCTTGAAAAACTTCTGGAACGGATCGCTTCATGATCATTAGACACATTCAGTTTGAGCGTTCCCACTTTTCAACCTTATCCTCTTCCAGATTTTCTGGAGTCAGAGTGGGTTTTGCAACCCGAAGTGCCAGATCAAGATCCATGCAACCAAGAATTATCTCAATTGCTTCCTTCCAGACCTTGAAGTTTGTCCCATTAAGTAGAGGGATAAAATTAATTTGAGCAGAAAAGTTAACAGCACTAGCAACAGCAACAGAAAAAAATATTTATATGTATATATAATTAAAATAAATAATAAATAAATAAAAATTCAGATAATTCTCATGATAGACCCATTACAAGATACCAAGCACAACATTAATTTTTTAGTCATTGGACCAACAAATTAATTTGTAAGTGGTAGCTTTAATGCAACAATCAAATTTTGATAATTGATTCTATCAAATAATAGCCTTTCTTTGAATCGACTATTACTCACATAATTTTAACTTTATTATTATCACATATTTATCATCACAGACATGTTATTATTTGGCCAGATTGCATCTTCCTTTGGGATGAGTACAAAATGCATAAATAATCTCATGCAAACATCTATTGTAATTTTAATTAAATTAATTTCTATAACAGGGATTGCTTTGATAATAAATATTATATCAATTAATTTAATTTTTAAAAAAATTACCAGTGTTGCCCTTCCTCACATTGGGTGGTTGTTCTTAAATTATTAAAAGGCCACTAGAGTTTAGGCTCCACCCATGATGTTGACCACAACAATAGGAAGTTTACCAGGTGTGGGTATCATAAGGAAGTCACACTCTAGCTGAGGCTCTCACGAATGTCCCAAATGACACCGCTACACAACCTCCCCTAAACTTAAGATTTATTCAGATCCCTAGGTGTAGGGTCCCACTCGAAGTATGTGAAGGGACACAAATTAGTATTTGATTAGGGTCTTTTATCTGCCTGAATTTTTTTATTCAAATAAAATAACAACCAGATTAAAAATTACTATATATATATATATATATATATATATATTTCACAACGGCATATGTCCAAAAAAAAATTGCATCTTTAAATTAAAATTCAAAATCATAACAATATTTATAACAAATTTAAAGACGGTGCATTTAACTTTAATTTAATATATTTAATTAAAAAAAGCACCATAACAACCTAATCAAAACTTTAAATGCACGATTAAAATAATAATTAAAAAAACCATAACAACTTGATCAAAATTTTAAATGCATGGAAATAATATAATATTATTATATTATAATCACATAAAAAAATGGTAGGCATGGAAAAATTATATAATATTATTAAATGTTTCCCTTATCACGATAGGCACAGTTACAAAATAATTATAGCTAATCACATACCATAAGGTTCACTGATATGAATTATTATAAAATAATTAAATAAATTATTTAAATAAAAAACTTCCAAGTATCACGGAGCACGTAGATCAATGGAAAAGAGTATTCCTTTGGCTGAAACCTATATCTTTTGTTTAAATCTTATTAAAAAAATTCAACTTCATGATTGGAAGTTTCGATTACTGGGCAAGTTAATTCTGTTAGAAATTTATTGATGTGAAACCTATGAAATGCACATATTATTATATTGGATTCACCATATAGTTAAGAACAGTTAGATCCATATATAGATAATTGTAGAGTGTGAAACATATTAATGAGAAATAATAATATAATCGTAACATGTTAAAAAGAATATAAATCAATCAACCTTAAAATCCAATAATCTAACAGTAAGGAGGCTCTGATACCACTTGTTGGAAAATTCCCAATGGACTGTATGGATTTCCAAATAAAACTCAATAGCCATTACGTCAGATTATCGAATAAAAGAAGTGTTATAGGATTACCTAGATCCATTGATGTTGATTGAAGGTCGCAGCAGAATGGTTTATTGGTGCTATGGTCTTCCTCAGCCAAATCACTGGATTCCTCAATAGGACTTGATATTTCTCCTTTGATGGGGCAGAGAAAATTAGGTTTTGATTTGACATATTGGGGACCATGACCACTGGTTGATTATATACCTGTTAGGGTTCCCATTAAACCCTAATGGGCCAAATCCTGGTTTCCACTCATATAAGTCTATATCATTAATGTTGATAGTCTAACGGGCTTACCAATATCAGATCACCTTAATTGAACCCAATTAAATAGCCAATATAAATTCTAAAATAATATATCAGCCCACATTAGTTATTAGAAATTAAAATTTCTAACATGGGTACCAAGCAAATCAAACAATAATATACCGGCTCACTTCTTGTCACCCACCTATACAAGCTTTCTATATATAAGATTAAAAATCACTAAAAAACATTAATTTAACTATAGTAGTTTAGCCACCACCGAAACATGACCATCGTTAATAGCGATTCATATAGCACCACAACATAGTTAGCTACTAGAATTTGACTATGAGGGTCATTTGTGATGGATACTGGTGAAGGAATACGATCCCGTTGTCGTAACATTTTATTAGATTCCCGCCACTGTAGCAATAGATATGGACGCTACGTGTAGTGTTACAATACGTCACAGTAGACGTCCTTATTGTATCTTTTATATTTCTTAAACTTATTTAAAAAATAGAAAAAGTTGTTGTAATGTGTCGGTCGCTATGTAACAGGACATGCCCCGTTGTGGATATTGTTGATGTAAGTGGATGAATGAAAAAAAAAGAGGAAAATCAATAAACTAGTTATAGACACAATGTAGGCGAATTCTGTGATGTACTTTAGTCTGATGGATATACGATAGACCAAAGAATATTAATTATTGGATGTTACTCAACCTATTTAATAGGTCATTATGTAAAATTTCTAATATTTTCATTTTCCACCTAAAATTTAATAAATTCTAAATGTGCCAAATTTTAATAAATTTGATTAAGATTCTGTAATTAATATATCATTGTATATCTCCAAAAAGGAACACATGCAACTTATTTTAGCTTGTATTCCTTCCCGCTCTCTTCTTTCTACATAATAGATTTTCCTTTAAAAATCCACAATTGAAAGAATAGCAATTTGTGTAACAAGAAACTACATTAACCTTATAAAAGCAGTCTAATTCATGGAAACACAAGCATTCTGAATATCATATGACATCCCTATTAATTTAATAAACATCAAATATCACTCTTGTTCTTAGTCATCACCATTCCTCGTCCTCTTCTGGAATCCATTGAGGAGCCTATCAGATCCATAAAACCTCATAACTAAATAGCAAGAGAGAGGGACAGATAGATAGACACAAGCATAAACACATGCCACCATAGAAAATTGAAACTTTACTCAACTGGGTAACCCAAACTCACCAATCTAACTTAGCAACACTCAAGCTCCGCAAAGTTGGATTGAACAAATGAAACAAACCCCTACTCTATTCCCTCTCTCCAGAACACAACCAAAGATGTCCCTATCAAACATAATTAATTAATTAATTTCTAAAAAGACCTATTTTGAATCTAAAAGCATAGCAAAAAAGCAAGATCAAAGAAATATAAAGATCAAGCAATGAAAGGTTGAAGAAGATGCTATACTATTAGTGGGTTACTAACCTTGTTCTTTTCTTTTTGTGTGGTTTGCTTTGTCCTATGATTGCCCAAGAGTCCAGAGAACGAAGATTCATGTGTTGCTCAAAACCCCACTAGTACTACCCCTCAAGTAGCAAACAAAAGAGGAAAAAATGGTACAGATCCTTATTATCCAATCTAGATCAGACAAGCATGAAGAGAACATGCATGTGCGTGTGTGAACCAAAAACTCTATAATAAAAAAGCAAAAACCTTGAATACTAAATTGAATATTGATTTTTTAAGGAAAATAAATTAGAAAATTACAAAAAAAGCACACATAAAGGAGAGAGAAGATGTTGAGGAGAGATTTGTGAGGAGGAATAGATAAGGGTTTTTTTTAAGAGGAAAGGGCAAAGATTGGAGAGGGGACAGGAAACGTTGTCGGAGGCGAGGAGGGAGCGAGACTAGTGAGGGAAGCGTTCAGAGGGAAAGACGTATTTGACGAGGGAGAAGTGGTCGACTATGGAGATGACAGTGAAGAGCGTGCTGACAGGGGAGAGGACAAAGAAAAGAATGAAACTCGGAGGGGTGGAGATCGGAGAGGGGACAAGAATCGTTGTTAGAGGAGAGAAAGAAGCGAGACCAGAAAGGGAGTGTTCGAAGGGGAAGACGTATTTGACGAGGGAGAGGTGATCGATGGCGGAGATGGCGACGAAGAACATGTCGGCGAGGGAGAGGGCAGAGAGAAAGACGAAACTCGATGACGGTGATGGGAGGCAAAAGAAGGATGAGGTAGAGAGAAGGAGAAAATATAATAGGGCTAAAATCAATTTTTAAAATAATAGAGGGGAAAGTAGAGTATTTGGGCATACTTTCCATAGCAGGTAAAAAGGTATAGGTTTATGATGGACCCAAAAAAACTAAGTCCACCACAGCCTTAACCCACAATGTAATGTCACTATGGGCTAAGCTTATGAAAAGATGACCGTAAATGCGCCCGTCGCTACAAAATTTACAAACGTCATTGTCGTGTTTGTCTCTAATTATTTATCCATTGAAGTGGAAAGAGCGTTGTGGTTAACGATATTGCTATGTGTAGACATGTGGATAAGTCACCAATTATTTTATGACATGTGTTTCAGTTGCTACATACATCAACTTCTTTAAAAGTTGACCTTCAAAATAAAGAGATCCGCGACGAACCGTTTTATGTCTGAGACGCAAGTTTTCAATGGATAATTAGCCACGTACTTCCTTTTGATGCTACTAAAATGGTTAGCAACAAGAAGGTAGACGTTGCGGGTTCTATCGCTGTATTACAAAAATCCAATATTTAACGATGCCATTCTTCCGTCGCTCATGCTTGTTTTTTCTTTTTAATACTACCTCCATCCTTAAATATAAGATCTTTTTGAAAAAAAATTATCAATCTTTCAAATTCCAATGTCATTAATTATTTTTGACGTAAATATCCATATTAATGTATAACTTTTATTAGAATCAATATTATTTATCTCTCTAATAATAATTGGTTAGTAAGTAGAGAAAGACTTAATGAAGAAAATTTAAGGGTAATTTTAAAAACTATTATAAATTTTAAATAAATATAATAATTTTAATTAAATTAACAAATTTTCGTAACATGTGTTAATTAAATAAAAATAATTTTATATTTAGGATGAAATGTATTTGATAAAATTAATCATGGATGATGGGTTACGAGGAATAAAAAATTACAAAATAATGAAAAGTCCTAGTCTATATTCAAGCATCAACAGGCGTCAATTTGCAACTGGCTAGCTATTTTCAATGTTACAGAATTTTAAACCCGAAAATGTGATGAGTATTAAGTAATATGTTTCTTTTTGTCTTTTTATTGTGACCTCTCTCTATAAAATATACCACGTCAAATACAGGGTCCCACTAATTAAATGAGTTAAGACCCACTTGTATGTTTCTATAATTAATGGTGATATATTGGTATCCTGCCACATGTATAATAAAGTCCAAGAATACTTTTTAAAATTTTAAGCAAAGTATTGTGGGATTTGACCATTACAAAATAGGTGTTTTCCAAAGATGTATAAAATATAAGTATGTATGTTAGAATATACACCGACTTAATTAATACACATATATAGGGAGATAAATAAGAGAAATATAAAAAATTAAATAAAGAAAGAAGATGAAAACACCTACCAAATCTTGTGCATATTTTCAAGTTGGCAAACAGAGCAGACTTAATAAAGACGGAATCATGTGCTGCCCCAGCATGATCACATTCTGAACCCCAACTCATTCTGCATTTAGTGCACCATGTGAATTGCTTTGTTTAACAACTTGCATTGTCACACACGTAACTATATGAAAAAGATATATCTTTAAATATTGAAATTTCGTTCCGCAAAAGTTTTCCGAGCACTAGCGCTGCATTGGACAAGCGAAAGATTAATCTATTCTGTAGTTAAGGCTATGCATGCAATCAACATGCAGACACTAATATTATTATTTTTTTATAAGAATCAACATAAAATTTTACTTGCTTGAAAAATAAAGATTACCACGCTTGGAGTTAAGTTAGAGTTGATAATTGATTGGTTAGTTAGTGATTAGTTAGAGTTTGTTAGTACGTGGTTAAAATGGGTTAGTTTGGTAGTATCATATTCCTTTATAAATGCTTATATAATTATTTTTGTAATCATTTTTAATATAAATATACATAATCTTGTGTTGGGTTTCTACCCTCCTTCTCGTAGGCAGAAATTTGTTATAGTACCAAAGGTTATTATTTGCGGAGAGAAACCATCCAAAAGCTGCTGCAGCTGTCTATTTTTTGTTACACATTTATTTTTATCTAGTTTGACAAACTTTTTGTTGAAAGTTTTATATCATCTGTTTTATAATATTTTTAATGGTTTAAATATTTGTTAAGTCATTTTAATTATTACTAATTAATTTTGAGATAAAATCTTTAATATTTTATCCAAATCTTCCATATTTGCACGTCACTATCTATATATGACCTCCCCATCTTTTCTTTTAGTACATTCCATTGTTCACCAATGAAGATCGGCAAAGTAGTAGAAATCCAACATGAACAAATTCATAGAAGATGCATTGGATGGAGGTTAGCACTAGATCCGTTCCTCTTTGATCGATTCACATCCCAGTCTCACTAGCTTCGCTCTCTTTCTTTCAACACGGAACCTAACCCTCACGAAAACCCATTCCTCGACAACGTGAAAGGCTTGCTAGTGCCTTGGCAACAAACATTCCCACCGTAGATGCTGGCTCGATAACAAACCCAAGATGGGAGGAAGAGTATGTTGAAATTGGCAGAGAGAATGGCAATAAGTTTTTGTGCTGGAGGGAGTGCATCCACTGCTCATACATGGACAACACTCTCAGGGACAGGTGCTGATGATGTTAGGGTCATGACTCGTAAGAGTGTAGATGGCCCTAAAGACCACCCGCTATTGTTCTCAGTGCTGCTACTTCTCTTTGCCTTCCTATGTCACCCGAAAGAGTCTTTGAATTCATCCGCGATGATAATTCTACAAGTGATTGGGACATCTTTTCCAACGGTGGAGTTGTCCAAGAAATGGTACATATAGCCAATGAAAGAGACACATGAAATTGTGTCTCTCTACTTCGGAGTGCGAATTCAAGCCAAAGTAACATGTTCAGGTTCAAGGCTTTCTACACTCCCAGATGGGACCATCGCACATGGAGGTGGCATTGGTAACAACACTACACACGGTGGACGTCTCTTGACCGAGGCATTGCATATTTTGGTTGACACCACACTTAAGGAGTTTGATGAAACTCCTAACTGCCATGCTTCTACTTTGACTGCTTTGGTTATCTTGCTAGATTTGTATTTCATGAAGTCAAATTCAATTTCGTTTTTTCATTTGGTTGGTGTTTCAAATCAATAATTGGTATCTATTGGGGTGTTAGAGTTAATAATTGATTAGTTGAGTTAGTTAGGGATTGATCACAGATTGTTAGTGAGTTAGTCGTTAATATCCCACTCCTTTTTTAAATATCCATGTAATTATTTTGTAATAATCTTTTTTTATATGAATATATACAATCTTATGTTTAAGTCTATTATCTTTTCCCTCTTACTCGGAATTTTGTTAGTTCCAGATTGAAATTCAGCCCCTGCATGCTTGACTAATTTTATTTGACACTGTATTTTGTGTCTAGTTCATTAGGAATTAGACAATCATGAGAAAGAAAAGTACTAAAAAAGAAAAGAAATCTATGAGAAAGAAGAAAATATAAAAATTTTATTGTTTAGTTTATGAGAATGAAAAAAAGATTATTTTCTCACAGCATGGTAATAGATACAATTATGATCCCAGTGGAAGAAATACAATTTAAGTTTTAGAATGAACACCAATTAAGAGAATAAGTATAATTATATTATAAAAAATCTAAGGTCTCATTTATTATTAGTATTAACACTCTATATTGAACTAACATTTAAAAGGATCATTGACGATCCCAAAATTAAAGGACCATTTTAAGTGGAGCTTAAACATTTTCTACAGTAATTCAAATTGCAACTAAATGGGTTGGCAACTTTTAGTTGGTAAACTATACAAAGTTTTGATAGAAGTAGGATTTCCACCTGTTAATAATTAAGATAATATAGGTATAAACACCAGGGCAAAAAGCAATTTTTACACCGGTTCATTTCTGCTTTTTACACCGGTTGTATGATTGATGTAGATCCATCAGGTAAGAAAAATATGAGTTTTTACACCGGTTTAGTATCGGTGAGAAAAATGGTTTTTACACCGAGCGTCTGTATTATAATCGGTGTAAAATGTAACATTTACATTAGTCCTATTCATTACGAATGACGTTAAATGTTACATTTTACAACCAATACAAAAAAGGAGATATTTAACACTGGTTGGTAACCATAACCGGTGTAAAAACTATTAATTTTTTCTGCTTCCCCTTTTTTTCCTGTAGCACTTTAATTCTGTCCAGTTTCAATCAAATTGTAATTATACATGTCAATCCAAATTCAATTATATTTGATACATATAGTGACTATGTTTGAATTTAATCACCAAATGCCATAAAATCAATATCTATATATAAATTAAAATCATATAATATATCAACTTAATAAAGAGATTAAGAGACACACCGAACTATATCCATACATGAATATAAATTAAGTGTTAATAGCCTAGGGAAAAACATTGACAATTTAAGCAACCAGTAAATTTAAACTAGATATATTTTGGCAAAATATGTTGTCCATATCGTTTTTGAATGTCTATAACCCCATTCTTAGAAAATAATTTTCGATTGAATCTCTACAAATTTAAAACCATAATGCATTAGCGACAAGAACATAATAAGCACACAACTTGAACAAATTTACAAAAGAGCACAATAAATTTATAGGTATTAATATATTTAGACGAAAAAATTAAAATATATATCAAATCAAATGCACCTAGTTTTAATATAAAAAATACCTAAAATAAACTAAGTCTAAAATTTATTTAAAATGTCTTCCTTTCTTCTACTCGGTGTAGTTGTTGCTTTAACCAGACGGAACTAGAACTTTTCTTTCCAAAACTATATATATGAAATTGTTTAAGAAACTTACAAATTAGCATGCAACTGTATCGTAGTTATATCTTGAGAATTTTTTTTAAAATATTAAAAGCAATTACGTTCATATCTCAGCTAGACTTGTCATTTTCGATATGTATATATTGTCTTGTATTTTGGGTTTGAATTTATGATTTTGATTTTCATTCCCTTTTGTGTCTTAGTATATATATAATTTGAATCCAACCTCACTATTAAAACAGCTAGATCTGGCCCAGTCTAGTACTATAACCCAGTCGTCTGGTTGTCAAAATATTTCGTGCGAATTCTATAGGAGTTTCAAAACTATTATATTATATAAATAAATTTATATGTTGGTGTCTAAACTCTCAAGGTGTATATATTACTATTACTATAACTAAACGCGTTAGCAAAACATTGGTCATGTTAATTTGCATATGTGTACGTATACGAGGTCACAGCATGTATAATTGAGAGCACATGTGTCCTATGGCAATTCTAGTTGTTAATACCTTGCTAAGTTGTAACTACGAGACTAAAAAGATTTTGTGTCTTATGGGGTTCAAGTACAAGAAGATACACGTATATTTAAATCATTGTGTGTTATACGAAGATGGGTATAAAATGATGTATGAATGTCTAATGTGTGGGTTGTCACTGTATAAGAAGAAAGACAATGAGTGAGGAGGTATGCACCAGAGGGCCTCCTACAAATGTGTTATGGTATTTGCCTATCATTCTTAGATTGAAGCGTTTATTTGCTAATAAAGATAATGCAAAGCTGATGAAGTGAGATTTTGAGGAGAGGTTGATAGATGGGCAACTTAGGCATCCAATAATAGATGGATTACAATGGAAGAAGTTTGATTCCCTATTTCCAGTGTTTGCAAATGACCCAAGAAGTTTAAGACTTGGATTGACAACAGATGGAATGAACCTGTTCGGTAACTTAAGCACTACACATAGTTCATGACCTATTTTGTTGTTTATTTAGAACCTACCGCCATGGTTATGTATGAAGAGAAAATATGTAATGCTATCGATGATGATCTCAGGCCAAAGACAACCAGGTAAACACATTGACGTGTACTTAAATCCATTGATTTGAGACTTGAGATTGTTGGGGGATGAGGAACTATCCGTCGCTACCTTTGGACGCCAACAAAAAGCCTTGGAGGGAAACCAAAAAATGGAGGGAGTTAAAATGTAGCGATCGGGTTACCGACGGTTGAGAGGTAGCGACGGACGCAACGACGAACGTTTGCAAATTTTAGCGACGAGATTATGTTGGTCGCTAATGTGATCACTAATTTTCTTTTTGAGGTCTCTTTTCACATTGCGGTTGCTAACTCAGTTGCTAATTAGCGATGTTGGTCACTAACTTGAAGTAGCTATAAAGGGGTTTTTTTAGTAGTGTTTCTAGAGAGAAGTGAGAGCTTATCTCACTAAAACTCAAGGAAACATAAATTATGAGACAATTACAAGAAAATGAGGTATTTAAACCTCCTCTCTAAGTTTTGGTCACTCTAGCTCTCTTTATGTGCCTTGGAAAATCAACAAGGCCCAATCCTAAATGTCTAAGGAGGATGGCCTAATAGAAGCCCAAACTAAAACTATATAGAATACAAGGTCTAAAAGTGGTCTAAACATAAATGGCTATGAAAAGCCCAAACTATTTCCTAATTTCTAATCCTAAAATATTTCGTAATCTAATAATATGAAACTAAAGTATATACAAATGCAAGCCAAGGCCCAATAAGGTGGCCCATCAATGGATGTCATGAATGAAGCCAAATGTGTATGGAGTATCTCCCTAGCTTTCTTGACCCTTGACCTAGTCAAAGGGCCCCTAAAGCTTTTCAAGGTAACCTCTAAACTTTGTATGGGCTTTATGGCTTCTCTATGGGTTGTGCCTGTGTCACTTGTGCTTGTCCTTAAGTTACTGTTGATAGTCCTTTCAAGAATCGAGTAGCTTTTTGATTAGGAAACTAGTTGTGAGCACCTAATACTCTAACACCAATAAAATTATGAAATTTTTTTATATGTGCTCGCTCAATTGAAAATTAGACTACTTGAGCATAACCTCTTTGTTGCTTAAGCGAGAGATGTCTTGCTTGAGTGAAAATGGACCAGAACCTTCCCTTTGAGTTTCCCTCAAGCGATAGAATACCCCCGCTTGAGTAAAAATCCATTAGAATCTAACCTGTTGAATTTCACTCAAGTGAGATTACCCTTGCTTGAGCGATATTTGCCTAGAAAACAATTATTTCACTCTCTATCTCGCGCAAGCGTGATTGGACTCGCTTAAGCGAAAGTTGCAAGAAATTTACCAAACTGCTTGTCTAATTTAGCTTGTGCTAGCCTTTGAGGATTGAGGATAAGATGTTGGTACGGTTTTACCTTTTTTTTCTTCTTCTTCATCAAAGCATCATCAGATTTGGATGTAAAGATTACATCCTGCTAATCAACAATAAGCTTTTCGTCATGTGTTGGTATGGAATCCTCTAATACCTCCTCTTTTCTTAGCATGATCACCATAATGTGGTTCCTAGGTTCTTCTTCCAGCTTCCCAAGAAAAGTGCCCGAAGCCCTTATGGATTGTGAGGCTTGTTGAGTTATCTGTATCTCCAACATCTTGCGACTATGGCATCAACTTTGAAAGATAGGTTCTTGATAGCTTTAGAAAATTCCTTATTTGTTTCATTTGGTTTCCTAAAAAAGTTTCCATCAAGGATTCCAATCTTGACTTTCGCAGTGCAAATGAGCCTTGTGGAGCAAAAGGTCCCTGGGAAAGCCTATAATTGCCTTGTCCACCTTGGTTGAATGATGGCTCGTTTTGAAATCCTGGCAGACCCCTATAATTATTTCCATAACCACCACCTAGAAAATTCCTTATTGCATCCACATGTTGCATCTCCTATTCCTAATTTTGTGGAAGTCCTAGTTGACAAACACTAGCCACATTACCTTTATTTCCGCATAACTCACAAACAACATTAGAAGCACTTACTCCAAGTGTATCAAATTTAACAAACAAAGCTTCTACCTTAGCCGTTAGTAAAGATATGGCATCAATAGAGTACTTACCTGGAGTTTTAAGAGGTATTTCAGAGGACCATCAATAAGAATTTTGAGCAACCTCTTTAATTAAATTGTAACCTTCCTCCATGTTCTTACTCATGAAGGCACCGCTAGCCGCGACATTCAATGTCACCTGATGGCTAGAAGTCATCACATTATAGGAGATATGGACTGTAAGCCGTTGTTGTATCTCATGGTGGGGATAATCTCTCAACAGTTCCTTATATTTCTCCCATGCATCATAATGTCTCATCTTCCTTCTGTATGAAGGAGATGATCTGCTTCCTCAACTGAATAGTCTTACTCCTTAGGTAGTATTTGTTGAGGAAGGCGTTGAATAGCTCAGTCCATGCAGAGATGGACCCTTCAGGAAAAGAGTATATAGCTAAGCTTTGGCTTTGTCCCTCAAAGAGAAAAGGGAAAAGCCTTAGTCTGACTGCATCACTTCATGCTCCACTCACCTTCAGAGTGTCACAGTACTCTAAGAACACTTGAAGATGGAAATTAGGATTTTAAGACGATAATCATACAAATTGATTATGCTCCTCCATGGAGAGAAAAGAGGGCTTGAGCTCAAAGTTATTTGCCTTTATAGCCGGCCATGTGATGCTTGACCCTCTACCCATGGTATTTGCAACAACAAAGTCTCTCAACGCCTAGTTGTCCTGCTTAGCCATTTTCACAGGTTGCTCTTCAAGGAGTTGTCTTTGGATTCACCTTCTAGCAAGAAGAGTGCGCTCGATTTCAGGATCAAAATCAAGATCTGGATCAACACTCTTAGTCCTTCGCATAAAAACACCTACATAATATAGACAAGAATAGACTAAGCGTAATATATATTTTTAAAACTTTTTAAATTTTAAATAAATGAATTAAAAAAGAAAAACATGCAACTAAGAATTTCTTCAAGGAAAAGGATTCAATTGAAAGTATCTTGGGATTTAAGGTAGTGCAATTGCTTTGTATTGACGTAGAAAAATATTGTTTTTATCTTTAAATATCATGTACTTAGGAGAAATTTTCCTAATTCATTAGTTTTCTCTTCTCAGAGTTCCACTAAAGTACTTTGTTTTTGAAGAACAACATTCATTTTGAAAACAAAGCCATTAATGTTTCATGAAAATCTTAGAGTCCTCAATGGAATCAAATTACTTTTGTAATTTTAATCTTTCGTTCAATTACTTGAATTGATTAATAAGTTCACTTCTCAGTCTTTCCCTAATTAATTAAAATTGTGACACCCAAAACCTAAATTACAAATTCTAATTAATTAACCCAAATTTTTGTAATAAAATTTTCACGTTTAAAGAATCATTTTGAAATTTGTAATTTAAATTTTGAGTTCATGTAAAAATTAATAAATGCGGAATATTATCATGCATATTAGTCATGAACGAATAAAACATAATGCATTTATATAGCGGAAATGATAGATAAGATTGCAGTACAAGGTACATAATAATATTATTACAACACATTAAAAGTTAAATAAAGTCAAGGTCCAAGCAATAAAACATAAAAGCTTCATCAATTTCACCACTCGTCATTCTGTGAAGCATGCACTATAAAAATAATGTAAGAGTGAGATAGAATATAGAATAAATATAAAATAAGTAAAATTGCACAGACACAATCAACAAACAATTATGATATGATGAATATGCCAAACAAGATCATTTACATTTAATAATCTTTAATTTAGCCAAATAATGTCATGCTAGATCCGTTTTGGTTTAATGGAAATATTGTAGTAAAAAGTCTTATAGACACACAAGTAGGACTTAGCATAATGCCACGAATTCCTACCCTTCGTAGCGCTCAAGTACCAAAGTACACAAGTAGGACTTAACATATACCATGAATCCTTACCTTTTATGGCGTTCAAGTACCGAAGTACACAAACAGGGCTTAGCATAAATCATGAATCCCTATCCTTCATGGCGCTCAACGAAAATAAGGCTTTAACTCATCATAGAGTAACCCCCACTAGGGCCAAAAATCATAGAACCCTTAAATTCTATGGTGCGTCCAAATGCTTATGATACATGAATGCCCTTAATTCTCTTTATCAATCTAACATACCATGATATCAATACTTCCATAATCACTTGGAAAGCCATAAGTCCTCAAAGGAGACATCACATATATCAATTCTCAAAATCATGGATTTATAGTTTAACAGCATATCTCAATAAACCACAAGACATTCATGTATACATTAATTTAGTCATTCATAATTATTCATCACAAAGATATACATGCTATATGACATTTATAGGACACTCAATAACATCCATAATAATCAATAATCCCTCACTAATTCATAAATAAATCATTACCCACATGGAAAATATCATTTTCATCTATAATAACCATCATAGGTAAATTTCAGAAATTTACAGCAGCAACATACATTAGTAAAAAGGCCATAAAGTGAGCAAATCAAATCTTTTTTGAGTAATTCCACTTTCTATAGTTCCATAACAAAATTATCTACAACATTTATGGAGACTAAAAATTCTAATTCCTTACAGAATTTACTCCACGCTACAAACAACACACAGACTTTTACAAATTTTTACTGCATATACATAGTTTGGTAAAATAGGCATATCTCACTGTAAAAAAGATATTTTAAGATGAAACTTGTGCCAAATTTTCAAAAACAGAATTATCTAAAACTTTTATGAAGACCATATGTCTCAATTCAATAAGTATAAAATGTAGTTTCAGAATTACGTTCTGACTTCAAAATAGTAAGGTCAGTATTACAGATTCAGTTACAGCTTTGACAACCTTTGGTAAAAATTGTATATCTCTTAATAGAAAAATTATTTTTATATGGGAATAAATACCACATGTTCATAACTCAAATATCTAACACTTTTATGAAGGGCTAAAAATTAATTCCTTATAAATTATTCTCAAACAGCTAGACAAGCACTGACCTATACATAGCTTCCAGTAACGTCATACTTTAATAAATACATGATAACTCAAGTTTTACTTATCCTTTTTTGAAGATTTTGGCCTCTAAATTTATAGGACACAAAGATATACAACTTTCATGAATATATCATTTTCAATTTCGAAATATGTGAATTACCAAACTTTAATTAAAAACACTCATTTTCAGAAACAATTAAACAACATGAGCACATAAGAGTAATTTAAGTATAAATTCCATATTACTTAGAATTTTGGTATGAGACCAATTCTAACATAATCATAACATCTATATCTACAACTTTTATGAAGATAAAGATGGCTAATCATACTCACAAAATTTACAATCTCAACATATATTCAAAACCAAGTCATGAAATATTCAAAAGAAACATACTTCAGTATTTTGACCATAACTCATGCTATACATATCCAAATTTGTTAGTTCAAGTCTCAAAATTAACATAACGAAAAGATATACAACTTTGATGAAGAAGTAAAAGTCAAATTCATATATTTTTAGCTTTAAAATCAAGTAACAAGTTACAAAACTAAATCTGGAAATCCTAGACCAGCATACAATTCTACCCATTCCGTATTTATTCACAACCCTATCCCCTCTTACCTTAATGGAGGATCCTTAAGTGGTTGAAAGTGTTCTCTTATTGTCCTAACTTCAGATCAAGAGTGACTTTGATGGAGAAAATGAAAGAAAATGAGAGCTATGTCTTCATTAACTTCAACTTGTTATAAGATTTTAGACTTGGGAACAAGATGTAGTGTTGATTTAATCATGCAAATGACAAGTGGGGGACAAGCTTTTCATAATGGAATTGTTGTGGGATGTTAGTTGCATTATGTATGGTGATAATGGAAGTTTTAGGTAGGAAAAATGGGCTGTATTGTTGACCATTCCCGCAACCTAAATAATGTAGCTTGTATGATTGAAGTAAATATCAATTCTGATACAGTTTTAGTATTTTGGGCATATCTCTCTCATATCTTAATGGATTTTATGAATTTGGTCTAGTTAGAAAGATAAGACGAAGAGGAACAACTTTGTAGTTAACCATATTTTCAAATTCGGACTTTAACTAGGCATTAAAATGTGTACAAGATGATATGATTGAAGTAAAATACCAATTCTGAAATAGTTTTGGTATTTTAGGCATATCTCTTTCAAATCTTAATGTATTTTAATGAATTTAGTCTTGTTGGAAAGCTAAGAAGAAGAGGAACAACTTTGTAGTTGACCATATTTTCAAATTAGGACTCTAACTAACATTAAAAGGTGTACAAGATGACATATTTTGAGTGAAGTATGTTGTAATTTGATGAGAGTAAAGGGAAAAGGCAAAGAAATTAATAACTAAGGAAATAGGTAATAAGTTATTTGGGTAACTTTTACCTAAGGTATAAAGTTAAAATTATTTACAATAGTAAAACGTTAAATTGAAGATGTTGTCCTAACCAAAATGTACATAGAAAGTCGAGATAAATTGGATAATATCATTGATGGTCTTCATCGAAATAATTATACATGAGAATGGAATTTTTTTGGGATGTTACAAAAATCACTTAAGTACTATCTCTAGATTTCAAGAGCACCTAATCACATCAAATAATTGAAGAGAAACGTGAATTTATTGATAAAAACAGAGAATGGATTCATCAATACATTACAATCCACCCCTAAATCCTAAGAAAAGACGTCTAGCCACACATGATTTTGGAAATTTCGATACACATAATTGAATCCATGAAATTACAAAACAAGAATTACAAAGGGAAACTAAGAAAATCAAAAGGGAATTCAAAATAGACCACAAATGTGATGATGCATTCGTGAATCCCTGTTCGTTCCTCTTTCATTTTTCCTTCGAAAACCTTCAAGAATTTCTTCCCTCAAGCTTCCTTCTTGCCTCTTTACTGTGTTTGTGCCTCCAAGAATATAGAACCCCTGAATATGGCCCATCACTTCGCTTTTATACATTGTAAATCATGCAAAATAAGGTTTCTTGTAAGAGCACGAACCACGACCTGACCGTGGAGTGCACTACCCAGACCACTAAAATCCTTCATTTTCCTTTCTTTTTGGGCACGAGAAGCATGGCTAATGATTGGCTTTGCATTGTCCATCATGAATGAGGCCTTCAAACCTATTTTTCATGCAAAACTAGCAAACACAGTAACAAATGCAGGGAGAAACAAAATAACCATGAGATTTAAGGGATTATTATGAAATATGACCTAAAAATGCCTCACAAATGGATCCTAAATAGATGTGTTTTAGGGACACATCAATGCTACTATGGCAACTATTATTATTGGCAAACTCAATCAATGAGAGATACTACTCTCAACTACCGTCATGTTCTAGCACAAAGGACCTCAACAAGTTTTCCAAACTTTGAATAGTATGCTATAATTATTCATCCGTCTGAGGATGATAGGCCGAACATAGAGCTTCAAGCCTAACTCCTGATACAAACTTCCTTAGAACCAAGAAATAAGCCTTGAATCTCTATCTGACACGACGCTAGATGGAACACCATGCAGTCGAACAATCTCATTGATGTCCAACTGTGATAGTCTCTACAATGAGTATCTTATATTGGCAGAAAAAAATATGCAAACTTTATCAATCTATCCACAATGACCCAGATAGCATCATGACTGACTCGGGTCCTGGGTAAATCGGTTACAAAATCCATCGTGATCGTGTCCCACTTCCACATTGGAATCTCAAGAGGTTACAAACCACCAGATGGCTTGTGGTGCTCAACCTTAGCTTTTTGGCAAATAATGCAAGAAGCAACATATTTAACAACACTTTTCTTCAACCTTGGTGTTGTTACCCAATTTTTTCCGAACCCATTTAATTTTTTAATAATAAAATAATAAAAAAATAATCTAACATAGGATTTAATTTTTAAGAAAAAAGTAAACCTTGTTTGAATTTTAAATTGTTGATTTGGGCTTTGATCTTTTAAATTTTTAAATCATTATCTGAATCATAAATTTTGAATTCTTGGAATCTAATCTTAGAAAAAATTTTAAAATTCAAATAGGAGGAAGAAGTTTAAAATTTGAATTTAGAAAAAAATGATGAGGGGATTTTAAGGAATGAAGTTTATTATATATATATATATATATATATATTATAGAATAAGATAAAGTTTTTAAATATATATATATATATAATATATTGAAAGTTCACACGAAAAGAAAAAATGGAAAAGAGAATATTCTTTGAAATAAGTTATATATACTTAAAAAAGGGAAAAGATCAAGGGGCTTGGAATTATATATATATATATATAAAAGATGGTAACGAAGAAGAAGGAATCAGGGGCGTGTTGATTATTATATATAATATGCGAATAGAGAATAAGGCACGGGGGTACATATATATATATGAAATAGACGCTAGAGAGGAGAGGGAAGAAAAGAAAAAACGGAATCAGGGGAATATTGGCACGTTATTGAAGAAAAAAAATCAGGGGCTTCATTTATATATATATCAAATTGACTCAGCAAGGAAGGACGCAGCTTAAAAAAGATCTCTCACAGAGAAAGAAAAGGAGGGAGCTGTTCACGTGAAAAGGGAGTGTGAATCAAATAGCATCAGGTAAGTTTTTAAAAATTTCCCCCTCTATTTTTAGTTATGATTATTTTTATCTTTGTTTTCTAGTGAATTATAATAAGATAATAGACACAATTAAATATATGAAGTCCTTTTCTATTTAGAAAAATTCTAACTTTTGATATTTCGTTATTAACCAAGTTAGAGTATTATGTTAAGATTAAAAAATAAAATTTACATTGATATATAACGAAAGTTAGAATCTTTATGTTAGGGATTAATTTGGACAACACGTCCTGTTAATCTATGTTTTAATTTTTTTTAGACCATAAAATATTTTAAATATGTTGACAAGTAACAAAAATTAAAATCTTTATGTTAGAGATTAATTTGGATGAGATGTCATGTTAATCTTTATTTTAATTTTTTTACACCATAAAATATTTTAGTAACATCAGTATGTAACAAAAACAATCTTTATGTTAGAGATTAATTTTGATTAGACGTCCTGTTACTCTGTGTTTAAATTTTAAAATTAATTTAGACGATAAAATATTTTAATAATGTTGATATGTAACAAAATTAAAATGCTTATATTAGATATTAATTTGGATAAAACGTCATGATAATCTAAGTTTCAAATTTTTTATATTTCAAAAATTAATTTAGACTATAAAGTATTTTGATGATGGTAACATGTAACCAAAATTAAGATATTTATATTAAAGATTAATTTGGATGAGACATCCTGTTGATTTAAGTTCAAATAAAATAAATTTTTATTTCAAAATTAATTTAGACCATTAAGTTTTTTTCTCTCTCTAAAAATAATAAAATCAATAAACCCAAGGTTCCTTTTTTATATACAATATTTAAGATCAATTTGGACGAGACGTCTTGTTGATTCACATTTTCCTAAATCTCTACGTTTTAAACTTATTTTTCACAATAACAAAAAAACTATGTAACCCTGATTTTCCCTAACGCTTAGGGAATATGTAGGAGCAAGAGTCTTTCATGTCGGGCCCAAATTTAAAAAATAAATATATCCCATTAACTCAAAATAAAACCAGAAACGTATTTTAAGGACGACCCGATTAATTTAGACGAGACGTCTTATTAATCACCAAAATTATAACTTTAATTATTAAGTCGACAATAAATCCATAAGACATTTTAAAGAGGTTTAAATTACAAATTATTAGGATTATTCAAAACTTAAACAATTTAGGGTAACCGTTTAAAACAGATAGTGTGAAATGCTAATACCTTTTCCACCTGTAATCAGACTCCTGAACTTAAAATCTCAATTTAGGACTAGTACCATCACGTTAGGGTTTTTCCAATTAAAAACATTGGTGGCGACTCCACGGTTTTCGGAAGGAATCTAGGAACCTAAATTTATTTTTTACGATCAGCCTCTCGCCACGATCTTAGTCGCGACAGATAGTGACTCCATGAGGACTTTAGATAGTCCAGCCCGTACAATTTGTTTAGGTATATTAGAATAATCCCATACAACATTGCCTATGTATTTGTGTCATGTATTTTTGTCGATATATGTTATTATAGAACCTTAGGGTAGAAGACATCATATTATTGTGTTATCGAATTCTAGGGCAGACGATTTATTTATATTGTTCTGTGTTTGATCCTTGTGAAGGAAGGGTAAGGTACTTGTATGTATGCTCCCCACACATTACACTTACACTTTCACACATGTTTTGAGTGGGACCCTATACCTAAGGGTCTGAATAAACCATTAAGTTTAGGGGAGGTTGTGTAACGGTGTCATTTGGGACATTCATCTCCTTCTAACATCGTGAGAGCCTCAGCTAGAGCGTGACTTCCTCATGGTGCCCACACCTGGTAGGCTTCCTACCATTATGACCAACATCATTGGTGGAGTCTGAGCTCTAGTGGTCTTTAGTAATTTAAAATAGTCATCCAATATGAAAGGACTTTATTAGAGGAGTCTTAGAACCGATAGGAGGCCTTCAGACAAACCTTGTTTAGGATACACAAGGGGAAACATTCCTTTTACCTTTCATTTTTTAAAAAAAATTTTCTTTCCCTAATAAATATTTTTTTTAAAAAAGAGCCCAATGATTCGTCATGGGGCAAATGGTTCTTATGCTCGTTCAATTTCATTCTTTAGGTTATAGGCTCCTTGGATTGTAAATTTTTATGCAAAGTTTTCCAAAAATAAATCAGATAATTCGAGAAGTCTGTAACTTATTCTTAAGCTCCATTAATCATTATTCCCTATAGATACAAAAAATATTTTTAACAAATAATGATTAACAAGACATGACAAGCCCACAAGTTGATTTTTTTTTCATTTCCTTTTTTAGGAAGTAATCTAAACTTGGCGAGTATCCTACTAGAGATGGAAACTAATATGGGTTTAAATGAAAATTCACTTTCAGATCCTAATACATCTTTGTAGTACCTAGATGGATACTCAACATGCTTTTATGAGCTTCACCCAGAATCATCTTCCTCAATCCATCAACATTAAGCACATAAATTTGGCCTTTGATCCTCCAAATTCTATTAGGACCTTCCATTAATGACAGGTCCTTACTACCAGCTTATGTTCTTTTCAACTCTATAAGATAAGGATTAGACAACTGTTGTTTGTAAACCAACATCAAGAACTCATTTGCAACTTTCAAAGTGCCCACAATCACCTTATTAGGTGATGCAACATCAACGGCTAGATTTAAATCTCTAAACTATTCCAGTAACTCCATCTTTTTCACCATCATCGAAGCTACATGAATATATTTCCAGCTTAAGGCATCGGCCATAACATTAGCCTTTCCCAGAAGATACCTCAATTCGAAGTCATAATCTTTCAAAAATTCCATCCACCTCCTCTGCCTCATGTTCAATTCTTTTTTATCAAATAGATATTTCAAGTTTTTCTGGTTACTATACACCCTAAATTTAGATCCATAAGATAATGTCTCCAAATTTTCAGTGTAAATACCACAATTGCAAGCTCCAAATCATGTGTGTGATAATTTTGCTCGTGAAGTCATAATTGTCTCAGGGCATGATAAGTCTTGAAAAGACTTAATTATTCCACCTTTTATTTAACATAATTTATTAATTATTGTTTAGTTTTGACTATATTATTTAATAATTTGTTAATAAGTCATGTTTTAGTTATTTATTTCAAAAGTGCTTTATTTTTGTAAGAAAACGATTAAAAACATTAATAAATTAAGAGTGTATTATTATTTATAAATTTACTAAGCAGCCAGCATACAAATGCTAGGCAATTAGTTGTTTATTGGTGCAGGAACAGGGCGTACTCGAGAGAAGAAGACAAATCCAAGGAAAAATTACAAAAATCTGAGTGAGAAATCATAAAGCCGAGCGAGAATTTACAAATCCGAGTGAGTCTTCGTAAATCCGACTGAAAGGAGTCCAAAAGACCGACTGAGCGAGACTTCAAAGAGGTTGACCGAAAAGAATTAACAAAAGCCCGACTTAAAAGACTCCCAAGATACCGACTCCAAAATAAAACAAGGGAACCGATTGAAATAAGAAGAAGAACCCGAGCGTCAATTGCATAGAGCTGATTGAATAGTCAAGTTCGCTTAAGCGAGAGTTAAATTCGCTCAAGCGAGGGTCAAACGTTCGTTCAAGCGAGTGAATTCGCCCAAGCTTCTTCATAATGCTTAAGCGAGAAAGCAATGCTGCAGTACATATCTTAAGTTCGCTCAAGCGAGAACAAAGTTCGCTCAAGCGAAAAGGCTGATATTTAAAACAGCGATCGTTCCCTCCAGAAGGCACTCGGCACCAATGTTGTTTCTTGCTGCCTTCTCTTCTACTGCTGCACCCTTAGTAACTTAAGTAGTAAGCTGTTAATTAGCTGGTGCTGTGCTGTAAATTAGCTAAGAATGAGCTGGATCCTGATAAGAGCTGAGCTGTAATTAAATTAATTATTCTGTAAACTATTTAATTAGTTAGTTTAGTCGTTAACTTAAGTTTCCTAAGTTATCAGTTAAGTTAGTTAGTTAGGTAGAAGCTTATATATAGGTTGTACATATTCTGTAATGGAGAGCCAGAACAGAGACAGATACATAGAATACAATTCATTCACAACTTTGTACATCTCACTACGCATTTTCTCTCTCTAAATCCTCTCCTCCATGACGTTCCACAATCCTTCGATGGAAATCGAAGTCAATGGAGTTCTAATTCCCTAAGGTTGGGATTGCGAAGGTTAGCAATAGAGTCTTGAAGCTGTGAGCAAGGAAATCGACTTCTAGATCCTGAGGCGAACAAGCTGAGGAGTGGAGCAGAATTACTGGATTGACAAATCCAGAACTGATGAAGAACTTCGCCAGTGAGGAATCATGGTTGAAGCTTAGGTAACTTCCAGCTTTCTAACTAGTTCAGGCCTAATCAATTTAGGTGAATAGTTAGAGTTCAACCTCCAATTTCGCATTAGATTCTTAGGTTAATTGAGCACTTAAGGAATTAAGGTTCGATGCTTAAGGATTAGTGTTTTTCACCTAAGGAATTAGGGAATAACCACAAGCGGATTGTCCTCTGGATTATGGAGTTTGATTATACTTTAATTGCATGTTTCTTGATGAATTTGTGAACCGAAGCAATCCTGATCTGTTTTTTATTAATCACCTTTCACATTTCATTTTAACTATTTTTGGAAATACAAAAACAACTATAAAACACTAAAACAACCAAAAACCGAATGAAATTCCTGTGTCTTTTGTTGGTTCAGCTTGTACTCGTCCAAGATTGAGGTACTTACCACAATCCCTGTGGGACGATCAAATATACTACAAATTTAACGACTGGTGCGCTTGCCAAGATATAAATCTGAGAGTCACAATTTTTAAACAGAGATTTTCACACTAATTTGATGACTCGGGATTTTAGCACCAAGTTAATGGCGCCGTTGCTGGGGATTGTTGAGTAATATCAACAATCCTTGGACCGGTACTAGACTGAACCGTTTTACTTTTGTTTGCATTTAGTACGTAGTGTCAATTTTGTTTTTAGTAGTTGATATTTTCGTGTAGCTGTAGTCGTAGCTGTGAATCGTCCTTTTGTTTGATATTTGTTGTATGCAGTCAAGGAGCAGAGGAGAGCCTTTCTTCTTTGATCCTGACATCGACTTGTTAGAACGTAAACTGAGAAAAGAGAAAAAGCAAAAAGAACAAAAAGAAATGGAAGAGAGGAGAGTTACATTAGGTGACTACTCCAGACCGACTGAAGAAGGATCGCAATCTAGCATCCTTAGGCCACTAATTTCAGCAAATAACTTTGAACTTAAACCAGCTCTACTGCAGTTAGTAAGAAATGAACAGTTCGGAGGAAGTGAGGTTGAGGATCCAAATTTGCATCTAGCAACCTTCCTCCAAATTTATGATACAGTAGAAATGAACGGAGTCCCTGATGAGGCAATCTGACTGAGATTGTTTCTATTTTCTCTAAGGGACCGAGCAAAAGCTTGGTTGCAGAGTCAACTGAGAGGCAATATTTCCACCTGGGAGGACTTGCAAAGAAAATTTTTGATTAAATACTTCCCTCCCTCTAAATATGCAAAGTTACGCAATGAAATCACGTGTTTCCAACAAAGAGAGGGTGAATCTTTGATGGAAGCATGGGATCGATATAAAGAGAGCTTGAGGAGATGTCCTCATCATCAGATTTCTGATGTGCAATAGGTAACTATTTTCTATAATGGTGTCAGGCCAGCTACCAGAGTCCTGATTGATGCCTCAGCTGGAGGTTCATTAACAACAAAAACTGTAGAAGAAGCCATAGAGCTGATTGACGTAATGGCTTCTAATGAATGTCTGATTAGTGAGAGGAGCCAAGTCCCTAGGAGAGGGATATTAGAACTAGAAGCACAAGATGCTTATCTGGCTCAGAGTAAACTGATGACTCAGGCTTTGGAGAAACTAAGTATACAAATTTCAGAACTCCAAAAGCCGAGCCAAGTTTCTATGATAAATTATGACTTTTGTGGAGGAGACCATGAGAATGGAATGTGTGATCCAAATGTGCCTTCTGAGCAAGTGAATTATATGGGGCAGCAACAATATCAAAGGAATTATCCTTCTAATTCCTTTAATCCTAATTACAGGAATCACCCCAATTTTTCCTAGCAGAAAGGTCCACATTTGAGTCAGAACATTCCACTAAATCAACCCACAAATAGACCACAACAACCCTCTCACCCTCCTGTTAAAGAGAAGTCAGAACTTGAGAATGTACTTTCTCAGTTCATCCAGGCCACTCAGGCCAGTTTTAAAAATCAGGAAGCGTCCATAAGAAATTTAGAAAATCAAGTCGGGCAGCTTTCTAAGCAATTAGCTGAGAGGCAAGCAGGTAATTTCCCTGGAGATACCGAGGTAAATCCGAGGGAACATTGCAAGGCTATAATCACTAGGAGTGGAAAAATTATTTCTCCATCTTCGAGTCAGGAAATAAGCTCAGAAAAAGATAAAGAAAAAGAAATAGTGCAGGAAACCGAGCAGGTTAACAATGAAGCTGAAAATGAAAATGAAAATGAAACAGAAAAAGAAAAAGAAAATAAAGTCCACCAAAAGAAAAAGAAAAAGGTCGATCTGATTCTGGAGGAAGCTTTTAAGCTGACTCCTGAAAAACTGAGAAATGCTCCATTTCCACACAGGTTTAAAAAGCAAATAGAAGAGCAGAAGTTTGCTAGGTTCTTAGATGTATTCAAGAAACTCCACATAAATATCCCTTTTGCCGAGGCATTGCAGGAGATGCCTTCTTACGCAAAATTTTTGAAAGAACTATTGTCTAAGAAAAGGAAGCTTAAGGCGGATGAAATGATTGCTCTCACTCAGGAGTGCAGTGCAATCATTCAAAAGAAACTTCCTCAAAAGCTAGAAGATCCTGGATCTTTTACAATACCGTGTGCAATTGGGGATATTCATGTAGGAAGTGCTCTCTGTGATCTAGGAGCCAGTATAAATCTAATGCCTCTATCTTTGATGAAAAAACTGGGAATTAATGACCTGCAACCGACTCGCATGTCTTTGCAGTTGGCTGACAGATCCATTAAATATCCCCAAGGGATGCTGGAAGACTTGTTAGTTAAAGTAGACAAATTTATCTTCCCAGCAGACTTCATAGTGTTGGATATGGAGGCTGACCGAGAGATTCCTTTAATCTTAGGTAGACCCTTCCTAGCTACAGGCAGAGCATTAATTGATGTAGAAAAGGGTGAACTCATGCTGAGAGTTCAGGAGGAGCAGGTAACCTTTAATGTCTTCAATTCCATGAAACATCCGACTGAAAGGATGGATTGTTTAATGATTGAAGAGATTAAAAGTTACTAGACTCCAATGTTTTTAAAAATTGATGAAGAGGCCTTACGAACTTTTTTAGAGGATGACCTTGACTCCGAGACTGAGGAGTTAAATGACTCTCACTCGGAAATACTGGACCTACTGGAAGTATTAGAAGTAGGTGATTTTGAAAAAGAAAAGAAAAATGATTTAAAAATTACTGAAGCTGAGAAAGGAAAGGAAGTTTCTGAAGAAAAATGTGATTTAAAACCTTTACCTTCTCATCTGAAATATGTTTTCCTGAGAGAGGACGACACACATCCTGTTATTATTAATGCCGACTTAAAAGAAGAGGATGTAGACAAATTAATTGGGGTTTTAAAGGCACATGAATCTGCGATTGGCTGGAATATTTCTGACTTGAAGGGAATTAGTCCATCATTTTGTATGCACAAAATTCTGATGGAGGATGATTATTCCCCTGTAGTACAGCCACAACGTAGATTGAACCCCATAATGAAAGAGGCAGTCAGGAAAGAGGTGGTCAAGCTTCTTGATACAGGAATCATTTATCCGATCTCGGACAGCGCTTGGATTAGTCCGGTCCAAGT
The DNA here is from genome assembly GCA_037962975.1 of Clitoria ternatea. NCBI lineage: Eukaryota > Viridiplantae > Streptophyta > Magnoliopsida > Fabales > Fabaceae > Clitoria > Clitoria ternatea. The sequence goes on from CM075672.1 coordinate 269,074,534, forward strand.
GGTGCCCAAGAAAGGAGGAATGACAACTGTTAAAAATGAAAAAGGTGAAGTCATAGCCACTAGACCGACCACAGGATGGAGAATGTGTATAGACTATAGAAGGTTGAATGACTTCACTCGGAAAGACAACTTTCCCTTACCGTTTGTTGACCAGATGCTTGAGAGACTATCGGGTCATGAATACTACTGCTTCCTTGATGGTTACTCGGGTTATAACCAAATTGTGGTTGACCCAAAAGATCAAGAGAAGGCAACTTTCACCTGTCCATATGGAATTTTTGCCTATAGACGCATGCCATTCGGTTTGTGCAACGCTCCAGCAACCTTTCAAAGGTGTATGCTGGTAATCTTTGGGGACATGGTAGAGAAATTCATTGAAGTATTCATGGACGATTTCTCTGTCTTTGGTAGTAATTTTGATACATGCCTCAGCAACCTATCTAAGGTGCTGGTGAGATGCCAAGAGACTAACCTCGTTCTTAACTGGGAAAAATATAATTTTATGGTTAAGGAAGGGATAGTCCTTGGCCACAAAATCTCTGCTGAGGGCATTCAAGTGGACCGAGCCAAGATAGAAATCATTGAAAAACTACCCCCTCCGATCAACGTGAAAGGAGTGAGAAGTTTTCTAGGATGTGCTGGCTTTTACAGAAGGTTCATAAAAGATTTTTCAAAAATAGCTAAGCCTTTGACCGACTTGCTTGTAAAAGATCATATATTTGTGTTTAATGAAAACTGTGTCAAGGCTTTTGAAAAATTGAAACAAAGTCTAACTTTAGCTCCGATCCTTGCAGCACCCAATTGGTCTCTACCATTTGAATTAATGTGTGATGCAAGTGACTTTGTAGTCGGAGCTGTACTGGGTCAGAAAGTAGGAAAATTAACTCATGTAATTTATTATGCTAGTAAAGTGTTGAACGAAAATCAAATACATTACACCACTACTGAAAAAGAAATGCTGGCTGTGGTGTATGCATTTGATAAATTTCGTGCTTACTTGATTGGTGCCAATGTCATTGTATACACAGATCACTCGGCAATCAAGTATTTACTAGCTAAGAAAGAATCTAAGCCGAGACTGATCAGGTGGGTTCTGTTACTCCAGGAGTTCGATTTAGAAATAAAAGACAAAAAGGGAGTAGAGAACTCAGTTGCCGACCAACTGTCTCGTCTGGAAGGTAAATCAGATTCTATTTTTATAAAAGAAGAATTTCCAGATGAGAGGTTGATGGCAATTATCATTGGGCCATGGTATGCTGATATGGCCAACTTTAAAAGTGCCTCGGTGGTGCCTGATGGCTGGACATCCCAAATGAAGAAAAAATTCTTTCATGATAGCAAAAACTTCCTTTGGGATAATCCATTTTTGTATAAAATAGGAGTTGACGGAGTAATCAGGCGATGTGTGCCTGAATCCGAGCAAGAAAGACTCTTGTGGCATTGCCACGACTCCTATTATGGAGGTCATCATGGTGCCTCCCGTACAGCAGCAAAGGTTTTACAGAGTGGCTTTTATTGGCCAACTATCTTTCAAGATGCTAAAGAGTATGTCAAAAGGTGCGATAAATGTCAAAGGAGTGGAGGTCTCTCTGCTAAGGCTGGCATGCCTTTGACAAAAATTTTAATTGTGGACTTATTTGACGTTTGGGGTATCGACTTTATGGGACTATTTCCAAAGTCATTCTCCAACGAATATATACTTGTTGCTGTAGATTATGTCTCCAAATGGGTGAAGGCAATCCCGACCAGAACCAATGATGCACATGTGGTGCTTAGGTTCATTAAGAAAAATATTTTCTCTAGGTTTGGAGTCCCGAGAGTACTTATTAGTGATGGGGGTTCACATTTTTGTAATAAAATAATGGAAAAAGCCCTGCATCACTATGAGGTTTTACATAAGATATCCACTCCTTACCATCCACAAACTTGTGGACAAGTTGAGCTGTTAAATAGAGAAATCAAAAGAATTTTAGAGAAAGTGGTCGGGAAATCTAGAAAAGATTGGTCGGTGAAATTAGATGATGCATTATGGGCCTACAGAACAGTTTTCAAAACTCCGATTGGCATGTACCTGTATCAATTAGTTTACGGTAAGGCTTGCCATCTCCCTGTGGAGTTGGAACACAAGGCGTGGTGGGCCACAAAGTTATTAAACATGGACTGTGACCAATCCCAGGAGGAAATAGTTTTGAAACTCCATGAACTAGAGGAGTTTCGACTCACCTCTTATCAAAGTGCCTCCATTTATAAGGAGAAAACAAAAAGGTGGCACGATAAGTGGATCAATAGGAAAGAGTTTCAAAAGGGAGATCAGGTTTTGTTATTCAATTCCCGACTGAGACTCTTCCCTGGAAAGCTTAGATCGAAGTGGTCGGGGCCTTTTACTGTAAATGAGGTTTTTCCTCACGGTGCAGTTGAGCTGAAAGACCCGACTACCGATCGGATTTTTAAGGTAAATGGCCAGCGACTCAAACTCTACTTTGGAGGAGAGTTTGATAGGCAGAAAACCTCCCTGTTACTGCAGGCATCCTCTTAGATGCCATAAGGTCAAGCTAGTGACCTTAAAGAAGCGCTCTAGGGAGGCAGCCCTACGTTCTGAGTGTTCTTAATGAAAAGAAAACTAAAATTTTTAGTGAATAAAGTTTGAATAAAAGTTGTGAAGTTTTTCCGAGCTGGATTCTTCCATTTCGCTCAGGCGAAGCACTAGTAGCTTAGGCGAGAAGCTGCTGCTGTTGTTTCGCGCTTAAGCAAAAGTTTACTGAGCTTGAGCGAGAGTAGTACACTTGGATAACTGTTACTCACTCTTTGCCCTTTTTCCCGACTGAACTTCACTCGTCATTCTTCAATAAATTCCAAATTTTAATGTGAATAAAAAGGAAGACTTTAATAAAGGATTTCTGATCGTTGATTTAATAAACGGGTCAGATGATGAAGGGTGACTTATTTCAGTCAGCCTTTTATCACTCAGATTCCTCACTTATCACAGTCAGTTTTGTATCCATTAGTCTCCTATTCACTTAGTATATTTTCTTGTCAGTCTTGTGTTCAGTCGGTTTTCCATTTTTCTCATTCATCCACTCGGCTTTCTCACTCAGTCTCTTATTCCCTCGACCGATCCCTTTCACTCGTTCTCTATTCACTCGGTCACTCTTTCATTCTTTCATTCGTCACTTATTCACCCGATCTTTTTCACTCATTATTTCATGAATGCTTCATCTTCCGTTGTTCTTTTTCACCCACTCAATATTTTCATCCGCTCAGTTTCCACTGTAGTTGTTCTTCTATCCACTCAGGTTATCTTCTTCTTCTTCTTCTATCTTTCACTCGTATTTATTTACCTGGTCAGTCAGTCATTCTTTCGTGTTCTTTCACTCGTCTTTCCATTTTTCAACCACTCGTTGTTTGTTCCTTCACCCAGTTCTCCGTAATTTTCTCACTCACTCGTCACTCAATTTCTTATTCCTTCGCACGATCTCTTTCTAGGTTTCCCCACTCGGTATCCCTTTCATGAGTCTCTTTCTGCAGTCTCTTTTTCATTCACTCAGTTTCTCACTAGATCACTTGGTTTCTTCCACTCGCTCCTGCATTTAAATCATCTCTTTCATCGATCGGTATACCCTTCACTCATCTCCTTCACTCGGAATATTCTCACTTGTTCTTCTATTCATTCTTTCATCCACTGGTCTTTTCCATCCACCCTCAATCTACTCGTCTTTCTTCCACTCGGTCATTCTTTTTCGTTCCTCACCTGTCATTCAGTCTTTCATTACCGCACTCTATTTTTTTTTATTATCCATCTGTTCTTCCATTTATTGTATCATTCACTCAGCTTTGCTTATTTTTTCCGTTCGTCTTTTACTCATCGGTTTCTCTACTTACTCATTCCTGTTATGCACTCGTTGTTTTTGGTCACTCTTCCATTCGACCTTTACCACTCAGTATCTCCATCACTCGGTATTTATCTCCATTTTCACTCGGTCATTTTCTTTTCACTCTTTTCACTCTTTTCACTCGTTCACTTGGTCTCCTCTTCTGCAGTCTTCAATTCATCGTCTCCCATTCGATCACTCAGTTTTCATTCATTTGTTCACTTTAATTCACTCGTCCTTTATTCACTCTGTCAATCTCCCACTCATTCATTCTTCCACTCGTTTTTCTATACACTCTTCCAATCGTCTTATATCTCTCTATATTCTTTCTTTCACTCGAACTTATTTTCATTGTTATTTCTCCCACCCGTTTTTCTGTCCACTCACATCCTAATGCAGTGGTTCACTCGTCTTTCCTGCACTCTACTTCATTCATCCATACTTTCACTCGTTCTTGTACCCATTCGTTCTTCACTCACTCAGGATCATTTCCATTCAGTTTTCATTCACTCGGGATCCTGTATTCATTCACGTGTCGTTCTTCCATTTGTTCTTCCACTCACTCTTTCATTTACTTATTGCTTTCATTCGCTCGTTCGTTTCCATCGTTTGTTCATTCACTCGTCTTCTTCATCACTGTCACTCATCTCTTCCCACTCTCACTCGATCTTCCACCTATTCAGTAGGTGAGCCGAGTAAGAATATCTAAAAAATAATAATATAATAATATGTATATATATTTATAATAATATTAATAAAGTAATAAATAAAGCTGGAACATATTTACGCGTTTTTGGGATAAGTAACTTCAATAGTATAAAAACCTTTCAGCTTCCAAACCCTAAGTACCTACGCTGAACTTGGGTTGAAGACGAAAAGGCACTTTCAGATTTCTAAGAAAGGTACTATCTTTCCATTTATTTCACTTATTTCATTCACTTCTAAGAACATGCATAGTATTTCCTAGCTTCTTTGTTAATATTCTTCCACTGTTCATAGCCATGCACCTCACATTTTTGGTTTGCTGTGTTTGTTTTGGATTTTTGTTCTTATTTTTCATTTAGGTTGTTTATCAGCATTCTTTTATTATTAACCATGAAAAGAAGATCACAGAGACTCCTACAAAAACCTAGACCAAATTTTGCAGAAGAAAGTGTAAGAAAAAAACAATTAGATAATGAAAAGGAAGTAGCAACCATCAGTATATCTGATTCTTCTGAACATGCACTCAGTCAAAGTAAAGCTGAGAGGAATGCATCCCCTGCAGTTGAGAGGAATGAATTGCCAGAAGTTGAAAGTGTTAAGGCTATTGAAGACTATGTTATAAAGTTTACAACCAAAGAGTCCGAGCGTCCCAGGCAATCTGCAGGAGCCGGTTCTTCTTCTTCTGACATTTCTATGGTGTTGCAGGAGTTACAGGTCATGAAGAAGATGCAACTTGGAATTTATGATCGGGTCTTGAACCACGATCTCATGCTCAGAAAGATTGCTATGAAATTGAGGATAGAACACATAGCAGAAATGGGAGCCCCACCTGACAGAGATGCGTGGTTAGCCTCCATTGGATTTGCTATTCCCTCACAGGACGTATCCCAAGCAGCTGACCTCTCACCACCTTCAGAGCAGGACAAAGAGAATGAAGATCAGGATGCTTGAGTTGTTGTTATGTGTTATTATGATGTTTTTATGTAATTAACTTGACATTATTCTAACTGTTTCCTGAACAATGAATTCGCTTTTATTTTATTTGTAATGAAATTTTCTTTCTTTGTTAAAATTATTTGTTTTATTCTGTTTTTCGATTGTATCGGTAAATTAATGCATCCCAATCTGACCACGTGTTTCCCATCCACAGCCACTCAGGTAAAAGGGGAAGTATTTTTCCGACTCACCCCTTAATTGATATTCTGACTTATTAATTGCTAAAATATGTTTATTGTTTAATTTCAAATCCATCTTAATAAATTAAAGTTGCTGATTCTTAAGCTTAGTCGGATAAATTAACTGATCAGTTTTGTTTAACTCAGGATCTCTGCCCATAACTTTTCATCATTAATTAATTATTTACTCGGCATGCTAGTTAGCAATCTGAATGTATGATCTTACATTAAGTTTGGGGACATGACTGGCTGATTAACTATTATATTCGTAGCTTTTGAGCCTGTTTTATTCTTTTCCGAGTGAATCTGCATGCTACTTAGTAAGACAGAATTTGCTTCAGTACTTGCTAATTGTTTGTATGCCAGCCAATCGGAAATGATGAAGGCCTTCTTTGTTAATTCAGCCAGGGCCAAAAAGTAGCCTTCCTAAAATACTTAATTATCTTTTGATCCAAAAATTATGTTTGAGCTTAAGACCCTTTTATTCTGTTTATTCACCTAACATTACAAGCCTTTTTATCTCGAAAAAATCGACTGATTTACCCCTGGATGTTCTGCTGATGAGTTGCTCAGTCTTACTTATTGCTAGGGACTAGCAAGTTCTAAGTTTGGGGATGAAGAGTGTGCCTAGCATCAATTAAGGACACACTCCGACCTTGGTTATAGATGAATAAATAGAGGCAAATGAAAGGAAAAATAGAAAAGCTGAGAAAAAAAAGTGCAAAGCACCGATCGAAAAAAGATGGAAAAGGAGAAAGAAAAGGAAAAGTCCGAAGGACTGAAAGAAAAAGAAGGTGCAAAGCACCGAAAGTGTAAGTTAGCATTCACTCGGAAAATAATGGAGCTTGCTAAGTAGAGGCAATTAAGTTAAAATTGAGTCAAGGCATCAGTGGATACATCATGTAACCCGACATTCACTCGGAAAACAATAATTGAGCCTGTAGCCCAACCCCATTATAAGCTTAAAAAGCCCTTACTGATCTGATTGTGTTGGCATATTGCATGACGTTTAGAACTGTTGCAAGCCTATGTTTATCTAACAAGTATGCAGGTGATGAGTGCATTCTATTTACCCTATACACCGAGAGAAGAGTGAAACACTGACCAGTAAGGAAAGCATCAGCAGTTTGTTTCCCCAAAGGAGGTGTAAGTTATTATACTTTTAGAAGTTGCGAAAAGAAAGCATGGACGGTATTCAATAATTATAGCATGAACTAAGTTAAGGAAAGGTTGAGTGTGTTAAATAACAACTTGATTAGTTAAATAATCTGAGTATTTGCTTGAGGACAAGCAAGATTTAAGTTTGGGGATGTGATAAGTCTTGAAAAGATTTAATTATTCCACCTTTTATTTAACATAATTTATTAATTATTGTTTAGTTTTGACTATATTATTTAATAATTTGTTAATAAGTCGTGTTTTAGTTATTTATTTCAAAAGTGCTTTATTTTTGTAAGAAAACGATTAAAAACATTAATAAATTAAGAGTGTATTATTATTTATAAATTTACTAAGCAGCCAGCATACAAATGCTAGGCAATTAGTTGTTTATTGGTGCAGGAACAGGGCGTACTCGAGAGAAGAAGACAAATCCAAGGAAAAATTACAAAAATCTGAGTGAGAAATCATAAAGCCGAGCGAGAATTTACAAATCCGAGTGAGTCTTCGTAAATCCCACTGAAAGGAGTCCAAAAGACCGACTGAGCGAGACTTCAAAGAGGTTGACCGAAAAGAATTAACAAAAGCCCAACTTAAAAGACTCCCAAGATACCGACTCCAAAATAAAACAAGAGAACCGATTGAAATAAGAAGAAGAACCCGAGCGTCAATTGTATAGAGCTGATTGAATAGTCAAGTTCGCTTAAGCGAGAGTTAAATTCGCTCAAGCGAGGGTCAAACGTTCGTTCAAGCGAGTGAATTCGCCCAAGCTTCTTCATAATGCTTAAGCGAGAAAGCAATGCTGCAGTACATATCTTAAGTTCGCTCAAGCGAGAACAAAGTTCGCTCAAGCGAAAAGGCTGATATTTAAAACAGCGATCGTTCCCTCCAGAAGGCACTCGGCACCAATGTTGTTTCTTGCTGCCTTCTCTTCTACTGCTGCACCCTTAGTAACTTAAGTAGTAAGCTGTTAATTAGCTGGTGCTGTGCTGTAAATTAGCTAAGAATGAGCTGGATCCTGATAAGAGCTGAGCTGTAATTAAATTAATTATTCTGTAAACTATTTAATTAGTTAGTTTAGTCGTTAACTTAAGTTTCCTAAGTTATCAGTTAAGTTAGTTAGTTAGGTAGAAGCTTATATATAGGTTGTACATATTCTGTAATGGAGAGCCAGAACAGAGACAGATACATAGAATACAATTCATTCACAACTTTGTACATCTCACTACACATTTTCTCTCTCTAAATCCTCTCCTCCATGACGTTCCACAATCCTTCGATGGAATCGAAGTCAATGGAGTTCTAATTCCCTAAGGTTGGGATTGCGCAGGTTAGCAATAGAGTCTTGAAGCTGTGAGCAAGGAAATCGACTTCTAGATCCTGAGGCGAACAAGCTGAGGAGTGGAGCAGAATTGCTGGATTGACAAATCCAGAACTGATGAAGAACTTCGCCAGTGAGGAATCATGGTTGAAGCTTAGGTAACTTCCAGCTTTCTAACTAGTTCAGGCCTAATCAATTTAGGTGAATAGTTAGAGTTCAACCTCCAATTTCGCAATTGAGCACTTAAGGAATTAAGGTTCGATGCTTAAGGATTAGTGTTTTTCACCTAAGGAATTAGGGAATAACCACAAGCGGATTGTCCTCTGGATTATGGAGTTTGATTATACTTTAATTGCATGTTTCTTGATGAATTTGTGAACCGAAGCAATCCTGATCTGTTTTCTATTAATCACCTTTCATATTTCATTTTAACTCTGTTTTTGGAAATACAAAAACAACTATAAAACACTAAAACAACCAAAAACCGAATGAAATTCCTGTGTCTTTTGTTGGTTCAGCTTGTACTCGTCCAAGATTGAGGTACTTACCATAATCCCTGTGGGACGATCAAATATACTACAATTTTAACGACTGGTGCGCTTGCCAAGATATAAATCTGAGAGTCATAATTTTTAAACAGAGATTTTCACACCAATTTGATGACTCGGGATTTTAGCACCAGGGCATTAACAATAACGTGATCATTCTACATTAATACACATCCAAGGCCCTAGAGATAATGGGTATAATTTTCTATAGATAATGATCAAGGCCAAGGCCGTTCTGTGATATGAGTAATATGATTATGTGTGAAAATGATAAATTGAATTGGCAAGACCCAATTAAATAATAATAATAATAATAATAATAATAATAATAATAATAATAATAATAATAATGATAATAATAATAATAATAATAATAGTGATACATGTGTTTAGATTTTTAGGTATAAGTACAGGACACTATAGAGAGTCATGAACTGACTATCTAGCCCTAAAATTAATACGCCCATAGGGAATTAGTAGGATTGGTACAATAATTGTAACAAAACAAGGAGAATCAAATAAACCCTCGTAAGCCTGACCCGTATTCTGAGTATCACGTAAAGTTGGTCGTACAAATGCCACAAGTATCCGATCTCAATGATTCCACCTTTTAACAACAATTTAATACAAGTTTTCAAAATATGAATTTCTGGAAATTCCTAAACACCCTCCAGTAAATTGCTGGTAACTTTCGTGTCTGATATCGAAATCAAGTCATTATTGTTTCTAATTGTTTGTATTGAAAAGTATAACATTTCCCGTGAAGAACTCAAAGTCTGATTCCAAATGATTGATCTATTGAATTTATTTAAGAATTTAAACTGATAATTCATTTTGCTTTTGCGCACCCTTTAGTATTTTTGACCTATCTCTCTCTACATTTATCGAAATTGAATAATTCTTGTTCTTAATTTTTTGTATCAAAATTTCCTATTACTCTTATGTGGACCTTAAAATCGAGTTCTTGCTCAATCAATACCAGTTTTTAAAATAGTACATTAATCCTGGAATTCCCTGATTCAATTGACCCATCTTTAGTATTTTCAGCTTTTCTCTTTCAAATGACCTTGAAATCGAATGATTATTTTTTAATAATTCCTAAACTCATATATATACAACTTTGATCAAGAGTCCAAAAGTTAATTCCTTACGTATTTTTATTAGTAAATTTTCTATATGCTGACCTCTGATTCATTGCCAATTGGAACAGTTTCAGTAATGAGAGAATTTATCTCGCTCCCGATATCAAATTTTTGCTTGATTTAGCTTGTTTCAGAAAGCAAACAAAGATCTAGAACTTTCATGTTGCAATTTTTCTAAAATTCTGACCGTAGCAAAATTTAAAATTTTTACCAAGTTTCATCCTTCAAATACGTGCCACCTTACTATTCCACTTACCATTTGGGCCAATTAGCTTCCGCCATATCATGCCACTTGTCCTTCTTTGATTGGACCATGCTTTTCTTTGGAAACTTCATGAAATCAGACTTGTGAAGCAAGCTGTGTCCTGTTTTTTCATTTCTCCTTGGTCGTGACTTTTGCTTTCAACCTTCCTTTCTTGCTCCTTTTCATTTTACAACAAGAAATCCAACATTCCACTTAGTTCTTTCCACATGACACCACCATCTCCCTTCACCATTCTGAGTTCTTCCTTAAGTCACTAAATAGCTTCATTCCTTTCTACTTTAGCACGTTGGACCCATGGATTAGAAAAGCCAAAAAGCTTGAACATCACTTCTTTCTTTCCTTCTCTAGCAAAACTAAGAGGCTCACCCCTTGTGCATGTCTATTTTGTGTCTTCTTCTTCACTAAATCTCTTTGATTTCCTTCATGCATATGGTGATCTTTGCCTTCCCCCATCATCACGTGAAGTTGGAGCTCCTCTCTCCCTTTTTGGTAAAATCGAGAGCTCCTCCAAGTAGAAGATGAAGCCTTTTCCATTTGTCTCACCATGGAAGCAACCTTTAATGTCACCATAGAGCTTAGAAACAAGAACAATGGTGTTTCCTCTTATCCCTTTCATCAAATCGTGAGTTTTCTTAAGGTAAATGAGAGGTTTTGGCTCATTTAAAATTTAAACCTTTGAATGCAAATGTGTTTAGTGATGATTTGCTATTAACTCTTGATTTTTCATGTAATATTCTTGTTGGGCAAGGTTTGATAATGGTGTATGAGTATTACGGTTATGGTGATGATGAGCATGTGTTGTATGCAAAATTTATCTCTTAATTATTTTAGTGTAAGTAAAGTATATACTTGTTGATTTTGAAGTGGAAAAGTTTAAAGCCCAAGGGTATAGTGGTTTGATAATGATTATGTATACATATGGATTTCATAATGTTTAGAATCATAAAAGTATTCATGCTTAGTGCTAGTTGTGATCGTGAGTTTTTAGTGTTTAGAAAATGTTTTGGTGACTTATGGTGTTGCATGAAAAGCTCGATGATGATGAAATTCGGTAACTTGATGTGTTTGAATCAACATTCTATAATGCATGTATAATGTGTTACTTGATGGCTTGGATGAACTACATGAATTTTTAGGTGTGTTTTGGTTATGGCTGTGAGATGATTGGATGAGTATGTGGAAAATTCAGTAGTTAAAAACATAAGAAATATTGGAATTTAAATGGTGTTAAAAGCTGTCAATAATAGGTGTTAAAAACTGAGTTAACAGGTGTAAAATGTTTAAATTAGTAGGTGTTAAAAGCTATCAGTAACATGTGTGAAAAGTTTAAAATGGCAGGTGTAAAAAACTATGAGCGGTAGGTGTTTAAAACAAAAAACAAGGGGTGTTAAAAATTTAGTAAATCTGCAGGTGTAGAAAGTTAATAACAACAGGTGTAGAAATGTTAAAACTAATGGTGTTGAAAACTAGAAATCGCAGGTGTTAAAAGTGGCATAAAAGGTCCCTAAATGATTTTATATAAATTCCTAATGTAAGAGAAAATTTTTATTTGATTTTTTAACATCTCAAAAATTGATAAAAATATTTAATTAAGGGGAATAAATAGGGGATATTTATGCATAAATTAATAAATACCTCGGAAGGTTAGAAATAATTAAATTGACAATTTTTATGACTATGAATAATTTATTATAGTTTTGAAAGATAAAATTAATGCCCGATTAAAATGTGGGTGTCAGACTAAGTATCCCCGATTGAGGAGCTATTGGTGAGGGTGGTAGAGAATAATATTGGGAATCCGAATATATATCCGGAATAATTTTTAGATAAAATATTGGGTCCAAACGGGGATCCCGTTTGTTATAAAACGAAAGGGTTTTAATGAAGGGTTAAGTTTTAAACAAAAACTTTTCCTCTTCTCTTATTATTCCTATCACCCACTCTCTCTCTCAAACACTCTCTTTTCATTTCTCCTTCTCTTTAACTTCTTCTTCCTCTTTTATTCCCCTCCAAGAACCCATTATGGTTGTGTGCCTCTTCCTCTCCTATTTTTGTTTTTCCCTCTCAAGCAAGGAGGAGATTGAAGTGTGGAAAGCTCTCTCATTTCCCTCTTCATTTTCATCACTCTCTCACTCTCCTAGGGGCTCTTTTTCTTTTGCTTGAGGTAAACCTTCTTCTCCTATTTTTTGAGCTATAAGCCCTAGGTTATGGTTTATAAGAGTAGTGCATGAATGAGATATGGTTTAGAAGCCATTTTATGCAAGCCCTAAGGTGAGGTGTAAGATTTTGGTATGATAATGTGAGGGTGTATGGTGGTACATGAAAATGGTGATGCATGGAGTGAAAAATAGTGAGTATAGATGATGGTTGTTGGGTTTTGGTGAAACCCTAGCTTCTAGAATTGGGGAAAATGAGAAATATGAGTGGATAGTGGTTTATCCATGTTGATTGAGTGTATTGATGATGAAAGACAAAAATAATGATGGTAAATGGTTATGCATGTAGGAACCCATTGATCGTTATGAGTCTAGAATGCATAATAATGAATATAAGTACCTAGATCATGATGGTTATGGTGGGTTCAATAAAATGAAAGTGATTTAAATTGTAAATGACATGCACACCATGTATCTAACCAAAAGTATTTAAATCTTGGTGGTTGAGATAGAAAATAATTATACATGGTGTGTTGTGTAATGTAGGAAGCGACCCCATTGGTGAAGCAGGACCTTCAGACCACGTTGACTACTATTTCTCTTGAGGTAGGAGGGGGTAACATTTCTAAATACATAATTTCATCCATTATTGATGTGTATGTATGGATGTGTTTCCATAATATGGCTTGGATGAACATCTTGATGTCTTAGTAATTGAAATGCATTTGGAGTAATTTGTGTTATGTGGTAAATGTTTGGGATGATGATGATTGAAGTATGGTTTGTGATTGTTGCCTTGATGCCACAATTGTGATTGGAATGAATATAATGTATGAATATCCATGATGTATGTGTGGAAGAAATTGATGAACCATTATTGCCACTAACAATTAATATGAATGAAATCCTATGAGGTGTGATGATTGAGATTTATAAGGGTGTTGAAATTCACTAAGTAATGGTGGTGAGTTGTTGGATGTGGAGTGACATTTAGGATGCATAGTATGAGAAATGCATTGATTGACATTTGTATCCATGACATATCATAAGATGTCTATGTGGAATGTTAGTGGTTCCAATTGGCGGGCCCAGTGGGAGGGTGACCCAGTGTATGGGTAATTTGTAATATTCCTAGTAATTCATTGGAATCATGAAGTTGTCCGTAGTTTGGTGACGAGGTAACCTATGTGGCAGGCCCAATGGGTGGGCGGCTCTATGATGAGCGAGTATCCTCGTGGTTTCTAATAAGAAACGAATCTCTCGATGTGTGTCTAGGAGAGGCCCGTAGCACTTGTGGCAGCTGTAGCCATATTGTTGAATCTGCATGTCACGGGGTGACTAGTGCTACAAGGGGGTGATAGTGGTTTGGTATCAGTAAAAGTTTATAATTATGCATGAAAAAGTTGAGATATATGTGTACACATTTACTACTACAGTAAGGGCATAATAGCACACCTATGCTTAACCCATACATTGTATCCCATAGTCGGATCCACATTTGACATTGATTCATTTGTGCATATGCATTAGCCATGAGAGCATTTGCATATATTCGGTGATATGCCGAGTATGTTAGCCTTTGAGAAAATGAAGTATTGAAAGGGAATGGTGGTGTTGTGGTAATAACCCAAATGAATGGTTGTGATATTTGATGATGATAATGTTGTTATGATGAAGCTTGTAAAATGATTATGAAATATATATTGTACACATGTATACATATAGTATCATAATGTATGATTTTGATTAATTTGGTTTTTGTTACTCACCCCCTAGTTGCCATTTTTCAAAGGTTGATGTAGGTTCTATTAGAGACCTAAGCCTTTTGGAGGTAGAGATTTTGGAGGAAGGTAAATACAGAAGTAGAATCCTAGGGCTATAGCCGGCATCTATATGTATATGTAAATCGTTTATATGTTTTGGATGTATGACTATTGAGTTGGATATGCGACCTTTTGAGTAGGTCCTATGTAAAATTAGGCCTACATACCTTGTATGATATGTCTATAATGAATATGTGCTTTTGAATTAAGTTGAATGATAATAAAAATGAATTGATGATAATATACTCATGATGTATACTTGAAATTGGGAAGCGGATACGCCATATTCCCACGTATCGATAATTAATCCTTGTAAAGTGTGTCAATAGGTCATAATGTCCATTTGGGACTTGTATGCATGTGTGGTTATGACCAAGTAGGCCTAAATGACAAATTGGCATGGTAGGTTGAGGCAAAATATGCCTAAAATGACATTTTTGTATGTGATGATCTAGAACTAAAATTCATACACGGGACTTGGTGGAACAAGTCCTAATTAGATACTTAAATGTGTTTAAAATGATACTTTAGGTTAATTTGGTGGATAAAATGAATTGCCACTCCTTGAAATTTGAATAACTTAAGTTTTTAGGCAAACGCTGATAAATTCGCTCAAGTGAATTAGATGTGTATCAGGTATATGGTTTCTAGCCCAATTTCGCTCAAGCGAGTATGACTTCACTTGAGCGAATGTCTTCGAATTAGGTTCTATCACTTTTTCACCCAAACGAATATTGTAACATCCCATTTTCAACACAAATAGAAAATAGATATTAATATATCTTTAATGAGAAATACTTACTATTAGTTAGTTTATTATTATCATTTTTTATGAAATTTTGGTATTTATATTTAATTATTTGTTTTTTAAAATAAAATAAAATAATAATAATAAAAATATTTATGTATTTTGAATGAGAATTTTAAAATGACTTAATTAGTATTCATTGATTAATGAAATTATATTAAGAATTTTAAATATATTTATTATTCACAACTTTTATTTTATGTTTTTATATTTATGTTTTTACATATTTGTGATTTAACTCTTATTGGAATTTTAAAATAACATTTTGAAGGAATTAGATTATGGTTCTTTAGAACTTTTTGATCTACATAATATTTATGATTTTCTGGAATTTTTATGAATTTTTTGAAATATTTTAATAAAATAATATTTTAAATAATTTTAAATTCATATAAAGTTACTTAAAATTAAAAATATTTACAAGAAAGTAAATTTAAATTATAAGAAAATTTTCTAAAATCCATTTCAAGTAGACTTATCTAAAAATTATCGGTTTGAGTAAAATTTGGATTTTTACCAATCATAAAGAAATCGAAAACGTACCAATAAATTTTTATTAATAGAAAATTTTAGATTTCTAAAATTTAAACTTTATATTACTTATTATAAAATTAGTGAGGATTGATATAATATCACTAAATTTCAAAAAGGACTGATTTTGAATATTTAAAATATACCGGGTGAAAGCTTACTATTTGGTTTAATAATTCAACCGACATTTACTAGGCAAAACACTGTGCATGTACGAAATTTTCAAAAGGTGCATAGTAACTAGGATTGAATTTTCAAAAAATGCACAGTACTTTTATATTAAAATAATGGAATGCATAGTAATTTTTCTTCCTATAAATACTGTAACATCCTAATAGAGCATTAATGGGCAAGTAAAAGGTAATGGCTGATTAACTAAAAGTGGCATGGAATGACGCATGTGCCCCTCTTGACAGTATAGTAGCTTCAGTTTCACTTTTCCACCCACTCTGAACTCATTTCTCTTTCGTGCATGCAGAACCACTCTTCCGTTCTTTCTAGAATTCCCCCAAACCTCAGTTTCTTCTTCTTCTTCTTTTTCTTCGTCAACGACGATTGTGGTGTCTTGGAGGACTCGAAGTCCTCCACTGTTAGCAAGGGTCGGACTGTCGAGAGTGAGAGAACAGCTTCCAGTTTCTCCAAGCTGAGTGCAGAGCTTGACTGGGTTCAAAGGTCGTTGAGCCAGAGAGAGTGATTGAAGGAACGATCGGAGCAACCGATCAACGTTGAAAGCTCGAGGAGCTTCTTGGATCTCTATAGTAGGTAGGGGGTGTTTTATATCTCAAATGAATGGTTTATGGATGGGTTCCGGGTGAAGTTGATATGTTGTTTGTTATATAGCTTTGAAATGTGATGATTGATGTGTTTTGGTTGTTTGATAACTTGTGATATACCCGGATATGTGAAATCTGAGTTATTATGTGTTATGTGATTCCGTCCATGATTGAATATTGAATTGTATGTGATGCATGATGATTTTAATGAGTATGTCGAGTTCTTATAGCGTGAAACACTTACTATATGATTGTATATGGAATTGCATGTGAAGTATGTTGATTGAAATGAGAATGCCGAGTGCATACAACGTTGGACGCTTGATGATTAAAACCATATGCATTTGATTCACCATTGAAATGCCGAGTGCATACAGCGTGGGACGCTTAATATAGAAATGGTAATCAAATGAATATGTATGAGATATAAAGATGAGAATGCCGAGTGCATACAGCGTTGGACGCTTGATGATTATAATCATATGCATTTGATTCACCATTGAAATGCTGAGTGCATACAGCGTGGGACGCTTAATATAGAAATGGAAATCAAATGAATATGTATGAGATATAAAGATGAGAATGCCGAGTGCATACAGCGTTGGACGCTTGATGATTATAATCATCTGCATTTGATTCACCATTGAAATGCCAAGTGCATACAGCATGGGACGCTTAATATAGAAATGGTAATCAAATGAATATGTATGAGATATAAAGATGAGAATGCCGAGTGCATACAGCGTGGGACGCTTAATATAGAAATGGTAATCAAATGAATATGTATGAGATACAAAGAAAGACCTTGGGTTGGACTCAAGGCAAGCCTACCGAGTGGGACTCAGGGCTGCCCGTAACACTTCCGTTATCGCTTAGAGTGACTGTGTTACATGAGAGGGCAAATGGTTTGGTACCAGTAAAACGGCCGAATCAGCTTGGAGCTGAGAAAAAGGCTGGGAGCCTATGTTGCAACATAAAAATTAATAATGAACAATCGGATTCGACTGAATAAATGTGTGCACTCTGAAACTGTTGCCGAGTGCAATGTGTCTTGTATGTTTATGTGTATATGTTATTGAGAATAGCATGAATAATATAGCCATGAATGAGTTGAGTGAATTCTGACTGATTGATGCCGAGTGAGTAGTCATATTGAATGGTAGTGTATGTTATTGTTTGATTGTGAAATGATATTGTATAGTCGAGAATGTAGTGACTAATCCGAGTCAATAACTGTCATTTAATATGTAAAATGCTCACCCCTACTTGTGGCTATATTTTCAGTGGATATAGTTCAGAACGGTGAATGATGGGAGAACATTAAACCCGTGTGAAGTGTATTTGTGCAAATATGGTGCACACATTGTAATTAGTTGTGATGTAGCCTTGGCCGGCTCCTAAATACA
This sequence comes from Clitoria ternatea, assembly GCA_037962975.1. NCBI lineage: Eukaryota > Viridiplantae > Streptophyta > Magnoliopsida > Fabales > Fabaceae > Clitoria > Clitoria ternatea. Next base: position 269,092,214 of record CM075672.1, read on the forward strand.
CTGTTTCATTTTGAGTGTATTTGAATTTGAATTCTCTCGGATTTGAGAACGTATTTATATATATATATATATATATTTCTATGATGTTGTTGAATTACTAGTGGGTATTGTTGTATGAGGAATGCCTAAGGTTGCCTCGTTTCCGAGTGAGAAACTTAGCGAGTGAACCTATTCTGAGTGAAGATAGGTTACAATGGCTCCCGAGTGAGGATTGACCGAATGAACCACTTCCAAGGGAAGAATGGTTAAAGTATTGAGTGAGGTATATTCTAGTAAACATCCTCCGAGTGGATAAGATTATATATTGGTAAGTTATTTTCATATAAAAAGGAATGAAGAGTTCAATGAAAGAGAATCAAGTTTGTATAATATGAACTCAAGGGAATGGATGTGCCAAGTTTAAACACAGAGGTTGTAATATAGTATAGTTGTCGTTCCACTAAGGAGGTGTTAGCATAAAAACCTTAGCTTTGAACTGAGTTGACAGAAAGTTTTGTTCTAGATTGTTATAAATGTTGCTGATTGAAAAAGTAATAAATAACAGAGAGTGAAATTTTGCAAAAGATAACAGTGAATAATTTTGAGAAAAATCAGTTTAGTAAAACAGGGATTGGTTTCATCACATCTCACCTTTTGTAAGCTGTATAAGTTTTTACGTAAGTAACTTGAAAAGATAGTTTCTATGTCACAACCAAAGTCATTTGCATCGATCCCTTGACTACAAAATTCATAAGAATGTTTTCAAACCGCTGATCCCTCAGTCACTTTGAAATCATCCCAGCATTATCGATCGATTGTTTTGACGTTTATTGCGTTAGATGCCATCCCTGGCTACCTACTCACAACAAGTATTTCATTCAGATCTGCTTTCAAAAGTCACTTCCCAGCATACTTGAGAAAACTTAAAACAAGAAAATAGTGATCAAGTACTTTCAAGCATTAAACGTAGAAGGAAATACAGAAACTTATCAAATCTCATTACAACATAAAAACTTACAGCAGCATTACTTCAAGATTGAATGGATTACAACCAATCCCATAAGGGAGTTTAGCTACTCATGCTTTGCATTTTCACCTTCAAAATATGAATACAGAAAATAATGGAAAAGGTTGGATTGTGAGGGAAATACAGGGATGAATCTGATGCCTGATGTCCTGTTTTCTGCTTGATTTATAGGGGTTATGGTTCAGCTTCCCTTGCCACTTGCGTAGACCCCATGAAGGAATATTCGGAGACATACAGAAACACAAGAAAATGGATGAGTTGGCATCGCACCATTGGTGAATATTAAATTAAAATTCCCATACTGCATGAGTCACGCTCAAGCGTGGAGGGTTCTGATGTCCACTTGGTTGCCTCACGCTCAAGCTACCTTAACCACGCTTAAGCGTGGCCTTCCTGTTAGCATGCTTGTTCCATGCTTGACCCACGCTTACTTCACGCTCAGGCGTACTTGGTCCCACGCTCAAGCATCCCTTTCTTACGCTCAAGCGTGATGGGGGCTGATGCTGAATTAAGTCACGCTCAAGTTCCATAAGTCCCCGCTCAAGTGCACCAGCTATGTCCAGGGTCACGCTTGAGCGAGCTCGGGCTTGCGCTCAAGCGTGAGGTTCTTGTTATTCTTCTCGCTCAAGCTGCCTTCAAGCGTAAGGAGTTGTTTTCTTCAAATCATGCTTAGGCGTGTTGAATGCCACGCTCAAGCATCCCTGGGCTTTGATGTGTTGGTCCTTCTTGGTTTCTTCAAGCCTTGTTTGGTACTTTTTTCACATATGTTGTCAAATCGAGCTTGTTTTACTCAATGTGTTATTTTCAACAAAAATCATGCTTAATTAATTACTAATCTGGTTAAATTCTTTCAAAAATGAGTTTAATTGAAATATTAAATCAATGTGAAATAACACTTATCAAACTCTCCCCAACCTAGATTTTTGCTTGTCCTCAAGTAAAAGAAGTTTGGAAAAGGAATCAAGCATTCAATAAGATCAGATTCTGTTGCAGACAAAATTTTAAAAGATAATAATCTCAATTTAACTTAAGGCAAATAACATCCTTAATACCAATCCTTTGAATTACAATGCACCACTCAATTTTTCACAAGGCAAGTAACCAATTAAGAATAAGGAACTCTCATTATTTCTCACCAGGTGTGTCGTACATTCATCATAAGAACTGCCTAATTAACATTGCCAGTCATTTCCAATCAAAATCAAATCATAAGAGCAGTAAGGATCAAAAGGTCTTTTAAGGTTGTAATGAGGCTGGGCTAAACAAGAATTCTTGGTTTTTCTTTGAGTTCAAAATGCATGTATAAGGAAGAGCATAAATTATGAAACTTTTCAAAGTTTATAAGGTTTCTTCCTTTTTGAGCTACAGAATTCTTTCTTTCTCTTTTTCTAGTTCTCTAATTCTGTTTGAATCTCTGGAGAACTTATTGTTTTTAGCATTCTCTTTTTCTGCCTCTATTTTTTTCATGACCCTTTTGGAAAAAAAACTATTTTATGCTCTTATCAAATTTAAGCATGCTGATAAGGTAGGATTTGTATTTCTCATGCTTGGGTTAGGGTGTTTTTACAGAATAAAATTTTTGCTCAAAAGTGGGCTACCAAGGAATAGGGCATACTTTAGGGTAGCTTTTTGGCTCTGGGATATTTTATTTTCAAAATTGCCTTTATCCTTTCCTTGCTTAATTTCTTATGAAAAAATGTTAATCAGAAAATTAGGCAATGCAAACTTAGCAAATTCTAATGAGACTCTCAGTGTTTAAATTTCTCCCTTCTCACCGGTTTATAAGGCATACTTCCATATTCTAAAAGGGTTTCAAGCATGCAAACAAATTTTAATGGTTTATTTCCTTCATTTTCATGGTCTTAAATCAGTTAATTTGCCTTCTCAAAACCAATGTTATTGCCTCAAAATAATTGCTAACTCAGAATCTTTTCTTGAAACAAAAATTGTAAATCCTGGTTGGGTTTTTCATTTTTTTTTTGTGTTAAGCACGTGACTATGCATCAAAACAATCAACCAAAAGCATGAAAATTTTAAAAATTTTCAAAGTATGCTGCAGTAAGAAAACCAACTCAAAGTAAACTAAAGAAATTAAAAACTAAAGCAGTAAACTCATCACTCATCCTTAGAAGAGTCATCCTCAGTCTCCTGTTCCCTTACTGAAGGCCCTTGTGAGGAGGGTCCTGTACCAGCCTATGAAGTCTCACCCCTCCTAAGAAAGAAGGCCTGTCCCCAGGCCAAGCAATGTGGGCTGCAAACTTGCTTCCAATGAGAAAGCTCAATGTAGAAGAAAACATACTGCACCATGAGTGAATTGAGAAATGTAATGTAGTTATAATGCTCAATAAAAACTCATAGAGAGAAGGGAATGGGAGTACGTGGGTAGTTACATTTTTGAACTTCTAAAATAATGGGGACAATGGCCTGTCAGGATTTGAATTTATAGAATGAGGGTCAGTTTTTAGATCTCACGCTTAAGCGTGGATATGTCACGCTTGAACGTGAAGGAAACAGAATGTATTTTGAAGATTGTGCTTGAACCTATGCTTGGGCGTACCCCTTGGTGTTCTTGTTATTCTTCCTTGCTTAAGCGAGGCTGATTACGCTTGAGCGTAAGCTTCCTAGCCAGGTCCTTTTAAGTATGAGCTTTAAGCTTGGGGTATTTCGCTTAAGAGAGCAAGCCACTGATACTAAAAGAATCCCACGTTTGGGCGTAAAAACACACGCTTGAGCGCGCTCGGGTTTTGAAAAACTGGGTGTTCTTTTGTTTCAAGACTTGCGCTCAAGCTTGTGTGGGGCGCTCAAGCACGCAGTGTCCCCTGATACTTTGAATAATTCTCGCTTGAGCTAGGATAATCAATCTTGAGCGTGATCCCAAAATAGAATGGTACTTACCTTGCCACGCTTAGAGCTTGAGTCCCTCGCTTAAGCCTGATGTGGATAGTGTATGGCTCACCTTGGCTCGCTTAAGCGAGTATATCCAGCGCTTGAGCGTGAAATATATGAGACATGACTTACCTTGTCTCGCTTAGGCGAGAGTCTTCAAGCTTGAGCGAGAGGATTTCCTGATGCTCTCCTCACTGTCTTTCCCTGTTTAAGCGTATCTTTTTACTCTTGCTCTTTTTGATGAGTGACCTACAAAAATAAACAGAAACTTTAATAATATTTAAAGTGAAATTCACATGAAAAGAAAGCATAAAAGATATGGTTGCCTCCCAATGAGCACTTGTTTATCTTCTTTAGCTTGACACCTGAGTTTGATCATGGATCCTTCAGTAGAATATCGGTGGCGACCTTCTCCACCTCTCCTCCTAAATAAGGCTTTAATCTTTGTCCATTTACAACCCAAGTTCTTTCAGACTTAGGGTCCTGTAATTCAACAGCCCCATAAGGTTTCACCTCCTTCACAATAAAGGGTCCTGACCATTTAGATTTGAGTTTTCCTGGAAATAGTTTCATCCTTGAATTGAAAAGAAGAACAGATTGTCCCTGGTGAAAACTTTTCTTTATGATGTGCCTATCATGGTAAGCCTTCATTTTATCTTTATAAATCCTTGATGAGTCATAAGCCTGATTCCTCCATTCTTCTAACTTGTGAATCTGGATTTTCCTCTCTTCAGCTGATGCCCTTGGGTCATAGTTGAGTGCTTTCATTGCCCAAAATGCTTTATGTTCAAGTTCGACTAGAAGATGGCAGTTTTTTCCATATACCAACTGATAAGGTAAAAATCCAGTTGGTGCCTTGTAAGCTGTTCTATAAGCCCATAGAGCGTTGTCCAGTTTCAACGACCAATCCTTTCTACTTTGACTAATTGTCTTCTCCAGTATCCTCTTAATTTCTCTGTTGGATACTTCTACTTGGCCATTGGCTTACGGATGGTAAGGGGAGGTTACTTTGTGCTTGACTCCATAATGTTCTAGGCATCGTTGGAGTTGGGTGTTGCAGAAATGAGAGCCTCCGCCACTTATCAGCACTCTTGGAGTGCCAAACCTGCTGAATATGTGTTTCTTAAGAAATTTGATGACAGTCTTGGCATCAGCTTTAGTACATGCCATGGCTTCTACCCACTTTGAGACATAGTCTACTGCCACAATAATGTATTCATTTGAAAATGACATTGGTAGTGGCCCAATAAAATCTATGCCCCAGCAATCGAAGACTTCTATTTCCAGGATGATGGTTAATGGCATCTCGTGTCTTCTTGATATGCTACCTGTCTTCTGACATGCATCACAGTGCTGCACAAAAACATTAGCATCTTTAAACAATGAAGGCCAATAAAAACCTGATTAGAGGATTTTAGCTGCTGTCCTTTCCCCATTAAAGTGTCCTCCATAGGGTGAGCTGTGGCAGTGCCATAAGATGCTGTTAGCTTCTTCTTGGGACACACATCTCCTCAAAATATGGTCTGATCCAAGTTTAAACAGGTAAGGATCGTCCCATATGAATTGTTTTGCATCTTTCAAAAAAAATTTCTTTTGTTGCCATGAAAGATCATCAGGCAATACTCCAGCAGCCTTAACGTTTGCCATGTCTATAAACCATGGCCTTTCTTTCATCATTAGTAGCTTTTCATCAGGAAATTCTTCCTTCACCTCAGGTTGGAGTAGTGTGACTTCCTGATTGACAAGACGGGACAAGTGATCTGCAATAAAATTTTCACTGCCCTTTTTGTCTTTGACTACTAGGTTGAATTCTTGCATCAGCAAGATCCATCTAATTAGCTTGGGCTTAGAATTAGGTTTATTCAGCAGATATTTAATAGCAGCATGATAAGTAAAAATAGTGATTTTGGAACCAATCAGATAAGGTCTAAATTTTTCCAGGCCATACACTATTCCTAAGAGTTCTTTTTCTGTTGTTACATAATTTGTATGTGCAGGGTTCAAAACTTTGCTAGCATAGTGTATGACATTAAAAACTTTTGCCTTCCTTTGTCCTAATACAGCCCCAATAGCATAATCACTGGCATCATACATCATTTCAAAGTCTAATTCCCAATCAGGGGCAACTATTACAGGTGCACATGTTAGTCTATGTTTTAAGGTTTCAAATGCATGTAAACAAGAATCGTCAAAAATAAAAGGAGTGTCTTTGTTTAAGAGATTACTCAAAGGCTTTGCAATTTTTGAGAAGTCCTTGATGAATGTTCTATAGAATCCTGCATGGCCCAAGAAGCTTCTTACTCCTTTCATGTTCCCTGGTGGTGGTAATTTCTCAATTACTTCCACTTTTGCTTTGTCCACTTCAATGCCTCGTTTGGAGATTTGATGTCCTAACACAATGCCTTCGGTGACCATGAAGTGGCACTTTTCCCAATTTAAAACTAAATTGGTGTCCACACATCTTCTCAGTACTATGGTCAAATTTTTCAAACATTGATCGAATGATGGACCAAAAACAGAGAAATCGTCCATGAAGACCTCAATGCATTTTTCCACCAAATCAGAGAAGATAGCTAGCATACATCTTTGAAATGTTACAGGAGCATTACATAACCCAAAGGGCATTTTTCTGTATACAAACACCCCAAAAGGACATGTGAATGCTATTTTTTCTTGATCTTCTGGTGCAACTGCTATCTGGTTGTAGCCTGAGTAACCATCCAGAAAGTAGTAGTATGCTTGTCCTACAAGTCTTTCCAGCATTTGATCCATGAAGGGCAGAGGAAAATGATCTTTCCGGGTTGTAGTGTTCAGTTTTCTGTAGTCGATACACATCCTCCATCCTGTGACTGTTCTTGTAGGGATCAATTCATTTTTTTCATTTTGTATGATGGTGATTCCTCCTTTCTTCGGAACAACCTGCACAGGACTTACCTAAGAGCTATCAGAAATTGGATAAATTATACCAGCTTCTAGTAATATAATTACCTCCCCTTTCACTACTTCCTTCATGGTTGGATTCAAGCGTCTCTGTGGCTGAGCAATTGGTTTAAATTCTTGTTCCATGTAAATGTGATGCGTACAGTAGGCTGGGCTTATTCCTTTCAAATCTTCCAGTCTCTATCCAATTGCTGTTGAGTGCTCTTTCAAGACTTGAATCAATTGCCTTTCTTCTGTACCTGTCAATTCCTTATTAATAATAATAGGTTTTTGGTTATCATCATCAAGAAAAACATATTTCAAATGTGAAGGTAAGGCTTTTAACTCCACTTTTGGTAGGACAACTTTTTTTGTCTTCTCTGACAACGTTTCATAATGAATTTCTTTTTGAATGTCATGCTTGTCCTCCTTTGAGTTTCCCCCGTCCATTGTTCCATTTGCTTCAACGTTTAGCTCACCTAGTGGATCTTTGTTGAGCCATTCACCGGTTTGTTCTCTGATGGCTTCTTCTTCAATGTCAATTTTGAAGCACTGTTGCTTTTCCTTTGGATACTTCATTGCATCAAACACATTGAAGTTTACTTCCTCATCTTGCACTCTTACCTTTAGCTTTTCATCGTCCACATCAATAATTACTTTTGCGGTTTTCATGAAGGGTCTTCCCAGAATAAGAGGCACTTCTGAATCTTCTTCAATATCCATTTTGACAAAATCTACAGGAAATACAAACTTGTCAACTCGTACCAGCACATCCTCAGCTATGCCATATGGAAACTTCATAGATCGATCAGCAAGTTGGAGGGTCATCCGTGTTGGCTTCACCTCAAGATCTCCAATTCTTTTCACCATTGAGAGGGGCATTAGGTTAATGCTTGCTCCCAAGTCTAAGAGTGCTTTTCCTACTGGTAAAGTACCAATAGTCACTGGGATTGTGAAACTTCCGGGGTCTTTTGTTTTTTATGGCAGTGCTTTTTGAATGATGGCACTGCATCCTGCGGCGAGTTCCACTGTTTCTTCGGAAAATCTTTTCTTTTTTGTTAACAGCTCCTTCATGAACTTTGCGTAAGTTGGCATTTGCTCCATGGCTTCCACAAAAGGTATGTTTATTTGCAACCTTTTAAAGATATCCATAAATCTTGCAAATTGCCTCTCCTTGTCTATTTTTGAAGGGTTCTTTGGATACGGCAAACTTTTCAGATGTGGTGCTGGGTCGTCTACCTTCTTCTTTCCTTCTTTTATTTCTTTTTTTCTTTTTCAACTTCCTCCTCCTTCATATGTACATCTTCAAATTTTGTATTTTTCTTTTCACTAACTTCCTCCTTTGTTTCTTTTTCAAAATTTTCTTCCACTTTTTCTTCCACCTTGTTATCCTCTTTTTGTTGTCCAATGACCTTCCCACTTCTTGTTGTGATTGCTTTGCATTGCTCCTTCGGATTTGGGTGTGTATTGGCTCCAAATTGAGAGTTATGATGCTCTACAATTTGACGAGCCAATTGCCCCACTTGAGTCTCCAAGTTTCTTATTGAAGCATCGGTGTTTTTCTGATTGGTGATTGAGACCTGCATGAATTTTTCTAGAGTGTCCTATAGTTTTGATGTCCTTTCTGTCAAGGAAGGGCCTTGCTGATAAGGTTGTTAGTTGGACGTGCTTCCTTCTTGCTTCCATCCACCATTTTGATTATTTCTCCATCCCTATGAAAAATTGTTAGAGTAAGCATTGTTATTGAAGTTACCCTGCTTACCTTGGTTATTCATATATAGGATGAATTGGTCTCCTTGCTCTCCTTGACAGTGTCCATTCTGATGTTCTCCTCCATAAAAATCACATCTCATTTGTGCTTGTTGGTTTCCCGTAGAGGATTGTACAGCATGCAGTTGTTGAGGGAGTTTTGCCATTTGCTGTGTTAGAGCTTCAATTTGTTGTGTCAAAATTTTGTTTTGAGCCAAAATGGCATCTGTTGTATTGAGTTCCAACATTCCCTTCTTTTGGACTTGTTTTCTGTCATGCTGAGCTTGGTAATCTGTGGATGATAATGCTTCAATAATCCTTGTAGCTTGCTCTGCATCCACTGTCATCATGGTTCCACCAGCTGCTGCATCCAGTATCATTTTGGTATCTGCTTTAAGTCCACTGTAGAAGATATTCAATTGGGCAATATCTTCTAAGCCATGGTTTGGGCATCTTCTTAGGAGAGATTTGAAACGTTCCCATGCCTCGCAAAAGGGTTCATCATGGCTTTGTTTAAATGCTGTAATATCTGACTTAGCCTTGATAAATCTAGATGGTGGGAAGAATCTGTGTAGGAATTTCTCCTCCACTGTGTCCCTACTGTTCAGGCTTTGATTTGGGTGCGATTGGAGCCATTCTTTAGCTTTACCTGCAAGAGAAAAAGGGAACAATCTTAGATACGCTGCTTCAATTACTTCCTGTTCAAAGCCCATTGTTCCTACTAATTCATAGAATGTGGCCAAGTGAGTGTATGGATCTTCACTGGACATTCCATGGAATTGATGGGAACTAATTAAACTAAGGAATGCAGGTTTCATTTCTATAGCCCTGATTGTATTTGGTATAGCAATGCTTGAGTAGTGTCTAGGTCCTTGTTGCAGAGTGTAATCTCCAAGTGTTCTCCTTGGTGGGTTTTGATTGTTGCTGTTGACATCCATTGTATCAGAGGAAGTTTGTCCTGCTTGGAAGTTCTGCTTGGCTTTCTTTATTTTCTTGAGGAACCTGTCTATCTCTGGATCGAATGCAAATTGTTCTTTTGTAACCTGTCCTCTCAAGATCATAAATCAAGTACTCAAAATAGCAAAGTTGCTACAAAAATTAAAGACAAATTGAAAATAAATTTATTTACACTGTCTTGTCAATTCAATGCTAAAATATTCAAACTTAAATCACCTCCCCGGCTGAGGCGCCAAAACTTGGTAATGTGTTTTTCATATAAAGGAATGAAGAGTTCAATGAAAGAGAATCAAGTTTGTATAATATGAACTCAAGGGAATGGATGTGACAAGTTTAAACACAGAGGTTGTAATATAGTATAGTTGTCGTTCCACTGACGAGGTGTTAGCATAAAAACCTTAGCTTTGAACTGAGTTGACAGAAAGTTTTGTTCTAGATTGTTATAAATGTTACTGATTGAAAAAGTAATAAATAACAGAGAGTGAAATTTTGCAAAAGATAACAGTGAATAATTTTGAGAAAAATCAGTTTAGTAAAATAGGGATTGGTTTCATCACATCTCACCTTTTATAAGCTGTATAAGTTTTTAAGTAAGTAACTTGAAAAGATAGTTTCTACGTCACAATCAAAGTCATTTGCATCGATCCCTCGACTACAAAATTCATAAGAATGATTTCAAACCGTTGATCCCTCAGTCACTTTGAAATCATCCCAGCATTATCGATCGATTGTTTTGACGTTTATTGCGTTAGATGTCATCCCTGGCTACCTACTCACAACAAGTATTTCATTCAAATCTGCTTTCAAAAGTTAATTCCCAGCATACTTGAGAAAACTTAAAACAAGAAAATAGTGATCAAGTACTTTCAAGCATTAAACGCAGAAGGAAATACAGAAACTTATCAAATCTCATTACAACATAAAAACTTACAGCAGCATTACTTCAAGATTGAATGGATTACAACCAATCCCATAAGGGAGTTTAGCTACTCATGCTTTGCATTTTCACCTTCAAAATATGAATACAGAAAATAATGGAAAATGTTGGATTGTGAGGGAAATACAGGGGATGAATCTGATGCCTGATGTCCTGTTTTCTGCTTGATTTATAGGGGTTATGGTTCAGCTTCCCTTGCCACTTGCGTAGACCCCATGAAGGAATATTCGGAGACATACAGAAACACAAGAAAATGGATGAGTTGGCATCGCACCATTGGTGAATATTAAATTAAAATTCCCATACTGCATGAGTCACGCTCAAGCGTGGAGGGTTCTGATGTCCACTTGGTTGCCTCACGCTCAAGCTACCTTAACCACGCTTAAGCGTGGCCTTCCTGTTAGCATGCTTGTTCCACGCTTGATCCATGCTTACTTCACGCTCAAGCGTGCTTAGTCCCACGCTCGAGCGTCCTTTTCTTACGCTCAAGCGCGATGGGGGTTGATGCTGAATTAAGTCACGCTCAAGTTCCATAAGTCCCTGCTCAAGCGCACCAGCTATGTCCAGGGTCACGCTTGAGCGAGCTCGGGCTTGCGCTCAAGCGTGAGGTTCTTCTTATTCTTCTCGCTCAAGCTGCCTTCAAGCATGGGGAGTTGTTTACTTTAAATCACGCTTAGGCGTGTTGAATGCCACGCTCAAGCGTCCCTGGGCTTTGATGTGTTGGTCCTTCTTGGTTTCTTCAAGCCTTGTTTGGTACTTTTTTCACATATGTTGTCAAATCAAGCTTGTTTTACTCAATGTGTTATTTTCAACAAAAATCATGCTTAATTAATTACTAATCTGGTTAAATTCTTTCAAAAATGAGTTTAATTGAAATATTAAATCAATGTGAAATAGCACTTATCATATATTCCGAGTGGATAATGTTATAATATCCCGTGTAAGACTTAACCTAGTAAATTCTTCCGATTGAAGACAGGTTGAGCATTTTCCGAGTGAAATATGATGGAGAGGACCACTTCCGAGGGAAGATTGTCAGGGTGTTTTCCGAGCAAAACACAACCGATAGAACTCCTTTCGAGTGAAGAAAAGTTAAAGTATTACTTAGTGAGGCTTAGCCTAGAAACTCTCACCCGAGCGATGAAGCGTTAAGATATACCGAGTGAAATATAACCGAGGGGAGCTACTTCCGAGCAAAGGAAAATTAAGAGGTTCCGAGTGAGGAATGACGGGGAGAACCATTTTTTATTAAGGAATTGACTAAGAATGATAAATTGCCGAGTGAGGCATAACCGAGGGGACTATTCCCGAGTGGAAGGTGGTCCCAATTCCGAGTGATGGAAAATACTGAGTGAGAGACTCGCTCTAGCGAGTAAGGGCTCGCTCAAGCGTTATCCGCTGGTTTCGCGTAGCTGGATCAGGGTCTTGCCAAGAGAGTGGCACCCTGACCCGTTTCCTTTCTCGACTCATGTTGAGCGTGAAAAATTTTCCCCCGGTCTCGGATTTGTTTTATTTAAGTCGGGATGTTTCAAATACCGAAGGAATTCTTCTTTAGAATTCATAATTTCAGATTAAGTTTTCTTAATATAGTAGTGTTAGTGAGATAGTGGTGGAAGTAAGAGAGAGAAATAAATTTTTTTGGAAGAAGGTTCTGCTAAAATCCTAAGGTAAGAATACCTCTCTTTTATATTTTTTAGAGTTATTTTCATATCGTTTTTAGAAATATATTATTATACTAGAAATAATATTATTTAAAGTTATTATTTTAAATAGTAAAATACTATTTCAATAGCAAATTACTATTTCAATAGTAAATTACTATTCAAATAGTAAATTACTACTTACTGTTACTATTTACCTTTACTATTTATGTTTTACTATTTACCGTTACTATTCATGATTTACTATTTATCATTACTATTCACGATTTACTATTTATCATTACTATTCACGTTTTACTATTTACTGTTACTATTCATGATTTACTATTCACTATTCACTTTAAAATTTACCATTTCTGCTTTAAGTAGTAACCTTAATTTTCATGTTGTAACTATATTAAAGTGAAATTGGTATATTTTAAAACTCGGAGACGAGGCGTGCACAGACTTTCCATAACGAACCAAGATACAAGAGGTAAGGGGGTGTGTGATAGGAATATTATATGAAAAGACATAAGAATAATGGGAGGAGTCCCCTACTCATTTAAAATTTAATAATATTATTATTTTAAATAATAACTGTTTAACTTAAAAAAATTTATAATAAATTTTAAATTGAGTATCTTGTGTCACTTGATCTGAATACCTATGCAAATACCTGGATAACCTATGCGAACTGGACTGAACCTATGCAAGGACTTGGACTATTATGACCTGTATGGACTGAACTATACCTAGGCGAAGACTGGATTATATATATGGACTTATATAGAACTGTGCGAGGAATGGACTATAAGGACTCAAAATCAACTCTACTAATTTAAATAACCATTAAAATTTGAATTATATTTATGAGTGATATTTAGTTGATTTGACTTAATTATAATTAACTATATTTGATTTTGATTAATGATATTGTGATTTATAATATTAGACTGTGATTGATAATATGTAATTATGATTGATAATATTTATGATTGATGATATTTAATTGTGATTGATGACATTACAATACTTGATTGTGGTTGATGAATGATTGATGACCTTGTGATATGAAGTTTGAGCATATAGCAAGCATGACGAAAAGTTAAAACTCAGTATTCTTACCTTATACTCTTTAAAGTTTTAAGAGAAAGTATTTTATAAATATTTTAGTCTTTTATTTCTTCTTAGAAATTATTTTTATTAACTTTATTTTTAATCTCTAAAATAAAATCTAGTATTAGAAAAAAACTATTTTATGAAAATTAAAGGTTAAGATAATTAATTCTTGAACTAAAGAAAATTTTTATACTTTTAAGTATTCTTAGTTAATGATTCTAAAAATTATTTTCTTTTAGTAATCAGAAGTTTGAAGTAAATTATTTTAGTTTCCCCCAATGAAATAACTAAAGGATATTTTGTTATAGTTGAGATTTCTAGACTCAATCTAGTTAGGATTCAAATTGAGAAAGATTATGTAAATATGTGAAGTTTTTTTAAAAGAAAGTTTTGAGATATTTAAGACTTGGAAACTCAATTTTAGTAAGATATGAATTCAGAAACTATACTAAATTTATTTCTGTATAATAGAAGTTCAAAGAAGAACTTATGGGAATGTACAGTTTATTGAGATGATTTTGTGAACCTTTATGGTATTTAATAATTGAGTTTCTAAAAGTCTTAACCAACTAAATATGCGAGTAGTTCATGCATCATGAATCATTAAAGAGAAATGAGATGTGATATTGCCTGGGGACGAATTATAGAAACCGAGGATACATTAGAGGAGGTGTGACATCTCGGCGCTGTTGAGGGCGAGGAGTGATCGCCGGTGCATGGGCACGGACAAGGATCGGCTCCTGGCAGGCTTCCAGCAGGGAATGTGATATCCCAGGCACTGTTGAGGGCGGGGAGTGATCGCCGGTGCATAGGCACGGACAAGGAGCGGCTCTGGCAGGCTTCCAGTGGGAGGGACACATGAACGAACCGAATACATACCAGAATGAGAAGGATCCAAAGACTGCATAGGTATGGGACTATACAGTCGAGGATAGCGTAAAGGAATGAATTCGTACTACCTATACCAACAAATGCATTAGCCTTTTCGGTAGCCTATCACTTAAGAACTCCAACGTTAAGCGTGCTTAACTTGGAGTAATTCTAGGATGGGTGACCTCCTGGGAAGTTCTCAAGAAATGTGTGAGTGAGGACAAAAGCACATTGGAAAGGTCTCGTGTTGGTCTGTGGGGCGAGTCGTTCATTCCTGAAGAGCGGCCGGGGCGTTACAATGGTATCAGAGCCAGGTTCTCCTAGTACGGTATGGTTCGAGGACGAACCAGGAGGAAGCTGGTGGGCATGTGACATCCCGGCGCTGTTGAGGGCGGGGAGTGATCGCCGGTGCATAGGCACGGACAAGGAGCGGCTCCTGGCAGGCTTCTAGCAGGGATATGATATCCCGGGCACTGTTGAAGGCGGGGAGTGACCCCCGGTGCATAGGCACGGACAAGGAGCGGCTCCTGGCAAGCTTCCAGTAGGAGGGACACATGAACGAACCAGAATGAGAGGGATCCAAAGACTGTATAGGTATGGGACTATACAGCCGAGGATAGCTTAAAGGAATGAATTCGTACTACCTATACCAACAAATGCATTAGCCTTTTCGGTAGCCTATCACTTAAGAACTCCAAAGTTAAGCGTGCTTAACTTGGAGTAATTCTGGGATGGGTGACCTCCTGGGTAGTTCTCAGGAAATTTGTGAGTGAGGACAAAAGCACATTGGAAAGGTCTCGTGTTGGTCTGTGGGGCGAGTCGTTCATTCCTGAAAAGCGGCCGGGGCGTTACAAGAGGCTTAATTGCGAGCCTTGGGATGAGAGAGTGTGAAAGGGTGCTTCAGGTGACTTGGGGTCGCTCCCTAGTGTCGGTGAAAGGGTGCTTCAGGTGACCTAGGGCCGCTCCCTAGTGTCGGGTACTTTCACAATAAGAACTTTCTCAGTCTAACTAGTCTCTATGTGTTTCTACGCCAGTTGAGCTATTCATATACCATGAAGGCATTTATGTTATTATTATCCGGAATTATGGAATAGTGTAAACTCCTGGTTGGCCCAGTGCAAACTAAAACTTTAAGGGCCCACATGCATAAACTAAATGAGATAGTATTAAAAGCATTACATGTCATGCATGTGATTGTGATATTCTGTATGGATGATTGTGAATGAAAGTATGATTGTTATGTGTGTAAGAACCCTATATTTATAATTAATTGTGTATGAAATTTTGAATGATATTAATTTATTAGTTTATGAAAACCCTTATGCTTATGTCTTATCTATAAAGTATTATATTCTGTTTCTCACTCCTTCTTATTTGAATTTCTGTGTCCAAAATATATGTTATATGATATATAGCTAGCAGTTCAAGATGAAAGGATGAAATTACAAGAGGGTAAATTAGTCTCATCCTCAATCGGATAGGAGAAGAGATGTGACAAGAGTAGGATTCAAAATCACATGGTTTGAAGATAAGGAAATGATTGGTTACAATCGAAGTAGAGGTATTAAATCTTTAGTTTTAGTTTACCTTAATACAATATTAAGTTGGATGATTGTAATTCAAGGTAAAGGTTAAACTTTAATAAACCTTATTCTTTGGATATGATACTGTAATCTTTGATCACTTATGATTTTCTGAAAGTTCATTTTATCATTTTGAATAATTTGAAACTTTTTACTTTCAAAATTCAAAGAAAATCAAATGTATATACGTCCTTGTATACGCGAGATAGGAAGTGATAAATATATATATTTTTCTAAAAAATTTTAAAAGCAAGAAGAATAGATATATATCTCGTATATATAAGGAGGTGTTACAGGCTTTTGTTGAAACCTCGCTCAAGTGGGTAGGTCCTCACTTGAGTGAATCCCATCAAAAATGTTTCTGCCTCGTTCTCACTCAAGCGAACAAGGTTCTGCTTGAGCAAATTCCTTAATTAAATGGTTCTGGATGTATCTCACTCAGGCAGAGTGAGTCTGCTCGAGTGAATTACTTTTATTTAGTTACTAGACTAATCTCACCGGGCGAATTAAATGGGTAATTAATACTGACAAATCTCGTTTAGACGGATATGGTAGCGAAATTATGGGTCTGATGGTGGTGTGCAATTCACTTAAGTGAATTGATTAAATTTTGATTTCTTTACTTCCTTCAAAATTTTAAGGGCCTTTTCTCATATCTTCATATAGGACTTAGCATACGCCCTGTATACGTATTTTTTTCTGTTGTATACTTTTTTATGACGTATACGCATTGAGGCTATTTATTATCGATCCATTTTATGAAATCTTAAAACTCTCACTCTTTGGTTTTCCGTGATTCGGTTCTTGATGTAATGCTGAAGTGTCGAACCTCTTTTAAAAATACGAAAAATTTACTCATACTTTTAAGAATTAAATATCTAAATTACATTGGATACGGGTCCAAGAAATCGGGGTGTGATAGATTTATTATGGATTAATTAGACTAAGGAACTAATTAAAGAGTTCATACAAAATATTTACATTATAAAATTTTTGGAAGGTTTTATCTTATTTTTTTATGAAAATAATTAGTTAAGGATTTTAGAGTAAAGAAAATTTTGGCATACGAGTAAAAAGGGATTGGATTTCCCTAAGGAAACATGGGGATGATTAAATACTAAATTTTAAGGACCCAATAAGTGTTAGTGAAAACTCTAATAATAAATTGAGTTAAAGTAAATATCTATTAGCTTAATGGAACTTAGTGGATGAGCTAATATTGGAAAATAAGGTTTTGAGAATAAAAATGCCTAAAGTGACATTTTGGGCCAATCTCATATATGTGCATGAGGCCATAGCCATTCTAGCTAAGCCCAAAACACATTTTGCAATATATACCCTTTGAAGTTTCACACTCCAAGCAATGTGGGACATAAACGGGTCTTTCGAAATATTGTACAACATAAACTACTACTGAAATTCAAAAACAATAGGAAAGTAAATGTTGGAATTAGCGTCTTTCTAGATATTGTTGATATTTGTGATTAACAATTTACGGCAACAAGGCCATAAACTTATTCACCATAAAGGAAATGGTAGGTGCATTAATTATTTAACTGAAGTACAATCAATATCGTTCCTATAAAGATTTAGTCTCAAAGTACCATAATCCTAGGCTAACATTATCTAAACAACAATTATCATAGATTTCATATTTGTAAATAATTCTATAAGATTTTAGTAATTTTCTAATGTAGAAGTACAATTAAGGATAAAAGAAATACAAATAATAAGTTAGGAGTAAGAATCACTTTTCAACTTGCTTGGAGGAATATATGACCTGGAGCGAATACATTTCAATTTCACAATTAATGGTCGAATTCATATCGATACACAATGCCTATTTTCTTAGGCCAGAATCTGTAGATTGCTAAATTATGAACCCTAATCCAATCCAAATTGCACAAATTTATAGAGACCTTAAGATCACAAGCCCCTAATCCCCTATGTCACTCCTAAATTAAGTTGAATTTCTCAGTTCAAAATTGAAAACAATGATCTCTTCATGTGAGGCTAATTCCTTAATCAATCCTTGGACGATCAATCCAATATCACATGTCAATTCTAAATGCATTTCAATCACAAATCACCATTCTCCAAGCCTCACCTTAAAATTCTTCCTCTCTTAACCTTGGAAGATTAGTGAAGCATGGTGATAAGAAAAATGTGGTAAGAAATAGATGAAGATTCTATTGTATAGGATGAAAGCATTGAGAGAAAAAAACTAATTAAATCTAAAATTTTATTAGGATGAAAGGATTATATAATAGCTAATATCAAATTACAATAGTTACATCTATTTATTGACAAAGGTTAAAAAACTAATGTAGTAACTTTGCTAAATTGCGTGACTACGCCGAAACCATTATAATTTAAATAAGGCGTAAAAACTTGGCATAGGCATGCAACTTGGCATAGGCATGCACATTAAAAACGTACAAACGCGTAAAAGAAATTAGTAATAACATTAGTTGGGTTTCGTAACAACGTTGTTCCTCAGTGTTCTCACGCCCAATGACACAGACAAAGGGATTTTTTGTGAAGCCAACATACCAATGCTGAGGTTCAACATGGTCACGCGTAAATAAAGATGCAACAAGTGATATCCTGGCGTGATACCGCTACTCCTTAGCGGGCCAATGCTAGGTTCCAAAGTGAACATGCCTTTGGCGTGGCTATGCCTATCCAACTGGTGAGATTTGGCGTGCCCACGCTGATTTTTAGCATGCTAATGCCCATTGAAAGAGCTTCTGGCCTTCTTTTCCATAATCCCGTGTAAGTACACCCAATTTGGCGTGCCTACCCTAGACTTTTTGACTCATTTCTTTTCTTTTTCTTTCTTCTCAGGTTATTTCCTACAGAAGAATCATTAATTTCATAGCGCCTTTTTGAATGTCAAGCATGACCAATCTTTTAAACACCGGACAGATGATCAAACTAGTAAAGGCACTGATTCACAGTTCATTGGTTCAATCATGGTTGAACCGTGGTCGAATCGGTGATAATAAAATATATATTTTAATATGATATGATATAATTATTGATATATTAATAATAAATTATTTTCAAATAATTTTTTATTTTATTTGAAAGTATTTTTTAATGGAATTTTTAAAAATAAATAGCCAAAAAAAGTAAAAAAAGAAAAATTTTAAAATTGTGACCGATTCAACTAGTTTTTCAGTACCGGTTTTCAACCGGTTTTGGCCAGGTTTGATCTGCTTTTTACCAATTTTGACCAGTTCTGAATCCACCGATTTTTTCTCTTGACCGAACCGATACTATGACCGGTTCTTGATCCAACTGGTCGAACCGAGCGGTCCGATCCAGTTTTTACAACATTGGACATGACATAAAACACGTGCCACACTAGAACTATTAAATCTCACTCTATTTTTGGTGTGTGACACCAGCTCCCCATGCTAAAAATGACTATTCTTGTAATGGTTATCAAAGTAACAACGTATTAATAGGAAAGAATGTAAATCATTGACTTTAATTTTCAACCGTCTATATCTTTCCTAATTATTCTTTGACAAGTCAAACTACCTAGTGTGGCAATTTTCAATATTCTCACATTTAATGTATTTCAATTATTATTATTATTACTGGTTAACAATATATATGAAACTATTCAAATTTTAAATTTCAATTTAAAAACAAAATAGAAATTAGAAAAGAACGAGAAATGGTATAAAAAGAAATTAATAACAAATGATACATAATAAACAATTAATAATAAATAATATATTCATGACTTATTTAAATATTGAATTTGAATACTAAATTAATTATTTCCCATAATTAGGGATCGTTAAAAATGGTATTAAATTTATTTTTTAAATTTAATATGATTATTAATAAAATTATGAGATATTTAGAAATATATATTCCACTATTTCAATTTTTTTCAAACTATTCTCTAGGAATTCAAATTAGTGTTACATTTTTCTATTTTTTGCATTTAGTTATCTCTCTCTATACTCTTAACCTATTGTTAAATCGATGGAAAAAAATGACTCAATGAAAGTAAAATACTCTAAACTTTATATTTACATATCTATATCTTTATTGATAAAAATCTAGATTATTAGCAAGATTCACACACACATATCTTAGAAGAGGGATCTGTTTATTCAGGATTAGGTCTTCAACACGTACTTCAGATAAATAATATATAAATAACTAATAAAAAATGAATAACAGATAATATATTGATGGATCATTTAAATGTTGAATTGAAATATTTAATTAATTATATCCTATAATTAGGGGTTGTTAAAAATTTATATTAGTTATAATTGTTAAAATTTAATTTGATTAGTTACATAATATATAGCAGTATACATACCTGTGTCATGTACGGTAGAATTAGCTTTTTAAAAAAAATGTAAACTCGTAAGACTTTATAAATCATGTGTTAAAATATACTATGATGCGTTACTCTTTAATATTACATTATTTCTTTAGATATGATTACTTCTTTTGTATTTTCTTTTATTTCTGTTATATATTTTCAACACCCCTTTTGATAATTAATTCAAAAAAATTATTAAAAAATTATTTTTATAAGTAAAATATTTTCTATCAAAATCTGTACGCATAGGATTATGTCAAATATATTAATTAAAATTGGTTTTTTTATTTGTAAAATTTAGTATATATATTTTATTTTTTAATCCGTATACCGTGATTAATTATATATATGTATATTTTAAAAATCAATAAAACCATGCGCATGGTAGGGATATATTACTAATAATTAAATAAATTAAAAAATACAAAAAAGTGCATTTAAGTAGTGTAGCATTTATTATATTATCAAGATACCTCTCTCTCTCTCTCTCTCTCTCTCTCTCTCTATATATATATATATATATATATATATACACAATGTCAAAGGTCCATAATGCAAAATAGGATCAATATAAGGCACAATAATGTCTCTCTTTACCAAAAGCTTTTTCTTGGTGTGTGTATTTACCCTGCTATCAACAAACAATGGTATACTTGGGAAAACACGTGTCTCTATCACTAATACATTGGGTGGAAATCCACCTCTCACCATTCACTGCAAATTTAAAGATGATGATCTTGGAGTGCATGTTCTTGCTTTCAATCAATCCTTTGAATTTAGTTTCCGGCCAAAGATTATATTTGGAGGCACAGATTTCTGGTGTTCTTTTCAATGGTCAGATTCTTCTCTATTGTATTATGATGTTTATATTAAATCACGGGATGAAAGCATATGCTACGAGTGCATTTATTATATTAAACAAACTGGTCCATGTAGGCTTGATCACAATGAACTTATTTGCCACAGGTGGAACCGAAATAACAAAAGCAATCTTACCCTATTAAATTATGCATCCATTGTTATGTGTACTACCATAATAAATGCAGTACTTGCTGGAGAAATAATACTTCCATTCTATTCTGTTCCCTTTTTTCTTGTTTTCCATCTATTACACATTAAAAAATAATGTCTCTTTTCTTCTCTTTTATCCTGATATATTTCTCTTTTCTTACTTAATACACGTTCCTTAGATAATATTATTTTACTTTAAATAAAATTAGTTTAGTAATCTTATAAAGACAAATATAATTTACAATAAGTATATTTAATCATTTTTAACAATACATATCTTTATTAATTGAAGGCTTAAATTCTAGTTTTATCTTTTATGTTTTACCTTGGTTTCATTTTCATCCTTTAATTTTTGGGGTTTCAATTTAATTCTTTAAGTTATTAAAAGGTTTCAATTTGTTTATTTTAATAATTTAAAGGACCAAATAAAAACTTTGAATAAGGTTTAAATTAGGACCAAATTAGAATCTTAAAAACTTAAGAACGAAATTAATACTAAGATAAAACATAAATGACAAAATTAATGTTTTGAATATATATATATATATATATATATATATATATATATATATATATATATCTTCCTTTCGTATCAATGAAATATAAGAATCTTCTTTATTTTGTTAATATTACAAATAATTTTGAAAATATAAAAAACAATTGACAAATTTCTTTAACTTGAATAATCAAATTTCTTAACATATATGTGAAGTCAACAACTGGATATAATACTAAAGATAAAACAATATTAATATTAGTAACGAAGGATAAATGAAAAAATTGCTTTTTAAATTTTTTTACCTCTTGTAGACATAATATGAGTTGTTCTACCGAAACAATCATTTTGAACATTCGCCTATGAGTAGTTGAGGTTTGATCTAATGAGCCCTCTATGATGATTAGTCTATACATGCGATCTTATAGGCAAAATATCCTGTCATATTAATAATAAAGTATTTTAGTATTCATATAAAATAGGAATGACATGTAACACTACGCCATTATATTTGAATATTACTTAATATCAACATAACCATAATCTATAAGTGATAACAATTTTATATATTCATTCCTTTGTCACAAGATTTAATTAGACCCAAGGCATGGTTGGCATTACAATACATTTATTATGAATTTATGGCAACTCCCATTCATGGGTTTCATCTTCAATGCTCTCAAATCATTATTATCATCAATCCTCATCATCATTAATAACACCCACACACCCAATATCATGAGTTTACACTTAAAATCATTTCTCATAGCATTGTTACTTATTTCTCTCAATTTCTAGAGTTAGGGTTTCATTAAATCTCAATGCTTATCATTAGCACACATCATTCTTCTCCCATTACATGTTATTTTCATGTATCCATGTACACCTACACAAAACCATATATTAATATCACACCCCACCTTAGGGTTTTACATAATAATGATTCTCTTTCCATAACCTATATATAATACACTATCTTCCATAATAATAACTCATATTCTAGGGCTTAGAACATCAAAAGAGTGAAAGAACTTACCTCAAGCTCCAAGAAAACCAAAGCCCTAGCATAACCAAGAAAATAAGGGACAATGAAAAGAGTTTCCAAGCTCCAAACACCTTTCAAAGTGTAGAAGAAGTGGCAAAATTGATTGGGTATGGAAGGAGGCTCACAAATTTGATGAGTTTTGTGGGAGAAGAAGAGAAATGAAGGGGTTTGTGTGAGGGAGAAAGAGAGTGACGAAAATTGCCAAGGGGAAAGGAGAAGTGTAGTGAAATGAGAGAAGAGAAGGGATTTTAGTTTTTGTGTTTGGCCCTTCATTAAAATCCTTCCATTTTATAATAAACAGGATCATCTTTCGAGCTTAATACTTATCCAAAAATCATTTTGAAGGTTTATTCGGATTCAAGTTAATATTCTTAATAGCCCTGACCAACAGAACCCAATCAGAGATACTTGGTCCGACACCTATATTTTAATCAGGTATTATTTTCAGGTCTTTAAGCCACAATAAATTATGAATAATCATAATAATTCCTAATTTAATTATTTCTAAATTTTGGGACATTAGATAACTCGTATGTAATTATTTACTAATTATTCCTCTCAATTAATCATTTATATAAATTTTAGGATGTTACAATCCACCCCACATTAAAAGAAATTTCGTCTCTAAAATTTACCAACCTGATTCGAATATCTTAGGACATCGTTCACGTATATCATCCCCATGCTCCCAAGTGGTTGTAATCATATCTTCGTGCTTCCAACATACTTTCACCAACGGGATCAACTTGTTTCGTAATTTCTTGACAGAACGTTCCATAATAGTAGCAAACACCAGAGGAATAGATAAATTCTCCCTAATCTCAGTATCATCAAGGGCAATCACATGCATGAGATCATACACATACTTCCGCAATTGTGAAACATGGAACATATATTCAAATTGGAAAAATATGGAGGAAAGGCAATTCTATATGCCAACTCGCCAATCCTTTTAAGGATTTCAAATGGTCCAATGAACTTCAGGCTTAACTTCTTGCTCTTCAAAGCTCTTCCAATGCCCTTATCTCTTGACACCTTCAAGAACACAGGATCGCCAACTTGAAATTAAGTTACTTCCACCTCTTATCATAATAACTCTTCTGACTGTTATGGGAAATTTTCATCTTCTCTTGTATCATTTTAATTTGTTCATTCGTCTCTACAATCAATTCCGGCCCTAAAGCCAAATTTTCATTAGTTTCGAGCTAACACAAGGGTTTTTACATTTTTGACAATACAAAGCTTCATATAGAGCCACACCAATAGTGCTATGATAACTATTATTCTATATGAATTCAATCCATGGTAGGAATATTTCTCAACAACCTCCATGCTCCAATACACAAGCCCTCAACAAATCTTCAAGGCTTTGAATTGTTCACTCGAATTGTCCATCTATTTACGGGTGATAAGCAGAACTAAGCTTGAGCTTAGAACCAAGTTCTTTGTGCAAGCACCATAGCCTCCATGGTTTATTTCAATGTGTACCACCACATACTTGGCATTCAAAGGACAATCAGGACGAATGTGCCCCAGTTGGTTGCATGTATAGCACACCATCGTATCCTTATAATCACACTCACGAGCCAAATGATTTCCGCCACACCAGAAATGTCACAACCCAATTTTTGTAACTAAATTTGTATCAGTAATTAAACATTAAAAGTTAAATTTTCTTAGAAAAATAAGAAATGAATTTTAGAAAATAGGAAATTTAATTTTAGTTTTTTTATTTCATAAATCAGATTTAAAATGAGACTAAACAAAAACACAACGTGACAATAAAACATAGAATTATTAAGGAACCCATTTAAAAAAAGAAAAGGAGAAAAATCTCCTCTGTCTCCTAGATTTTTCTTACGAAGCATGTTCTTCCTTCTTCACAACCATTTTCCACCACCATAAAAGCTTATAAATACTACCATAAACTCTCAAATTCAATTCAATTCATTTTCTCACACCCTTCTTTCCTCCATTGCAATTCTCAGCAAGCTTTCTTTTTCTCCATTTTCACTCTAGATTCTTCTAATTTTTCTCATCACGATTCATATCCATTTGGAGATACAAGGAATTTTAGCATAAGAAAAGCTTAAAAATCTTTAATTGAGGTAAGAAAGAGGAGATAAAACATTAAATATATAAGAACTAAGTTAGAATTGCTTGTTTGATTGATTAATGGTTTAGAAACCCATATAGTTAGATTTTAATTTAAATTAAATTAAGTTATGAAATTGATGTTAATTAATATGGAATATGATATGTTTCTAATGTTGTATGGTGATTTGGAATCAATTGGTATGTTTAATTTGCAATTAAAAGTGATAAAAATAGCAAAACAGATGTATTGTTTTTGTTTTTTGTAAATCAGACCCCTTTAACAACGGATATTTTCAATCGGTGTTAAAAACAGGAAATGGTGGTATTTTTGTAATTAAATCAGAAGTGGTAGCATTTTTGTAATTAAATTAGAAGTAGTGACATTTTTATAAATAAATTTTAACGGTGTCATTTTCATAAATAAGACTAGTGGTATTTTTGTAAATATAGTTAAAAACTTAAAATACTGGTATTTTTTATAAATCAAAATTATTATTAAATAATGGATTTTTAATTATCCTTGAGATTTTATCTTGAGATAAATAAATATGATTAATTAAATTAAGTTTAGAAGTTTATTTAAACATACTTTAAGGAGAAGAATTCCTGTTTTTAAATTATTTTAATGGTACAATTTTATAATATTAATTTGTGAAATATGTTTCCATACTCTTTGGATCATGGCATATTAATAAATATTATGGAAAATGTGTTTCCATATTCTTTAGATGATGCAAAATGAAGTATGCTTATAAATGTGATAAAATACTATAGTATTTTGATTGTTATGATAATTTTATAGTTAAGACTAATTATATAAAGGAATTTGATAATTTAACTTAGATCTAATGCATTCATACATCATATGCATTGGCCATTCAAAGGATCCACAGGGGGTTCTTTGAGGGGGTTCCCGGTGAGGGAACGCGCTTTGTTGAGCAACAGACCTTTACGACGCTGGTTTTATACCACGATCGTCTTAAGGGCTGAGCAGTGTATCCTTAAGGGGGTCCCGTAACACCCGTTATTGATATTATTATGTAGCTATCCGATGTTGGTGTTGCATTATGGGGCTCAGTATCGATTGAATATCTGTAAAAATATTCTTGTTGGAAATCACTGCCTATGTTCCCACCGGAATGGATCCATCATGCAATTTTATTCATATAAAGAATGGAAAATATTAATATAAAAATAATACAAAATATTTGTTGGCATCTGTATCGTATAACATCCCACTTGTGTTTGTGTATGTTCTAATTTAATTTCTATTTATTTGATATTTTATCTCAGTTTTTCTTTTACTTGTGACAACCTTTTTAGTGTTTAATCAGGAAGATATGTGACAAACTAGATGATGCTTGATGTGGATGAACTATGAAGACTTTTAATGCTGATACTTGCTTGCGTAGCTACTTTGGCTGTATTATGTGTATGCTATATTATGATGATTTATATCTTTATATTTTATAAGATCTAGGTACCTGTTGTAAAATATAATATGTATGGAACTCTGATATTATGTATAGTAATAAGAAGTTAATTATGTAAATAGTTGTGTATTATGATATTATATTAGTAACCTATGGAATCAGGTTGTGAATCACTTGATAATTACCAGGTGAAAAATAAGTTACCCAAGAAATTTTATATGGTGACGGTAACTATCTTGAGATTTGCAAGTTTCCTCCTGGGTGTTACAACCTGAAGTGGTATCAATGCAATGGTTTATAAAATATAAAGAAAACCTTAGGAAGTAACTAGTGATTAACATAGGATAGCTTGAAGTATGTGAACCTTGATTGCTGTTTGTCTAAAATTTATGTGTCGGTGTGCTATATGTGCTCTCTAAATGTTTTTGTTAGACAGATAATATAAAATTGTTAGAACTCAGAGTATATTAGATACTCAATAACTGAATGCAGTGGTACCTGTAGGATAAGAAATGGCTAAACGTCAAAATGATGATGCCATGGTTGTTGCATTCAATCGATTTGCTAAGATCCTTGAAAGATAAGAACAACAAAGGTTAGTTGAAGGAACCCATGGACTTGACTGTTTCCTAAAAAGGAAACCTACCCAATTTAAAGGAGACTATAATCTAGAGGTAGCGTACCTGTGGATTAAAGAAATGGAACATATTTTCTGATCCTTACCTTGTACTGAAGCCCAAAAGGTAGAATATGCTACCTATATGATGGTAGGGGAAGCAGAGAATTAGTGGATCTTTGCCTGTAATAGGTTACTGGAAGCTGGTAGGCTACTCAACTGGGAAAATTTTAAAGAAAGCTTCCTCGAGAAATATTTCCCTGCTAGTGTCAGAAGTAAAAAGAAATTAGAATTTTTAGAATTAAAGCAAGGGAATGTATGTTGGAGAATACACAACCAAATTTGAGGAACTGTCATTGTTTTATCCTCCTTTCCAATAGCGTGGGACTGAGGCTTCTAAATATGTAAAATTTGAAAATGGTCTAAGGCCAGAAATTAAAGAAGCCATAGCACATCAGGAGATTAGAAGTTTTCCCACTCTGATCAACAAATGCAGAATCTTTGAAGAAAACCATCGGGCCAGGATAGAGCAGGAGAAAAGCAGTAAGTAGTTGAGACCTCAATTAGTGAATTTCAAAAGGTGAGAAACATTTAATCATAATCGATTTCGAGGAGGATCATCTTCATCATCTGGAGGACGCGTGAACCAACCAATCACATGGAATTATTATAAATGTGGAGGAAATCACAGAACCCGTGATTGTATACAAACAAATCTTACTTGTTTCCAATGCAACCAGAAGGGACATATTCGTCGTAATTGCCCACAACTTCGCAAAGGCACAAATACTGTGAATGTTAAAATTAAGAATAACAATAACAACAACAATGGATCCAACAGAGGAGGAGCCAACATTCGTGATAGACGTAATGTAATTGGTTGTGGAGGACATAATGTTAGGAGCACAACTGGTCGAGGATGAGAAAATGGTCAGCTGGTGAGGAATCATGACAAATCACCTGCAGCTGGTAGAGTATTTACAATTAGTGGATCAGAGACATCACAAGCAAACGACTTAGTACAAAGTGAGTGCATTCTTAACGATACTACCTTATCTGTTTTATTTGATTCTGGTACAACGCATTCTTTTATTACTGAAGAATGTGTTAGACGTCTGAATTTACCTATGAAATCTATGCAATATGATTTACTTGTCTCTACTCCTACTGGTAACCATCTTAGGACAACTAACGTGTACAAAGGCTGTTCTATATACATAGAAGGTAGACATTTTAACGTGAACTTAGTATGCTTACCATTAAAGGACTTGGAAATCATCTTGGGGATAGATTGGCTATCTGCTAATAATGTCCTCATGGATTGCTGTAATAAGACAATGATCTTTCCACCTAACAACATGGAGTGTCAGGAGTATAATGCCTTACAGAACCCTATAGGATATTTCTTGAACAATGGAGCCAACTATTCATGGTATTTGCACTTACAGAAGGGAAAGTTATCCCTGACGTAAGTAAGATACCAGTAGTTTATGAATTTCCAGAAGTATTCCCTAAAGATGTTTCGGGATTACCCCTTAAATGAGAGATAGAATTCTCTATTGACTTAATTCCTGGAGCAAAACCCAGTGCTAGAGCACCCTGTAGAATGTCTCTAGTAGAACTGATTGAACTAAACAATCAAGTTGAGGAGTTATTAAAAAAACAATTTATACGACCCAATGTATCTCCTGGGGGAGCACCTGTACTACTAGTCAAGAAGAAGGACAGTAGTATGAGACTTTGTGTCGATTTTCGCCAACTGAACAAAGTCATAGTTAAGAATAAATATCTGTTATTAAGAATCGATGACCTTATTGATCAACTACGAGGAGCTACTGTGTTCTCCAAGATAGACCTGATATCAGGGTACCATCAGATTCGCGTAAAGGGTGAAGATATTCCAAAGACAACCTTTAAGACACGCTATGACCATTATGAATACTCAGTTATGCCTTTTGGGGTTACTAACGCTCCAGCCGTGTTCAAAGAAACTTTAACTTTGAAAAAAGTCGAGCTTCTTTAAAAAGATTCCAAGGAAACCAAATAATTGAAATAACTTTACTAGTAAATTAAACAAAAAAATTCCAACCGTTTTCAAGAGAGGTAATGGACAATTACACACTAAATTGTGCATAGAGTAAAAACAAAGCTTCTTAGTTGTTTCCACTTTAGTTTCAAGAAGTTTAAAATTGATCTAATTGTAGGTTTTACTTTATATATAAAGACCCCTTCTCAAGGTCAAAGTTCCACACAACCGCATTCCTCATCATACTCTCTCTTTCTTTCTCTCACTAGCTTTTCCTAGCCTTTCTCTCCCAAACTTTTTCTTTCTCTCTTTTAATTTTTGTCTTTCTCTTTTTCTGTACTACATGTTCAATTTCTATTCAATGATATTAACAATATCTTACATCATATAAATATTTGCAAGGTTAGAGAAGAATTTAAAACGATGCGGAAGAACAAACCCCCAATGAGGATAATGAGAAGGGTTATTTATGGGGAATGCCAGAAGAATCATGCACTCCACATTGGGAAACACACTGTGGAAAGTTCGTGGTGAATCTGTTAGAAGATACTTTAACTTTGGCTGCATGTGGTTGCCATGGAAACTTTCACATGAGCTATGAGATAACTGAAGTGGTGGTGTCTGATTACACCTCTTCATCCACAACACCAACTTTTCTTTCTCCACCACCTTCCCCTCCTCCCCCTTTTAGCCCTTGTTCTACCTCAACTTGAAGAGGCTATGCTCTGTCTTTCAGGGGCGGATGTTGTTGGTGACAGGAAGGAGTTGTCGATTTTCCACAAACATTTTCTAAAATTTCCAATATCATGTAGTTTTCTATGTATCAGTTTTATATAAATAAAATAAAATTTTGAAGTATCATATATAACCATTGATATTATTATCACGTAAACACATGTGTGTGTTGTTATTAAATATATATTAGTGTATTTTAATTTCCTAAAATTACATTTAATATACATATATAAATTAACAATCAAAACAATTAATTCAATCAACGTTTCTTTTGGGGACCGCATTTGACTGACCTTTATTTAAAACGTTTCTAGTTTTTAAAATAAAAAAAATCTAGCTGTTTTACTGTTTGTTTTTTGAGATCATTATAACTATTTTACTACATTTATTTAAGCTTAAATTTTACCGAAATAAGTCTTTTCTTATTAAAACATGTTGGTGAAAGTGGTACATGTTTAACTATCCTTAAGTCAAATCTCGAATTCATTCTTTGGGTGAAAAAGATTTCTCTTGGAGGGCTTAGTCTTACCATGATGTACACGTTATTGATTTAAGCAAGATTACCTTCAGTGAAAAATAAATATGGCTAAATTAAAAAATTAAGCTTTTCTCAGAAGTTTCTTTTAGAACATGTTATGAAAACAACCTTGGGCCATCAGATGGTTTTAATTTTAAAAATATATTTTTAAAGTTAAAAAGTATACTTTGAAATCCTAAAACTAAAAATGAAAAATAATTTTATAATTATAAGTTATAGGTTTTCATTTTTTTAAAAAAAATAAAATTATTTTAATGGATAAGATTTATTTTAGTTAAAATTTACTCCTAAAAATAAAAGACTAAAATCTCATTATTACTCTGAAACTAGACCATAAGTAATTGAATTAAACACATATTTGAATAAAAGTTTTTCACCACCTCAACTTCTAGGTGGATAGTTAAGGTATTAAGTGATTTTTTGCTTAATTTTTGGATCCAAATCAAGGTGAGCCAAACCATAATGTCCATAAACCATAATTACAAAATTAGATTCAAACTATAATTACACAAATAGATTTATGTTTAGGCTTTTTTATCATAAAAACTCTTAATTGGTCTAGTCGGGCTGATCGTAGTTGTATAAAAGTGGGAAGAATTCCATCCACAACCAAGTTTCCAAAATAAAAATTTTTAAATATTAAATATACATGATATATATGTATCTATTAAATGTCAAACATAAATAATAAATAATAAATATAAATGATTATATAAAATCAAATATATAAATTAAATACTATAATAAATAAAAATAAATTATTAAATATTAAATGTTAACTCTATTTGTTAATATGAAATATTATGTGTTAAATATTTTTATTGGTTTTGGATATTCTTAAATATTAAATGTTACTTATGCGTTCGTATTTACAAATCAATTTGAACCAAAACATACATATTAAGAAAAAAATGTTAATGTACTAATTTTTATATAAAGACTCTTTAATATTGAAAAAAGTTGAGCTTCTTTATGTAGATTACCAACAAACCAAAAAATTGAAATAACTTTACTAACAAAATTAAACGAAAAAATTCTAACCGTTTTCAAGAGAAGTAAGGGACAATTACACACTAAATTGTGCATGGAGTAAAAACAAAGGGACTTAGTTGTTTCCACTTCAGTTTCAATAAGTTTAAAATTGATCCAACTGTAGGTTTTACTTTATATAAAGTCCCTTGCAAGGTTAGAGAAGAATTTAAAAGGATGCGGAAGAACAAACCCCTAATGAGAATAATGAGAAGGGTTATTTATGGGGCATGTTAGAAGAATCATGTGCTCCATGTAACGCCCCGACCGCTTTTAAGGAATGAACGACTCTCCCCACAAACCAACAAGAGACCTTTTCAATGTGTTTTGTCCTCAATCACACATTTCCCGAGAACTTCCCAGAAGGTCACCCATTCCAGAATTTCTCCAAGTGAAGCACACTTAACTTTGGAGTCCTTAAGTGATGAGCCACCGAAAAGGCTAATGTATTTGTTGGTATAGGTAGTACGAATTTATTGCTTTAAGTTATCCTCGACTGTATAGTCACATACCTATACAGTCTTTGAATCCTTCTCATTTTGGTATGTACTCGGTTCGTTCATGTGTCCCTCCCATTGGAAGCCTGCCAAGAGTCGCTTCTTGTCTGTGCCTATGCACCAAGGATCACTCCCCGCCCTCAATAGTTCTCAGGATGTCACATTCCTCGCTGGAAACTGCCAGGAGCCGCTCCTTGTCCGTGCCCATGCACCGGCGATTACTCCCCGCCCTCAACAGTGCCAGAATATCACATGCCCACCAGCTTTCGCCTGGTTCGTCCCCGAATCATACCGTACTAGGAGAGGCTAGGCTCTAATACTAGTGCAGTTGTGAGACCTGAAACCCAAATTACAAATTCAAATTAATTAACCCAAATTTTTGTAATAAACTTTTCACGTTTAAAGAATCATTTTGAAATTCATAATTTAAATTCTGAGGGCACGTCAAAATTGAAAAATGCGGAATATTATCATGCATACTAGTCGTGAATGAATAAAACATAATACATTTATATAGCAGAAACGATAGATAAGATTGCAGTACGAGGTACATAATAATATTATTACAACACATTAAAAGTCAAATAAGGTCAAAGTCCAAGCAATAAAACATAAAAGCTTCATCAATTTCACCACTCTTTATTCTGTGAAGTATGCACTGTAAAAATAATGTAAGAGTGAGATAGAATATAGAATAAATATAAAATAAGTAAAATTGCACAAACACAATCAACAAACAATTATGATATGATGAATATGCCAAACAAGGTCATTTACATTTAATAATCTTTAATTTAGCCAAATGATGTCATACTGGATCTATTTTGGTTTAGTGGGAATACTGCAGTAAAAAATCTCATAAGACACAAGTAGGACTTAGCATAATGCCACGAATCCCTATCCTTCGTAGCGCTCAAGTACCAAAGTACACAAGTAGGACTTAGTACATACCATGAATCCCTACCCTTCATGGCGCTCAACGAAAATAAGGCTTTAACTCATCATAGAGTAACCCCACACCAGGGCCGGCAATCATGGAACCCTTAAATTCCATGGTGCGTCCAAATGCTTATGATGCACGAATGCCTTTAATTCTCTTTATCAATTTAACATACCATTATATTAATACTTCCATAATCACTTGGAAAGCCA
This sequence comes from Clitoria ternatea, assembly GCA_037962975.1. Lineage (NCBI taxonomy): Eukaryota > Viridiplantae > Streptophyta > Magnoliopsida > Fabales > Fabaceae > Clitoria > Clitoria ternatea. Next base: position 269,124,915 of record CM075672.1, read on the forward strand.
TAAGTCCTCAAAGGACACATCACATATATCAATTCTCAAAATCATGGATTTATAGTTCAACAACATATCTTAATAAACCACAAGACATTCATATATACATTAATTTAGTCATTCATAATTATTCATCACAAGGATATACATACTGTATGACATTCATAGGACACTAAATAACATCCATATTAATAAATAATCCCTCAATAATTCATAAATAAATCATACCCACATGGAACATATCATTTTTATCTATAATAACCATCATAGGTGATAAGTGTTTTGTAACACAATAAATTAGATTTAGTTTGCTTAGGATTTTAATCATTATGCACTGTATTTCCTTAATTTTTGTGATTTTTGCTTTCTTTCCACTATATTCTACTTAATTCTTTTATTTTGCAGAAATTAATAAAATTAAGGAACAAGTACAAAGATAATCCAACGGTCAATAACAAGAGAAAAAAGACCATCAAATGATAAAGAAACAAGAAGAACAAGCCCCGGTGAAAAAAGAGCAACAAAAGCATGAAAATGGGCTATTAATACGCTATCTATTAGTGTGGCCCAAGTGGAAAGAACTCTGAGAGGACTGAATTCCGACTCGGAATGATCATTTCTGAGTAGGGTGACTCGGAATGATCATTTCTGAGTAGGGAGTCTCCAAGTGAAGCGTTACCAAGTGGATTATCTCCGGGTAGGGTGTTTCTCAGTAGAAGATTCCCGAAGGAGGTGCCTCCAATTGAAAAATGGCTGACTTGAGTAAATATTTCCTGGTTGGAGGTAAATCTGAGTGGAAGATTCCCGATCAAAGCCATTCCGAGTGAAAAATGGCTGACCTTGAAGGAATACTTCCCGGTTTGAGATAAATCCGAGTGGAAGATTCCCGACTGCAGCCACTCTGAGTGAAAAAAGGACTGACTTTGAATAAATACCGCCCAAAGATATATGTCCGAGTGAAGGATTACTAATTGAAGCGAGTCTAACTTGGAGACAAATGCTTTTTCTGGGTAAAATTGTTTCCGAGTGGAGGATTCCCGAGTGAGTTGATTCTGAATGAAAAAACTCTAAACTTCGAAAGAACACTTGTCAGGCAAGGACGTCTTTGGGTGGTGTGTTTCGGAAAAGATGGCATTTTGAGCAAAGAAAAGGCCTTTCCGAGTAGTGTGTTTCGGAGAAAATGTCTTTTCAAGCAAGAAAAAGGTCCGACCGGGAATGAATCTCTTTCGGGCAGACTCTCTCAAGTTTCAAACTAACCCCGAGTGAGATGTCTCCGAGGAAGGTACTTCCGAGTAGTTTGGGGCCGAGAGATGTATTTCCGAGCAAAGCAAAGCTCTGACCTGGAAAGAGCTTCTATCGGCCAAATTCTCTCAAGTTCCAAATTTCTCAATAAAAAGCAAGGCCAACTCCCAAGTGAAAATGTCCGAATGGGTTGATTGATGATTGAGTCCATTCTAAGTGAAAAGTAAGTCGGACTTCCGAGTGAATACGTCTGAATGGGTTGATTGACGATTGAGGCCATTCTGAGTGAAAGGAAAGCTTGACTTCAGATGAATGTGTCTGAGTGGATCATTTCAAGGAGCGAAGAAAGGGTCATTCTCGACTGAATTACTCCCAAGCAATATATCTGAGAAGGGTTTCTCTGAGTGGTTCAATTCCAGTGATGTGCTTCCTGGTGAAGAAAGACCTTGATTTCGAAGGAATACCCCTCGGGCTGAGGCATTTGAATGAAGAGTTCCCGATTGAATCAATTTTAAGTCAAAAAAATGGTTCTGACTTATCTGCTAGAGACATAGCCGAGTGAAACATTTTGGAGGTTCCGATTGAATCAATTTTAAATGAAGACTTCCTGAATGAGACGTTCCTGAGTGGGTCACATATGAGAGAAGAGGGTCTGAACGAGTGCTTCAAGCAGAAGAACCTCCGAGTAAATGATCTCCGAGTGAGTCACTTTTGAAACAATTCCGAATGAATGTTTCAATCAGTGAAGCAATTCCGGTCGAGTGCTTCAAACAGAAACAAGTTCCAAGCAAAGCACCTCCGATTGAAGCAATTTCGAATGAATGCTTCAAGTAGTGACAAGTTCCGAACAGAGCAACACCGAGTGAAGCAATTATGAATGAACAGAGGTCCTGACGAATGCTCCTCGGAAAGAAATTTCTGAGTCAATAATCTGTGAATTCAAGCTTTCACTCGGTCTTTTATATATAAGAGCACATGTTTCGCTCGGATTAATTCCCACTGAGGATGGATACTGGCTGAGGCACTAATCCGAGTCATAAGGAGAACGCCGATTCCATATTTCAACTGTTTGCCTATGCTGACTTGGATTCCCACTATCCAAGTGGATCCTTGAATTATGAATGGGGTGACTGACAGCAAGACAAAAGAGAAAATAATAAAGGATTTCCACTAGCCGTCGTTCCCTATAGTTGTCGAGGTCCAGGCTGTTTCTCCATCACACACCAACACACCATCCAAGTTGATTTGTTGATCTTGTGGGGTGGCTGACAACAAGACAAAAGAGAAAGTAATAAAGAAGTCCCACTAGCCGCCGTTCCCCATGATTATTGACATCCAGATTTCTATAAATACAGGGGGGATGTCTGAAGCCATTACAGGGTCGCTTTTTGAGATCCAGTTCTCATTCATTCACTTTGTTCCTTTCTTTTCTTTTCCTTCGTTTTCTTCTCTATTCCGTTTCTTTCTCTTTTTATTTTCTTTTTCTTTCTTTTATTTTGTGCAAGAGTTGTGAGGATTGTAAAAGTGAGTGTTCCAATTTGTAATTGGTGGAGGAATATTGCAACAAGGAAATACAGTGGTAAAATTATTTTGAGCTTTTGGAGAAACCCGTAAGTCTTTATTTTTACCATGTCTTGTATGTTTTATTTTTCCATCATGTATATGAATTTGAATTATTTCATGAGTAACTAAATTAATTATCTTGGGATGAAGGGGGTGTGATAATATTTTATGACAATGTTATTTTGACTTTGAATTAAATAAATTTCTGTTTTCCATTTATTTCAAAAAATACTCAATGCTCTTAGTGACTCCTAACAAGAACCTAAGTGATAAAACTGTATACTTGCGGGTATATTAGTAAGTTTAAGCAATTAATAGAATCGAGAGATTTATTGTTACTGGAAAGTTTTTGAACTAAGCCTAAGGTTTTGAAATACTTTTTGTGACCTCGGTAAAACTGTGAAAGTAATCAAAATCTTTTAGGGAATAAATAAGGGATTTTCACAAAATAATAATGGGCCTTTTCTAAGGATTAAGCAGCGCTTTCCATAGGTTAGGTACATTAATAAAATTCCGAGAGGAACATATTAATTAGCTTAAGGAAAATCCACCTTGGAAAACTTAATTTGATTCTTATTTATGAAAATTTAAAATTCATTAACATAAAATAGAGTCTTGATCCCCCGAAATCCCAAGATACTCTCAACTCTGATTTTTAAGTGTCAAGTAAATTTTGTTTCTAAATTTATTTTTAATTTGTGTTTTATTTTACAAAAACATTAAAAATCAATTGTATGGATAATTAAATTTCAATATGTTGGTACTTTGAACATAGTCCCTGTAGAGAACGATAATCTTTTATATTACGTGACATAACCCGTGCGCTTGCGGGCCTTGTCAAGTTTTTGGCGCCGTTGCCGGGGACTGTTGTCCCTCAAATATCGGCAATATTGAAATTCGATTAGATCATACTTGTTAATATTTTTTTGTTTTGTTTGTTTCTTTTTATATTTTTCTTTATTTTTATTCTATTTGTTACTTTGTATTTTGTTCTTTATTTTGTGTATCTGTTGTTGTTTTATTTTTGTAATTGTTTATTTTATTTGTCATTTATTTTCTTTTTATGCGACGAAGCCGTAGTGTCGATCTAAACTTAGGATTTGACCCTGAGATAGAACGTACCCTTAGAGCTTTAAGAAAACAACAAAAAGAAAAACAAATGGCAGACCAAAATAGAGCCTTAAGAGATTTTGCCGCTCCAAGTACAAATGGAAGAGGATCTAGCATCCTTAGACCCACAGTGGAGGCTAACAATTTTGAATTGAAGCCTTCACTACTCTCTATGGTTCAACAGAACCAATTCGGAGGATTACCCTCTGAAGATCCAAATCTTCATCTTCAAATCTTTCTTGAATACTGTGACACCCTGAAGATGAAAGGAGCCACCAATGATGCCATTCGCTTGAGACTCTTCCCTTTCTCTTTAAGAGATAAAGCGAGGGTATGGTTATACTCTCTTCCTGAAGGATCCATCACGACTTGGGAACAATTGTCCAGTGCTTTTATCAATAAATGGTACCCAAGGAACAAGACTGATGTGCTGAGAAAACAAATCATAAATTTTTCATAAAAAGATGACGAATCCTTATATGAAGCCTGGGAGAGATACAAGGATATGCTAAGAGAATGTCCTCACCATGGGATATAAAGGTGGTTGACAATCCATATTTTCTATAATGGACTAACTTCCACACAAAAGATCTCTTTAGATGCTGCAGCTGGAGGAGCCTTCATGAGTAAAAATGTTGATGAAGCTGAGAACCTGATTGAGGAAATAGCTCAAAACACTCACCAGTGGAACTCTGAGAGAGGATTACCTGCTAAAACACCAGGTAAGTACTCTGATGCTCTTTCCCTACTTTCTGTCAAAGTTGAAGCATTAACATTAAAAATCGATAAAATAGGGTTAACAGGTGCTACTAACATTGTTTGTGAAGTTTGTGGTGTTTCAGGACATGGAGCTGCAAACTGCCATTTAGCAATGACCCTTAATCAAGAACAAGAGATGCATCAGGTGGATGCTATTGGAAACTATGATGGAAATTATCAAGGTAACTACAGACCTCCACAAGGTCCACCTGGCTTCCAAAATAGGCCACCTCAATTTCAAGGTAATCAAAGTAACTATAAACCTCAACAAGGAACCTATATTCCATAAAAATCAAAGCTAGAATCCTTGATGGAGACATTTGTAGCTACTCAACTTAAACAAAATGATGAATTCTCTGATGCAATAAAAAACTTGGCTTCAAAAGTGGACTCTCTTGCCACTCGTAACAAAATACTGGAAAATTAAATTGCCCAACAAGCCTCCTACTCTCGAAGAGCACCAGGAACATTTCCTGGAAAACCAGAGGCTGGACCATCTAACCAAACCATGGCTCTCACTCTTTGGAGTAGTACTCAATATGATGGGCCAGTTGGCAAGTCTGCAAAGGAGGAAAAGAAAGTGGATGAATCTTCATCTCATCCAGTGATTGAAGAAGAGAAACCACAAGAGAAGAAGGAGGAAGTTAAGCCATATCAACCCCCCATTCCATTTCCTCAGCGCTTGGCTAAAGCAAAGTTGGACAAACAATTTGGTAAGTTTCTTGATGTTTTAAAGAAATTATATATCAATATTCCCTTCACAGATGCTTTGCAGCAAATGCCCATATATGCAAAGTTCCTGAAGGACATTTTGTCCAACAAAAGAAGACTGGAGGAAGATGGTACAGTTGCACTTACTGAAGAGTGCAGTGCTCTAATTCAAAGAAAGCTTCCACCCAAGCTCCAAGATCCAGGTAGTTTCTCTATTCCTTGTATGATTGGTGACATAAATATAGATAAAGCATTATGTGATTTAGGAGTGAGTGTGAGTTTAATGCCATTATCTGTTGCTAAAAAGTTAGGATTGGGTGAGCTGAAACCTACTAGGATGTCTTTGCAATTGGCTGATAGATCTGTAAAATATCCTGTAGGAATTTTAGAGGATGTTCCTATTAAGGTAGGAAAATTTTTTATACCTGCTGACTTTGTTGTGCTTGAAATGGACGAAGATTCTTTGATTCCTATTATTTTAGGCAGACCATTTTTAGCAACTGCAGGTGCTGTGATCGATGTCAAGAATGGTAAGTTGTCTCTAACTGTTGGAGATCAAAAGGTTGATTTTAACTTGAAAAATGTTTTGGAAAAACCTTATAATGATGTTTGTTGTAGTGTGGATTTTATTGAACAAGTGGTAAAGGAAGCAACCCTTCCTAATGACCCACTTGAAACTGTTTTTATGATTGAGCTGACAGAAACATTTGATTGCTCTGAGGCCCCACTAAAACATGATACTGAGGTCATAGGTGACAAAGTGGTAAGCCCCAATGTGGAATTAAAACCTTTACCAGCTTCATTAAGGTATGAGTTTATTGGTCCTAATTTCACATATCCTGTGATTGTTAATGCTGAATTGAATCCATGTGAAACTGAAAAACTTTTGAAACAACTTAGGTTGTATAGAAAGGTAATAGGTTATACAATGGATGATATCAAAGGAATTAGTCCTTCTCTTTGTATGCACAGGATTACTGTAGAAGATGAAAGTAGGCCCACAGTAGAACCACTTAGGAGACTAAATCCAAAAATGTAAGAAGTGGTTAAAAAGGAAATTTTGAAATTGCTTGATGCTGGAGTCATATATCCTGTTGATAGTAGTAAATGGGTAAGTCCTATTCATGTGGTGCCTAAAAAAGGGGGAATAACTGTGATTGAAAATGATAAACATAACTTGATTCCTACTAGGATTGTCTCTGGTTGGCGCATGTGCATTGATTATAAGAAGTTAAATAGCCACGAAACAAGATCATTTTCCTCTCCCTTTTATTGACCAGATGCTTGAAATACTTACGAAACACTCTTCTTTCTGTTATTTGGATGGGTATTCAGGTTTTTATCAAATTCCCATTCATCCATCTGATCAAGAAAAGACTACCTTCACTTGCCCTTATGGAACTTATGCTTATAGGCGTATGCCTTTTGGTTTGTGTAATGCACCTGCGACTTTTCAAAGGTGTATGCAAGCAATTTTTTCTGGCCTTATTGAAAATGTGATGGAAGTCTTTATGGATGATTTTTCAGTGCATGGTTTGGATTTTGATAATTGTTTAACAAATTTGTGCCAAGTCTTACAGCGTTGTGAAGAGACCAATCTGGTCTTAAACTGGGAAAAATGCCATTTTATGGTAAGAGAAGGCATAGTTCTTGGACATCTGGTGTCTGAGAGAGGTGTAGAAGTTGATAAGGCTAAAGTGGAAGTGATTGAAAAATTGCCTCCACCTACAAATGTGAAAGGTATTCAGAGTTTTCTTGGACATGCAGGGTTTTACCGTCGGTTCATTAAAGATTTCTCCAAAATCACAAAGCCTCTTACAACTCTTCTGGGTAAGGATGTGCCTTTCAATTTTGATTCATCTTGTATGGAAGCTTTTTGCAGGATTAAGCAAGCTTTAATCTCTGCCCCCATCGTGCAACCACCTGATTGAAAACTCCCGTTTTAGTTGATGTGCGATGCGAGTGATTACGCAGTGGGGGCTGTGTTGGGGCAATAAAAGGATAAAAAGCTCCATGTAATTCATTATGCCAGTCGAACGCTAGATGATGCTCAGGTAAATTATGACACAACTGAAAAAGAACTGTTAGCTATTGTCTTTGCTTTTGATAAATTTAGATCTTACTTGGTAGGTTCATATGTTACTGTTTACACTGACCACTCTACCATTAAGTATTTATTGAATAAAAAGGAAGCAAAGCCTAGGTTAATTAGGTGGATTCTAATATTGCAAGAATTTGACTTGGAAATTAAGGATAAGAAGGGTACCGAGAACTTGGTCGCTGACCACCTGTCTAGGTTGACATCTGAAAAAGAAGAAACAGATAATATTCCCATCGATGAATCTTTTCCAGATGACCAACTCTTGAATCTTAGAATCCAACGTGTTCCTTGGTATGCTGACTTTGTAAATTTTCTTGCATGTGGTATCTTACCTTTTGATCTTAGCTTTCAGCAAAGGAAAAAGTTTTTTACAGATGTTAAACACTACTATTGGGATGAACCACTCCTATTCAAGCAATGTGCAGATGGTTTGATTCGGAGGTGTGTTTCACAAGATGAGGTCCATGCTATCTTGGATCATTGCCATTCTCTTTCTTGTGGAGGGCACATGAGTACCTCTAAGACAACTGCTAAAATATTGCAAGCTGGGTTCTATTGGCCAAATATTTTTAAGGATGTACGTAAGTATGTTCTAACTTATGATGCTTGCCAAAGAACAGGTAACATTGGTAAGAGACATGAAATGCCATTGAATACCATTTTAGAAGTTGAATTGTTTGATGTATGCGGTGTTGATTTTATGGGACCTTTTCCTTCCTCTTTTGGAAATCAGTTCATATTAGTGGCAGTTGACTATGTGTCAAAATGGGTAGAAGCCATTGCTTCACCCCATTCTGATGCTAAGACTGTTATTAAACTTTTTAAGAAAATAATATTTCCAAGGTTTGGGGTCCCAAAATGTGTTATAAGTGATGGAGGGTCTTATTTTATTGAGAAAACTTTTCAGACCCTTCTAAAGAAATATGGAGTTAGGCATAAGGTTGCTACATCTTATCACCCACAAACTAGTGGACAAATTGAGGTATCCAATCGGGAAATTAAAAGTATTCTTCAAAAAGTGGTGAATACATCACGTAAGGATTGGTCTATTAAGTTAGATGATTCCTTATGGGCGTATCAAACCGCATACAAAACTCCCATTGGAACCACACCTTTTAAGCTAGTATATGGGAAGCCCTGTCATTTACCTGTTGAGCTAGAATATAAATCTTTTTGGGGCTGTTAAAACTCTTAACTTTGATCATAAGGCTGCAAGTGAACGTAGGTTGTTGGAATTAAATGATCTTGAAGAACTCCGTCTAGATGCATACGAAAATGCCAGAATTTATAAAGAAAAAATCAAACAATGGCATGATCGTCATATCCAACGGAGAACATTTAATCCAGGTGATATGGTTTTACTATTTAATTCCAGATTGAAGCTTTTTCCAGGTAAACTGAGATCCCGATGGTCGGGACCATTCAAGGTAACAAAGGTCTTTCCCTTTGGAGCTGTCGAACTATGGAGCGAGAAATCTGGTACATTTAGGGTAAATGGACAGAGAGTAAAGCACTACTTGACAGGTCAACTAATACAACAAGCAAGTGACTTGGACTTGTTTGATGCTCCTGATGAGTAAATCCAAACGGTGCGAAGTCTGGCTGAAGACTTAAAACTTAGCACTGATAGGGAGGTAACCCTATAAAAAGTTGTTGTTTCATTTTGAGCTTTTAAAAAAAACTATGTCAAATGCTGGTTTGGGGTTACTACAGGTAAGTTTTCTTATCCCTTTATCATCCATTTTAACATTGAGGACAATGTCAAATTCTGGTTTGGGGTGGTAGATAAGAAAACTTAACTATTTTGTTTACGGTGTGTGATTGTTATATTTTTCATGCATGTGTGTTTTCCTTGTTTTGTTTGTAATCTTGTAATTTACCATGATTATATGATAAATTTACTTTGAACACAAGGCTAAAGTATCTAAGGACCCTAAAATTTTGAGTAAAATTTTCAAAATTTGATTGTTTAAATGCCAAATCAATGTCTAAATGAACTTTATGTGATTAAAATTTTCTTTGAAAAGACTTTCCATGGTTAGACTTGAGCCAAAATGGGTTATTTATCAAACAAATTTTCAAAACCCATATCTTCTTGATTGAGTGAATCTCATAGTCATTAATATTCTAGAACTTGTTTTTCAACCGATTCAAAATGGTTTTTGATTATATGTCTTAGGATGATAAAGGTACAATTAGGCCTTATTCTTAAGCCTCAGAATTTTTGCATAATTTGACCCCTAGTTGCCCCTTTTAAGCCTAAAAGTGAAAATTTTTCTTTGAAGCCTTTCATTGACTGATATTCTCTTAATGGTGAAAAAGTTGAAAATTTAGTGGAGCAAAGAAATAAAAAAGGACTTAAGAAAAATATGTATAGGATGCAAAGAAAAGCAAGAAAAAAAGAAAAAGAAAATCAAAAGGATGATATTGAATGGATTCCAAAAAGTCCATAAAAGTTCAAAAATTTGCTCTGTTAAATTTATGATGGTAATTTGAATCATTCATGATTGTTAAAGCCCTTTTGTATTCCATTTTTCTTAAAATTCCTACCTTGACAATACAACCCAAGGCCACGTTACAACCTTTGAAAGACCTTTATACTTTGACATATTTTCTATCTAAACTGTGGAGTTTCTGGTTTATTAACAAGCTTATGGTAATATTTTTTGACTATGATGATCTGAGTGATACACAAACCATGAAACACTTTGAGTGAAAATTGAGAGAAGAGTATCCTCTGTCTTGATAATGAAAATTGATTCACATAAGAAAATTAATATTAGCATTTGAATAAATCTTTTTCTCTATTTTGGATTCCTTAGTTTGCTGAGCTTAGTGTTTTTTGTATCTTATCATGTGAATATGGTAATTGCTTGAGGACAAGCAATGTTTTGGTTTGGGGTATTTTGATAAGTGTTTTATAACACAATAAATTAGATTTAGTTTGCTTAGGATTTTAATCATTATGCACTGTATTTCCTTAATTTTTATGATTTTCGCTTTCTTTCCAATATATTCTACTTGGGTATTTTATTTTGTAGAAATTAATAAAATTAAGGAACAAGTACAAAGATAATCCAAGGGTCAATAACAAGAGAAAAACGACCATCAAATGATAAAGAAACAAGAAGAACAAGCCCCGGTGAAAAAAGAGCAACAAAAGCATGAAAATGGGCTATTAGTACGCTATCTATTAGTGTGGCCCAAATGGAAAGAATTCTGAGAGGACTGAATTCTGACTCGGAATGATCATTTCTGAGTAGGGAGTCTCCGAGTGAAGCGTTGCCGAGTGGATTATCTCCGGGTAGGGTGTTTCCGAGTGGAAGACTCCCGAAGGAGGTGCCTCCAAATGAAAAATGGCTGACTTTGAGTAAATATTTCCCGGGTTGAGGTAAATCCGAGTGGAAGATTCCCGATCAAAGCCATTCCAAGTGAAAAATGGCTGACCTTGAAGGAATACTTCCCGGTTTGAGATAAATTCGAGTGGAAGATTCCCGACTGCAGCCACTCTGAGTGAAAAAAGGACTGACTTTGAATAAATACCGCCCAAAGATATACGTTCGAGTGAAGGATTACTGATTGAAGCGAGTCTGATTTGGGGACAAGTGCTTTTTCTGGGCAAGATTGTTTCCGTGTGGAGGATTCCCGAGTGAGTTGATTCTGAATAAAAAAACTCTAAACTTTGGAAGAACACTTGTCAAGCAAGGATGTCTCCGGGTGGTGTGTTTCGGAAAAGATGGCATTTTGAGCAAAGAAAAGGCCTTTCCGAGTAGTGTGTTTCGGAGAAAATGTCTTTTCAAGCAAGAAAAAGGTCCGACCGGGAATGAATCTCTTTCGGGCAGACTCTCTCAAGTTTCAAACTAACCCTGAGTGAGATGTCTCCGAGGAAGGCACTTCCGAGTGGTTTGGGGCCGAGAGATGTATTTCCGAGCAAACAAAGCTCTGACCTGGAAAGAGCTTCTATTGGCCAGATTCTCTCAAGTTCCAAATTTCTGAGTAAAAAGCAAGGCCAACTCCCGAGTGAATACGTCCGAATGGGTTGATTGATGATTGAGGCCATTCTTAGTGAAAAGCAAGCCGGACTTCCGAGTGAATACGTCCGAATGGGTTGATTGACGATTGAGGCCATTCTGAGTGAAAGGCAAGCTTGACTTCAAATAAATGTGTGCGAGTGGATCATTTCAAGGAGCAAAGAAAGGGTCATTCTCGACTGAATTACTCCCAAGCAATATATCCGAGCAAGGTTTCTCCGAGTGGTTCAATTCCAGTGATGTGCTTCCGGGTGAAGAAAGACCTTGATTTTGAAGGAATACCCCTCGGGCTGAGGTATTTGAATGAAGAGTTCTCGATTGAATCAATTTTAAGTCAAAAAAATGGTTCTGACTTGTCGGCCAGAGACATAGCCGAGTGAAACATTTTAGAGGTGCCGATTGAATCAATTTTAAATGAAGACTTCCCGAACGAGTGCTTCAAGAAGAAGCACCTCCGAGCAAATGATATCCGAGTGAGTCATTTTTGAAACAATTCCGAATGAATGTTTCAATCAGTGAAGCAATTCCGGTCGAGTGCTTTAAACAGAAACAAGTTCTGAGCAAAGCACCTCTGATTGAAGCAATTCCGAATGAATTCTTCAAGCAGTGACAAGTTTCGAACAGAACAACACCGAGTGAAGCAATTCCGAATGAACAGAGGTCCTGATGAATGATCCTCAGAAAGAAATTTCCGAGTCAATAATTTATGAATTCAAGCTTTCACTCAGTCTTTTATATATGAGTGCACCTGTTCCGCTCAGATTAATTCCCACTGAGGATGGATACTGGCTGAGTCACTAATCCGAGTCATAAGGAGAACGCCGGTTCTATATTTCCACCATTTGCCTATGCTGACTTGGATTCCCACTATCCAAGTGGATCCTTGAATTATGAATGGGGCGGCTGACAGCAAGACAAAAGAGAAAATAATAAAGAATTCCCACTAGCCACCATTCCCTATAGTTGTCGAGGTCCAGGCTGTTTCTCCATCACACACCAACACACCATCCAAGTTGATTTGTTGATCTTGTGGGGTGGCTGACAACAAGACAAAAGAGAAAGTAATAAAGAAGTCCCACTAGCCGTTGTTCCCCATGATTATTGACATCCAGATTTCTATAAATACAGGGGGGATGTCTGAAGCCATTACAGGGTCGCTTTTTGAGATCCAGTTCTCATTCATTCACTTTGTTCCTTTCTTTTCTTTTCCTTCGTTTTCTTCTCTATTCTGTTTCTTTCTCTTTTTATTTTCTTTTTCTTTCTTTTATTTTGTGTAAGAGTTGTGAGGATTGTAAAAGTGAGTGTTCCAATTTGTAATTGGTGGAGGAATATTGCAACAAGAAAATACAGTGTTAAAATTATTTTGAGCTTTTGGAGAAACCCATAAGTCTTTATTTTTACCATGTCTTGTATGTTTTATTTTTCCATCATGTATATGAATTTGAATTATTTCATGAGTAACTAAATTAATTATCTTGGGATGAAGGGGGTGTGATAATATTTTATGACAATGTTATTTTGACTTTGAATTAAATAAATTTCTGTTTTCCATTTATTTCAAAAAATACTCAATGCTCTTAGTGACTCCTAACAAGAACCTAAGTGATAAAACTGTATACTTACGGGTATATTAGTAAGTTTAAGCAATTAATAGAATCGAGAGATTTATTGTTACTGGAAAGTTTTTGAACTAAGCCTAAGGTTTTGAAATACTTTTTGTGACCTCGGTAAAACCGTGAAAGTAATCAAAATCTTTGGGGGGATAAATAAGGGATTTTCACAAAATGATAATGGGCCTTTTCTAAGGATTAAGCAGCGCTTTCCATAGGTTAGGTACATTAATAGGATTCCGAGAGGAACATATTAATTAGCTTAAGGAAAATCCGCCTTGGAAAACTTAATTTGATTCTTATTTATGAAAAGTTAAAATTCATTAACATAAAATAGAGTCTTGATCCCCCGAAATCCCAAGATACTCTCAACTCTGATTTTTAAGTGTCAAGTAAATTTTGTTTCTAAATTTATTTTTAATTTGTGTTTTATTTTACAAAAACATTAAAAATCAATTGTGTGGATAATTAAATTTCAATATGCTGGTACTTTGAACACAGTCCCTGTGGAGAACGATAATCTTTTATATTACGCGACATAACGAAAATGCTCTGATACCAACATGTAACGTCCCGTGTAATTTTCCGAATAAATTTTTCGCATTTTCGAAATATCATTTTAAAAATTATAAATTTAATTCAGAGTTTATATAACAATTAATAACAGCGGAAAAATTATCATACATACTAGTCATGAATAATCAAATTCAAGAAAATATTTAAGTAGCGGAAACGATTGTGAAGATAAGAGTACATGACATATTATATTTATTACAACCCATAAATTCAAGTTCAGGTAATAAAGCAAATAGACATCCATCATGGCATTACTCTGCATTCTGCGTGTCATCCACTGTAAAAATTTAATGTAAGAGTGAGACAGAATATAGAATAAATATAAAATAGATAAAATTGCACAAACACAATCAACAATTCATAATGATATGATGAGTATGCCAAACAAGTCCATTAATAGGTATATAATTAGTCAAATGATGTCATGCTGGATCCATTGGTCTTGGTGGGAATACTGCAGTAAAAGTCTCATAGAGACACAAATAGGGCTTTAGCATATACCATGAATCCCTATACTTCATGGCGCTTAAGTACCGAAGTACACCATATCAAAGTAGGACTTTTGCATAAACCATGAATCCCTACACTTCATGGCACACAACATAATAGGGCTTAACTCATCATAGAGTAACCCCCCACCAGGGTAGGCAATCATGGAACCCCTAAATTCCATGGTGCGTCCGAATGCTTATGATGCATGAATGCCTTTAATTCTCTTTATCATTTAACATACCATGATATTCACATTTCCAAAACCTCTTGGATAATACAAGTCCTCAAGGGACACAATAGAGATAATAATTCATAAAATCATGGATTTACTGTTTCAACCATACTTGTCAATAACCACAAGGCATTCATGTACATATAAATTAATTATGTAATTCGTAATTAATCACCATCATAATATTCTAATTGTGTGACTCTCAACAGCATTTATAATAATAATTCATGATCACTCAAGAATTCAAAAATAAATCATTACTCATAGAGAGAACATCATTTTTATCCATAATAACCATCATAAGTAAATTTCAGCATTTCCAAACAGCGACATACATTAGTAAAACAGTCATAACATGAGTAAAACAACTCCTTTTTAGGTGATTCCACTTTCTGTAGTTTAATAACATAATTGTCTATAACTTTCATCAAGAAAACAGTTTCAAATTCTGAACAGAAGTACTACTTATTCACGAAATATCATACTGCCTCAAGATAAGTTTTCCAAAATGTACACAGATTATTATTTAAAACATATTTGGAGTTACAAACGTGATTTTGACATGAAACCAGTTCTAAATTAATCTTAATCCAAATATCTACAATTTTCATGAAGTTCATAATTTCAAATTCTAAGCAAAAATACCATTTATTCACAAAATACAACAC